>CM033736.1:51378451-52851480 GCA_019671005.1 Hibiscus mutabilis | reverse complement strand
TACGGTGCATACATGGGGAATAAAATGATTTGCTCTGCCGATGGGTTTCCGGTGCTTGAGTTTCTTCATATGAGTGATCTAGAGTTAAAGAAGTGGGAGATAAAAGAAGGCGCAATGCCATGTCTCCAGAGCGTACATTTAAAGAATGTTGTGGGCTTGAGGGTGCTTCCAGAAGGCTTGAGGTATATTACCACTCTCCAAGAACTGTACAGTTCATTGGATGAGAGGATTAAAGTGATAGATGGAAGAGAAGGAAATGATTTCTATAAAGTGCGCCACGTCCCCTACATCCAAATACTACCATGGTAATTATTATTATTATTATTATTATTATAGATAAAAGTTTTTTTTCATGTAAATGTAGGGATTACTGAGTAGGGTTGGTTGAATGTTTGCAGATTGTTGTTGCTTTGGTCTGCTGTTGATGTCACTGATATTGCTCGTTCATAAGGCGCTATGGCAAAAATTGTTTATGCTATAAAACAGGTTTGATTCTCCCTTAGTGTTGTTGCCAAAATACAACTTTTGTGGCTTGTAGCGTGAACATTGGTCAATTTCAATGTTGGACTCCTTGATTGAGTTTTAAGTCTATGGATTTGCTTCTTTGTTTCTGTTTTGTGGAGGTTGTCGTGTGTTTTTGTATTGGTTGCATCTCTGTTGGACTTTATGAATAAATGTAATAATTCATATGGATAGATGTGATTATTTTAATAGTCACTTACACACCCTGTATAAAGGACTATAAATGTTGAAGCAAGATATGTGGTTTTAAGATTGTTTAATATATCCTTTGTGGTAAAAATATTCGTTTGAACTTAAACAAGAGTTGGAAATGATATTTTCTTGATTCGTGCGCTAGACATTATCTTTAAGAATATTTCTCGGTGAAACGTACTCTCCAAAATTCAACACACACTTTACTGAGCACTCAGTTTCAAAATATGTTGTATGAGAGAGAGAAGGGGGCGAAAGAAAGTCACGACTCTTGCTTGTGGTTTTTGTTAATCGTTCATTGGTGATCACTCCTTTCGACGTCTCACAGTTCGTCCTTTAAAGTCACGATAGTTCGGAAGGTATGATTTTTTCTTCGATGGTTGGTGTTTAGGGTCCAAGGATGTCGCCAGAGTACCCCATCGGGTCCATTCTCTATCTGTTTTTCCTTCACCTCCGATGCTTGTCCATGCCTATCGGCCGCCTCCTAAGCCCCCTTTTCCCCACAATGTTTCTTACATGTAGAAATCCCCTATGCCCTCTTTCGATTGATGTTGTTTTTGAAGTTAAGTTTCGTTTTGTGTCCTTTTTTTCTAACGATGGTCATTGATGGAGAAATAAGGTCATTCTGATGGTGTTATCATTTGTTGTGGCCCAAGTTTTCTCCTGATAGTTTTTGTGGCTTGTTGCCCTATGATGTTGTTCAAAGGCTTTGTATGCCGTTTTAACCAGTTTTGCTGTATCACCATGTGGTTGTTTTTTAACATTTGTTAGTGGTCCCCCGGTGATACAAATTATGTCGACTGTTGTCTTTGTGGCATTTGTCCTAATGGTTCACGAAGTCATTCCCGACCAAAGAGCTCTCTTGAATCAGGCCTCTACGCCCTCGATACTGTGTATGTCGGCTGTTGACCTGTAACGACCTTTTATTTTTCTTTTGATTATAACTTTTTCTCTATCTGATTATGGTTTTTTCTTCAAAAAAAATTAAATTAATATTACATGTCAAGCATTAATTGTTTAACAATTTTTTAACACTCCTTAACGGTTAAGCACCTAAAGTTACAACGGAATAAATTTTAAACACTTAATTTTAATAAAAAAAATACTTTAAGCACCTAAAGTTCAAAAAATATATACTTTGAGCACTTATTTTCATTTAAGCCAATTTTCATTATAAATATTAGCTGGTTTGTAACAGTCAATTTTGGATGGTATTGTATGCTATATAAAATTAATTAATAAGCATATTTCTGATCTAGCTTTGCATTGGTCCACATGGAAATGAGCACATTGATATAGTTCTTTTTAATATTATAGTTTATGCTAACTGTCATGCCATTTTAAATGTTGCTACTTGCTAAGGATATAACTATAGTAAAATTAATTTTTTTAATAATATGTTAGTCGAATTTATTAAAAAATAAAATAAAATAAATTTCAAATAAAATGAAAATGTAATAAAAATAATAAAATAAAATTGAAAAAATAGAAAATGAAACATTATGCCAGCAAAACATGCGTTTAGTGAGTTGAGCTGCAATAACATTGATGAGATGAAACAATGGAAAAAGGAAGCAGGAAATAAATTTTTTTGTCTCTATCCATCTACACGCTTAAAGATTGAAGTATGGGTAGTGAGCGAAACCAACAATCTTGCAGGCTGCTTCGCAAAACATATCTGATTGCATCGACAAACGAACTACAAAAAGAGATCAAACTATTGAAAGACCAACGACAAATCGCAAATGAAAGCAGTTCGTCGTGAGAAAACTATCAGCGAACATAAATTTATAGGTAAAATTGTGCCATAAGACAAAAACATGTCACATGGCAGAGAAAAAATGTGCCACAAGGCAAAAAAAAACGTACCATAAAAACAGATAAAAATTAAAAGAGAAATCAAAATATAAAAATATAAAAAAATAAGAGAAAAAATAACGACGATCGATAACTAATACTAAAACAAATATAGTAGTCGTCCAATCGAAAAGAAAATAAAAACGACGCTATAGATATTTAAATAACAATTATAATTGGTGGATTCCATTGATTTGGGTGCAAGTAAAACAGCTTATGTACACTCTACAGTAGACAGTTTAAAAATAATTAATGGTATCAAATATCATAATAATATACGTAATAATAGTTTCATCATTATATTAGATATTATCAAAATACATATATTATATTGAATATTTTGTCAAAATACAAATATTATTATTAGACACTTTCAAACTATAAATACTACATTAGACATTTTATAAAAGTACAAGTACCAAATATGACATTATTCCAAAAATACATATTTTATTCTATTTATTGATTTTTCACTTGTTAGAGCTGCTTTTTTACGAGTTAAATGTATAGGTCAACATTCAATTAAGTCGAATCAAGTGAAAAAATTCGAGTTAATTAAGTTGATAAGTACTATTTTATCGTTCAAATTTTATTTAATTTTTTTTTGAGTCGGATCGAATTTGTGAAATTCAAGTCAAGCCTAATCGAACATATTTGTTTGAGTTTCTATTCAAAATTTAATGAATGAGATATGAATTTATTAGAGGAATTTACTTATTTACTTTACTTAATAAATTTATTTTTCTTGTCCAATCAGTGGTGAAATCAAAAAAGTACATCCTGAGCGGGATTCCAACCTGTGTAAAGCAAGGAGAAGTGGCATGCCTTAGCCACTGCGCTAAGCAAAATTTTGTGCTATAAAACACTACCTTTAATATATTTCTTATTTGTTTTGTTAATGCCATGAAAATGCAAATAAATATGGAGCAGGGGAATTCAAACATGACACACTTCAAACATACCTTTAGCTTGGAAATTGTTGTGCCACCGTTGACTGAATCTGGTGTGACACTGGCATAACCTATGCTACGAAGAATTGCAATTCATCCTAGCAAAAGATATGTTTGTTTGAAGGGAGAGCATCCAAAATTACGTTCTTTGTTGCTATTTCAAAATGAGAAACCCATAGAACTGCACATTTCAAAATGCAAAAACTTCACTTTCTTAAAGGGTGTTGAATCTTGTGAGAAAGGAGATTGAAGTGTGGCATGTTGGAAATCTCCTTCATTTGAGGTATTTAAAGCTAAACGGTACTGAAAAATAAACTGTTGTAAAACGAGGCGTTAGCACTGACTAAAAAACAATATAATTAAACGAAATGATAACTGTGTTGAATCTTGTGAGAAAGGAGATTGACGTGTGGCATGTGTCAAGTGAAATTGGAAATCTCCTTCATTTGAGGTATTTAAAGCTAAACGGTAATGAAATAATCTTGCCCGGGCTATTGCATGGTTGAAGACTTTACACACTTTATACCTCCTATATAGCTAGATTCAGCTTGTCAATTCCTGATGTTGTATTCAAGTTGGAACGTCTAAGGCATATTGTATTGCGTGAACGGTTCGAGTCGGGACATAAACCATGTTTGCGCCCAAGGTTTTTTCCAAAAAAATATTGAAACTTTAAAGTACAGAGTTGTGGATGAGAAGTTGATCGAAAATATAGCAGTGCTAGGCTTGACTAATATTCAGGGTTTAGAAATGAGATTTAAGAGAGCCGAAGTTGTGAAGCTCATCCTAATGTAGCTGAGGGAATTGCAACAGCTTGTCATCATCTCTAAACTAAAGTTAGAAGGCCCTCTGGTTTCTCCCTGATTTTCCTTGTTTCTGCTTAGGTTCTTTTTCCTTGTTTCTTTGGAGTTTGGTTCCTTAAGCGTCCTTCGATTTTTTCTGTGGAGAACTTGAGTGAGTGCTGTCTCTCTTGTGCAGATCCTTTGACTCATTTTTTCTTGTGGTGATCTTTTTGCTTCCTAAACATCCTTGGTGTTTTGAACCTGCAAGGTTTTGGTCTGGCTGCAAATGAAGAAGCTTTGAATTTTCGCTTTCCAACAAGGTTGTAATGACAAGTCTTTACTGGTTAACAAGATCGAAAAGAGCCTTCGAGGGAAAGCTTTTGGCTCCAAACGTCTCTCTCAAATCAGACATGCTGCCCGTTCAAAACATTTTATGGAGATGAAAAGAATCTCAAATGATGAAGCGCACCTTGTTAAGTATGAAATTGACCCCCTTGGACTTCCAATCTCCTCTGTTCCATCATTGTCTTTCTCTGAGATGCATGATATATTGTTGGATATTCATGAAGACAAGAAATTCGTTTCCCCTTCGTCGTCTACTACAGCGAGTGACACCCTTGAGTGTCTCCCGCATAATTGTTGATTCCCTTTGGTTATACCATCTCTTGTTTTGGGGTACCTTGAGATGGTACTTAAGCCTCCTTTCAGCTCCTTCACCCCTGTGGGATTATTCTTGTTGTACGAATGCCATCATGTTTTAGAATGCATTGTGAAGTTAACTTTGAAGGGGTCTCAGGTAAAACAGGATCCAATGCGTGTTTTGGAAAAGCTGCTTTCTTCGATTACAGGATAATGCATATTTGGAGAATAAAATGATTTGCTCTGCCAATGGATTTCCTCAACTCGATTCTCTTGAAATGCATCATTTTGAAGGACAATGAAATCAAATATTTCTTTTAATATAGATCTGAAAGAGAGAGCAAGAGTTAAACTTTAGGGTAAACTACAATGGAGGTCACTCAATTACGAGTAAGATTACATTTGGGTCACCCAATTATTAAACGTTACACTTGGGTCACTCAATTATAGCAATTATAGGTAAGGTTACATTTGGGTCACCCAATTATTAAAGGTCACATTTGGATCACTCAATTATGGGTAAGGTTACATTTGGGTCACCCTTCATATTTAAAAAATACATCAATTTCATCATTTTTTTTCTTCCAAATCACTTGTATACCCTTGTTAACATTAGAATACTTCATTTGAAATCATTAATTAATCTAATACATAAATTGATATATATTTTTTAAAATATGAAGGGTGACCCAAATGTAACCTTACCCATAATTGAGTGACCCAAGTGTAACTTTTAATAATTGGGTGACCCGAATGTAACCTTACCCATAATTGAGTGATCCAAATGTAACTTTTAATAATTGGATGACCCAAATATAACTTTAACCATAATTGAGTGATTTCTATTGTAGTTTGCCCTATAATTTATTTTTCCCAAACACTCAATAAAAAACACAAAATTAAAAGAATGCTTAATAAAAAATAAAAGAACAATGAAAGTAAATAGGATATGACAACACCACTTCTAAGATCCTATCTTAGACAAACGTTTGGTAACACCGACAAGCGTGCGTTTGAATATGGTAACGCCTAACCCTCTAAAGATCTTGTAGAACGTCAAATACTCGTTGCTGTGCAATTGGAACTCGCTGCTGCGCAATTGGATACTCGCACTCTGAAACAAGATGAAAATCTTGCACAAGAAGAAAGAACTCACAAGAGAACTTTAAAAGAAATAATTGTATTGATCTAAATTGAATTGTATCCTGTTGAATACAAAAGAACTTATTTATAGGTTAGTAAAAATCTAAATTACAAATAAAAGAAGTTTGATTTAATATAAAAGATTAACTAGATAAATAATAATAAAATAAAATATTATTCTAATTAAAAGAGATACGGGTATTATTATAATTTAAAATATATAATAATATTTAGGGTTATATTTTGATACTCAAGTTCTAAAACCTAAATCTAAGCTACAAAATCTAAAACCTAAATCTTTAGCCCTGACACCCTAAAACCTAAAGCCTTAACCTTAACCTCCAAATTCTAACCATAAACCTAAAATTCTTAACCCTACAATCTAAACCCCTAAACCTCAACCTAAATATATAAACCCTAAAATTTAAAGGCTTAAAGTTTACACAAGCTTGCATATCAAAATATTTTTCAAATATTTATCCTAATTGAAAAGATAAAAATATATTATCCTAATTAAAAAGATAAAATAAAGTTCAAATAACTGTAGAAAATTATTACAATTAAAAACGTCTGGATCCTATAAAAAATCGTTGCAAATCAACTGATATTCTAACCTTTAAAAAACAACTTCAATTTCTTGTCCAAAATAATCAATTTTAGGGTAAAGTACACAAATGGTCATTAAACTATCCCTAGAAATACAAAATGATCACTAAACTTTCAAAAATTACATAATGGTCATTCAACTTTAGTTTTTATTACAAAATGATCATTGGACCGCTAACTGTCGTTAATTAGGAGACGTGATAGTTACAAAAATTTGTATAATAACATATTTAATCCTCAATGTTTGCACATTCAATCAATTTAGACATCAATAATGAGTGTTAAATTAGGAATAAATTGATTAAATGTGTCAATATGGAGGATTAAATGTTATATTATTCAAATTTCTGTAACTGTCACGCCGCCCAATTAACGACAGCTAAAGGCTTAGTGACCATTTTGTAACAAAAACTAAAGTTTAATGCCCATTATGTAATATTTAAAAGTTTGATAACTATTTTACATTTTTAGAGATAATTTAGTGACCATTTATGTACAGTACCCTTAATTTTAACCCTTTTATTCCCATGTCAAGTTTGAAGAGCGGGAGATAGAAGAAGGTGCAATGCCACATCTCCTTAGTTTATGTTTGGTAGGATTCCGCACTTGAAGATGATTTAAGAAGGGTTGAGGTATGTTACCACTCTCCAACAACTTAAATTAGTACGAATGGAGAGTTCATTGGAAAATAGGATTCAAGTGATAGATGCAAAAGAGGATGAAAATCGTCTGCCTCCTAATTATGTTTTCTTATCTTCCTATTTTAAAATAATAAATTTAAAGTTTAAGGTTTAAGGTTAGAATTTAGGTAATTGAAGGTAGTGTGTATTTTTTAGAGTGTGGGGTGTAAAGTTTAAGATGTAGAATTTAGGGTTAAGGTTTATTTTTTTTTAATTTTTTTTTAATGTGGGGTATAGAAAGGGGCATACTTAAGTACAAAGAATTTTTGTTCTGCTAAAGATGGGGAAGATTGTTATAAAGTGGGCCAAATTCCCTCCATCCAAATAATTGAATAGTGAGTCATTTATATATTTATATGTGTCTAAACTATTTCTTTTTATCCACTTAGTACAACTATTTTTATGGTAGACTACATAAATAGTTTTTTTTGGATAAATGTTGTCATATATTAAGTCCAAAGCAGAAAATAGCTACTACAGAAAGACATAATCCAATAGGAGAGGGTCCTCAAATAATTAGAGGATCCCCATGTAATGACCCGAATTTTGGAAATTTGATGGTTGGATTAACCCGAGTCGTGGGCTTTGTGTTTGGGCCGAGATAGTTGGGCTTTGAGGGCCTTTGTGAGCTTGTTTTTGGGATGTTTAGCTTGGGTTTTGGGTTTGGGTTGAGTTAGGAGGGTGATGGGGGTAATTAGGTAATTACCTAATTATTTGAAGAGGGAAAGGTGAGTCCCTTTAATTCCTCTACAGAAAAGCAAGAGTAATAAGATCACCTTGTCCCCTTGTTTTTGGGATGTTGAGCTTGGGTTTTGGGTTTGGGTTGAGTTAGGAGGGTGATGGGGGTAATTAGTTAATTACCTAATTATTTGAAGAGGGAAAGGTGAGTCCCTTTAATTCCTTTACAAAAAAGCAAGAGTAATAAGATCACCTTGTCCCCTTGTCTTCATCCTTCCTTCATTCTTATTTTTCCAACTCCCTTTCCTCAAAGAAGGTTGAATCTTTTTCGTTTCTAGCGTGAATCCCGAATTTTAATTTGAGATAAGTTGTTTGGCATCCCAAGATCTACGTTTTGAGGTAAGTTTCATCAAGTTTGGTGGATGATGAGTTTTGGTGGGGGTTGAGCAAGAAGAACGGGATTTGGAGTTTTAGCCCCCTTTCTTGTTGGAGAATCATATATTTAATCTCTTAGTAATGTTGTAACTCATCTTACAACATTTTCTTGTAGTTAAAGAAGTGGGAGTTTCATCCAAGGAAGTTGGGAAGCAGAAAGCTTGAGGGTTTGGCTTTGGACTTCTCTTCTAGTGTTACCACCAAGGTTAGTATACTACTACCTCATATGCCTTCATGGGCATCATAAATTCGATTGCCTTGTTTCTAAAATTTATGTTACGGTTGAGTTGGAATGTTAGAGGTTATAGATCGTCTTAAATGGTAAATTTCGGATTTGGTGTTAATAAGTTGTAAAATTGGTAGAAAAGCCACTTAAATCACTCTTCATAATTTGTAGGATCGATTTGGGGTCATGTCCTTGGGTTTTGGGGGCTTGGGGGATAATTTTCGAACTCCAAAAAATAAGTTTTGGGTTCGAGTACCGATACATGTTAAACACGTATCGGTACTCCGAGTTAAAACTGATGAAATCAAGCCATTTTGTAAAGGTGTATCGGTACGCCTATATGGGATATCGATACCCCATGTTCCATTAAATTTCAGTAGCGAAGGGTGGTATCGATACTCTTGGGGAAGTATCGGTACCCGTGATGTATCGGTACATAAACCCTGTGTATCAATACGGGATTTTAGGCTAAAAACCTTCTGAATGTAGCCAGGTATCGATACGCTCATGTGGGTAACGGTACATACTAGAGCGTATCGATACTTGTAAGAGGGTATCGGTACTCACTAGGCATTCTGCCCAAAAAATAAGATTTGAGTTTGAATGACCTATAATTCAAGGACTAGGGTCCATAGGATCATAAGAGGGTAAAATGAATAGTAAAATCAGGAAACTGGTATGTAAACCTCATATACGATCTTAATGAGTAATAACTTGATAAAACCTTGGATGACTTGATGTGTAAAGACAATAAAGATCCTTGGTGGATCGATTAATCGTTATGCGCCACGTAAAGACATATTGTGTTAACTTGATGTGTATTGCAACACCATGTTTCTTGCATCAGAGATATAAGGTACAAAAACCTAAGGCCCATGTTTATTCAAAACAAGAAAGAAAGCCTTCAAAAGTATTCAGTCAAAGTGACATTTGCAAGATAAATTGTGCAACATTTGATCGGACAAAACCGTTGTTCCCTCGAGAAGAAAAAAAAAGAGATGAGCCTGCAAAGTTCATTCAGCTCAGAAATTTGAAAATAAGAACAAATTTCTGAGCTGAATGAACCAAAGAAAATTAGAAGATCGAATGTTTGGGGGGTAAGCTTTTGCTCGAGGAAATTAGAAGATCGAATTGAACCAAAGGAAAAAGACCCCTACAAATATTTCATGCATGTCCATACATCATGACAAACATAACATTGCATCACCAAAATGCAACCATGCATCATGAAAGCATACTTGGAGGCATATGCATCATTGCATCTTTTAAACTTGACCATACATCATGACATACATAACATTGCATCGTTGCATCATCGCAAAAGCATGTGCATGCATCCCATTTGCATAAATACAGGAAATAATTTTCAAAAGCAAACTCAATCCTTCCATAAGGATATTTTTCCAAACTTCTGGAAAATTTTCAAAACTGAATCCTTCCATAAGGATATTTTTTCAAACTTCTGGAAAATTCTCAAAACTCAATCCTTTCATAAGGATATTTTTCCAAACTTTTGGAAATTTTTCAAATCTCAATCCTTCCAAAAGGATATTTTTTCCAAACTTCTGAAAAATTTTCAAATCTCAATCCTTTCATAAGGATATTTTTTCAAACTTCTGGATACTTTTCAAAATTCAATCCTTCCATAAGGATATTTTTCCAAACTTCTGGAAAATTTTCAAAATCCAATCCTTCCATAAGGATATTTATCCAAACTTCTGGATAATTTACAAAACCCAATCATTTCATAAGGATATTTATCCAAACTTCTGGATAATTTTCAAAACTCAATCCTTCCTTAAGGATATTTTTCGAAACTTCTGGAAAAATTTCAAAACTCAATCCTTTCATAAGGATATTTTTTCCAAACTTTTGGAAAATTTTCAAAACGCAATCCTTCTATAAGGATATTTTTCTAAACTTTTGGATAATTTCAAAAATTGAGTTCCATAACTCAATCATTCCAAAACGATATTTTCAAAAACCGAGTTTCATAACTCAGCCCTTTCATAAATATTTTTTTAAAAAATTTATCCTTTCATAAGGATATTTTTTTGACAAAATAAATTCCCTATTTCCATCCTTACTTAAGGAGATAGAAAGAGAAAAATTAAAAAAAAAGAAAAAAAAAACAACAAAAAAAGAAAAATAAGAAAAATAAGAAAAAGAGAGAGGGCAAGAGAGATCTTCTCTGAATATCCTAGGCACGAACCCAAAATGAGGTATGGGACGTTCAAAATGAGGCCCGGGACGTTCAAAAGGAGGCAAAATCTTCAAAATGGGGTTGGGGAAGCAAAATGAGTTCAGTTTGTTATTTTTCTTCTTCAGCGCCGGTCTTCGATCTTCAGCCTTTGATCTTCGGTAGGTCTTCGATCTCCGCTCTTCGAGGATATTGAGTTCTTTGATTAATTTACTCCTCTACTTCCTAGGTTGAGACTTACCAAAGTACAATGATGCTCGGTCGAAAACAAATGCCTTCTTGGTCGCCATTTTCTTTTCTTTTTCCTTTTTCTTCTTTTTTCCTTTTTTTCTTTTCCTCTTTTTTTCTTTTCTTTGTTTTTTTGTTTTTTGTCGCTTCATCTTCTGTTGAATGCGTGACCCGCTCCGTTGGAAGTTTAAGGAGAAAGGGTCAGATGTTGTAGTTTTGTCTGCTCCACTGCAACTTCAGGGAGATGAAATAATGTAGCTTCAATTTTTCCACTGCAAACTCAGGGAGATAAAATTGATGCTGGATTCGTTTCACAGCCACTTCAGGGAGACGATGTTAGTGTTGGTACTCATTTCGCTGCCACTTCAGGGATATGAGACTGGTATAGCTTCAATCTTTCCACTGCAACTTCAGGGAGATAAAATTGATGCTGGATTCGTTCCATTGCCACTTCAAGGAGACGATGTTGGTGTTGTGTCCATTCCACTGCAACTCTAAGGAGATGAACGGCTGATATAGCTTCAATCTTTCCACTGCAACTTCAGGGAGATAAAATTGATGTTGAATTCATTCCACCGCCACTTTAGGAAGACGATGTTGGTGTCGGTACTCATTTTGCTGCCACTTCAGGGATATGAGACTGGTATAGCTTCAATCTTTCCACTGTAACTTTAGGGAGATAAAATTGATGATAGATTCGTTCCACTGCCACTTCAGGGATATGAGACTGGTATAGCTTCAATCTTTCCACTGCAACTTCAAGGAGATAAAATTGATGCTGAATTCATTCCATTGCCACTTCAAGGAGATGATGTTGGTGTTGTGTCCATTCCACTGCAACTCTAAGGAGATGAACGGCTGATATAGCTTCAATCTTTCCACTGCAACTTCAGGGAGATAAAATTGATGCTGAATTCATTCCACCGCCACTTCAGGGAGACGATGTTGGTGTCGGTACTCATTCTGCTGCCACTTCAGGGATATGAGACTGGTATAGCTTCAATCTTTCCACTGTAACTTTAGGGAGATAAAATTGATGATGGATTCGTTCCACTGCCACTTCAGGGAGACAATGTTGGTGTTGGTACTTATTTCGCAGCCACTTCAGGGATACATACTTTATATCGAGTCTATTTCGCTGCCTCTTCAGGGAGATGAACTCGTCTTGGTTCTCATTCCGCTGCCACTTCAGAGAGATGAGATAACTAGTTTCATCATTTTGAACTTTGCGGGCCTCCTTTTAGGTTTGTGCCTAGGATATTCAGAGAAGATCTCTCTTGCTCTCTCTTTTTTTTCTTTTTTGTTGTTTTTTTTTTCTTCTTTTTATATTTCTCTTTCGATCTCCTTAAGTAAGGATGGAAATAAAAAATTTATTTTTTCAAAAAAAATCCTTATAAAATGATAAAGTTTTAAAAAAATATACTTATGAAAGGACTGAGTTATGAAACTCAATTTTTGAAGATATCCTTTTGGAAAGATTGAGTTATGGAACTCAATTTTTGAAATTATCCAGAAGTTTAGAAAAATATCCTTATAGAAGGATTGAGTTTTGAAAATTTTTCAAAAATTTGGAAAAATATCCTTATGAAATGATTGAGTTTTGAAATTTTTTCAAAAGTTTGGATAAATATCCTTATGAAAAGGATTGAATTTTATAAATTATCCAGAAATTTAGATAAATATCCTTATAGAATGATTGAATTTTAAAAATTTTCCAAAAAGATTCTTTGCAGGCTAAGCAAAAGATTCTTTGCAGTCTCTATACACACCTTTGCGTATTCCAAACATTCTTTGCAGCTGTAATAGAGTCCATGTACAATGGAATACCTAAAACACTAGCTATGTAACTCAATCCTCGCTTAGTGTACAGTTCAAGTGGGACTTTATATAACTGGATCCAAACAGGTATTTTACTCAGATCAAAATCTAGTTTCTTCATGTTCGCCTCCCACTTCTTAAGAACCAATGGCTTGTGATGGATATGCCATGGCCCATTCTATAAGACCCAGTCTCTAGTAGTGACATTATTAAAAGAGAAAACATAGAGATTAGAACTTGCCAAGCTAACCTTCACCGATGAATTTTCCAAAGCAATTCAACGATCTTCTGCATAGAGGAGAAGTTCAGTGCAGAACCAATAAACTGCCCAACAAGAGTGTACTTTCATTCTGAGATGCCGATGTCGAACACAGGCATCGGAGGATGAACGACCTCTTGTCCTTCCAAGATCACCGGCTGGAAATAGCTGAGAGTTTGTTCCTCAGTACCTGAGATAAGCTTCTTCCAATCTACCAATTTCGACATATAATCCAAAACCATTATGAATGAGTTTACTTTTAAATTAGATGAAAAATAAATTGAAAAAGGAATATATTATTTTATTAAGAAAAAAAGAAAGTTAACATGCTCAAGAATTGGTGGATAATCATGTGTTTTCTCCATAGTTTAATTTGAATCAATTTACAAATGTTAAGTTGTATGCAAGATCTCGCAGGACTCTTTGCAGAATTTGTTGATTCATCCACTTAAGGTTTGAATTAAGTTGAATGCTAGTTTGACCGAAATTGTGTACAACATTCTCCCAAAGTAGCATGGATGACTCCAATTGTTCAAATGGCTGTGTTGGACAATCACATGTTTGATTATCTTCAATCTCAGTTTCTTCATAAAAGTAAGCAATTTTAGGCAACGTTCTCTTTCTGTCGTTGGACTTAAATTGTGGCGGCGGCTCTAAGACAACACTTGGTTTCTGCAAGATTCGAGCTACGGAATGCAACATTGATGAAACATTATCCAATGTTTGTATTGGAAAAGCTGTCTTGTTTGAGGATTCTTGAGTTAATTCATTTTGGATATGTGGGGAGTAAAATGATTTGTTCTGCCAATGGATTTCCTCAACTTGATTCTTTTATTATTTCTCATCTAAAAGAGCTAAGAGGAGTGGAAGATTAACAGAGGCGCAATGCCGCATCTCCGGAGTTTATGTTTGTCGAAGATTTCAAAATTGAAGACTATTCCAGAAGGGTTGATGTATATTACTACTCTCCGAGAACTGAAATTAACATCAATGGGGAGTTCATTGGAACAGAGGATGTGAGCGGGCACTTCCCAGAAGAGCTTATAAATAGAAGTTTGTGTTCTGTATAAATGCAGCAATATTTTCATTAGATCTCATTAGGCGACGGAAACAATTGGAGGGGGCCGGTGGATGAGCCTGTGTCTACACAACAGAGCTTTTCAGCACATTTAAGCACAAATTCAGGACCAAAGGCGTTCGTGGTTTATATAGAGGGATATTGCCTGAATATTACACAGTGGTGCTTGGCGTCGGCACATGTTTCATGACATACGAAACATTGCAGATGCTTTTAGCAGACGTTAGCACAAAATTATAGTTTGTTACGACTGTTTGATCGGCAAATGAAATGACGGATGAGCTAAATCGATTCAAGTGTAAGCTATGATATAGTCTTCGAACACCGTTTTCCGGTTCAAGTTTTTACCTAATTGCAGAAATCACTGGCTTGTATCATTACATTTATCTGCAACTTAATTGATGCTTGAAGAATTATGAACTAAATCCATATGCAAAATTTGTTTTCCAGGACAGTTGAAGCATTTTCTGTCATTGATCTTTCTTTTGTTCACCATGAAAGTTACAGCAAGGTAATATATATATATATATATATATATATGAAACTTATTCTATTGGGCAACAATAAATGTTAAAACCAAGTTATTTGGAACCTGAAACGTCATCTTTAACATTGTATTGTCATGGAACCCCATGAAAATTTTGGGGAGAAGCCATGTCAATCTTCTGTCATGACTTTCAATACTCTGACACACTGAATCATCACCGAGGTTTTCATAACGGGAAATTTCCGGTCAGGCGAATGTGATCTAAGGTTCGACGCAAGCCGTATTTATTGACAGCTGCATTGGCAGCTCGGAACCCTCCACCGTAGGCAGGGGATGCATCGTGAGCAATCTGGTGAATGAAGAACTCACCAAGCTTGTTTTCGACATTAGATTTCCCTCCTTTCTTAGATGACGAAGAAGATGAAGAGGCTGCTGATGTAGATGCTTGACTGCTCGATCCCGGCAATACTTCAGATTCTAGCCACATGTATGATAACACTTGACAGATACCTTCCTCGACGTCGGGATTCAGATTTCGATATCCTGCAGTATATGTTAATGTAGAAAACAACATAAAAACATAAAAATGGGAGGAGTATTAGAAACTTCATAATTGAAGATTGACTGCATGTATTTTACCTTTGAGGCGTAACCAACCGTGCATCAACTCATGGGCGAGAATCGCCCCAGTTAGCAGTCTGCATATTCCGGCAAATATTACTGTCTGAACTTCGACAAGAGATAAGCTGAATCATAAACAACATAAAGAAGAAATCCAATGGGATTTTACCTTGGAAGACCGTAAAGAACTAAAATGGCCGTGACTTCACATTTCCTGGTCAGCTTCTGAGGTTGAGTTCTCATTCCGATAAGATGTCGGCCTCCGATTCGCGGTCTTTTTAGTATCTGTAACAAAGAAAACAAAGACAATGTCGGACTTATGTGGATCAACACAGCAAAACGGTGGAATTAGTTCAGTGGACATACACTGGTAACCGTCTGTTCTTCAGACAGGCATAAACCCCTTGTCTCAGGCATATGATGATAACCCTGGAAAAGAACCAAAACTGAAACATCAAAGCCATTCCATAAAACAGAGAGGTGTAAGAAAATTGAGCAAAGGTTCAGAATGTTACATTCTTCTCTCCAACAATAGCTTCATTGAGTGCTTGTCTTTCGACGAGAAGCATCGGAATTTGCTGGTCTAGTTTCATGTTCATTCCTTCATAATAGTCTCTAATGGAATGGTAAAGAGGCTGGCAATCACCAGTGTCCATGATTGCAGATTCCATGCATTCCAAGCATAATCTCCGACCATCTTCGAGCGAATAATATCTTACGTTACAAGACTTCAGGAGACAAAGATCGAGAAGAAAAAACAGGGTTTCAAGGAGGAAACAAAACAATAACCAACAACGAGAATTGTTAGCAGAAAGTTTGAAGCTTTAACACACATTAAAACGAAACAGTTCCTAGAATCGATACCTCCAAACGTTCACAACTACAACAGCGAGCCGTGTTGTCATGTTCATGTGATGGACAATACTTTTGGGACCAAAATGGATGGCATCTATACTCTATTAGTCCGGCTGCATTCGTTGGAATCTGAAATTCGGTGTAAACGGAAAATAAGAATGTGATTCATAGAACTAATACTTCAAATGATATATTCCAGAAATATTCTTACAAATTGGAGACAAACATCACATTTGGGATGTGTCAGTTCTTTGAAGCAAGTTTTGTGATATGGATTCCTCCCAGACAAAGAAAACTTGAATCACCAAACATTCGAAAAAAACAGAATTATAACTATGAAGAGCTATAGGATATTTGTAAATCCAAAGAGAAAAGAAATGAATCGAACTACCTCGTGCTCGGTAATCGGATACCCGCAAGAATGGCAACGGAAGCAATTAGGATGAAAATAGGCTCCCATGCATCCCAAGTAATTGCCACCTCCGATCTCGCGATGACAGCCACCACATACTCTGCAAGTCATAGGCATCAAGATATATGTCGATTAATTGGATACAAGATGAATCACGGTAGGTACTCAAAGAGGACAACTCCTATGATGTAAACACACGAGAAGGAGATTTTGAATCCCAATACGAGAGCCGACATCCTCGAATCCGGTCATTACATAATCTCACATTGTTTTACAACTATGATTACAAAAAGCTATTTTACCTATATCCAGCAGGATGATACTGCAGGGTGCCATAAGGAGGATATGTAGATGAATTCAAGCCACCATTCTCAGCTCCCCTCGGTAAAGCTCCACCGTAATTATCGTCTCTCCGCCATTCGTTGCAACCTAAAAACACATAGCACTGAATCAGTACACTAAAATATCGATTCTCGAGACTAAGATGAGAGAAAGAATTAAAGATTGACGAGGATCATGTAGGATAAAATTATCAAAAACATACCATTCGGTTTTCTCATACCCTCAGATAAAGAAAGCGCAATTGCATGATCTAATTCCTCTTGCTCCTTCTTCGTCCTAGGACGATCATTCTACCGACATAAACCAAAACATGATCTCAATCCAAACAGACATATGTACAAGTACTAGGAAAACAATATAGGATCAAAAGTTACCGGCATCCTAACCGGAGCGCGAACGACCAAGTTTTCTTCCCCGACAAACTGAGGATTATATCCGCCACGACGACCGCCTGAACCGGACTTGAAGAGCTTACTCAGCCACTTCATAACCCTCGATTTTCTCTCCGGGTACGAATCCTTAAAGTCCCCTGCTTTTTTCCATTAAAAACATTCAACACACAATCAAAAACAAAAAGAATACCCAAAAAAAGTACTAACTACCAAATGAAAAAAGGGTATATCAAAGAATTCGAATTGAAACAGATGGTGAAAGAAAGTCGAGAAACTAAAAGCAACCCACCATAGATACACGGATGAGAGAGGTGGTTAACATCTGAGGGAGGAGGCGGCGGAGGAGGAGGAGGAGGAGGAGCCATGGGGTATAGAATTTATGAAAAGTGGTCGGAATGTGTGAATGAAAGCGAGAGGCAGAGAGGAAAGAAGGGTGGGAGAGAAAGCGAGGGGGAGGAAAGGAGCATAGTTAAAAGAAGCAAAGAAAGGGGAGAATCTGACGGGGGGACAAAGAAAGAAAAGGGAAGAGGGAGAGAAGAGATTCTTGGCTTGAGAAAGTGGAGGGAATATTTGAGTAAAAAGAAAAGTTGTAAATTTAATAAGGAAAAAAATGAACTTTGTGAACGGTTTAGAATTTGCAGCACTTCCATGAGTGAATGAAGTTCTTTTCTTTTGTAATCAGAGCTGGAGAGGAATTTTATTCATTTTATTTGAAACGTTTTTTTTTGCCGGGAAAAAGATGGAGTTTGATGGAAAATGGCCCTCGAATTCTTGTAATTTACATAATTGCCATCATATATATATTTGTGATATAAAGTTTAGAGTTAATTTCCTAATATATCCCCAAACTATGATCCTCATTCTGAATTAGTTCCTAAACTTTTGAATGTTTCACTTTCATCCCCAAACTATGGCTCCAATTCTAAATTCATCCTCAGACTTTTGAATGTTTCAATTTTATCCTCAAGCTATAACCCTCAGTCTAAATTAGTCCCCAAGCTTTTGAACATTCCAAGTTCATCCTTAAATTATCAGTTATATCACAACATATTATTACATAATATGCATCAATGTTTACATGACAATTAATATTTTTATAACATATTATTAACATAGGATATGATTAGCATATACTGATAATTTAGAGATGAAATTATAAATGTTTGAAAGTTTAAGGACTAATTTAGAATGAAAGCCATAATTTGAGGATAAAATTGAAATGTTCAAAAGTTTAGGGCTCAATTTAGAATGAGTCATAGTTTAAGGATAAAATTAGAATTTTTAAAAGTTTAGAGACCAAGTTAAAATGAAGGTCATAGTTTGGGGATGTGCGTTACAATTAACTCTAAAGTTTAAATCAATATTAAAAAAACGAAATCTTAGTTCGATTGATCAGTGATGAGGATTGAGTCGAGTAAAAAAAATTCGAGTTAGTCGAGTTGAAGAGTACTATTTTATAACTTGAATTTTATTTAAAACGAGTCGAGTTGTTTAGGTTTCTATTTAAATTTAATTATAAATATTTATAATATTATGATACTAATTAGTTCCAATTTGAAAGGAGTTCTATAATTATATTTGATATACATATATATTTCTTCCTATTTTTTTCATATGTGATATACATAATTAGGTAAAGTTGGAGGACTCGACTCTGACTTAAAAATCTATCTACTAATTACTAAAAATTTCGAGTTTATCAACATAAATCAACTAAGTATGTTTTATTCGTATTCAGATCGTTTAATAAACGAATATTAAAATCTTATTCATATTTATTTAACCTGTTAAACGAATAAAACCAAATTAAATAAATTAAAACATTAATAATTTTATTTAACTTTTAATACAATGATAATTTAGATTTTAGATATTTTTAATATTTTTATAATTTTAAATTACCGAATCTAAATTGCTGTTTTGGAGGGTTGTCTTTAGATTCTTACAAAGTCAGATGGTGGATGCTTTTACGAGAATGTTAGGAACAATGACAGCTAAATGGAACACCAACGTTGCTTTTCTAATTTTCATTTCAACTTAATTTAATATTAATCTAATATAATTAATCTTTAATTTTAATTTAATATTAATCTAATCTAAATCTTTAATTTGGATTCCAATTATTCATCTTTAGCAGCGACAAAGATTGTAAAGTTTCGATCATGTTATGGAGAGTTGACATGGAATTCTTGGCCCAAAAGTTGATTAAATTGGTCCCAAACTTTTAAATGTTTTAATTACAACCTTAAATTAGGACTCTATTCTAAATTTGTCCCCCCAATCTTTTAAACATTTTAATTTCTTCTTCAAATTATCACTATATGTTAATCCTATCCCATGTTAATAGAACCATAATGAAGATTGTTAATTTTAATGTGTAACATTGAGGTGTGTGTTATGTGATAATATAATGTGGCATAAACGATAATTCGGGGTGAAATTGAGATGTTCAAAAGTTTAAGGATCAATTTAGAATGAAAGTCACAGTTTGGGATGAAAATAAAATATTCAAAAGTTTAGGGATCGATTTAAAATGATGTCATACTTTAGAGACGTATGGTGCAATTAACTCGATTCAAACAAGTAAATCTTTGGTACAATGATAAAAGACTTGTTTTAATATCAAATTTTTAGTTGACACTAATCTCAGATAAAACCTTAGACAGTCCTTAACCTCTCTCCTTATCGATATATAATACACTAGGCTTGGTGATGGATCGATCTATTACATGTGTTGGGGATTGTGATCCCCAATATTTTGTAACTAAAAAAATATAAGGAAATTTTTACCTATTTGGACGACCGGTTTTTAATTTATTTCGACTTTGTCATTGACTAGGCTTATTCTTTGACACCTGAGAGTGACGATATGCTTTTGTAATCATTTTATTCTTTGACACCGGAGAGTGATGACATGCTTTTGCAATCGTTATAGAAAAACCAGATATATTAACCATTGAATTAGGATTAATGGTGGTCTGCATGTGATTATGACCTGGAACTGAATATATTCTTTAACTTGTTCCACAACTTTATTAATTAGCCATTGCTTTTAGAAGAAGAAGAAGAAGAAGAAAAAGGAGATTTAATTGTTTGATCAAACATTTGATTTTTTTAAATATTATTCTAGGGAAAGAATTAAAAGACTTAACGGTGTAAGAAGTTTTTAAATTTTTGGGAAAAATCAGTTAAGCTCTTGAACTTTTTTGTATTTAATTAAGTCCTTGAATCAATTAAGACCTTGAACAAATAGATTGAATCAATTAAGTCATTTGACCAGCAATCTAACAGGTTTTTTGGGATCAGTTGGTGCAATGCGCTGTGTCACAGTTTTGTCACTTGACATATTCAGATTTTTTTTATTTTATTTACAAAATTCTTTAAAATTCCTAAAAGTGCTAAAAAACTTATAAAATCATAAAAATTTATTTTTTAAAAAAATTGTAAATGTCACACGATAGAACTGTAGTGTTTCGTGTGACAATAATAACTAAAGAAAAAACTATCAAGATTTAATGGTAAAGGGCTTAATTGATTCAATTTATTGGTTCAAGTGCATAATTGATTCAATTTATTAGTTCAAGGGTTTAATTGGGTGCAAAAAAAAGTTTAGGGGCTTAATTAAATTTTTTCAAAAGTTTAAGGGCTCCTTACAGCATGTCATGAGGATTGTCAGCTATTGTCGACTTGATTGTTAGTTTATATTTTGTGTTTCCAGTCATGTAAGTTGCTAGGTGTACTATTTTCCTCCGATTAAGTTTAGAAAATTTTTTTACGAGGCACTTAGTCAACTCCTTTATTCATCAAAAAAAATCAAAGTTCCTTTCTTTCATCATAAATAAACTGTGAGGATCTTTCTCACAAGGCAATTGCTATAATATAACACACAATATCTCTTTTAAGATCGTTTAAAGAAAAAATGAGATAGAATCTTATTCCTTGACAGAGTTGGTCATGTGTTCATCATCCCAAAGAAGAAAAGAAAAAACTGAAGATTTTTTTTAAAAAAATTATAAAAAAAAACAGGTAGATTTCTTTTTGTTAAATTATGTTTGGAAAGGCTGATGATGTCGCCATTTGAGGTTTAAAAAATTAAAAACAAAAAAAGATTCGTTCATGTTGGAAGACATGTTTGCACCAGCATGAACAAGCTGTTTTACAAGGTTGCATGTGTTTTTCCATGGAAAAGAAGAGGGGTAGTTACCCAGGTTTGTTTAACAGACTAATTGTCAACTTTTTCAATTATCAAAAGTATAATTTTGGTTTTAGTCCCTCCATTAGGGCTGAAACTCGGGATTTAATCTCTCTACTTTAATTTGAAATACCTTGATCTTTTGTTTTTATAATTTCTTTTAGTTGATCTAATTTTCCGACAACGAACATCACTTTAATCATGGTTACTCTTCCCCTTCCTCTTTTAAAAACTTCATATGTAACACCCCAAGCTTAATCCGAATCATCTGAGTGCTACAGTAGATCACTAAAACGACTAATGTTGAAACTAGCATGTAAACGAATCGAACGAACACGAACGAGGGTGTGTTCATATTCGTTCGTTTAACTTTAACCGAACAAATGAATGAACACAAACATAAACGAACACAAAATTTCTTGTTTGTGTTCGTTCGTTAAGGAATGTAGCTTGTTTGTGTTTGTTCATGTTCGTTCGTTAAAATGATAAACGAACACAAACGAATATAAATAACATATATAAATATGTTAAATATTTAATATTTTGGGTTAGTTCAATTAATTTAGTTAATTAACTAATTTTAATCGGATTAACATTTGAAAAAACTTTTAATCATTAGCCGAAACCTAAAATTATCTAACAGATCAACCAATTTTGTTTTTGTTTAGTTGGTTAGTATGTTTAACCGAACAATGAACACCCCTAGCCGATAAGAAGGAAGTTTTTAACGAGTCATAAAATAGGACTTGTCAACCTGAATAACTTAAAATTTTTTGACTCGACTCAATCTAATGCTCACCCCTAGACATATGTGAATAAATTTAAACGAACACAAACGAGCATTCACGAATATAAATGAACGAACGAGCACTTTGTTCGTGTTTGTTCATTTAATTAAACGAACAAAAAATCTTGTTCATGTTCGTTCGTTTAATAAATAAACGAATATAAATGAACTTCCAGCTAAACGGTTCACTGAGCATTCGGTTCGTTTACGACCTACTTGAAACAAATAACTTTTTTCACTTTTAATTTCTTTTCTCTCTTAACCATTTGAAAACTCGTAAAAACCGTATTACGAAATCCTAATGAATGTGAAATATTAAGAAAGTTTATACAAAATCAGAACTCTCATAATTAAAACAAAATACGAAAAATAATGAAAACTTTAATAGAGTTTACAGTCCAAACAAATAAACAAAAACAAGAATTGGATCTTCAAACATGAAAAAGAAGGAAAAGGGTGATTAAAAGTATTAGGGTTGTGACCAAATTTTCTTGTGAATCGATCCGAATATTCATAAAATTTGAGTGTAGTTTCTTTTTATGTAAGTTTTCTTTGTATTAGGGTTGAAATCATCAGTTGTATTCTATTCATTCTGATACAATAAAAAATTTTATTCTTTTGCCCCTGATTTTTTCCTTTTAGAATTTTTACTTAAATTATTGTGTTTATTTATTTTTCTGCTTTGACGATCATTTTTTATCTCACCATTATCGTTTTGATATTATAACAAAAACAATACCTTCAATAAGAAGGGAAATGGAGAAGATTAAGAGTACGAGAAATAAAAATATTATGAGTTGTGAGAAAATATACTTTTTAAAACACTGACAGAGGCTTTCGGGGAGACGACTGATTGGGGTCGGTGTATAAGATGATGTCGTAAAATGGGTTGAAATTTTTTTAACCCTTAAAAAAATATATATGTATTTTAAAATGATATCCCTTAAAAAATATTGACATCACTTAAAAAAAATTAATTCAACTTACACTAAAAAATTATTGTATAATAATACAAATTTAAAAGCTCACTTAAAAATTGACCAACATATTTTACCAAAAAATTGACCCACATAATTTTTAAAATATATTTTACATTTTAATAATAATAAAATCTAAAAAACCCACCCACCCACCCTTCCCCCAATGCTTCTAAAATCCCTACCCAATAATCACAAACCCCACCACCATATCTTCCAACCTTTTCTCTTTTTAAAATTTTCAAGGTCCCCCACCTTCCATTTACCGATCAATTATTATTTTAAGTTCACAATATAAGCCATTTGTGTGAAGAAGCAAGCAAGTTTAAATCTTTGTTCTAAGACTTAAGATAAATACATTAAATTAATTAAATTTATTTATTATTTTGAAATTTAAAATATTCTATAATTAAGGAAATTAGGGTGAGTTGTTGTGGATTAACTTTAGAATCTAGGTGTAAATTTACTAGTTGCATGACTTTTGAATTTTGAAATTAAAGTTAACTCTTTTTTAGAACGTGGGTTATGTATTGTAAATGTTAACCATGAAAATGTGAGTTAATATGTCATTTATATTTAGATAAATTGTGATTCTTCGTTGCTAAATTAGTAGATGTCATATTATATTTTTATAATCCAAACTTCTTGTTGTTAATATGTGCTTTATGTGTTGAAGTCTAATTGAGAATTTTTATCATATTTAAACTAAATTTGTATATTTATATATGCTTAAAATTATATTTGAAGGGTTTAAAAATAGTAGTTAAATGTCAAGTATGTATATTTATACATGCTTAAAATTATACTTGTAAGAAAGTGTATGGATAATGTAAATTTATTTGTTATAAATGTTTAGCGGGAACGGAGAGATATTTTAAAAGAAAATCAACTTTTGATATAGAAGAAAAAGAACAAGATCAAGAACAAGAAGAGATAATGAATCCCCAAGACGACAAACAAACCAATTTAGAAAAAAAAAAGTGAAAAAAAATCATGTTAAGTTTAGCCTTGACAATCTCCTAACAGATCTAAGATTGAGGATTAAAATTACAAGTTATCATCCAAATGATAGAGACAACATAAGAAAAATATATTTGCAAAAAGGCCTTTTCAACCTCGCAATCACAACTTCCCAAAAAACAATTGGAGGAGTGGAGCGAAGATTTTCAGCTTCTTGGTATAAGACCGTGGAAATTGGTTAGAATATAGTATTGAAAAGATGATGTATTTTGTTTATATTGTTACCTTTTTCCTGACTAGAACAAGAGAGATGGTATTGCATTTGAGATTGATGGATTTAACAATTGGAACAAAAAAACATACTGGAGTTGTATGTTGGAACTACAAATAGTTCTCATAATATAGCCGTGAGAAAGTGTGACAACTTGATGAAGCAAAGAAAACACATTGATACGGCTTTCTCAAGGTAATTAGATAAAGTTCGTAATAAATATCGAACAAGATTAACTGCTTCTGTTGAATGTGCTCGATTTCTTTTGAAACAAGATCTAACATTTCGAGGACATGACGAGTCTGTTGGTTCAATCAATCAATGTAACTTTCTTGAACTTCTTAAGTTAATTGGTGATCATAATAAAGTTGTAAGAAATGTTATTCTAGAAAATGTTCCAAAAAATCATTGTTTAACTTCTTCAGGTATTTAAAAGGACATTGCACGTGCTGTTGCAATAGAAACAACAAATGTCATAGTTAAAAATCTTCAAGATGAGTTATTTGCTTTACTAGTAGACGAGTCATGTGATGTATCAAATAAAGAACAAATGAGAGTTATGTTGTGATATGTGAATGAAGAGGGATGTGTTTTAGAGAGATTTTTAGGAATTGTCCACATTGGAGATACTACTGCATTATCACTTAAAATAGAAATTGATGCGTTCTTGGCTAAATTTGGATTAAGCATATCAAGAATACAGGAACAAGATTATGATGGTGCTAGTAACGTATGAGGAAAGTTTAATGGTTTGAAAAGTTTGATTTTAAGAGAAAATCCATCAGTTTTTTACATTCACTGTTTCGCACATCAACTTTAATTGGCATTGGTTGTAGTAGCAAAAAATCATATTCAGATTGCATCTCTTTTTAATTTAATAACTCCATTGATAAATGTTGTTTCCGGCTATTTCAAACGACACGATATGCTTCATGAATTACAATATTCTCAAGTTCAAATGCTTTGACCAATTCTAAAATTTGTTCGGGACAAGGATTAAATCAAGTGAAAATTTTTGTTCGATAAGGATACTCGTTGGGGATCACATTAGGGTACGCTTCTCATCATAATTATCATGTTCAATTCGATAGTTGATGTTCTTGAAATTATCATAGATGATGTATTAAGATCCTAACAAAAGGAAAAACTAATACTTTGTTAAATTTTTCCTTGCATTTAATGAAACGTGTGCTGGAAATTACAAATGAGTTGTCAGAAGCACTTCAAAGAAAATATCAAGTTATTATTAATGCCATGTCTTTGGTAAGGATTTCAAAAGAACAATTACAGAAATTTTGCGAAGATGGATGGACTTCATTGCTTTTAGAGGTATCATCATTTTGTCAAAAACACGAGATTGATGTCCCTAGCATGGATAATGCATTTATTACCAAAGGAAGGCCACAAAGAAAATCTCACAAGATAACAAATATGCACCATTATCGCATTGAGTTATTTTATACTATTACAGATATGCAACTTCAAGAGCTTAACAGCCATTTTAGTGAATCAAACTCACATTGTTGTTATGTGTATCTTGCTTATGTCCGAATGAAGATTTTGTATCTTTTGACAAAAAGAAATTAATTCGACTTTGTGAAATTTATTCCTCCAATTTTTCTACTATTGAAGTTCTTGCACTTGATAGCCAATTGGATACATACATACATACATACATGACATGTGTTCAAACGAAGAGTTCTCAAATTTGAAGGGGATTCAATACTTTGCTAAGAAGATGGTTGATACAAAAAAGAATATTGTTTATCCGTTGGTATATCGTTTGATTAATATTGCATTGATTTTGCCCATTGCTAAATGTGGAAAGAACATTTTTTGCGATGAAGATTGTGTAAAATCGTTTGAGTAGTCGAATTGGAGATTAATGGATGAATGATTGTTTGGTTACATATGTTGAGAAAGATATTTTTAATAGCATTGACAAGGAAAAAATTATTCAACGGTTTTAAAACATGGAAAACCGTCGTGGACAATTGTAAGAAAAAATGTACGAGTTATTGAACTTTATTCTATATACTTAGTCGTTTACTTTTTGTTGCAATAGCTTTGTAATAGTCTATCGGATATTAATGTTATGTATTACTAATTTGTATTACTTTACTTAGACATTTTGATTTTCTAAATTATGACACCCCAAAATAAAATTCTTGGCTCCTCCCATGATGGTGGTGGTGAAAAGGACGGAAGAGTTATAATAGATATTAAATTGCTATAATATTGAAATGTTGAAGGTTATTGTTTTAGAAATATGATGAAAATAAAATAAAGTGTAAAAGTTGATGTCTATATTTGTTATTATGCTAATTTTATTAAGCATAAAGTACACTAGTAGTCACTGAACTTTTAGGATTCGCTCACTTTAGTCACTAAAATCGAAAAGCTTTCATTACAGTCATTAAACTTTTAGTTCATTTTCATTACGCCACTACCGTTAAAAATGCTAACATGGCACGTTAAAGTCTTCTTTCAAAAAAGAACCCTAATTTTCCAAATTTACAATCAACTTCAAGGACAAAATTTTGATGAATGGAAACGTTGCCGGTAAATCCTAACAGTGGGAAGAATTCGTTTGGCGAAACGGTTAATATAGTATGGTTTCAAGATGATCTGACGGTTAACAATGTCATATTGAAAAGTTTTAATTTTTAATTTTAATTAAAATTTTTAGTTCTAATTCACCACTGTTAACTTTCAAATCAATTTGAAACTAAACTATATATTAAACTTCTGAAAAAACGAATATTTCCTATCGTTGAGATTGATCGAGCAGCTGTTAATATGAGAAAGTATGGTGCTTTTTGTGGAAGAAAATTTTAACGAGCCACGATGACAAACTCTTATTTTCTTTTAGTCGGATGACCATTTTGTATATTTTTATAATCGGTCCCGACAAAAAACTAATAAAACATAAAGATATCAAATATTTTTACGAAATCCGACAAAGTCAAAAGTTTTGCGTAGATAATGCAATGTATCTCATTCTTATTCACCATTGACATTAAAAACTCTTATTTTAAAATTGGACTTTGAGTTAATTAAACATAGTTTTTTATTATCAGAGCATATTTGTTGACTTAATGGGTTTTCTTTTCCATATTTGGGACTTTAAGCATCTTTCCCCTTTATATAAAACAATTTTGCCAAAATTATGAAAATTATCGGTTTAAAATACTAAATTCAAATGCCCCAAATCCAGATTTTCCTCAATTTTCAAAGCAAGATTTGGCGTACACATAGATAAATATTATTCCCGATGCTTTTTCCAAATTTTTATAGCCATTGCTTTTGGGGAAGGGGGGGGGGACATTTTTGGAAAATTGAAACGGGTCCATCATTAAATTAATCATTATTAGAGATAGGGTTGTAAATGAGACGAGACAGATTGTGAGCTACTCAAGTCCGGCTCGGTCAAAGCTCGACTCGATTAGACTAGACTCGAGCTCGAACTCGGCTTAAGTTCTTATCAAGCCGAGCTACTCGATACCTGATTCGAAAAGGCCGTGAGCTACTCGTGACCAACTCAGTCAAAGCTCTGTTAATACTTGACTAGATTGGACTCTAATCGAACTCGGCTCGAGTTATTAATGAGTCGAGTCGAGCTCCGCACTACTGGTCTCTACTCGAGCTCGAACTAGACTCGAGTTCTTAACAAGCTAAGTCGAGCTCAGCACTACTCGAGCTCGGCTCGGCTCGGCTCGTTTAGACCCTAATTAGAGGTAACTTCAATTTTTTCTTGGTTTTAATACTTGTTTTGTCTCTATACTATAGTTAATTTATTAGTTTGCTACTCGAAGAATTTTCTATCAGTTTGATCATTGTACTTTCATTCCGCTATGGCGTTAGCACGTCACATTTTTCAATTAAAAAATGTTATGTGGCTCCATCAGATGTTATGGGTAAAAAAAATTAAAAAGTTCTACGCAAATTCAAATAAAATAAAAATATCAAAAAATTCTTTAAAAAATCAGAATTTATGTTATAAATTTATACTTAATTTATTTAAAAATATTCCAAAAATTCATAAAATCATTAAAATTTTAAAAAATACATAAACGATGCAAAAAATCAAGGAATTCTTAAAAAATTCTAAGTTTATAAAAAGAAATTATGGGTTTTTACGTAATATTTTAGGTTTTTAGCGTTTTTATGATTTTTCTTAAATTTCTATTTTTTAATAATTTTTATTTTTATTACACGTGACATAATACCATTGGGTTATGATAATTTTTTTTATAGAAAAATACAATTGACCAACATGATAACAAAAATGATAGTATAACTGTATAAGGGTCAAACTAATATTTTTTTTAATACTCTTATTAAAATGATAGTATAAGGGTCAAACTAATAAAAGACTCCTCCACTACTAAAATGATAATTTAACTATAGTACATGGGCCAAAACAAGTATTAAACTATTTTATATACAATCAACATAAACTTATCATAATCCTCTGAAAAAAAAAAACTTACATACATTTAGTTTACATGTGCCTTTTAGTTTTAGGGATTAGGGTTTTAGTTTAAGGTTTAAATTTTAGAGGTTGAGGTTGTAGGGTTTAGAATTTAGGGTATATGGTTTAAGGTTTAGGGTTTAGTTTTTATGATTAGGGTTAGGAATTTAAGATTTTAGTTTTATAGCGTAAAATATGCAGACTTGTGTAAAATTAGTTTTACACACCTTGCGTATCAAAATTTTACTCAATCCTCTAAACATCTTTTTTCCAGAGATTAATGTATGTTCGGGTGCGTATGGACCTAAACTCTAGGAGATTACAATAACAATAATATCAACTGAATTAAGACTCTATCGACTCATAACTTTATATCTTAATTAAGTTTTTTAATTGCTTAGAATCCTTAGACCTAGTTTTCTATGTTTGCCACCATAAGAAAAACAAATGGAATTCTTCAACAAATATAGAGATTTCAACTTCTTTTGTTAATTTAACAGTGAACCTTTGAGGTAGCCATTAAAGTAGCATAATTTAGCTTCCATTTTCTTTTGCTCATTTGAGGTTTAAGAAGCTATGGGGGTTCATTGATTGTTTGATTTACTATTTTATATTATTAAAATAATAAATAAGAATATATTCAATTTGAGTCAGCAAAAGGACTTTGCATCCTTTGATTTGATACAATGTAGAAGGTCGGTGTCCTTTTTTTACAATTTAAACTTCGTCCATTAACATCAAAGATGACAGATGAATAGAGAATAAGTGCGGATATTATTAGTATATTTTATAAAAAATATATTAATTTTATTAAAAAAATATTTTGATATACAAGCGTGTCTAAACTAACATTTACATAAGCTTTTAATTTTAGAGTTTAGATATTTAGGTTATAGTTTAGGGTTTAGGAGTTTAGGTTGTATAGTGTAGAATATAAGGTTTATGGTTACAATTTAGAGTTCATGGTTTAAGATTTAGGTTTTAAGGTGTTAGGGCGTTTAAGGTTTAGGTTTTAAGGTGTTAGGGCTAGGATTTAGGTGTTAGATTTTATAGATTAAATATGAAGGGTTGTGTAAAAAAATTCTACACCCTTCATATTCTACACCCTAAACCTAAATCCCTAGCACTAACACCTTAAACCCTAAACTTTAAACCCTAAACCCTAAACTATAAAGCCTAAATTCTAACCATAAACGTTAAATTCTACCCCTACAACCTAAACCCATAAATCCTAAACTACAGTCTAAATATCTCAACCCTAAAATAATTCACAACCCAATGATCAAACTTGAGAAGCTCAAACCTGGATGATCGAACTCAAAAATAATGACCAAGATAATTTGATCCCAAAATATTTTGAATTTGAAACCAATCAAAGTTTGAAAACATGAATTGGTCTTATCTAAATCCATCCGACCCAAAATTAACCTGATCTCCCCCTTGACATGTTTATCAATAGGGCTATAAATGAATTGCGTTTGAACAAGCATACCTATGTTCATGTTTACTTGTTTATTTTTAAGATTGTTCATGTTTGTTAAGAATTTTATAATCATGTCCGCTTATGTTTATTTAAAAAATATATGTGTTCATGTTCGTTCGTTTATTGTTCATTAGCATGTTCATTTAACATGACCATAAATACTGAACAAACATATATGTTCACTAACATATTCATTCAGTGTTCATTGATATGTTCGTTTAGTGTTCATGAACATATAATTGAACATGGGAATAATAAACAAACAAATCATAATTGAACATAATTATAATTTTATAATTGTATTATAAAAAATAAATAAATGTGAATATTTTAAGTATTTTTATATGAAAATATCAAATTTAAAAAATGAACTAATAAAAGAGCTAAAAGAAATTAATAATCAAGCTCGTTAGTGAACAAACATAAACGAACCAAACATTTCTCTCTTCAAAACCGTTCGATTAATAAACGGACACAATTCTTTTTTCATACTATCTTATTCAACTTAATAATATACGGTTTACGAATAATTTGTCAAAGACTCTATTCATTAATAACTCTATTTATGTTACTTCACCAATAGTAAATCGAATTCGAATCTTAATATTTATAATCCGACATATCGTAACCTCAGAATCTCATTTGTACATCCATGTTAATAGGTTTCTTCTACTTTTTAGCTCTTTTTGTTGTTGTCAGCTTCTCATTCCCGTCTTGTTCATCTGCTTTATTCCACAGCCTTACCATCCATTCATTCCTCCATGATCGTTGCCATGTCATTATCCTCCGAACACCTTTTCTTTCGGGGGACGAGAGAATTCGTGTCAGATATTTTTGAACAGATAAACGAACACTAACCATTGAATCAAATGTTCGAGATTTAAGTGTCGAATGGTTATATAATGTAGAAAGAACATAGAACATGCAGATTGCCTATGAAAATTGACTCGACTGAGTGCAAAAAGGATAAGTGTTTCTTATAGATTAAATGGCGTTCGTAATTGAAACCACATCTTGTCTCAATGGTCTTTCTTACACACCAACGGATGATGTCTCAAACATGTCTCAAAGAAGACGAACATCAGCCCAATAGCTCTCTAAAAGACAACTTTTTGACTGTTTTTAAAGATCATCTTCTTCAACTTAAAAAGCACATTCAAAGAATACGTTAGCTTACCCCTACTTTAGCTTACCCCCTAAAACTAGTTGTGAGAAGGGATAGACTGAGGCGATGCTAGGACAGTCGCTCATCTAAAAAATTTAAATTATTGTATATTTTAGAATTTTTTGTATTTTATATTGGAGATTTAATTTCGCACCCCTAAAATTTTTAATTCTCGTATATTTATTAAGTATAAAAATTCGCAGCTCTAACATAAAATCATATGGCTGTCCCTGATTGTGAGTATTTTATCTAATCGAATAATTTTTTTTTAAGTTAATCGAGTTACTAGTAATCTTTTATCATCCTAATTCTATTAGAAAATTTTTGAAACGAGCCGAATGAAATGAAATTCGAGTCGAATAAACGTTATATTAAAAACTAATTCAAATTAAAAGCTTGTCATAATCTCGACTTTTACTTTGTAATTATTAGTATTTTATATTCATTCTGATGCATTCATGCATGCATATTATCATGTTGGTCTAATTATGGTTTTAGCCTCTCTATTATGTTGAATTTTAAGATATAACCTTGGGTACCAAAAAAAATTTAATCCCTCTCTATTCACATTGCGTTGGTCTATTTAATAATTGATAATATCATTAATTATTTTTTTGATATTAATTATTGTGTTAAAGTAATACAATTTTTTCGTTTGTCCTTTCGATTTTTAGGATTTTGTCCTGACTAATCCGGACCGATCCGAGTCGAACACATATTTTTGATGGATGAGTCTCTTAGTCGAAATTTTTTGCATGCACAAGACCTCGAACTTTAAATTTCGATACCAAGTTGCTAACCACTTACAACAACCCTAGTCGGTGAAGTGAGCCATTTTTTCAAATAGCTTTCTGCCTCAAGCATTTAGCTAACATGTAAATTTATAAGAGATTGAAAATGGTGGACTAAATACCTTAATTTTTTTATTAATTAAAGGCATAATGCCAAAAATGCCCCCAACATTTGATTAAATAGTTATTTTGACTCTTATTTTTTTTGAAGTATTTTAATCCAACGTTTCATTTTGAGTTAAAATTGCCCCTATATGGATGAAAATTGTTAGTAAACTGATAGTAAGCAGCTTGAAATGACTTGACAGAATGATAAATCATCAGAAAAATTAATTTTATATTTTATACCATTTATAAAATCATTTTTTGACCGATGTGTCATTTTATGAAGTCAACACACTTGTCTATATGACTGCTATATCGACGTGCAGTGCCATGTAGGTTTGTCATGTCATTTCAAAATATTCAATGTAAGATGACTAACCGTTTTTATTCACAAATGAGCTATTTTCAATAACAAGAGCAATGAATTATATTATCGATTTGAACCTATTAATAAAAGGGTAAATTACATCAGTAGTCACCAAACTATGGTTTCTTTCCTATTTTGGTCACCGAACTATTTTTTTGGCAAAAACATCACTAACGTTAAGTTTCCTTCCTTTTTGGTCACAGGCCGTTAAAAACTTAACGGTTTTGCTGACGTGGAATTTTATTTTATTTTTAAATTTTCCATGTCATTTCTTCTCTCTCCTCGTAAGCAATATATTTTATTTTATAATATTTTTATTCAAACTAACAGGATGGTGACACATGTCACTGCCTATTACTGGAATAAAATGAATGAAAAATCAAGCCCCTTATGCAGCCAGAGAGATTCGACTAATAGGTAGTTACACGTGTTACCATCCTATTAGGCAGTTACACGTGTCACCATCTCTCTGGCTGCATAAGGGGCTTAATTTTTCATTCTTTTTATTCTTCTAATATGCAGTTACACGTGTCATCATCCTGTTAGTTTAATTAAAAATATTATAAATAACATATATTGCTTACGAGGAGAGAGAAGAAATGACATGAAAAATTAAAAAAAATGACCAAAATAGGAAGGAAACATAACGTTAGTGATGTTTTTGCAAAAAAAAAAATAGTTCGGTGACCAAAATAAGAAAGAAACTATAGTTCGTTGACTGGTGTAGTTTACCTTAATGAAATTAGGATAAAAAATAGCTGATTTATGTCAAATTAAATTAGAACATTAAATCTTTGATCCACTAGTCTTATATTGCAATTCCTTCACCAAATTGAAGAAAATTACAGAAATGGAAAACAAATTTGTCAAAAAAAATCGAACCGAAGCCCACGTCGCGAGAAACGAACCGGCTCAGATGTCAAACGGTCTAGTAAACAACAACACTTCGAAACGACGTCATTTTTGTACTGTTCCTTTTGAAAACGAAGGAAACCAGAAAGATATTTTTTTCCTTCTAAAATTTATTACCATTTCCCTCCCAACTCTTCTCTCCTTAACAAAAGGGAGTCCTTTATCTGTTCCGTTTCGGTTCCATTTTAGGGTTTGGTCTAATCCGGAGCAGTTGAAGGAGGAGGATCTAATGGCGGCGGCACAAGGGATGGACCCGGCAGTTCTAGACGATATAATCAGACGGCTGACGGAGGTCCGATCAGCTAGGCCGGGGAAACAAGTGCAGTTATCTGAATCTGAGATCAAGCAGCTTTGTGTTGCTTCAAAAGATATCTTCTCGCAACAGCCCAATTTGCTTGAACTCGAAGCACCCATCAAAATTTGTGGTAATTTTTTTGACGGGTTAAATTTTTATTTTTTGTGAATGAAGTTTGAGCTTTATATTTGGTTGGGGATTGTTAATAGAAGATGTTTTGTGGGTTTTGAAGGAAAGCTGAGGAATTTTATTTATGTAAAAAAATAGGTTGTGCTAGATTGGTAAAGGTTGCATTTTTATAAGTGTTGAATGTATTTAGTGTTCAGGGAATAGGATTCTTTTATTTTTTTAATGGGGTTTCAATAGTTTAGATTTCTGAACCAGATGGAGGTGAATTTCACCTTTTTAAAACCCTAATTTACCTTCTCTTTTGAGGTGGAAAGGTGGAGGAAACTGGGTTGCTGTTGTTTTCTTTTAACTGTTTGATTGCTGAAAGCTGTAGAAAAATATATATGAAGCATTTGGAATCACATAGTCTGCATATGGCATTTGCAAATATGATTGGTAACTTGAATGAATAGAAATGGAGATATCATTCAAATGGGTGTGTTCTCCCGCCTCCCTGTGCCTTAACACTATACAACAAAAGCGCCTCATCCTTTCAGGGGAGGAGGCATATTTCATCAGACGCATGTCTAGGCCTGCTTAGAAACATATTTATGCGTATACACGTGTATATATATTAACTCACATATGTACACAAACTTGCAAAAAGTTATGGATATACATATTGCGTTTTACTTCACTGTGCCTAGTGCTTTTTTGAGTGCCTGAGGCAAATATAAGGGCTCTAGCTCCTAGAGCATGCCTTGCGTCCTTGACAACAGTACTACCATCATTTCCCTGTATTTTATTGTTTCTCACTGTAAAATTTTGTTTGTGTTTTTAGGTGACATACATGGGCAATATAGTGATTTATTAAGGCTGTTTGAGTACGGTGATTTTCCGCCTCATGCCAATTACCTATTTCTAGGCGACTATGTGGATCGTGGCAAGCAGAGTTTGGAAACTATATGTCTTTTACTTGCTTATAAGATTAAGTATCCGGAGAACTTTTTCCTATTGCGAGGAAACCATGAATGTGCATCTATTAATCGGATATATGGATTTTATGATGAATGCAAGCGACGGTTTAATGTTAGACTATGGAAAAGCTTTACTGATTGTTTTAATTGCCTTCCAGTGGCTGCTCTTATAGATGACAAAATATTGTGCATGCATGGTGGTCTTTCCCCTGACTTGACGAATCTGGATCAAATTCGAAATTTATCTCGTCCAACTGCAATTCCTGATGCCGGTTTGCTGTGTGATTTGCTTTGGTCCGACCCTGATCGAGATGTTAAAGGATGGGGAATGAATGACAGAGGAGTTTCATACACATTTGGTCCGGATAAGGTGTCTGAATTCTTGGCGAAGCAGGATTTAGACCTTGTTTGCCGTGCGCATCAGGTTGTCGACTTAACTAGGCTTTCCCACTCATCTGTTTAATGCTGTTCTATTTTGATGCCAAACTGGTTATTTTTGTGTAGGTTGTGGAGGATGGTTACGAATTCTTTGCTGATAGGCAACTTGTTACGATATTTTCAGCACCTAACTATTGCGGTGAATTTGATAATGCTGGTGCAATGATGAGTGTTGATGAAAACCTGATGTGTTCTTTCCAGATTCTCAAGCCAGCAGAGAAAAAACCAAAGTTCATGTCCACTAAAATGTAACAGTTTCAGCCGTCAACAAATAATGGCTTGCTGGTCTTCACGAAGGTCAGCTAAATAGAGTTGTTTTTTTTTTTTTTTGATTTTTCCTTTTTGCTGCTGACTGCCCGTGTTTGTCTTTTTAGAAGGCATAATAATAAATTTAGCTGTCAATCTTTAAACTTTTTTGTCAATTTGACCCTGATTTTTTAGCTATATTTGGCCATCAAATTTTCCTTTTTAGCAAAATTTCTGCATTTTTAACGAAATGCTAACTAAACTGTTGATTTTTTTAAAATATATATTTTATAATTTTAAAATTACAGCAATGAAATGCATGTGGACTGGCACGGGGGTTGTCACATTAGTGCCATGAAAAATTTAATGGCCTAATCCTCATTTCAATTAAAATCACAACAATTAACTAAAAAAGGAAGGGTTGAGGGCCAAGTTTAGATAAAAAAAAGAATCATATCCAAAGTGACAAAGGTATAAACTTTGAGGATTGAATTTGTCATTATCTCTTTATAAAATTTAAATAGAGTGTATTGCAATTATGTGCTTGAGTGTAGGTCTAGGAATAAATCAAGTTAAGTACTTCAGCTGACGTAGTGTTTTAATATATGTATTATTGTCTGTTATGCTGATATATTATGGCTAAGATGTGCCGAGAGTAAGAAGAGTCCGTGATATCCTCTTCTGTAGTGGTTACTTCCCTCTGGATATACTTTTAGAAGCTTTTGGCATTTTCAGGTATCTAATGCAGTCTGAATATGTTTATGATGTTAACGAAATAATTGTAACCATAAGCTTTTAGGTGGAAATAATATTGAATCATTGTTGTCATAAAGCTCTTTTTTTCCAAACCAATCTTGAAACGCTATGGTATAATTTAGTGATCAGCCCGCTCATCCTCAATATCCACTTACTCGATTGCCTGCATTCTTCTTCAATGTCCTCTTCTGTTCGATGTGAGAATATTGGTGATTGGTTATGTGTTTTTTTTTGTTATTGTCAGAATACAACACTAAAAAAATGGATATTTTTTCTGTAAATTCATAGGACACTTATTATAATTGTTAATTGTGTTTCTCATTTTTTATTACCAGTCTTTGTTATTCGTCTGGTTAAACGCCATAATAACTATCGATGCTACTTTGTATTATTTACTGTTTCCCGTTTTCTCTTATGTAGTTATCCTTGTCACTCTCCAGAAATGGTTGAAACTGAAGATCGTGGGCTCCCGAACTTTTGCTAGAGTAGATGTAAGCAACGCCTTTGTGGATACCATTTTTAGGGTTGAAAGGTTTACAAGTCTGCTTTCGTGTAGCATAAGACGTAACTCTGTATCTCTCTTATTCCTCTCTTCTGTTTTCCACCTCCATGTTTTATCTTTTTCCTTTATAGCAGTTAATCTGTGGTGCATGTATAGATGTATCCGGTCTGACAGCTGATTAGGTGCAATCAAATGTTATGAGATGATTAGCTGCAATTAAGAGCCTAGTGCTCACATGTAACGATCGATTTGTTTTAAAGGTTTACGGTTTGTTGGTGCATGATAATGAGTAATGCTTATGTGGTAGCATGATGAATCCGCAAGGTGAGCCTGAAAAGGCAGGGTAAGAAAGGGTAAGAGAAAATGCCCCGAGCCGTTGTTCGAGCCTGAAATAGGTTTCGTTCCAATTGAGTGCGAAACTGTTGTGATAGTTGAATTCTTTATTGATCGTATTGGTCTAAATTTTTCAGCAGGAATACTTGAAGTCCATGATTATGTAATGGTTACTTAATATCATTCTTGATTTTATGCTATTTATCCATGACGACACAAGTCGACTTCTATGACAGTTAAGTTTGTTAACATATTGAAAATTTTATGTATTTGCATAATAATAATTGCAATGGCAATTCCAGTTTCATACCTTATTTTAACAAGTGTTTTGGTCAGGATTAGGGTATAACAAGTTATGAATAATAATAATAATAATAATAATAATAATAATAATAATAATCACGACGGCGAATGCGCACATTTGTAATTAAAAAATAAAATATCCAAGATTATGATGAGAGTTTATAAATATAATTATAAACTAAGTACATAATTTAAATATTATTTTATAACTCAAAAGAAACTAGTTACTTTGAGATCATATAAAGATTATACAATGAAGCTGAACAAAAGATAAATATGAATATATTTGACTACATCGGTAAACGGATTATAAAATAATTAAATTACTAAAAGACTATTGATAATCGCAAATTAGAGTCGAGCGTCATGAGAAAATTATCTACGAACGAGAGTTGTATACTCAAATCCATCAGAGAGTTCAAATCATGAAAAATTATCAGGGTAACAAATCAATGCCCTCTTGATCAGTCGAGGTAACCTCAAGTTCAACTCTAAAAAAAATTATAATTAAACGACTGACAAAGAAAAACAAAAACATACCATAAAAACAGAGAAAAACATGCTATAAAAGTAGAAGTATAGGAAAAACAAATATGGAAGATAGACAATCAAAGGAAAAACAAATAGTACCGGAGATCAGCAACTAACACTAAGAATAGAACTCTCTTTGACTAAGGTTGTGTTTTTGGTTGCATTTAGCAACCTAAGCAAACGTTTACTCAATAATTTTTTTGTCAAATGGCACCGTTTTAGTTGTGAACAGGCGTTTGCCTATTATTTTTAAAGCTTAAACATGCGTTTGTTGACAGTTGAATTTTTTAGCTTCTTTCAATAGACGTTGCAACTCTAACGATTGTTTGCCACATCAATAATAAAAGAAACCTAAATAAAAAATAATAATTAGATAAAGAAAAAAATAAGATAAACTGCTAAACTTAAATATATGCAATAAATTTGCACATTTGTAAATTGAGATAATTATTTAATGAGACACTTAAGTTATAATGATAGCTTGAACATGTAATAATATGTAGCTATCCAAGTCTAATTATTGAGAGACTTTTTAAATATACCCTTAATATATAATCAAAACAGTCATTAAATAAACAAATATTAATTAGATTTTTTTCAAAAACCATACTTTACTTTTTGTTAAGGTAATATGTTGATTTTTTTCCTCAATTTTTTTCAAAGTCGGTGATGAAAAATAAATCTAAAAGGGATAAAATTTAAAATCCCCATTTTAAATAAAAGGAAATAAAAAATTTTCTTCAAAAATTCAAAAAAGAAAAGAAAAAGGAGTTTATAATTACAAAAGCTCCCATTCTCCCATCATTCCTACACACTTCAGAATTAGAAAGGAATAAGGAGTCCATAATTCGAATGAATCTACCGGATCAGTCGCCAAGTTTTTATGTCTTGACACACGGAATTTATTATCCCTTGATGATTTCTTATTCTTTAATGTTGGTCCTTAATTGGTTTACAAATCTAAGTTTTATATACTAATGCCGTTGTCTTCTTAGTCAAGCAAGATTTCCCTTTTATTTGCAGGAATCAATTTTAGCTATTAGCTTTAGCAACAAGGGATCCAGATACATATGTTCAGGGGGCAGTGGCCAAGTTGTAAGGATATGGGATTTGCAGAGGAAGCGTTGCATCAAGTGGTTAAGGGCTACAACTCAAATAAAAAACCACTACAAATCCATCACCATCTAATTAAACCCGGGCCACAAACCAACCCATTTACAAATTAAATTATACCCAACCCAACACCCAAATCCAGACCCATTAACCCAATTAAAACCCTTACCCTACTATCCTAAACTAACCCTAGCCGCTGTCCCTTTATTAAGCCATCAGCCGCCGCCGCCCAACCAAGCCTCGTCATCGCTCTACCACCACGTGTCACACCAAGCCAAGCCTCGTCATCGCTCCACCGCTTCAAACCTGTAAATCAAAAAAGCAGAATCTGATCTGGAAAATTAGGGATTAGGTTGAATGTTATTTTATTTATATTTTCGGGTTATAAAACCCGGATCTGAGATGTAATCCTGGAGGCTTTTCGATGAATAAAAAAAACGAGGGTTAGAGACTGAAAAATCGAATATAAATAGAGAAAAAAATACGGATTGAAAAGCAAAAAAAAGAGGAATATCAAACCAAAAAAAGATAAAAAAAAACATTTCGATTTTGTTCAGATCCAAGGGATTAGAAAAGGATTTAGGGAAAACTAACCTCAAATCCGGATTTAGAACGAAAAACCGAGTCGAACAACCCCATGCATGCCTTTCGGCCACCACGGACGGTGGTCGCCGTCGCCGGAGGACGGCGACCGAAGCGGCGACCTTCGGCGGCCCTGGGCTCCGGTCGAATGAGGAGGAGAGGATATTTGAGAGAGTGGGAAATTTTTTGTAATATCAGGGAATAAATGAAATTTTTGGTATTTTGGGTTATTTAAATGCTTCCCAAAACGACATCGTTTTTGGTGTCACCGTTCAAGCTCAAAACGACGTCGTTTTGGCTATCAGCCGAATATCAGACTCGACCCGGAGACAAGGTCCGCGCATTTTTAAACAGATGGGGCAATTGCAAGACTCGTCCCTCCACCTTTTGCATCCTCACAGTATTGCTCTCTAATTTCCTTTTATTTACATTAATGCCCTTCTTTTCAGTTTTTTTTTAATTCGGTCACTTTATTTTGCTATTTATTTATGTACTTATTAGGTTTGTATTTTTATTATTTTTATAGTATATTTATATTATTATATGTTTACTATAATTTTCATATTATTATTATTATTATTTTTATTATCTCACGTGCTTATATATATAACTTTTTTACCCCTTTTATTATATTAAATGTTATTATTACTATTATTATTATTATTATTATTAGAATTATTATTATTAGTTTTAATATTTTATACGTAAGTATACTATATATTATTATGTATTATTATATATTACTATTATTATCATTATATTAAATTATTATTATTATATGTATATATTATTAAATAGTATTATATACCATTATTATTAATAGTATTATTTACATAATTTTTATGATCGAATATATATTTTTATACATCTTGTACGTGTTTTAATTGAATTCCGAAAAGAATTTTCAGGGGTTATCGTAAAAAATGTTCATCGAATGTAAGGGGTGTCGCTTTCCGTTAATCTCTATCGCAAAATAGAATTTTAAATTCTAAATTATAATTCTCAAAACAGGTTCCCTTTATTCAAGAATCTAACGGAAATTATGTCCCGAGTGTTGGGGTGTAAGTTTCTTTCTAACAAAATATTTTTTAAAATATCTCAACTGGATCACAAATTTTAAATCAAATTCGAATTATTAATTTTCATCGTTAAGACACTAAATATGTTTTATTAAAATAGCTGAGTTTTCAAGTGTTGTGGAGTGCTCATCCTTCCCCACACATAACTAACTCTCGAACTTGTTTTTTCTAGTTTCGCAAACCAAAACTCGTATTTTAATAAAATGACGTAAAATATGTTTTATTAAAATAGCTGAGTTTTCAAGTGTTCTAATCGCACCTAAATTAAAAGATTGGTGGCGACTCCATCCAAACTAATTTTTCGTAAGAGCGCCTCAAGCGTCCAGAACCGCCGGTCGCGGGGCCCGTTGTTACAAAGGGGTCATACAAGCTCAATAACAGGTGTTATGTACAACTGTAAAGACGAACACTTGGCGTCCATCAGCCTTAGTGGTGATCTAATACTTCACAACCTTTCTTCTGGGGCAAAGGTGGCTGAATTAAAAGATCCTGATGCACAGGTTGTTCAGTTTGTCGCATTTGGGTGCTTCTGTTAAGTTCTTAGTCTTGTTTTCAAGCTAATTTTCCTTTGGTGGATTTTAAGACCTGGAACTAAAGGTACTTGATTATTCGCGGATTAGTCGACACATTTTGGTGACTGCAGGTGATGATGGATCTGTCCGTTTATGGGATACCACTGGTCGTGGCCCTAAGGTTCTCTTCTCTCTGTCTCTCTGAATATTCTTGATGTTTAAAGCATATATGTAATTCACTGGCTTTTACAGGTTTCTTGGTTGAAGCAATACTCTGCTCCCACAGCTGGCATTAGTTTCTCACCCTCCAATGATAAGGTACCGTTCTTTCTTTTTTTTCCCCCTTCTTTCAGGCTTAATTAAAAGAATAGGCTGAGCATTTCTGGAAGGTTGAGAACTTGAGATGAATGAAGCTTTTTATGGTTAAGACATCTTTCAAAAACTTGTTACATATTCTGACGTGTCATGTTTCTTTTTCCTTTTTGACAGATAATTGCCAGTGTTGGGTTGGATAAGAAGTTATACACTTACGACTCAGGGTCTAGAAGACCCTCAGCTTTCATTTCATACGAGGCATCTTTTTCTTCATTGGCATTTAGAGATGATGGTAGGACACTGGCAGCTGGCACCGGTAATGGTAGAGCGGTATTCTATGATATTCGGGGAAAACTACAGCCTTTCACTGTTCTTCGTGCTTATAGTAGTTCAGAGGTTGGTTCTCTTTTGCTCTATGTATCACTCCTTAATATAAAAGGAGATCCAGGCTCTGATAAGTTCTTGTAGTGTGCACATGCTTTCTATTTTCCCATAAGAAGTCGGAACTTGATATAGAATTTTGAATGGTATTTGTATAATTATGCTCGATAATGGAACTTATGATGTATAATGGACTGTCACTTCATGCTTGTTTGTGCTCCAGTTTCAAAGTGTTTTCTGTAAATGGAATGTAATAACCTTTAATCATTTTAAATCCAAAGTGTTTATATCATCCATCAGGCTGTTTCAAGTTTATGCTGGCAAAGATCAAAACCAGCCATTGTTAATGAGAGTACTTGCACTGCTGAGACTGCTCTTTTGGGAGGTGCAATGGAGGATTCAGTTCTTATGCCCGACCCACTTCCATCTGTGACATCATCAAGCCTTTCGTTATCCACAGCAGTTTCTGGTTCTTGTATCTCTGGTTGTTCAGGCCCTGAAGAAGTATCTTCTCTTGCTAGTAGTAGTGGATCAACGTCAAGCACACTCTATCTATCTTCTTCTCTTGAAACACCAATTAGAAGCCATTTGTGGCCAGGTGGAACACGGACAAGATTGCAAGGTCCTCGTTCTACATTCAATTTCAAGGATGATATGGAGTTATTTTCCCCTCTTGTGGATGTTCATCCGATTACACCCTCGCTGAATAAGCTGTGGGATGGTCACAATGGTTCAAAGAAAGAACACCTACCCACTGATAAGAAGCCTTCCTCCCTACTGTTTCCGTCTAGCAGGAGGTTCACATTTACTGATGATGGAGCCAGTGATCACCTGATACTTGATTGGAAGTCCAGTTCAATGCCTCGACAGGTTTTAATCTTTTTGATATTTTATTTGGATGACAACACTGCATAGCATATTTATTTTGATTTTTCCATACAAGATCTTAATCTAAATCTTCATGGTAATGAAGTTCTAATTTCATGCGAGTATATGATGTCATTTCCCTTAATAAATTAATTAGCTGATACATAATTTGGCTTTTTTAGTGAATTTGATACATTTTTCAGTCTTTGTTGCACGTAAAGATGATTGTATACCACTTATTTGTGCAGGATGACACCAAGTCTTTTCCAGCATTGGGATCTACCCCTGCACCATCTTCCAAGAGTGAAGAGGCATCCATCACACCTCCAGAAGCTTGGGGTGGCGAGAAGATGTCTGATAAATTTAGTCACCTTCGCCAGCTGCCTTCTCGTTTTGGGATGCCAGCTTCTGGTGGTCTGACAACAAGCTCTATTTACTCTGGACAAGATCAGTCTTCAACGCTCGATCAAACAAGTATTAGCTCTTTAACAACTTCTAACCTGAGCTATGAAAATTTGCGCGCTAGAGATGTTTCATCAAATCAGGAGACTTCATTGGGATTACCTGAACACTTCCCCAGCTCCATGCCTGCATTATCTTTTGGTTCAAAAGACATCACTGGAGCTGGCAGCCTCGACTCACCAAAACTTGCATCTTTACCACTGCTTCAAAGGTTTTCAACATATGCTGAGAGAATTAGTAGTACATCTGCTTTAAGTGATGGGATGTCCCATTTGGTGGCTTCTCCGAAAACAAAGGAAACAGGAGCTGAAACCAGGGAAGAGCTGTTTAATAGCCTGTTATCGAGGTCTGTTTCGTTGACTGCAGCGGAATCGGGAGTTCTTCCAGCTATGAATGTATGAAACCTGGTTTGGTTAAATAATTGCGTTTTATATTTAATTTCTCTATATCCATTTGCTCCTAAGAGTGGAGGTCTAACTTGAGTGATCCTCCCGCTTGGTCATCATGGATGGTTTCACTTCTTCTGTAATAGGGAGGAGCATTACAACCCCACAAAGCTCCTCAACAAGATCCCCAGAAAGGAAGTAACTTTACTCTTCAGCTATTTCAACGTACTCTCGAAGAAACACTTGATTCATTCCGGAAATCCATTCATGGAGATATGAGGAACCTACATATCGAAATTTTAAGACAATTCCACATGCAGGAGGTATTTGCCTATCATCTTTTTATGTTGGTTTGGCTTTCACGTACATATTCCTCATCTCTAATTTGCGGAAATTGTTGGACAGACGGAGATGTCTCGTGTGATGAGCTCCATATTACAAAACCAAGCTGAACTGGTGGAAGAGGTTAAGTCTCTCCGGAAAGAAAATAAGCAACTTCGTCAATTGCTTTAAATGCTGATCAAACAGCATTACCGTGTCAGGTTAGTGAATGCCTCGTCTGATCATCTTGTTGTTTGGTTTTATTATGATTTCTGTTTCATCGGGAGGCTTGTCTGGTGTTAGGGTAAAACTGCTTACAAATGTGGGGCTAAGAGTTTTATTTATATATATAATTTTCTGAAACATGTATAGAAATGCTTCTCGGATCAAATCTTCCAACCAGTCATTTACTCGGATCAGTTCCCGTAAGCTTCTTCATTTTTTCCTTAATTTTTCTGGTAATTTTTACGATTTTTTTCGAATTTAATTGTTAAGATTCGGCATTTTTTTCATTCGAATTTCAGTCTGTTATAAATGAAGAAAAAAAGGTTACTATATTAGGCAATTAATTGAGTTTCAATTCATTAGATAACATCATTTAAGAGGATTTACTTGAAAAATAACTAACTAATTACTTAATATAGCAATCTTAACCTATGCCTTGTGGCATTAGACAATCCTGTTGATGTTAGCCGAAAGAAAGAAAAGCTTTCAAAGTAATTACATTTAGAGTTGAAATACTGGAGATTTTGTCATTGAACTGAGTAGATCTTCTTTTTGGAAGTTAAATCTGGTATCTTAGACAAATTTATTGAGCAAGGTTTCTTTCTTTCTTTATTTTGAATATACTGGTGCGAGTACAGGTAATATTGTGCATACTTTTTCTTAACCCCTTGACAAGCCACACACCTTGCACACACAAGTCTTGTCCGGGTCTACTAGGATGAACATCATCCTGTTTTCCACTGGAGCCACTCGTTGGGTTCATCTTCCTTTATTTATTCGATTATGTGTGCGCCTCTTCTAACTCAGGAACATAGACTATTGATTTTGCATTCATGTTCTAAAACGCCATAGGCTTAGGATATTGCGGATAAGTTACTATCATCGACATTGCAATTTGATTTAATTCACTATGGTAACATTTTAATGCTTTTATTTAGTGTTATTGAAGGAATGCTATTATCCCTTTGTCTATCCTATACAGAAAGCTCTGAACAACAGACATCGAACGACTGGAAGGGAGTGTTTAGTATCTCATCGTACACACAGTATTTTAATGTGGATACAGACGTAATAAACAGACTGATAAGTTCCTTTTATCATACCACTGGAGATTTCTTCAGCAAGATTGATGCTAACCCTGATCTGTGAGTATACTTCCCTTTCCCCTCTTGACTCTTCTTTTGATACCGTTGTATCTCTAAATGCGCCGAAGCTTCATTTGTCTTGATTTTTGCCATATATTAGGTATGAGCATATCTGGATCACAACCACATTGGTATTTATGCTTTCTTCCTTTGGAAACTTTGCCACGTACCTTATGCAAAAGCATACCGATGGCGCTAATTCTTGGAGCTTTGATGTCGGCTATGTAAATGTAGCAGCTTCTGGAATCTATGGTTATGCAATTGTGGTGCCAATGGCATTTTACTTCTTGCTTCAATACCTGGGTTCAAATGCTAGCCTTACACGATTTTGGTGCATGTGGGGTTATTCTCTCTCCATTTTCATTCCAACTGCGGTAAGTTTGTCACTTTAAAGGGAAAAAATGCTTACCCCTCTTTTTCTCTCCAAACTAGTTTTGCCATTTATGTCCAAAAGCTATCTACTTGTTAATTATTCTCTCTTTATTTCTATGGATGAGAGAAGCTTAAATGCTAATTCAGTTATATTTTGCATCGGTTTGGAGCTCAAATATCTTAATCATTCATAATTTGTATCTGACTGTACTATATGACATATTTGTAGTTCCTACTGCTTATTCCAGTTGAGTTTCTCCGTTGGATGATTATACTAATTGCTGGTACGGCCTCAGCTTGCTTCGTTTATTTGAATTTAAGATCTTATATCGAGGGGGTGAACGACCTTCCAATTATGGTGGTTGCTGCATTCTTGTTGCAAATGTCCCTTGCAATCTTCATCAAGGTCTGGTTCTTTACCTGAACCACACTAAGTCATCCTGTATGGTATAAACTCTGCTTTGGATTCTCCGATACCGGGAGTTGTACAAAACGAGTTTAGTTTGAGCAAAATTCGTATAGAAGAAAAGCTTGTGTGTGTTTTGGTCGATGTTTTCAGTGAGGTGTTGCGGTGCAACTATTCGGTTTTGAAGTTGGTTGATCTAATTGACGAGGTGTTGTTGGCCTACAAAGTTTGACAGACCAACATCATCAGAACAACTAGTAGTTAATGCCAATGTGCTGTGTTAAAATTGGAAGCATTCTCACTTGTACATGGTTATGTAAATATAGGTTGTCATGTGCACCCCCAAGCTACATAGTAGCTTCGTCCCTGCTTATGGTTGTGGGTTCGGACTCCACTATGAAGCATGATGGATTGATATCTGTTTCATTGCAAGACATGAGACTTAGGACCCATACTTTTCCAACAGACGTTTGAGTGTCGAATGGAGAAGGTCACTTTAAGCACTTTAAATGGGTGTTTTTTTACTGATTTAGTCTCAAACGAGCATGTCGCATAAGTTGGAATTTTTAGCTTCTCATGCATAAAAAAATGAGACTTGATCTAACTTGAGTCTATCAACACCGAATTGGTCTAGTTATTCAAAGTTAAAGTTTAAATTCTAAAGTAATATGTCTTTACATTATCTGATTCAGATTAGTCATTCAATAAATAAAATATCAGTGACTATGCCAAAAAAAAAAATCAAACTTGAGTCCGATCTTTCATGACTCGAACTTTCCCGGTTCGGTTTGGCCTTTGGTCTCAAAGACTAGACCCAATTTGTTTACAATAACTAATTAAAAGTTGGAGTTAAATTAATGATTATATTTTTTTAGAATTCTAATTCAATTATAATACAATATTTTAGTCAACAATCTCTAGAATAATTTGTTACTTTCAATTGACATCCTCCCTTATTCTCTAGGTTGTGGGTTCGAAACTCATTAAGAACAAATTTTCCCTTTCCCCCTTGTAGGTAAAAATTGTTCAAAAAATATAATATTCTAGTCAAATTTTAAATTTGATAAACGCACGTACACTTACAATACAAATTATGTTGTCAGAATTTGATTCACCTAGAAAGAACATATCATCCTTTACCAATAAAATCACTTAATAATTCAAATTAATTATTATTTTTAAATGTTTTAATTAATTAATAATAACATCCCTTCCTAACCCAAAAACTGGAATTCACGTAGCAGTATTAATTTAGTCAAAATTGGTAGGAGTACCTGATTTGTTCCTTTTTTGGTCACTTCCAATTACTTTGTTAGAGTTTTAATTGAAATAATTAAGTGTTTTTGACTTTGAAATGAGTGTTTGTTTTAATTTCCCCTTTATTGAATCTTATCTGGTTGGCTTGAGTCGTATTCCAATTGCATTCTATCTTTACTTGTATTTTTAATCAACAACTTGGAATTAAATTTGAATTTTATAAACTCTAGAGGACTATAAAGTAATCATTTTTGGTAAGGTGGATTTGGCATTTAATTCGTTTTAAAATTATTTTTTTTCCTTGCATCAAGCTGTTTTTTCGCTGGTATTTGATTTCAATTTCCAAGAAAGTAAAAACAAATCAAATTAAGATGAAGAAAATATTATTATTATTATTTACAAAATTATGGTATCAAATATGGAGGAATTCCATAAATATTGCTTTAGGGTTTTTTCTCAAAATATGGTACTTTTTATTTTAATTTTTGAAATATTACATTTGTTACAGTACTCTAGAAGTCGGATTCAACAGATTCGACTTTAAACAGTAAATTCAAAAAAAAAACTAAAGGTTGGTTCAAGAAGATCCGATTTCAGGCAATTTTTAGGGGTTTTGGGAAAATATTGTTTATAGTCGGATTCTGTTGAATTCGACTTTTAGGGTATTGTAACAACTAGAATATTTCAGAAATTAAAATGAGAAGTACCATATTTTGGGGGAAAAGCCTAAAATTATGTTTGAGTGAAAATTCCATCAAACATAGTGGTCAACTAACTTAAAATAAGTATTGTAAAAATTCATTATATGACTCTTCAAATCAATTATAAATAAATATTATATCTCAAATTATATCTATTAATTGATCGAGTGGTAAAAAATGTTCATATTATCTCATTTTGTATGAATTTAAATCCCGACATTTACCTTAAGAATGTAACAATGTATCTACTTTATAAAAAAAATGGATCTCAAACAATCTCTTCATCTTTCATATTCACCAAATTGGTTGTAATTTTAATTCTTTAAATATAGTGTTAATTGTATTTATGTCCCTAAATTATAGTTCAAATTCTAAATTAATTCTCAAAGTTAAAAACATTTTAATTGAGTTATTAAAATATAAATATCATATCAAATGTCAATATGTTATCTTGAACATTAAATATTAACTCAAATACGATGCCAATTGTAAAATATATTTAACTACTTCAATCTATTGTGTTGAAAAAGTAAAAAAAATAATAATAATTCTCCTAAATATATTTTCAAACTATCGTTTAACGCATAAACTTATGACTAGACAAATGTAATGACTTGATTAAAATCATACTCATACTTTAGTGACCAAATCAATACCTATTAAAATTTAATTATTGATTATAAATTCGAACGATAATTTTTAAAAATGTTTGATGAAATTAATTCTCGAATCGAGAATTTTTTTTAAAAAAATATGGCTTAAATGAAAAATAGGTGCCCAAAGTATGCATTTTTTGAACTTTAGGCGCCTAAAGTATTTTTTTTGTAAAAATATGTGCCTAAAGTTTTAAAAGTTATAATTTTAGGTGTCTAGCCGTTAATGAGTGTTAATTTTTTTAACCAATCAATGATTGACACATGACATATTTGGGGTACCTAAAATTATAACTCTTGAAACTTTGAACACTTATTTTTACAAAAAAAATACTTTAGGCACCTAAAATTATAAATTTTAAAACTTTGGACACCTATTTTTATAAAAATATACTTTAGGCACCTAAAATTTAAAAAATCATACTTTGGACACTTATTTTTCAGTTAAACTAAAAAAAACATTATTCTTTTTGTCCCACGTGGCCCACTTTTACTGGCGCATCATCCACCACCTAATATTTCGATTTAAACCCAAACAAATAATCCAAAAGCCCACTAACATTTCTCAACCTCAAATCAGCTTTCGCTTCTCGTCTTTTGAAACCTCAAAATTTAACCAAAAAAAAACTATTTTCAAATTGAAAAAAAGGGAAGCCATTATTGAGTCACTGAGTTGAGCACAACAAATCAGCAAACAATGGCCGAGGATAGTTCCAGAGCTTTTGTTAAGGACGTCAAGCGTATCGTCATTAAGGTCCACTTTTTCTTTTGTTTTTGCTTTTTGTTGCTGACATTGTTTAAGTTTTGACTTTTTGATTAGCTTAATGAGATGAAGAATCGAACTGATTTAAAGGTTTAGTGGGTTTTTTTTGTTGATTTTGATTGGAGGGGATGGGGTGTTTGGGTGCTAGGAAAGATGTGGAATTGTAAAAGAAAGTGAACGCATTGATTTCTTTTTATTTGTCTATTGTAGCAGAGAAAATGTACTTTTTGGTAACTAAAAGAAGCTTTCTTTTAGAAGAAAAAGGAATGTGGCAGAAATGAAGTGTTTTTACCCGGCATTTCCTAATGCTTTCTCCTAAATTGTGCAAAATTTATTTTATATAATTTTTGAAGATCTTAAAACGGGATCAAGGATGCTAGACAATATTTTTAAGCCAAGTTAAGTGCATTATATATGTGTGTATAAGGATGTTGAAATCTAAAAATATAATTTTTGAGTTTGTTTCTTTGCAAATTGTAACTTAAGTTATAAAAATTCTTTGAGATTATTTGTTTTTTGAGAACTGGATAATCTGAAAATTGGGTAAAAATAAATTTTTGAAAAAGGAAAAAAAAGGGTCTTTGACTTACTATGGAAATCATTTTACAAAGATATGAAAAAATGAAATTATGTAGAACTGTGTGCGGAACAGCACTTTTATGAAAGTTAATATTTATTCTTTAAAAATATATTATTTAAAGAGTTCAAGATCTTTCTTTTGGAATCTTTGGATGCTTAATCATTGGAAATTGCCCTGAAAATGATGTCTATTTTTGTTTGTAAAATTTGTTTTTAGATGGGAAATTGTGGTCATTTTCTGCCACCAAAGTGAGTCATTTATTTATATTTTATGGTTTGATTTAGAACGAAAACACTCTCTCAACATAGTAAACATCTTAACATCGATCAACAGAGAACTTAATATTTGAGATTGTTGGAGTTCTGATGAATGAGTGAACTGTTTATATTGAAGGTTGGGACTGCAGTCGTTACTCGAAATGATGGACGATTAGCACTTGGAAGATTAGGAGCACTTTGTGAGCAGGTATGTGTTTCCTTTTATATGTCACTTTGAATGAAGTTCTGGGAGGTTGCACTTATTGCCTTATTTGCCTTTTAGTAAGTACTAACATGGTTAAAGTTTCAAACAATGTGCAGATCAAAGAATTGAACTCTCAAGGATTTGAGATTATTTTGGTGTCATCAGGTGCAGTTGGCCTAGGTCGCCAAAGACTTAGATATAGGAAACTAGTCAACAGCAGGTTTTTCATTTCTTCTTTTCAACACTGAGTAGTGATGTTTACACCTCTAAGTATATATTGACCCTAAAAATTGATATTGATGCCATTCATCGAAAACGAAAAATGGGACATAACTATATTTGGGATAAATAGTTTTTCCTTGATATTTTTCTTATTTATTCTCGTCTCATGTTTTGCAGCTTTGCGGATCTTCAGAAGCCGCAAGTAGAACTTGATGGGAAGGCATGTGCAGCTGTTGGACAAAATAGTCTTATGGCCCTGTATGATTCATTGTTCAGCGAGGTGATTACTCATTTTTTATTTCATGAATCATGATTGCATCAGACTATCTTTTTTTTATGTTCATTCATTCTTTGCCAGAACATTTCTATCCCCAATATGCTTGTTTTATCACCGGTACATGGAAATTTGAAATTCTTTTTTGTTTTGCTGCAGCTGGATATTTCATCAGCTCAACTTCTTGTAACAGACAGTGATTTTAGAGATAGAGATTTTAGGAAGCAGCTAAATGATACAGTGAAGTCCTTATTATCGCTGAAAGTTATTCCTATATTTAATGAAAATGATGCTGTCAGTACCAGGAAAGCTCCATATGAGGTATTATGCTGATAATTTTTCCTATGTGATGATGTCTCTTTATATCGTTACCTGAATCAATGCTATCCTTTTCTACCTATAGTAGTTGTGAGAAACAGAGTTTTTCTCTGTGTTTTTCTTATATTTCATTAGTGAAAGAGAGTCTATTATATAGACTTTTACAGAGGTGTTTAACACCAAGTGGTTAACCTATAGGATAAGACTTTTATCCTTTACAAAGATCAAATTTAAAATTCAAACTACTAGTTAAGATAAAGTAAAGATAACATACAACTTCTACTCTATCTAAAACTCTTTACAACACACGGTTATGCATACTAACTAACAGTAGTTTTATCCAATGCTAGAATGAAAAAGAATGTTATTCTTCATCATAAGTAGAAACTTAAGCTTAGTAGGCTGTATCGATACATTGTAATATGTTACGCAGTGTGTGTTCATATATATTGATATTAATATAATCCCTCTGCCTGTGGTGGTCTAGTCTATTGTTAGAATGGAAAGAGTTCTTCATTGTAAGTAGAATCTTAATATTAGGAGGTTGTACCTATACACTTCAATGTATCACAGATAGAAACTTTTCTCAAGGCTCTAATGCACCTTCTAAAGTTGGTAAAAGGAAGCTTTGACTCATCTTGAAGTTCATAATTTGAGCACTTTTCAGGATTCTTCTGGTATATTTTGGGACAATGACAGTTTAGCAGCTCTACTGGCTTTGGAACTGAAAGCCGATCTTCTTGTTTTATTGAGTGATGTTGACGGTCTTTATAGTGGTCCCCCAAGTGATCCAAAATCAAAGCTAATCCACACATATGTTAAGGAGAAGCATCAGGGTGAGATTACCTTTGGAGACAAGTCGAGGATGGGTAGAGGAGGTATGACTGCAAAAGTAAAAGCTGCTGTCAATGCAGCTTATGCTGGCATTCCTGTTGTTATAACAAGGTAATGTTTTATTACAGGTTTGGTTCTGTGCGATGCTTTATTGTACTTTGACACATACTGGTCAGTTTCTTGCCAGTAATTGCAATGAGGGATAGGAAAGTTGCTACTGCAGCAATTTAGCGCCTCTTGCCTGATCCCATCTAAGAACATTTATACATTATTCTATGAATTGCTACTCAAGGAAAAGGAATGTCTGAAGCTTGTAGCTTTTGCCATATAAAAATATTTTGATGAATTTATGTGATGCTGTCATGTGGTGTGGTGTTAGCCACTTGCCTTCTGCTTCATTGTTAATAATTTCTCTTTTGTTTTCTATTAAGTGGATGTACCGCTGAGAACATAATAAGAGTTCTCCAAGGACAACGAATTGGTACACTCTTTCATCGAGATGCACATTTGTGGGAACCAACTAAAGAAGTTGGTGCCCGTGAAATGGCAGTTGCAGCAAGAGATAGCTCCAGACGGCTTCAGGTAATACTCTGTTGCTTTGTGTTTCCCAATATTTTATGTTCTTGCATTTTGAGAACATTATTTTACTTCTTCCTTGAGTTGTGGTTCTGGCTGCCAATATCTGATGTTGACAGCCAGATATACCTTCACGACTAGTAGAAAGATAACTTAATGGCATTTGGTCTTCAGGCATTGTCCTCACAAGAGCGGAAAAAGATTTTACTAGACATAGCTGATGCTCTTGAAGCAAATGAAAATTTGATCACTGTTGAGAATGAAGCTGATGTTGCTGCTGCACAACAGGCTGGATATGAAAAATCCTTGATATCTCGGCTAGCTCTAAAGCCTGGGAAGGTTGAATGCTAAATCTAATTCTGTTGATTTTTGCTTATTGAATTTGAATTACTGTTATTGTTTATTACCTCCCAGCTTTTACCATGTCCTCAAATCCCATAATTAGATGCAAAACTTCTGCACCGAACTCCAACTGTGCCTTGTGCCTTTATAGATAAATTTATGGCTATAATCTTTTTCTGCATTATCGAATTTACACCTTGTACTCCACAGGTTTCGAGCCTTGCAAAGTCAATTCGTGTGCTTGCTAACATGGAAGACCCAATCGGCCGTGTTTTGAAGAAAACACAGGTAAGAAAGCGGTAGTTTATATGTTCAGTAGGTTTATACCCAGGTATGTAAGAGACCAAAACTAGTTTAGTGCTTTGGTTTAGCCAAAGCTCTTATTAACAGAATCACTTCAACATTTTGAACTAATAGTTATCTTATCTAATGGTTGTGTTTGCATCCAGCTGGCAGATGGACTTATTTTAGAGAAAACATCAAGCCCTTTGGGTGTTCTTTTGATTGTTTTTGAATCTCGACCAGATGCACTTGTACAGGTAAATAAATAGGACTAAGACTTGGAAAATCCATTCCGCTATTTCTCTTTGGTGCAAGTAAGAAGATGTTTAAATAAATTATTTAGTTACCGAGGTGGATCGTATCATGGACATATGTTCACATCCCCTTGTATGTTAATCTTTATTTGGCTTGACCAAGGCCGGAAAATCCTATCTGGCATTGTATGAGGTGGAGCTAAGAGCTATTTCTTGTTTGCGTAGTAAATTTATCTGCCTCTATTTCTGAACATACTCATGTGGCTTTATGTATGATTTGAATAGATAGCCTCATTAGCTATCCGAAGTGGTAATGGGCTTCTCTTGAAAGGGGGAAAGGAGGCCAAGCGATCAAATGCTATTTTGCATAAGGTTCAGAATCTAAAATGAGTTTTCTTGAATGTACTGGAATGTAATTTCATGTTTATTTTTATTTTCTGGTATTTTATCACCTCCTTTTGAATTCATAGGTAATAACTGAAGCCATTCCAGACACTGTTGGGGGTAAAGTTATTGGACTTGTGACTTCAAGAGATGAGATTCCTGATCTTTTAAAGGTTAGTAGAGATCCTAAAGTGACCAATCAGTTTAATTGGGTAAAGTTTAATTTGGAACTCGGCATTAAATTTATATTTCAGCTCGATGATGTGATTGATCTTGTGATCCCAAGAGGCAGCAACAAACTTGTTTCTCAAATCAAGAGTTCAACCAAAATTCCTGTTCTTGGTCATGCAGGTTAGATGAGCTACTTTTGTCTTATACATGCTTGTTCTAATGTAGAGGTGTTCATGAGCCGGGTCAGATTTGAGCCTAGTATCTCATGTAGTGAAAGTATATTGTATGTTTCAGATGGTATATGTCATGTATATGTTGATAAGCCTGCTAATATGGATATGGCAAAGCGGATTGTTTTGGATGCAAAAATAGATTATCCAGCTGCTTGCAATGCAATGGTAATTTATCATTCATTTGTCTATTTATTTCTCAAATTATATTCTTTGAGGCTCTATTTTGTTTGAATATTTTCATATCGTGTTCGGCACATTGCATAGTTCTTTAATGCTTCTCTTTTACATATGGCAGGAAACTCTTCTTGTCCATAAGGATTTAGTGCAGAACGGTGCACTTAATGAGCTAATTGTCGATCTTCGTATGCAAGGTACATTGCAAATACCTTCACTTTCATATATGGTACTTCAAAACCATTTTGAAATAAACTTCAATTATCTATTATTTCCCATGGATAACAAAACAATAATTAATCTTTTGCAGGTGTTAATTTATACGGTGGACCGAGAGCAAGTTCCTTCTTGAATATCCCGCAAGCACACTCGTTTCATCATGAATACAATTCATTGGAGTGCACTGTTGAAATAGTCGATGACGTGGCTGCAGCCATTGATCATATCCATCAACATGGCAGGTATGTTATTCTCTCTCTTGGCAGAGAAGATTATTGATATATCTTTGTTTGCTTTTCTGTTTGGATGTATGCCTATGTTTCCGTGAGCAGATGGACATGAACTACCCTTTTCCCCCCTTTGCAGTGCACATACTGATTGCATTATTACCGAAGACCAAGAAACTGCGGAAGTCTTCCTGCATCAAGTTGACAGGTAAGACTTCAATTATCTAGTTGTCACGTCTAAAATAAGAAAATGCAATGGATATTTGGTCATCATGTAATATGTCATGTATTTAAATGTGCAGTGCTGCTGTTTTCCACAATGCAAGCACGCGATTTTGCGATGGTGCTCGATTTGGTCTAGGTGCAGAGGTATTGTATCCATCATTTTTGGCACCTTTTTAATATGTTCAGGTTCATTAGTTTAGTATTTGGTTTCTTTTTCTTCTATAACCGAATAGGTTGGCATAAGCACGAGTCGGATTCATGCTCGGGGTCCGGTTGGAGTTGAAGGATTGTTAACAACAAGATGGTACGGATATATTAAAGTTGATTGATCTTAATAAGATTCCAAGTACAAAAAGAGAGAAATAAACCATGGACGTGCGAATTCTCTGTTATATTCGAATCGTTTATTCTGCCGTATTATGATTCCGATTTTACCCCACAATACAGGATTCTGAAAGGAAGTGGGCAGGTGGTGGATGGTGATAAAGGGGTCATTTACACCCACAAAGACATACCTGTTGATTCTTGAAAATGTATCAGAAGAAACCCTAAAATGCAAAGGGAAACAATGGCAGAAGCTGCTGATTAGGTTACTTTGTCATTTCAATTTTTAATGGGATAGGTGTGTTTGCTCAAGGTCTTGTTGTTTATACTATTAATGCTATGCTCTGTTCTTATGTTTTTAAATTAGGCTTAAGTAAATTTCTTTTACCCAGAGTGAGAATAGGATTGAGTAAATTTGTTTCAGAACACTTTCCAGGGTAGAAAAATAAGAATGTGGTTTTCTGATGTAATTTTATATCTTTATGTTACAATGCAAAGCAGTTGAATTTGGTCGAATCCGATGTCGTGTTAACGACTATGATTCGACCAAATAAGCGTTTTGCACTGCCTCTGACTTGTGAGATGTCTTTTGTGAATAAAATCTCAACTCTTCTTGGTGTTGATAGAAGATCCACTTTTAGGCTATTGTGTTTCTGTTGGCGCAAACTTGGTGCATTTTGATCCGGTGCAGAGTTCGAATATAAAGCCGGGACGATCGGTATGAGATTATGTGGATTAGTAGATACATGTATACTTCATCTTAGCAGCAGAATTTTGGGGTGACAACTGACAACCAAGTTGTTCTTCGTATTGCTGCGAATCTGGTGTTTCATTAACAGACTAAGTACATTGAAGATGATAGTCACTCTGTTCATTGTAAAATAAAAGCTTATCGAATATGTTACGACCGACGGCAACTATGTTCTGGATAACAAGCTGAACATAATTAACATCTATGCTCTGGATAACAATGATCTCAATTAGGGCTGTTTAAACTTTGGTTTTAACCAAATTAACTTACTGAACAGAACTTTTTTTTATTAGTCGGTCAGATAATGAAAATTACATAATGGTCACCAAATTTTTTAAAATTATATAATGGTCATTAAACTTTAGTTTTTATTACAAAATGGCCATTGGACCATTAGCTGTCGTTAAGTGGGAATCGTGATAGTTATGAAAATTTGTATAATAACATATTTAATCTTCAATATTTACACATTCAATCAATTTATACATCAATAATGATGGTTAAATTAGAAATAAATTGATTAAATGTGTCAATATGGAGGATTAAATGTTATATTATTCAAATTTTTGTAACTGCCATGTCACCCAATTAACGACAGTTAACGACTCAGTAACCATTTTGTAACAAGAATCAAAGTTTAATGCCTATTATGAAACATTTGAAAGTTTGATGACCATTTTGTATTTTTAGAGCTAGTTTAGTGACCATTTGTGTACTTTACCCTTTAGATAATATGGGTAAGGGTGAAAGAAACTCGACTCTTTTAATTTGATGCGGAAAAATTTGACTAACTCGAGTTGTAATTTCGTAAGCTTAACTCGAAAATATTTAAAATAAAGTTTGAGTTGTAAAATAAGATTTGAATACCTCAGAATTGTTAGTAATTAGTGGATTGATATCTCAACGTTGACTGATATATATCATATATGAAGAAATGCGAAGAAATATGTATGTATATCATATATGGTTATAGAAAATTGTTTAAATTGAAACTAATTAATACTATAACATTTTAAATATTTACAATTAAATTTGAATATAAATTCGACTCGAAAATTTTCAAATAAAGTTTGAGTTATGCAATAAAACTCATCAACTCAACTAACTTAAAATCATTTAATTTGATTGGACTCGATTAAATACTCGTAAATTTTAAATGCATTTTGATTATAAACTTAATTATATTTCAGGGTAAATTACATAAATGATCACTAAACTATCCCAAAAAATATAAAATGGTCACCAAACTTTTAAAAATTACATAATGGGCAATAAACTTTAGTTTTGTTACAAAATGGTCATTGAGCCGTTAACTGTGATTAACTGGGTGACATGGTAGTAACGAAAATTTGTACAATAGCACATCTAATCTTTAATATTTACAAATTCAATCAATTTTGACATCAATAGTAAGGGTTAAATTAGGACTAAATTGATTAAATGTGTAAATATGGAAGATTAAATGTGTTATTATTCAAAATTTTGTAACTATCACGTCAGTCACTTAACAACAATTAACAACTTAATGACCATTTTGTAACAAAACTAAAGTTTAATGCCTATTATGGAATTTTTGAAAAAACGGTGACCATTTTGTATTTTTTGAGATAATTTAGTGACCATCTGTGTACTTTACCCTATATTTTATAATAATTAATTACGATAATAGTATTAAGATATATATTATTTTTTGCTTTTATCATCTTATTTTAATTGATTAAATTTAATTCAACCCAATATATGGTGTTGGTGAAAAGGACGATTGATTGATGATGTTTATTTTAGAAAATTAGGGTTTAATTGACTTTGTTTAAAGGTGTTTTATTAAAGGGTTAAAGAAAAACATGAACTTGAAGAAGAATAGGAGCGCTTAGGAAGATCAGAATTCTTACTCCTCTTTCTTCTCTGTCGAAGCCCTTAGGCACTGTTTTGTGAACCTTTGCCCCTTCTTGGTTCTCCTTTTGGTGTGGTCTTTAGGTGCTGGTTGGCTCGAAGGGTTAGATTGTGATCCTGAGCTCGGTTTCTTTTCCTTTTCTCTGTTTTCTTTCGTACTTTCTTTTCCTCGCAGTTTTCATCTCCTGTTTTCACCTGTCCTATTTTTATCCCTTTCTCCCTATGGACTCACCAAACATTTTCAACAACATTAACTCTACTATGAGTAAGAATATTCCCAGTCAAGTCACCCTCGATCTTAATGAAGATGGAGAAGTGAATATGGTCATAAAAAACCATGCTTTGGTTGGTAAGATCTTCTCCAACTGCCTAGCTAAGCATAACATTACTTTGGCTATCTTGAGGAAGGCCTTGCAATGTGATGATCTAGAATGTCACGATCTGGAAAAAACAAAATTTATGTTCCCATCAGTGAAAGATAAACTGAGAGTTCTAGGACAACGTCAAAGCAAGCTTTTCATCCTCAAGGAATGACCATACGAAGCAGCCCTTGAAGAGATTGATCTCTCGGTCGATGAGTTTTGGGTTCAAATTCACAACCTCTCAATAGCTATGATTACACAAGAGAATAGCGAGAAGATTGAGAAGTTTTTCTCTAAATTTTATGGTTCAAACCTTAGACCAGACATGAAGGTTAAGTGGGATAGGAAGCTAACCCTTAAGGTGGCAATGAGGGTGGAAGATCTTTTGAAAATTGGGTTTTTACTGAAAAGAAAATCATTTCAACCCTTAGAAAGGAAGCAAACCAATCTCAGGTAACAGCAAACATGCTCATGTTCTAGCTATGACCTTCCTAGGGATGATGGAAGACGACAAAAACTTCGAATCCAGTCCCAAGATTGTGGAGTGTCAGCCAATACAGATACAAGAATCAACCAACTCGCAAATCGAAGTTACGAAATTCATAAACCTTACCTTGGATGAAAGTCAAACCATCGTTCTTTTTGAGAATGATTGAAAAGAAGCAAATCCTAATGCTTGTAACAATCCCGATTTTAAAGGAAAGCAATACATTGACTCGAGCTCATCAGCAACTAATATGATTCTATCTCAAATGCTTCAATCTCAGCAACCATATATTTTACAAGACTATCCCGAGGATATGGTAGGTCAAGCCCTTGTTTCGAGACTGCAGAAAATGAAAGTGTCCTTCTAGAAAAAAAAAAGACCTTAAAACTCATTTGAACTCTTTTTAACTTCAAAAAAGAGATAGTTTCTTCATTTGATCTCGGAGGGTGTCTATCAAAAATCACCGAAAAATTGGTGTGCCCAGCGGTTCAGTCTGATTGCCTGCGAGGAGGTTCTCCAACTTGCATTCTTCCCCTTCTCATTCACTAAAGCTTCTCCACTCATCAGCAGATTCGAAGCTTCAAAAAGGGGGTCAATCTTTTGACCATAAAAGCCTCACTCTGATCAAGCAAGCTGCAAGAAGAAAACATGTACGAGAATTTACTCGAATGATGTTGGAAGAGACTAAGATCATCAAAATGGGAGTGAATCCTTTTGGATTCGAGATCTCAAAAGTTTTTTCTCTTGATGATTATGGATGATCCATGTAAGGCTATGAATGCTTCTGATTTGAATGAAGGAAAAGTGGAATGCTCTAATTCGGCTTCGGGCAATCTAAAGATGGCGGATACCCTTGGCCAAGGGTATCTATCTACAGTCCCCATGATCCCCCTATATCATGCTATGCTCGAGTGGTGGAAGAACCGAAGCATAGCAACAGTGTTTGTTCCTTCCCCTAGGATCATTCTTTGTCCCGAAGGATCGTGTGATCTTAGGTCTTTGGGTGTTACATTTGTTCGCGGATCTTATTCTTTTTTGGGCGCCTCTCATATTCAGTACTTTATCCAGGTCAGATTGATGATCGCCGGTGATCTTACCCAAGTTGGTTTTGCTTCTTCTACAAACATGATGACAAGATTCTCTACCCATTCGAGAGGGGGAGCCTGCCTCCCTTTGGAGCTCTCGCATAGAAGTGGTTGGAGCCGTTTGTACCATCCCTGGGTTGTGTACCTTTTTTCTTTTTGTGTTGTTTGTTTTTGGCTGTCAAGCCTTGTCTTGTTTTTTCTTGCTCTGTGGTCTACCTTTATGCCCCTTTGTTGTTTCTGGTTTGTATTCCCCTATGTGAGACGATGTGGGCTTGCATGGTTTGCATGTCTACGTGTTTCTCAGATCTATGAATTTCAGTTTCTTAGTCAAAAAAAAAGTTAAAGAAAAATAGAAATCCTCTCCCTTTTCAAAAAAAAATTAAGTTTAGAGCTTAGAGTTAGCGTTTGAAAAATTAGTGGTATGATATAATTTTTAGGTTTTATAGTTTAGGATTTAAGGTTAGAGGCTTAGAATTTAAATTTTTAGAGTTGAGCATAGAATGGGTACCGAAAAAGGGCAGAAGAGTTTTGTCCACTAAACAAAAGTATGAACAAATATTACTGGTTCAATATACTCTGATTTATGAGGACAAAAATTCTGCACTTTTCAGTGCCCTACACTAAAAAAATTAAATTTTAAATCATAATTATATTAACTATAAATCTAATTTTTTAACCGGAAGCATAGGAACCGAAAAGTATAAAGTATTTCTATTGAATTTAGGGTGGATCCAAAGGTTCATTCTCCATTTTTGTTGGTTCATTGAATACAAAGCTTTTATTTGAAGGAAAGGAAAAGGAAAACAAAGACAATGATGATATAATTTCTTACAAAATATTCTATTTTAGTAAGATTTTCACACTTCACAGCCCACAGCTTTCTCTTTCCTGAAAGTAATTTAATTATACAAACTTTCCACCATTATTCAACATTTTTTCTTTGCTTTTGTTTTAGTTTTAAATGAAATATAGGTGTTTAAAATATATATTTTTTAATTTTAGGTGTTTCAAATATTTTTTATAAAAATAAGTGTTTAAAGTTTCAAAAGTTATAATTTTAAGTGTATGACTAATAATAGGTGTTAAATTTTTTTAATCAATTAATGATTGACACGTGACATATTTGAGATATCTAAAATTTTAACTTTTAAAACTTTAAGCACTTATTTTTTATAAAAAAATATTTTAACCACCTAAAATTATAATTTTTATAATTTTGAGTACTCATTTTTATAAAAAATATTTTAAGCACTTAAAATTAAAAAAAATACGTATTTTTCATTTAAGCCTTTTTATTATCTATCTCCATTTCATTTTCATGGCTTAACTCAGCAAATCCGCAGACACCAAAGCCAATTTCACTACTCAACCCACCTCATCAACTTCTATAAATTCTCGTTGAAAAAGAAAACAGAGAGAAAAATAGTGGGAAAATTCACCATGGCTTCAGCAAACAAAGCTATCAATTTTGCAAGTATTGGCTCAGTTCTTCCTTCTGTTGAAAAGCTGAAGAATTCATCACCCAGAGCTCAAATGAAGTTTAGGGTATTAAGAAATTCATGGGTTAAAGCTGTTCAAAGCCCCGCTGTGGAATCGGATACTGGAAAATGGGTTAGACAGAGACGACCCCAGAATGTTGATGGGGATTTCTTTGTAGGTAGATATCATGATTTGATCATTTCCCAGAAAAAAAAAATGCTTCCTTTTGTGGAGTTTTTTCTTTATAATGTACTGTAATTTGTTGCAAATTTTTACTTTGATGAGTTTATTAATTTTGGCATTGCCTTTTATTCTGTTTTGCAGATCATACTTGCATAGACTGTGATACTTGCCGATGGATGGCTCCGGTAATTACTCATCAATCAAGCTTTTATTTGTATTAAGTTTTTTGAATCAGTTAATGTTGGTTTACTGCTAATTGGATTTAAGTTTCAATGGTCTGGTTTAGAAAATAATTGGAAAAGATTGTTCATCAACAGTTTTAGTTTCTTCATGCATTGAGAACTGAATGATTTTGTATTAATACATTTCTTAAAAGATCGATATCATGCTTAATTCGTATTCCTAGCTGAATTTTGGTTCACAAATTACATGTTCTACTGCGTTTGAGATGTTGGCAATATGAACTCAAAATCAATAGGATGAGAAGCGAAAATCATCCGTTGTGGATGCTTGCCCCTACTAATTTGTAGAATGTATCAATCATATTTTCATTTTATGTACGATAGTGTAATCATGTCATTCAATCTCAGATACGGACTTTGCCGTTCGATAATTGCTTCCTTTCTTTTATGTTATCCCGTGTCCATATAATAACAGAATCGGCAGACGACAGGCTGAGAGTTCAAACAGCTGCATCGAGATTACTTAATAATTGTATTCTTACTTTAATGTTATTTATTTTGTTTGTTTTCAGCAAGTCTTCACAAGAGTTGGTGAAAAGTCTGCAGTTTATAAACAGCCAATTTCCGGTGAGGACCGGTTGAAGGCTCTCCAGGTACCATTTTACTGGTTCCCCTTCTCGTATTTGACGCATCCATACAATTGCACGCCTTTCTGCAGTTCTCATTTCTGTTTGTATCAATTATCATACAGCTGATTTATTATCGGAATATGTTAGTTTAATATCTATTCCAGAAGAAACTGAATGTTATCACAAGTAATTTATATTTTCAGGCCTTGCTTTCTTGTCCGACAAGCTCAATCCATACCGATGTACCTCCTCCTGATATCCTAGAAGCTCAGAAGACATTTCCAATTCCAGTAGACGAGAAGAAACTTCCTGTAACTCATATCATTGCTAAACTGTAATTTTAAGATTGCATTTTTATATTATATGTGCTTCGGTTAGCAACCTAAATCACTATGGCTATATGATTATTTTCAGGGTGTCTATCACTGTGGGTATCATTCTGAGAAATCATATGGAGCTGCTTCCTACTTGATTATTCATCCTGAAGGAAATATACTTATTGATAGGTAAATATAATACCTTTTCTGGTTAGAAACTTCTGGAAAACTCCGCAACTAACTGTCGTGAGTATTTGGTACCATATTGCTTCCAACTTTTCATTTTTCTTGAAGTATTCCGGCACCTATGTCCGACGTATATCCGGACATGGGAATGGGGTATAACCCTCCAAATGCATAGAAACCCACTGGAAAAATCTTAATATACCCATACAGGATCTGACACGCACGCCCAAGTCCGAGTAACATGAATTTTGGGATCAGCCTGTTTTTGGAGAAAAAAATAGGAGAAGCATGGATGGACCGAGGGGGCTGGAGGGGATGGTCCCCCTGAAAATTTGAAATTCGTTATTGAAAACTTATTTTCGCCCCTAATATTTTATAAGTTTGCCCCCCACATAAAACCCCGTGCCTGGGAAAAGCATCGATGCCTCATGGTCTTTTCTCCACTAGGGTCACTTCACATGTTAGGTTGAACTAACTTGGCTAAATTAATTCTCTGCAGCCCCAGATTCATGGAGAAACTTGCTAGGAAAATCGAGATGCTGGGTGGAGTACGCTACCTGTTTTTAACCCACAAGTATGTCAGTAATTTTTATCTTTCTTTTTCCTTTTTCCCTCTCTTTCTAAAGGCTTCTGATCCATGTTCTTATGGTCAGGGATGTTGTTGCAGATCAAGGGAAGTGGTCAAAGTGGTTTAGCAGTGATCGAATTCTGCACTTCGAAGATGTTAGTTTCATCATCCTTAACCTCTGATATGCATTTTCATCTATACAAGGCAAAGATGTCCTCATAGTTGCTTTGATTCCATTGGTGTTCTTAAATCTTTCGGAATTTGCAACTTCTATTATATTAACCATTGTTAACTAGCTTCTATTTGTAATGTGTACTATTCTCTGCAATAGAAATATAATGATCTCCAATTGAATTTACTAATAGCCTAGAACATGACACCTTACTTTTCTTCGATAAGGGCTGTCCTTTGAATCAAACATAGTAACAAGCATGTTGTTTCCGACTTTCCTCTACTTCTATGCAACAAGTTTTCTTTATAAAATTGGGACTTGCTTTACATGATTTCCTTTTTTGTTACATTTTATTTGTTCGAGTCTTATTAGGCTGCAATTTTGTGTTGTTTCTAGTTGCAGTTTGCATTATTGTACCCGTTTTTGTGCTTCTTTTTGGATGAATAAAACTCATTATCCAGAGAAAAAAAGGGGCTTACAAATACCTAAAAACTTACTTTTCTTGTCTCATACAACATTCATAACCATCTATAGGCTAGAAAAGGCCATGTGTGACTGTTACTGCATTTATTTATGTCTAACATTAGTCGGACCGTAAATACAAATTTAAAGCTAACATACTTGTATTTTTTTTCTCTGTAGGTAGAAGCTTGTACTTCCGATATCGAGATGAAGCTAGAGGGGAATGGTCCATGGAGCCTCGGAGACGACATTATGCTTATTCACACTCCAGGTCACACAGAAGTGAGTTCTCAATCTAATGCATACGAAGAACTGTAAAAATTAGATATCTTCTGCAGATATGACTCCATCACTTCACTCGATTTATGTGTTTTTTTAAATATTTTCAAATAATCACTATAAACGAATAAATTTATACAAATTCAACTATGGGTATCTCAGGAGTTTCTCAAACAGTTTGAGCTGAACAAAACTCATAATTATACATTTTCTAAATTGTTGCAGGGATCTGTCTGCCTGCTTTATAAGCCACTTAAGATGCTATTTACCGGTGACCATCTTGTAATGACTGAATCCGGACTCAGCATAATGGAGATGTACAACAAAAGTTCAGGTAAAACTAAGTAAATTCGACTTCCTTTGTACAAAAAAAGGATTGTTATTGCATGGAATTGTTTGAGAAGTTATGGTGCATTTACAATTTTTTTCCGTTCTTGTCGGATATGGTTATGAATCTGACATGGTATTTTCTAAGCTTTTTCAAATATTTGGAAGGTCATATCTCATACCCATATTTCAATATGTGTTGGACATACATGTCTAATGTATTTCAAGAACAATGAAGAGTCGGTTACACATAGTTATATTGTACATGATTGTTTTCTCATCTTACTATGGATCATATTGTAAAACAACAGATAATGCACACAGAAGAATTGCATGAAAACCGAGAGAAAAAGATTTGAGCTGCAAGACTGATATACTTTCCATTCTAAAAAATATACAAAATTTTCGACTACCACAAGACGTTTGATCTCATTCAACCTACACAAGATTTTGATGACTTAAACTTGTCATTTGGCTTCGAACTAATGCTGACATTTCATCACTTAGCATTCTTTTTCCTTGTGCTCACTAATTTTGTTATTTTTCACAGTGCCTGAACAGGTGGACAGTGTTAAAAAGTTGTTAGATGTGGACTTCAATTGGATAATACCAGGTTCGTATCAGTTGTCTTGTAAAAATTTACGGGCTGTTTCGACAGTATATATCACAATTTTACTTGCTTTTGAAGAACATCCATCTGCATATGTTATATTTAATTGGTTGGATGAAACAATAGCTTGTCTTGTGTCTTGTCCGATCCGGTATGCTTCTCAAACACGAACATATTTCCTCTTACACCCTTATCCATTTCCTTGTCTCTCATAGCCATATTTGTAGCTCAACAGAAGTTGGATTCATCATCTTCATCCTTCTCATATATGATTGATATTCATAACAATCGATCACAAAGGTTTGACATCTATGTATTTACAGGTCATGGTCGGAGAATCGAGTTCAAAGATGTTCCGGAGAAAAATGCCATTCTCGAAGCATTTGTCCGGGAAAAGTATAACCAGTATTCCTCAGCTAAAATAAACGGTTTTTAAGAGTTTTCAAGGAAAAAGAAAGAAAGAATAGGTTCCATTACTTAACACCATATTAATCAGACAGATTTTCTTCCTTTTTATCAATTAGTTTTCTGAATGGCTTTGAGAAATCTGTTGTATTATGACTTCTAGTTGATCTCTGCAAATAAAAATTGGATAATGGTCACTAGGCTATCTTAAAATGACCATTTTGGTCATTGAACTTTTGATTTTGTTACAAAATAAACGGCCGTTAGATTCCGTTAACAACTTAAAGCAGGTTGATAGGACAATTACAATAATATATTAATGGTTACAAAAGTCACTAAACTTTGTAAATATTACATAATGATCATTGAACTATTTATTTGTTACAAAATGATAAATTTATTATTTAATTGTTATAAAATGGTAGATTATTACATTTTTAATGACATCTTTGTTAAACGCCCGTACGCGGCGCTCACTTTAAATCCGAATAATTTAGATCAATCAGAAATGTTTGCTTCATTGGAAAATAAAAGAAAATGAATTCAACTTTACCAACCACTTAAAGGATGAAAAGAACACAAAAAAGGACAGCTTTAATGCATAAAAAGGATAAAGATAAGCAGCAAATGGTCAAACTGCTGTCACTATCCTACATGGAAAACTCAATGTCACTTTCCTGAAAAAAGAGCATTCGTTATTACAGTCAATAGATTCCTAAGCTCTAACCCTCAAAATCTGCACCAAAAAGAAAAAAAATCTTGGATATTTGCTAAGCTAAGGAAACTCCCCCATTTCTTCTTTGTTCATTATACTGGAGAAAACCTGTGATATGCTGATATGGCCCTGTTTGGATGTCCAGGAAAGTTGAGTGGATTGTTATTGAGAATGGGGCAGTGTATTTTTGCAGCTGCTTCAGTTGGTGCCATGGTTTCTGCACATGGCTTTTTTAACTCTACTGCCTTCTGGTATTATTGTTTCTTTTTCTTTTATCTTGGTTATAACCTTACTTCAACATGATTGATTGATGATTATCTGCATATGATTCCTATAACTTGTTTTGTATGTTACAACTGTTGATTAACTCATGTTAGTCGAGTGTTAAGTTAGAAGCACGGTATGTGTTTGAATAGATCGAAGAGTTCTTGTCGGATTATAGTCTCGTACCATGTCTAGATATGCATCTTGTACGGATATTGACCACGAGTACTTTTGGAGAAAATGAAGAATCAGATCAATTTAAGCTTTGTACATGGAATTCCTTAGATGTTGCAGAAACTCAAAAGCATGTTAACAGTGAGAGAAATGATAATAGAAACTAAAGAAAAATTGAACGTACTCATGTCCGACACCGACACCCGAGTCCAATTATTGGAGAGACAGAACACCAAGTTCTCCCACAACCTTATGTATGGTGTAAATACAGCAATGAAATAATTGCAGTGATGATGCTCGGTTGTTTTATGTATTAGCAAGTATGCTTGAAATGGCATGCGTGTATGTACAATGATGTTGGTCTGTCCTATATGTTTTGATTGCTCAATGTTTTTGTGTTCTTCAGCTACTTGATTGCAGCAATGGGGATTCAAGTTTTGTGGAGCTTTGGACTTGCATGCCTTGATTTCCATGCTCTGAGATCAAAGACAAACCTACAGAATCCTGTCTTGGTTAGCCTGTTTGTTGTTGGTGATTGGGTAATTTCCTTTTCCTGCTGGATTTGTTTACACAACTCCATCCATTTCACGTTACTGTTGTAAGTGTCGGATATACGTATACGCAGGGACGGAGCCAAAATTTAGGGTTAGGGGGCAAACTATAAATAATTGTTCATAAATAAACTATAAATGATTGTTTATAAATAAACTAATTTAAAAAAAAATTAAACAAAAAGACAAAGGTAAAAAAAATTTGGGGGTGGGGACACCCCACATAGCTCCGTCCTTGCATTTATGGAATAATACTCGATCTTTCCTTGAGTTTCTCTAGAAGAAGGGATAAAACAACTTTCGATTTATGAACTTGACAACTTTTCTCAAATTAGTCTTTAAATTTGAGTTTTTAGTCATTTTGATGATGTGACACAATATCAAAGTGTCACATTATTGCAATGACTAAAAATGTGACAAGTTGTCAAGTTCAAGAATTAGATGTCATTTTATACCTTAAAAGAAAGTCATACCCCATTCTCATGTCCAGATATGTATTAAACACAGATCTTGACCTGATGAATCCGAATCCGACCGAGTTATGCATTCATGTTGATAGAATTTAACTTGTCAATGATAAATGATGAAAATTGCAGGTGACAGGCATTTTATCGCTTGCAGCAGCTAGTTCATCAGCTGGTGTAACAGTTCTTTATTCAAGAGACTTGGATTACTGCAAATCACCTCTAGTTCCATGCACCCATTTCAAAGCTTCCATTTTGTTTGCCTTTGTCTCGTGGCTCCTACTTGCCATATCATCCCATGTCACATTCTGGCTTTTGGCTGCTGTTTAAGTGAAATCCCAATTTTCTGGGTTTTTTTTTCATGGAAAATTAGTTCCAATTTTCTTGGAAACTTTTCATAGTTGGTGATCTTGTCATTTTCGTAGATTTTCTTTCTCTTTTTTCTACTAATGCTACCATACATATTGTATACATATGTCTTCATTGAATTTCAAGAACTAATTCTTTCTATCAAACCATTTTGGATTATTTATTTCGTTTTGGTTTCGAATCATTTCTGACTGGATCATTATTAGGTTTAGAGTATTGACTTTTTATGATCAAATTAGATTCGAATCATAATGAATGATTCGAGCTTTTAGAATCGGGTCAGGTTGGCATTGATTAAAATATGTTTCAACACCACATGGGTGAGTGATATATGTCTTCAGTGATTCCCGCTTTTAGAAAAAAAATAATGCTCCTAATGGGTCTATAACTCATAACCTACAAAAATAAAAGAAAATAAAAATGAGCAGCTCAACCAAATGACAAAATGTGATTACTCTCGAATTAAATCCAATTAATTCATAATAACATGGGTGAGTGATATACTTATATGAAACTTTATGTCTGATACAACCATGATAGAAACCACTCAGCTAAAGGGAAGTACAGCTACACTGTCATGTGGAAGTGAGCAATTTCCATTGCCAATTATTGCTCTTTGGGGAACAACATTTTCAACAAGTCAATGTGTTTTGGATTAGTTTATGTTCCAACTTGTTGTGGTCCTGTCATATTATTATAGTGATGATAATGACACTTGGAGGAATATGCTATTTAGGCTCTTTATCCTCTCTTTTCTTAGGTCGGTTAAAATATATATTTTTATAATTATTGATATTTAATTTATTAATTGATTAATTCAGATTAAATACTTAAAAAATTTATTATTGAGATAATTTTTCTAATTCGATTTATTCATTCATAATACTAAAATCTGAAGCCTCGTCCCACTAGAATAATTGGTAGTTCGTAGTAAAAAATGCATATCAGGAAGAGAGATTTGCTCAACAGCTCAAGCATGTTTCAACCGTTTATCCCGTAAAATATTACAAGGGACATACACAGAACATTAAGTTACAAGCGAATATATAAAATTTTAGGGAAATAAACTTATAAAATTTTAGAAGGTTAAAAATAGATTTTTAATAAATAATACATAAAAATTAAATTATATACGAATTTTAAATTTTTAGGATAATCGCCTCCTTCAATCAGTCTATCTCCAATTAAAGCAAAATCAATATCAGCCGGACTAAAACCTAATAGAAAAATATTAGATATTATATTGTATTTTTAAATGCAGTTAATTTATTTATTAAAAAAAGTCATTTTAATAATTAATCTTTAATATTTTTTTGACAAATTTTAATTCTAATCCTACTTAGAGAGGAGTATAAGGGGAGACTCTAGGGAGAAGCAGGGCTGGCTATAAGGGGGAGCACCCTGAGCGACTGCTCAGGCCCCCAACCAGCCTATGGTCCCCTAAAATTTATTTATCCATATTTTTTTTTTAATATATCAAATAAATAAATTAATCTAATGGTAAAAAATATTAAGTTAATTGTTTAAAGTAATGAGATGAATAAAAAACTTTGCCTTGTCGGTGCCCCTTTTTATGTCCAACTCTAAAAATTTAAATTCTAAGTCCTAATCCTAAATTCTACATCAATACTTTAAACCATAACCTTAAACTCTAAACCTAACTTTTTATTGTTGGGGCATAAATAAGGGCACCAAAAATAGGCAGAGGATTTCTATTCATAATGAGACGTTATATATGAGTTCATTTTTAGTTTTTGCTCTGGCCTCGGAAATCTCTGAGACGGCCCTGGGGGAAGAAAGGGATATTCCTAGTGGGTCTAGAACTCATAACCTAAGGAAATATGAGGGAACAAAGATGAGCAGCTTGGTCAACTGGCCAAATGTGCTTACTTAATTAATCTTTAATATTAATTAGAAAAAACAAACAAAATATATGTGTGATCCATAATATGTCATTTTTCACATGGTAGGGTACAAATTTAATCCACTTTTTCCCTACATTTATTATTTATTTATTTATCCACTTGATTCTAAAAAAGAAAAGAGAATGATTTTTTTGTGAAAGATATTATTTTCATTTGAATTATATACTAAACAAATGGAAATTAAAAGGATTCAATTATCAAATCTTTGGAAGATTTTGATAGATAAAAGGCTCAAGTCCTCATATAATATAAAAATCAAATTCCACTACACATTTGTTTTTAATTCTCTTTTCTTTTTCCAAATGGCAATTGACACTCCACCATGGACCAAGGACATGTGACCAAAATAAAATGAATACTTTTCATGCATTAATGGGATTTTGGCATGCATAGTTTGATCTAATCAATAATTGAATAAGAAATTGAGAGGCCATTCAAAATTTTGTAAAGTGGACTAGTTTTGACCGGTTGGAACTTAGAATTGTTTTCTGTTTTTATTATCTCGTCGGGATTCAAACTCATAAAATGAAACAATATAAATATTTATAGCCACTGGGTCAATTAATAAATCTCAATAATAAGTTATATTTTTAATACAAATGTCAGAATACAAATATACACAAGGTGACAAGTAGATGAATATTCTTGGTCATTCGGCCAGTTAAAATATTTCTCTTTATAAGTTATAAGTGTATAAAAATTTACACAACTCTTTCTATTTAAATTATACAAAACAAGTATATTTGATCGGTTGGTCAAGCTGCTCATCTTTATTCTCTCATTTCCCTTAGGTCACGGGTTCTAGACCACTACGAACACTCCCTTCTTCCCAATTTACATCCTAACTTAAATCCTAAACCATAAACCTACATTTTAAAGTATACAACCTAAACTCTTATATCATACACCCTAACTAAATTCTTGAACTGTAAATTTAAAAATTTTATATAAATTAATTTATGATCAATTTTTTTCTCACATTTATATTTCATAATAAAAAAACAAAATTAAAAAGAAAGTTTAATGTTTTAAGTTTAAAGAACATATTTCTCAAATTATGTCTCATATGATAGAACCACCATCACCTGTTACTCACGTGCCTTAAATAGGCTCAACCTCTCAAACATATTGAAGAACCCACTGAACAATTAAACAAGACTCTGCTCACCTCCTAACTCCATCTTCAACCTCTCAAACATCTCTTTTTTCCCCTAATAAATCACCCCTAACTTCCATACCAACCTCGCAGAGATCTCTTTGATTTTGGGACAACAATTAAAGTGAGCATTCAATCGAGTTGTTCGATATTTTTCATACTTTATATATATATATATATCAGGAAAAGTTGAGACTCGACTCGATTTTAAAAATATATTACTAATTACTAAAAGTTTTGAGTTATTCGAAACATCATTTTATTACTCAAATTTTAGTTTAAAAAAAATCGAATCGAAATAAACTTTTTCGTATCAAATCATAAAATTCAATTATTTCCAGTCGAGTTTTGTTCGCCTGTAAAAAGATCACATTTATTGGTAGTTTTGTCCTTCGCTCTATCTTTTGTTGTTTTGGGCCCCCTCCCCCTCCAAGATTGAGCAAAAGTATCTTATCCAATCCAATGCTGGGGGCACTGTGACATGCATTTAAAAGACTATCATATCCTAACACAATGGTATGAGTTCTGTCGATACGGATATGTGTTCGATAATTGAAGATCGAATAATTTGTTCATATTCGAATATGTATCGAACACGAAAAAGAAGAAGATGAAATAAAAACTCATTGATAATCCATTATACAGATACAAAAATCCCAGAGAAAGCCAACGGATATAATTTATTCTGCAATATACACTAGGGTTACACATTTCACACCAAAGATTTATCTTATGCAGTGGACAAGCATAAGTACTTGCAGAAAACTGAGATTCAACGCTTGTGTTGTGGGGGAAAAGAAAGAATTAATATAAAGAACAAATGCATTCCTTAAGACAAAACATGTTTTGCTACTTAATTTTACCTGGAAAACGGAAGACATCGTCACATGACGATCTCTGGCTTCAAAATGCTCGATTTGATCGCTTTGTGAGGCAAGACCACGCCTCCGTTGCTGTAGATTTCATCACATACATGGACGTCTTCTCCGAGAATGGTCATGTTTTCTACCCTAGCCCATTGGCCAACGGTGGAGTGCCATCCGATGATACTGCTGGATATGCAAGCGTGTTTCTTGATGCGGACTCCACGCATCACAGTGCAGCGAGAGAGTCTGACACCGGACTCTACAACGCAGCCTGGACCGATTGCCACATCCGGTCCGATCAAGCATCCTTCTCCGATTTTAGCAGTCTCGTGAACCAAAACATTTCCCACGAAGTATGAACCAGTGGCTAACTTCGGTGAGGCTTTCTTCCGCAGGGAGTCTAGATAGAGTCTCAGTCCAGTAATGTAGTCCCTTGGCTGACCAATGTCCATCCAAAACCCGGGAAGGACCATTGCAAACAGCTTCTTCTCCGCTGCAATCTTTGGGAAGACCTCTTTCTCGATTGAGGTTGGCCTCAGCTCGATTCTATCAAGAACAGAAGGGCTCAGCAGATAAATCCCAGCATTGATTTTGTTTCCTACAAATAACTTTGGTTTCTCCACGAATTTGTCGACTTGCCCTGTTGATTCTTCCATCACCACCACACCGTATTTCGATGGCTCATCCACCTATTTAGTTTCAACTCAAGTATTACAATCTCTCAAAAAAAAAACTTAAAAACTGAAAATAAAGAACTTAGAGCTGAATTGTTACCTTGGTTACCATAATGGAAGCTTCTCCTCCATGGGCTTTGTGGAATTCAATCATTTCTTTGAACGGATACTCGCTGATAACATCACTGTTAAGGACGAAAAAAGGTTCACCAGAATCATCAATGAGTTTGTCCCTAGCCAAAGCAAGAGGACCAGCAGTGCCGAGCGGCTCCGTCTCTTGAGAGCATGTGATCGTGATCCCGAGTTTAGTTTCGAATTCCTTCAAGAAGTTCAACATTACCTACAAAATCAAGTGTCCAATGGTCAGCCTATGAACCACTTAGCCACTAAACTTTTAGTCCATTGCATTAAATCTTACACATGAAGGCCTCATGTACCTCAGGTTGATAGTTAATAGCCAATACAACTTCAGTTACTCCAACAGCCTTGAGAGCCTCAATCTGAAAACATCCAAAGATACATTGTTCCATATGATAAACAAACTTACCTTGACAAAACAACAACAAAAATGCCTCCTAGTACCATAGTCGAGAAATTTACCTGATGCAGTCTCATGGGTTTATTAGCGAATTCAACAAGCGGCTTAGGAACACTAAGAGTCAAGGGCCTCAAACGTGTTCCGAACCCTCCAACAAGAATAAGTGCCTTCATTGTGATACACCTTTTGGATTACCTGTAGATAATACGATCAGTATCCTAAGCAGCAATCTAGTTCAGATCCAAATAGGAAAGAAACTTGAGAAATGCTTAACCCCTAAAAGCAATATTATGACATTCTAATGATTGAATTTAAAAGAATAGCTAACATTGATGTGAGACTCAACCATCTGATTATTATTTTTCCTTCCTACCAAATACATTGATTGGCTTGAATCTAGAACGAAATCCAGCTATAGAGTAAACTCTGCTTCAAGTCCATTTTTTAAATCCTTTTCAAGGGAAAAAAGATCTATATATTTTTAAAGAATTTCCTTTTTCACGCTTCCACTCTACAATGGTGCCATAGGAAACAGAAAATCGCCACAAAAATTGCACCTAGAAGTATATAATAAACACAAAATTTCAACTAGAAGCATTTGAATTTGACAATTCCAAATAAGAAATCAAAACTTAGGCAAAAAAAAAGTCAGCTAAGTCGATCTTGGCTCTTGATCTGGCGACACGGATATTCTTGACGTTTACAAAGTGAATGAAAACAAACATAGCAAAAAGAAATGAAAACTTCAAGAGAATTCTTAACCAACGCCAAAATGACGAGTAAAATATTAACTTAGGCCAAACGAGAATGAGATTGCAATTAAAATTAAGCCTCAAAATTCTCCAAAAACGCAATCAAAGCAACGAAATCGAACAAAAACAACAGAACAACGAACGGCAAATCACATTGCCAACTCCACTGAAGCATTCAAAGCAAAACTCTCACGAAACCTTGAGAGACGACTCCGTACAAAGCTCGAAACAACAAGAATCAAGTGATTACCTTAAAGCCTTACCAGATCCAAGCATGAACCGAGTTCAAACAACAAAACTCGAGCCTGATTCGAGGCAACTGAAAAGAAAAAGGGCGGGGAAATGAGTCGACCAGGACGAGTTGTATAATTTTTGTTTTTTCACCGTCGGTAGCTGAGCTGGCAGCTAAGAAAAAAATTCGGGGGGCGATGTTTATGAGAAAGGAGACGCGGTATTTAGATACAGGGCAAGAATGTGAAGAAGACAACTAACGTGTAGTTCTTCTTTGGCGGATTCGAAATTTGGTTATTAAATTTAATTTTTTTTTTGTGAGAGGCTAAATTATAAAATAAGTGCTTAAATTATATATTTTTTAATAAGTGTTTAAAGTATTTTTTATTTGAAATAGGTGCTTAAACTTTTATTTTGGCTGAAATAAGTGTCTAAATTATTTTTTGGCTGAAATAAGTACCTAAACTTTTATTTTTGGCTTGTTTTAAAGTCAATTTTGACACCTACTTGAGCATTTATTTCAACAAACAAAAAAATGAAAGTTTAAGCGCTTATTTCAGCCAAAATAAAAGTTTTAGACATTTATTTTAGTCAAAAATAAAATTTTAGATAGCTATTTTTAAAAAAAATACTTTAAATACTTATTACAAAAAAATATATAATTTGAGTACTTATTTTATTGGTAAGTCTTTCAGGAAAAAAAAGGGATTTATAGCGACGGAATTGGGAAATTGTAGGGAATGTTTCGTGGTGGTTTCGGGTTTTGGACGGGTTACGGGTCGTGGATAAAATAGTACGGGTCCGGACTTTGTTGGCGCAGGTGGGTGGGTGTGGTCAGAAAATGATGGAACAAGGAAAATGATGAAGGCCAGTAGAGGAGGAGATAGGGAAGGGAGGCCAGCCGTCATAAGAACAAAAGTTGTTCGTCACATGAAAAGTAAATGATTTTAGATTAATAAATAATTACCATATTGTAATCATTTACTCAAATATAGTTTCAAAGTTTTTTTCCTAAAATATAATACTTTATATTTTAATTCTTGAAATATTGTAATTGCTACAGTACCTTAAAAGTTATATTCAACATAATTCGACTATGAACAGTCTTTTTATTAAAAAAACACTAAAATTTGTTTGAAGTCAGATCCTCCTAAATCAGTCTTTAGGGTTTTCTTAGAATTTATTGTTCAAAGTCAGATTTTATTTAATTCGAATTCAAAAGTTGTAACAAATGCAATATTTTAAGAATTAAAATAGAAAGTATCATATTTTGAAGAGAAAAAAAATTCTATAGCAATATTTATGGAATTTCTCCTATTGTAATCGCATCAATTTGAATTTAAAATTAACTCTCTAATAGAGGGACCAAATTTACAACTAGTTTTTTTTTTATTAAATAAAGAGGTTTTACATTTTCATAGTGGAATTAAAACTCATACAAGATGAGGCAATATGAGCATCTTTAGTCACTAGGTCAGTCAGTATATTTTTACAACTAGTTGTTTTAATTCAAATATCGAAATTACTTTTCGTTTTGGTATTGGAGCTCATATTGCATCTTGATACACTCTCAATTATTCATTATTAGAATTCATACCATTTTACGGATACAAAATATGGATTTAAATATTCGAATATGAACTGGAATTCGAACTATAAAATAAAGAAATTTTGCTTTTAATGGGATCCGAACGATGACCATTCGAATTTTAGCGGATTCAGATTAATATCCAAAATTCTTCAGATAATAATATTCTAATAATTTATAGATAAAACTAAAATAAAATACGGGGAATGTCGTAAACAAATCCAATAATATATACTCTTCTGTTTTTCTTGGAAGAAATTGGGCGGCCTAGCATTTCTAAGTTAGGATTCATTTATATATATATACAAGTGTTTCGTAGTAGAAAAGTGGATGGCGTTCGTCTTAGGAGACACGAGTTCAAATTACTTTATCTACAAAGTTATGTGCATTGTCAAAGAGTTAAGAATATGTATGAACAAATATTATTTTCTAATTACCTTTAGACTATTTAAAAAATTATTTAATTTTATATTAATTTAAGGTTATAGGATTAACCGAGATAAATTTAAGGATTGAGATTAAAACTTTTAAATTGAGCTTAATACATTTTTTGTTATAAATTTCAACCTCCATTTTCACTCATCAAAGTATAAAAATCTCTTTTTTTAAGTATAGTATTTTAAGGAGAATGTTGTTTATTTTTTCATTGAAATCGCTCGTTACGTTTGACACGACCCAAATTTTACATTGGACTCTTTGTGTTACTCAACAATTCAAATATAACTTTTGGTGCGATTATACCAAGTTCTTAGTTCAATGGCTAAGTATCAAGTCTTTTTTTTTTCGGAGACCCTGTATCAAATAATGCTATTAATTTTTAATAACGAAATATTAAAATAGAATTAAAACGTAACATTATGTGTGTTTTTATTAAAAAAAAAACTATTGTTGACTGACCAAAATTTGAATACGAAAATAGATAGAATATCAAATAGGTAGTTTACATAAAAAATTAAGGCATAATGCTAAAAATACCCCTAACGTTTGACTGAATTGTCGCTTTGGCCCATATTCTTTTTTTGAAGCAATTTAGCCCTCAACGTTTTATTTTGGGTCAAAATAGCCCATCTGTGAATGAAAATTGTTAGTCAACTGACGATAAATAACTTGAAATGACTTAGTAGAATGACATGTCAGATGAAAAAATATTTTATGTTTTATACAATTTTTTAAAATTATTTTTTAACTAACGTGTCATTATGTAAAGTCAGCATATTTGTCTATATGACACTGCTATCTAGGGATGAGCATCTCACCCAGACTCGACGGGTTCTGACCCTACCCGGCCTGATCGGGTCGAGTTTTTTATGAAAAAATTAGATTCAGGTCGGGTCGGATCAAATCGATTTTTACTAAGAACGAGGTCGGGTTCAAGTTTAGGGTGAAAAAATCTGACTCGACCCGACCCGAGACTAATAGTGTAATTTTCCCTAATTTTTAGGGATATTTATAATAATACCCTCTTTATATATATTTTTTATAATTAGGTCCTTAAAATTAAATTTTTATTTACAATTTAGTCCTTAAAATTATTATTTTTACAATTAAGTTCCCTAAAATTATTTTTTTACAATTAGATCCCTAAAATTGATTTTTTTTATAGGTCGGGTTGGGTTAGGGCCGGGTTTAGGGTATTTATTTTTGGGTCGGGTCGGGTCAGTTTTTTAAAGAATGAGGTCAAGTCGGGTTTGATTTTAGGATAATTCTTTTCTGACCGGATTCGGGTGGGCCAAAAATCCAACCCAATTCGTGCACATCCCTACTGCTATCGCGACGTGCAATGCCATGTAGGTTTGTCACATCATTTGAAGCCACTTACCGTTGGTTGACTAATAAATTTTATCCGCAGAGTGACCATTTTGACCAAAAATAAAATATTAAGGGCTAAATTGCTTAAAAGAAGAATAGAGACAAAAATATTAATTCAATCAAACATTAGTGGCAGTTTTTATTATTACGCCAAAAATTAAATATATTTTTATAGAAAAGATGGAAATTCCATTGTTGAGGAGTGTTAGGTTTAATGGCACCGACAAATAGTGTTAGCGGAAGACAGCTAAGAGCGTATCAGAGTTTAGCAAGACATAACCATATCAACTTATGTTGTTGCCTTTGCTCCTTTGCTTGTCGCAGCAGCAATTGTGTATATCCAATGCATCATTATATTACAAGCATTTTTATTTCCTTTTTCATATATTTATTTATTAATAACGACAAAGTCAGAAATTGTTTAAAGATATTAAAATTAAATTTGATATACATTTTTTTTCTTTTCCCACAACACCTTCTTCGCTCAATATTTCTCCGTATATATTTATTCGAACATAAAGTCTAAAGAATTTTCGGTACATGTATGATTAATCTTGTCAACAAATTATATCACCTTTGATAAAATAGCCGTTAAATCTACTTGACTCGCCAGTTAACTCTACTGATAAACTCTTAGAACTACAAACGCACATATTATTTCATACAAAACCTAAACCTAACATCATGTCCGAGCTCTACTAATAAAACCATGAAGATGAGATCTAAAACATGGGAATCAGACACAACTCATCTTCCTTTTTTTCTCTCTATATTTATCATTGACCACGGCTCTTCATCCAAATTAAAAGGATAAACCGTCTAAACGTCAATAATCAGATGAACTATTAAATCATATGTCATATAATAAGTATAAGATTTTATTATGATTTTAATCTATAATCATATAATATGTAAGGATCTAATATGAAATTCTATCATTTTGAGAGGTTGCAAAAAAACATTCAGGTGAACTAGTAAATCATATGTAACTCGGAATCTGAATAAATAAATGGAATTCAAACAAAACTGAGACAAGGGTTTTTTAGGTTTAATTTTCCATCATTACCTACTTCTTCCAAACAATGATGCATTACCTAATTTCTTAAGTTGACTCAATTAATAATTTGTTTATAATTATTATATCACGAGAGGAAACATTATATTCTTTAAGTAAAATTAAAGGTTTAAATTATGATATTGTGAATAAAGTAAATTAAATTACGAGAGTCATCCCATAATGAATTTTTGCCGCAATCAATTTATATTAGTTGATCCATGAATCAAATAAGTGTAGTTGTATCACTTGTTTTTTCAAATTTATAATACAATTTAAAAAGGGTAAAAATACACAACTTGTGTAAGCGTATTTATATTATAAAACTCAAATCCTAAATTCTTAAGTCTAACCCTAAATGTTAAACCATAAACCCTACAAATTAAACACCTAAACTTTAAACCCTAAACCCTACAAATCTAAACCTGAAAGTAAAAGGCAAGTGTAAACTTTAGTGTATCAAAATTTACACTACTTATGTATAAAAAAAATTCATTTAAAAAACATAAAAGGAGGATTTAACAAAGAAAACACTAATCCTAGTTATTTTTCAGTATATATAGAAACAAAGAATAATGTTTGGGCCCATGGATCAACAGTCAATTTCAAGCACATTCGACCGGGGCGCATCGCCGGCTCCCATCCGCTTTACGGCGACCAGTACCTGAAACTGGCTCCTTAGACCAGCTCGACCATCTTGACTCTGTGAAACTTCTTTCATATATTATTTAATTATCTTTTATATTACGTTAAAAAGGGTTATTATACAAATTGGTACTTGTAATTAGGGCTGAGCATTCAATCGAGTCGAGTCAAAAAATTTTGAATTAATTGAGTTGATGGGCCTTATTTTATAACTCTAACTTTATTTAAAATTTTTACAAGTCGAGTTTCAGTTTAAAGTTAATTGTAAACATTTATAATGATATAGTACTAATTGGTTCGCATTTAATATGTTTTTTTTTATAACCATGTAAGATTACATATACATTTATTCATATTTTTCATATGTGATATACATATATCAGACATAATTGAGGGACTCTGGTTACTAAAAATTTCAAGTTATTCGAAGTTTCATTGTATAAGTCAAACTTTATTTAAAAAAATTTTAGTCGAGTTTATGAAATTACGTTTTAAGTCAATTCAAGTGAAAGCTTTTTCCCGTCGATCCAAATTAAAAATTTTAATTTTTAGTCGAGTTTTTTCACCACTATATGTAATAGCAATTTGACAAAAAAATAATAATTTAAATACTAAAAAACATAATTTAGAGATTTTTTAATACTTTAAACCAAATATTTTTAATATAAAAGGATTACGAAAACAAAGAATGACGTTCGGTCCCATGGACTAATAGTGATTTGAGTAGGGATGACTAGGGGTGCTTGTTGAGTTGAGCAGTTCGCAAACAACTCGAGTTTGATTCGGTCAAAATTTAGTTAATGCTCGACTCGAGATTTTAGCTAGTCAAGTCGAGCAACGCCTAATTTGACTCAATAAGTTCGTGAATATCTTGTTATTTTTTATAAAGTTTTTTATGATTTTTTTGTGGCTACCTTAAAAAATTATATTTTAAGAAGTTTAAATACTAGATGAAAACTCTGAAAAAGTTAAGTGAATTGCTAGGTAAATTTACTCATAAAATTTTGGTTTCAAATTTTCATAATTGTAATACCCATTTTTTGTCCGGACCCTAAATTATATTCGAATCACTTATCCTATTTAAACTAAATAAAAAAAATAGTAAAATAATATAGAACAATGGAAGGCAAGGCATGCCATGCCTTGGCCATGCCCTGCAACTCTCCCTGCCAACACTCCCCCATGCCTTGTTCACCCACCATTCTAACATCATATTCAATTTCTCACACTACACGCCACCAACATCCCTTATTTCCCCTCCCCATAATCCATATTAAATACGGCAAAATTGGAAACAAGAAAGAGCCAGCCATTTTTCAAGAAACAAGGGAGGCTCTCGGCATTGAAGAAAAAATAAAAATAATGGAGCTCACGATAGTTAAAAAGAAAAGAAAAGAAAGAACCGGTATTCACCCCTTATTTTATTTTGGATATTTATTTTTTGGTGTATGTTTGTGGTATAATCCTTTTTATGATCTAATAGAGATGATGTTTTATTAGTAATTTTTTATTTATTTTTAGTTCTTACGTTTCTATATGATTTTGATGTTCATATGTTTCTATATGTTGTTAACACGTGTTTAAATTAATTATTGGTGGTTGTTTAATATTTGTTTTTCAATCTTCTCATCTCTAATTTGTTTTCTAACATGATATGTATTTGTTCATGTCTTTTATTTGTTCTTGTATAATTGTTCCTATGTGTGTGTATGTATGTATGTGTATATGGTTTTTAATATATATCTATGCATTACGTCACGTTTATCTATATATATATATATGTATATACTATGTTTCTTTTTAGTATATGTTTATATAATACTATATTTATATTTATTGTTTCTTGCCATATTTTTTTGTATACGTATGTGTTATATATTTTAGTATGTGTTATTTTAGATTCCTTGTTATATTGGTTTTATTATTATTATATTTATACAAAATAATCTATTTTCTATATGTTATATATATTAAGATTATATTTTTATTATTATGTATATATACGTATAGTATTCTAATATATATTTATTACGTATATGTTTTTTGGTATGTGAAACATGTTTTATATTATTATGTATATATAATTTTTTTCTACAACCCATATTTTACGTATAACTTTTTTATATTTTCTATATTTTTATATCATATATATATATAAGATTTCATGTATATATTGTTGTTTGTACATATTATTATGTTATTACGTTAATTAATATTTGTGAATATGTTATAGTAGTATTTTATTTGTGCTAGATTAGTTTTTAATTTTGTTAATATTTATTTATATTTTTACCGCAATGTATTTATTTATATTTGCCATGCTTTTAAGTTTGCATAACGGATATATATTGTCAATGCGGTGCCCTTTTATCCGAGCGTAAACGAGGCCAGTATCAGGCGTAGTGATAGTGGTTGGACGTTTATTCTCGGATAACGGGGCCTTTAAAATTTACTCGCACATATAACCAAATTTTAATTTAATCGTCATTTTAATCCGAAAAGTCTAATATTAATAAAGCGGTAATTATTAAAGTACCAATTTTGGGCGGTGTGGGGGTGCTAATCCTTCCTAATCCGTAACCGACTCCCGAACCCATCAATTTTAAATCTCTGGTTTTTACGGTGTCCGGTCCACCTTGAGTGGCCGGTGGCGACTCCATTTTTAAATAAAATACGGGTATTTAAAAAAAAAACCACAACAACATCATTTTTTTAGCGAGAGAGATATCGCTACAATAATATTTTATTTTTCTTGAGAATTAAAAAAGTTAATTTATATTAATAAGAAATTAAATTATAATAATGAGTCTTTTGTTTTTTTATTAAAGTCTTTTATTTTTCTTTTATTATTACTTTTTGTATAAAAGTAAAAAAGAGAAAAAGTCTTCAGTTTCCACTTCCCATATAAAATACGATTGGAAGTTAAAACCTCGAAATTCCTAAGGAATTATCTCATTTGTTGTCCATCGAAGATTGTTGAGAAACTAAAAAGAGTCTCACACTTGAATATCGAGTTCATCTCTAACTCGGTCATGACGGGTTCGTTTATTTTTCTCCTTATACCTCACATTTTTCTGAATTTCTATGTTTATTATTAAGCTCTAATAGTATCACTAGATTTTACCTATATTAAAAAAGCAAGGTAGAATTTTTGACGAGCTTAATGAGCAACGAAGTTGAGTTGAGAAAAGAGATTTTTTAACGAGCACGAGTCGAGCAAAATTTTATCAAGCTTAACGAGCAACGAGTTGAGCACTACTCAACTCACGATCAACTCGCTCGATAAGTACCCATATGGATGACAATGTGATCAGGACCCAACGTTTCCAATCTTTTCTAATGTTAAAAAAAGAGTTCAGATTAGGTCGGGTGAAAAATCGATGAATGTCGGATTGAGTTCGAGCTTATGATGAAAAATACATGACTCGAGATATTTGTATAATTCTTCTATATATTTAAGGTAATTGCTATGATGTCTCTCTTTTTCTTTATATATTTTTTCAGTTGCGACCTTAATTTAATTATTAAAAAATAGAATTAAAAAATTAATTATAAAATTTGAATCGGAGTAAGGTGGGTGAAGAATTACCATGTGTCAAGTTCGAATATAGAATTTATCTAATTATCATAAAAAAAAAACTTGGATCGGCCGTGCCCATCCATAAATTTGAGGAGCCCGTCAAGCTTTTTATTTTTGGTATCCGAAGCTACTTTCATCTATGCGTCTTATAAGGAGATTCACAAAATTCTTTAAAAAATATCGTAAAGAATTCGAACTCATGCCCTTTCGGACCACCACCACCTGAAGCTGGCGCCTTAGACCAACTCGACCATCTTGACTTAGTGATTAAGTTTTCAGATATATACTATGCCTTTAGTTTCAGAGGTTTAAATACACCAAAGATCTCTATATTATTTCAAAATGTAAAATTTAATCTGTAGCGACTAAAAAATCCGTAGTATCCTATTTTTCTTGAAAAAACTTGTTTTGGAGAGATTTTATTAAAAATCGCATTTTTAATAAAACTGGAGTCGTCACCGGTCATTTGAGTTAGGTAGTCCGGACACAAAAAAATAAACAAAAAATTCTCATTCTTTTGGGTTCAAAAGTCGGTTACGTGTGAGGAAGGGTTCGCACCCCCACCACACCCAAACTTGAAACCAAAATAATTACCATTTTATTAATATCGAAATTTACGAGTTAAGGTGACATTTAAATTAAAATTTAGTTATAAATGCGATTTTATTTTAAAGTAATTCAGTGTTCGAGTAATAAACGAAAACCATTTCTGAACTAGTCAAGTTTATTTTCTAAAAAGCAAGTACCGTATTGACAGTTGGCATGATGTATATATTATTTATGTACGAATAACAAAACTAGTAATAATAAAACAATAATAATAAGCAAACTAAAACACATCATACATACAAACAAAAAACAAGACCAAATCTTCTTTCTTCACGTGAAATCCCAGGCACTAGAGTCTCCATCGGAGCTGCCTTGCGCCACCGTCAGTACTAGGCCGCCGCTACTCTCGTCGCTGCCATACTGATGATCGTTTCAACAAACCAAGATCACTCCGATGAAACTCGTCTCCCTTTCTCTCTTTCCTTAAATTTCTGAAAGTGAATCTTGAAAGCCATGAGAACGGCCTAAAAATCTTTGTCTTCCTACCGTCAATCTCCATGCTCTACCGTTGGATCGTCCCGATTTTGAGATATGTTTTCCCCCTCCCAAGATGCTTCAATTGACCATTGGGATCGTCCTTTTGAAGCTTCGATCGCCGAAATTTGAGGTGGCCGAAATAGGTACCCCCACTTTTTCTTTCGTTTTGGTTCAGGATATTCAAATTTCAAGAGAATGATGGTTTTGATTTTTGGACGAGGGAGTTTCTTTTGAAGCTTCAATGGTGGTTTCGATAAATGGCTGGGCTCGGTTTGTTGGTATTGAAATGGTGAAACTCGGGTGAAGGAATTGAAATGCTTGGGCTAGTTTTGGTGCAATTTAGGAGAGTCGTGGAAGATGGCCGTGTGTGTTTGGCTTAAAAATGGATTTTTTGGATGAATGAGTGAGGTGTGAAGATAATGGTAATTTTTGGTGAATTTTTTTTTTATCATTGGCAGTGTGATCGGTGGTGTTTTTCACGGGTGATATATGTTGGTTGGTTTGGGTGTAGGGCATGGTTGGTTGCATAGGGTGATGGGTGATGCTAGTAGGAGCATGGGTGTAGGGCATGGTTGATGGTGTGGAGATCCAATGCATTGGATTGTTTTTTTTTTTTGTAATAATAATAATAATAATAATAATATTATTATTATTATTAAAATATAGTAATAATACTAGTAATACTCCGACAAAAATTAGTGTTTACAGCTGTCCTTCTTTGCTCATTCTTGTGAAATAAGATTAGAGCAAAGATCATAAGCACTAATTTTTATCTTACTTCCCTGTCTAGAGCCTTGAAATTGCGAGTTCTTCCGGAACTTTTCACTTTTTCTCGGTGGGTTCTTCAAGCTGCGAATTCTTCGATGCTTCGATTTCTGTCTTGTTGGCACGAAAAGCAGTCTTAACATTATGCCTGAATGTCTTAAGAAGCGGTGTCTCGCTTAGAGACTACCAAAATACCTTAAGACGATGACCCGATTTCTGATCATTTTGGCATCAAGACAAGACTTAAAAAAAATAGTATCTCGCTTAGAGAATACCGAAATACCTTAAGATGATGCCCCGATTTCTGATCGTTTTGGCATCAAGACAAGGCTTAAAAAGCGATATCTTGCTTAGATACTATCGGAATACCTTAAGGTGATGTCCTGATTTCTGATCGTTTTGACATTAAGACAAGGCTTAAAAAGCGGTATATCGCTTAGAGACTACCGGAATCTCTTAAGGTGATGCCTCGATTTCTGATCGTTTTGGCATCGAGACGAGGCTTAAAAAAGCGATATCTCGCTTAGAGACTACCGAAATGTGGTATCTCGTCTAGAGACTACCGGAATACCTTAAGAAGATGCCCTGAATTCTGATCGTTTTGGCATCAAGACAAGGCTTAAAAAAGTGGTATCTCGCTTAGAGACTACCAAATGGAAATCTTTAATGTGATCTACCTCTTCAACATAAAGTTGCATATCAAAGTCTTTGTTAGTCTTTGAATACATGTTAAAATAAGAAAAATGCTTTTAAGTTAGCGTGCTCCTAACATAGGGATGCCTAACTATATGTGATACATGAATTGCAACATTCTCAGAGTTGTTCAAATAAACTTATATTCCCCGTATTTAAAAAAATATCATTATGGAAGGATCGAGTTAAAAGACTCTTTGCTTTATGAAAATTTGTCCTTATGAAATGATCGAATTGAGAAATTTCGGGTTTTAAGATAAATATTCTTAGGAAAGGACTGAAGTAAGAAAAACATCATTATAAAATGATAATGTTAGAAAAAAATTAAGTCCTTAAGCAAGGATAGAATTAACAATTTTTTCGTGCTTTAAAGAAAACATCCTTATGAAAAGACCAAATTTTAAAAATCTCGTTTTATGGAGAATGTATCCTTATGAAAGGATCGAATTTAATAATTTGGTTTTTTTAACAAAGCATCCTTATGAAAAGATCAAGCTAGAGAATTTGTTTTCTAGAAAAGCATCCTTATGAAAGGATTAAATTAAAAATTTTTGTAATAAGCATCCTTATGGAAGGATCAAATTCAAGATTTTTTTGAAAACATCCTTATGCAAGGATCAAGTTATGAACTTTGTTTTAAGAAAGATATCATTATGAAAGGATCAAATTGAGGAGTTTGATTTTAAGCAAAACATCCTTGGGGAAGGGTTAAATTAAGAAATTAGTTCTAAGAAAAACATCATTTTGGAAGGATCAAATTAAGAAATTGGTTTTTAAGCAAAACATTCTTATAGAATGATCAAATTAAGAAATTGGGTTTTAAGCAAAACATCCTTATGGAAGGATCAAATTAAGAAATTTGGGTTTTAAGCAAAACATACTTGTGGAATGATTAAATTAAGGAATTTAGATTTTAAGAAAAAAAACATCCTTATGAAAGGATTAAGTTAAGAAATTGATTTTAAGAAAAATATCTTTATGAAAGAATTAAATTAAGGAATTTGATTTTAAGCAAAACATCCTTGTAGAAGGATCAAATTAAGAAATTTGAATTTTAAGAAAAACATCCTTATGGAAGGATCAAATTGAGAAATTCGAGTTTTAAGGAAAACATCATTGAGAAATGATCAAATTAAGAAACTAAAGTTTTAAGAAAAACATCTTTATGGAAGGATAAAATTAAGAAATTGATTTTAAGAAAAATATCCTTATGAAATGATTAAATTAAGGAATTTGATTTTAAGGAAAACATCCTTAAGAAATTATTAAATTAAGAAATTCTTTTGTTTTAGGAAAAATATCCTTATGGAAGGATAAAGTTGAGAAATTGATTTTAAGAAAACATCCTTATGGAATGATTAAATTAAGAAATTTGTTTTAAGCAAAACATCCATACGAAAGGATAAAATTAAGAAATTGGTTTTAAGCAAAACATTCTTATGAAATGATTAAATTAAGAAATTTGATTTTAAGAAAAACATTCTTATGGAAGGATCAAATTAAGAAATTTAATTTTAAGAAAAATATCCTTATGGAATGGTCAAATTAAAAAAAAATTAGATAACGACGTAAATTTTAAGAGGCTGAAAAGCCCAAAAAAACACTTTAGGTACCAAATTGAAAAAAACGATAAGCTTTAGGAGGCAAAATATGCATTGAACCAACAAAAAATAATTAATGTTAGCATGACGTATCCATTATATTTTATGTCAATTGCTTCAAATCGATAAAAATTAAAAGTCGGAGAGCTAAAAAAAAATAAAAGTTAACCCTCTAAAAATAAAAAAACGACGCCGTAATTAATATATAAAGTAGCAAAAACCCTATTATCTCATCTCCAGCTTTCCCAACTTGTCCTATCTCAATACCTCTACGCCTCCCTCCAAGCTCTCGCGAAACCCTAATAAAGGCGATCGACAAAAACGAACCTAGCAAGCTCCGTTGGGGAGAGCTAGAGGAAGACGACGATCTCGACTTCTTGTTGCCACCGAAGGAGGTTATCGGCCCGGATGAAAACGGGATCAAAAAGGTGATCGAATACAGGTTTAACGAAGAAGGTAATAAGGTCAAAATAACGACGACGACCCGAGTCCGAAAGCTGGCGAAGGCCCGTTTGAGTAAACGGGCACTGGAGAAGAGGGATTCGGAGAAGTTCGGCGATGCGGTGCGTGAAGATGTTGGGAGTCGTCTCACTATGGTTTCCACTGAAGAGATCCTTCTTGAACTTCCTAGAGCCCCTGGTTCGAATCTAATTACCCTTTTTATTAAATTTTATTGGTTTTTTTTGTGGTTTATTTTATATTTGATGAAATTGAATGTTTAGTGTTTGAAGTGTTAGATTTGAATGATCGATTGTTATTAAATTTCTTCTATTTGGATTTGATTATTGTTAAATTGAATTTGGATATTAGTTACTAAAAGGGTGATTTTTTTTGGCTAAAGAAATTTGTGGAGCAAATTTGTTAGAATTAGTGTTGAGCAAGTATTATTATTGAAGAATTAAAACCAGAATTGTGATCTTATTGGATAATGTAATTCATGGTTTCATCTTTATATGGAATAACTATGATAGAACTCGTGTTTCTGTGCAGTTATTTTATTCGTTTTCATAACTTTTGAGAATGTTTTTAGCAATTCGTAAAAGCAACAGTTAGAACGAGCTTCATTCGAGTCATTTGGTCATGGTGGTCAATTAGCCAGTCACATATTGGCCTTTGTGGCTGTTGATTTGTGTGAATGGTCAGTAAGCCACCGATAGCAGTTGTTCATGGCCTTTCTACATGGTGAAAAGAAACTCTACGTTTTCACTGTTTGAGCCATTAACTACATTCGTCTGTATTCCCTCAATAGCCAGATTTTGACCTGCATTTGTGTTCAATCACTTGGTTGTTTGTTTAAAATTAAATGATTGTATATTTCGTTTCTGTTTTGTATTTCATTAGAACGTGGTGGGTAGGTTTTGCTAATCATGTATTATTCGAATTTCAAATGGCTGTTGTTTAATGTGGAATGTTTATGGGGCTGCCAATTGCATCTTCGTGAAGCCAGCATTTAATTGTTAAATTGTGACAAGAAATTGGTTTCATTCCAAGGTCATTAACAACATCTGAGAAACATTTGTTTTCTAAATTGTTTGTTTTCAGCATAGACATTTAGATCTGCAAGTTTGTTTGTATCTACGATTATGGAACAAAATTTGGGTCTTTGTCCCTTGTTTGGATTTTGGATGTAAAAACCTTTGCAATATTGAATTGTTTACAGGTACCAAACAGGGAGAAATGAAGGTTGCAGGGGACAGCTTGGCACAGCTTAGCAAGGGAGGTGCCGTGCTTATGGTGTGCCGTACATGTGGCTAGAAAGGTGATCACTGGACTTCCAAATGTCCTTACAAGGATCTTGCTGCTCCAGTCGAAACCTTTGTCGAGAAACCTGCAACCTCTGCGGCCTCAATGGCTGCCCCTGAGCTGGAAAGGGAGCCTATGTCCCACCAAGCATGAGAGCTGGTGCAGAGAGAACCACTGGTTCGGATATGAGACGTAGGAATGATGAAAACTCCGTGAGGGTAACCAACCTATCAGAGGACACCCGGGAGCCTGACTTGCATGAGCTTTTCCGACCATTCGGTGCTGTGACTTGTGTGTATGTCGCTATGGATCAAAAGACGGGCACAAGTAGAGGGTTTGGTTTTGTGAACTTTGTGAACAGAGAGGATGCCCAAAGAGCTATTAACAAGCTGAATGGATATGGTTATGACAATCTCATCCTTCGAGTCGAGTGGGCAACCCCGAGAACAAACGAGAAAGATTATCATCTTCATGGCGTTAAGCGTGTTCTCTATAACATTGTCAACAGTTCAATTAACTGTCTGAAGTGCTGATTTTGGCCATCCCCCTATTTCTGTTAGATTTATTTTCCTGCATGACTTTTCGTTCTACTTGAGATTTTATTTATTTTAGTTGAATTGCTTGTTCTTGAATAGTTTGTGTTAAGTTACTGTTTTTGAAGTGATCGATTCAAAGGCTTAAACTTTTTCTTAGTTGTGGGTTTTTTTTTTCCAGCAGCGTTAGGGGATCAATTGAATGGCTTGAGATTTTATTTATTTTAGTTGAATGCCTTGTTCCTATTGAAATTTGTCACTATTTTTTTATGACGTGTATCAGCGAGTGATCATTTTGTAACTTTTTAAAATTTTAATGTTCAAAATGATCATTTAGTGACGATGAAAATAGCTACTGGAGTCATACACATGGGTGGTTTACAAGGTTTATTTTATAATTTAAGAAATTTGAGTCGAGTTGTATAGTACTCCAATTTAATATATATATATATATAAATAAAGTAAAGTTGAGGTATTCGACTTGAATTTAAAAATTAATTTACTAATTATTAAAAATTTTAGTTATTCAAGTTATTCGAAATTTTATTTTGTAATTCAAATTTTGTTTAAAAGTTTTTTAAGCTAAGTCAAGTTTAAAAAATTATGAATTAAATTAAATAATTTTATTTTTTTAAATCAAATTAAATAAAAAAATTATTTTTTGAGTCAAGTAAAATTTTAATCATTCTAACCATATATTGGTGTTTACATATAGTTGGCAGCCAAAGGTTTAAGAAATTTTGTGTATTTTATTAAAAGAAATTTTATGCAATTATTCAAAACTGTTACTAAAAAGCTGACACCATATTTTTTTTCTTCTTATTTGGTAGCTCTCTGGCTTCTTCACTGCAGAAAAGGATAAATAGTAAATACGTATATGAGAAGACATTGTTTTGTTAATGGGATTTTGGGTCGGAACATCTACAAGATCTTTTACTTTTCTACTAATGTAATGGGAATGGGATGGTGGAAAACATTGACAAAATGAGTTCGGACAAGTACCACTATCATGTAGGAACACAGCTCACAACATTTGTCATCAAGTTGACTTTTTTCATGCACTAAATGAACACCTTAGACTCATGTCATAATTATAAATAAGGTTTCAAATTTGAAAGTCAAACCCCAAAATAATGCCTGATGTATCAAGGGATCCAACAATTTTCTTTTAGTTTCTTAAGGTGTCTACTAGAGTTACCCTAATGATTAATTCTTTCACGTTATGTTAACTCATATAGAGAGCGGATGCTGACCACAAGTTTTAAAATTGTTCTATGTTCAGGACAATGATTGAACCCTTGACCATTGATTAAGATAAAAGAGACACATACCATCTCACGTATGCCTCGTAGTTAAGGAATCTAACAATTTTCGACAAACTATGTTTTACAGATTTTTTGGAATGGGTAAAAAACCTTGATTAATTTTTAGGGTTTAGTTTTTTTTTATAAATTTGACTTTTTATTCATCAAAACCAACTACAATATACACACATAATAAGTTTATACTACATGAACATAAAGAAAAAACATAGTACAAAAGAAGTCGAGCAATAAAACTAGTTTTCAACAGCCTTGCCTGAAGCAATGCAGATGATGTATTCAATTTCCTCTGTGATTTCTTTCATGGAAGGCCTATTCTGTCTCCGTTCTTCCAAGCAACTCAATGCAAGAAATCCCAATGCTTTCATGGTGTCGATCTCTAACGGACTCGCTTTCTCTCTCAATATCGGATCAATGATGTCGATCAGTTTCTCTTCGTCCGCAATTCTCTTTGCATATATTGCCAAGTTCACATCATCTGAATCTCTGTTGAAGTCTATGGCCTTTTGCGAAGTTAAAAGCTCTAACAAAACAACTCCGAAGCTGTAAACGTCACTCTTGTCGGTTAATTGGTAGTTCCGGTAATATTCTGGATCGAGATACCCGAGGGTGCCTTGTGCACAGGTCGATACGTGGCTCATATCAGTGTGAGCCAACCGGGATAACCCGAAATCCGAAACTTTACCGTTCAGTTTCACGTCGAGTAGGATGTTACTGGACTTGACGTCTCGGTGATATATCGGCGGAACTGCAGAGAAATGTAGGTATGCAAGGCCTTCGGCAGTGTCACGGGCGATTTGGAGACGACGGGTCCAACTGAGTTGAGCTCTGTCACTGGTGTTTGGGCTCTGCAGATGATCTAATAGGTTCCCGTTTTCGATGAACTCGTAAACCATTATAGGCTGCTCAAGTTCGACACAACATCCAAGTAGTCCAACGAGGCTTCGGTGATTGACTTGGCAAAGGATTCGTACTTCGTTGAGGACTTGATCCGTGCCTTTGGTGTTGCCAAGCTTGGCACACTTGACGGCAACGACGGTGCCATCGTCAAGAATTCCTTTGTAGACTTCACCATAGCCACCAGCTCCTAGGATACGGTCCCTAGAGAAATTGTTCGTTGCTTTCTTTATCTCTTTGCCGGTGAAAACCTTGGCTGCTTTGCCTCCATTGTTGGAGTTAAGGATCGCTTCGCGCTCCTTCCTTAGGCATTCTTGAGCTTCTACAATTCGCATATGGCGCTTGTAGAGAAGAATGCCGATGATTGCCGCGATGAGCGCGGTACCAAGTCCGGCCGTTAAACCTGCGGAGCGAAGACATGGGATTGATGAAGTTCTTAACCAATAAGCACATTCATATACCATTTACAATTATGTCAATAAGCACATTACCAACACAGGTTATTCTTAAGATGCATGTGCGAACATATGTACAAAGATACGATATACATTCGAATATGAATATAAATATAAATATATATTTTTTAAATACGACTATATATACAAACACTTATATCTGAGTTAAATGTTGAAATGCACCAAACTTATCTTGAAAGAAAAAGTGACATAAAGGCTAGATATGACTTTGAATATTCAAAGGTCAAACCCTGAAGTTTATGATTACCAAACAAAGGTCTCGTTTTCCAGGCCAAGCGTGGATGTGATCCGATCACACGGGATATGAACACTGTCCACTTCAAGTGTATTAAAAGTATGATTATTGGTCTTAATCTTTCATTTTTATATCATATATTTGTTGATTTATTAGTATTTATAACGTTTAAAGTAATTGTTTATTTAATTTCTTTTCTCACTCATATGACATTCTCCTAAATTATTTGAATTCGAATATTCTAATACTTGACATGATTTTTTATCTACAATCAAGTTCGAGCCTGCTCAATCTAACTTAAACTAAGTTCTAATCTTAAATTTCAAGTTAATTTTTAACTTTTTTAAAATTTAGTTCTCGATTCGAATTTACATTAACATAGTAAAATTATTTATATAATGAATTTCTACCGTATCTAATCCGAATTAATCTACAATCGAATATATTATAACAAACAAATTATTAGACCAAAATTGCCTCTCAATTTTCAAACAAGTTGTCATCTTTGACCAAAAATATTTCCAAACATAAAAGAAAAAGGGGAAAAAAACGTTTTTAAATCCAAGTATTTACCTGCTATCAAAGCAGTCCGGTTTGAGCCACCGCAGCCATCAGGATTCTGACACGTAATATCTGAAAAGAAAAAACCCATAAATTAACCAATGAAATCATGGCACCTGTAAATATTGCCGCGAGAAAAAAAAATATAAAGAAGATTTAAATCAAACTCACTCGCGGCGCAAACCCCTTGAATCGGATCCCAAAAGAGCCCGGAATTACAGAAACACCTCCGGTTCCCATTCGAATTCGGGTCGGTTCCACAAGTGGAGTGCCCATCACAATCCGCTTGGGTACCACATATTGGTTCAGGCGGCGAAACCCACTGCAATTCCATTCCCGGTTCAGGCCACCGGTTCACCGGCAAACTCGATTGCAAGTTAACAAAGCTTGTATAAGCCCTACAACCGGTCTCCCTCGCCCGAATGTCATACGCCGTCGCTCCTCCGCCGGCTATGAACGTACAACAGATATGCACCGCCTCACAAGCCGTCGCTCTCGAACTCTCGTTGACGTACACGTGGCACAACCCCGTAGTGGAACAGTCCAACGGGGAACGGAGGATCGAGTCCGTACAGTTCAAGAACATGACGGTGTTACTACTGGTGATGTTGAAAGGTAAACTGCTGTTGAGCCGTACGCCTCCGAAGGGGAGATCGGTCGTGACGCACGTGTTCGGCACGAGACTCGCCGGCTGGATCACTAACCGTTGATTGAAACGGTTGATGGACGTGATCGGATAGGAATTGTTGACAGTGTCGAAGAGCAGCGAGCCCGCGTCGCAGCGGATTTTGTAGTTCTGGTCGCCGCAGTTAGGGCCGGTCGAGAGAGGGTAAGGGACGGCTGTGGAACCACAGTCCGGGCATTGGTTGACGGCGAGCGCCACGCCGACGGCGCACGCTAGCAGAAGCAGCACCTCTGAAAGGAGCTTAAACGTTACCGCCATAATTCCAGGTGTCGATTGAAATGAAGATGCCTCTCTTCGGGTCTCGGGGTTTTAAAATGTGTTGGATTTCGGAAGTATATCTGTAAATACCGGCATCGTGAAGGTTAATTTTGGAAATTTAGGGAAGCTTCTGAAAAGTTTAGAGCTAGTTGACAAAAAATCGTTGACTTATGTATGAATTTTATTTCTTTATTTTATTATTAAATTTTGGAAACTCTTCCTATGTCTGTGCCGCTAAGGATTGCTTCGGTGAAAGGTCCAACTCCACATACGGTGCGTGATAAAGTGGGTTAGCGGGGATGTGAGGATAAGGATTTTTTGGTCAAGTCGGCCTATGCCGTGCGATGTGGTTTGGTTAGCTCTAATGTTTTCTCGCATTGGTCACTCATTCAAAAGTATCGTAGAATTCAACGGATCAAAATCTTTTTATGGCTTGCTTGCCATAATAAAATTGATGACTAATGTGGAGAGAATGAGGCGGCGTTTTACTACCGACGCGCGTTGCTCGTGCTGTTTATCGGGAGATGAGACGGTTAGCCATGCTCTTCGAAATTGTCCAGTGGCATTGACTGTGTGGGTTAGTCTGATTAAGAAGGAGAAGTTGAATGAGTTCTTGGCTATGGAATTCATCGTGTGGGTGGTAACTAACCTTACTAAACCTAATTCCTTTGTGCGGGATGTGGAGGATTGGGATTTAACGTTTGGAGGCGTTATTTGGAACATTTGGCTGCAATGAAACGCGGTGGTTTTTGAGATAGAGCAAGAGGGGCATCAATCGGTGATTGAGCGAAGTCGGTGGCTGCGTGATATGACTGTAAAAGTGCTTGAAAAACCTGTTGGTGGAGAGAATGAGGGGGCTGCGACCGTGTGTTTGCAGCGATGGGAATGTTCGGGTGTAAGGTGGGTGAAACTCAATGTGGATGAGTCGTGTCGATTGATTGATGGGCTTATTGCTTGCGGAGGAGTGATTCGGGATCATGGTGGTGGTTGGCGAAGGGGCTTCGCAAAGCTCATTGGCATCAGAACTATCATTGAGGCTGAGCTTTGGGCTATATATGATGGATTGATTATGGCATGGGCACTTGGTGACCGAAAGGTTTTTGTTGAGAGTGATAGCCAAGATGTGATCCCCTTATTATTCCGTTAGAAGCAAAGAAGCAGTGGATTGGCGATTGTTGGGCATATATGCTGGCTATTAGAACGTGGATGAGAGGTGAAGATTTGACATGTGCGTCGGAGCTGTAACTTGGTGGCTGATAAACTTGCGAAGATGGGATTGATTGGGAGGATGGACGGGGAATATTTTCATACTCCTTGATGGATATTATGTCCTTGGTAGATTCGGATGGTTATAGGTAAGGCGAGTTGTTGGGCATGGGGTGTCGAATGTAAGCTCGGGCGGTTATATTAGTGTTGGTTGGTAATCTTTGTCGTTATATTGTACTTCATACTACCATGTGTACTCTTTTTCCTCTGTTAGGATTCGGGAAGTTTTTTAACGAGACACGTGGTAGTATTCATTCTTTCATAAAAAAAGATAAAATAACTAATATTAGCATAGAATGAAAATAAAACAATTTGTTTCATTTTTCGTGAGGTGTATGCAATAATTGTAATTTTTTTAACTTCAAAATTAATGGACAGATGATAATGCAACAATTTAAACAAAAATGTTCTTCTCGATTTTTTTCATATATTCATAAATTACAAAAACAACGAAGGATTTTTATCCAAGAAAAATACCAATACAATAGAAAAATTGACATTGCATCGGGTAAGAAATTAAAAAAGAAAATTCAAAAAATAGACTCGTAACCTTAGTTGTAAAAAGCGCGCTTGACGCGCGCCTAGGCGTGAGACGCAGCAAAGCGCCAGAAAAAACGCCTCCCATGTGTCACGGGGCCATTACCCTCTTCCCAAAAGACATGTCTGATAGGATATGCAGCGCCACCGTATTTATATCCCAAGACCTCCCTTTTCCTTTCCGATGTGGAATTAATGACCCCGCCTCTTCTCAGGCGTGACATTCTCCCCCACTCAACCTCGTGATGCCCTCGTCACGAGCTTCCGCTCTCGTGTATTTATATCCCAAGACCTCCCTTTTCCTTTCCGATGTGGGATTAATGACCCCGCCTCTTCTCAGGCGTGAAATTCTCCCCCACTCAACCTCGTGATGCCCTCGTCACGAGCTTCCGCTCTCGTGATGGGCCACCTTATCACAGTTGTCCACCCTGCCTACCCCACTCATGGGCGCTCGGCGTGAAATCGGGCAGTCAAAGGATCGCTCTAATACCACTTGTCACGGGGCCATTACCCTCTTCCCAAAAGACATGTCTGATAGGATGTCAGCGCCACCGTATTTATATCCCATGACATCCCTTTTCCTTTCCGATGTGGGATTAATGACCCCGCCTCTTCTCAGGCGTGACACATGACAGAGGCGAAGCGACATCCAAAAGGTAGTAGGCGCCTAGGCTTGAGGCGAGGCTCTATTAACCATTTATGTAACGATGTAATTTAATAATTTTATTTGTATTATTTGAGCTTTTTAAATAAATTAATACAATATTATAATGATTTTAAAATTTACATCTAATTGAAATATTTTTTTCTTTTAGCATCTATAATATAATTATTAAATTTTTAAGTACAAAATATGTTATAAGGTTGATTTATAAATTTTTAGGATAAAAAGTGCGCCTCACCTACGAAAGGCGAGCACCTTCGCCTCGCGTCTCGGCTTCAGGGACCATTTGCGCCTTAGAGCGCCTTTTAAAACTAAGCTCGTAACCAAAAGTTGTGTGATCAAAATATAAATAAAAAGTTAACGTTTGTTTAAGGTTTAATAACATAGTGACATGATTGTTATTATTAAAATAACTAAGTGACTCGATTGTAACTTTTTAAAATATGATGAGTCAATTATAAATTTACTTATAATAGAGTCACATATTATATGATTTACTCAACTGACATTAAATGAAAGTGGGTGAATTAGAAAGAAATCATTTTCAATTATAAAAGATAGAATATGCGTTATAAATAAATTTCTTTTTGCCTACAACCAGTATGTAACGATAGTTCATAGGTTCGAATACTGAGTCATGACGTTATAAATAAAGAAAATTAAGTAAAAATTATCCCCATAATAATTATCTGTTAAATTCGATATTAATCAGTCGATTAATGAGTTAAATATTTTGATTATACTAAAAATCTTTATATATATATATATATTTATAAAATTTTCGTTTAATTTATGGGATATGACATTAGAAAATTCAATGAAACCTAATCATTTAGGAGTTCTCGAAAGTCTTTGCTTATATTTTATTACATATATTGATAGCATCCTCTTACAGTATATATATATTTTTAAAATTTTCAAAAAAAATTATTTAATGGGTGTAAATTAATAACTGAAATTAAAAGTTAAAAATGTAACCGGTTGGTGCAAAATCTCTTTATTGGCTCAATTAAGTGACAAGATTGTTATAATATCGATTAACAGAGTGATCTTATTGTAAGTTTTTAAAATATAATGACTCAATTATAAACTTATCAATAATAAAGTGACATGTGAAAGAATTTGCCCAACTTATATTAAAGGAAAGGATTGAATTAGAAAGAAATTATTATTTTTCATGTGAACATAGAAATCTATAGTATTAGTATAGCTTTCAAGGTTGGTGGAGTTTTCGAAAGTCTTTTGCTAGTGTCAATTTGTCAACACCATATCTTCGGAAGAGTAGGAATAAAATCATATGAATAATAATTACAATAAATATAATTAAATTTTGACAATACATATAATACTCCATCAATCTCATTGAATTAATTTTTTTATTTTTTAATTTTTGATCATAATTATTTAAAAAAAAATAAATTAAATTTCATAATATATTTTTAAAAACTACTCAATTGAAAAATTTTAAACTATATTTTTATCATATTATTTATGGATTTATATTCAATACACTGGTGATGGAAATAAAAAGATTTCGCAAGTATCTTAATTTTAGGGTTTAGGAATTCAATTTAAGATTTAGGATTTAAGGTTTGTGTTAGAATTTAGAGGTTATGATATAGGTTTTAGGGTAATATGGTGAGAGATTTAAGTTCTACCTTATAAACCTTAAATTCTAACTAGGGGTGCTTATTGAGTTGAGCAGCTCACAAACAACTCGAGCTGACTTAAAAAAAAATTCGGTTAACGTTCGACTCGAGTTGACTCAACTCAAGATCTTAGCAAGTCAAGTCGAGCAAAGTCTAACTCAACTCGATAAGTTCGTGAGCAACTATTTATTTTTTATAAATAATTTTATGATTGTTTGATGGCTACCTTGAAAAATTATGTTTCAAGAGGTTTAAATACTAGTCGAAAACTCTAAAAAAGCTCAGTGAATTGCTAGATAATTTACCCATGAAATTTTAGTTTCAAATTTCCAAAACGTTTTGTATTCTCGAGAATTAAAAAAATAATTTGTATTAATAAAAAAATAAATTATAAATAATGAATCTTTCTTTTTTATTAAATCCTTTTTTTTCTTTTATTATTATATTTAAATAAACATAGAAAAAGGAAAAAGTCTTCATTTTCCATTTCTCATATAAAAAAATATGATTGAAAGTTAAAATCTCGAAATTCCTAAAACATTCTCTCATTCGTTGTTCATCGAAGATTGTTAAGAAACTAAAAAGAGTCTCACACTTGAATATCAACTTTATCTCTAACTCAATCATGGCAGATTCGTTTATTTATCTCCTCAAACCTCACATTCTTTTTTTCTAAATTTTTATGTTTATATTAAGCTCTAATAGTATCACTAGATTTTACCTATATTTTAAAAAATAAGGTAAAAATTTTGACAAGCTTAATAAGCAACGAGATTTTTTTAACGAGCACAAGTTGAGCAAAATTTTATCGAGCTTAACGAATAACGATTCTAGTAAGAAGATTTTTTAACAAGCATGAGTCGAACACTACTCAACTCGTGATTGACTCGCTCGATAAGCACCCCTAATTCTAACCTTAAACCTTAAATTCCATCCATAAACCTCTAGATTCTAAACCTATAAATTATAAAACCTTAAATTGAATTTCTAAACTCTAAAATTGTGAAAAAAAATTAAATTGAATTTCTAAACCCCTAATTCGATTATTTTATTAGCCGCCATGCTTTTCCTATTTGAAACAACGAGCACCGTTGAAATAAACAAATCCAGGTTCCAGGAAATGAAGCATTGGGGCCACGGGCCTAATCCAAAAAAGCCAACCCGTGACTCACAAAAATCACACCCACCCTTTTCCATTTATCAGCTCAGGGGAAGTCTTCTTTTGTTGGTAACATTACGTCATGCATTGCATGGTCCAACCACTTAAATGGTTGTTGCTATTTACCTAAATGGTTTATGTCGGGGTAAATTTAAAGTGGAATATGTATAACGTAAAATTAAAAGATAATAAATTTTAAAATTTATTTACGAACAAAAAATATTAAATTTTTTGTTAATATTTTCAATTGATTTTTTTAGTTTTTTTTTTATAAATATCGAAATTTATGTTACAAAAATCAATATTTTATTATGAACTAAAAATTTATCAAAAAAATTTAAATATCGATACTTATAAAATAAATTTTGATATTTATAGGAAAACTAAAAGAATACCAACTTAAAATATTATCAAAAAGTCCAATATTTTCAATTCGCGAATAAATTTCAAAACTTAACATTTTTTAGTTGTACCTTAAACATGACGCACGTTAAACTCACCCAACTTGCTAAGATTAAATGAATCTTGAATTTCAACAGTTATAAAAACTTTAATAAACCGTAGATGATGATGGTAATTGTCGGTTTGCCCCCCCAAGCATTAACGGGGGAACCAACTAACAACAAACCAATTCCATATTTTTCAAAGGCAAACCCTAAACTCCTTTAACCAAACCGCCCTTACTGATCATATCAACTTTCCTAGTTCTAGTAAAAAAGTAAATAAACTACAGTTGTAACTGAACTAGACGTTTATCTTCTCAATTTTAATTTATTTCTACTTGCCTGTCTGAAAATCCCGTTTGGTTTCTGGGAGAGTGAAACATGGTGCTGAATCACCGATAGCAGTCTGAGCCGGCATCGGACAAATTGTTTACTGAATTCGCTTCGACATAGGTAGTTTCTGGTAGTAAAATGAGAAACCATCCTGGAGAAACTTTCGACATGAGGAAACAAACATTACATAAAGGATTAATGATATTATATAGCAAAAGAGAAACCATAAATTACAACAATTGCACACTCTTAAAGACATCTGATTCCATTTTATAGTACGAATTATATATGAAAGCTACAAATATACACAATGGACCTACTTATATTTTACATCTCGATTGTAGCAGTCATGCGAATCATGGTGAACCTCAGCCATGAAAGAATTGGAACACACATATATGTATATGTATGAGCTGCATTATGTACATATACAAGTAACTTAAGATAATGCATCGACTCGAAAGAACTGCTAACCTAACAAAACTGTTCCGAGGCCTGGGTCAAGTTACTCCGTACTCAGGTGGGGGATTCAGCTAGAAGCAAGGTATGCCACCATCCACATTCAACGTTTTTGGGGCTGCAACCCTCGATGGTAACTTGAGAAGGGATATTGCGATCAATCACGTCACCAAGACCAAGCTGTTTCAGACACCAAGAACTTAGGATTTTAGTTTCGCCAGAGACAACATTGGAACAGAAGAGAAGATCCAAAACTACCAATTATCCGGTTTTGAAGAAATAGTTACATAAACGAGTACGTAAAATCTATAGTATTATCCCTTAAAATTCGGATGTAAAAGAAAATCAATTTGATATCAAAGTATAGTGATATAAAGTCGAGCTGCTCTCTAGTTTGATCCCTTAACAGTGTGAGCATGATACCTGGCCATACTTGTTCCATCCCCAGCAGAATACTTTGCTATCCTCTTCAAGCAACAAAGCACATAGTCAAGAGACAGCCAAAAAATGAAAGTGAAAATTTTCAAAAATGCATGGCTGGCATACCTGTGATTGCAGCACTGTGCCGAGCACCACAGGAGACAACTTTTATATGCGTATTCTCCAAACTCGGAGCCTCCAAGAGCCTCGGGAGAGTCTGATATGAAATTCAAACGATAAGGCTAATGCACAACCTTTCTTGTGATAGGAAGAAAGATCACTAGAGGAAAATATGGAACTCAAAGAATTGAAACTTGGAGTGTACCTCCGCTTGATCACCTCCGGTTCCCAACTGCCCGAACTGATTCCCACCAAACGCATATACATCACCATCAGCTGACACGCAAACTGTGTGCCACAGTCCGGCCGCAACCGAATCTATCCTGATGCCCAGTAAGGAAGATACACAAGTTGGGCTTAATTCATCATCTGTACTTCCTTGCCCACACTTGAAAAAACAATAAAAAAAATAAAATTAACTCCTGTATCACAACAGTTGAGGACAGAATAACCATTTTATCAAGCAGAGGAGAGTCGAATATTGGAAAAGGAATTGAGAAGATTATCCCTTATTAGATTGAACTTCATCTTCAAGTTTACTGAGCTTTTTTCTCCACCAATTTCTACTTTACCTACATACCGATCCCGAAGAATAGTTAATTTGAGAAATTCCAATCATTGTTAGGGATGGATATAAGGATTGAAACATTGAACATGCCATTCGAGGAAGTGGAATATGCTGGAATGATTGAAGGCTATAATCATCATTCTCAAGCTTTTGAATGTACAATTATCTAAGGATCATGCATTTGATTAACGGAAGAAAAGGAACAATGTCTGCTTCAAGTGGAGCACATCCATCCATAATAGAATATAGTGGCACTTTTAGGGACTAACCAAATAAAAACTTCAGTAATTTCAGGTGTCAATTAAATAGATCCAGAGGGGGGGCAGTAGAATTAGAGTAGAACTTTAGAAAAAGTAAAACCGAGGGAGAACAGAATCTCAGAGAGCAAAAAGGCAGTGCTGATAGAAATTAGCACTAGAATCTGCTTTGATGATGGAACGCAAGAGCATCTGTTAGTTTTTTTTATTCTCAGTCCCTCTTCTGTTGAGGGATGGTTTTTGGTGATGTGATGACTGATGAATGACCAACTCAAGTAAAAAATAATACAGTGCTAAGCCTTAAGGAAACTTGAGAGAATGTATTCTTTTAACAGAACTACCAGTTCGCCAAACTATTCAAAGTGAAAATGTTACTATTGAATTATGACAACGGCATCTTACCTGTCCATAGAGTCCCCAACCAAAAGTAAGTAGCGCACCAGCATCTGTTAAAGCACCAAATTGTTTGATGTGATGAGATGAACTAATATTGAAAGATATACACTAAAAATCAGCCATCCAACAAGCAGAATTTCTCCCATCATGCAACATTCAGATGAATAATCATCCTAAGGACTACTAATATTACAACTTCACCCATTTCCATGCATACCTTGCAGATCAATGGATCTAATGAGCATACAAGAGATGGTTAAATTCCAAAGTTATCAATTTGCCTCCAACCATGTATTAAAAGATGAGCCAACGTGTTTAATTACTCACCCTAAACCTTTTTTAATTTAATGAAATTTTGTTCAATTTACAGGATTATCTCACATGGATTTCTAGACGGTATCAGAATTCAGAGCAACTTCTCCAGCAAGTGAAACCATATACAATAGCATTTTCTAATTAGTTTAAATTTTCATGACAATTTAACCAGTTCAACAAGGGAATGATAAAAAGCATACCTGTGATAACCGCACTGTGTCGCCCCCCACAGGCAATCCCCTTTACGTAAGGTCCAGGAACTCTAATACTCTGCATCTCTGAACTCATGCTACCTCGAGAATGTGCAGAAGTTCTATCTATCCCAAAAGACGAGGGCTCAATACAAGGTACAGGATGAGGCGAGGATACCATACGTATCCTGGAACCCAAACCAAGCTGTCCCTCGCCTCCATAGCCCCAGCCCCAGACCTGCCCAACATCTGAAACTTAGGGAAAATTAGGATACATCCGGTATCTTGCTTCATAAAAAGAAAGCATTTACAACTTGAAATTGTTAGACTATCCGATAGAGTTAGAGTCTTTATGTAAATAGTAGTTTAAATTAAAGTTTAAAGATAGAATTAGAGTCCTTATGTAAATAGTAGTTTAAATTAAAGTTTACTTCTTAAAAGATAGAGTTAGATGTCTTTTGTACTTAGGACTCCTAATTGTAACTAAAGTCCAATACTTGAGTCTATAAATTCACTATAAAGGGATGTAATTTTTCGAAAATATTCAATAACAGAAAATCAATTCTGTTTTCTTCTTCTTTTTTGCAGAAACTTAAATTCTGCTTTATTTTTCTGTGTTATTTAATTTTTCCTTAAAGCTGAAAAATTGCTTTTCTACATGGTATCAGTCTAACATCGATCCTAGTTAGAATTCTTAATGGGATCCCCTTCGACAACCTTTGAGATGTTGTCCATAGCAGAGCAGGCTGTTGGATTGGAGTTTTTTTTAGAAATTTCAGGTTCGACAGTAACCTGTGAAGCAGATTTAGCCCTCGTGGAGAATAAAAGCATACAGAATACTTGTTCTCCTACTGCACTTTTTTTCTACCAAAGTGCATCAGCATGGATCATTTACTCTGGAGCATTTGATCACATGACTGGTAACAAGGAATTATTCTTTAGTTTTTTAGATTCATCTTCTATAAGTTCTATTAAAACAGCCGATGGCTCTTTCTCTCCTATCAAAGGAAGTGGCTCAGTCCTCATTAATGATAATTTGTTGCTTGAAGATGTTTTGTTTATGCCTAATCTCACATGCAATCTCCTCTCTGTTAGTAAACTCTCTAAGAATTTGAAGTGTTCATTACAGTTTACTGAATCTGGTTCTTTTTTACAGGCAATGAATTCGAGGAAGATGTTTGGCACTGCTAGCTTGCAAAATGGTCTCTATTATCCTCAAAAATCAACCATCTACCCTACCAAATACTTCTTGCTCTTTTACTTCCTTAGGGCAAATTGATAATATAATGTTATGGCATTTTAGGTTAGGGCATCCTAATTTTCATTATCTTGCTAAATTATTACCTGAATTGTTTGTTAATAGAAAACCAAGTTCTTTTAAATGTCATATATGTCCTCTCGCTAAACAGACAAAAGCATCCTATTTACCATCTTCCTACAAACCTTCCCAACCTTTTTCATTAATTCATAGTGATGTTTGGGGTCCTTATCGAGTGAAAAATGTAACTGGTAGTAGGTGGTTTGTCACTTTTATTGATGATCATAGTACAACAACTTGGGCATATTTGTTAAGGGATAAATCTGAAGTAGCCTTTGTTTTTGAGAAATTTTACAATATGGTTGAAACCCAATTTGAAAGTAAAATTCAGATCTTCAAATCTGATAATGGGAGTGAATATTTTACCAAGTCCTTAGGGGAATTTTTTAACAAAAAATGATTGTTCAACTTAGCACTTGTGTGGATACACCACAACAAAATGGGGTTGCAGAAAGGAAAAATAGGCATTTGTTGGAGGTAACTAGGTCTTTGATGTTCACTAGTAATATTCCTAAGTATTTTTGGGGTGAGGCTTTGTTAACCGCAACTTATTTCATTAATCGAATGCCCAGTAAGGTTTTTCAATACAGAACACCTAGAGCTGTTTTTTTGGAGAGTTACCCCAATTTTAAACCTCTGTCCTCTATTCTCCCTTTCAAAGTTTTTGGTTGCACTGTGTTTGTGAAAGATTATGTTCCCTCTAGGTCAAAACTTGACCCCAGATCCTTGATATGTGTTTTGGTCGAGTATTCTTCTCTTAAGAAGGGCTACAAATGTTATCATCCTCCTTCTGAAAATTTTTTTACTTCCTTGGATCTCACCTTTTTTGAACAGGAACCTTATTTCCTTGCGGCTGCAAATCAGGGGGAGAATTGTGATGTTTTTCAGCCTCCTACCAATCAGGTTTATCCTTCTTTACCTTCAGAGTTATTACCTACTAATAATCGTTTGTTATTTGAACCTCATACTCCTTTAAACCCTTCTACTTCTTCACCTATTATTACACCTATAGCTTCCCATCCTTCACCTATTGTTACTACTCCTCAGAATTCACCTAAACCTTCCTCACAAACCCCTCAACCTCCTAAGCAACTGAAAGTTTATACCAGAAAACTATTCCAGAGACTGTTTTGCAATCTGACACTTGCCGAGAATTAGACTTGAGTTCAGTTGCCAATGAAAATGATGGAGGTAATGTTCTAGCCAAGATTCCCTCGCATTTACTTGAATTTGATTATTTGCCTATTGCTAAAAGGAAAAGGGGTAAGACAATATACAAAACACCCCATTCAGAGGTATGCTGCTTATGGTAATCTAATGCCATCATTTAAGGCTTTTACAACTTGCTTAAATAAATAACAGATACCTAACACTATTGAAGAGGCTCTAAAAGATTCTAAGTGGAGAAGGACTGTTAAAGAGGAGATTGAAGCACTTGAAAAGAATGATACTTGGACCATTATAGATCTTTCGCAAGGCAAGAAACCAGTCGGATGCAAATTGGTATTCTCCATAAAATACAAATCTGATGGCAGTATACAGAGGTATAAAGCAAGGTTGGTGGCCAAGGATTTTACTCAAACCTATGGAATTGATTATAATGAGAACTTTGCTCCTGTAGCTAAGCTAAATACAGTTAGAGTTCTCTTAAGCTTGGCTATAAACAAGGACTGTAAGCTTCATTAATTTGACATTAAGAATGCATTTCTTAATGGAAAATTGGAAGAAGAAGTGTACACGAGAGTGCCTTCGGGTTTGAAGTAGGTAAAAGGAGATCAGAAAGTTTGCAAACTTAATAAATCCATCTATGGTTTGAAACAGTCACCTAGAGCCTGGTTTGACAGATTCACCAAGGTGATTCTAGAAAATGGATACAAACAATCATTGGCAGATCACACTCTTTTCATTAAGGTAACCTCTAGCAATAAAAGGGTTATTTTAATAGTATATGCGGATGACATAATTCTGACAGGTGATGATGATGAAGAGATAAGTCACTTGAAATGGTTGTTAAATACACAGTTTGAAACAAAAGACTTAGGAAAGCTCAGATACTTTCTAGACATGGAGGCTGCTAGGTCAAGCAAAGGTCTGGTGATAAACCAGAGGAAATATGTTCTTGATATACTTAATGAAGCAGGAATGTTGGGATGCAAACCAGTTGATACTCCCATGGAAGCAGGCTTAAAATTCAATAAAGAGGACACAAGCCCTAAAGCTAATAAGGGTAAATTTCAAAGGTTAGTGGGAAAGTTGATTTATTTGTCATTAACCAGACCAGACATTGCTTTTCCAGTTAATATTATCAGTCAACACATGACTGATCCAAGGGAAGATCACATGGAAGCTGCAATTAAAATTTTGAGATGCTTGAAAAGGACACCAGGGCATGGATTGCTATTTAAAAAGACTCAAGAAATGACTGTTCAGATTTATTCAGATTCAAGTTGGGCAAGCGAACTGACAGAAAGGAGATCAACTAGTGGTTACTGCTCTTTTGTTTGGGAAAATCTAGTAACTTGGAGTAAGAAACAAACAGTTGTATCTAGAAGTAGTGCTGAAGCAGAATATAGGGCTTTAGCATTGGGAATGTGTGAAAAAATTTGGTTGTTAAAGCTATTGAAGGATCTAGATGTGAACCAAGAGGAGAAGTTTGAGATTTTTTGTGATAATCAGTCCACCATACAAATTGCTCGAAATTCAATCCACCATGATAGGACCAAACATGTGGATATTGACAGGCATTTTATCTCATAAAAGATTATTAGTGGGACAGCTTCTTTATCTTATGTTCCTACAGAAGAACAAGTGACAGATGTACTTACAAAAACACTACCAAAAGCTTCTTTCGAAAAGTTTCTATTCAAGTTGGGATTATACAATGTATATTCTCTAACTTGAGGGGGAGTGTTAGATTATCCGATAGAGTTAGAGTCCTTATGTAAATAGTAGTTTAAATTAAAGTTTAAAGATAGAGTTGGAGTCCTTATGTAAATAGTAGTTTAAATTAAAGTTTACTTTCTAAAAGATAGAGTTAGATGCCTTTTGTACTTAGGACTCCTAATTGTAACTAAAGTCCAATACTTGAGTCTATAAATTCACTGTAAAGGATGTAAATTTTAAAAAATATTCAATAACATAAAATCAATTCTGTTTTCTTCTTCTTTTCTGCAGAAACTTAAATTTTGCTTTATTTTTCTGCGTTATATAGTTTTTTCCTAAAGCTGGAAAATTGCTTTTCTACAAAAATGTCATATAACCAATAGCCCCATTTCACTGATTAGTCCAAGGGCTGGACAAGTACCTGATAATGCCAAAGTGTGGCGCCCACCAGCAGCTACAGTTGCAATCCTTATTCCTGGATTCAAAGTTACTAGACATGGCAATGCCGAGATAGTTTCATCGCCAGATGATGAGCTTTCGGCAGATTGTTTTGCTGATGATATTCTTCTTCTTTTTGTACTTTCCTCTCCTCCTCCTTTACTATCCGCTGCAGAAAATGTCCCGCCACTTGATCTTGAGCTTTGAGAACGAGGGCTCGCTTCACGGATCACCCTTCATAAAATGAGCATACCAACAAGAACATATATCAATCTGTTATCTTAACCCAAAAGATGTTTACCTTGATCCGCCAAAAATGAGTTATGTCTTTCAAATCCATCCCTCTCTAAGCTTGTACCCATAGGTGAATCGCCGAATACCTTCCCTGAGGGAATACACTCTTTCCACCCCCATGTATAAACTTCTGCATTCTCTGGTAATAAGAAAGTGAATTGACTTATCAGCTAAACCACTTACCAAGGATCCAACTAGTTGCTAGTTCTACTACTAGTTAAAGTCCTAAAAGGCAAGTCATATTTGACTAAACAGGTGAAACATCAAACATACAAAATTATCCCATTTCTGACACCAAATTTAAAATACTCGTATTTGACACACACCCGAGTCCAAGTGAGTGAGAGTAACAAAGTAGGGACGTCTCGGAATTACCTGTAACTGCAGCACAGTGAGCCCAGCCTGCTGCTGCTTTCACAATGTAAGCTTCAGTTGGAAGCGGAAATGGCTCTGGAATTTCCTGAAACAAGCAAATTACATAAAAATGAATGTAAATTTTAATACGCTAAACAAATATAACCCCAACAAAAAGGAAAAAGAAAAAAAGGGGGAAATATAGTGCATTAAAATACCCCATGCTTCCCGGATGTCACGTAGCTTTGACCTAAATCATCTGTTGAACCCCATGTGATAAGCTTCCCTGAATCTAAATTTTTAAACAAAAGCACAATTAGTAACCAAAGTAATGCATAAAAAAAAACTATTGTACATACCAAAATACAGCTTAAAACTTCTAATAACAAGAAAAAGAAGTTCTATTCACTGCTAAAATCTGTCTATTAACAACATGAAACTTGAAAGCTGTCTTTTCTAATGGAAAGAAGACTAGAAGAGAGACGGATCTGTAGTTAAAAATCAGTAAAACAAAGAGCTCAAGTGAACTCAGTATCTCTAGCTTAACTCAGTTTAGTTGACTTCGAGGTAAAACCAAACCAAAACAAAAGGAGGGGAAATTTTGATAATTTTCTTCTTGTACTTCTCCTACATTTTCTCTCCAACCAAACAGATGAAAATGTACTAATTCAAAAACTCAGTAAAACAAAGAACTGAAATGGACTCAATATACTCAATTGACTTGACTTCGAGAAAAACAAAACAAAACAAAGAGAATGAAAATTTTGGAAATTTCTCTTCCTTCACTTCACCTACATTTTCTCGCCAACCAAACAGGTCAAAATGTACTAATTCAAATCTCCACCAACTCAACCAAAATTACACATCATAAAAAATAAAATCGTTATTAAGAATAAAACTTCCATATAGGGGGAAAGTACTGATTTTATAATCAAGGTAAATTTAAAAAAAAAAAAAAACAGAAGATAAGTTTAGAGATTTGAAAAAGAAAAGCAACCGGAGATGGCCATGGCGAACCCGCAACCGCCACCGCATACGTCGGTCCAAGAGGAACCGCCGGACGCCGGAAACCGCACTGTTGTCGGCGATAAAAGCGGCGTCCGTTGAGGCAACGCTCCGGGCAAATATCCCCACATGAAAACCACGCGCTGTCTGTTAACTGCTTCCTCCATTTTCACATCCATGCTTTCTTTTCCTTCTCCATTCATCTCCCAACAGAGAAAGGAAAGGAAAAGAAAAAAATTTCAAAAATAAAAAGATTTATTTTTTTATTTTTTTCGTAGAGTTTTTCAGTTTCGTTGGGGAAGAGGAGAGCCCAAAATTTGGGGCGAATTAAAAAGCGGGGGCGTATCATTTGCAAGCGAACGGGGGTGCCACGTAGGATGCTCACGCTGGGATCGATGTCTACGTGGCGTAACATGAGCCGCTAGATTTCTCAGCGGTTTCTAGCCAGTAGTTCAACAGGAAGTTTCTGGAATGTTGCCCCTTTTTCCTTCTCACTTCCTGTTGGCGTGTTCGATTTGGAATTCGACACGTGTCCGACGTAGATCCACCCCTAATCATTACTATTTGACACGTTTCAATTTATAAGACGAGGGTCTGTTGAAAGCCTCCTTACACATCATCGATGGGGTCCATTTACTCATATTTTAGAAATTCATTTAACAAATTATTGTATGTAAAGTAATAAAAAATTAAAATAATATTTTTAATTAATTTTAAAGTTTATCTAAAAATTAAAATCAGTCGAATAAAAATAATCTTTTTAATTTAATTTATTTCATTTGTAACGTTTGTAATTAAAATATCAACCTTAATTGAAGCTTTTTAAAACTTTTTTTAATTTTCAATTATTTATGATATAAATTTGGATTTTAAAAAAAATAATAACTAGATATAAATTATTTACACAACTACTTAAAAGTTGTTTTCTTAATTACCATGTGAAGAAATTTTCATTTCCATAACTCTCTAGCATGCCACGTGCATGTCAATTTCTTTCTTTTCTAAACAAAAAATAGTATTTGTGCTTTTTCAGCATTGTTTTTTGCATCTATTATATAACAAAATGGGTTATGTGCCGAATCGGGTCTATTATTTTTTGCATCTATTATCCGGAGTTCGAGCGGTAAATGAGTAATCAGCTTTATTAAATTTACAAGTATATGCTCGGTGCTTGAATTGGAGTTGTGGGGCAGAGATGAGTTATTAAGTTCTTGGGAGAGGCTGTTACCCCCACGACTAGGAGAAATTTTTTTTACCCTTTGGTCATTTATATTTTTTTCAAAAAAATTGGTATAATTGTAAATTTGTCATCTACCTTTCAAAACTTATGTTTTTACCCCCTCACCCCTAAATCTTGACTTTGTCCCTGTTGTGGGGAGTTGCGTTAGGACTATCATATGCTTGGGATTTAGGGATACGGCAAGTGGTTTTGGAAGCGGATAGTGCCGATGCAATTCGACTAATTTTGCAAAGTAATGGAAAGAATGAGCAGTTAACGATCTTAGAGTACATTTCTAATCTAAAACAAAGGGATTGGATTGTACAATTCAGGGACGTCAACAGGAAACAGAATCGGATTTGAGTTTTTATAGTGTAAATACACATGCTTGTGTAAAATTAATTTTACATAAATAATACTAGTACAATTTCCATTTTTTATTTTTATTATTTTGAGTACTATTCTATTTGGATTTAGTATTTGCACGATGAATGGTTTGCTCATATTTAGTTTCCAAGTCAAATCATGCAAAAATAAAAGTGAATAATAGTTATTTTCATATAATTTGATAATAGAAATTAAAAAAAAAAGTGATAACAAATTTGTTTTAAATATATTTTTTTAAAATCAAATACTAATCGTCTACCTTTTTGGTGTTCTTATTTAAGTTCTACACTAAAAAAATTAAATATAAGATTTAAGGTTAAGGGTTAGGGTTAGGACTTAGAAATTTATGGGTATGGTGTATTTTTTAGGGTTACGATTTAAGATTTAAATTTTAGAATTTAATGTTAAGACTTATATTTTTTTTAGTGTTTGGACATAAAAAGGTACTGAAAAGGGAAAAAGGTTTTTTATCCAAAAATTTGAAGTGTCAACAGACACGTCATTGATGAATATGACTCCAACAATGATATAACTATCCACATCTCTTCTGTCTTTTGTTGTAAAATATTGAGTTGGTGTCACATATTAACGGATGATAATATTATTATAGAAATTATTTATATTTTTGGATAAAATATATTTTTTATTCACACCGTGAGCATGACAAAATCTAGTATGTGTGCTTCTTTAATTTCACAAGCAAGATTAGAATATTGTCGTTAGGAGCAAAACCAAGATTAGATTATGCAGAGTCAAGTTATATAACTTTGAAACTAACAAAATACAAAAAGATAATTAAACTATAAGAATTAGAGTTTAGAACTTAATTCCACTAATTTTGCAATCTACAAGTCCCAAAGAGTAATTAAATTAGAAAAAACTGACACTAAAATTTAAAAGGAAAAAATTTTGATACACATGTCCTGTAAACTTTAGTTTACACGTGCTTTTTAGTTTTAGGGGTTATGGTTTTAGTTTAGGGTTAAGGTTTAGGGTTTTAGGTTGTAGTGTTTATAATTTAGAGTTTAGGGTTTAGAGTGTGGGGTTTAGTTTTTTAGGGTTAGGAAATTAGGATTTATGTTTTTATAGTGTAAATACACAGACTTGTATAAAATTAATTTTACACAGTCTGTGGATCAAAGTTTTACCCAATTTAAAATTAACGTTAAAATTGACCGAGTCCTAAAAACAATTAAATCTGAAAAAATTTGAGAGAGAGGAGAGTTTGATTATAATAATTCTAACATTCTAAGGGATTTAAAATACAATTGAACCATAAAAGTTTAAGACATGGCCCCTCCCATCTCCTAAGAAATCTTTGATGATTCCAATTGGGCCCCTCCAACGATCGTGTGGCTAGCATTGATGGACTTATCATTAGGTACAATAGATCATATGATGGAGAAGTGAAGCCCAATCATTGTTTCAGATTGGCCTAACTCAAGAATCAATTAGTTGCTGTGGATTGGATCACATGTGATTGCATTGGGAACATGTTGGGCCTTCAACTATTGGACTAGCAAAGCACAGCAACACTTCATGTTTTTAAGTCATTTCGGTTCAAGTCAATTTCGGACGGTAAAATTAGTTTAGGTTATGGTCGATCAGATCAAATTTCTGGGAACATAAATTACCTATTTCTTTTTGATGTCTCTATTTAAGTCACAATATTAAAAAAGTTAAGGTTAAAGTTTAGGGTTTAAGATTAAGGTGTAGAGTGTAGTTTCTAGGGTTTAAGGTTTAAATTTAGAATTTAAAATTATGATTTAAGGTTTAATTTTTAGTGATAGGATAAATAATGACATTTAAAAGGGTAGATGGTTTTTGTTCAGTTTTTGAATGGTGAAATTAAGAACAAAAATTATCTGCTCCTGTTTGGTGTCTCTATGTATGCTTTAAGACTAAAAAACTAAATTTGCACTCTAACCTTATACTCTAAACCCCAAACCATAAACTTAAAAAACCAAATCTTAAACTCAAAACCCTAAACACTAATCCTACACCAAAAAGGAACATAAGATTTCTATTTGAAATTAACCGAAACCGGTTAACTTTGTCGAATAAGCTAGTTAAAATAAAGGGTAAAGTACACAAATGCTCACTAAACTATCCCTAAAAATAAAAAATGGTCACCAAACTTTCAAGAGTTACATAATAAGCATTAAACTTTGGTTTTTGTTACAAAATGATCCATGAGCCGTTAACTGTGGTTAAGTGAATGCTATGACCAGTTACGAAAAATTAAATAACAACACATTTAGTCATTCATATTTACACATTCAATCAATTTAATCGTATTTTAACCCTCAATATTGATGTCTAGATTGAATGTGTAAGTATTGAGGATTAAATGTGATATACAAATCTCCGTAACTCTCGTGTCACCAACTTAACGACAGTTAACTGTTCAACGACCACCTTGTAACAAAAAACAAAGTTTAATGCCCATTATGAAATTTTTAAAAATTTGGTGACCATTATTTATATATATTGAGATAGTGTGAAAATTGATACCAAGTGCCAACCACTAATTTTGATTAGATTGCAGAGCTGGGTTTGGTCTTGTTTGTTGGCCGGAGCATGGCGGAGTCTAAACCACTCGTTTCAAGGAGATGATGGAACCAGGCGCACGCTCTCTATCAGGTGGTGTTTTCGTAAGCCACTCTTGAGGCTGAATCAGTGATATTGTACTGAGACATCTGGTTACCATCATCTGAATCTGATGGCCATGGGGTCACAATAATAATGCACTGTCTTAATCTTATCTGCTTCTCCTTGTCACAACCGTCTGATGTTAGACACTTCACGTGTTACATTTTCCACCATTAAAGAGACAAAGTACTTCAAACAAAACGACCACCTAGTTTTCATCGACGGTTAAACCAGTTAACCCATGGGTCGAAACCGGCAAACTGCAAGGAAATCCATGGAAATGGCATAATTTCATATGCATGTGTCACCACGTGTTGTATTTTTGATTGACAATATAATTTTACACACCTAAAATTTTGTAATTTCGCAGCCCCTACAATTCTAATATAACTTCCTAACAGTTCACACAACTTTTGTGTAATGTCTAAGAGAGGCAAAGAACATTAATCTCACATCCTATAATATAAAAAAAGATGGTGTTGGTTTTTCTGGAAAAATAGAATAACTCAGTGACAAGTGATATCAAACGGACTACTTGATTTCTCGATTTCACATTGAACGTCCAAGTGGGTGGGGTAGGTATTGTGAATAACTGTGATGGTAACTTGTGATGATAGCTTCACGAGATTAAGCAAGAGAGAGTCTCACACCCTGGGAGAGACGAAGAACTTAAGTACACGGACGATCAATAAACTATCCCGAAAAATACAAAATTGTCATCAAATTTTCAAAAGTTACATAATGGGCATTAAACTTTAGTTTTTATTACAAAATGGACACTGAACTGTTAACTATTGTTATTTGGGTGACATGACAGTTACGAAAATTTGTATAACAACACATTTAATCCTCAATATTTATACGTTTAATCAATTTAGACATCAACAATAAGGGTTAAATTAAGACTAAATTGATTGAATGTGTAAATATGGAGGATTAAGTATGTTATTATTCAAATTTTCGAAACTGTCACGTCATTTAATTAACGGCAGTTAATAGCTTAGTTAACATTTTGTAATAAAAACTAAAATTTAATGTCCATTATATAATTTTTAAAAATTTGGTGAACATTTTGTATTTTTCTGATATAGTTTAGCGACCGTTTGTGTATTTTACCCATATAAAAAATGATGGCATTGCATGTCTTATTTTATACATTCTTTTCATGCGAGGGCTATTCATACAAACCTCACAAGAGAGACATAAGAAGGTGAGCCAACCAATTCTCGTGATACCATGCAGGCTGCAACATATAAATTGCCCTCTTTAACCGATGTTTGCCGCCGTTGATATAGCTTAAAAGCTTGAAAATGAGATTTGAGAACTGATCTGGAGATGGAAAGTGAAAAGCAGCAAATGAACAGAGTCGACTTCTTTCGGATGCCTTTCATTATCCGAGGTACACCGTGAAGGATTACTCAGACATGCCGGAGTGGAAGCTCGATAGGCTTTAGGCCAAGTGTGGGTCGTCTGCTAATGGTGATTTGGATCATAAGAGAAAGTTTGCCATGGGCTGCTTTTCTTTGGCCTGATTTCCATGGTGGCAACCAAAAGCCTCCGGCTTATTGTGGTTATTAAGCAATCTTTGATTTCATACAGGTTGCCACTGTGATTGGTTCTTTGACATTTTTATATTCGTATCGTCTTCGTGTTATTTTCTGTGTGAAAACAATGTTGACAACTTTTTTTTCATAAAAAACTACCAAATTGAAACTATGACCTGTTGATAAATAATTCCATAGAACACAAATGAAATGAGCTATTAATTGCACCAGAAACAACTGGCTATGCAAAATCTTGGAGTGAATATACATTTCATCCTCCTTAAAACAGAGTTACTTTTTACAGAGCGTACAAAAACCATTACAAGTTAAAACTAATATTAACATGTAATATATCATTAGGGTTTTGTTAAAAACCCACTACTTTGAAATATATGGATTGTGTCCTAGAAACACTTCAAATATGCTTACCATTTGGATTCATGGCCTCCGAACACGCCTTTCATTGGGATTCTCCGGTTCTTCCATGGGAGCTTCTCCTGCTAGATCCATCCCATAGATACTGCTGCCACTCCTCTTCCTGCTTGATAGCAGATTTGAGCACTCCTCGACAGATGCAAAGGCTTTCAACATCTCCGACAACAGGGATGGGCAAGATTCCTCCAAGTGACGGAACCCTTCTGATTGCATTACCGCTGCAAAACGTTGGAAAGAATACATGAGTTTATGTCTCACACCACTGCCAAACACGAAAATATGTTGGTTTATATTATAATATCGAAGTACGACTTATCAACAAAAATAAGCAAGTTCATGCCGATAATAAAAATTAAAGTGCCAGACCATCTTGAAGGTTAAGCAATTTCAAGAGGATTTGGTACTTGAAATATAAGCATCTTCCAGTAGTCAGATAATCTGGAATATGAATAGTGTCTACGAACACACACCTCCCACGTTTGCTGGAGTGGCAGCAAATTTCAAACATACTGCCTTAAGCTGTGCACAATGGTGCTGCTCGGCAAGTCCAAGGGTTGTTGCCACCGTGTCAGCATTAAGTTCTTCACACAATTTTGCCTCACACAACACTTTCAACCTATCTAAATTGTACAGATCAACAGCAGCAAAAAGATGCTGCACCATGTTAGTAGACATACATGTAGCCGCGGAGCCTGTAATCTCCTGAATATCCGGAAGCTTGTCGGTATATATAAACAAGAGCATTGCCTGCGAGAACAAGAATAAATTAACCAATAAATGAAAATAGCACATCTATGGAACTAAAACCTATACTTGAATCAATGCATCTAGGCAAGACAAAAATAAGAACCACATTGGATCATACTTCTATTACTAATTCAGTGAATCAAGAAGAATCATATATTCAGTATTATCACCGTCAAGGGACGCAACGTGATCAGTTCTAGGTCCATTACTCTAAATCCTAAAGAAAGTAAAAAAGAAGCATCACCTTGAAGACAGAAGGCTCAACATCATTCACAACTACTTTATCCATGTTAGGATCCTCTACAAGTCCAAAAAACTGTGCTCTAAAAACAGGCGAGCGAGCAGCAAGGATCAACTTATGTGCCTTAAATGTCTCGACACCAACCTGAAAAATTAGATCGCAACCAATCTCAGATTCTAACAAAGCCTTAAGGTTTTGACCCATGTCTGATGGCAATACACGAATAGAACACTGTTTCGGCCCCTCGATGCGAGTTCTGACTACTCCAACAGTGCAGTTCATGATTATGCAATCATCCTTTATATACTCAGAAGCTTCTAAAGTCATTCTTCTAAAAAATCGCTTGTAACCCCTGAATGCATGGATGAAAGAACATAAAATCAATGCCTTCTCGAAATAAGACCGGACATGGATCCCAATATTATTGACATATAATTTTAACATCTTATGGGATGAATATGACAATATACGCAAGGCACTTCCATGCTCGAGAAAACAATAAGCACATATTGCAACAACGCAACAGTCATTTAAAGTGAAACAAAATAGAACTTACTAACATATCATTTCGTCTAAAACAACCGAGTTACATGTCAGTGCTCCTATAACAATTAAATGAGATTGATATTTTTTAGACGATTTTCGTAAATTTTAGTTTAATGCTTGGATCCTCAAATTAAATGTAAATAAATTCACGAAAACATTTGACCTATAAGTGCTAAAACCAAACCCACATTTACCAATTCATCAAACAAAAGCATATAAACAATGTAATATCCCATGAATCTCAAGTTCAACACCCCATATTCGATCAAAATTAGCTTACATATATAAATCTAATAATTAAAACAGAAACAAAACAAAAACAATTACGTCCATAAATTATCAAATTCATTCTAAAAAAAAACAAATAAATAATGAAAAGAAAACGTAAAATTATGAATCAAACCCTAACTTCCAAAATTCAGAACTGTTACCACATGCTTCCTCTGTACTTCAACGTATAAGGCCCACTCTCTAACGCTCGATCAAAGTGGCTATGAACCTTATGCTTCCCTTTCCCACTCTGGTCCACAAGGGTGAGCTCAAAAAGTGCTCGAACATCGGTACCTTCACTAGCCAGAGCAATGAAAACCGAAACATACATCACGGTATCCTCCGGATTCTTACCGTCGGGGTAAAAGTAAACCGCCCAATCGTAACCTCCGACGGTAAAAATATCGCTAGCTATACATTTCCCGGGACCCATCCCTTTCGCCAAGGAGTAACCCTTGATCGTGAATTGGTGTGACCCGTTCACCGTATCGCTAACTGATTTCGATACTGAGACCTCGGAATCATCCATGGGACTTTTCTTTCTTTTTCTCATTGAGTTCCCAAACCCTAATTCTAGAAATTCGTTTTTTGGGTAAAATTCAGAGAAATTATGAGAGTCAAAATGGGGAATTGAAGAGGTTAGGGCAAATTATGTATTGTATATAAGTGGTCTTTTTTGGTAAATGTAACCAAGTCACTCTCAATTATGTATTTAATTATAAACGAGCCGTGATTTAACTAAAATTTTTGTTGAAACATGTCGCCTTATTGATGTGAGTACTACGATTAAAAGATAATAAATTTTAAATTTTAATTAAAATTTTTAAATATTAAATTTTAAATAATATTTTAGGTTGTTTTTTTTATAATTTTTGACAAGTTTTAATACTTACAAAATAAATTTTGATACTTTATTCAATAATCTAAAATGTTATAAAAAAGCAAGTATCGAAATTTGTTTTGTAAGTATCGAAATTTGTCAAAAAATCATGAAAAAAGCAACCTAAAATGTTATCAAACAGTTTAACATTTTACGTTCTTGGACAAGTTTCAAAACTTGACTTTTTTAACCGCACTGTAGACATGTTGTACGTTAGACTCATCCACTTTATTGTTAAAAGTTGAAAGAAGTGACTTGGTATAATAAATACGTTCTATTAATTTTGGTCGTAATTTAAAATAATTAAATAAATTTAACATTTATATTTGAAAACTTTATTTAGTAAAGTTATTGTGTTTAGTGGTAAGTAGGGGTGTTCAAAAATACCCGGCCCGGTTGACCCGAACCTTAAAAAGTCGAGTAATTTTTTTAAAAAAATTATATTTTACCAAATAGATTTTTTTTCAGGTAGTTGGGCCGGGTCTGGGCCAAATTTTTTGGTAACTGGGTACCCGACCCGATACTTTTAATATATTTATTTTTTAGTTTTAAATTATATTTTTATTTTAGGTCCTTAATATTTTTACCTAAAACTAAATTTAAATCTCTAATTTATTTATATGTTTGTATTATGTACTTTTAAGTTTTAAAATTTTCAATTATATTTTTTTGATTAAATAGATAGGTATTACATTACTATACCAGGATTCGAAAGAAAAAAAGAGATTAATATTTTTAATTTTTTTGTTTGTAAACTTTAATATATAAATATATCCAAATATTTCATCTTAAAACTGACTTTAAATCACTAATTTTTGTGTTTGGATTATGTATTATGAATTTTTAAATTTTATGTGTTTACCATGTAATTTTTTAAAATTTTTAAATTTAAAATATAAATAAATAAAAATATGAATCATGTACTCGTTACCCAATTTTCAGGGTACCCGAGTTTCACGGGTACCCAGCTAAAGCGGGTCGGGACACGGGCCGACATATGTAGTACCTAGGAGAACCGAGTACCCGAAAATGAACACCCTTACTGGTAGGTGACGTGAAGGTCATAATGTATTTGTTTTATTAGCATGTCAATTGTCTAGCAGTGAAGTGATTATGTCTATCGAGCTATCTCATATATCGGTTATCGAGTGAATGTATCACCATCTCATTTTGTTATCCTTTCTGTCGTTGTTTTGGTAGTTTCTCAAGTAAAAAATATCACCAAATAATATTCGTTCTTATTTTTATTTGTCTATTTCTTTCCATCGATTCAAATTCATCAAAAAATATTTTAATCTTCTCAAATAGCAATCAAATCTCAATCGAAATTAAAAGATAAAACTTTTTGATCTGTCAATTTCAACCGTTGAACCAATTTTGAAACCAAAAAATGTCTATTTTCTATCAAATATTTTTTTTCATTTTTTTAGAAATTGACAGACAACCTCTTCATTCATTAAAAATTTGACATTTTTATGGTGATTGCAAATTTAAAAATTTATGATTTTACTTAGGAATAAAACTTTAACATGCTCCGTTATCATTTCTTATTGGCAATGACTATAATAAAAGTGAATTATAAGTTCAATGGTTGTAATGCATGTTTCAAAAGTTTGATGATCAACGTAAAAATACCCTAAAAGTGTTGGGAAAATGAGAGGAAAATGGTAACTTTGAGCCGTATTTCAAATGGGTAAAGATGGATATTCGAATAATGATTTTATTTGATCTTATTCTACTCCATGAGACCTTTACAACGGTATCTCATATGCTCAAAACGGTTGAGTGATGAATGAGAAATTGATGCTCAACATATGGTAGTTGTGAATTGAATAAAGAAGTGAAAACCCCCCTTTAACCCCCTTGACCCGGTCTAGTCGCAAGACTGAACCGAGAGAGCTATATTAGGATTTGCCGAGACAAACCCGGAAGATTACCTAGAAATGTTCCTTTTTTTCCTTTTTATCTTGTCTAAACGTGTATTTAGATCCTAAGGTGTTCAGGCTGGTTGTGGTGAAAGTTCCAACTCAACCGGGCGTCAATACGACATTCAGTTGCAAGATTTTGCATTTCAGGGACTAAAATGTAACACCCTAATTTTGGGCCTAGCGGTTTTGAGGCTTGTTAGAGGTCTGGTGGATAGGGTTAGGAATTCGAGTCGAGTTCGAGAATAAATATTTTTGAGTTAGATAAAAATATGGGGAAATGGTTAAAAATCATATTTAAATATATGAAAAATATTGGTGAAATCAATTTTGGAAAATGTGATTTGGAAGGGTGACATTTTGGTTAGTGACTAAAATGTAATTTTTGAAAATTGTTTTTAAAGGTGACTAAATTGTAAAGGATCAAATTCTTAGAATCCTTAAGGAGTTATTTTACCAAGTTGTTGCTGGTGGTTTCTCCTTTTAATTAAGACTTTTTAACATGTGCTTTAAAAGGTAATTAAAAGGGATTTTGTTAACAAAAGTTAGTTATTGACTTTAAAGAAATTTGACGTAAACTTTTCTCTCAACTTTTCTCTCAACTTTTCTCTCCACCTCTTTTCTGCCAAACACTCTTGTTTTCATCAAAATCCAGAGGTGATGGATCTTTCTACTTGGATTCTTGATTTGTAAATGTTTCTTTACCTTTAATTTACAAAACCTCATCGAAATCTTGTGTTTTCCTAGCTTTAATCCACCAATTGAGGGAGAAATCACACAATAGAGGGACTGTTCGTTCTTCTCCTCTATTGATGGTTCTTTACTGATATTCCAAGTATTTGATCATTGATTTATGATTTATAATCTGATTTTATGCTTTTATAGTGAATAATTGATTTAATTGGGTTTAATTGGTGAAATTATGGAAGATTCGTATTGGATCTGTTTTCTAGTGTTGAAGATTGATTTTAAACATATTTTGGTTGATCTACAATGTTGATAAGTTGTTTTTAACATTAGAATCTCGAAACTCCTTGAATCTTTGATTATTAGGTTGTTAGATTTGTGTTTTTGTGGAGTTGTGGTGGCTGTGTTGTTGCTGGAAGTTTAAGGATGATTTAATCCTATTTTTAGATGTTATTAGACGTTGATTGTAGTGTTAGATTGATAGATTGTGGCTGGGTTGTGTTTGGAAAGAGTTAGATGGTGATTTCGGTTGTTGTGGATGGGTAATTGTGAAAGGATTGTGAGGTTTTGCAAGGAATTGTTGTTGCACTATTTTGAATGTATTGAGATGCATTAATCCTCTGTTGTAATGTGGTTAAAACATGGAAGGTCGATCCGGAAGCGATTAGTGAAGTTTTGGAGGCTTTAGACGCTTGATTTCACGTCGGTGAATTGAGGTTCCGCGTATTGGTAAGTGAGAACGTGGATTTCAACTTTGAAATGATTTAAAGGTGGTTTATGGGAGTTTAAACTGAGCTTGAAATACTGATTTAAACTCGGAAGTAAGTATGATGTGGTTTTCTCTCTCGGTCGTGCTATTGCAAAATATTTTTATGTACTTGTTTTATTTTACATTGTACCTACTGTTTAAGCATGCTTTAAAGTATGTGAGATACTATTTTTGATCATGAAATGATGATGGATGCACATGGTAAGTGATCCACGTAAGTATATGGTTTATACTTGAGTTTTAAGCATGTATTGTTGCTTGGGAAATGATTTGGTTTAATGCTTATAAAAACAGTGAGGTAAATGGTGAATTATATTGACAAGTGATGTGGTTTAAAAATGTTGTCGAATATAGTTGGCCGGCCATAGGATTGATAGTGCACTATAATAAGTCATTTTGGATGTCGAGGGGTTTAATACGGTGTACTGAATACTCCATCCAAGTACCCTAACGGTCGAGGGGTTATATGGTACCGAAAACTCCCGTTAGTGGGTTATACATTTACCGATGAGTGGTGTTGAGGGGTTTATATGGGGTACCGAATACTCCACCACGGGTGCCACAACGGTGGAGGGGTTTATGTGTACCGAAAACTCTCGTATGTGAACCTTGCGTTGCTACTGAGAATGTATGAAGTGTTGGGGGAACACTTGTTTGAATCCATGTATCCGATGAACTATTTTTGGTAAAGGAACTTGGTTTTGATCACTTGTAAGCCGATATAATTGTTAATGTATCATTGAAAGGTTTATGTTGTATAACGTGATTTATACATGTTTACTCTTTAAGCTTTGCATATGGTTGTTATACATGGGAATGCTTAAATTGAGGTTTAGCAATGGGATTTGTTGTTGGTTAATGATACATGCTGCATATGGTTTAATATGCTGGTTTTTGAAGATGTTAAGTGCATGGTTTTCAAGGCATGATGGTTTTAATGTTGTTTAAAAATGGATTGAAATGAGATTTCAATATGTTGTATAGAAATGATTTTTAAATGCATTGATGGCGTCTTGTTTTGAGCACTCATCACTAAGCATAGTGTGCTTACGTTCTCTTTGTCCATCAATGCAGAGAATTAAAGTTTGAAAGGCAGTGAGAAGTTAGGGATCAACAAAGACTTGATACCAAAAGTATGTTTTTGAGTTAGACTATAAGTAATAAGGGCAATGAGGTTTTCGTTGTTGTTTTGGGAGATGTTTTGTTAAACTCTCTGGACGAGCATTGGTGTTTTGCTGCTCATGGTTTGTAAATGGCTATTTTGGATTGTTTGTGGTGATGGTTTAAGGTTTCATGCTTTGTTTGTTTTGAATTCTATAAAGCATGCCTCTAGATTTACCTTTGATGCATGATTCCATGAATTGATGTTGAAACTGAGATGTTTTGTTGTGGTATGACCCTTGAATGTATTGGATGTATGTTAGAAGCATGCAATGGTGTTTTGGTATGTTCGAAAGCATGTTAAACCAGCAAAAGAGGACATTTCAGGTCCAAGCGTACCAGTATGGGTGTCCCTGTTTCGGTACGAGTAAGCCATTCCAGGCTTAGTGTACCGGTATGCAGGCAAGCATTTCGGTATGGGTTTAGGCCATTTGAGACTAGTGTTTCGGTACACGATGAACTATTTTAGTACGGTATAGTGCATTTGGACAGAGTGTACCGGTACGCGAGGGTGTATTGAAACGGGTTTTGGCTACTGAAATCTGAGGTTTTAAAATTAGCAACACCGTACTGATACGCGAGTAAGTGTACCGATACGGTTACCGTTAATTTGGTTATTTGAGTATCCTGAAGTTATGTTTTCTTTCGTTTTAGTTTGTGGATGCAATTGAGTGAGTATGAATGGCCTTCATGAGCTAATTGTTGACATGTAGGCACGAGGCTTGCTTAATTAAAGATTGTTAATATAAAAATGAGTTAAGTCCCTATAGTTTTCCAAAATTGCAAATTGGTTACTAAATTGCAATTGTGTTCAATTGGATGTCGAATCGATGCCCGATTAAGTTGAGTTTTCACCCATGATCAGTGTGTACATGTAGGATAATAATTGTGCATCTAGGCAAGATAAAAAGAAAAAAAAAGACATGTTTCAGGTTTTATCTTCACGGTTTACTTCGGTAAACCTAATGTAGCTCGCTCGGTTCGGTCTTGCGACTAGGCCGGGTCGAGGGAGTTACATAAAATGTAATTTTTGATAAATTAAGGGACTATGGTGAAATTAAAGTTATCATTCCATAGTTAGTCATATTACATATCAGCAAGTTAAATTTTAACTTAAAACAACCATCCAAACTCATTTAATTGCATAAACAAGATACAAGGACTAAATTGTAAAGAATCAAACTTCAAAAGGCATTATAACTGAAATAAAGACCAAAGTACTGGTACGGGCCACATCCGTATCATAACGGGTGAAAACGACAAAGGCGTACCGATACAGTTCTCACTCGTATCGGTACAGGCATGTATATTTCAAAAATTAGAATTCCAGTGGCTAAAGGGCGTACCGGTACTGTTACCCGTGTACCGAAACCCAGCTTATTTCCCAATTGTATCGGTACGGCAAGATAATTTTTCCTAGATTGAGCTGAGATAGGTCCCTGCATACCGACTATCGAGGACCAGTACCGGTACAGATAGACCTATAATGACCTATTGGTCCAACATATGACACTTTGGCTCAATCTAACATACTCCAATCAACATCTAAACATCATAAGACTTCATAAACATCATTCTCTCAAACATAGCAGAATGGAAACAATCATACGCAACAAAGCATATTTAAAGCAAACCCATAAAGGCATAATTTCTACCCAAGCATGCATATTGTTTCCCAACCCCTCAAAACCAAACATTAAGCATCTTACAAGTCCAAAACATCAAGCAAAACTTTTACAACCAGGGAGTATCCAAAATAAACCTCCCAAATACAACTTGGTCACATTGCCCTTTTATTACTACTTAGCATTTAAAAGCCTTACTTTGAAAATGTCAAATTCCTTGGATCTCCACTTGCACGCTTGCTGCCCAAGAAGGTCTATTTCTCTGCATTGATGAGGAAAAAGAGCGTAAGCCACAAGCTTAGTGAGGGATTCGCAAAAACACTCATCAATGCATTTAAACCCACTTTAATCAAACCATGTTTATTGTGTTCATTCCAAAATCATCTCATGCTTCTCAAATCAGCTCAAATATGCACATTAAAATCATTTGCAACACATGTATCATGAATTCTATCTCAAACTCAATTTAAGCTTCACATGTCAAAATCTCTATAACAAGCTTAAAGGGCATCTCATGTATAAATCACATTATACAAACACAATCCCATTTCTCATGATACATTATCTCATATATTGGCTTTCAAGTGACTCAAAACCAGCAACGTTTCGTTTTACAAAACACATCGGATACACGAATTTCCCAAGTGATTCTTACGACCACTTCACATACATCCTCGAATCGGAGCAACAAGACAATTACCCACCTAAATGATTGTGGTGTATAAATCCACCAGCGGGAGAAAACGGAACAATTACCCACCTCGACACACATGAGACGGTTTATTATAGTGCACTTTAAACCTCATGGCTAGCCAACTATATTCGATAATATTTTAATCTCAGCCACTTGCCAATATATTCAATAAATCATCATTACTTACTGTTTTTCATATGCATCAAACTAATCCAATTCCAAATACATTAAACCATGTATTTTAGTAATCATGAAGTACTTTCATAAATCATTTTCTATGCTCAAATTTCATCATAAGCAATCATTTGCAATATCTTTCATCTCAAAACATGCATATAACAGTAAGTAATAAATTCTAAAAAACATGTGCATGAGATTTTATTTGGCAAAACCGAAAATGAGAGAGAGCTCAATCGATACTTACTTCCGAGCTTAGATAAGTGTTTCAAACTTATTCTAAACACCCACAACTTTTTTAAACCTTTTTATAGCAGTAAAACACATTTCCACTCACCAATAATCCAAAGCTCACAAGCCGTTGCGACAATCACGTATTCGATGCCTCCGCAACCTCTCCAAAAGCTATAGGATTCGCTTCCCCTACTTTACCCAATCAAGAATAGAGGATTAATGCACCTCCATGCATTATCTAAATCTAGCAACCAACAAACACAACTTCGCCTCACAAGACTACATCAAACGCCTCTAAAAAACAGTCGAAATCATCATCAAACCTCAACTAAACAAAGCCCAGCCAAAACCTATTGATTCTAACATCTTAACAACATCAATTAACATCCAAAAACATCTTATTAATGTCCTTATACCTCTAGACACTCTACAACACCAAGATCTAACTATTTACAACCTAGAAAATTAGCAATTCACATAGTTTCGGGATCTCGTTGATTAATCACTTCTTTCAACCTTAAATTAAACTTATAAGAGATCTAAACCCATTAGAATCAATCCAAAATAGATCCAAACAGAGTTTATCAAATTTTCTACATAAAACTCAATTTAATCATCAAATCCATGTTTAAACCATAATTCCATTACATAAATAACAAAGGATCAAGAAATTGAGAATTTCATTAAAGAAGCTTTGATTAAAGGAGAGAAACGAAAATCACCTCTAATTGCTGATTTCTCTCTTAATTGGCAAAATTTGGTTGAAATCCAAGTAGAGTATGAAGAAGAAATCAAAGGAATCAAATAACTAATCAAAAAGAAATCAAAAGAAGTTGATTCCCGAAAATTTTAGAAAGATTTTGTTAATTTTTTTAACCTTTTTAATGTGGTCTTTATAGTAATGTACGTTTTGTTTTTAGTTTTGAGTAAAATTCATGCATACCTTTGTAGACCATGTTTCTCGAACCTAAATTATTAAAGGAGAGCATGATGCCTTTTCTCACTCGTACCCTTTCAGGAGTTGGGTTTTGTTATATATTTGTTAATTAATAATCAAACATAAAAGTGGTCTTATTATGGTTATAACCCTTATACTATGAAATTTGAGATCTAACAAGCAGGCTAATGATGTTATTAGTAAGTCTAAATTGATAATATTATTAAGTATCGTTATTAAAATTAAAATGTGAATTTAAGAAAAATAACTTTACTTATTTTTTTAGCAATAACAACGAACGAGTTATCAATTTAGATCTACTAATAATATTAAAAAATAGATGAATCAAAATATACCAAATTAAAGTAAAGAGATTAAATATTGAATTTTAAAGTGAAAGAGGGACTAAAGCCATAATTAAACAAAAGAAAGGACAAAATCTCTATTCACGGCTAGGTGAGGTTAGCAAAATTAACATCTATTAATAGTTCCGAAAATTCGTTACTTCACAGACTATGGGCTTTTTTTTTTCACTTCACAAAAATCACGAAAATGCCACTGTAGTCCAAATATTTTACTATAATTCCTCTAGATTCAAAAACGAGGATTCAGAATTCCAGATCTCCGCAAACCCGCCACCGCTCGCCGCCGTTGGTTTTATTTTTCAACCCATGAAACTTCTCGGCGATGTTGAGTTCCTCAAGAGCCAAACGGCGATCAAATTCGCGGCTTTCGTTTTCATGTCCGTCTCATTCTTTTACTTAGGCAAACACTGGTCCGACGGTTCCCGCCAGCTCGTCTTCTTCTCCCGCCAATCGCCTGCCGCAACGACGTCGTCTGTACCTTCCGTTGCTATTTCTCCCAATTTCAATAAAGAGTTCAATATTTCTGCCCTCATTAATGCCACAAAACTGGAACCAGCTGATCCAGTTATAAGTAATGTACAGCAATCGGTGTCGGCGTCGGCGTCGAAGGCAGTTCCACCTCCATCTCCTCCTCCTCCTCCGCCTGAGATAAAGAGTTACGGGATCGTTGATGAGAATGGTACGATGTCGGATGAGTTTGAGATCGGGGAATTCGATCCAGATTTGGTGGATGATTGGGGAAACGGAGCGGAGATTGAGACGGAAACCAATAAGGAAGTTGCTAGGTCTACATTTCGGGTTAAGAAGTTTGGGCTTTGTGACGAGAGTATGAGAGAGTATGTACCTTGTTTGGAAAACTTTGAAGCGATCAAGAGGCTCAAATCGACGAAGAACGGGGAGAAATTTGAACGGCACTGTCCGGAAAAAAGGGAAAGGATTGAATTGCTTGGTTCCGCCTCCCAAAGGGTACCGGCCACCGATCCCGTGGCCTAAAAGCCGCGATGAGGTAAAATATTTTGATTAATTTTTAAAGATATTATGTTGTATGGAATGCATGCTTTATGTATTCCTGTTTTTAATATATTTAACTACTTCATCTCATCTCGGTCAATACTCAAGTTCTGCATGCAGTCCATGGAGCTGAGTTAGAGTCGCGAGTTCATAATTATAGATTACTTAATTAGAAACAACAAGCTACGAGTTTGTTTGTTAGCTTTTTGGTATTTGGGGTGTTTAGGAAGCACTAACCAAATGATTTATTTGCTATCTAACTTTTTGTTAAATTATTACATGTGTTGAAGTACTAAAAACGGATTTGGTAACTTTAGATCTTTACGGAAAATATATCCCAGGGAGAATTGAGATATTGTAGTGTTTGGGAATTGAGACTAAAGCAAAGAACTCATATAGAGAGATGAAATTTTGGTTATATTTTGCTGGTTTTGATTTCTTTTCCCCCTTTTCTTGCTGAGGATTAAATGACAGAATACTTTTGAGTGTTTTCTTTTCCCTTTTTACCCTTCTTTTTCCATTTTGTGCTATCAAAAGGACCTTTTCTTACTTGAAGGTTTATTTTGAAGTGGCTTTTTTTACTGTATGATTTGTTAACTCTTTCACTTATTTGTATGTAGCATATGCAATTTTCTAATAAGTTATACTGCTTCAATGAATGATAGGTATGGTTCAGTAATGTCCCACATTCGCGTCTGGTAGATGACAAAGGTGGTCAAAATTGGATTTCCAGAAAAGGGAAGGATAAATTCAAATTTCCTGGAGGTGGCACACAATTCATACACGGGGCAGACCAGTACCTGGATCAAATGTCTAAGGTATTGAAAATTTTATAATCTTATATGTATGCATGAAAAACTCCAAGAAATTGTCTGTGGATTTTATTTCTGACGGTCAGGTTCTAATCTGTATATCCAGATGGTTCCTGAGATTACATTTGGTAACCACGTCCTTGTTGCTCTGGATGTTGGATGTGGTGTGGCAAGTTTTGATGCTTTTTTGCTCTCACGAAATGTTCTAACCATGTCAATAGCTCCTAAAGATGTCCATTAAAACCAGATCCAATTTGCACTTGAACGTGGAGTGCCTGCAATGATAGCTGCATTTGCAACTCGTCGTTTATTGTACCCAAGTCAAGCCTTTGATTTGATACATTGTTCTAGATGTCGTATCAATTGGACTCGTGATGGTATACTTTTTGTTTTGTCTTATCTAGTTGCTATGGTATACCTTTTGTTTATGTAGTCATTTTTTGGTAGCAAAGCATAGTAAGGAAAATATTTTAGATCTGATAAAAAATTTATTGCTCTATTTCAAATATCATATCTGCACTAACTTCAGGATCTGGCTACCCTATATGCTCATTCTACATTTTATCTGTTGTTCTTCTCCAGTAAGGAAGTTCTTCCACAATTCCTGTTTCCTTTCGCTTTTCCAATAATCTTTCTTTCTTCTTCTACCTTTTCTTTTTAAATAAAAACTTGTTTATATTTATTAAGCATTATTGCTTCATTAGATGTTTATAGAATATGACTTTCATGTTTCTTTTAATCAACTTCTGGGATATATTCTGATTTACCCTTCTATGGTTTGTAATGAAGATGGAATTTTGCTCCTTGAGTTGAATAGAATGCTCAGAGCTGGTGGATATTTTGCTTGGGCAGCACAGCCTGTTTACAAGCACAAACAAGCCCTTGAGGAACAATGGCAAGGAAAAAATGATGGACCTAGAGTTCATGTTAAGCATGTGAAGAAATTTGATAACTACTAATTGTGCATTTGCAATTTCAACTTTAATTTATACTGCCATTTTCTTTTTATCGTTGTTTACCATTTATACTATTTGGCTTGTGTTCATTTGGTGAAATATGTTGTTTGTCAGTTTGTAAGAAATAATGTATTAGATTTGCTATGCATGAGTATTTTCTGATATCTTTGTTTCCAGAGATGCTTAACCTTACTACTCGCCTCTGCTGGAATCTTGTAAAAAAGGAAGGGTACATTGCAATATGGCAGAAGCCTTTTAATAACAGCTGTTATTTAGGCTGTGAAGCTGGGACTATTCCTCCTCTGTGTGATACAAATGATGACCCAGATAATGTTTGGTCTGTTCAATCACTTCTTTTTATTTGAAAAACAATTGATAATGTGAAAATATCATCAAACTGGAGTGGCTGATTTTTAGTTATACATGTCCTTCCCTGCATGCAAGGATGATTTGAGTATCAGCAATCATATAATTGAATGCTTGAAGTTTTAGATGCTTGTTCTATGCATCTTGCTGTGCACTAGCTGGTGTATATTGTTTTTAGTGTATGTCCCATACAAAAAGAATGGGAAACCATCTGTTGCTCGAAGGAACTTGTACGTATAGTTGTTTTTCTGAAATTGTGTTGGAGTGTTGCTTATTTTCTTTTTGACCATTGAAAGTTTTACTAACTGACAGCTGTATGAAATTGACCACTGGCATGGTTTCACTTCTCTATGCTGATTTTGTTTTTGATGGTTCCATCAATTGAACAATGTTTTCTTCACTTGCATATTATTTTAACTTCATCAGTCTCTGAGGATTAATTTCTAAACCTATTCTGAAATCTGAAATTGCTAATTCTTGTCCTTATTGTTAGTGCTTCTTGGTTATCATTTAGGTCTTCCATGCTCAAGGGTGTCAATTTAAATTTGTTTGTTTCTTAATGCGAGTAGTTTCGAGTTAGTCACAGGATATTTGCATAATCTGTCAGGTATGTTGATCTAAAGGCATGCATTAGTCGATTTCCTGAGAATGGATATGGTGCAAATGTTGCTCCTTGGCCTGCTCGTTTGCAAACTCCACCTGACAGGCTGCAGAGCATACATATTGATTCCTGCATAGCGAGAAAAGAGCTCTTTAAGGCAGAATCAAAGTATTGGAATGAAATAGTGGCAAGCTATGTCCGTTCTCTACATTGGAAGAAGTTTAAACTAAGGAATGTAATGGACATGGGAGCTGGCTTTGGAGGGTATTCTATTAATCCTTGTCTTGCACTGTACAATTGAGATACTTGTTGCAGTATTTCTAAACCTATATTTTATGTATTTTTATGCAGATTTGCTGCAGCATTGATTGACAATCAACTTGATGCTTGGGTTCTCAATGTGGTCCCTGTTAGTGGGCCCAATATCCTTGCCTGTTATATATGATCGTGGATTAATAGGGGTCATGCATGACTGGTACTTTTTCTTAACCATAACTCAGAAACTATCCATGGTTGATCAGATTGAACTAGAAAGGATTAGTAATGCCTGTACTTTCTTTGATTATCTTCAATCACTAGTTACTTGTGGCCAAAAACTCATTACTTGGGATCTTGGAAAAGTGATACCTTGCCTTCCTGCTTTTTTTTTCTTTTTTCTTATTTTTGGATTATTGTTTTAACTTTGCCCTTGTTTCAAAATGTTGTGCATTTAATATGCACACGCATATACATGTGTGTGTATTGTTAGGCCAATGAAGCCGATTTAAAATTTGAAGTATGCTACGCTTTTTACCACTGCTTGATCCCGTTTATAAGCTAAATTGTGTGTAATTTTACAGGTGTGAGCCATTTGATACATACCCGAGGACCTATGACTTTTTGCATGCAGCTGGTCTCTTCTCAATTGAGGGGAAAAGGTACACCTTATGACCTTTATAACTTACAATCGTGTTGGGACGTTGATTTTTGCTGAAAGTAGAACATTTTATTCACAAATTTCAATGGTGAAGCTTCTCTTTTTACTTGTAAATAAGTATTCAAGGTCCAAAATATGTTTATTCTATAGTATGGGTTAGCATGTCTGGATAGGCTCATTATCACTATGTGTATGATTTGGAAGTCTTGTTGACAAGGGTAAGTGTTAATATATTGGGTTCGTTGATAATTTGATTGTTTTCCACTTGCATGTCAGATGTAATATGTCTACCATCATGCTTGAAATGGACCGGATATTGCGACCTGGTGGACGAGTATACATCCGTGATTCTCTTGACGTTATGGATGAACTTCAAGATATTGCCAAAGCCATGGGTTGGCATCCAGCTGTACTTGATACATCCGAGGGTCCTCATGCAAGTTACAGGGTCTTGGCATGCGACAAACGCCTACTCCGCAGTTGAACCAACGGAACTAAACACTCGAAGTTGCACCCCCCTTTAGTGTTAACAAATGGAAATTGAAGATGTAATTAGACATACTAATGCATATCCCGCCAAGGTTGTCCCCCCCCCCAATAAAAAGGTCCTCGATTATTGAAGTTTTAACATCGTACACGGAGGTATTTGCAGTCGTCGGACTGGGGGAGGGGACATCAGACACTTTTGAGGTTCTTCAGCTGAAATCGATCCCGGTATGTTTTTACAGATCCTTTTGCATTTTAGTTCTAACATATATCACCTGCAACTTTTGCTTTAATTGTTTTTAGGAAGGAAATGGTAGGGTCATTTTTGTTTAGAATTTCATTCGATTGGATAAACAACAGCAAAATATCTATTCGTTAAGCTAAATTCATCTTCTTCTATAGTCATTCTGTTGTACTTTGTACGAGTTGATCTGTGATAAAGCTTAGGTATGCTTTCTTGATGGGTTGAGAATGTAGGTTTTCAATACCATAGGCAGGGCGGATCTAGGAATTTAAACTTGGTAGTTCACCCATCGATAATAAATATAATCGTATGTAAGATAAGAGTAGATTGAATAAGTCATCAAAATTACTTACGATATTCATAACTGACATGACAAATGACAATTTAATCACACCTAAATGTATATATGTAAGAGGTCCACTATGATTTAGTTACTAACTCTCTGTAATAAAACACATGTATAGAGGAATTCACATTAGTCTATACAAATTTTCTCCATAATCAAATCATTCCAAAACATCATTTTTACAACTAATGCTCTGAACATAAAACATTTTATATTACATGTAACTGAAATCATCTAAAATGACTTCCCACACTTTTATATGAATGATCACTAATCTTTATCACCAAATCTTTATCAACTTTACTTTTTTTAATTAAAATACAGACTTGCTAAGAATTTAAGAAATTTGTTAAATAATAAAAATCCAATAACTTAAGAAGTTTAATTATTAATTATTTTAAAATAAAAGAAAATTAATAAAGTCATTCAAAAATATATGAAATTATTAAGAAAACTATATAATAATACGAAAACCTTAATTTTTGTAAAAAATTACAGGGTAGCAATAACTAAAACTGAAGGTTTTCATAAATAATTTTAAATAGATTTCAATGAATTTAATTTTATTGTAGATACTAATTATAGATCTAACATTAAAAATAATTATGAATATATTTACATTTATAAATTTGTGTACTAGATATATTAATGATTTTAAATGAAGTACTCTAGTTTTAACGAGGGTGTACATGAGATTTGGAGAAGAAAATGACTAAATTGATATTTTTTTTTATGTATTAACGGTTTAATTTATTGATTTTTTTTGAATTAGGATTAAATTGGTAGAATATGTAACTTTTGTGGACTAAAACTGTTATTATACCAAATCTTATCAGACGTTCGTTTGTATTTTAACAGAGAAGTGATCTGAGCATAACTAAAACTTTAATTTAGTGACCTAATTGTAACTTTTAATAATTGAATGGCCTAATTATAACTTTATTAATAATTAAGTGACATATGATGTAATTTATTCAATTTTTTATGATAGGTCAAATGACCTACCTTAACCTATGGTAGATACGCCCCTGACCATAGATAAGCTCTCGGTTATGATTTTATCCTGATTTAAGTTTTTATCATTTGTTGAAATCCGAAAGTATTTTAATTATGATAATTATCCGTATTTTATGTTAAGAGGCAAATCCATCGACACAATGTAATATTTTTAAGTTTTGAAAATTAATGAGATTAAAGGTAGGAATTATGATGATATTTTAAAGGAAAAAGAAGTTGACAATCCTCGATTGAAAAGTTTTAATCTGTCATTAATTTTCACTTATCAAACGATCCAAAAAATGTAAAACTTATGTTATGATCACATGTTGTTTGTACTAGAAAATATTACAAACAGAATATATCCCAACCACATGAAAATTCATATTTGTAGAAAATTAATACATTAGAAGTCAAAAACCATGTAAATTGTAAAATCAACTACTATTAACGATCCTAAAGTGTTCTGTCGTTTGTTCTTGACATATCAATAAATTACTATTAAACATGAAAGTTCTCTAATTTATGTAAAGTGTTTCGTTGTTAGTTCTTGACATATCGATAAACTACTATTAAATATCTCTAAAAAGAATTAAAATCATAAAAGATCATTGAACGCCTAATGACCAGAAACGTTCACCATGACTTGTTACACGAAACGAAACTATCATAAAAATAGATGAAATTGTTGTAGAAAAAGACATGTAACATAAAAGCAGACAACAATAATATCATAAAAGCATATAAAAAACCTACCATAAAAGAGAAGCGTTATTTAGGCCGCTGTCGGTGACAAAAACACAAAGTAAATGTGATTTTTTTATTAGCATTTTCCATGTTATGGTTACAGCATGCATACATAAAATGAATTGTTAACGTTCAAAATATTATATAAGTCAATAATTTCTAGAGCGTGGTTAAAGCTTTCAGTTGATACATTTTTTCTTAAGTTGTGAGTTCGAAAGTAAAAATTGTTCAAAAAAAAAAACATTATACAAATCGCAATATAAGAAATATTATGAAAACAACTTTAAGTATAGAAATATATCAAAATTGATATAAAATCAATCTCAAACTAATCTTAATACTAACATTCACTAAATTTTCTAATACCGTAATTACCCTAAACTTCACCAAATTTCCTTTCACCAGACGTCGCCTAATCCAATATTCACAATCCTAAATTCTGCAATTATAAGGAGGAACAACTTTCTAACAGAACATTTCACATGCAAAGATTGAAGGGGTCCGCTTCTGAAATTGATGGTTTGACACCATGTTTTCGGAAATTGAGATTGCACTTTCGATGTCGACGACACCATTTTAGGACCTTGATGTTGCATTTGTGAGGTCGAGGGTAGGAAGTTCTTGCACTATGGCTGCCGGGTAATCACCAAAAAATTCCGCTAGAGCCGTTAGAGCCACAAACATCCCAATTCTTGGTAAACCATTCAGCCGGTTACTCAACTAACAATGGCAGCCACTACACGAATCCACGTGCACAGTCACGTCGGGCTGTGCAATCACCTATGCAAATGCAGCAGCATTGACAACGGCAGCCGCTGTACAAGAACTCAAGGCCATCAACCTCACAAATACAGCATGAAACTCCAAAATCGGAGCCTTCAATATCGACAGTGCAACCCAATTTCCAAAAGCAAGGGTGCAGAATGGACCACGGCCGAACCATTGATTTCAGAAGAGGAACCCTTCGGTCTCACAAGTTCAAGTGCAAGTGCAACTCAGTTCAGAAATCAAGGACCAAAGGTTATAATGTAAATTTGGACAGTCAAATTCCAATGCAGGTTCAATATAATAATCAAAGGGAAGATGTGGAGGCCAAAACCTGATAAATAGAGAGGGAGCCTTAAAAACATTTAGAATTTACTATATTTAATGTGTTGAAGCAATATGGCCTCAAGCAACAAGTTCAACAACTCAGTAGATAAGAAAAACTTCATGGCAGCAATGAATTGTTTTCATTTTGTTCAATGCAAAAGATCTTTATACAATAAATAAATATTAAAAACATAATATTGTTTACGGATGAGTCCAAATGCAATACTAAATTTGTTTAATGATGATTCAAAACTCATGTTATTTTGGTATAACCACCGGCATCCAAATCATTAGTCGACTAATTCGGATCGTGTTTTGCATAGACCCATTATAGGGACAAAGTTCCAACACTTTTTAACATAACATTTAACTCTTCAGTTCGATATTTGTTACAATTTGACACACACAGAGCAATATTTCTATGTTTTGAGCACATTGTTCCAACTAAACATTAACCATAGTAAATTCAAAAGGCTTCAAAGGCAGCCTCTCTATTTATCAGATTCTGGCCTCCACATCTGTCCTTGATTGTTATACTGTACCTGCCATGGCCTTTGACTGCTCAAATTCACATTATAACCTTCGGTCCTTGATTTCCGAAACTGAGGTTGCACTTGCACCTGAGCTTGTGAGACCGAAGGGGTCCTCCTCTGAAATTGATGGTTTGGCCTCGTTCCATTCGGCACCCTTGCTTTCGGAAATTGGAGTTGCACTTTCGATGTTGAGGGCTCCACTTTTGGAGCTTGGTGCTGCATTTGTGAGGTTGATGGCCTTGAGTTCTTGTACAACGACTCTCGCTGTCGGTGCTGCTGCATTTGCAAAGGTGATTGCACGGCTCGATGTGACTGTGCATGTGGATTCGGGTAGTGGCTGCCGTTGTGGCTTGTGTAACCAGCTGAATGGTTTACCAAGAACTGGGATGTTAGTGTTCCAACTAACACAGGGCGGAGTGTGTTTCGGATCAAACCGGCTGAGATCAACATACGGCGAGTGGACTCAAATGCTTCGGCTATCTTTATCAGTTGTTTCTTACTGACGGCCCTAGCGGAATTTTCAGGCTGTTCGAAAGGATCTTCGATCTAAAACAAACATAAAAGGTACTGCTATAGCTTTTGGTATCTAAGCCATGAACCATTTCAAAAATATAACAAAAAGAGAGGGAGAGGATATTACAAATATTGCGTAAGTCCGAGGCAACCATCTCATATTTGTTTGATATGTACTCCCATTGTCCCGTAAACGGGCAGATTCTCAACTCCGATGCCCTCATATTTATGTCTGAAAACTGAAAATATTTAGGATTAGGCATAAACAAAGCTATATAGTGCGTTCAATGAGAACTGATCTTCGAATGAGGTTGCAGTACGTGTTAAAGAATACTTTGACCTTCAGCATTAACAATAGACGGTCATAAAAGGAATCAATACCTTGGCAATGAAGGAAATAAATAGCTCAGAAAAAGAACTTCGGTTTATGGTCCTACGTGATCTAAACCTGGTAATGTTAGACGAACATACTTGTGCAATACGTCTCTCTGCATCAACTTTGTTACCCAAAATCGCTGATCAGGAATATATCCTCTAAACATATTTAGCATCTTTAAAATTACTGAAATAATATGAAATTTCCGACTCAAAGTTTCACATTGCAGCCTATTATGTGCAACTGCCTTAGTTTAAATTTTAATCAAACGCTACCAAGATCCAATAATCGAAGAATCAAAACCTTCGCTTGAAACCCTATTTCAAAACGGGGCATAAACAAGAAAATTAAACAAAACCTTTGGAAAAGAATATCGAATTTACCTCATTCTCCATAGTTTTTGGTTTAGCTAAGGTTTGAGATTAAAATACTTGTAAGATCATGGACAACATTTGTTGGGTATATATCATTTAACGGAGGTAAAATTGGAGTTACACACGTCTGCAAGAAAAAATGAAATAATAAAAGAAATATTTGAGTATCTAATACGGATATGTACTCAAATCCAGAAGCTTGTCCAACACATGTACTTCAAGAGAAATGAAGAGTTAAAATAACATATACAGTCAAGTCCATCAAAATCGATTTAACTCGAAGAGTGGGCTTCGCGTTTGGGCCAAAGTGTTGGGCCTCGAGAACCTTGTTGGGTTTGTTTTTAGTGAGTGGACTTGCATTGGTTGGTTTTGGGTTGGCTTAGGATGGCTTTGGGAGGATAAAAATGTATTTTCACAAATAGAAGAAAGAATGGGAGAGAGGTCTCTTTATTTCTCTATAGAAAAGACACCTTGATGATCTCATGTTTTTCCCTTGTTTTCATTCTTCATTCAATATCCTTTATCCCAACCAAAAGCAATAGAAAAATGTTGAATCTTTAAGTTTTGTGGAGTGAATCACGTTTTAAGCATTGAGGGAATAAGCTTCAGCATTAAGAGATCTATCTTTTAAGGTAAGAATGTCAAAGTTTGGAGTTGGATGAAAACCTTGAAGTTTTGGAGGGGTTTTGTAAGGTTAAACGAGACTTGGAGATTCAATCTCGTTTTAGTGTTATAAATCCTCTTTAGTTGCCTTTATTGCCTTATGATAGTGTGGTGACGCTTCTTGCAACACATGTTTGTAGTCAAGGAGGTGGAGGAGCATTCTAAGGCTCAAGGCAAGACCAAGGCTTGAAGCTTGTGGAAGCAAGGTTGCTGGTGCTTTTGGGAAGGTTAGTACACTTCCAATTCCCGCGTTTCTTGCATATCATAGGTGTGATTGCTTTTTATGTTGATTTGATGACATAGTATGCTTGAATGCTCATGATGAGTGTTAATGGTGAAAGTTTGTTTTGGGATAAAAACTTGTAAAATTGGTAGAAACCAACTCTAAATACTCTTAATAACTCATAGGCTTAATTTTGGGGTCAAACTTGATAACTTGGGTGAGTGTGAATCGATTTCCAAACACCATAATGCAAGTTCTGGGTTCGCGTACCGATACGGGATAAACACGTATCGATACTCCTTTGTAAAAAAGGGTTCTTTTCAGATGAAATATAACGGGCGTATCGGTACGTGTCCCAGCGGTATCGATACTCCTGTTCCATTGCCGATTCTAGTAGCTAAAGTGGGTATCGGTACGCTAATGGGGTGTATCGGTACGGGTTGGGTTTCGGTACGCTATGTACGCGTATCGATATAGGGTTTCGATATGCATTGAAGGCGTACCGATACTGCTTTAGGCGTAAGACCATCAAGCTGTGTAACCGGATATCGGTACTCGATGGGGGAGTATCGGTACCTAGAGGGGCGTATCGATACCCATGTAGGTGTATCGGTACACGTTGGGCAATCTACCCAAAAAATTTGACTTTAAGTTCGGGGGTTTTATAATTCGAGGTAAATGGCTTAATGGGTCTCTAAAGGTATAAAATAAATTGTAAAGCTGAGAAATTGGAATTCTAACCCCGTATGTGAATGAAATGAGAATTAAATGAGATTGAACTTGGGTAAACCATGCAGTGGTAAAAGTCACAGACGTATTTAGTCTTGTAATGTTGTCACCTGCCTTGTGAGCACATGGTTGATGGGATCCGGATGGCCAAGAATGTGTTGCAACACCATGGTAAGATGAGGGGATAGAGGTTACAGAAGCTAAGTGAATCGGGCCTCATCCGTAGGTGGTTGAGGGATGATTTCGAGCGGGGTGTATGTTCCGATGCTATGTGACCCAGCCTCACCCAAAGTGTATGTTCCGATGCTATGTGACCCGGCCTCACCCGAAGTGTATGTACCGATGCTAGATGACTCAACCTCACTCTTGTATGGTATGGTACATTGGGCCTTGTGAGCCCTTGATTGATTGGATGATTGATTATATTGATTGCATGTGTTTAGGCGATCAGAGTAGCGCCACACGACATTCATGCTTTCTTGATCATTACTTTAACTACACTCTTATACTTATTATCTGCATGAAGCATGATATAATAGAGGTGTATCCACTAACCTTTCGAGCTCAGCGTTTGGAATTGTTATTTTCTTACGCATGTCGTTAGGTCGCTATATTCTTTACAAGGAGCCCATCGAAGTAGGACTTCAGTCCATCGATTTATTGAAGAGTACAGTACTTAGATTTGTTGGAGTAATGTATTTATAGGACCCTTATATTTTGTATCTGTAACTCCTTTTAAACTATTATTCATATCGAATGTTTTAATTAGTATGTTTTGATTTGGAGCTCCTATACAACGCTGGAATATTTTGTATAACATTTTTAACGATAATTTGATTTATGAAACTTATGGTTATGAGTTAAATTTATTTAGAAAAAAATTCATATATGTGTTTGGGCTTAAGGCCTGATGTGCACCGGGTTTAGGGTGTTACAACTTATGAATAAATTAAATAAATTAATAACAGGTTGAAACATAAAAACCACCTGAAAATGAAAAATAACTAGCAAAGTGAGGGAATAAGAGTTGAAACTCACAGACTTCGGATTATTAATACCGTTAGCCTTCGACCATTCCTTCACCTTCACAGCATGAATGACAAATGAGTGATATTTTTTCTCCAAAACAGTTAGTGTTGGCTTTTAATGAGTGTTACCGGTAAAACCATGTCACAAAATCGACCATCAATCTTCTTGAGCCAGAACAAGAACTTGGATTTTATTTGGCCCTTCAGATTATCGATCGAAATATCACACGATATATTCTGTCATTTGCTGACGGTTTTTAGAATAGGAACTCCCGCACTGGAAATAAATTGTACCCTTAAGCATCCACATGCAAATAAATGTTATCATCATAATTAATAGGCATTATTTGTAAACGAACAATCAAAGATAAAGAATAGCAATGTACGGCCACCTCTAATCCCGATATAAAGCTTTTTATACGAACCCTTATATATCGTAACAAGAACATAAAAGCATGAAAATTTCACTCAAATTACCTTTTTGTCTTAAACTCTTTGTAATTCTCCAAGTATACTTTGTTTCTGCTTTTTTCCAGCAGATGAAATACACGAACCATAAGAGACCTCAACAGAAATATTCAAGTCTCCTCACCGTGTAAAAAGATTAGACACAAACGATCCAAATGGCTCTACAGTCGCACCTTTTTTCACTGATTATGTCATTTACAAGCATGTTAATTACCAAAATCTTTAAACACTCAATGCCATAATAAGCTAGAAGCTCTAAAGTAATCCTAAGGTCAATCTTTCCACAGAAAACTCTGATGCTTAGAATTGATTAGGCCCTCTCCATTTCCGTCATAATGGGAAAATACAGAACAATTATTTCCAAAAAAAACCAAACTTGCTTAAGGCATTTATAGAAGGCCATTTTCATATCAAAAGAAAAGCATAAAATAGAAAAAAAATCAACTAAATATTCTTTAAAACCCTAAATTTTCATCGATTATAATATTTCCTAGTTCACGATGAATTTAAACTTGTATACAACAAATTTTTTCTAGTTTACAAAAATGCAATAGATGGAGTTGTTTCTTAATTTATCGTGAATGCATGAATGAACATTTATATATCCAATTACAATTAATAAGCCTAAATAATTTTATGCACAAGAAAGTTACTGATAATCTCTATTAGCATTTTACATGGATAAGTTAAAATCAATAACCAATAACAACAATCTAAAAGGTAACATAAAAATTACCTGTTAAACTTTCTATAGATTGAACGATTTCGAGCAATTTATCGATGATCTTAAACCGTGTAATCCAATCTTTTTGTAAGGGCTTGATCACTTCAATTATTTCCTTGAGAGTAGACTCTACTAGTCTATATGGATTCATGCTCGTTTGCTAGAACAATATCACTTATAACACAAATTTACTTTTTTTAGAAACTCAAATTTCCTAAATTATTTCATCAAAAACAAAACAAAAGTAATGTTTTAAAAATCAAGAAACAAACCTTTATTACTTAGTTATTATATTAGATAATAAAAAGAAAGAATGCAGGCATTGACAAATTAAGTTGACTCAACCGACAAAAAACAATGGAAAGAAAATCAGTAAACGCAAATAAACCCTTAGGCATTTAAACAAACACTTAAAAGACATAAACAATAACAAACAAATAAGATGCAAAAATAGAATTTACCCACATTGTTTAAAATATATATTTTATAAACTTAATTGTTTAAAATATTTAATATAATTATAATCAAAGTTTAAAATTTTTGACATTTAAAAAGTCAATAAAGAACGGGATAGAGAGAATATATTATCAAGAGACACATTAAGAATATTAAAAAAAACCCAAATTATTACGGGATTACAACTTCACTAGCGGAATCGTGCGGCCTTAGTCGGCAAACTTTAGTCAAAAGACTAAGTCAGCTTGTAAAACTAAGTAAAAAGCTTAGAAGCGAAATGAAATTAAAGCAAGAGAAACAATGAAAAAAGACAAAGAATAAAGGTGAATGATCTCTATTACTCAAACGAAAAGATTGGATGACAAATGAGGTGAGGGTGAGCCACTATTTATAGTGAGCTCTTCTACATCTAACGGTAAAAAATGATACAAATCAATAGCTAGGATTAGTCCTTAGATTGAAGCTATTTATCTAAGAAAACTTTATCCATATCTTATAAGGTTGCCTTAAATATTGGGAAAAAATCACTCTCAATCATATCTAATTTATTGCAATCATGTTGGCAAGGATACATTCCATGAATAGTTTGGTCAACAAGATAAGCATCTTTCAAGGAGTGCGCTCTCTTGGGCGAATTAGTGTTGGATAGGCCTAGAAATTTGGCCAAAATCTCATGGGCATGATGAACTGTACTGGTTTGGGCCTATTGGTTTTGGGCAGCACATAGTGTGCTTGTTTGGGCCCTTTGGTGTTCGTCTTTCTCGATTATTGGCTGGTCATCTGTGACAACATTTTGTGATCTAATTTAAGGTTTAAGGGTTAAGTTTGTAAGTTAGAATTTAGGATTTGAATTTTATGTTTAATTTTTAAGGATTTTATTTTTTAATAGTCTTAAAATGATTATAACGTAATATTTATTAATATTTTATTCTTAATCTTTTGATAATACATCTTACATACAAAACTCCATTAAAACAACTCTAGAAGTTTAGTTTTAAACAATAAAAATCACAACATATATAAAAAAATTTACTCCTACAATATATAATAAAATCCCCAAAAAAAACTCCAATGAGTTTTGAATGCGGTGTATGCATAAATTATGTTAGTAACATTATTGGGCTTGGTGGATGAGATTGCAAAAATAATGATTGGACCTATAATGCATAAAAAATAATGGGCTTGCATATCATAAAAAGTATAATACTTTTCTATTTTAGAGTAAAGCACATATGTCACTAAATTTTGTTGAAATACTTTTTTAACTACAGTACTTTTAAAAGTTTCAAAGTTGTTATTAAATTTTTTATTTGGTTCTAAATTGGTCACTATTAATGATAGGGATGAGCATTTCATACGACCCGATCTGACATGATCAGGTTGGGTTTTTTGAAAGAAAAAAATGGGTTCGGCCGGGTCAGGTTTATGGTGAATGATATCTGACTCGACTTGACCCGTGACTAATAGTGTACTTTCCCTATATTTTTAGAGATATTTGTAGTAATGTCCTTTATTTATATTTTTTACTATTAGGTCCTTAAAATTAATTTTTTACAATTGGGTCCCTAAAATTATTTTTTTACAATTAGGTACTAAAATGATTTTTTAATAGGTCAGGTTGGGTTTAGGGTAATTATTTTTGGGTCGGCCAAAAAACCGACCCGACCCGTGCTCATCCCTAATTTTTGATAAATTTTGACAAGATTAAAGACCACTTTTAACAATTCAATAAGTTTGAATGACCATTATATAACATTTGAACAAAAATAATTAATCACAAACTCATAACCATATCATAAGTTTAATGACCATTTTAAATTCTGAAAGTTAGTGATCAAAAAGATCATTTCAGAATAGTTTAGTGATCATTTGCCTACTTTATCTTTTATTTTATTTAAGAATCTATTCACCTATTTTTTTTTTACTTGCTTAAAAAAGATATTAAGTGTTTAAACATTTCGGAATCAATGACTCCAAAGAATCTATCAACAACAAAAGTATGTCATAAGAGTTAATACGTTTGATTACTTGGCAACAAAAAAAGACAGTAAATATGATTTGTTGAAGGAACTTGATACTGTGGGGATTTGGATTCTGTAATATATTCCCCACAATAATTCATATGCATCATCGTTTTGTCCATTTATGTTGCCCAAAATTCCATGGCACCATATTAGAATTTTTCAACACAAATGCTGTCTCAATAATATTAACATCCGTTCCATCTATTTCGAATATATACCCGAACTTAACTTCGAGTATCATTTATCTGTAGGTTGTTTATTTTTTTTTCTAAAAAATTATGTTAGTTTAAGTTTTATCGTATGTGGATCATAGTTATTCGGATAAATATTGTTTGTAGTTACAATCATTGTTTGTAGTTATTCGGATAGTTTATATTATCTTCGTGTACATATATGAGTAACAATCTGAAACAAGTATGCTCGTTTTCTAATATTTTTTTAGCATTCTAATATGATTCTAATGTACAAGATAATATTTGTGTTCGGTTTCAAATCTAAATAAATTCACTCACATACAAACTATTTTGCTCAAATCCGAGTCGCATACAAAGTTTTTTTTTCTAATATTTAGAATATCACATCTCACAATCTCACATCAAAAGGTGGATATGGGACTTCCTTCCCATAAATGATTTTTATCTGTTTTTTTAGAAAATTATACAGTTGCAAATCAATATAATGAAAAATAAAACATGTGCTTACAAATAGGGATGTCAATTTGATGGGAGGGTGCCGATGTACTCTTGTCACGTTCATCTCTGTCAAAAAATTTTATCTTCATCCTCACCATACGATTTGCTCACTACAGCAAAATAGGTTTTTAGCGTCAATTTTTAACCCTATAGCGGTGTTCTTAAGCGCCGCTATAAACACTCGCGGTGCTTTGAAAAGCACCGAGAAAAGTGCCGCTGAATCGAGCTCCGCAACAGTTTGCGGCGTTTGTGAAAAAAAAACGCCGTAAAAGGTCGATATCTAAAGTGGCGTTTGATATTTAAAACGCTGGTATATGTTTTGGGATATAGCGGCGTTTTACAAAAAAATGTAGCTAATACCTTGTCTTTAGTGGCGTTTTTCCTAAAACGCCGTTATATGTTAGTGACTTTTAGTGGCGCTTTTAATAACAAACGCCGCAATTGCCTGACTTTTAGTGGCGTTTTATTTTACAAACGCCGCAATTGCCTGACTTTTAGTGGCGTTTTATTTTACAAACGCCGCAATAGCCTGACTTTTAGTGGCGTTTTGTTTTTCAAATGCCGCTAATCTTGATTGTAAGGAAAATAAAATTACAATAAAAATTAATTTTTCTTTGTTTCTATTTCGTCAAAAAATGTAAAATACAGATACAAAATATTTGTTAAATAAAATATTTGTTTCCTCCAAAATTTTATTATTAGAATTAACTTAAAATATTTGTTAAACAATAATTTGTCGCAATTTAATCCCCTCTACATATTTCGTTCCTAAGCCTCTCTTCCCCGATCCACTACCTCTCGGTCACCACTACCGCCGACTACCATCTCAAATCCCTATACCAAAAAAAGTTAAATACGAAAAGTTAGTAACAATTTCATAATATATGTCTATATTACTCGTACTCATAAACAAAATATATGTCTATATTATTTGTACTCATAAACAAAATTGGACATACACCTATGTCAAATTCTCTGATCAGAATCCCAGTAACATAGGTTTCAGAATATTTGAACGTTGAAACTAGAAATCAATGGTTATGTTTAGTGTATTATTACCCGGTGATATTGCAAACAAAAGAAGATTACAACTGATAAAACCCTTTCTTCCATATTATTCAACTTTAAATACTAAAGAGAAGATCTCAAACATAACAAAAACACGATCAATTAATGCAGAGTAATATATTCATCAGTTTCAACTCTAGCTTATCACCAATTAAAGCTTTCTAATATTAACTACAAATTTATTCCTCAGCGAACGCTTTTCCTCTTCTATGAAAGATTGTTTGAACACTTTGCAACAGAGACAAAGATATAATATTCAAGAAAGCTGGCAGATTGTTTCAAATTTAACATCTTCATTTTTGAAGAAAAAAAGAAGACAAAAGTGCAATAAAACAAACTGTATATTTAATGTAATAAAGGATGTTATGTAATAACAAAAAGATTAAAGTTCAAAAAACCTTTGATGTAATATCATCGAGAACAAGAGGCCAATAATGAACCTGTTGGATCCCATTTGACACAATTCACTTTACCCTAAAATGCAAAAAATTTCAAAATGTGAATAGAAGAACAGAGATACAATTCAAGTAAAAAGTTTTGCTCATCAAAATCCAAAACCAAATATTGTTTTCAGTTGCTAATTAAAGACCATGGATGGCAAGTTGTTTATCAGAAAAGAAAAATAGGGGAAAAGGTGATCGCTGATGCAAAACTTAAATACACAACGAGATGTAGATCGAAGGATGCAACAGACGGCACTAAATAAGATGAAGTAGAAATTTATTCAAGCTTACAGAATTTTAAATCTTGTCAAAATCATTATCCAAACTCCCATCAGCGTCAACATCACCATCAACCTCATCTGAAAGGTGTGAGAATTATTAGAGGACTTGGTGTTAAAAGTCATAAAAGAAAACATCAAAAAAAGAAAAATATGACATCTAGTACTGCATGTCTCCAACTCTTCATTTTTCTTATCTTGATCGTGTACAGAACACATTCGGACATTGGGCATTTACACTATAAGATCCTCGACACATGGAAGAACTATAAAAAGATTGAACATACCCAGGTCGGACATATACATGAATCCGACACTCACACCAAAAACCAAGTAACATAAGCATGTCTTAACAAGGATAAAAAAACCTCCACCAATATATACATGTAAAATCAAATCAGCCAAAGCAAGTTTGGCTACACATGAAAAGTTAAAACCAGTAAGTTATTTCAGAAGAACAAGCAATTCAATATATATCAAAAGTGCAGGAAACGAAAAACATATGAAGATATTATAATTTAGCAACCAATATAAAAAATTCAGATGAATATACCTCCACCCCATCACTGTCAAAATCTCCCAACAAAAATGTATCCAAATCCTGCTCAGCAGACGCGCTTGATGTTTTAGGTTTGCAAACTACTTTCCAGTCCTGCCTTCACAACAGGTTTTTCCTTTGGTTTATCCTCTTTTGCCCCCTCCACTTTTCTCTGTTTAACTTCCTCCACGTATTGCTTCTCATAACTGATAAATGTAAACAGCTTACATCATAATTAGAATTCATTCGCTAAGATGCTAACCCTAAATTATCAATCATTATCAGAATAATAACAAAAACTAAAAACTTACTGTGCAACATGGGTGCTAACGAGGGTGAAATATATCTTCCAAAAATTTCTTTCTTTCATCAAACGTGGACACAATTCATATCTTAATTTCTTGATTTCCTGCATAAAAATAATACGTTTTACACAAATAAATGATTAGAAGTATAAAATCTGAAATACTTCCTTCAATTCCTAGTAAACTTAGTTTTAGTTTGGTATTTCCTTTGCAATTGACAATTACAATGATGAAAAAAAAAGTTGACCTGAAGAAAAGTTAATCTCAATGCCAAATTCAAAAAGTAGATCCTTAAACGCAGACTTTTCTTTGCTCTTGTAAAGCCCAGACTCTATCAGAAACTGAAAGAAGAAAAACGTCAATTAAACATCACTATAATAAGCAGTACTTAACAAAAAAACACGCATAACATTACCTTCTCTAATTTTGGATGATAAATTCAGGAAACAAGAAAGAATCAAAATTGTTACTCAAAATTTCTCTGCAAAATTGAGTTCTCATTTCACTCGTAAAGCATCATTCCAGCAACAATAGAAAAAATTAAACCAAAATTCTAACTTACGCTGTGGTTTCTTGGCCGCCTCCTTGAGTTCTAGTACTAACAAAGAACCTAGCCGGCTTCCCAGCCAGCTTCTGCTCCTTCCAGAGCTGACCCATGGAGTCGAAAAATGCCTTCCAGAGGCGTCCTCAGCGGAGGAGGAATGTTTCTTCTTGCTCGGGACACAACCACCGCCTTTGCCCATGGAGGATTAAGGGTTATTTAGAGGAAGAAAAAGCCCTTTTGAGTTGTTTGGATCCATAATTAGTAATAAACATAGAACAGATCGGAACCCTAAATAGTTAAAGGGAAAAGGAACTAAGGTTGACGATGGAGGAAAGCTAGGGATTGTGGGTTTGATTTGGGGATCGAGTGAGTGCGTTAATAAAAAAATGAGCGGGTGTTTTATTAAAACTTATAGCGGCGTTTTTATTCAAATGCCACTATACATGGACCTATTGCGGCGTTTTTATTTTCAAACGCCACTAAGTTACAGCATTTGTGTCGTTTTTAAAATAAACGCCGTTAATTTTATCAGTTTGTGGCGTTCCCTCTATAATAAAATTAGCGGCGTTTGCTCAAAAAAGCCACTAAAAGTGCGCAATATGTCAAACTTAGTGTAGTGGCTGCGAATACAAAATTTAAAACCATCTTTGTCCCGCTACCCGCAAGACTAAAACCATCATCATCTCATCACCCACGTGGGTCCTAAGACTCACCTAATCACCTATTTACCCTCCCGTGACCCATTCATATAATATATTTATAAATATTAATTAGATAAATATAAATCAAATTTGTTATGAAAAAAATATGAAATATCTGTCATTTGAACTCTCACTACATATGTGACATTATTCCACTGTCATCATTTTTTTTAAAAATATTAATACACGAAATTAAATTTTGTACAACACAAAAGTTTGGACTGAAAAGATACTAAAGTCAATGGTAAAGGACAGGAAAATAGCACAAATAACGTGTAAAAAAATATTTCAATTGATATAACATATAACAAGGCAGAAAGAACTAAAAAGAAAATAACAATGAAAAATAACATTTAAACAAAAAAGAACAAATATCAATAGAATCTAAATAAAATATAATATTAGAAAAATAAAACTAAAAAAAGTAAAAGAACAACATACATATGGTAAGAAATGAGGAGAAAAAAACCCTTAGAAAAAATGCTTAACGGCAGGAAACAATAAAGAAAAAACCAATAAACATAAATATTATATATATATGTTTTATAAATATTTCAAGATAAGTCAATATAAATTATTTTATATATTATTATTATTTTTTTGGTTGTCATTCCGGTTTCTAAGACTTCGCCTTGACTAATCTGGACCGACCCGCGTCGCACACTTGGCTTTGGTGGGTGAGTCTCCCAGCGAGGATTTTCTGCATACACAACGCCTCGAACCCAGGACTTGCTTAAGCGATACCAAGCTGCTTACCACTTGGACCAACCCCCGTTTATAAATTATCTTAATTTTGACTATGATTTAAACTGATATTTTAAAAAATATTTATATCTTTGACGTGATCAATCTCAAATTCAATTATATATATATTGAACTTTTCAATAATATATCAAACAAGTAAATATGAATTACCTTGAATTTGACTATGATCCAAATTGATATTATATTTTTAATAATATTTGTAGTAACATGTTATAAGATTTGTTGGGGCAAGTGGGGATGGGGAGGGTACAAAGGCATATTCACGCCTTCCCCACCACCCATGACGAATTTAATTTTTATTTTTATCCTCACCCAAAAACCCGCAAATTTTATAACAATTCATTTCTAATTGAATGTGAAGTGGGACGAATCCCGTAAAATCCGCCCCACTGACATCCCTAATTATAAATTAAGAAAAATGATAAATGGCAGACCAATGATACGTCTTGCCAATCGTACAAGCCATGTGAATGGGTCATCTAATATATTAAGACTTGGGTTATATTTTGATATACAAGTCGTATAAAAAATTACACAACTTTTCATATTTAAACTATAAAATCTAAAACCTAAATTACTAACCCTAACGCCCTAGAACATAAACTATAAACCCTAAACTTTAAATTCTAATCATAAATCCTAAATTCTACACCCTGTAACTTAAACCCTTAAACCTTAAACTCTAACCTAAACCCTTCATATTTTCCCTAAGATATTATATTATGGATATAATTTCAATATTTTTGCTATAATTATTTATTTTTATTCCAACAATTAATTTCTAAAATATGTTCATCTCAATGTTTTTTTTTAATATTACATTTGATCTACATAGTTCTTAACACAAGGAAAAGTTTATTACATAAGTACATTCGAAATTAGAGAAATAAATAAAAATTTATGGAATAAATAATATAATTAAAATAATTTTTTTATTTAAAGACAAAGGTAAAGCCCAATATTTTTCTTGAAATAATGTTGTTTGAAAAATGATTTGTTGAAATAGAGTGCTTCAACAATTATTTGCTCATCTAAGGATAAATCTATAGTAACCAATGGAACTCGTCAATAAGTCTTACCGGCGAGTTCTCCTTCTAGCAAACAACATGCACGAATTTTTACTTAAAATCATCATGTAGGACGGATGATTTCCCCAAAATTATCGTGTAGGGAGAACAACTTTCCAATGTCATAGATATCAGCTTAAAATTGAAAAATAAAGAGGAACGTACAACGGGATGAGTCAAAAACCTAGAGAACAAACAAGTCACAAAACAGAGAAAACAACAACAAAAAACAACACCATAAAAATAAAATAACATGGTACCAAGAAGGAGATGAGATAAGTCGAGACTAAACCTAGGCATCAAGTAATACCCCAAAATTTAATAAGTGGATTTTAAGGGTCATTTAGTACTAAGATAATAGCTTAAAAGCTAACTTAGTGACTAAAATGAGAAAAATGTAAAAGTTATGATTTCTCTAATTATGGGTTTTGAAAAGGAAATTTCTAAGATTTAAAGGTCTCATGTGCTAGATAGTGAATTGAATAAGATATTCTTAAAGTTTGGTTGAATTCCAAGGAAAATTGGAATGGGAATTGAAGTTTAAAAAGTTAGTGACCAAAATGTAAAATTTGAAAATTTTATGGCTAAAATATAAACTTTGGAAAAGTTTGGGGAATAAAGTTGTAATTTCCTAAAAGTTAAGGGTTTTATTTCATAAATAAATAGATCAACTAAGGGTGTGAATCGAATGCGGAATTATTGGTTCAATCTAATACTTCGATTATTCAGAAAATCGCAGTTAAAGTTTAAGTGGAATTTGGATACCCGGATCGAACTAGAAAATTTTGAAATTTTGCCATATGATAGAGAAAGGTTATAAAAGTCATTTTCAAGTGTTAAAAATATTTTTAGTTTGATTCAAGATGAATCCTACAGTTTATTTCCGAGTAAAGAATTTTTTATCGGTATGTGTGGATCGAATGGGAATTTTGAAGACCGATCCAAAAGATATGGAAAACTTCATAAAATATTACTTTATGAATATTTTATTATAGTTGGTTGGATTCCAACTAGATTTAGTTGAATTTTTACAAGAATGGCAAACTAGTAAATAAAAACTAGTTGGAGGGCAAATTGGTCATTTAGACCCAATGGCAATTTTGAAATATTTAAAAAGTTATAAATCAATTTTGGAAAGAGGAAATGGAAGATTAAATCTTGGCTCTTGATTGATGATAAAATCAATCTCAACCATTGGATAAAAGGGTAAAATTGTGATTTCACTATTAAATGAATTTAATATTCATTTAATAGATATATGTGTAAAATAATGGTGAAAAGATGAACAAATGTTCAAATTTTCCAGCTAAAAACGTGAGGTCTAAGGAAAGAAAGAGAATTTTTTCCAAGCTCGATTCAAGCCCCGAAACTCAGTTTTCAAGTAATCTCTTCAACTACAAAGTTGTTCTACTCTTCAAGCTCTATCTTTTGATATCAATAATTCATGGAATCCATGCTTGATTGATGAGAATTTATATGAGAAAGAAATTAGGGTTTATGGATCAAATTGGGGCTTTTGAGATTTTATGATTCCATGATTGAATTCAATTGAAATCAAGATAGTATGATGTTAAAATCATGATATTGAGTTGGGATTTAAGTTTTACATGTTTTGATTATTATGAAGATGATTAGGGTTTATGGATTCAAGTTTAATTTAGGGTTTGAGATGTTGAAATAATGACCTAGTAAGCTTGAATTGTTGTTTGGAAGCAAAACCCTAAGTTAAATTGTGTAGGGACCATTTCGGCAAATTGAAAAGTTGAAGGGCCAAATATAAATTTTTAGAATCTGGAGTGTATTTATGTTATTAATGATGTTAGAGACAAGAAAATGAAGTTAGAATGCTAAATTGATGTTGAATTGAATAAGTGACCATTTTGATAAATTGTCAAAGTTAAGTGACCAAATCAAAATTGAAGTTTTGTATGGAGGATAAATCTGGTTTTTAGTTGTAATGATGGAATTAAGGTAGTAGTGTTGAATTGAGGACTAATTTGCAAAGTTAAGAAGCTTGAATCCTTATCTTTGCATTTTAGTGACTGTTTCGGTAAAGAAGGAAAATTAAGGAGAATTATTGTGAATAATTATTTGATAAAGAAGGTCAAAAGATGGTGGTTTAGAGCAAGTAATTGGACTAAATTGAAAAGTAGAGAAGTAAGGAGAAGTTAGTGTAAAAGTTGAAGTTGTTTATGGAAGCTGTGTAGAAAACTGTTTTATGGAAGTAACTTTGAAAATTCACCATAAATTCTACAAAAATGGTTAGATGGTGAATTTTATACCGATGTAAAGATTTGTTCGTCTAATTTCGTCTTCAACAAAAGGAAACTGATTTCGAGTTCCGAGTCAAAAGATATGAATTTTTAAGTGACGAAAGGTCAGAAAACAGAGCACCAGTCTGTTCCGAAATTAGCACAGGAAATTGACTTTGGAAATTCACCATAAATCGTACAAGTTGAATTGGGCTATTAATTTATATGGGTGAAAAGTTTATCAAATCTAGTTTCTTTCAAAACAAACGGAGTCGAATTCCAAGTTGTAGATTATTTTATAGAAATATTTCTTTGAAGGTACTGCAAATTGCCAGAAAATGAGAATTGATACACTTTGTATCTAAGGTTGATTAGTAAGCTTGAAAGGGGTTAATGGAAGTTTAAATTGGTCACTAAGGACCATAATGAGTTTTTGAACAATACAAGGAAGAAAGGAAAACGTTTGGAAATTTTTATATTCGAATTATTCTATTAGACAATGTGTATAAAATATTTATTAGATTTTCAACTAGTAAATATCAAACAATATCAAAAGATATCTTAATGATACTAATGTACATGTCATATTTAAACTATAAAATTTAAAATCTAAATTACTAACCATAACTCCCTAAAACTAAACTATAAACCCTAAACTTTAAATTGTAATCATAAATCCTAAATTTTACTCCCTAAACCCTTAAACCCTAATCTCTAACCTAAAACCTAAACCCTTCATATTTTCCCTAAGATATTATATTATGGATATAATTTCAATATTTTTATTCCAACAATTAATTTCTAAAATATGTTCATCTCAATGTTAATTTTTAAAAAATATTACATTTGATCTACATAGTTCTTAACACGAGAAAAAGTTTATTACATAAGTAAATTCGAAATTAGAGAAATAAATAAAAATTTAAGGAATAAATAATATAATTAAAATAATATTTTTTATTTATAGACAACGGTAAAGCCCAATATTTTTCTTGAAATAATGTTGTTTGAAAAAAGATTTGTTGAAATGGAGTGCTTCACCGATTATTTGCTCATCTAAGGATAAATCTATAGTAACCAATGGAACTCGTGGGGAAACCTTACCAACAAATTCTCCTTCTAGCAAACAACATACACGATTTTTTACTAAAAATCATCGTGTAGAACGGATGAATTCCCCAAAATTATCATGTAGGGAGAACAACTTTCCAATGTCATAGTAAAGCTAATTGATATATATATATATATATATATATATATATATATATAACATTAAAAAATAAAGAGGAATGTACAACGGGAAGAGTCAAAAACCTAGAGAAAAAACAAGCCACAAAACAGAAAACAACACCATAAAAACGAAATAACATGGTACCAAGAAGGCGACAAGAGAAGTCAAGACGAAACCTAGACATCATATTCAATATTCTTCAACTGTATGTAAGATATGTGGTCACATAAACATGAAATCATTTAGAATAATGCAGAGAGAAACAATAGAGAACATCGTGACACAGTCAAATAATCGTTGATGTCAAATTGATCGAAAATGAACACAAACAAAGTCGGAGTGCCAAGCCTAGCGGACTTTCATCAACAGAAAATACAACGAAAGCCTACGAGACAGGCACCAAGGCCCAAACCAACCAACACAAATCAAAAAGGAAGAGAAATGGAGGGGGAGAGCATAGTCCCCATCTCGTTCGTGACCCCACCTCCACCTCGCAAAAGGACCAATTAAAAACTTTGGACACTGAAGACGAACAACCCATCAAGAAGGCCAACGAGAGCTTTAGAGAGTAAAAAATGAAGGGAAAGGATGGTCAAAAACAAAAAACGAAAAAAATAATGAAAACGAGATCGAGATAAAAAAAAACCCAGCTACAGTTGGTAACAACAATTGGTTGTCGCCAAATGAGCAAGGTTAGGGTTAGGGTTTTTTTTCCTGTCCTAAATAGTTAAAAGGTAAACCACGACCAACCAACAACATGCCAAACAAAAATATATATTTTGTTATGAATAAAAAGGAATCTATTACTTTTTGAGGGATTGAAAAGCAAATTTACAATTACCTTACTTTTAAAACCTAAAATTTAAAGAGACCACAAAGAAAATTCTTACCACTTGGGCTAAAATATTAATTTCCATGGGGCATTGATGCGGATAGAGTTAATAAAGGCCGAGTTCAAAGAACTGAAGATGGCATTAAAAATAGTATAATAAACCATTTAATAAAGTTAATTGAAGCTTAATTTAGTCAAACATAGTGGACTCCCATATTCGTTGAATAACATTTAACACTAATCAGAGATTAATTAACTATATCCATAAGAACTTATCTTTAAAAATTATTAGAATAGTTAATTGCATCATATATCCCCAAACTATGACCCTCATTCTATTTTAGTCTCCAAACTTTTAAATATTTCAATTTTACCCCCAAACTATGTACCCTTTCTAAATTGATCCTCAAACGTCTAACATTTAAGATCCATCCTCAAATTATCGTGTATGACACATCATATTATTACATAATAAACATCAGAGTAGTTAATATTTTTATAACAATTTTATTAATATGTGATATCTTTAGTATATACTAATAATTTGAAGGTTTTTGGGAATGAAATTAAAATGTTCAAAAATTTTAAGATCAATTTAAAACGAGAGTTATAGTTTAAAGATGAATTAGAATTATCAAAAATTTGAAAACCAATTTAAAATTAGGGTCATAATTTAAAGATGCAATTGAAATGTTTACAAGTTTAAATACTAGTATAGAATGAGTCATTGTTTGGACACGTATAATGTAATTAACTCTTACTAAAAATTATGACGAACTTATCTTTAAATTATTAGAAATTATGACTCGAATTCAATTTTGATCCGGTCCGAAAAGTTAAAAATAAAATTTAATAAAAAAATACTTACAGATAATTTCCATACAGAAGTACACTTTCAGGATTCGATTATACTTTGCTTTAAACAAAAACTAAAATAGGAAATTTTTAATTAATTAAACTTTTTTTTTTTTTGCAAAAATACATTTCTTACAAGTCCCATAAAAATGAGTAGAAAAACAGAGGGAAATACAGAATTATCTTTAATTTAATAAATTTTTAACCAGTTAAAATATTAATCATCCCTACAATTCTATTTATTTTTAGAATTTAAATATGTTGATTTTTCTTCAAATCAACAACAATGGCACTGACATTATCAGCGCTATGTCTAGCCAAGGCCAATTTGGTTAATAAAATGGAAGCATCCCAACAAGCCTTGTCGGAACTATCGGTTCCTCCGCCACCACCACGAACCGCCGCGTCACTAGCTGGTGACATTTGTGGCGATGCCGGCTTTTGTGCGCGTAAACACATACGAACCACCCCGCAAGCTGTCTCGTTCGTCACCACGTCCCATAATCCATCGCTCCCCAATATTAAACATTCATCCTCGCTAGTTCTCTCCGTTATTGTCACCTCCGGCTCCGGTATAACGAACGGCTTTAAATAATTATCACCGATTGCTCTAGACATGGCTAAAACACCAAGAACTCGAGGGCCATCCCAGTAAATTACTCGGCCACCGGCTTCTTCGATTCGGACCAGTTCATCGGGTCGATCCGGCTGCGATCATTAAAAAATATATACAAATTAAAAATCTGAGGCGTGATTTGATTTTAATTCGGTTATAAAAATTTAAATATTTAAATTAATAAAAAATAATACCTTGTGATCGTCGGAGAGGGGGACAGCGACGTCGTTGCGGCACAGGACAGCGCGGGAATCACCGCAGTTGGAGACGATGATCTTATCCGGCGTGACGATAGCAACCACGGCGGTGGATCCGACGGCGTCGCACTGCGGAGTTTGGAGTTCGCATCGGCAATTTGAATTCTCTTTATCGTTAACCGTCGATTCTTGATCCATCCGCTCAAAGCTTCGCTCCATAGTCAGCTTCCAGTCCACCGTCTTTCCGCCGCCGATAGCTTCGATTTCTTCTTTAACAATCTCATGAAACCGATCTCTACACTTCATCGCAACCTAAAAAAATACAACAGAAGTCCACAACAAGTAAAACTAAATTCAAAATTTAAGTAATATTTTCAAGTCAAAAGGAGAAAAGATAAGTTTTAGTACATGAGAGCAACCGTGACCGTCGAACACGCCGTAAAAGTGAACATCCGAAGAAATTTCAGCTTCACAGCTTAGTTTACACAACGACGGATGAATCGAAACGGCGTCTTCCATATCTCGTCGCCTCCCGCAAACGGAAGTCAAACCGAACTTCGGCGGTTCGATTTCAGTCGCTAATTCTACTGTTCCATTAGAATTTAAACCTTCATTAATATCACGATCTTCGTTAACCTGATTAGATTCCGAGTTCTCAATCGCGTTATCACAGTCACGAGGAGAAGCCGGGAGGACGAGATCGAGATCATGATCCAGCTTCTGCCGTTTTCTTCCGTTTTCCAACGGCGATGAAACGGCGGCATCGGAGACTAACATAAACGGCCGAATCTCCATTCTCCGGCGACGGGAAGATTTCGAGGCCTGTTCAACAGCAGCTGCTGATTCACTCTCCGCAACAACACCACAGCAAACTCCAGCCATTTAGATTACGATACAAAAATTGAAAAAAAAATCAATAAATCAGAACTCTTTTACAATTACGAAAAGAAACCTTGTTTCAAAATCAAGAGATTTTTTTCCTCTTTTAAGAGATATGAATCGGAAATGAAAGGACCCATGAAAATGGCAGACAATGGAGCTTTTGTAGTGAGAGAGGAACTGGGAGCCACATTCAAAGTACGGGCTACCCGTCACCGATCGGGCAAGATGGACCCGACACGTACAGTTGGTCTGACGTCGATTTTAGTGGTTATAGAATTTGATCATGGGCCGTCGGGTTGATCAGAACCGTTGAATCATAACACGTGGAGATGGCTTTTGAAGGGGAAGTGGGGATATACGTGGGCCAATGATTGGGCGACACGAGTAGTTGAAACGACCTTTAGTTCACTGACACGCATGTGGTCCATAAGAAGGAGAGGGGGGATGACCCTGCTTTGCCGCTCTTTGTGTGTTTTTTTTATAAATATATTATTATTATTATTTCCGAAGAAAAATTATTAAAAATAAGCTTTTGTTGAGATATCACCACGTGGCACACATTGAATACGAGATTCTTTTGCTTGATTTACCACTCCACGCGCTACCCTGGGAGAGTTATCTTTAGTCACATTCAAGATTTTAACTATTAGTAAATGAATTTGGCTCAAATAAGTACGTTTATGTTCGTATTTGTTTGTTTTAATTGTTCATGGTCGATATGTGTTTGTTTAACTTTTGAATATGATTTTAGAAATAGTTTAACTTTTACAAACATCATTAACAGGTTTAGAAATTGAAATACGATAAAAATGATTTTTTTTTCAAAATGGGTAAGCAAAAATATTTGTTTTACTTTACTCATTAAATTATTTTTTTTAAAAAAATCATACTAATTTAAGCTTGTTTCTAAAAATGAGGATACAATTGTTTCCTTAGGGAGTTGCATGCATTGACTAACAAAAGTGACTAGATAAATAAGTTAACGCTACTTACTGAAAACGATATAAATAAGTGATTAATGATTATTTGCGACGATGTAAATAAGTATAAGTGTATTTAAAATTTATGTTTTTTTATTATTTTTAATAATATATTTTATTAAATATCAGCTTCGTTAACTAGTTTTGTCAAATTGTTAATTGTGATTGCTGTAATATATATATATATGTATATGTGCTTGTTCGTTTATTAAATAAATATAATTTTTATTTTTGCTTATTTTTAGATTAATATAAAAATGTTATACAAAAAGAAATTTTCCTTTTATTATTAAAATAATCATAATTTAGTTAGAGAATTAGGGAATCTTTTGAACTAAATTCAGGTAAGATTTGAACTTTACAATTTATCTTTTGGCAGTAGACGGAGCGTGTGCATACGCAGTCAGTGGCTGCGAGTGGAGGAAAAACAAATCTAAAACATGAAGACATGTAATGAAATTTCTGCTACGTAACATATGGATGAACTGTGGGACCACATGTCACGATTGACGCCTAGCATAAAATTTGAACCATTGATTTCTACACCAATATTCGACACGTGTCTTAATCTGACGTGTATCAGATGGTGGTCACGCCCCCACTCTCCCTCGCGCCTTAACACGTTTCTGGCATTGCTTTGTGAAGAATTTTATATTTCGCCGTCCTTTGTAATTTGAACACGTAGCTTTATTTTCCCACTACTCCCGCAACTTTTATGAATTTCACGATCAATCCCTTTTCTTATTTAAATTCATTTCTTATATTTAATTTATTTAGAGGTGACAATCGACTCGTTTGGATCATATTTGGGTTAGATCATTTTTTAATTCGAGTTACTTTCAGTTTGAGTTGATTTGGGTCAGGTCGAACCTGATTCAAGTTTATTTCAAAGTCTATCTTATTTCATGTCGGGTAAGGTATCAGGCAGGCCCAACCCTGAGCAAGGGCAATATAGGCGCCCGCCCAAGACTCATTGCTCAGAGAAATTAAATATTTATATATTTTTTAATTATATTTATTATTAAATATTTATTTTTTTCTAAATACTTGATATTAGTGCTGTTTTTTAATACCTGTTAATAAGAGATAAGTTTTTTCAATATTTATTATTAGGGTTTACCTTTAATATTTCATTTTTTCCTAATACTTGTTATTAGGTTTTTTTAATATTTGTTATTATGGACATAGTCTTAAAATTCAAATTTTTTTCAATATTTGTTATTAAAAACCCAATTTTTTTCAATACTTGTTACTGTAAACCTGCTCTTAAAATTTATTTTTTTCCATTACTTGCTAATAGGGATAGAGATTTAAATAGTGATATGTAACCACAACAACCACCGTTATATGATTGTAGTGGCACTATCTGAAGCCGCGATACATGCAACCGTTATGTCTACGTTAGCGTATGTTATTAAGAAATTTCACAACCGATATACTTGCAGTGACTATAATAACATATGTTATGTTCACAATTGCGATAAACGCAACACAACCGAAAAAATATGGCTGCAACTGCAATTATAATTTAAATCCCTGATTTTTTGCCCAATTTTTAGGTTCGCACAAGGCCTCCAAAAGCCCAAGGTCGGCCCTGGTATCAGGTCGGGTCAATATTGGTCGAGTTAAAATCAAGACGATTGAATTTTTGTTCGGATAAATATCAGATTGATCGATCTTCGGTTCGGGTCAATACTAGATCCGTTGTTTTTTCGGGTCTAGTCAATATCAGATTGGTCATTTTTTATTTGAGACAATATATAAAGATGATCTTTTAAAGGGAAAAATTATATTAAACCATTAAATTCTTACTAAACGTGATTGTTAATTAGTAATATAATACAACAGGAGAATAAAACATACATATTTTAGTAAATTAAATTCATGTTGCTTTTGTTTCGGTTGCTTTCAGTTCAGGTTATTTTTGGGTTCGATTACTTTCAATTCTGATTCATTTTCGGTTCAGCTAAAATTAATTTCGATTTACTTCGCATTATGGTCAACCAGATCTAAATTTATTTTCTATTAACTACAATTTTCCTCTGAATCAATTGATATAATAAATAGCTAAATTTTATCACATCTATGACATGAGTCAAATAAAAATATTTTATGTACATAGATATTTATGAAAAATCAATCAACGAATGAATATATGTGGAATGGTAAAGGATTTGGATACAAAACCATTTTGTCTTAAAGATTAAAAATTGATTTTTAATTGTTTATTATTTTAAACAATATATATATATATATAAGTTTAGGGGAAATAAAAATATATATTTTTTAAACATCAACAAGTGTTGTTGTATAGTGTTAACGTATTAAAATATATGGTTTAAACCTTAAAAGGAATATATTACTAAGAGAAATAATCAAATATGAATGACACGTTGATTAAACCATGTATTTAAATTGTGAATTATTATAAAAAAATAAATTTCATAAGCAGTGTTGGTATGAATGACACGTGTCTAATAAAGATAAATAAATAAATGAATGGGACCATGTCTTCCTCCTAGCCATGTTCGTAAATTTGTTTTTTTCCACACGTGTGTTAAATATTAACTTTAAATTATATATTTAAAAAGACGAAAATTATAATATTAATAAGTGTTATGAGTTGATATTATTTAATTTATGTTATAAACTTAATAAATGTATTGATATTTTTCTTATTAAGTATAAAAGTTTACATTTCAAATATAAATATCATAATTCGAATCCACACAAATGAACAACATAAATATTATTGAGCACAAACAAATTGATGGATCTCAAATATATTAATCATTTAGAATACATAATAAATTTATTGTTTATATCACGAGTTAATTGAACATTTACTTGATTCGAAAATATTAAAAATCGACTTTCCCATACGACAATAACTATTACTATGATGTTATATATTTTTATATTTTTATATAACTTTTAAATACAATAGTAAAAAACTGTTAAATTTGAAGGATAACAGCCAATAAAATGGTGCCGCGTAGAAGGTTAGTGCTTAATTTGAAGGATTTTATGATCCGGCGTCCTTTGCGATTTGAACACGTATCGAAATTTCATAATTGCTCTTCATATTTAATTGTCTTAAGGATATAAGAAAAATGTTAAATTTTGACAGTTTTTTAATATATTAATATAGTACGATGTGTTACAATATTTTTATTTAAATTTTTTTATAAGTTTTAAAAATTATAAAAACTTATAAAATTTGTAAGAAAATACTTTTTGAAAAAAAGCTGTAAATGCAATAGAAATGTAGTGTATTGTGTAGTTGAAATTGGTCAAAAATTTTAATTAATTTAAATTTTTTGTTAAAACTCTTAATTGATTTAATTTTTTGATCTAATAACTTAACTGGATGCAAAAAATATTCAGGGGCTTAATTGACTTCAAAAAAAAAAACCAAGGGTTTTTTACACCCTTAAGCTTGTTTTATTATTTCTACAATTATTTCAAATAATAAATAACATATATTTGTAATAATTAGATATTTTTAACTTTATTGTTTCTACAATTATTTCAATTAATATTAATAATTGTCAATAATCTCTAGACCAAGTGGTTAAAAGCTCTCAGTTAATACTTTTCCTTGGGTCGTTGGTTCTAGACCCATTAGGAGCAAATTTCACATTCTCTTCCCTAGGTAAAAATTGTTAAAAAAATAATATTAACAATTTTATTTATCTTTACTTTATTATTTCTACATATAATTTACATGTGACGTGGGGGAAATATAATACATGACATGGTATTAATGCACCAACAATAAATTAGATAAAAATTTATTAATATACTTTAAATTTTATTTAAAAAAATTAAATAAATATATTTCGTGATATTATTATAGTATTATTCAACAATTAAATCTCAAAATTATACAAAATTTTGAATTTTTTGACAAAAAAAAATGATTTTAACATGTAATGTGATACAATTTATATATTATAGTATTACATCGGCTTGTGATTATATTTACATCGGCATGTAATGTGATATATTATAGCTCCCTTGTTCATCAAATTAGGTTGTTGGTGGCTTGGGATTAGGATGTTCGTTTTGTTGAGATCTACATGGAGGCAAATATGGTGGCTGACTTGTTGGCGAAATATGGATTTCAAATAGGGCAGAGGGAGATAGTTTTTGTTCAGCCTCCGGAGTCCGGACATAGTTGTTAACACTGTGCATGTGAATATTAATGGTTCTGTAACTTGACTGTTTATGTAGGTCTCCAAGTGTACTCTTTTTTTTTATTTAGTTTAGGAAGGTTTTTTAACGACGCACCTGTTGACCTTTCTTTTTTTTTATCAAAAAATATGTATAATTGGATCAAAAAATCAAAACTTTAATTTTATATTTGAATTTGAATTTTTCACCATTATCTTATGCAACTTTCCATCTAAATCAACCAGGATGAATCCACTATAAAACACCAACTCCCATATTATTTATCAATCATATACTATTAATTAACGTTTAAATAAATAGTTTAAAATAAATTATAATATATTAATTGTGTCCATATATAAATAAAACTCCAATATCGATTAATCATTGTTTTTTTTTAATTTCATTGGTTTTTTGTTAAAAAAATATTTAAAAAATGAATTAATTGATAGAATATGAAAAAGTAAAAATGGTTTCTCGGCAACGAATTATAAAACCAAATACAAAATCACGTGAAGGGAAAAAGCCTCAACGTACACGTGTAGGGTCAATGTTGAATGTATGTTTTAAAGTAATATTTTTCATATAATTATAGATGTTTGATGTATTTATCAATCAAGGCGTGTCCCAGTAAAAAAAAAATGAACAAATATTATCTTATAATTATTTTTAGATTATTAAAAAAATATCAGTTTAATATATATTCTTGTTTTAAATTATTTTAACCTTTAACGTTTTATTTTGGGTTAAAATGATCTCTTTATAGATAAATATTATTAATTAACTAACGATAAATAGTTTAAAATAAAAAAAATAATTTTTTATGTATATTATACTACTATATTAATGTGTACTGTCATATATGTTTTTCACATCATTTTAGTTCATTTTATGTTAATCGACTAACGATTTTATATATAGATGAAATTATTTTGGTCTAAAATAAAAAGATGAGGATTAAATTACTTAAAAATAGCAACTAAAGTTATTATCCAGTCAAACGTTATGAATATCTTAAACAGTTTACCACCAATTAATCCCTAACAAGTATTATAGTCTCGTTTTAGGGACGACTCTTCCAATATTAATTTTTTTATTTAGTTGTTCTCTTAATTTTTATAGACTATGTCCTGACTAATTTAAATTAATTTGTATCATTCACCTAATTTTAGTGAATGGGTTTTGCGGAGAGATTTAAACTATATTTTAATATGCTACGAAAGACGTGGAAATAGGCTTACGTAAGAAAAGATAAAGTTAGGGTTCAATGGGCAGGATTGGAGCCAGTAAAACTGTGCCACGTATTAGGTTAGGGCTGGCAGGCATGATTGCAAAACCATTATATTATTTTCGGTAGCGGACCTAATCACCTTTGAAAACTGAGTCTGAACTGACCAATCTTCTTCTCCATTATTATTAGGTTAACTAATGCAATGGTAGTTTATGTTTTAGCTAAGTATAGTTTTGATCATTAATTTTTAAATTTAATCGATAAATTTATTTATGTTTTTGATCTATAAAATTTTAGTCACTAAGACATTTGTTGCCGTTAAACATTAACGGCTTGCTGATCTGGCAGCAAAAAAAGAGTAAACTATTGCAATGGTCACTTACGTTTAGTCAGTGTAAACTTTTGGTTACTGATTTAAAAAATTATACGTTTTTATTGTGTAAACTTCTTGTCACTCGAACGTTTGTTTACGTTACACTAACGACGTGCGAGTTAATAAAAAAAGTTTATTTTTAATTTCACCCATGAATTTTTAAAAGTTTATTTTTTCAAAAAAAAAAACTGAAATCCCTTTCAAGCCACCAACTTTAGCCCACCACCGTCCGTCCATTTGATTTAGCCTTCGACGAACCTACACTCGACTTTCCGGCTCTTATTCCTCTTCCTCCAATCCTCTAGGTGCTATTGCCAACGCTCATATCAGTTTTTCTCCCAAGACCTAGGTCCCTTTTTCTTTTTACGCTTTAATTTGTAGTTTACCTTAAATAATTTCATGATACTCTACAGGATCTCTGTAAAAAAATGAGAGGGATGGATTGCAATGAATACATAAAAAAGAAGAATGGTAAGATAACAGTGACGGTCTGTCTTTTTGTCGCGCTTACCTCTCCTATGCAAGTTTTCAAGACCCTCTTTAATTCCAAAACAAATTGATTTTCAAACAATCTCATCTTACCAAAACCCTTTTTTTCTATTGTTTTCTCATGGAGTTTTCACCGTCATTTTAGTTGCAAAACTCTTTACCGTTAATGACTGATGTTCTAGTTTTAGAGCTTTCCCACATGTATTTTTCTCTATTAGTAAATCCTAAAGTAATCAGATGAGAGAGTAGTTCAAAATTTTTCAGCCAACCCCAAATACTAAAATAATCTGAGTGTAAAGCAAACCAAAGATTATGTGTTGACAAGAGCCGATAAGAGTGTTGGCAAAAGCACCTAGAGGATTGGAAGAAGAGGAAGAAGAGCCAAGAAGTCGGTGTGAATTCGGCGAAAGTTAGGTCGGATGGATGGTGCTGACTTGAATGGGATTAAGGTTTTTCTTTTTAGGTAAAAAATGAACTTTTAAAAATTCAGAGGTAAAATTAAAAATAAATATTTTTTATTAATGTGCACGTCATCAAGGTAACGAAAACAAACGTTCGAATAACCATAAGTTTACACAACAAAAACGTTAGTGACCAAAATGTTCAATTTTAAAATCTGTGACCAAAAGTTTACACTGACTAAACATAAGTGACCATTGCAATAGTTTACCCTTTTTTCGCTAATAGATCAGCAAGCCGTTAACGTTTAACGACAACAAACGTCTTAGTGACCAAAAGTTTACAGATCGAAAACGTAAGTCACCTTATCGGTCGAATTTAAAAATCTGTAACCAAAATTGCACTCAATGAAAATATAAGTGACCATTACAGTAGTTTAACCTTATTATTATTATTATTATTATTATTATTATTATTATTATTATTATTATTATTATTTGTTTTTAAAGTATTTTTAAGTGAGTCACCCTCCATGGGTTGACTCGAGTTATTTAAGTTTTAATGTTGGAGAAAAGTACTTGAATTTAGACACGAGTTTGACTTTGAAAATCAGATCCAATTAATTCGAATTTAAATTTGAAGGAATTTGATTTGATTATAAAAATATAAAATTTTAAAATTTATGTATTCGAATTCAAAAGTAGTTCAAATCATAAATGATCTGAATAAATAAATTCAAGATGATCATGTTTAAATTTTTTTAAAAAAATCTTAAACAATTTAAAACATGCGTGTTTGATATTGCTGTTAAAAAATACTTTTAAGCAGATAATATATATATGACATTTTTAAATATAAAAAGACTAATGATATAAACGATGATATATAAGTAACTTTACTTTTTGGCCTGAAATGCTACAAGTTTTATATCATTTTTTTTGTCCCAAAAATAATTTTGGGTACAAATGTCAGTTTGAAAAGCAATGAAAAACATACCATAAACCTGAATGAATTTGAAATTTGAAATGACTAGAAAATTTTAAAACTTAATTAACTTGAATCAAAATCAGTCAATTAGAGTTGTCCAACTAACTTGTATGTGTAAATTTAATTAAATCTAAAATGTTCTTAAATATGATTTACTAATACTATCATTAAGCACAAGTTGGTGTTATCAGTTAATAAAATGTTAACTTAATTAGAAAATTATTAAAATAAATATCTTATATAATAAAAGTGAATATATTTTTAAAAACCATATCATATTTATTTTTACTTAGATTTTTACTATTTTTTTAAATTTTAAGTTTAGATTTGTATTTTTTATTTTCTGACAAATTACTCTAAAACTCATGTAATAATTTTTTTTTCTTGGATTAACACATTTATAACCCGACGTCGTATAGTATTATAAAGCTTTTAATTGCATAAATAAAGATAAAAAATTACCTTATACTCCATTTCTTTTTGGATAGCCATTAAACTTAAGTTGCCTCTTGGGCTTGGGCCAGCTAACTTGTAGATTGGGTAAACTGGGTTTTTAGACATGTGACTCATTTCCACTTCTCTTGTGAAGAGAGAATATAAAATCATGATCAACCTCAAATGTTCAACTCGGCCATATATATATATATATATATAAGATAGGACCTCTTACACAATGTAATTTTTTTGGACCGTTAGATGAAGGTAAATGGATGACTGAGATTAACCATAAGAAATGTGAAAATTATCGCATGAAAAAATAAAGAAATAATCTTAGCCATTTATTTTCCTCATCCAAAGGTTCACAAAAAGTCTAAAAGTAATTGAGTTTTACATTGTGCAATTGGATCTTAACCCTATATGTATTATATATTATTATTATTTGGACTTGGAGTAGGTTGGATTTAATCGTTTTTTTATTGAAATTTCAAGATTGAGTTATTCTTTTATTATGTCAGGTCAGTGATAAAATATTTTAAACTCAAGTCAGATCAGAGTTGGATTAAAATTTTAAAACTTTGATTTAGGATCTAGATCGGAACGATTAGAAACCCACCTCACCCTGCTGCCATACACCTTACATACCCTATTACTCTATCACTAGATAATATATAAGTCAACAATCTGTAGAACATGTGATTAAAGCTCTTAGTTGACACTAGGGATGGCAACGGGGCGGGGCGGGTTTTTGGCCATCTCGATCTATTAACCCCTAAACTCGACCCCGCCCCGCTCCGTCTAAGTATATTAAAATTCTTCGATGATAAATATTAGATTCGATCGAACTACCATTAGATTCACAAAATATAAATTTCACAGACTTTAAAACTGTATAAAAATAAAATAAAACCAACTAAATTACTCACATGAAAAAATACATATTTTAAAAAATAAACTCGAACCATTGACCTTCAGAATCAGATATGTTAAAATTCAAACAATACCTAACAAAAATTTACGATAAACACAAACTAAAAAAAATAGCATGAAACCCTTAAAATTGTTTACATATAGTAGTATTTTTATGAATATAATAAAAATAATAAAAAATATACTCGGGCAGGGCGGGGAATTTCCATCTCATACCCGAACCCTCCCGACCCGACTTAATATTTTTCAATACCCGCCCCGCCCTGCCCCATCCCCAAAAATTATAGAAAAAACCCGACCGGGTCGGGTTGGGTCACATCGGGCCGGGTCGGGTAATTTTGCCATCCCTAGTTGACATTCTCCTTTCCCCCTAAATTGTGAGTTCAAGACCCATTAAAAGCAAAATTCTCCTTTCCTCCCCTTAGATAAAAATTGTTAAAAAAAACTAGATAATATATAATCTATTTTTATTCGAATCAAGTAGTTTTGTGGTTAGAGACCTCAATATGGACATGGAATTGGTTAGTTGACTTTTTGTCAAATGGTCCTCACAATATCGACAACGTGAGGCAACCTGAGACGTTGCAATGGCATGCAGTTTCAGTTTCTAAATGAATCTCCCGAACCAGATAGATCATTCTCCCCATGTGCATCTCTGCCATTACCATATTCTCAGACCACAAACCCTATTCTCTTTATGTCTGTCTTTAAAAACCCTGTGTGACAAAACGAAGAAACCCCAGCCCAGACATTCAAAAAACATATAAGAAACCCCATCAAAACAGCAAGATTTGTTGTTGGGTGGTAACATAAATTCCCCTGCAACATGCAACAACCTTTTCATTTATCACATGGTGTTGTTTCTTTAAAAACTCAATTGTTAATTAGGTTAAGAGAGTGATGTCTCATCTGTTTTCCTTATGGAGTTAAACGTGGGGAAAAACAACTCCAAATTACTCAGACACCTCCCCCCGTGTATCCTGGAGGATCCATCGGCATCACAGGGATGAATATAACTTAGACGGTCTATATTTTTAACTTTATGATTCAATTTTTTTAGTTTGATCCCTACAAAATTTTAAATTATAATTTATTTTATTTATTCTGATATCATTAAATAATTTTTATCTTAGTGGTATAGTGTGCAAGTGAAAGTAAACTTATTTTACCTAAAGTCAACAGATATGAAATCCTACTATAAATATTTCGATTCTTGTTTTTTTCCTTCTAATTTTTTTTATAACTCTTATCGTAACATTTTATTCTCGACCCTTTTAACTTTTAATTCCTAGTTTCGCCCTACTTATTAATGGCTACAACAACCTATCTTTCTGGATTAGGGCAGATTTATAAAAATTTTCATTAGGCTTATAGGTTTGGTTTGGTTTGTTGAGGAAAGAGCAATTACTCGTTTTTAAGTTTTTTCGTGCCGTTTATATGAAGAAATTATTAGATGGATCTGGCTCACCACGTTATTTATAGTCCATCCAATGAGGTTTATCCATTTCAACATAACTTTCAAATAACTATCACTCTTTAATGACATGTAGGAAAGATGTGAAGATTCACCTTGGGAAAATATGAAATGGAAAATTGTTATTGGATGGGATCATGGATGACGTGGTGAGCCAACCCATCTAATAATTTTTCATTTATGTGTCTGGATTAATATTTTTTATACCAATTTGTGGTTAATTACACAAGAACTCCCAAATTATAACGTAGATTTTATATTAACCTCTATACTTCACAATTTTTAAGAGGGTATTGTTATAGTCACCTACTTCCCTCACTTTCTTAGTTAGTTTGAGTGTTAAATGCAAACTTAAATCTCACATAAAACATATTTAAAAACATAAGAATCGAATTGTAAACACGTCTTTATTACTGTATGAAATGTTTGGATATGATTTATTCGGGAAAAATGGTAGCTTTTCCAGATCTAATGACAATCCTTTTGTTTTTTAACACGTCAGATCCAAAGTGTACATATTATAAGTACGCACATGTTACAATTTAATTCATTTGTTTGATGGAAGTGTATGATTGATATAATACTGATATTTTGCAAATTCAATCATTTTTTTTAAAATTTAAGAGCTGATTTAAAATATGGATGATAGTTTGGGAATGTTTGATGCAATTAATCGCAGAAGAATATTACTAGTAATATATAGTTTAGATGTGTATAAACTATTCAACTTGGTTTCATTGTGTGTTAGGTGAAGATCTTGGACTTTTAGGGTAACATTGAGAGAAGTGAGTGGGAGAGAACATAAAGTTTTTCATAATTTTTGGGATGAGATGATGAGAAAACCTTTTTACTAACGCATAGAGGTCTGATTTGATTCAACTTCGAATATAATTAGGGTCTAATGTATTCTTCTGAGAATCGGGATTCGTCTTATATTATCATTTTCAAATCATTATCTTCATAAGACGGAAAATGTAAATTTGTAATATTCAATACAGATAAGTATATACATGTTTACAATTTTTGGAGATGATTTGTTTAGAGAGGTCTTATTTGATTCGTCTTCGAATATAATTAGGGTCTAATATAATCTTCTGAGTATCGAAATTCGTCTTATATTTTCATTTCCAAATCATTATCTTCATAAGACGGAAGATGTAGATTTGTAATACTCTATACAGATAAGTATATACATGTTTACAATTTTTGGGATGCTTTGTTTAAAGAGGTCTGATTTGATTTGTCTTCGAATATAATTAGGGTCTAATGTAATCTTCTGAGTATAAGGATTCGTCTTATATTATCATTTCCAAATCATTATCTTCATAAGACGGAAGATGTAAATTTGTAATACTCAATACAGATAAGTATATACATGTTTACAATTTTTGGGGATGATTTATTTAGAGGGGTCTGATTTGATTCGTCTTCAAATATAATTAGGGTCTAATGTAATCTTCTGAGTATCGGGATTCGTCTTATATTATCATTTTCAAATCATTATCTTCATAAGACGGAAGATGTAAATTTGTAATACTCAATACAGATAAGTATATATATGTTTACAATTTTTGGGGATGATTTGTTTAGAGAGGTCAGATCTAATTCGACTTCGAATATAGTTGGGGTCCAATGTAATCTATCGATAATATCAGAATATAATAAACATGTTTTCCATTGATAATATCAAAGAAATGACATAAAAGGGAGAAGAAAAATCAAAGTTAGACTGATGTTAATGCCTCCATTACAGAACACCAAGCCTGAGCTCAAGGTCCAAGTCTTCCATGGAACTTGCAGGATTAAGTTCAAGAACCTGCCATTGTAGTACCTTTGGTCGTTTATTACAAGTCACGGTTGATCGGTTCCTGAACAAGACAGAACTCAACCCAACGGACAACTTGGTCTCAACATGATCATCATCTGAGCCGAAAATCACATCACCGAGAGGCCTTTTCGCAGTAGAATCTGACCCAACCGATTGCACTTTAAGCTCCTCATCAAGTGATTGTTTAATCCTAGCTCTGTCCCTTCGATGAACATTCATGTGGCCCCCTAAGACTTGAGCCGACCTGAACTCTCGGTCGCAGAAGCTGCAAGAATACGACCTGGGAGGCCACATGCACCCCCTCAAACTCAAACACCGCGCCGCGTCTTCCGCAAACACCCTCCCCTCCCACGACGAATCACTTAAACACTTCATTGATACACTTGAAAGATGAGGATTTGAATATTTGATTGCTTTTTCAAGAACAAGAAATAGGGTTTACATAGAAGTAGATTGAGGGTATTTCAACCCTACGTTTGACATTTAATACATTGAAAACTACATGAGAATCTGAGAGGAAAGTTTTTGGAAAGATGAGGCTGAGCTGAAATGGTCTCTTCTGGTTTGCTTTGGCACATGCAGTGAAGCCATTCGGTTGGTTTTTAGCAGATTTGATGCACAGTCATTGTTGTTAAGTATTGTTTTGGCAATTTCTTTGCAGGGGGGTCCATTGTTTTAGCAACTCTTACAGATTGATCCACATGTGTGAAAGAAACTGAGGGGGGGGGGGGGGTCATTAATTCATTATGGGTACAATAATAACTGTTCCATTAAGTCATGTTTGCTTGGTTTACACAAAATGAAAGTAACCCATTTTCTTCATTTTTTAATAGGCTATTAATAAAATTATGTCCATACTGAGTTCAATTGGTATCGTTGTTGTCCTATATTATCCTTTAATGTGGTTAGTTAGATGTTCACAAATTCAATTATTCATATTAATTTAAAAGGAAAATCATTTGATACACGTGTAAAATTCAGACTACACACGTGTAATAACTACAGGGTTCTTTATGTTTTATGAGATTATGGATTTAGTTCAGGATTTAGGTTTAATTTGTATGATTTAGAATTTTGGGTCTATGATTAGAATTTAGAGTTTATATTGTTGGATTAGAAATTTAAATTTTAGTTTTTAAGGAGTAAATTGCATACTTGTGTACATTTTTTACATAGCACATGTATAAAAAATATACACTTAAAGTGGAGAGTTTAAAATTTAAGTTTTAATGTTGAGGGTTTAAATTATTTAAAATGTAAAATTTAGGGATTTAAGATTTGACATTGAAATAGACAACACCGTTGTGGTATAAATTTTACACAGTTTTTATTTCATCGACACCTTTTTTGTATTTTTCCTTTGTTTCATATTTATTTATCCATACATATAGATAGATATAGAGGGGGCAGTCGTCCCCCTAAAAATTTGAAATTCATATATGATTTAATTATTTTTTAAAAATTTTCTATGTATTTTCTATTGAAAATTCGCCCCCTTAAAATTTTACAGGTTGGCCCTCCTAATATAAAATTCTACACCCGTCCTGTATATAGGTTTGTTGATTCTTTAAATAAGCCATCGAAAGGACAAAGAATGCTACAAACAACAATTTAACAGTTTTATGAGTAAAATGATTGTGTAAGAAAGGTACACATAGAAAAGTTTGGTTATGTTCTTCAAACAACATGCTAAGAAACGAAACATGTTTATAATATGTCTCAACACAATATTTTGTTTTACATGTCAAATGTACACCTCTTGGAATTTTTCCAAAATTTTGAATTGAATTCTTGAATAATCATCTAAAAACTAAGAAATTATAGAAAACTTTAAAATTGAATAAATCAATCGAATTTATTAGAGAATCGTGTTGATAATGTAAAAAATATCAAATTTAAATGTCATTTTCAAGTAGTAAACAGTTTAGTATCGCTTAAGCATGTCTTGAGTTCGAAGTTTTACGTATGCAGAAAATTCTCGCAGGGAGATTCATTCATCAAAATCAGGTGTGCAACGCGAGTTTGTCCAAATTAATCAGGATAAAACTCTGAAAAACTGTAAGGACAACCAAAAGAAGTCTTGTGATCTTGTCTTCCTAGTTTGAAATGAGCTAATGGATGATTCTCGAGGTCTGAATAGGCAAACCATGATTGTTGAAGAACTTTACGAGCACATGAAGAATTCAAACCGGATGATTAATTTGTGTTCAAAACGGGACAATTGAAAAGTGCCAAGCCTCCTCTTTAACTTATTTGGTGGAAGGATAATTAGATTGTAAATTTATTTATTATTTTACTTAAAATTAAATCTTAAATGTAATTTTTTTTAACAAAAATATTAAATATAATTAAATTAATCGAAGAAGTTAAATTTTAATAAAAATTGTTTACTTGCGTTCAATTATTTGCATGTTACATAAGTCTTAGTAAATTGAAATTAGAGTTTCTTAGCATTCAAAACAAATGGATTGCCCATGGCCTATGTAGGAAGTGACATAAGATCTTGAAGAAGGTCCTTATCTTGTTCATATATATATATATGGGTTTAATAAATTGAAATTAGGGTTTAATTCATATGAAATGACATAAGATCTTTGTAAAGGTCGTGTATATATATATATAAGGTTAGGATTTATTTACTCTGTGTAAAATCGATAAAATTTTACATTAATTTCAGATTATTAGATGAGAGTAAATAATGAATGATATTAAACTTTTTTTATTTTTCTCCCATAAAAATTTTCACATTTTCAACTTTTAATCTCAACCATTAATTTGCATTCATCTAATGGTACTAAATAAGTGTAAGAGAATCATACCTCGTCATTTACGTAAAACTAAAAAGTTTTACGTTGATTTTTTGGATGAGTGTAAATGTATGATAGAGATTATCTACTTCTCTTCTTTCACTTAAAAATCTTTTAATTTTCAACTTTTAATGTCGAACTTAGACTTTTATTTAAAGGAGTAAAACTAGTTTAAATAGATTTCTTGGTACGCAAGTTGTTTAAATCAAATTATTAACCCTATAAATAGTTTTTTAGCAAGCAAAACAATTCTCAAACGGTATAGGGGTTTTTATTATACACAGCTTATAAACTTGGAGTTCATCAGAATGAACATAATTTAAGTTTCTACTTTGTGATACAAATCAATGCAGGAGGCCATACAAAAAACGACACGATCGATCGATTACATATGATAGGACAGTTGTTTACAGAAAAATAGTTACAAACCTTGAATATGAACCGCCGTGATGCCAAATCTCGATTTTTCATCTAGTTGCAAAGCAATGTTTCCCGTGTTGTGTTTCCGGTGGTCGGATTCACCCTAACGCCACAATGTCGTTTCAATAGTAATAGAAATATCAAACATGTTTTAAAAGGGGTATCATAGCTATCTTACCCGTCTGCAACTTTGCAAAGATATTCACGTTGATCTTCCCGCAATGGTACATCTGTGAAATCTGATCATACGAAGACAATCAGATAAACCGACCATGTTATAATAAGATTTGCAAGAACTCGAGGAGTGATCTCACTTTTTTTAGAAATACAACTGAAATCGAAGAATTGTGATCATGAATATGAGCATACGGATAAACATTCAAGTCAAACACATCGATATACGACTGACTGAGAGTTGCTGTAAGCTGGAGTTTACGCATACCAGCACCAGTTATATTTGATCCTTTGAAAGATGTGTTTCCTGTCGCGAGTGCGCCTTCCAAGTTCGCATTGCTTAAATTTGCCTGCAGGTAAGAACGATCGGAGATTCGTAAAAAGATATCCCCCCCGATAGAACGATAACTTATCTGTCTGAAAGCAGACATGGATCAAACCCGAATTTTAAAGATCTTTCCGATACGAAAAGAAATGCACATAACATGTGATCGATCTTTACCTTTGTTACATTTGCCAGAGAAAAATCTGCTCCCCTAAGATCAGCTTCGGAAAGGTCGGCTCCTGCATCATTGCAGAATTTAGGGAACCAATATCAGTTAAACTCGAACTGTTTAGGGGGAAGTTTGCAATATCAGTTACAATAGTAGTAGAATATGTTTTATCTCGAATAATTCGACATATACATGATATAGCTAGCAGTCCAGCTAGTTGCAATATGAACATATCCTCAACGTCAACATCTGCTGATTACTGTGTTTTCCCCCCTCCCCTAACCTTCTTTATTTCATTTATCCATACAAAAATCAACGGATACATGATAAAAAAAATACCAAAGATTTCAATGTTCGTCTAAAGTTGATGTCTTTCATGACTTCATGTTGCAGAACTGACATCTCAACCTCGTAATTAGCGACAACATGAAAAAAAGTTAATGTAGATTCAACATAGAGGTCGAGTTAACCACACTATATTTACTTTACTGCACTTGTTATTTTTCATGAAAATTGATACAACTGAGGCATTTTACGGCTTCAGCCTATAAACACTACAGATATTACATGAAAATCGATACAATCCGAGGTCTTTAATCAGCTAGGCCGACTTAACCACACTCTATTCACTTTACTAGGCCTTTTAGCACATTAGCCTAGAAACAATACAGATATTCCTATCAGACGGCAGTCACATGTAACAAGCTCGAAATGCCAACTTAGTCATATAGAATTCTATCTTCGAAACAACGGGAAAATGGGGTATTCTTTAAGTTCTTAATGAAAAATGTTTGGATTAAGTTGATTCACATATACCTAAGATGGAAACACAGAATAGTTGGGAGAAAACCTGTCAAATCGGCATCGAAGAAGCTAGCACCGAGCAACTTCGCGCCTTTGAAATTGGCTTGTCGTAGTATGGACTGAAACGGAGGGAAAAGGAAAATCTATGAGCTTCAACCATTGAAATTAACAAATTATAAACACCAGAAAAACATCAATGAACATAACAAGAACAAGAACAGTACTGTCTTGAAATCTTGCTTGATCAATGTCTTGCCACTGAAATCTTTGGCGGTTAAGTCTTGTCCCCTGGTTACTTCAGATCCATAAGGTCCTCCCCCCTTTTTAACCAATGCACACATAGTAAAAAACAAAAGACAAATTCATAACAAATTCGAATGAATTCGACGCTCGCACCGAGTCTAAATAACATAGATTCGATAATCGAATTCGAGTCTAAATAACAAAGATCCTTTAAAAACTTTACCTTGTAAGCAAGTGCAGGGTCTACCAAGAAGATAGTAGCAGAAACAAGAGCAAGCAAGCTAGCCTTGGACAATGTTTCTCCCAAACAAAAAGAACACTTTTCAAGTTTCTCCTCAAAAACCTGTCCAAATATAAACAACCTTAAATCAACCAAAACAAAGAACAAAATTTTGACAAAAGTGAAAAAGGGGTTGAAAATTGAACCTTGGGTGCATGATAGTTTAAAGGAAAGTGGGGTTTAATGAAGCAGAGAGGGGGTTTAGCTGGGGTTTTTACAGAGAATTTTTTGGAATACAAAGAAACATAGTTGAAATGGTAGAGAAGAGCCATGTCTGAGGATTTTCAGACAATGCAAAAAAGGGCAGATGTGGATAATGCTGAGGCAGATATGGATAAAGATTTCTATTAAATTTTTTAGCGCGGCCATTTCAAGTTTCTGTTGGATTGATCGTGGGCTAACCCGGCCAGATACAGTGGTCCAAAAATGTTTTGTAGCTGAGCCCGCCTGATACATTGGCCCAGATAGTTTTCAAATTATACAGTTTTTTTATTAAAATCTCAATTATACTGTTTTTTTATTTTAATTGTCTAATTTTTTGACAAAGTATATCTTTAACGTTTCATTTCATAATTATTTTTAGGTTGTTCGTTAAATTTTTTTATTATTTCTTTTTATAATTTCTTTAAGCTCTGATTTTTTTTATCTAAGTCGTCATTTTAAAGTAAAATTAAAGTGGGTGACTACGAATTTAAATTAGAGTTTAGAAAAAAAATCTGAGGTAGTTTTGAATTAGTGATTATTTTTTATATATGTTTATTTATTTTTTAACTGTTTATTTTTTTATCTATATGTTTGAGTAATAATAATTTGTTATTTGTGTAGGAAAATCAATTTTGTAGAAGGGAAGGATTTAATCAAGACTTTGGAAGAAATTTCGGATTTGATCGTATATTTTTCTCGGTTTCGAATTATTTTATTTATTTTTATTTTTTATTTGTTATCATGTTTCTAATTTAACTTAAATTGTTAAACAAGAAACCATCGTTATCGGTATGATCGTGTATACGTTCATTGTTTTATTTTGCTCGGTTTCTCAACTATCATCCAGCATTTTAGTTGCTCAAGTAATAAGGGCTCCATGTTAATAACCCAATCAATTCTTAGAAACCATATTATATTACCTTCATTGATAATAGCTAAAAACGTTGCCAGTATGTTATTATTTCAATTTCCTGAGTGGTCCGAGGATTTAAAGGATTGGAATCGCGAAATGCATGTTAAATGTACTTATAATGGCGTTCAATTATCCGAAACAGAATTTCCAAAAACTGGTTAACAGACGGTATTCAGATAAAAATCCTATTAATATATTTTTTTATTTGTGTAGGGAATTCAATTTTGTTGAAAAAAATTTATCAGACTTTGGAGAAAAATTTAAAATTAGTCGTATATTTTATTTAGTAAATTATCAAGTAAGTTTATTTTATTTTTAACTAGTAAAATTTTAAGTATTTTTTAGTTATTTAGTTAGTAATATATTAGTTAGTAAATTTAGTTGGTAAAATTTAGTTAGTAAAACTTTAAGTAAATTTAGTTGGTAATATAACCTCGATGATATTGTAAGTAATTTTTTAAAATTATTCCCCTATTTTAAGTAAATTTGTATACTAAATTTTAAATAATAATGCTAAAATACACGAGCTATTTTAAATATTAATAATAATATTTTATAATTTTTTAGCTATTTAGTTAGTGATATAATTTAGATGATGTTTGCGTAATGATAATGTTAGTAATCAATAAATTATTTTTTGTTAAAGGATTTAGAGCAATTTTTTGTTTCTCGTGAAATTATGTAAGTTTTTGTCATTTATTAAATTTTAATTAGTTAGTAATTTTTTTAATAGTTAATGTTTTTGTTACATATATGTAATTTTGAATTTACAAATTTTAATAACAAAATTTTAGTCTATGCTTTTGACTTTTTTTCCCCAATATGTAGTTAGAATGAGCTCATCAACATATTGTGACACGGAAATTGTAGTTGGTCGTTGGGGCGAATCGCTTGATGATTTCAATGAGGATGAAGAAAATATTGTGCCTATTAAAGAAGATGATGGCGTTCATTTACTCGATGCTGATGATGTTGAGGCTGTTATGACAGATGCGACTAAGGGTAATGGTCTGGATGTTGAAGATGATGTTTGGGCCACAGTTGTCATTAGGTTTGGGTTGGGAAATGATCATCCTGTTTGGGGTTATGTTGAATTAGAGCTCGAGCAACCGTAACTCATTTATCCAGCTTATGAACCTCCAGCCCGCATATATGAGGTAGATTATGCTGCAATGCGATATCCGGAACATGAAGCCCGCATATTTGGCTCTTCATCATCTTCCAACTATAGGGAATTGATACTCAAAGCTCAATTCGAAACAAAATAAGATGCCCAACTGGCAGTTAAAGAGTATTGCATCAAACGATATACGATCTCATGTGTTGCTGAGTCTGATAGACATACCTATTACACCAGGTATATTAATTGGAAGAACAGATGTCCTTAGAGGATAAGAACTTCATACCAGAAGATGAGTCAGGTGTGGGAGGTGACACGGTTCAATGAGCAGCACACATGTTCAAATATATCATTATCGCATGATCACATTAATTTAGACTTCAATCTAATATGTCTACACTAGGTTATTGGTTGAAAAGGATCCAAAGATTTTGATTGCAGTGTTAGTAGCATCCATCCGGAATTAGCTTGGATATATTCTATCTTACTACAAGACATGGATGGCAAAGCAAAATGCGATGGCACAGGTGTATGGTGATTGGGATAAATCGTATAATGAGCTACCAACTCTTTTACGAGCAATGCAAATATTCATCTCAGGAACCATGGTAGAATACGAAACAAAACCGGCGTGCAACTTACAAGGTGAACTATTTCCTGGTAAAAAGATATTTAGTAAATTATTCTGGGCGTTCAATGCGTGCATTGAAGGGTTCTCATTCTGCAAACGCATTATTCAAGTGGATGGTACCTAGCAGTATGAGAAGTACGATCATATATTACTCGTGGCTGTTGCACAAGATGGAGACAATAATATATTCCCAATTCCTTTTCCATAGTTGAAAAGGAAAACACGGATGGATGAGAATTCTTTTTAAAGCATTTGCGCGATCATGTAGTCAAAGAAGACGGGGTTTGTATGATTTCTGATAGAGGGACTGCGCTCTTATCAGTAATTGATAGACAGGGGAGTTTATAAAAGCCTCCGTATGCATATCCAACATATTGTGTACGGCATATTGCGACAAATGCGAATATGGATTTCGGAAACAATTAGATCCAAAAAAGATTTTAGGCGTGGATAAATTGTTATTCATTGTTTATAAAAATTATATTAATTTCTTTTTGAGTTGATGTTTTTATATTTGATTTAACTAACAATTTTTTGAATAGGGTATAAACTAGTTCAACCAAAATTTGACGCGATGATAAGAAGGTTGAGGCAACACGGTTAACATGTATTTAATTTTGCAAATGAAATCCCCAGGGAAAGATGATCACAAGCCTATGATGAAGGTCGACATTATAGCCATATGACAACTAACCTTGATGAGGCTATAAACTCGGTGCTTAAAAGAACACGCCATCTCCCAATTGCAAGTATTATGTGAGAGACTTACTTCAAATTGGGTAAAGTTTGGTCCGATAAAGGATAGAAAGTTAACGCCCGAATAAACAGGGGGCAAAATTGGTCTCAAACCCTGCATGATAGAATGATCATTCTTCAAGCGGATGCCACCTCTATGAGAGTCAAAACATTCGACCCAAATGATTTTGAATTTTCTATCGAATCTAAGGTCCGAGGTGAGCAAAGTATGTTCAACATAAACCTTAATTAGAGATTGTGTGATTGTGGTAAATTTTTAGCATTTAGATACCCCTGCTCTCACGCACACGCCGCATGTATGCATATTCGTTTGGATCCTTACAGGTATGCAGATGAGTGCTATAGCCTACAGACTATGACAAATATATATAGATTTCGGTTTAACACGATCCCGAACTAAGATTATTGGCCTATAGAGCCAATATACGAAGAATGGTTACCAAATCCAAGCATCGTAGAAAGTTGAAGGGTCGACCAACTTTTACTCGTATTATACGACTATGGATGATCCAGATGACAGAGAGAGACTTCAAGTTAAGCATTGTACACTTTGCAGGGGACCAGGTCACACAAGAAACAAGTGTCCGACCAAATCCAATCTTTCCAACTATCATGCTGGACCATCAACCTAATTTTCTTTTAAGATAAACAAGTATCCCAATCGTTCTAACTACTGCGCTGGACCATCACATTAATTTTTTCATATTCGAAAGCAATGTAATCGATTCATTTGAATTATGATTTTCGAAATTTTATTGGTTGAGAATGTTTGATTTCCTTCATTTAATATTTGAACATTAAAAATTAAAGGCTTAACCATTACCAACAATATTCAAATTTAAAACAGAAGGGCTTAACTACATTCGAAAATATAAAGGGCTTAACCATTACCAACAATAGTCAAGTTTAAAATATAAAGGCTTAACTACATTCGAAAATAGATAATTATGCTAATGTTTCTCAAACAAACAAATTATTTTCTCTCTTCCATGGTAATTCTTGTCGATGTAGGGATGTTGTCTGATTGTAACGCCGAGTGGCTTGTACCATTCTTTGTGAAAATTGCAGATGATTGGGAGTCTGCTCATCCTCGTTAAGTTGATCATACATCATTTACATAGTAGGCGGTATAGAATATATATTTTCTGCAAATAATAGAGTGGAACCGTAGAGTAGTCGGTTTTATTGAATTCGTTCTCCAACTATGTCATTCTGACACGTAAATCACTCACGTCTGACACATAAGGTATTTTTCCAAGTAACTGATCGCACAATTGAAATACATTGTAGCTATGATGTCCCACCACTACATTCCCATTTATTGGAATACCAAGTTGTATAGCTACGTCTTGTAGAGTTATCGTGCATTCACCAACTAAAAAATGAAATATATTAGTTTCGGGTCTCCAACGTTCAATCAGAACAATTATCAACCCAGGAACCAACTTATATCCATGGAAGAATGTTGCATTATAAAATCCAGCTGTCTACAAGTAAATTACTATGCAATTAGATGGTGCATTCGGCTGCGTTCGTCAAGTATAAAAGCTACGATTGTCCTGCAATTATCTTATTAAAATAAATTCAAATGAATAAATGACATGTGAATAATTTTTGTAATTAAATAAATTATAAATTTACTTACACAATGAAAAGAGATGTAAACAAGATCAAGTCGCAACAAAACTTGTTAAGATGTAATACTTCAAACTAATATACAAATCAACAGTAATCTTCTAAAATATTAAAATTTTCGAAGAACAACAATTTTAATAAAAATTCAGATTTTTCAAACTTGATGATAATTGAGAAACCGAGCAAAATAAAACAATGAACATATACACGATCATATCGATAATGATGGTTTCTTGTTTAACAATTTAAGTTAAAGTAGAAACATGATAACAAATAAAAAATAAAAATAAATAAAATAATTCGAAACCGAGAAAGATATACGATCAAATTCGAAATTTCCTCCAAAGTCTTGATTAAATTCTTTCCTTCTACAAAATTGATTTTCCTACACAAATAACAAATTATTATTACTCAAACATAAAAATAAAAATAAATAAACATATATAAAAAATAATCACCAACTCAAAACTACCTCAGATTTTTTTAAACTCTAATTTAAATTCGTAGTCCCCCGCATTAAATAAATAATAAATAAAAATAAATAAATAATTTTTTTTAATGATTGACCTTAAATATCTTATATTTTGTAGTCAGATCGATTTAAACTCGTATTTTCTAGAATAAACATTATTCACACCTTTACTAGAACACTTGTTGGGTTGAATTAAATTTAACGTATATTTTTTCGTATTCATTTGTTTTTTAATAATAACTTTGAAGCTATTTTACAGTTGATATATAAATTAGTTAACACCTAAACAATTTTTGCTCTTAATACCCAAATTTTAATTCTTTCAATTCTTTTAGTATTTTTACTAATATATTTAGGGTTATTAACTCATACACAGGCCGTGGAATTTTTTTTCCACAAATGCCTTAATTTTAGAATTTAAGGTTTTGATTTAAGGGTTTAAGGTTTTAGTTTAGGGGTTTAGAATTTAGAGTTTATGGTTAGAATTTATGGTTTAATATTAATATTTAGATTTTAAGGTAATACGATTAGAGATTTAGATTTTAATTTATAAATTCTAAATTTTAACCCTAAACCTAAAATTTTATCAAAAACTACTATATTATGAGTCACTAAACTCTAAAATTGAGACACTTATATAAATAAAATTTTTACAAACATTTGTACATAAAATAAATACCCAATATATTTAATTAAAATCTTATATATTCTACCCATTTAGTTAGAATAAATATAACTTATAAAAAAAATAATAGATTGGATTTGAAAAGGGATGAATCAAAGAGGGAACAAAGACAAAGAAAGACTCCCCTATACTCGAAAAAATAAATTATTTAATTAAATTTAATGTAAAAATATTTAATTCTTATTTTATAAATTTAATTTTAAAAAAATTAAATAAAATTTAAGTTATAAAATAAAATTTTAAATAACTCAAAATTTATAATGATTAGTAATTTGTTTTAAAATTTGAGTCAAAGTATTTTAATTTTGTCTAATATATATATTACATATGAAAAAATATAAAAAAAAATATATATGTGTATATTTTATATAGTTATAAAAAATAATTTAAATTAAAATTAATTAGTACTATATTATTATAAATATTTACAACTAAATTTAAATAATTTAATTCGACTTGATTAGACTCAAAATTTATAAAATTAACTTAATAAATAAATAAAATTTAAATTATAAAATAAAATATTCAACTTGAGTAATTTAATATTTTTTAACTCAACCGAATGTCCACACTACCTTTTGGTCTCTCTTTTGATAGTCAACAATCTCTAAAGTAAAACTTTTAGTTGATCGTCTTTTTTCCTTTAAATTACGGGTTTAAAACACATTAAGAATAAATTACTCTTTTCCCTCCCTTTAAATAAAAATTGTTAAAAAAATATTTTTGTCCGAATTTAAGAGTCATTCAAGTATAAATCTTGTTTGATAATTAGCGAATAATTAATAATTAATGGTAGATTACATTAGTTGATTTTAGATCGTATGAATTTAGATAAGTTGTGAACTTTGATTTCCAAAGCAGAGAAAAACTGCTACTTCAGTAGCAGAATAAACGAATATTAGGAGATTAATCTAACCCTTTTTCAGCACATATCTGTCTATTTACAATGTTGTTTCTATCTATACTTTTCCTGTGTATAGCAACTCGTATGACTTCCTGTATAACAACTAAAATTCCACTGCCCAGTCCAACTCCATCCCCCAGCTCCCAATTGCTCTATGCACCCTGCACTTACTCAGAACACTTGACAACACCCTCTTTGAAAATGAACACTCAAAGAATAAATGGTCCCGGAACTCTTCTGCCTACCCTCATAAATCGCAAACAGAGAACACCAAAATCCCCATCTTCAACAATATATCAGTGGTGGGAAGCCTGTTCAATATGGCCAGCCACGCGATAACCGCATGCTTTGGGATGTGAGATGCAAGCCAAGAAGTTTATGCCAGGGGACCTTTTCTTTATGTCCCAAATCCAACATGTGTTAACAATGCCCCAGTTACTAACTGGAACAAAAATTCTTCGAGCCTCAGGTACGAGTTTTAATAAACTCCTCATGACCCAACTATGATGAGTTTTTAATCTTAATTCCCTGAAAATTAGCTCCGTTCAAGACATACTCATGACTCCAGGCCACCCAAAATGACCCCTCTTTTGCAAGAATGTTTCTTATCAATTGTAAAAGCTACGCTTTATGCCAGCAAATAAGATTTTTAAGCCTCAACCACCTTCTAATTTCGGAAGACAGATCTTTTTCAGTGAGTTTTCTTGTCACAATAGGGATACCAAGATATCAAACTGGCAATTTACCAATCTTAAACTCGATGGCCTCTTGTATTTCCAGTATTTTACCCTCTGAAATACCAGCAATGAACATATCTACTTTAGCAACATTAAGTTGAAGCCCAGTGAAGGTGTAAAAAACATTCAAGATACTCCCCACTCTCAAAATAGAATCCAGAGACCCTTTACAGAAGATTATAAGATCATCAGTAAAATTAAGATGTGTCAAGTGTATCATTTTACACTTCGAATGGAATTGGAAAATGCTATTTTTGACTGCCAAATCCAGCATTGCAGACAACACATTCATCATTATAATGAATAGGTAAAGAGACAGTGGGTCTTCTTGCCGAACACCCCTCTACCCCTTAAAAAATCCCACCAAACTGCCATTTAATGTCATTGAGAACCTGAACATGGAAAACATGTCTTAATCCAGTTGCGAAACACTGCAAAAATTCCCATTGCTTCCAAAATCTGTACCAAAAACTTCTACTTATTGAATCAAATGCTTTCTGAAGATCAACCTTCAGAGCACACCTTGGGGTAATAGAACTTCTTGCATACCTCCTTACCAACTCTTGTGCAAGAAAAGTATTGTCAGCTATACTTCTCCCCTTGATGAAAGCTAACTAACTTCTTAAAACCATATCAGGAAGATAAAGAGCCAATCTACTCACCATAATCCTGGTTTCATTTTTGTAGAAAACTGAACAATATGAGATTGGTCTGAAATCTTTTGCCCTGCTTGCATTAGGTACCTTTGGGAGAAAGACTAAGGCAGTAGCATTGAAAGATGGCAACATGATAGAATAATGGAAGAAATACCTCACAGCACCAACAAAGTCCCTTCCTATTATGTGCCATGCCACCTGAAAAAACCCTGCAGTGAATTCATCTGGCCCAAGACTCTTGTCTTTGCCCGTTTTAAAAATTGCCTCCCTAATCTCCGCAATTGAAACCTCACTGCATAAATTATTTGAAGCCCCTTCAGGCAAAGAGTACTGAAGAAGCTCCTTAAGCTCACTAATAGTGTTCCCCGCACCTCTTTGTCCTCAGTGCCAGTGAGTTTTATGTAAAACTCAATAAACTCATTTGCTATGTCATCAAAGGATTCTAATTTCTTTCTCTGGTCATCATATAGCAATCTAACAGTATTCTTTTTTTCTTTATAGATACTATATTATAAAAAAATTTAGAACTTTGATCATCTCCCAACAACCAACCCACTTTAGCTTTTTGTCTATAGAACTGCATTTCAGCATTCTCCAACTCATTTAGCTCCTCTTAAAGGCATTTCTCAGCATTCAAATCCCTGTTAATAACCTTTAAATTTGTAATTTGCTGACGTTCCAACTGCTCTCTTTTACTTGCCACTTTCCCAAAAATATCCCTATAGCATTCCATGTTTAAAACCTTTAAACATGTTTTGAGTCTCTTCAACTTTGCAAATAAAATTTACATTGGATTCCCAACAGTTAGATTCGACCAAGAGTTTTGAACTACACTATCAAAATCTGGATGAGATGACCGGAAATTGAAATATCTAAACTGCTTAGGCCTATCTGCCTGTATTTTTTTCTAGGCCAAAGTAATGCAGGACTATGATCAGAGTCCCTAGGAGCCAAAAACTCAACATAAGATTCAGTCATTTCATGAGCCCACTGCGCATTTATAAGAATTCTATCCATCTTCCTTGTCAAGTAACTAGGATTTTGTTTGTTTGACCAAGTAAACAGAGGTCCTAAGAAAGGATGATCAACCAACCCTATCGTGTCCAGACAGTTCTAAAAATCTTCCATATCCCCAGTACAATAAGGCCCTAACCAATCATAATCTAAACTCTCTGAGGCAGTGGTAAAAATATTAAAATCACCTCCCACAATCAAGGGAGTTGAGCCAACTGCTGTAGCAACAGATTCCAAATGCACCCATAGATCCTTCCTTTGCTGCCTATCATTACTACCATAAATTGCAGTGATGCAAATTTGATGCCCAAAAAGATTACCGTGCAATGTTATTGCCTGACTATAAGACATCATAACAACAAAATTCAAACCCTTTTTCCATAAAATCCACAATCTTCCATTAGCAACATGATTATAATTAAAGACATAGTTCCACTGATCATCATACTTAGAAATGATACTCAGAGAATTCTGCTCCTTAATTCTAATTTTCATAAAACAGATTATATCCACATCCAATTTTTCTAATCTGCGCATAACTCTTTTCTGCTTACAGGGTTTATTAAACCCTCTCACATTTCAGAAACACACAGTCATTTAACAAGTAGAAAGAGAATTACCTCCAACTAAAACAACTACCTCACCAGATTTCTTGGATTTATCAACCAATTCTTTCTTTTTCGATTTTAATTCCTGGACAATATTCTTAGCCTTTTTTTCACCATCAATATCAATACATCGAAGCGATTCCACCAACTGAGAAGAACTAGCAAGCTTCTTCCCCTCTTTTGGAGGTCAACCCTTTTCTTTTTTCTTTTAAACTAATGCCGGCAAAGTAGGGAATTCTGCATCTTCAACTGCATGTGTCTCAGAATGCAGTTGTTCCTGTGCAAATTCTACCCTAACCCCGACATAAGAAACATTGGTCCACTGATTCAACTGCAGGGATCACAGATGAAGGATTTCTCCCACCTCACTTTCTACTAGATCTGCTTTAGGCTTTATAGGATCTGCATTAGATTCAAGATTTTCCTGTCTCGGCCCACCAGATGTAGAAGCTTCTCCACATTCTTTTATAGGTATATCCTCAATTATCTCTGTCTTCTTCCAAACTTGCACCACTTTAGAAGCAACCATAGAACACACTTTCGTAGAGTGCACAAATGCCTTACAGTGTTGGCAACCATGGAACTACCACCTTAATCTTGGCAATTAATTTATCCTTTAGCATAGCATTAACATAATCTGGGATCTTAGTATCAATTCTCACTTCAATACAGACTTTAGCAAATTCCAGTCTTTCCCTCGAAGCTGTAACAGAATCCATATATAAAGGAAACACTAGCTATGTAACTAAGCTGAATACAATTCTAGAGGAATGTTGAATAATTGAACCCAGACAGGTATTCACTCCAGATCAAATTCAAGTTTCTTTAGATTCGGCTCCCACTTACGTAAAATTAAAGACTTCTGTTAAATATGTCATGTACCATTTTCCAGAACCCAATCTCTAACAGTGCTATTGGCAAAAGAGAAAACATAAAGATTTGGGCCAGCTTGACTCACCCGTATCATAGAGTTCTTCCCCCAAAAAATTTCTGCTATTTTCTGCAAAGCACTAAAATTGGGAGCTAAGCCAATAAACTGTCCAACCAGGGAGCGTTTCCACTCAGTAATTCCATCATCGAAAACCTGAGCCGGAGGCTCTGCAACCTCATGCCCTTCAAGCTTCGCCGGTGTGAAGTAATGAAGAGTGTTCTCCTCGGCTCCAGAGAACAATCGCTTCCAATCGAACTTGGCCATATCAAAATCCAGAACAAAACACAAGAAATAACCAGAAAACAAGCAGAATCGAAGAAAATTTTCCACAGTTACGAGATTCAGGCCACATTAGGCCTGTTAATGTGCGCCTGAGCAGAAACCGCCATGTCTTCCGGCAGTTTATTTTTGTGAAGTAGCCGGTATGAATTGGTTTGACTAACTAATTATATTATGTACTTGTTTAATAATTTATTAGTTATTATATTTAGTATCTGTTAATATTAATTAGATTATAAAAATTAATTTTTTAAATATAATATTGTTAAACATATTTGAAGAATTTATATATTAATTTCTTATTTATATAATTATTTTTAATAAAACTTAATTAATTATTAATCTCACATATTTAAAGAAAAATAATATATTAAAATATGTGTTTTATTTCAAAAGTATATGTGAGTTATTTAAATAAACTATAAATGTGTGACCATCGAAATAATGTCTTAGAGTGCACGCTTTGAATTCTATATGTTCTTGATTTGATATATTATAATCTAATATTTTTTTTGTTTAACTACAAATATCTGATTTATTGATCGATTAATTCAAATTAAATATTATAAAGGTTAAATATAGAAGTGACTCTCTCAACCCAGATTTTTCTTTCACAATTTCAAGATTCGAATCTATGACTTTGCTTAAACGATCTATCGTCTCATCCTGCTAGACCAACTAATTGTTGATTATTTCAATCTAATATTAATTATTAGAATTAAATTCTCAACTTCATTCATTATTAAATTTTCACTTCATTTTTTCAAATTAAATAGATTTTGAAAGTAAAAAAAAAGTTGAGTTCAATCCAATATTTATTATAAATATTGGTTTTGAAAGTTTATAGAAAGAACATTTTTTTTGAATAGGTGACATATTTTATTTATGTGATTCGAAATTGACTAGTTTAATCAGCAAATTATGTGAGTTTTTTTTTTAAATTTAAAATTGGATACAAATATTACTTTATACTTGAATAAAATTATAAAAAAATTAAGACTAAGAAAAAAATGTTTAAACATGTAATTGAAAGGGAAAAAACCTAAAATGTTGCTTTGGAAGAAAAAGGTTAAGAAGTGAAATCAGCATGGTTTAGAAAGTCTAAGAAAAAATATTGAAAAATATTAAAGGTCGATATTATTAAGTAATGATTTTTTATATTTTATATTTTTATCAGCGAAAGAAATATGTCACGGGACTAGACTTCTGAACCAACCCAACGTGCGGCCTTAGTCGATGTTCTTAGACAAACGACTAAGTAAGCCTAAAATCCTTCTCCGGAAGATCGAATACTTCCAATGCACACAAACACAAGATCGTTCCAAGAGGAACCAAACAAAAGAGAAAGGCAACAAGAACAAAAGAAAGAACGCTCAAGAACGCGAAGAACACTACAAAGTGTTTTTAGAGTAAATGCCAAGTGTATTACTCAAATGATGGATGAATCCAATTGAGGTAGGGAGGCCTCTATTTATAGTTGAATCCCCATACAATGAACGGACGAGATCGAATCACACTAACAGCTCAGATAGAAAGCCACCTACCAAATCTACACTAACTAAGGAAACTCTATCACTATGAAATTCTTTACTTAAGTTTGTGTTTACATTGAGAGATATTCTTATCCCTTGGAATATTCCCCGGTAAGATACCATCTATTAATTTACCAGGCTCAATGTATTTGGGCTTTCTTTCAGTCTCCAACGATCGGACCAAGTCATGTGGTCTTCTTGGCAAGCCTAGAACCTCTTGGGTTGCTTGTTGCGCATCTGTCTCGGACCCAAATGTGCGGGCCGTGACATTCTCCCCAACCAAATCCGGCGATGCCCTCATCGCTGTCTCAGAAAAGACTTCTCTTGGTTGATCTTGGATCTTCCATGGTACCTTGGCTTGTTCCCAACTCAGAATCGGGCAACGATGTTCCCCCATAAGAACGGCTCCCTCCATAAGGAGCGCTCGACTCGGACTGGGTTGTCTTCCCATACAGACTGCTCGCCTTGGTTCCTTCTGCCGTGTAACTTTTCCTCGCTCCGTATCATTACGCACATATCGATGAAGCTTGAGATGCACCTCTTCCGTGGCATTCACTCTAACCGGCATCAACCCTTCCCTCGTGAAGTTTGGTGCCTCGTTGCCCATTGGCAACTTTTCCCGCATTGACCCTTCTTCACACTTGAAGTTCAATGCTTCTTCCACCTTGCCCAAATGTGCTTTTTCCACGGGCCTCATGTCGCTAGCTGACTCGGGCAACTCTTGCCCCACTAAAGTAGTCCCTCCAACAGTAGCCCCCAAAGCGATGTCTCCTTGGCTTGGAGCATCCTCGGCAAGCTGAATGGCAGTCAGCGTCTTGGTTCCTTTACCCTTGTCTCGGTACGAGGGCACAACGCAACGTTGTTTGCGATCCAAAACACAGACGACGTCGGCACAAGGAACGATAAGAGCATCTATATGGTCAAGGAAGCTTAGTCCCAAAACAAAATCAAAGTCATCTAAATTGATTACCTTGATGTCTTCCTTGCCCTTCCATTCACCAATCTGCAGCTCAACCTTCCGTGCCGTTCCAACAATTTGAACTTCTTTAGCATTCACAGTCTTGATCTTTCCAGTTGAACCCACAACTCTAAGACCAAGTTTGTCGGCAGCCTTCTTGGACATGAATAGATCGGTTGCTCCGGTGTCCACTAGAGCACTCCTCGATCGTCCCGCAATGTTGATGTCGACAAACATCAACCCTTTCTGCTTGCGTACTCTCACCTTAGCAGAACTCAGTATCATCGAACCAAGTCTCGCAGCCTCGCTCTGTTCGGGCTCGTCCACCCCCTTGGATGCCTTGACTCGATGTGGGCATGCTCGCAACTTGTGTGGCCCCTTACATTGGTAGCACTTTAGTTGCTTCTCTACCCTCGGCTTGATTGCTTTGACACTCGCAATCGCACCAAGTCTCGTCACTTCTTCATCCGACTCCTCGGACTCATCGCCTTTGTAACACCCCCGACCCATATCCGTACACGAATATGAATCGAGAATGTCACAGAAAATATACAATATACTTACCATGCTAAATTTAGGCTAACAAATTTATTTATTTATTTTTTTAACTTATAATACTAATATTGTCAATTTAAAAGATAAGCATAAAGTATTATAATTATATAAATCGTGTTTTAATTTCGAACTATTACAAGGCAAGCCGGATTTAAAATTTTACAAAACTGACAGGTTACTTAATTACATGCCACTAAATACAACAAAATAGGATGTCATAGATACAAGAAAATAACCTGTCTGCGTTGTAGGCCCTAATACCCGATCTGATGCAAAAGCTATCCCACTAGCTATTCCGGCAACCTACATGTATCACCGAAATACACGCTGAGAATATACTCAGTGAGGCATAAGGTAAGTAACATGAAATAAACCATAAACAATTTATGATACTTGTAAAACCTATTAAATTTCATAATACTTTTCATAATATGCAGGAAAAAAAACATATCATATTATGTTGAAACATAATTTAATTCATCAATTAAAAATCGTATAGCCCAAGGTAATATTGAGTGACTAATATACGAGTCGTGTACTAAAAGTACTATTCTTTGCGAGCGCCATAATTAAGTGACGAAAACAAGCGCCACCGAAGTGACGAAACGAGAGACACATTAGAGTATCGAACAAGCGACACAATAAAGTATCAAAACGAGCGACACTCGAAGGTATCGAAAACGAGCGACACCCGAAGGTATCGAAAACGAGCGACACCCGAAGGTATCGAAAACAAGCGACATGTCGAAATCATGTGACTCTAATGGTATACCACAATACTGTCTACTCATGACCAAGGGCAAATATAAAAATATTTCCTGCAATAACATAATGGCTAGCACGTCATTATAATTTAAATCATATAACTCAATCGTAAAGGAACAGTTCATACTCCAATAGGCCCATTTCCATTTTACAATATGCTGTCATTCTTTAAAAATACGAGACAAATATCATTTAAAATAATTTCATACTTAAAAAAAATAATTACCTTTTTAGGTCGACTTATCGCAAGTCTTCCTATCACATATTATAAAAACATGCATGCACTCACCTTTGCCTTGTATCAAAATGCCTCACTACTCGATTTCAGTCCAGTACTTTTTCTTTCCCCTTTCGATTATTATGTCCCCGATTTGACTGATTATCTACAAAAATCATAACATATACCATTTCAAAGTATATGTTAGAATATTCCCAATTCACCAATAATAATGGAAATAACCAATAATTATCTAAAATTGATCCGATAAAAATTTCCATATTCGAACCAATTTTTTTCACACTTTTTATAAAAATTTCCAAACTTTGCATTTTAGTCCCTAAGGACATTTTCAAACTTCTAACATCAATTTCAAAATAAATCCTTGCATTTTTCATCAAATACACTCAAGGACCTAAGCTTTAGAAATTTCCAACTTGGTCACTAATATTTCCAAAAATTACAATCAAGTCCCAAAGTCACCAAAAATTTCAAATTAAGCCTCCAAACCACTTAACTTGATTTTTCAAGCCACTACACTCCAAAAACAAACTTTATAATTTAGTCCCCAAACTTTTCAAAATTTTCAAATTGGTCCCTAACGCCAAATTAATTAGGGATTTCACTCCAAACCATTTATATCATCATTCTAAACAATTCTTTCTTCTACAACACCTTCCAATACAAATTTTTATCAAAAACCCTAAAATTTCCTCTTTAAAAATCAAGACTTTTTTCTTTAATCTAACAACACAAATATACTTGAATCGCTTCCATTTCATCATTTCCAACCTCAAACCAAAATTTTGCCATAGTTTCCCCATAATTCTTCATCTAACCAATCCTCCAAACTCAACAAAAACACATGGAAACTAAGCAAAAATTATATCAATAGATAGAGAATTTCAAGAGGAAAAATTTTCTATCTAATAGCTCAAGCCAAAAATCAACCACATAAGCACCAAAATTGAATTGAAATCCTTACCCCCTTTTAACTTGAAATTTCGTCAGTTTCAATCTCCTTTTTCTTTTCTTTCCTTTTTATACAATTATGCCATTTGGCATATTATTACCCATTAAATACAATATTAAATCATACTATGTCACTTGTCTTGAAATAAAAAAATGGAATATTAAATTCCCTTATCAACATCTAACTAGACTTTAAATACTAGTTAGCAATTTAGTTAGTTTCCAACTAACTAATTGAAATCCAACTAATTCACTTGAAATCCAACTAATTCACTTGAAATCCAACCAACCTCAAGAAACCAACCAGAACATAATAAAATATTCAAAATGAATATTTTATAAATTTTCCAACTCCAATGGGGCCCATCTTTAAAATTTAGACTCGATTCGAAATACCGATAATTAATAAGGTATCGAATATGAGTCGAATCTAAACAGTCTCAGAAAATTCTCAAATTTCAGCACAAGATTCCTTGAGTCTAACTAAGGCTCCAATTAAAATTTCATAATTTTCTGAGTTCAAATACTTACCCGAAAAATTTACCAAAACTTATACCTTTACTAGCTTTTTACACAATTCTCGTACCAAAAATCCGATTCCCACTGAATTTATTCTTCTCATCTAAACTATTCATTTTTACCATAAAATTTATTATTGGGAAAATTACCATTTTGGTCCTTATAATTTTCCCAACCTCACTTTTGTCACCAAACTTTGAAATCTTACGTTTTAGTCACCAAACTAAAACTATCAATTTTAAGAACTTTGCAAACTAATCACCAAGCACATATAAAGCAAATATAAATCAACTAACAAGCAAATTTTGGGGTATTACAATTCTTCCCCCTTAAGAAAATTCGTCCTCGAATTTTCAGAGCGTACTGGTTTAAACAGATGTGGTACACTGCTTCTCCATCATTTCCTTCGTCTCCCATGTCGCTTCTTCAACTTTATGATTACGCCACAAGACTTTAACCAAAGGTATCCGCTTGTTTCTCAACTCTTTAGTACTATAAGCTAATATCCCGATCGTTCTTCCTCGACGTCAGTCCGATTGTAATTCGATCTCATCGGGTGCAATCACATGGGATGGATCTGATCGGTACCTTCAAGCATGGAGACATGAAAAACATCATGGATTTTACTCATTTCGGTGGAAGAGCCAATCGATAAGCAACAGGGCCACTTTCTTTAAAATCTCATACGGTCCAATGTATCGAGGACTTAACTTTCCTTTGCGCCCAAATCTCATGATTTTCTTCCAAGGAGAAACCTTTAAAAACACTTTTTCTCCCACCTTAAAAATGGATATCTTTTCTTTTCAAATCTGCATATGCTTTTTGTCGGTCTGCAGCTTTTTACGATTTTCTTTCACAATTTTTACTTTTTTCCTCTCGTGTCTTGTAACAGATCGGGCTTTAAAATCTTGTAATCCTCAGAACTCGAACCAATTCAACGGCGATCTACACACTTTTCGCCATACAACGCCTCAAATGGTGCCATCGTATACTTGCTCGATAATCTGTTATTATAAGCAAATTCTCGCTAACGGCAAGTACTTTTCCCAAGATCCCTCAAATTCAATAACACAAGCTCTCAAAGATATCCTCAAGGATCCGAATCACCCATTCGGTGACCATCATCACCGAGGATGAAAGGTCATCTTGAAATGCAAACGTGTCCCCATTGCCTTCGTAATGCTTTCCAAAACTTGGATGTAAACTTGGGATCTCTGTCGGACACTATAGATGAGGGTACTCCATGAAGTCGAACCACCTCTTTAATATACAACTCAAAGATACCGCTCATCCGATAATCTGTCCTAACGGTATAAAATGAGCTGTCTTGGTTAATCTGTCCACAATCACCCGAGATAGAATCCTTCTTACCGGGAGTCGAGGCGATCTGTAATAAAATCCATTGTAATCCTTTCCCACTTCCATTCGGGAATGTAAATAGACTGCAGACTTTCCTAATGGCACTTGATGCTCGCTTTCACCTTTCCGACAGGTCAAACATTTAGCAACAAACTCAAATCATTCACTTCATACCGCCACCAAGATCGACTTCTCAAATCTCGATACATCTTGTTTCCACTGGATGTATAGTCAATGGACTATAGAGAGCTTCCATAAGCAGATCCCATTTCAACTTAGCATCTTGGGGATATACAACCTGTCTTTATAATAAAGACATCCATCGGGTTTAATCTCATAATTCTTCACTTCACCCGATTCCACTTGTTTAATCTTTTTCGGTACATTCTTTATCTTGTGCTGACTTTCTTTAATCCGGTCAAACAATGCTGATTTTATTCTTAATTCCACCGAAAATGAACCATCGATTATCCTTTCAACTCGAGCATTCATAGCTCGTAATGTAGCAAATATCTTCCGCTCAAAGCATCACGCTACAACATTAGCTCACGGGATGATAATCAATAACCAGATCATAGTCTTTGATTAGCTCCAACCATCTTCGTTGCCTCAAATTCAATTCTTTTCGAGTCATCGGATACTTTAAACTTTTGTGATCGGTGTAAACATGACAACGCTCACCGTATAGATAATGTCGCCAAACTTTGAGCAAACACTATTGCGATAAGCTCTAAATCATGTGTTGGATAATTCTTCTCATGTGTTTTCAGCTGTCGGGAAGCACAAGCAATCACCTTTCCTTCTTGCATCAAGACGCAACCCAAACCAATATAAGATGCATCATTTGTACATGAATAAATTCCTTACCCGACTCAAATTTGAACTAATATCGAGCTTCGTTAAAACTTTCTTCAAATGATCAAAACTCTCTTGGCATTTATCATTCCAAACAAATGGCACATCTTTTCTCAACAATTTGGTAAGCGGAGCGACTATCAAAGAAAAATCCTTGACAAACCTGCGATAGTATCCAGCCAATCCCAAGAAACTACGAACCTCGGTAATATTCTTGGGAACTTTCCATTCAATGATGGACTGTACTTTCTTAGGATCAACTCGTATCCCCTCAACTGAAGCAATGTGTCCTAAGAAAGCCACCTCGGACAGCCAAAACTCACATTTTGAGAGCTTGGCATATAACTTCTTTTCTCTCAAAATCTGCAATACTATTCGCAGTTGCACATCATGATCTTCTTTGGTCTTCGAATACACCAAAATATCATCAATGAAGACCACTACAAACTGATCAAGGTATGGTTGAAACACTCGGTTCATCAAGTCCATAAATGCATTTGGAGCATTAGTAAGACCGAATGGCATAACCACAAACTCGTAATGACCATACCTTGTTCAAAAAGTTGTCTTGAACATCCTCCTCTTTGACTTTCAATCGATAATAGCTTTGATCAAGATCAATCTTGGAAAACATCTTTTTGCTCCTTTTAGTTGATCAAAAAATCTTCAATTCTCGGTAGTGGATACTTATTTTTAATAGTCACTTTGTTCATTGTCGATAATCAATACACAATGCAACGAACCATCTTTCTTTTTAACAAACAACACCGGTGCTCCCACGGTGAAATACTAGGACGAATAAACCCTTTATCCAGCAGTTCTTGCAATCGTGACTTCAATTCTCTTAACTCTGCGGTGCCATTCTATATGGAGCCATCGATATTGGTTCAGTCCCCCAAATTACCCTCAATTCCAAACTGAACTTCCTTTCCGGTGCCAAAACCCGCAATTCCTCCGAAACATATCCGAAAGTCTCAGATCTGTCGGAATGGCACCGAGATCATTACCATCCTTTTGATTATCCACTACATGTGCCGAAAAAGCACGGCAACCCTGTTCCAACAGACTTTTTATCTTTAAGGGCTGAAATCACATTCTACAAACACCGAGATCCTTCTCCCAAAACTATAATCTCGATCCATCACTGCCCTCAAAATCAATCATTCTTTGACGACATCTCATCAGTAGCATCATGGGCATGAAGCCAATCCATACCTGAATAATCTACAAATCATCAAAAGATAACTCCAATAAATCAGCTGAAAACTCATATCCCTGAACTATCAGTGAACAGTCCTTACACACCTTGGTTACCCGAGCACTTTGACCAAGTGGATTGACAGCTATCACATCACTCTGAGTAGACACTACAGGAATTCCTCTATCTCGTACCAATTTAGCACTAACATAGAGTGTGTGGATCCAAAGTGTCTATCAAAACAAAAACAGTTCACCATAAAGTAGAAAAGTACCTATGATGATGTCAGGATCCTCCCGATCATCTCGGTCATCACGAGTCCGAATATGATAGACTCGAGCAGAAGCTCTGTCATCTTTCCTGGAACCTGTCCGAGATGAACATGCAGATCCACGGCCTCGGCCTCCCTGCATACCCACTGATCTCTCTGTCTAGACCGATCTGTCTTCACGAGCTGGACAATCTCGAACAAAGTGTCTCATCTCTCCACAGTTGAAACAGGCACCTGTAACTTTTCGGCACTCTCCACGATGATACCGATTACAGTGCTTACACCGTGGAGCTCCGATCTGCTTTCGCAATTCTTTGCCGAAGTACCCTTAGACTTTCCAGCTTGACTGGTCTGACCTCGAGATGCCGAATATCCAGATTTACCTTGACGAAAATTACCTTTACCTCGCTTAGCTGATCGCGAAGTAAAAGATAATTCAGCTCCTCTTTTCTGCCCAGACGTCTCTTTCTCGGCCTTGTCTCGAACATTCTCCATCGCTTTGGCTTTATTAACAGCATCCTGAAAATCTTGGATAGGGTTGGCCACTAACACCTCCTGATATCTCGAATCCAAACCACCAATGAAACTGTCTATAACAGTTCTCTCAGTAGGTAGCAGCTCAGCAGCAAATCGGCTCAGACGGTTGAAATCACACTCATACTCATAAATCGACCGTCATTCTTGCTTCAGATCGATGAACTGCTGTCTCATCTCTCTAACAAAAATAGCTCCGATATATTTCCTTCTAAACTCTCGAAGGAAAAACTACCAGGTGATCTCCTCGTGCACACGAGCTGTAATGGTGTTCCACCAGATTAGAGCTGACCCTCTCAATAGAGAAACTACACCATCAAGCTTTCCTCGATCATCGCATCCGATGCGAGCTAATATAGATTGTACATCATTAAGCCATGTATCGGCTGAGAGTGGATCACCATCTTCTTCTCCTTTAAAATTCGAAGCCTCAAGTGTCTTTAGCTCCTTTGGCACATTCAGTCGGGGAGGTCTATCCAATATAGCATTCAGAGTCTGCAAAAATGTGCCCTGATCCTGAACCGGCGTTCCCGACTGTACCGGCTGCTGGACCTCTTCTCCGGCATCAGGAGCAATCTCAGGCCTTGTCTGCTCTACAATGTGTCGGGAACCCTCTCCTTCTGACATCTGTACTCATAACATTCACTAAACTCATAAGCAATAGCATCAACTAAACAAATATCATTTTCAAGTATAAACGACATCCTAGTGGCATGTACACTTTAAAACACTTTCATTAAAAAAAATAAATCCAGAACCAAGCTAAACTCGTAGCTCGATACCAATAAATGTAACACCCGACTGTATCCGTACGAATATGAATCGAGAATGTCACAGAAAATATACAATATACTTACCATGCTAAATTTAGGCTAACAAATTTATTTATTTATTTTTTTAACTTATAATACTAATATTGTCAATTTAAAAGATAAGCATAAAGTATTATAATTATATAAACCGTGTTTTAATTTGAACTATTACAAGGCAAGCGGATTTAAAATTTTACAAAACGACAGGTTACTTAATTACATGCCACTAAATACAACAAAATAGGATGTCATAGATACAAGAAAATAACTTTGTCTGCGTTGTAGGCCCTAATACCCGATCCGATGCAAAAGCTATCCCACTAGCTATTCCGGCAACCTACATGTATCACCGAAATACACACGAGAATATACTCGGTGAGGCATAAGGTAAGTAACATGAAATAAACCATAAACAATTTATGATACTTGTAAAACCTATTAAATTTCATAATACTTTTCATAATATGCAGGAAAAAAAACATATCATATTATGTTGAAACATAATTTAATTCATCAATTAAAAATTGTATAGCCCAAGGTAATATTGAGTGACTAATATACGAGTCGTGTACTAAAAGTACTATTCTTTGCGAGCGCCATAATTAAATGACGAAAACAAGCGCCACCGAAGTGACGAAACGAGAGACACATTAGAGTATCGAACAAGCGACACAATAAAGTATCGAAACGAGCGACACCCGAAGGTATCGAAAACGAGCGACACACGAAGGTATCGAAAACAAGCGACATGTCGAAATCATGTGACTCTAATGGTATACCACAATACTGTCTACTCATGACCAAGGGCAAATATAAAAATATTTCCTACAATAACATAATGGCTAGCATGTCATTATAATTTAAATCATGTAACTCAATCATAAAGGAACAGTTCATACTCCAATAGGTCCATTTCCATTTTACAATATGTTGTCATTATTTAAAAATACGAGACAAATATCATTTAAAATAATTTCATACTTTAAAAAAATAATTACCTTTTTAGGTCGACTTATCGCAAGTCTTCCTATCACATATTATAAAAACATGCATGCACTCACCTTTGCCTTGTATCAAAATGCCTCACTACTCGATTTCAGTCTAGTACTTTTTCTTTCCCCTTTCGATTATTATGTCCCCGATTTGACTGATTATCTACAAAAATCATAACATATACCATTTCAAAGTATATGTTAGAATATTCCCAATTCACCAATAATAATGGAAATAACCAATAATTATCTAAAATCAATAAAATTGATCCGATAAAAATTTCCATATTCGAACCAATTTTTTTCACACTTTTTATAAAAATTTCCAAACTTTACATTTTAGTCCCTAAGGACATTTTCAAACTTCTAACATCAATTTCAAACTAAATCCTTGCATTTTTCATCAAATACACTCAAGGACCTAAGCTTTAGAAATTTCCAACTTGGTCACTAATATTTCCGAAAATTACAATCAAGTCCCAAAGTCACCAAAAATTTCAAATTAAGCCTCCAAACCACTTAACTTGATTTTTCAAGCCACTACGCTCCAAAAACAAACTTTATAATTTAGTCCCCAAACTTTTCAAAATTTTCAAATTGGTCCCTAATGCCAAATTAATTAGGGATTTCACTCCAAACCATTTATATCATCATTCCAAACAATTCTTTCTTCTACAACACCTTCCAATTCAATTTTTATCAAAAACCCTAAAATTTCCTCTTTAAAAATCAAGACTTTTTTTCTTTAATCTAACAACACAAATATACTTGAATCGCTTCCATTTCATCATTTCCAACCTCAAACCAAAATTTTGCCATAGTTTCCCCATAATTCTTCATCTAACCAATCCTCCAAACTCAACAAAAACACATGGAAACTAAGCAAAAATTATATCAATAGATAGAGAATTTCAAGAGAAAAAATTTCTATCTAATAGCTCAAGCCAAAATCAACCACATAAGCACCAAAATTGAATTGAAATCCTTACCCCTTTTAACTTGAAATTTCGGCAGTTTCAATCTCCTTTTTCTTTTCTTTCCTTTTTACACAATTATGCCATTTGGCATATTATTACCCATTAAATACAATATTAAATCATACTATGCCACTTGTCTTGAAATAAAAAAATGGAATATTAAATTCCCTTATCAACATCTAACTAGACTTTAAATACTAGTTAGCAATTTAGTTAGTTTCCAACTAACTAATTGAAATCCAACTAATTCACTTGAAATCCAACTAATTCACTTGAAATCCAACCAACCTCAAGAAACCAACCAGAACATAATAAAATATTCAAAATGAATATTTTATAAATTTTCCAACTCCAATGGGGCCCATCTTTAAAATTTAGACTCGATTCGAAATACCGATAATTAATAAGGTATCGAATATGATCGAATATAAACAGTCTCAGAAAATTCTCAAATTTCAGCACAAGATTCCTTGAGTCTAACTAAGGCTCCAATTAAAATTTCATAATTTTCGAGTTCGAATACTTACCCAAAAAATTTACCAAAACTTATACCTTTACTAGCTTTTTACACAATTCTCGTACCAAAAATCCGATTCCACTGAATTTATTCTTCTCATCTAAACTATTCATTTTTACCATAAAATTTATTATTGGGAAAATTACCATTTTGGTCCTTATAATTTTCCCAACCTCACTTTTGTCACCAAACTTTGAAATCTTACGTTTTAGTCACCAAACTAAAACTATCAATTTTAAGAACTTTGTAAACTAATCACCAAGCACATATAAAGCAAATATAAATCAACTAACAAGCAAATTTTGGGGTATTACAATTCTTCCCCTTTAAAAAAAGTCGTCCTCGAATTTCGGGAGCGCACTGGTTTAAACAAATGTGGGTCTTCGCTTCTCCATCATTTCCTTCGTCTCCCATGTCGCTTCTTCAACTTTATGATTACGCCACAAGACTTTAACCAAAGGTATCCGCTTGTTTCTCAACTCTTTAGTACCATAAGCTAATATCCCGATCGGTTCTTCCTCTCACGACGTCAGTCCGATCGTAATTCGATCTCATCGGGTGCAATCACATGGGATGGATCTGATCGGTACCTTCAAGCATGAAGATATGAAAAACATCATGGATTTCTCATTTCCGTGGAAGAGCCAATCGATAAGCAACAGGCCCACTTTCTTTAAAATCTCATACGGTCCAATGTATCGAGGACTTAACTTTCCTTTGCGCCCAAATCTCATGATTTTCTTCCAAGGAGAAACCTTTAAAAACACTTTTTCTCCCACCTTAAATGGATATCTTTCCTTTTCAAATCTGCATATGCTTTTTTTGTCGGTCTGCCTGACTTTTTTAAGATTTTCTTTCACAATTTTTACTTTTTCCTCTGTGTCTTGTAACAGATTAGGCTTTAAAATCTTGTCATCCTCAGTAACTCAAACCAATTCAACGGCGATCTACACTTTCGCCATACAACGCTCAAATGGTGCCATCTCAGATACTTGCTCGATAATCTGTTATTATAAGCAAATTCTGCCAACGACAAGTACTTTTCCCAAGATCCTCAAATTCAATAACACAAGCTCTCAAAGATATCCTCAAGGATCTGAATCACCCGTTCGAGTGACCATCACCCGAGGATGAAAAAGTCATCTTGAAATGCAAACGTGTCCCCATTGCCTTCTGTAATGCTTTCCAAAACTTGGATGTAAACTTGGGATCTCTGTCAGACACTATAGATGAGGGTACTCCATGAAGTCGAACCACCTCTTTAATATACAACTCAGCATACCTGCTCATCTGATAATATGTCATAACTGGTATAAAATGAGCTGTCTTGGTTAATCTGTCCACAATCACCCAGATAGAATCCTTCTTACTGGGAGTCAGAGGTAGTCCTGTAATAAAATCCATTGTAATCCTTTCCCACTTCCATTCTGGAACAGAAATAGACTGCAGCTTCCCTGATGGCACTTGATGCTCTACTTTCACCTTCTGACAGGTCAAACATTTAGCAACAAACTCTGAAATCATTCTCTTCATACCTGGCCACCAGTATCGACTTCTCAAATCTTGATACATCTTGTTTCCACCTGGATGTATAGTCAATGGACTATAGTGAGCTTCCATAAGCAGATCCCATTTCAACTTAGCATCTTCAGGGATATACAACCTGTCTTTATAATAAAGACATCCATCGGGTCTAATCTCATAATTCTTCACTTCACCCGATTCCACTTGTTTAATCTTTTCGGTACATTCTTTATCTTGCTGCTGACTTTCTTTAATCCGGTCAAACAATGCTGATTTTATTCTTAATTCCACCGAAAATGAACCATCAGATTGTCCTTTCAACTGAGCATTCATAGCTCGTAATGTAGCAAATATCTTCCGGCTCAAAGCATCTGCTACAACATTAGCTTTGCCGGGATGATAATCAATAACCAGATCATATTCTTTGATTAGCTCCAACCATCTTCGTTGCCTCAAACTCAATTCTTTCTGAGTCATCAGATACTTTAAACTTTTGTGATCAGTGTAAACATGACAACGTTCACCGTATAGATAATGTCGCCAAACTTTCAGGGCAAACACTATTGCAGCAAGCTCCAAATCATGTGTTGGATAATTCTTCTCATGTGTTTTCAGCTGTCGGGAAGCATAAGCAATCACCTTTCCTTCTTGCATCAGCACGCAACCCAAACCAATATAAGATGCATCGCTGTACAGAATAAATTCCTTACCCGACTCAGGCTGAACTAATACTGGAGCTTCTGTTAAAACTTTATTCAAATGATCAAAACTCTCTTGGCATTTATCATTCCAAACAAATGGCACATCTTTTCTCAACAATTTGGTAAGCGGATCAGCTATCAAAGAAAAATCCTTGACAAACCTGCGATAGTATCCAGCCAATCCCAAGAAACTACGAACCTCGGTAATATTCTTGGGAACTTTCCATTCAAGGATGGACTGTACTTTCTTAGGATCAACTCGTATCCCCTCAACTGAAGCAATGTGTCCTAAGAAAGCCACCTCGGACAGCCAAAACTCACATTTTGAGAGCTTGGCATAAAACTTCTTTTCTCTCAAAATCTGCAATACTATTCGCAGGTGCACATCATGATCTTCTTTGGTCTTCGAATACACCAAAATATCATCAATGAAGACCACTACAAACTGATCAAGGTATGGTTGAAACACTCGGTTCATCAAGTCCATAAATGCAGCTGGAGCATTAGTAAGACTGAATGGCATAACCACAAACTCGTAATGACCATACCTTGTTCAAAAAGCTGTCTTCGGAACATCCTCCTCTTTGACTTTCAATCGATAATAGCTTTGATCAAGATCAATCTTGAAAAACATTGCTGCTCCTTTTAGTTGATCAAACAAATCTTCAATTCTCGGTAGTGGATACTTATTTTTAATAGTCACTTTGTTCAGCTGTCGATAATCAATACACAGTCGCAACGAACCATCTTTCTTTTTAACAAACAACACAGGTGCTCCCCACAGTGAAATACTAGGACGAATAAACCCTTTATCCAGCAGTTCTTGCAACTGTGACTTCAATTCTCTTAACTCTGCCGGTGCCATTCTATATGGAGCCATCGATATTGGTTCAGTCCCGAATTACCTCAATTCCAAATCGAACTTCCTTTTTCGGTGCCAAACACGCAATTCCTCCGAAACACATCCGGAATGTCTTGTACTGTCGGAATGGCACTGAGATCATTACCATCCTTTTGATTTTCCACTACATGTGCCAGAAAATCATGACAACCCTGTTCCAACAGCTTTTTAACTTTAAAGGCTGAAATCACATTCTGCAAACACCGAGATCCTTCTCCCAAAACTATAATCTCGATCCATCCATCACCGCCCTCAAAAAATCAATCATTCTTTGACGACATCTCATCAGAGCATCATGGGCATGAAGCCAATCCATACCCATAATAATCTCCAAATCATCAAAAGATAACTCCAATAAATCAGCTGAAAACTCATATCCCTGAAATATCAGTGAACAGTCCTTACACACCCTGGTTACCCGAGCACTTTGACCAAGTGGATTGACAACTATCACATCACTCTGAGTAGACACTACAGGAATTCCTCTATCCCGTACCAATTTAGCACTAACATAGGAGTGTGTGGATCCAGTGTCTATCAAAACAAAAACAGGTTCACCATAAAGTGGAAAAGTACATATGATGATGTCAGGATTCTCCCGATCATCTCGGTCATCACGAGTCCGGATATGATAGACTCGAGCAGAAGCTCTGTCATCTTTCCTGGAACCTGTCCGAGACGAACCTGTAGATCCACGGCCTCGGCCTCCTCGCATACCCACCGATCTCTGCGTGCGGACCGACCTGTCTTCACGAGCCTGGACAATCTCGAACAAAGTGTCCCATCTCTCCACAGTTGAAACAGCACTGTAACTTTTCGGCACTCTCCACGATGATACCGATTACAGTGCTTACACTGTGGAGCTCCTGATCTGTTTCCAGAATTCTTTGCCGAAGTACCCTTAGACTTTCCAGCTTGACTGGTCTGACCTCGAGATGCCGAATATCCAGATTTACCTTGATGAAAATTACCTTTACCTCGCTTAGCTGATCGCGAAGTAAAAGATGATTCAGCTCCTCTTTTCGCCTGACGTCTCTTTCTCAGCCTTGTCTCGAACATTCTCCATCGCTTGGCTTTATTAACAAAGATCCCGAAAATCTTGGATAGGGTTGGCCACTAACACCTCCCGATATCTCGAATCCAAACCACCAATGAAATTGTCTATATGATTCTCTCAAGAGGTAGCAGCTCAAAGAACAAATCGCTCAGACGGTTGAAATCACACTCATACTCATAAATCGACCGTCCTTCTTGCTTCGGATCGATGAACTGTTGTCTCATCTCTCTAACAAAAATAGATTCGATATATTTCCTTCAAACTCTCAAGGAAAATCGCCAGTGATCTCCTCGCACACGAGCCGTAATGGTGTTCCACCGGATCGAGCTGACCCTCTCAATAGAGAAACTACACCATCAAGCTTTCCTCGATCATCGCATCCGATGCGAGCTAATATATATTATACATCATTAAGCCATGTATCGGATGAGAGTGGATCACCATCTTCTTCTCCTTTAAAATTCGAAGCCTCAAGTGTCTTTAGCTCCTTTGGCACATTCAGTCGGGGAGGTCTATCCAATATAGCATTCAGAGTCTGCAAAAATGTGCCCCGATCTCGAACCGGCGTTCCGGTGCACGGGCCTTTGGACCTCTTCTCCGGCATCAGGAGCAATCTCAGGCCTTGCCTGCTCTACAATGTGTCGGGAACCCTCTCCTTCCGACATCTGTACTCATAACATTCATTAAACTCATAAGCAATTGCATCAACTAAACAAATATCATTTTCAAGTATAAAGGACACCCTTGTGGCATGTACACTTTAAAACACTTTCATTAAAAAAATAAATCCAGAACTGGCTAAACCTGTAGCTCTGATACCAATAAATGTAACACCCCGACCCGTATCCGTACACGAATATAAATCGAGAATGTCACAGAAAATATACAATATACTTACCATGCTAAATTTAGGCTAACAAATTTATTTATTTATTTTTTAACTCATAATACTAATATTGTCAATTTCAAAGATAAGCATAAAGTATTATAATTATATAAATCATGTTTTAATTTCGAACTATTACAAGGCAAGCCGGATTTAAAATTTTACAAAACTGACAGGTTACTTAATTACATGCCACTAAATACAACAAAATAGGATGTCATAGATACAAGAAAATAACCTGTCTGCGTTGTAGGCCCTAATACCCGATCTGATGCAAAAGCTATCCCACTAGCTATTCCGGCAACCTACATGTATCACTGAAATACACGCTGAGAATATACTCAGTGAGGCATAAGGTAAGTAACATGAAATAAACCATAAACAATTTATGATACTTGTAAAACCTATTAAATTTCATAATATTTTTCATAATATGCAGAAAAAAAAACATATCATATTATGTTGAAACATAATTTAATTCATCAATTAAAAATCGTATAGCCCTAGGTAATATTGAGTGACTAATATACGAGTCGTGTACTAAAAGTACTATTCTTTGAGCGCCATAATTAAATGACGAAAACAAGCGCATGCCACCAAGTGACGTAAACGAGAGACACATTAGAGTATCGAACAAGCGACACAATAAAGTATCGAAACGAGCGACACCAAGGTATCGAAAACGAGCGACACCGAAGGTATCGAAAACAAGCGACATGTCGAAATCATGTGACTCTAATGGTATACCACAATACTGTCTACTCATGACCAAGGGCAAATATAAAAATATTTCCTGCAATAACATAATGGCTAGCATGTCATTATAATTTAAATCATGTAATTCAATCGTAAAGGAACAGTTCATACTCCAATAGGCCCATTTCCATTTTACAATATGCTGCCATTATTTAAAAATACGAGACAAATATCATTTAAAATAATTTCATACTTAAAAAAAATAATTACCTTTTTAGGTCGACTTATCGCAAGTCTTCCTATCACATATTATAAAAACATGCATGCACTCACCTTTGCCTTGTATCAAAATGCCTCACTACTCGATTTGATCCAAGATTTTTTTTTCCCCTTTCGATTATTATGTCCCCGATTTGGTGATTATCTACAAAAATCATAACATATACCATTTCAAAGCATATGTTAGAATATTCCCAATTCACCAATAATAATGGAAATAACCAATAATTATCTAAAATCAATAAAATTGATCCGATAAAAATTTCCATATTCGAACCAATTTTTTCACACTTTTTATAAAAATTTCCAAACTTTGCATTTTAGTCCCTAAGGACATTTTCAAATTTCTAACATCAATTTCAAACTAAATCCTTGCATTTTTCATCAAATACACTCAAGGACCTAAGCTTTAGAAATTTCCAACTTGGTCACTAATATTTCCGAAAATTACAATCAAGTCCCAAAGTCACCAAAAATTTCAAATTAAGCCTCCAAACCACTTAACTTGATTTTTCAAGCCACTACACTCCAAAAACAAACTTTATAATTTAGTCCCCAAACTTTTCAAAAATTTCAAATTGGTCCCTAATGCCAAATTAATTAGGGATTTCACTCCAAACCATTTATATCATCATTCTAAACAATTCTTTCTTCTACAACACCTTCCAATTCAATTTTTATCAAAAACCCTAAAATTTCCTCTTTAAAAATCAAGACTTTTTTTCTTTAATCTAACAACACAAATATACTTGAATCACTTCCATTTCATCATTTCCAACCTCAAACCAAAATTTTCCCATAGTTTCCCCATAATTCTTCATCTAACCAATCCTCCAAACTCAACAAAAATACATGGAAACTAAGCAAAAATTATATCAATAGATAGAGAATTTCAAGAGGAAAAATTTTCTATCTAATAGCTCAAGCCAAAAATCAACCACATAGCTTAAGAGGAAAAATTATAGCCTTGGAGAGTTCCTCGACTCCCATCCTCTTCAGCTCCATTTTGGCCCATCGCTTAAGCCCGTTCTTGAAGATAAAGAGGCATTCGGCTTCAGTGATGTCTGTGATTTGGAGTTTGAGTTCAGTGAATCGTCTGACATACTCCAGGATGGAACCTTCATGCTTGAGTTCGTGCAGCTTCTCCCGAGCCTCTTGTTGGGCGTTCTTTGGGTAGAACTGCTCCTTGAACTCAGCCTGAAACTCTTCCCAAGTCCCGATGGGAATATCCTTGCTCTTCTCCTCAAAGCATCTGCGTCGCCACCATAAAAGTGCAACGTCAGTTAAGTAAACAGAAGCAATGTTTACCTTATCCACATCATCCTTGATGCCTGTAGCACGAAAGTATTGTTCCATGCTCCACACAAAGTTCTCCACGTCTTGGGCCGATCTAGTTCCACTAAACTCCTTCGGCTTTGGCACGTCTAACTTTGGTCTGATTGTTGCCGTGTTTAACATACCAGTCACGACAGCTTTGTAAACTTGAAGCTCTCCCTTGAGCCCCTTAATTTTCTCCATCATCTCCGCCTTCAAAGCCTTTAGCTCGGCTTCAAGTGCATCACTCCGTCTATCCGCACTGTCGGTACACTGGTCAAGGTCTCGCACGTTGTTCTCTAGATCTTGCACGTTGCTTTCGAGCTCCTCTCCTGAAGAGTCCAGCTCGTCAAGACGTACTCTCACAACGTCAATCTCCTCTCGGGCATCCTTCATGGATCCTTCGAGCTTTCCCACCCTTTCTTCCAGCGTAGGCATAGTGTTGCTCGGACTGTCTCGCTTTCCATCGTCAGCCTGGGTCTTTGCACCCTTTTGTGCTGCAACATTCCCTCCTTTCTTTGCCATCTCCAATCAGTGTTTGCGCTCGAACACTCGCTCTGATACCAACTGTCACGGGGCTAGACTTCTGAACCAACCCAACGTGTGGCCTTAGTCGATGTTATTAGACAAACGACTAAGTAAGCCTGAAATCCTTCTCCGGAAGATCGAATACTTCCAATGCACACAAACACAAGATCGTTCCAAGAGGAACCGAACAAAAGAGAAAGACAACAAGAACAAAAGAAAGAACGCTCAAGAACGCGAAGAACACTACAGAGTGTTTTTAGAGTAAATGCCAAGTGTATTACTCAAATGATGGATGAATCCAATTGAGGTGGGGAGGCTTCTATTTATAGTTGAATCCCCATACAATGAACGGACGAGATCGAATCACACTAACGACTCAGATCGAAAGCCACCTACCAAATCTACACTAACTAAGGAAACTCTATCACTATGAAATTCTTTCCTTAAGTTTGTGTTTACATTGAGAGATATTCTTATCCCTTGGAATAATCTCTGGTAAGATACCATCTATTAATTTACCAGGCTCAATGTATTTGGGCTTTCTTTCAGTCTCCAACGATCGGACCAAGTCAGGTGGTCTTCTTGGCAAGCCTAGAACCTCTTGGGTTGCTTGTTGCGCATCTGTCTCGGACCCAAATGTGCGGGCCGTGAAAAATACAACAACCATTAAAGCTTCTTATTAAAAAAAATCAAAGTCGTACCAGCAATCAATTAGTTTAATAGGATAAGACATTAAATTCTTTAAGTAATATTAAGAGTTCGAATTTTGGTATTAAATGAAATAAATTAGGTTGAGATGATTGCTCTTATAATGAATCTCTGCAATATCCAATTCGAATTAATTAACTAATGAGTCGAATATTAGTAATGAGTGTAGTCAAGTGAAAGAAAACTTGGAATAATATTGAATAGTCACCCTTACCCCTAACTACTAGTTTAGTGGAATGTTATTTCAGGTTTTTTAAACAAGATTAGAAGTTCAGATTCTAGCATTATGAGTAAAACAATTATATTAAAAAATCATCTTAATAACATATCTTTACGATACTTAAACTGAACTAATAGACCGAATTAATTAATTTTATTAAATAAAGAAGTATTACATACTCACAAGACAAATATCGAAATTCGAACTCATACAAGATGAGATAATATGAGTATTCTTAACCATAAGACCAATTAGTAGGGTGAGAAAAACTCGACTCGACTTGAAAAAAATTAAAATTTTCGATTTGACTCAAGGCGAAAAAGCTCGACTTGTCTTGATTCGACTTAAAATTTTATAAACTCGACTCGAAAAAAATTTCCAATAAAGTTTGAGATGTAAAATAAAAATTCGAATAACTTAAAATTTTTAATAATTAGTTGATTTATTTTTAAGTTTGAGTCGAATCCTTTAATTTTTCCTGATATATATACTGATATAATAAAAATACGAAAAAATATATGCCACATATGAAAAATATATAAATATACTATATATGCATATCTTATTTAATTAGAGTAAGTCATTTAAATTAGAATCAAATCGTACTATAACACGATAAATATTTACAATTAAATTTGTATAAAATTTTAAAAATTTAACTCAAATTTTATAAACTCAACTTGAATTAAATCAAAAAAACAATTTTATTCAACTTGCAGAAGTACTACAACAACTACTACAATTCTTACTGTATCGAGGCAAACAAATAGTGGGGTTTTCGACATGGTAATCGTATTACTAAAAGCGTACACTTCAACAGCCTCATCTCTGGCACAAAGGAATCAGCAACCAAGAAACTGAAGAAACAAGAAAAGAGGACCCTTGGACCCCTACCTCCCCCCCCCCCTCCCCCTTCCGCCGTACTCAGCTGAAAGATTTTCTAGTTGCCTGATTTGATCTCTTTTTCAGTTGTTGGATCTGATCTTCGAGGTTAATGGTTAGGGTTTCTTTTCTTATTTCTTTTCATGCAAAGACAAGAGGAACCCATGTCTTGAATGTCGGGTTCATGAGCATGTTGGTCTGGTTTTAAGACAATAGATAAGGTAACCGACGAAATCCCGTATCTGTTTTGTCTTTTGTTTTCCATTTCAGTGCGAAAAAACCATGGCTAATCGGTGGTGGGTTGGGAGTGTGGCAATGGGAGGCGTCGGCTCGGTATCTCCGACCGGACCGAGACAGACTCCATCGCTCCACCTTAGAAACCCATCTGAAGATTACCGGATGGAAGCTTTTAGAGCTAATCTTTGCCCTTCGGATGAAGATCATCGGGAGGAGAATGGAGATAGCCGAGACAATATCGAACCCGAACCCGAAACCGTTGAGACTGGTTGGGGTTCGGCGTCTCGCCGCCCTCGGGGTAGGCCGCCTGGTTCGAAGAACAAACCGAAGCCTCCGGTGGTTATAACTAAAGAAAGCCCTAACTCTCTCCGTAGCCATGTGCTGGAGATCGGTAGCAGCAGCGACATTGCCGAGTGTATAGGCAATTTCGCGCAACGCCGCCACTGTGGTGTTTCGGTTTTCAGTGGAAGCGGTGTTGTTACTAATGTTACCCTCCGCCAACCGGCTGCCCCTAGCGGGGTGATCACCTTACATGGGAGATTCGAGATTTTATCTTTATCCGGTGTGTTTTTGCCCACGCCGTCTACGCCAGGACCGACAGGACTGACGGTGTATTTAGCCGGAGGACAAGGTCAGGTTGTCGGAGGGAGTGTGGTCGGGCCACTGGAAGCATCCGGACCGGTTATGGTTATTGCGGCCACGTTTACCAATGCGGTTTACGAAAGGTTGCCTATAGAAGATGAAAATAGCGGTGGAGGAGGAGAAGGCGATGGCGAAGGAGGGGGTGGAAATAACAATAACGCCAGTAGTAATGACGGCGGCGATGGAACTTCAGGGTCTCAGTCTCAAGATATGAGCCAAGATCATCACCAAGGTGGCTCAATGCCTATGTATAGCCTGCCTCCTAATTTTCTGCCTAATGGACAAATGCCTCATGATCTGTTTTGGGGCACCCCGCCTTGTCCACCGCCGTTTTCTTAACCGGAAACAGCTACGTAAAGGCAGAGATTACGGTTTGAATACGCCGACTGGTTTTTGGTGCAAAACAAGTTGTGGGTTTGTTTTTGTTCATGTAAGAGTAGTAACCAAGGTAGGGCTTTTCTCTTTTACTATGCTCATAGTTTGTACAACTTTGTAGAACTCTCTCTTAATCAAACTTTGTTTCGGGTGTAGCAATGTATCTTTGCAGGACTGATGTCTATAGGAGTACGGATTTTTATATTTAATAAAATTATATGAGAATTTAAAATTTTTAGAGATGTGATTGCCTCGTGAAATTTTCAGTCCATCCATGTATCCTTGGATGAATTAGGCAAAGAAATGAATCTTTTTAACACAATTTAATCATTTTTTTTCTTGGAAGAAATTCATTGAATCTTGATGATGTAAGTGAAGAGTTTGAGTTGAAGGAATTGCAAGGACATATCATTCATTTACATGGTATGCTTGTTGAAACTCATCTTCTTCAACATTTCATGACATTTGTTTGTTTGTTTTTTTGCCCTAAATTGGACAATTTTGACGATGCATGAAAAGCTTGAAATGGGAGTGTTTTTCAATGTGATAGAGATGAATATGTGGTCAGATTTGGCAGAGCTTTTGACCCCAAATGAGAGGAGAATGCATGTGGTAGGGGGATTCACGTGAATCTCCCCAAATTAGTACACTTCGGACTTTTCAGTAATTTAAAATTTTAACCTCATAATGATTCGTTCATGTGTTGTTTTATGCAAATTGAATAGGTTATATATATATATATATATATATATCCCAAATCAAGTACTTCTAAACTGTCAGTCGGCCGGTCGGCCTGCCTGGTCGTAGGTTTAAATGTGCTTAAGCACAATGTCTATTGTTAGTTGTTTATAGAGTCATTGTCCGGACATGTCTACTTTTATAAGTATACTTTGAATTAGGGTTAGAACATAGATAAATAACCCACAAATTATGCTAAGTCACGATACTCTTGTACTTTTATTTTTCGACATTAGTGAATTTCTACTCTTTTGCTCGTGGTTGTTTTTTTTAAAGTGTTTTCCATGTAGATATTGGCATCTCTCTTTGTTGTACATTTACATATTTGTCATTATTTTTCAACATCTATGATTTGGGGTCTTTATTTGTCATATTTTACTCTACTATTAGGGTAAGATGCAGATGCTATTACCTTCTCTAACTCTCCGGTTGGTGATTCCACCTACCATGGTGGGGAGTCGTAAATGCGTCGTGCTGTAGCCCCGGCTAGAAACGGGGCCGGCCGGTTAGTATGACAATTGTTCATACACTAAACAATTTTGATGACAAATGCAGGATTGGTTTGAATTAGGTTTTGGCTTTGTCTGAATCTGTATTTTGATGTCTTTAGTCAATGGTTGGTGATACAATATATGGAAAAGTTAACTTCTTTTGGGAGTAGTTATTGAAAAAAAAAATATAAGATTGTACCTAAAAAAAGGCAGATAACTGGTTTTACACCTTCCATAAAACTTGAAACAATCTTTTAATCTCAACAAAAGTCAATCCTAATCCACCAAACTAATGGAGAAATGTCTGTAAGAACACTAGACAAGTTAGATATGTTGTCTTTTGTGTGATTTTGTGCCTGTATCTTCGACCTTTGTTGAGGAACAGAGTTGTTGATCATGTAAGGAATCTTGTGCTAGCTCCATTAACCTAAGTGTCACCTAAAGATATAAAGATATAAATTTTTTAATATTGATCCAACCCGAAATCGAATCTAGTTGATAGAATGTGTGTTCTCTTTGGGCAAGAGTGTGGAAAACATGGTTCGGTTAATCGTTAGCAAGTTATTTTGACTAATTGATAAATTTTGGATTATTTAATTTTTTTGATGTTAAACTGTTGTACTGATTAAATTAGATAATTAATTAAACGGTTAACTGTAATATTTGATTTGGTTTATATAATAATTTTTATTTCATTTATTAAAATATTAAATTAAAAAAATAATTTTAACAATTGATCGGTTGTGGTAAGAATCTAAAAATAGCTAAAAATAAAAAATAAAAAAATTTACTCTTTCTAATAATTGAAATCATGACCAAACAGTCATCAAAGAATAATAGAGATATCAAAATTACTACATTATAAGATATTTTAACACATAAAATTAGTAAATATTGTAGAAGATTGATAGGATTGAATAACCAGTTTTGTCTAAATTTGCGAGTCGTAATCAAATCAAAATAATTTTTAAAAATTTGTATTAAAATCAGTTTTTTTAATTTAAATAACGAAAATTTTGAATTATTTTTTAAAAGTGGATTTTTAACGTAACCCTATTTTTGTGTTACCAAGATGAATAAATGAAAACATTATTGTATGTATATGAACCGTTGAATACTGGTTCCATAATGGTGTATATCATGCATTAATTCACAATGCCTCCCATCCATCCACATTAGTTTCAAACACTCTTGGGCACTAAGAAGAAAATGGGAGCTGCACTTTGCTCAGCATTATTTATACTTGGTGTAGATTTAATATTCATATCTTAATTTAATAAATTTAAACTTTTAAAATTTCAGTTACGATCTAAATAATATATGTTTTCTTTTAATTTAGGTTCAGGGATGTTTTTAAGGAGATACAGTGTAAAATCATGGCATTTTTATATGAAAAACCCAAATTAAACATTTATTTAGAAAAATGCTCCCTCCCAGCTTTATTTGAAAAAATGACCCCTAAATCGACCACGTAAGAAGACCTCGCATTTCACAAAATGCGATTACTGAACTCGTTCCCTGCAGGACGCAAGGTCTTTCCTACGTAGAAGGACTTTTTAGATAACCCAATTTAAAATTAGGGATAAAGACCTGGCGTTCTGCACATAGCGAGGTCATCAAGAAGTTGAAGAGGCAGATAAATTTATCGCAGGATTTATTACAAGGAACTCGCTTTCTGCAGAAAGTGAGGCCCGTGCAATCCAGGCTGAAATACAAGGGTTTATAGGCATGTTCGAGGTGTTTTGCGGGTTATTAATCAAAAAAATTTCGTAATTGTTAAGCTTAGAGGCGTAGTATTGGAACTTGTCTTTCGTTTGAGACTGATATTGGCAAATTCGAGACATTGTAAACGATGTAAAAATCGCATTGAAAATGGTTCAAAATCTTAGTTTTGTGCATGAATAACAAGCTAAAATGGTTTTATAGGTATGTTCGAGCTATTTTTTTGGGTTATTAATCGGAAAATTTTCGTAACTTTTAAGCTTAGAGGCATAGTTTTGGAACTTATCTTTCATTTGAGACTGATATTGGCACATATGAGTCATTGTAAATAGTCTAAAAATCGCATTGAAAATGATTCCAAAGCTTGGTTTTGTGCATGGATAACAAGCTAAAATGGCTTCATAGGCATGTTCGATGGGTTTATCCGGGAAATTATTTGCAAAATTTGCGTAATCTTTAAGCTTGAAGTTGTAGTAATGTAACTTATCTTAAATTTCCTATCGTGTGATAATTTTTGTTAATCTAATTTCAATTCATTGTTTCATATTTCAATGACTTAAAAGAAAGAAAAGCACGTCGAAACATAAGTTCACATGTCAACGTGTTTATAAAATTATTACGTTTCAAACTAATACATAAAATGAAGATAATAAATTATGGAGTCAGGCTAGGATGATTTGGACTCAGGCTTCCCACAAAGCATGTATGAGATCCGTTGTATTTCGTTATTGTCCAGAGGCTGTTCAGCCTCTTTAATCGTGAAACACGAATCCTCCAGTTACATATGTGGTCCTTCTATACACATTTTGCAATATATTTGTCTGCATCTGTTTTCTTCACTATCGACACAACTGAGCAACGTATGTTGTAGTTCTTAATTGCATCATCCACGAGTCTTTTTGTCGTGAATATCATTCCAACTTGTAGTTCATCATCACTATCGACAGCAGCATTGTATGACTATCTCCTCATACATGAGAAACCATCTACGTTTCCAGCCATTAGAGAGCGAATTACTATAAAATTGAGTAAGGGAAATATATAGTGAATTAGTATGAAAATTGACGGTGTGAGTTTTTGAGGTTATGTGGGCCTTATTTATGGCGACTTAGGAGATTTTTGACATGGCAGAAACCTCGCTTTCTGCAGAAAGCGAGTTATGCAGAGATTCTTGACGTGGCAACACCAGAGTACGCCATTGATATGATATGTCAATGGAACTCGCTTTCTGCATAAAGCGATATCTAGTTTTTTTAAACAAAATTTAAATTCCCCATCTTTGAAAACGTACATCCATTTTAGTTGAAGTTAAATGATTTGATTTGTACACGTCCATCTACTGTCAAAATTTAAACTCCTGATGTGGCTTCATAGGCATGTTCGATGGGTTTATCCGTGAAGTTATTTGCAAAATTTGCATAATCTTTGAGGTTGGAGGCGTAGTATTGTAACTTATCTTAAATTTCTTATCGTGTAATATTTTTCGCTAATCTAATTTCAATTCATTGTTTCATATTTTAATGACTTAAAAGAAAGAGAAGCACGTCAAAACATAAGTTCACATGTCAACGCGTTTATAAAATTATTACGTTTCAAACTAATACATAAAATGAAGACAATAAATTATGGGGATAATAAAATTATTATGAAATTGACTAAGAGCAATATACATCGAATTAGTATGAAATTGACTAAGAGAAATATAGAGCGAATTTGTAACACCCTCAACGTATATTTGATATTCGAATACACATTAAAGATGTTACTAACTGATTTTCAGACTTGTAATTTTTTTATGCAAAACCAATTTTATTAAACAACCATTTCTTAGTTTTTACTAAATTACAAATCTGTCTAGAGTCACCTAGTTTTGACCCTGAATTGGTTTATAAAATACTTTAAGCAGTTATTAAAATGAACATTATTTCAGGATGAAAACTATGTGTGTTGCCTAGACCCTTTCTTGATTTTAAAATCGCTACGCGGTAAACGACCAACTAAGTTTTAAATCGTTTGAAGCATCTTTTCTAATATTCTTAATTCTTCAAACTAATCCATGTTTCTAGATCACACGTCCACATTAACTTATAGGTAGAGTACAAAAATTTAGACATACAAAATAACTACTTATTTAATATCTATACATGCCCCACTAGACTAGGATGTGGTGATACTTATTGATAATGCATGCTAACTTGATCCAACGATGTGCAGCTCCTCCTCTGCTATATTTTCCGAAGTACCTACGTGTGATACGAAACACACGTTAAGAATAACTTAGTGAATCATAATCATAACAATGTAAAACAATGATTATAAATAACACAGCTCTGCAAAATGGCAAACAATTTCCAATTGCAGTTAATAACATTTATCATGCGTAGAACTACCTTACATGTATAGTTCATTAAACCAATATAATATTCAAATCATAGGATTCGATCTGTCTTACCAATCTTGTGTGTGTTAAGCTTTTTAGCTTAACTACTAAATAACTGTATTAAGCATAATATTTGATAAAGTATGATACTCATGTAATGAACCCGTACTGTAATAAATCTGTATTGTAAAGTCATATAATTGTATTGTAAAATCTTATGGCTCAAGATAAATATCAAGTCATTCATTTGTCATATAGCAGTGCAATACAGTTCCTGCAAAAATGGCAAGCGTGTCCCAATTGCAGTTTATATCATATCCTTAAACCTTTATTTTATCAATAAAATATACGTTAAGCTTTTTAACTTAACTACCTGCATAAATTCATTTCAAGTATTATAGCCCAAAGTACAAAATCATGTGAAGCCATGGTACGCGAGTCATCACGACACCGTAGTGTCTACGACACTGTAGCGTCTGCATCACCGAAGAGACTGAGATGAGTACGTACTCGAGGATGTTCTTTGCTTCTCATATAATCAATGACGCTCTTTGCTCCTTATAATCGCATATTTTGTGCTAATAACACCGAAGTGTCTGAACAATGCTGTAGCGTCTAAGTCGACACTAAAGTGTCTAAATATTACCAAAGTGACTGAAACGCACTGTAATGCTAGGTCGCAGCTGCTAAGACCCTATGGATATCCAACTATACCAAAGATTCTCATGCAATTTCATGTGAACCTATGGTATACGAGTCATCATACGACACCATAGTGTCTACAATGCCGTAGCGTCTACATCGCCAAAGCGACTGAGATGAGTACGTACTCGAGGACGCCCTTTGCTCTTCATTATAGCATCTTTTTGTGCTAATCGACACCGTAGTGTCTAAACAACATCGTAGTGTCTGCAACGTCGTAGCGTCTGTGCAACGTCGTAGCGTCTGATATCAACACCGAAGTGTCTGGATCACACCGTAGTGTTGGATTGCAGCTGCTATGACTCTTTGGATATCCAATTATACCAAAGACTCTCACACTAGTACTTGGGCATGCCAATATAACATTTTCATATTCAGTATCCAATCCATCAATACTATTATCCATAATTTGATAATGGGCAGTTTATTCCCAATATCTAAAATTCGATTTACTTTGGGTAAATCATTATGCTACAATCATTGTATCAATAGGTCGTTTAATATTTCATGCTATTTGCATAAATAAGCCATCGTACATTTTTATTAATATTAAAGTCGACTTCTCGCAAGTCTCTCTCATGTCATATATATAATATAAATAAAAATGCACTCATTCATATCACATATAAAATAAATAAGTAAAAATGCGCTCACCTGGGCCATGCATGATATTAGCCTCACTAAGCTATGTCGATACTTTTTCCTTGTTTTTCTTTGATTTGGTACCCTTAGTCTCGTCATTAGCTGTACAGTACCATTTGAACATACATAACAATATTCATGTTAAATTTTTAATCTAACATTGCTTAACTATACTATACTAGTATAATTATCTGAATATAAAATATTTCCAACAATTTTCACTTTTCCCTTTAATAATGCCAAAATGTTCATTATAGTCCATAGTGACCATTTTGCACATTTTACAATTTATTCCAGCTCAAATCACAATTATTCAATAATTTCATCATTTTCACTAACTTTTATTCAATACCCTTCATCCACTAACTTTTACCAAAGTGACATTTTAGTCACTAATTTTTCACATAAACTTGCAAACTTGTATCGAATAATTAATCCAACATTTCTGTAATTTTTCTCACATTTTCCCCTACTTTTAGACCAAAGCTGAATTGATCCTTGAACTAATTAGGGTTGTTGAAATGGTCCATTGACATTTTCTTTCTTGTCAATTTAATCCCTTGGATTCAAATTTCAATTCTAACTTCATAAAACATATTCGAATCATAAAATCTCAAAATCATAAATTTTCATAAAATTTTCCCATTATTCTTCCATGTGGCCGAATTGGTCACTTAGCTTATCTAGGCTCATTTTTCATCCAAACAACGTTCTAACATGCTCAAATTAATTAATTTTTCCAACATATATTCTTCATTTCCAAGAATTAACACTTAAAACCCCAATTTATTCCTACATGCCAAATTGGGTGTCTAAGCTTTTCAAGGACTTTATTTTAGTCCAGATGCCATAATCAAGCTTCTAAGTTCATAATCTCTTCAAATCCATCACTAGGATAATTTTTACAATATTTCTACAAATTTCTCCATGTATACCGAAATGGTCACTTAAAGGAATAGTTAAGGATTTTTCATTCTAACATCAAAATCAAGCTAGTAATATCATCAATCTTTCATTTTCATCATCAATTTCAAAACCCTAAATAAAATCCCAAATTCTAGGGTTAGGGTTTTTAACCTTAAACATGAAATTAATCACAATATAAGCTTGATTTCATCTCTACAACACTAAATTTGCATAGATCAAGCTTCAATCTAAACATGGAACATGGAACCCTATTTTCTCTATCTTCTAGAACATAATCAAAACTTCATAACTCTTGATAAAATTACTATCAAAAGCAAGAGCAGTAAGAATATATCATTTTTTTCCAAAGCAACATACATTGATTCTAACTTTGAAGCCTTCAAAATTACCAAGAAAAATTGTGTATTTTCCCTCTTTTTCCTCTTATTTTTGAAAATGGAGGAGAGAAGATGAACATTTTGTTCATCTCTTTTTTAATTTATGCCACATGTAATTGATAAATTGATTTTTTTATTCAATTTAGTCATTTTCCAAAATTAACCTCAAACTAAATCATAATTTACAAGTTGCCATTCTAGTTCAATTCCAATCAAATTCCATTTAACTCTAACCAAACTAGAGTAATGCTTTCACATGGGAAATTACCATATTACCCATGGTACTTTCAAAATATTTCAAAATTGCCATTGTGACCAAATTTCCAAATTACCAAAACTAGTCACTTAAATCACTAATTTTGCCATTTTGTAAAAATCCACTATTCTAGTCAGATCACAATCAACCAATTAATAATTTGTTCATAAAATAATATTTTATGACTTTTTCGTGACTTATGGAACAACCTCTAAAATTTTGATTCGATCATATTTTCCGATATTCACTTACTACTTCTATTGCGATTTCCCCTTCACTGGGCTATCAAATAAATTCTAAAAATTCCTTATTTCCATATCTGAAAAATAAATAATATTATCAAATAAATATTCCATATTTATGAAGTGAAACTTAAAATTTTGACTCTGTCCAAATATACCGATAATTACCCGAAATCTTCATCGGATACAATTTCTCTTAATATTTCTTAATCGGCTATCCATATGAATAATATTAACTCGGATTGATTCCTTTTTATCAGTCTAAAGTACTGACATGAGACCTTCATAGGAGGTCACCCATCCTAGTGCTACTCTAGTCTGAGCACGCTTAACTTTGTAGTTCGATCAAAATTCGAAATCTTATACTGCATTTTATTCCTGAAATCTATATCAAATTTTTATCCATAAATCTTATACCGGAAATATGACTATACAGATCATCTTCCTGTAACATGTATTACTTATCTGCGGAATAAAAATTATTAATGATAAAATTATCTATCAGGTGCCTATATTTTTCCATCTTTAGACTCTAGACACCAACTTTTGACTTGCTATCATTTTAGTTACTAAGTTAGCTTTTAAGCTATTATCTTAGTACTAAATGACCCTTAATCAACATAGCAAATTGCAATTTTTGGGATAATAAAGAATTAGTATGAAACTGACTAAGAGAAATATATAGCAGAACCCCTAAACATGCTTTCACGACCTGGGCAGGTAAACATGCTTCGTGGATTTTGAGGTGGCGCCATAGTCGACCAATTCTATCTCTAAACAGTCGATGTTCTTTTTCAAGCCTAGAAACGTATTTGAGATTGATATTGACACATAGAAGACATTGTAACCGGCCAGTTGTACCCCTAAACATGCTTTCATAAAGTGGGCAAATAAACAAGTTTAGTGGATTTCCTGTGCCTACAAAGACGACCAATTTTACCCATTAATCATCATCATCCGCAATGGTTGAGGCTTTGACTACGACTACATGCGGTGGTTTTCATCTAGCCTTCACAATTAAGGTGTAAAAATAAGTTACCCGCAACCTTGAAAAAAAGGTTAAGAAGTTTGCCGACACTTGAAAAAGACTAATCATTTCTAGATATTATGATTTGCCGTTCATTTTGAACAAAAAACACGAAAGACACATCTCACCAAGATTGTTAACCCACCAAAAGCATGTAGTGATCATATAAATGCAACTACATATACCAACAAACCACAATATCTTGAAAATGTATATTATAAACTTAGTTTATTATTTATTAGTACCTCTAAATAAGTGAAAATTGGAATGAGGTCGAATGTTTAGGCGTCGAGTGTAAAAATGACATTTGAAACCGAGCCCACGACTGCAGCAACAAAAAACCCTCCAATGACATGTTTGTTCGGGTTGAAGATTTTGCATAGCTCCCTAAACAGATATGCCAAGACTGCCGCTCCCCAACTCTTATTTCTGGATTCCTCAAAACTACATAGATGAGGCAACCACATCAAATGCACTTTGTTGTGGGAATTTTCTAGCATCAAGATTCCCCAATAACTCATAGAATATGGACATGAACAAACCACTGCAAAAACAATAAATACCAATATGAAATTATTTTCAATAAAATAAAAATATCAAATAAATAATAAAAAATATATTAACCTTCTTTGTTTCTTCATCAGCATTCGGGGGCAGGGCTATAAAAATTATTGTCCAAAAAAGTTATAAAAATTTTACCACCATTAAACTTGCCTGGAACCATTCCGCGCAAATCAGTCCACACGAGGGGCCGATTTTCTTCGGCAACACCGATTATAACCTCGCCGTGAACAGGCAGTCCAAGATGCAATGCAACATCTTGCAACGTAATAGTAGCCTCACCGCACGGAAGATGAAATGTGTGTGTCTCCGGCCTTCACCTTTCTAGCAACGTGTTTATCAACGGATGTTGCAACTTTATACCGCCAATTATAGTGCAAACATGACTAAAATCAGCTTCTTCCAAATATAGAACAATATTCGAATACGAGGTGTCGTAATACGATTGAGGTAACAAGTCAACGCATGCTCATAATGCTTCAAATTAAACTTTAAAACTAATAAAAAACTAAATAAGAATAACAATTAATTATAAGTAATTAACTAAATAAAAGAAGATTTTACCTCCGCATTTGTCCGCCAAAAGTCGAACACGTGTCTGTGGTCCAGCCTCAGTAATCCCGTCATAATATCGAATATCAAATATTCGAACTTTTTAAAAATAATATCGAATAGTAGAGAAAGAAGAAGAAAAATGAAGATGAGATGAGAGAAAATTCGGAGGGAATGGCCCCAATTTATAAGAGTCCTCGCACCGCTTTCGAAACGATTTTAATGGATCTCGAGCTCTGCAAAACGCGAGGTTTGTTGAAAAAAAATGACTTTTCAGTTCGAATCAATTCCAACCTGTTAGAAGGGACCTTGCTTTCTGTAGAACGCGAGTTTCCAGGGTTTTCGAAATTTAAAATTCTTTTTTCAAATTTTATCCTTATTTAATTTAATATATTATTCAATTAAGATCATTAGGGTATTTTAATATGATATTCAATAGGATCAATATGATATTTAATTAGGATGTTCATTTTTTAATTTTTTCCTAATATTTATTTATTTTATACTAATAGTTCAAATTTTAATTTTTTTAAAATATTTAATTAGGATCTTTAAAAAAGTAGAATCTTTAACAAATTTAAGATCTTTTAATTTAATCAATTCCTAATAATTATGATCTTTTAAAAAGTTTAAATTTTTTATTTTTTTAAATATAATATTTCAAAATTAATGTTTAGCATCTAAAAATTTAGAGATGATTTTTTTAAATACCATTTTTAAAATATAATATTCTTTTAGACAAAATTGTGATCCTAAAAAATATGATTTTTTTAATTATGAATTTTTTATTTCCCATATTCTAGAATAATTAGGATTTTTATTTAAGGAAAATAAGGATTTTTACTAAAGATTTGTATTAAAGATTCTTATTTAAGGATAATTAGGTCAAATTAAAATAATTAGGATCTTTTTCAAATAATTAGGATATTTAAGAATAAACATCATCTTTCATTTATTAAGGAATTGTAAAACGGTCACGAGGACCTCGCTATGTGTAAAGCGCGATGTCTTTATCCCTAATTTTAAATTGAGTTATCTAAAAAGTCATTCCACGTAGGACGGACCTCGCGTCCTGCAGATAACGAGTTTAGTAATCGTATTTTGTGAAATGCGAAGTCTTCTTACGTGGCCGATTTGGGGTCATTTTTTCAAATAAAGATGTGAAGAGGTCATTTTTCTAAATAAATACTTAATTAGGTTTTTCATATAAAAACACCGTAAAATATACTATTCTAATAAAAATATATTAATAACACGATTAAAGTACACAGAATTAAGATAATCAGCATAAAATTTTAAAATTTACATATATTAGAAATAAATTAAATTAAAATATAAAAAAATTAAGAGAAAAAGTTTGATACACAGTCCGTGTAAATTAAAGTTTACACGTGCTTTTTAAATTTAGGGGTTAGGGGTTTAGTTTAAGGTTTAAAATTTAGGGGTTTAGGTCGTAGAGTTTAGAATTTAAGGTTAATGGTTAGATTTTAGGGTTTAGGGGCTACAGTTTAGGGTTTAGTATTTAAGGTGTTAGGGTAGGGTTTTAAATTTTAGATTTGATAGAAAGATTGTATAAAAATATTTTACACGGGCTGTGTATCAAAATAAAGCCTAAAAACTAAATCCACAATTTATACATAATATATTAATTCTTATAGAAGATTTCCATTTGTTTGGGTTTGATTTGATGGGAAATCGTTGTTAATCAGCCATTTTCACCATTGATCATTGATTTAAGATAGGACATAAAGTAGGCAAATTCCCCATTAAATTAACCTATGGGCTTGCCTTGCTATTGTTTTTCCGGGCAAAGTATGGGGACTGCTTCTGTCTCATTCAAGTCACATACATATGATCACTCTTATATTCAAACTAACGATCAATTGATTTAACGAGAATAAATTTCAAAATTTTTAATTAATGTTTGAGGTTTGAATTATGACATTGTGAATAAATTGAATTAAGAAAATTATTTCCATAATGGATTTATGTTGTACCTGAATTTGAATTAATTAACTAATAGATCAGATGCCAAATCGTTATATTGAAAAACTATCATCGGGACTAAAGAGGGAATTATTTGAAATTAGGGTTCATGCACGTCATTTTTGGGGAGCATTTTGACAAGTTGAGTGAATTTTGTGTTTGGTGAGGCAAAGGAATAAATGTGGGGGAGAGGGAGAAAGTGGGAAATAATTCATAATTCCACACTTCAAATCAATTATTTGAAATTAAAGTACATGGATTTTTCATGTAAGGAATGAATAGAATTTTACGAAAAATGGTTAATCTTCTATTAAAAAATTTTAATCTCAATCATTTATTAAAACTCTTCCAACGACCAAAATTAATATCCTCTGATTTTGACCGGTAGAGTATACAAGAGAACATAGGTTTGAGCATGTTTAAGCGCTCAATATCTTCTGATTTAAGGGTTAGGACATAGGAGGGACTTGGATATATAGTCTTGTATCAAACTCTATGCTAAAAAAGTCCAAAAGTTAAAAGTTTTATAGTGTGTAAGTAGATCATAGCCCATATATATTCGACATAGGATTGAGTTTAAATTATTAAAATAAATGAAAATTATTTGAATAAAATTAAAGGTATATTGAGCTTCTAGTTTGAATTTCGACATTGTGATTAGAACAAATTGGGAATTAATCGATCAATAAATTGAATACTAATAATTATATGAAAAACTCTTAAATGTTCTTTCTTTTCATCATTAATTAATGAAATTGATAGGTGCTAAACACATAAACAGTACAACTTCAACAATCAATAGGACAATGGCCAAGAAGGAACCCTAGGCTAGAAATTCTCTTGACTCAGTCCAATATACAAGCCCAAAAGGAACCCTGATCTTACTTGACTCAGTCCATGTAGAAGCATTCATTTTACCCAAAAACAGTGCAAGGTTCTTATTTTTTTTTCTACCTTGGATTCCTTGTAAATTCATGCACCTTCAGTTTGGTCTAATTCCTAAAAAAATTCAATCTTTAACTAGTTGTTCTGTTTTTCCTCATTTGGTAATCAGTTACAGAAATGCATTCAACATATATTCAAATACATACTCGTATTCTAATATCACTTTCCGAGCAGTATAGGTTAAGAATGCTCTGTTTCTAACAGATTAAGTTTATGTTGGGAAGTTTGTCTACATGATCTTAATGTTATGAACATCATACATTAGAAGACAAAGTTGTTTATTTTGGAAATTCAAATAAGAACATACATAAAACATTCATCATAAGAATAATGGAGATCATACACATTTAAACTACACCATGCATGGTACAAAACTTTTCCCATGAGGAAACAAGGTTCTTATATTAAAGAACCAAACCCTTGTTTATTAGCTTGAAATTTTACTCCCAGATTGGTACTTCCCAGTTTGAAGGAATCCCAGTGTTCACCATGCATGGATTGTCCATGAGGCCTCCGTATTCGAGTCCTTCGAAGTCTATTTCGTAAGGATTTTCGTAGAGATTAGAGAGAAATATTTGGTCCTCCACCCATTTGAAAGAATGTGGAGCTGAGTTTTCTTCACACAATTCATCATTGAGAATTTGATTTCCATTTATAAGTCCTTGAGGGTCAGCTGGTGTAACTTGTTCATATTGACAATGGACAGTGTTCATAGTTTCATCCATGGAAGCAAGCTGTAACTTGTCATCCAAGTAAGTTCCTGCTTGAAGGTTTCCATTGCTGGGAGCCTCAACAGCATGATTTGCCATTTGGTTGATGAGAACTTCAATATCCTCTTGTAGGCTGGCAACCTGCAAAAAGGTGAAGTATTTAGCATGCTTTCGTGTACATACATCATCCGTGTTGCTCGGACTTTTCATTTTTGCTTTACGAGTGATAGTATTAAAGAGAAGTTGCAGTGTTAGCAGCAAGGGGAACCTGTCGTTGAAGTGCAAAGATATGAGCCACACAACCATAGATTGGGTCCCGGATTCGAGCCAGTGCTTCGTAGGATATGGTGACGGCCGCGTCTCTTCGATTATGTATCGGTAAGTGTAACAACAGCTTCGAGACATTGCTAGCACCGAACACCTTGTGCACGGCGGCGAAGTGGTTTGCGGCTTCATCATAGCAAAAGTAAGGTGCGAAAACACATTCATTAGTGCACTTTCTCCTTAGGAATTTGCATGCTCCACATGAAGATCCAAGCCCTGTCATTTCCCCCAACCTTTTACACTTTGATTGTGTCAATGATATGCATATATGCTTGTTTTGTTTAGGAATAAGAAGGAAGTTACAAAGATTTGCTCTTTATAACCATCATTTTGAAAGGGCTTGGGACTTGTTTTCTTTGTAAAATCCGAGGGATATTATTATAAACTTGAGCTAAAATGGTTGTGCCTTTTGGGTCTCCATAATGGCCTACATTGTCATTTCTTACATTTGGAAAGTTTGCTTATTTTATGTCTTGAAAAGGGCTTTTGTTCATAAAGATTCACAAATAAGGCTATCTCTAATGGAAGAATCAATCATCATTATGATTAGTTGGGCTCTAAAAAAAGATAAGAGATAATTTGAATGACAATCAAATGTATTCTTATTGAAGAATGGCATCATGTAAACAACAAGTACATACTAATCTATGCTTATCTATCTTTCAATCTTGCATATCATTTCAAGTCTTTCAACATATGCATGACTTATCTCAAACATGTAATCCTTGTATGACATTAAAAACACCAAAAGTTTAACCTACAACCAGTTGGTTTAGCGGGATGAAGCACTAGGTTCCTTAAGCAAGGCCGGGTTTGAATCCTAGCGTAGTGAATGGAGAAAACTGAGTTGGGAGGGTTACCTCCATATTGGATCTATGCAAAATCTGATCCGAATTAGTCGACTTTTGAGTCAGATACCGATATTAAAAAAACACCAAAAGATTCGGAAGGCAAATCTGTGTTTCCAAATGCTTTTTGCATGTTTTCTTCTTTGCTTCACCCATGATGTTTTGCAATTGAGATTAACAGTGTTTCTAGTTCATTTAATCTCTTCTGAACCAATTGCAAACTCAAAAATCAAATCATATGGTGAAAATAGTTTGACAGTATCAGCACATCATCAGTAAGTACTACATCTCCTTTTTGGTTATAATGGCCAGTTCATCCCTAAGCTTTGTTGGGGTCTAATATACTCTTTTGGTGATATTCAGTTATTCAGACTTAGATTGTGAATGTTGTATACGAATATGTTTTAATATATGTCGAACACAAATACTTTAAGAAAGATAAAGAGTCCGAAACGTGATCAGTTCATTCTTAAGCTTTGTTGGAGTCTAAATACACTTTTAGTGATCTTCAAAGGTGATTTGGACTCAAATTGTGAATGTTATATACGAGTATATTTTAATATATGTCGGACATAAATACTTTAAGAAAGGGTCTGAAACAATACACATAACATGCTGATACTATTTACCTGTGAATCTCTATCCTTTTCATGGGAGATAGGAGCTAGCCTCAATTAGTCCATGGTTTGATGAAGAAATAATGATGATTTTAGGGGGAAATTTTACCCTTCTCTTAACCTCTTTAAGTCACAAATCAAAGCCCATGGCTAATGAGAACAAAATTACATTGCTTTTCATATGCATAAATTCCTAGCTTAGGGATTGGTTTGTAGGCTACAACTTTTTGTCAGGATATGGCTAATTCCCAATAATTATGCAGTTTTTAATTCATTTTTATCAAAGTTGGGTTTGTGTTCTTTACCCCATTATTAAGCTTATTTTATTCTTTTTACATTTTTATCAGGTTGTGTTGTTGGCCACTTGATTAATGGTGGGTAAATCCCACATTTCTCATAGGAGTTCCAAGCTCAGCTAGCTGGTGATATGCACTCCTATCGGTCACAGTTCTTATTGGTAAGTGCTCCAATTAGGGTAAACATTCAATAGAGTAGATTCGCGTAAAAAATATCGATTTAGTTGAGTTGACAAGTCTTATTTTATTGCTCAAACTTTATTTTAAATCGAGTTGAGTTAAGTTTATGAAATTTGAGTTGGGTTGAGTTGTTCAAGTTTGTGTTCAAATTTAATTGTAAACATTTATAATGTTGTGATAGTAATTGGTTCTAATTTAAACGATTTTTTATAATCATATATAATATACATACACTCGATGTTCGAGGGGGCTAAGGGGGCAGTCGCACACCCTACAAAATTAAAATTCATATATGGTTTAAATTTTTTTATTGAAAATCTATTTCCGCTCCTTTAAAATTTTATAAGTTCGCCCTTAACTCCTAACATGAAATCCTACGTCCGTCCCTGTACATATATATTTTCATATCTGATATACATATTATCAGACAGAGTTGACAGACTCAAGTCGAATTTAAAAATCAATCTACTAATTACTAAAAATTTCAAATTATTCGAAGTTTTATTTCATAACTCAGTCTTTATTAAAAAAAATTCGAGTCGAATCAAAATTATAAAATTATAATTCGAGTCAAATTTTTTGCATCGATTCGTGTTATACTCACCCTAACTCCAATGCCTCCAATGCAACTTTTGCTTGTTAATTATCTGCATCTTTAGTATAATTCAAGGGTCTAGAGAACTCAAAAATGGGAGAGGTAGGGAGACAACATGCTGTTTACTAGTGGCATTCATTCCCTACCTTTTTATTCTGTCTTATCGGCGTCACTGTTGAAGCTTATGTTATCCCTTGACATTCATTCCCTATCCTTTTATTATGTCTTATCACTTATTATTGATGTTTATGTTATTCGGACTCGAGTGTGAAATTTCAGATATAGCATGTATTCGATACGAGTATATTCAGTTTAGTTTTATATATGGAGAGATTTAAGAGAAGTATATTTCCATACTCTTTTTATCGAATATGAATACTTCAAGAAAAATAAATAATGGTCGGCAATTGTTTTTATTGATTTGCAAATGAAACTAAGCTTATGCATGAGAAAAGAGAGATGGTGGAGAGGGGGGGGGGGCTTTCGAGTTTAACGATGATAGTGTCTTTCTTTATCATGGATTCAATTATTCAATTTATCTAATTTTCTTCCTTTCTTTCCATCTGGAAATGCTAGGCCTCTGCCGCAGCTATAGCCTTTGCTTTTTCGGTATAACTATCTATATTCGATCTATTTAATGATTAATTTAAACCATATACTGCAGGAATTTATCATGAGACGCTCTTTTTAATCTAATTTGATTCATTTATAACATCAATGTTCAAATTCTAAATGTTTACGGACTTAACGTCTTGTCCCATTGTACCTTGCCGATGCTCCCCCAAAGCTAACAGATATTTTCATAAATATCCAACTCCATTTTGCAACCAAATTTGAGCTGTCTGCAACTCAGTTTCTTACATGGAAGAGTGTGTGTTTGCAGAATTGCAAAGCTGCAAATAGTTTTATGTAACAAAAACCCCACTCTAAAGTTTTGATATTTGAAGTTTGTGTATGAGTTAGGATTAAACTAATGCTCCAACGCAATAATCGCATCATAACAATTTTAAAAGTCGCTATAATACCGTAAATAATATTTAAAATCATAATTATTTTTTTATAAAAAAATCATGATGCAATATCCGTAACCGCGATACAACGACCGCATTCGCATCCGCAGCCGAGAGAGATCATTAAGGAGAGGAGGGGGTTCCACAGATTATGATGACTGATGGCACTGCTACAGTGTGTGTTGGTCAAGTGCTGTATTGTTTTGCTGCAAATGGGGGAAAGGGTGGACCATTGTTTATAGTCAAATTATATAATATTTCTTTTTCCGTCAAACCGACTCCTAAATTTGATAAGTGGTCTCAGTATAAAAGTATATAATTTCATTTTAAAAGACCTGAGTTTAAATTATTTTCTCTGCAAAATGTAAGTATATTGTCAAAGAGTTAAGAATATCTATGAACATATACTACCTTTAATTATCGTAAAACTATTTAGAAAATTATTAACAAAATATATTCGAACAATTTTATCCGTAAATTTTATTAAGGACAAAAAAAAAACAAAGATTTATTTGTGATCATATTAAGAATATTAAAAAAAATATTTTATAATTAAAAAAATATTTTTAAAAAATAAATGGTGGAAGAAGGTGATGTAAATCAATGGAAACTGCCCCACCTTTCCCCTAAATTTCTCCTCTTTCCAAGAACCCATGAAAGGGTTAGGTCTTTTGTGGTCCTAAATTAGGCCACGTTATTGGGCTAACAATTACACGTCCAAATATTCCAAAATTTATGTAAAATCTCAAACTTTGGGCTTAATGGTCTTATAACCACAAATTTTCCCTGCCCCCTTTGATTTGACTTTTTCCCTTTTTGGATAATTCCCAAAAATGTAGTTCATTAATAATTATGAAAAATAATACCAAAAATGATAAAATCAATTGGTGCATATACATTTCAATGCACATTCTGATAAAAAAAAAAAACAGAGTTTGAATCCTGATATTTGAAATGACAACAGAAAATCCAAATCGCGGTTTCAAGAAGAAGCTGGCGAGTAAATATATGTACATTGACATTAAAAATGTAGAAATTTCCATTATTTTCTTTTGATTTTATCTACAAATTCTTTTTTTTTAAGTCTATAGCTTTCCCAATCTAAATACCTATCCAAAATGGGGACCCAAATGAGACATTCCAAGAAGATAGCAGCCTCTAATGTATATTTCAAAATTCAGGAAAAAAAAAAGAAATTAATTGGAATCACAAACGGTTTATTCACCTTATCTTTTACAAAATAAATATATATTTTTTCAGACAAAATACCAAATAAAACAAGTCTGTGTTGTGGAACAGATTTCAGTGGCAAAGAAACAACATCAACTGCTAACCTCAAGGTGATGTAGTGAAGATCCGTAGACTCGGCAAAATGCAGCAATCGACGCCTGCCACGTGGGTTCTGATGCAGTCTCTGATTGTGATGTATGTGGCCTTCAACAGATGAACAAAAAAGGGTGAAATTTACAAAAAGTCCCTCTTACTTTACAACTCTAGTCCTATTATAATCTCGATAATTTATAACCTTCCATATTTTCAATCCTCGGCCTCAGGTTAAGTTTTTGAAAAATTATTCAATATATATGTTGCGTAGTCTAATATTACACAAGTCTTTTTATTTTAGGCTCCTTTTATCATTAGAGTAAAAAACGGTCGTTGGATTACAAGATTACAAACAGGCGTTGGCAGAAGCTGAATTTTCCAGTTGTCAGTAAACGGGCGTTTAGACGTTAAATGGTGATGGAAAAATGCCTATATGCGCCAAACCAATCCTTATTTGGCACCAAAATCACAACGGCAATGAGCTTGGAGTTGCAAAACGCAACCAAAAGCAAAGCTTTTGGTGTTAGCGATAGGGTTTAAGAGTTTAGCTTGTATTGTTTAGAATTTAGGGTTTATAGTTATAATTTAAGGTTTAAATTTTAGGATTTGAAATTTAAATTTTTAGTAATTTTTAAAGAATACATATACAAGCGTGTGTAATTTTTTTCACATTTTTATAAAAAAACACTTTACGTTTTTTTCAATTAATTTTCTTAAATAGTTTGACGTGGTTTATTTTAAAAGAGTAATTATTTCTTATACAGACCGTGTGAAATAATTTTAACATAAATCTTGTCTATTTTAATCTTAAAACTTAAATATTATATATGTCATTAAAATAGACAAAGTTATGTGGTCTAAATTTTACATAATCTATATATTAAATATTTTTTTAAACATCTGATTATGTAATATATACACTTCGACATTTTTTCTACAACCGAACAAATATTAAAAAAAAAATGTATGATATTTATCAAATTGTAAAAAATGTTAAACTGTATATGTTATGTCACTTATATGTTTAAAATATCATGTCAATATTTGATGGAATTAACAGAAGAAAAGTTGACATCGAGATTGAAAATACACATTTGAAAAGTGGATGAATTAGAAATGATAGCATTATTGTAGGACTAAATCATGAAAAATACATAATACAAGAACCTTCTATGAAATTTGACCAAGATTGGAAGACTCTGCATAATGCAGAAACCTCCGTCTGCCACGTGGACTCAAATGTTATCTGTGATTGTGATTTCTGTGGCCTTAAACAATATCTATCCTTTATAAGTTCCCCACCTCCCTAGCAATCCTTAGCTCGTCGCCATTCTTTTCCAAGACATTCACATTACTCAACATTTCACTCCCCAGTCTCCAATGGCGGCCTCCGTCTCCACCGTCGGCGCTGTCAACCGAGCACCGGTACTCACCATCGGTCACACCATCTATTTTCTTATCTCATGTGTTTCATACATGTTCTAAGACATGTAACACATTGTTATGTTCTTGTCATGCAGTTGAATTTGAATGGCTCCGGTGCCGGATCCGTGGTCCCGAGATCGGCTTTCATGGGGAGCAGCTTGAAGAAAGTGAGCACAAGGTTCAACAAGAATCCGTCGGGGAGTTTCAAGGTCGTGGCAGCGAAGGAAATCGACGAGAGCAAACAGACCGACCAGGACAAGTGGAGAGGCCTTGCTTACGATGTCTCCGACGACCAACAAGACATCACTCGAGGGAAAGGCATGGTGGATTCCCTCTTCCAAGCTCCCATGAATGATGGAACTCACTATGCTGTCATGAGCTCCTATGAGTACATCAGCCAAGGGCTTAAACAGTAAGTATCTATGCAATTATTTCGAACCATAGGTGCAATTGAGCCGAGTCGGATTCGAATATGAACTTGATTTCTTGTGATTTAGGTACAACTTGGACAACAACATGGATGGTTTCTACATTGCCCCAGCTTTCATGGACTAGCTTGTTGTTCACATCACCAAGAACTTCATGACACTCCCTAACATTAAGGTATGTTGTGATTTCCGTCCGAAATAGTCAAATATCGCACGTTTAAATATGTTCGAACTTACATTAAAGTATGTAAATCAAGTGAGTTAATGATTTTATATTCGTAATTGTCACATATTCGTATCCGAAATTTATTTATACTTTTATCGAACATATATTCGTGATGAGTGCCGGAGAATTGGAAAGCGGGAACGCCGGAGAACCAGCCAAGTTGATCAGGCAACGGTACCGTGAGGCTGCCGACATCATCAAGAAGGGGAAAATGTGCTGCCTCTTCATCAACGATCTCGACGCCGGTGCCGGTCGTATGGGAGGAACCACACAGTACACGGTTAACAACCAGATGGTGAACGGCACACTCATGAACATCGCTGATAACCCGACGAACGTTCAGCTCCCTGGAATGTACAACAAGGAAGATAACCCCCGTGTCCCGATCATCGTCACCGGTAACGATTTCTCTACGCTGTATGCGCCACTCATCCGTGACGGTCGTATGGAGAAGTTCTATTGGGCACCTACTAAGGAAGATAGGATCGGTGTTTGCACCGGAATTTTCAGGACCGACCGTGTTCCCAACGAAGACATTGTCAAGCTTGTTGACACCTTCCCCGGCCAATCCATTGGTAAAGTTCTTACTCAATACTTCTGCTAATCTATATCACCGTAAATAGGTCTAATTATGGTTTTAGTTCTTTTATTATGTTGAAACCTCGAATTTAATCCCTCTACAATTAACTCGAACCAAGGGGTGAGTATTTGATATAGCTGAGTCAAGTCAAAAAAACTTTTAGTTCGTGAGTTGACGAATTATATTTTATAACTCGAAATTTATTTAAATTTTTTCGAGTCGAGTTTATAAAGTTAGTGTTGAGTCTAGTCGAGTGGAATTGATCGAGTTTCTGTTCAAACTTAATTATTAAATATTTATACTGTTACGATACTAATTGGTTTCAATTTAAACAACTTTCTATAACCATACATTGACATTTAAGCTCAACAAGTGTAGTCTATACAAGAATGAGGAATTTAAGCACTAAGACAATTTTGCATCATAATATTGTTGACAATAAGATCATTAGTTGTTCCAGGTGCTTGAGGGGGTCCTTTTATCTTCCTAAATGAGTTTCTAGCCGTTGGTGACTGTTGGGGATGGTTTGGAGTCGTTGGGGTCTTTTTCCAACCAAATTTGTCATTCTACAACATAGGGTATCTATACTCGAAGAGGGGTATCGATACCGGCCTAATTTGGAAATAGCCGTTGGAGGGCAAAACTGTGAGTGGGTATCGATACCCATGGGGTGGTACCAGTACGGTCCTCTAGCAGTATCGGTACCCAAAAATAGTTATGGAGTCTGCTTTAAATGCGCGTATTGGTACTGAGGGTATCGGTACCGGTACGGTCCTCTCAGTATCGATACTAGGGTTCAGGTATCGGTACTAGGGGCCAGTTTTTGACTATTTTGAGCTTGGAAAACATTGATTCGAGTCAAAAAAAGTTTCAAAACCATTTTAAACATATTTCTCAAGTTGTTTGGACTTAAAATCATTTTTGCAATATTTTCAATTTAGTCCAAAACTATTTTCAATTATTATATCAAAACAAATATTCTAACAAACATAAACCCTAATTTCTCTCTTATATAAAATCTCATCAATCAAGCATGAAATCCATGAATAATTTACATCAATAGATAGAGATCGAAAAGAAGAACAACTTTGTAGTTCGAAAGATTATCTTAAAATCGAGATTCGGGACTTAAATCGAGCTTGGAAAATTTCCCCCCTTTTTCTCCTCTTTCTCCACGGTTTGGGAGATGAAATTTTATTGATAAACCTTCATGTTTCATATATATATATAAGCCACTTGTATAATTAAAAATGAATATAAAATTCATTTTATTCCAATTTACTAAAATGTCCCCCAACTGAGCTCATATTTACTAGTTTTCCATATTGTAACATTTCAACTAGACTTAGTTGGATTCCAACCAGACACTATTCATCCACTAAAGAGATCTCAAAATTCCTTTCATGTCCCTTTTGGGTGAAAAGACTAAAATACCCTTTAATAATCAATTTTTTCACAAAATTGCCATTCTAGGCCATTTCAGTCAAATAAATTTAATCCAACTTTAACTCTCCAAATATCCATAAAATAATATGTTATAACTCTTCCAAGTTCTATGGAATCATCTCTGAAATTTTAGCTCGGTCCGATTTACCGATAATTATCGAGAATTTTATCGGTTACCAAATAAATTTCTTAATCAAAATAAATCATAGGATTCGTCATGAATCGAACTAAAAGTATTTTCAAAACTTGGGAATGATTTTCATATCCTTCTTCTATCATATAGTAAAATTTCATAATTTTTCAGTTCGATCCGGATACCCGAATTCTACTTAAACTTTGACTGCTATTTCCCAAAAATTAAAATATCGGATCAAACCAGTTATTCCACATTTGATCCACACCCTAAGGTGCTCTATCTGTTTATGAAATGAAAACCCCTAAATTTTAGGAAATTACACTTTGGTCCTTCAACTTTTCGTATTTTGACTTGTACCACTCAAATTTTGACTGATTATCATTTTGGTTACTAAATTTTTAAACTTCAATTCCCATTCCAATTTTCCTCAGATTTCAACCAAACTTTGCAAGTACCCTAATTAGCTTGCCCTTTATCATCTGATGTTTTCAAATCTCAAAAATTCCTTTTTCCATAACCCATAATCAAAGAAATCTCAACTTTTACATTTTTATCATTTTAGTCACTAAGATAGCTTTTAAGCTATTATCTTAGTACTAAATGATCCTTAATCAATTTAGTAAAATTCGAGGTATTACAAGTATCATTTAAAATATATAAATATATTAATATAAAATTAGGTTTTATTATTTTAATATTAAGTGAACATTAATTCGACCTCACAAGTTATGTCCACCTGAGTAAAAATGAACTTAGAAAATCATACAGTTGATTTAATCACGAGTAAAATGATAAAAATTTCGATATTAAATCATCGATTTATATCATTTACAAAGAGGTATCGGTACTCAATTGTCTAGGATTAGTACCATCAATACTCGTAAAGGAGTCTTAATATTAAATTAACATTTGTTATTTTAAATTAACATCAGTATGTATCAATCCCTCATACACAGATGTCCCAATAAAGAACCGACAGAGATAAACGAACTTCATCTCACCATAACTCTTTTTCTGATTTTTTTTATACTATTTCCGACCTCTTCTCAGTTCACCTTTCTTATTTTGATAATTGTCTATTATGACTCACCGTTTAAATCAGAAAGAGTAAAGTATCAAACATCGTCACAATAACTTCTATCTATTATTTTGTCTTGTGTCAACTGAATAATAGCATCAAAATATATAATACAAATATGATATAATAGCATCGACAAGTTAAAATATATAATGATATAATACAAATATGACACCACAATTATTTTACTGAATAATGATTTAAATTATATTTTTTAAAAGCTCCAAGATCTATTTAAAAATGTATAATTTCACAAAACAGTTGGTTTGTTTTATACCATTTTTTAAACAATATGATGCTGAATTTTATTAGAAAGTAAAATAAAAATTTGTTCAAGAAAAAATAAAATTGTAGCAGAAAAACAAGAACACAATAAAACCTAAATTGAAAAATATAAATTAAAAAACTAAACATCAAACCAGCAAAACACTTTCAGTTGGCTACAAAATAATGATAAAAATGAAATACCGAAAAAATTAAAAGCATAGAACAAGAATTCTTATCTCTATCCACCTACATGCTTCAAGCTTGAAGTAAGAGTAGTGTACAAAACCAGCAATCTTGGAGGCTACTTTGTAAAACAGGTCTGGCTGTATAGGCAAATGAACTACAAAAGATGATGAATCTATTGAAGACCACCAACAATCAATGAATCAGAGTTAATACGTCGTGAAAAGCGTATCCACAAATGTATACCTACGATAACATGCCATAAGACAAAAAATACTACAAGGCAGAGGAAAAACATGCTACAAGGCAGAAAAAAAAACATGCTACAAGATAGATAAAAACTAAAAAAAACAAAATATAAAAAACAAAAATTTAAAATAAAATAAAAAAAAGACTACCATAATAACGACTAGTACTAAAAACTGACGTTACAGCCTATTAATAAAAACTAAAAAAAAAAAGTTGGATTAGCATTGGAGAGCGGCTGTTTTATACCATTTTTGGATCTAAATAATTATTTAAATATAATATAAAGTAAATTTTTGCAAATTATCAAAATTCTAGAAAGTAGGAAACAAGTTGTTTACATACACGTTCATAATCGACGATGACGTGTCAGATAGTGACAAGGGCCACGCTATTCAATTATGACTCATATGTGGAAACGCGTGTCACGTTTACATTCGTCTCGCGCGTGTCAATCACTCGAGATTTTTTTCTCGTTGATGCCTTTTCTTTATGGAATATTCTTTTATATTTTATTATGAAATTTAAATCTTTCCCCAATAATTCATTTTTTATAATGGCATCCCAATTTTATAAATATTATTGGGTAAAATACAGAAATGATCACTAAACTAAACAATAACAATCTTTTTGACCATTAAATTTTTAAAAATTATAAAATAATTATTAAATTTATCAAACTATTACAAGTGCTCATTAGAACATATCAATTTGTTACAACATAATCCTTAAACTTATTTAGATTAGAGTATAGAACACTTTCGGGGTTTTATTGAACTATGAAAGAATGTTTGTATTAATCTCTAAATTTAGAAAAAAGTTTTCGATTGATACATGACGTTGATGTGTCATTTCAACAACCAATCAAGTTGTAACTTGTGATACTTAATGTTATAATATTTTCAATCAGTCAATATCAAATCAACAACTTAATAATGTGTTCAGATGCAAAATCAACAACTTTGTAATACTCTGAATATCGATCTAAATTTTTTCGTCCTTTGGTGAGTAAGGAGTGTTACAAATTTAATTAGGTTTTAAAATATCAAGTCAACACAAGTATCAATTTAAAAAAAATTATCAAATTCTAGAATCAATTTATTATCTTATCAAATTGAAATATAATGTTTTTAAAAAATATATAATTATTAAAGATGATCGAATTTAGAGTAAAAGGATTAAATCCACAATACACCTAAATTAAAAAGAATAAGGTAAAGTACATATATGATCACTAAACTAATTAAAAATAATTTTTTGACTATTAAAATTTTAAAAATTACAAAATGATAGTTAAACTTGATCAAACAATTACAAAACGATTATTAATACTTATCAATTGTTACAGAATGATTCTTAAACTTATTAAAATTTATCATTATTTTATAACGTGTAGTGACCCATTTTATAATTTATGAAACTTCAATGGCCAAAAAAATAATTTTTACTTATTTTAATGACTATTGTTTACTTGACCCAATGGAATTAAATATAAATAGTAAAATCTTATTAAAAAACAATTTTTCACAATGAATTAACCCCCAATATCCAAGGAAATTAAAAAACCTATTTAATTTGACTAATCCTTTATTACGTTATTAATCCCATATTTGTTTAAAAAACAACCAATTAAAACACTCCACGTAAGCAACTAACTCGGCTTTTCTTGTTAAATCTATTTAAAATAATTTTGATTCCTTCAGTTTCTCAATAAAAACTTCAGACTTTCTATGTTCTTTTCTCTCATTTCTTTCTGAACCAAAGAAAAAGCTTAAATGTTCACTCGTTTCGATAATTAGTTTTATTTTTCGACTCTTTTTTGTAATTGTCTTCTTCTCAGATCTGTAAACGGAAAAATGGCGATGACGACGTCGTATTGGTGTTACCGCTGCAATCGTGTCGTCCGGCTTTTGAACCGCGGCACCGTCAGTTGCCCAGACTGCTACGGCGGCTTCGTCGAAGAGATCGGTAACAATCCCGAGGCGGCGCGTGATGTTCACGTCGGAAGTAACAGACTAGCGACAGCGGCGATGTACACTCATCCTACTCCCGATACCACCGTCCCCCGCCGAGTCCGACGTCATGGCGGCAATCGTTCTCCTTTTAATCCTGTTATTGTGTTACGCGGCGGAGCAGCTACATCTGTTTCGACCTCGCCTTCGTCCGCCTCCGGGGGAGATTCCGTTGTTGAACATAACGGGAGGGGGTTCGAGCTTTACTACGATGATGGAGCCGGGTCGGGTCTTCGGCCGTTACCTCCGAGTATGTCGGAGTTTCTTCTGGGTTCAGGGTTTGACCGTTTAATCGACCAGTTATCGCAAATAGAAATCCATAACGCCGGGCGTTACGAGCAACCGCCGGCGTCGAAAGCGGCGGTAGAAGCAATGCCGACGGTGGAAATAAACGAGACCCATATCCACGACGAGCTATGCTGCGCCGTTTGCAAAGAACAATTCGAAATAGGCACCAAAGTTCGAAACATGCCTTGCGATCATTTGTACCATTCCGACTGTATACTCCCATGGCTTCAATTGCGGAACTCGTGCCCCGTTTGCCGCCACGAATTGCCAGCCGCAGACGGCGAAGAAGGGGCGGAAACCGGTGTTGGGTATTCGAATTCGTCGGAGGAGGCTCCGGTGGGGTTGACTATTTGGAGATTACCCGGCGGAGGTTTTGCTGTGGGGAGGTTTTCGGGAGGAATAAGAGGAGGTGGTGGAGAGAACAGAGATTTCCCGGTGGTTTACACAGAGGTCGACGGTGGTTTTAGCGGCGGAGGGCTTCCACGGAGGGTTTCATGGAGGAATCGAGGCAATAGGGGAAGGGAAAGAGGAGGGGTTTTCAGAAGATTTTTGGGGAACTTGTTCGGGTGTTTTAGTGGGTCAAATTCTTCTAATTCTAGGTTTATTTCAAGGTAATTTTCAATCCTAAAATTATGAAAAATCCCAAATCATTTGTATATATTTTTATTTTTGTAGTTTTTTTTTTTTACTACCAGTTATAATTTTACATTAATATTAGAGGAATTTCATAGATATTGTTTTAGGGTTCTTGAAACGTTACACTTGTTAAATACTATTTATAGTCGGATTTTATTAAATTTAACTTTTAATATACTATAACAAATGTAATATTTCAGAAAATAAAATAAAATATACCATATTTTGAGAGAAAAAATACTAAAATTATATTTGAGTAAAAATTCCAGTAATATCTATTCATTTTATTTAATAAAAAATTCCTTCTCAATATAACATTTTATTTTTTCACTTGAATCACTATGGTTCAAGAGAATATATAGGGTAAGTTTCTTAATTCTCTTCTTCAAAAAATCTAGCCTAAATTTTTATGATTTTCATATCAATGGATAACTATTTGTTACAAATTTTATTTCAGTTCGAATTTTGTGGATAGAAAAAATAACTATTGTAGAACTTTTTCTCATGTTAGAAGTTTAACTTGATTTCATATATAACGATTTAAATATGAACGGGCGCAAGATTTTATGTTATTAGGTTAACTCGTTGTATTTGCTTCTCTTGATGGTTGATGAGTAACAAAAATATTACATTTTCCGATACATCTTTATGAATTGGATTAGTTTTTTTATTTCTTAAATCTATCAATTATGGATCCAAAAATGATCCCTCTCACGAATTTTTCAGATTTTGAGACATATTCAAATTTAATATTCAATAATTATATAGAAGTAGAAGTTACAAAAAAAAACAAAATAGAAAGGGGTCTGTTAAACTTATGTAATATGTAATTTAAATGAAATAAATAGAATTTGAATGATAAATGAAAAGAAAATAGTTTAAAAAATTTTATTTTTTAAATTATATGTGAACTTCAAATTTTTAAGGGGACGAAAGCCTCTTCTAATTCGCTCTGAGTCTATTTTTGGATCAAGACGTATATGATTATCGGATATCAAAAATATCAAATTCAAGAAACAATTTTCAAGTTCATTGCATTTTGGTTAATGCAATGAACCAAATTGATTTGAAAATAGTATTAATGGAAGATGGTTGAAAAAGATATGAATGCTTTTCTGATGTCCAACAACCAAACAGCCCTTTGATTAATGCTTGTGGATTCCTATTCCGTGGTCTAGCAGGGTGGTTTTGAAATTAAAAACAAAGTTTGATATTTAGTTTGACCTAATAACTTTTTGTGGTTTTTAATCTTTTTTAGTCCTTAATTTTTTTTTTCAAAAAATAGTTCTTTTTATTTCTAAATTTTTAATATTTTTGTTAAACTATATTAATTGATAGAAAAAATAGTTTATGTTAACGTTAATCAGTGATAGATGCAGAATTTTTTTAAGTGGATATACACATTAAGTATTAACAACATAAATTTTTTTAGGAATGACAAAATAACTCAAACCCGTCGGATTCCGACCCGATCTGATAGGGGCGTTTTTTAAAAAAATCGAGTTTGGGTTGGGTTATTGAAAAAAATAAGGTCGGGTCGGGTTCGAGTTTAGGGTGCAATTTCCCCGACCTGACCCGATCCGATATAATTATATATTTTTTATATTTTTTATATTTTATATTTAATATTTTTTATTAATTTTTCTCTAGTCGGGTCGGGTTTAGTCGAGGTTTTTTTTATTAAAATGTCAGGGTTAGGTGGGTCGGTTATATTTTCTATTATGTCAGGTCGGAGATAGGATAATTAGAGTCGAGTCGGGTTGGGTGATTTAAATTTCGGTATAGGGGCGGGACGGCCAAAAACCTGCCCTACCCCGTTGCCATCCCTAATTTTTTTTTGTATGTAAGTGGGTATAAAGTAAATTTTGGGGTGGATACAGTTGGTAAAATAGATAACTAATAAAAAGAAATTCAGATTTTTTTGGATAGACACACTAGTAAAATAGACACACATCCTTAATTCGAACCATTTAGTTTAGATTTAGAGTTTGGTTTTGCAAATGATGGACTAAGCAATTGGAAAAAAACAATGGTGAATTGTTGAATCATTTGCAAGGAGTGGGGAGGCTTCCATCTATTCTTGCTCATCTCTTTTCCAAGAGTAATGGCATGTGGGAACGTTATGGTCAAAAGAAACAATTCATTACAAGGCATGAAACTTCTCAATTATTGCACATGATAAGATGTACATGTTTGTACCTAGGTTTTTGTTTGTTTGAGTCTAATCCTTCTCTAAAATAATTTGAATATGTCAAATTTCAAATCCGATCCAATCTGATAGAGTAAATCTTTTCTTTTCTCTGAAATTCGAGTTCGGTAGTAGAGTATGATAGGTTTTTAATTAAAATGCTCTAAGTCGAGTCAAGTTTAAATCAAATTCGAACCAAATTATCATGAAAAAGTGCAATTTTGCATTAAACTTAGTTAAGTAATTCAAATTTTTTTGTTAAATATTGATGCAAACAAGTAAAATCCATAACAACATTAATAAAACATCTAATCATTTTATATATATATATATATATTATAGTCTACTTCAAAATTCTTCCATTAATAATATAATATATCATACTATTGTATTAGTATGTATTTGTACACTCTTTGGAAACTATTGTTTACAACATTTTCAGAACATGCAACAATATGGGTCAAAATATCTGGAATTGTACTAACAATCGGTTGGTCTAATGAGATAAAGTGTTAGATTCTTTAAGTAAGGTTATAAAATCGAATCTTATGAATGAAATAATTGGGTATAGATGGCCGTTTATGTAATGAGTCTTTTTAATATTCGACCTAAATAATCAACCAATAAATTAAATGTAGTTTGTTTGAAAAATATATATCCAGAATTGTATAGGAATAGGATTTGATTGTAAGAATTGATCCTTTAGGCAAAAGCAGACTTGGACTGAGCATAGTTTTATGTGTATTTTCTGATGTTAAAGATGAGATATTTAAAGGGTTCTTAGAATGGATCGGCAGCTGTCATCCACCAAGGATTTTAGAAAGGAAAAAGAAAACCTGTCAATGTTGTTGATTTTTTATAGGGATAACTACATATTTGGTACCTCATCTTTATCCGGTTTTTTATTTTGGTACCTTACCTATTTTTTGACAAAATGATATCTAATGTTACGTTTTGTTTCTATTTTGGTATCCTGCCGTTAAAAAATTATCTATAAACTTATTAGGAGAGAAAAAATCACACGTGGCAAGCTGCCATGTTATTTTCTCTCTCCTAGTCAGCATGCCACGTCGACTAAAATAATAAAAAAACACATGCGGCATGCTGACTATGAGAGAGAAAATGACGTGGCAGACTGTCATGTGTGATTTTCTCTCTCATAATCAGCATGCCGCCTGTGCTTGTCTCTCTTCTAGTTAGCATGCTTCTTATTTTTTAACGGCGAGGTACCAAAATAAAAACTAAACTTAATGTTAGGCACTATTTTGCCCAAAAAAATAGGTGAGATACCAAAACATAAAAATAGTTAAAGATAGGGTACGAAATATGTAGTTATCCTTTTTATATTATAAAAACAATAATAATGTTTTTTATTATTTAAAAAAAAATACATTTTAAAGCAAACATCCAAAATCGAACTTGCACAGAATGAGACAACATAAGTATCATTAACGTGGTTGGAGAAATATAAATAATTTACCCATTGATTCAATTGAAAGAAAAAAAACAATTGTTTATGGTCTCGGTTAAGTTAACAGCTCTCCACTAAGTTCAAATGTATTAAAGTACAGTTATTTTCTACAGGCTTAAATAAAAATTAAGTTCTCAATGTTTGAATTTTAGGTGTTTAAAGTATTTTTTTGTAAAAATAGGTGTCCAAAGTTTAACAGTTATAATTTTAGGTGCCTGACCGTTAAGGGGCGTTAAAAAATTGTCAACCAATCAATGCTTGACATGTGGTACTAATTTTATTTTTTAAAAACTTCTTAAGGAAAAAACCCAGAATTTTAATTTTTTCATAAAATCCTAAAATTTTGCAATTTTCACAAAACAGTCCTTAAATCCCTAAAATTTCCCAAAACCAAACCCCAAATCGACGCTGCTTCCACTGCCGATCGTCACTCCTGAGCACACCCATGTGGTCGCTGGACCTAGGCGATCATTTTCTCCAACATGGCGTCGCCGAAAACGCCGAACAACGTGCTAGCCGAACGTCAAACGTGAAATCGACGTTCGGCTGTTACGTCGTTTGGATTTTTCGGCGACGTCGTGTTAGGGGAAATGACCGCCTAAGTCCTGCGACCACACGGCGGAAGCGGCGGCGATTTGAGGTTTGGGTTTGGGAAATTTTAGGAATTATTTTGTAAAAAATGCAAAATTTTGGGATTTTATGAAAAATTGAAAAAAATTAATAAAAAAATGTTTTACGTTTTTAATTTTGAAATAAAATAAACATGTCACGTGTCAAGTATTGATTGGTTAACAAATTTTTAAACACCTTTTAACAGTCATGCACCTAAAATTATAACATTGCAAACTTTAGACACCTAAAATTATAACCGTTAAAACTTTAGACACTTATTTTTATAAAATAATATTTTAAACATTTACAATTCAAAAAAAATTATACTTTAAACACTTATTTTTTATTTAAGTCTTTTCTATTTAAAAAGTTTAGAGAAATATAAATAATTTTACCCATTGGTTCAATTGATTGGACCCCTAATATTTCATTCAGTCGATTCAACCAACCAATCCGATCCGGTTCTAACAATCAAACTTCACCTAGCACCGTTTGTTCTCTCGTTTTTCACGGGTGCCTTTTTTTTAATTAATTAGGGGAGACACTAGTTTAGTGATGGTAGTTGACCATCGATATTTCGTTCTCCTTGCTTTTACATTTAAATCTTGTTCTTTCTACTGTTCTGGATTTTTTGGACTGAATTTGTATATACGTTTTGTGTTTGTAGATAGTTTTTTACGATACTCAACTTTAATATACGATTTTCGGTGGTCTTCAATAACTTAATCCCCTTTTGTTGTTCGTTTGCGATGCAGACAGATTTGTTAGTATCTATTTTTTGTTTGAGTTTTTTGATTAGGTTTTTAACCTTTTCCATCTATGGTCATTGTATGATCTAAAGTGGCTAGTTTCTTGTGTCAATGTTATAGAAAAATATTCAAATTAAGTGTTTAGCTTACGTCTCTTATTGTAATTTTAAATATTTTTTTCTTTTTAATAAAACTAACGGCTTATATTTTAAAAAAATATTATTCTTTCGTTTTCCTTGCTTTTTATATTTAGATTGTGAATAGTATTCTCACGACGCTTAGCTCCGATTTATGATTGTCAGTGATTTTTCAGTAGTTTGATCTCCTTTTGTAGTTCGTTTACAGATGTAGTCAGATCTGTTATGCGAAGCAGCCTACAAGATTGTTGGTTTCGCAGACCACTCCTACTTCAATCCTTAAGCGTGTACGTGGATAGAGACGACGAATTTTGTTTTTTTTTTTGTTTCCATTCTTCAATGTTTCATGTATCTCTGTCGCTGCAGTTCACTGTACATGTGTTTACTGGTCTGATGTTTCGTTTTTTTTATTTTTTCAATTTAATTTACTTTGTTTTGTTTTTTTTTGTTATATTTTTATTTCGTTTAAAATATTTATTTTATTTTATTTTCTAATAAATTCAGCAGTTTTATGCTTTAAGTTTCCAAGGGATCCCTTATCCATATGTTTATTGACTATTACTTTTCTTTTTCTTAAACCACAAATCACTTGAATTTAGTAATTTTGGTCAAATTGACCCTCAAACCTTTTTCCTTAAATTAGCCCCAAATTTAATAAGTTTAATCAAATAGACTCCTAAACTTTTCTTCTAGTCAAATTGCCCCCCATACACTTTGAAAACATAGCACAAATGACCCTTGAGAATAACACGTTAATTTTTTTTTTAATAAGTTTAGGACCCAATTTGATTAAAAAATGTTCATGGGTCAATTTAATTCTTTATGTATTATTAGATGTCGTTGCTAATAACAATTTGAAAAATTGGCCCAAAAGGGATGGGTTTTTATTAGCCCACACCTTCTCCATTATAAACCCATTTAAAAAAAACATCCATGCATAGCTATGTTTAGTGATTACAACATAAAAACTATATTGAATATTAGAAATGTATTATGATTAATAATTTATGTTTGTAATTTTTATATGAATTAATTTAGAAATTGAATTCAGAAACAATAATATATTGGAACCTAACGTACTCTTTTTTTTGAAATGGGTATTCAAACGTACTTTTGAAAACAACAACAAATATATAATTTAACGGTTGATATTTTTTACACAAAAAAAAAACAAAAATCATCGTTCAACTATCTTCTCTTTTCTATTTTGGTCACTCAACTTTCAAAATTTTCAGTTTACTAATTGAACTTTCGAATTACTTTTGTTTTGGTTACTGTGGGTTATTTTATTATTATTTTCAAAAATTTTAGCATTTTTTTATTTTTATTTAATATAAAAATAATTTAAAATATAAAAACTAAATCCAACTGTTCGCCGGCCACCATTCACTATCGTCAGACGCCACCGCCGACTGCCGTAGATGGTGACCATTCGGTCCCATATTTCACCTGTTACTTCGTCTCGACCCTCAAAGTTCGAATCCAACCTTTATTTTACCGAAAAGTGCTCCAAAGTCATGAAAAATAGATCAAAAGTGAGGAAACCGAAAAGTTTCAAACAAGATTCGTGGGTTTCGAGATATTTTCCGGCAAAACAAACACCAGATTCAGACTCAATATGTCAAAATGAGTCCACCAGTGCAATTTGGGATCAAACAGTCGGCGATTCTGAGGCCGGCGATGGTGACGGTGGTCGACGGTGGTGGTGATGTTTATATATATATATATATATATTAAAATTTAATAATAATAAAATATGATATTATTATTTATTTTAATTTATTTTATATTTAATAATATTTAAAAAATTGAAAATAATAATAAAATAATTAGAGTGACCAAAACAGGAGCAATTCAAAAGTTCAGTTAGTAAATTGAAAACTTTGAAAGTTGAGTGACCAAAATAGGAGAGAAGATAGTTGATTGATGATTTTTATATTTTACCCAATAAATAATTAAATATTTTTTTAATTTACTAAAAAATTAGCAGACATGGCCTTAAAAAATTGAACTTTATATATTAAGATTAAAATTGTAGAATATTAATCATATAAAATACTATAAAAATGTGTAATATTGTATTAATATTACCTTGTCATCTTGTTAGTGTCAAACTTAAGTCCCATCATATTTCATTTTTTTTAAAATTAAGTACCTATGAAAAGGTGCACAATTGTTGTTTACATTTATTGGTATCTCATTCATTGGTTCAATTTAGATTAAATATTACATACGTTTATTATGAGAACAACTCTCACACTTCAATTTGTTCTATTCACAGTAAGAGGATTTGAACCCTTAATCATACTTAGTAACCTAACATACTATTTTTTTAATAGTCTTAAGGTGATTACAAGGTAATACTTGTTCATACTTTTTCTTAACCATTTGATAGTACATACCTTGCAGACAAATGATTGAACACGTCTCCTAAGATGAACATGATACTCTTTTCTCTGAGACCACTCGTTAAATTCCCTAACATATTATTTTTTCATAACTAATCAAACACAATAATACAATGTTTTATTGACATCTTCCACAATAATGCAATGTTAATAATTGACATTAACCTTTCATTCCATTTTCAAAACAAATCCCATTGGCCTCATTCTCATTCTTTCCTTCAAAACAAGTAGTTCCCAATTTTGCATTTCAACAAAGATGTGACAACTAAATGATTCTCTTACCTTTTTGGCAATGTTTTGTCCAATCTCATTTCTTTCAAAAGAACACAAAATGTTGGGTTTCTTTCACTTCAATCAACTTCTCAAATTGTATGAAATGAAATATTATTGCTTCAAATTAGGTTACCTTGGAACTTTGTGCTCTTTTAGGGCAAGGGGGAGTTAAGATGTGGGAGCAAGACAATGAACATAACATCAACTATAAAAATAAAAAAGTGTGGAAAGTAGAGCTAGAAAACTAGGCATCCACTTGGAGAATGAATCTAAAAATATGGAATATTGTGCACATATTCTTTCATAATGAAAAGATTTATATTGCAAATAAGTACGTAAAATATATTATTTTTAAGTACTTAAAGTATTTTTTAGTTAAAATAAGTATTTAAATTATATTTTTTTGTCAAAATAGGTACCTAAAATATTTTTTAGTTAAAATATGTACCTAAAAATATAAATTTTTTTATATAGGTTCTTAAAAGTTGACATGTGACATTGATTAAAAAATACATCAAGTGCCTATTTTTACAAAAAAATACTTTAAGGTACATACTTTGACAAAAAAATACTTTAGGTACCTATTTTGGTCAAAAAGTATACTTTATATATTTATTTTGACAAAAATACTTTAAGTACCTAAACAAAAAATCGTTATACTTTAACTACTTATTTGTGATATAAACCTAATACAAATGCTTTAATATGGGTTAGGTTTAGTATCTAATAGTCAAGGTTCGAGTTTGATCCGACTTTGTTTTTCAATTTTATAATTTGAGTGAGTATAAACAGATTTGGGTTAATCGTTTACATAAATGAATGTGTTCAAAGAAAATTTGAGATTTATAGTCGTATCAAGACGAGATAGTTTAGATTATTTTCTTTTTAATATTCTAGTACAATTATATGATAATATCTAAATTTCTCTTAATATTTTAAAAAAGTACATACCATACAAACAAGACACTCAAACTCGAGTCTCACAGAAAAAATAATACTTTTTTTTTACTCGAACCACTCAATGAATTTAGCAATTACCCTTTTCTCTCAATATATATAAAAAAGGCAATATTTCTTTTCTATTCAAGCAAAGTTGCAAGCTATGTATAATCTATACCTAGCAAGCTATATTGTGGGTGTAAATTTGATTAAAATATGTATGAATATATAAAAGGGGAAAACTAAAATATTATTTTCTATTAAAAAAAGACATTCGAGAAAGTACATCCAATATATCTATGTTTTAAATTTCAATGTATATAGGATAAACTACATGCTTAGTCCCAACTTTTGGCGTGTTTCTATTTGGGTCACCCAACTTTTAAAATTTTCAATTTTCCACTAAATTTTCAATTTCAATCTTTTAGGTTACTCAACCGTTAAATCTTTAACGCGGTGTAAACCTTTTTGTTAATTAATGCAAAAATACTTGAAACTTTCCCCTCAAATCCATATTTTCGGGCTCCCTTTGATTTATTGTGTCAGACTATTTCCTTCAAAATTCAAACAGTGGGGAGGTCGGAAAGGAGAAGAAAAACAATATATCTCAATTCTACGCTAATAAGACGGTAGAGAATGTAAATCGAACCAAAATAAGGTCGAAGCATTTATTTGAGTTGTCTCGATTTTCGAGTGGATTTCAAGGAAAACCAAATTGAGAAGAAGAAATAAGGGATAAAGAAAAATATTTTGGTACCAATTACGATGCAAACAATGGTCGATGGCGGTCGAACAGTAATGAAAAAAATGTCAATCATGGAGAATAAGAAGGTAAAAGGTTTATGTAAATTTCAAAGATAAAAAACTCCAAAACATAATATTTTGGTGCTGACGTTAAACACTTAACGACCAAATGGCCAAAAAATTAGTATAAAATTAAAAACTTTAAAAACTGAGTAACCAACACATAAACACACTAAACATTTAATGATTAAACATATAATAAACTGACCATATTTTAATTAATCCGGTCAAAAAATCTTTTTTAAATCTATTTTAATCCCCAAATAATAATTCAATCCCAACGGTTCATCTTTGATAATTTGAAATTATCCCAAAGTATACATGTTGTGTTATGTATTTTTTTTATATTAATTGAGAATAAAATATAAATTTTAATAAACGTGACGTACCAATACTGATGTCTATTATACTATTTTTGTATTTATTAATCATGACGTGTTTGTATATAATATTTAAAATTATCTTGCTAATTGACATAATCCGAAATGTTTTGTCGAGATATAAAAGTGTACGATCATTTTCGTATATAATTAATTTAGATCAAATACCGTAGAATTTTATTATGCGAGTCATTTTAATTTAAATTATTTCATCCATAACGTATAACCAATTTTCATCATGTTTAAATAATTGATAGTCAATAGCGTATAACCAATTTTTTTGAAAAAAAAACCAAATTTCATTAAAATAAGAAAATGTGCAACAAAACACAACCAAAACATGTAGAGAAATTTTACGGCTATATTCACCAAGAAATCTCATACATAAATAAAACATGAAAATTCAAAGGTCGTGAAAGGAAAAGAAAAATCAAACCAGTTTCTTGACTATGTCCTTTATTATTAATAGGAATCCAACAAACAAATTTATTTGTCGCTTTATCCAATTAGATGCTTAACGAGTGTTATATAAAAAATTATCAAATAAATTAATCTTACAAACTGCTCTGCTAATATTTTAAAATATTAACAAATAATAAAATAAGATCTAACTATACGAGACTGTCAAATTTCCTGTCCATGATATAACCAAATTTAAAATAGTGATTGATTATATTTTTTAATAAAAATCCATTAAGACAGAAACAAGAGAATAATCAATTTGAAAATGAGCAAAATATAAGGCAATAGATCAACGACATGCATCAAACTGACGTGGGAGGATTTGATTGAAAATAGTCTTTGTATGATTGGATCAATAATTAACAATGGAATTTGAAAAGGAAATATAATTTGAAAAGAAAATATAAAGATATTAGAATTTAGATGTTATCTATAAAAATTGAAAGGGATAATGATTTGTCAACAACTAATTACTTTCATCAGTAGCGTTGAATTCCAAGCTTTAGTTGGATTATATAAATAATACACATTCGAATAAAGGTAAACAACATCAGATACCACTAAGGTTTAAGTTTAGTATTGATTATATCATTTAACTAAAAATCGATATTATTTTAATATTAAACTTTAGTTAAGGCTTCAATTATACTATTGGGTCATTAAAATCAATGATGTAGACGAATCTTAAGGGTTCGCGTGCGATGAAGCCGAGGGATTTGAAGTCTAAACTAAAGTTCAGTGTTAAAATAGTATCGATTTTAGTTCAGTGGTATAATTGATACTAAACTTAAAGTTCAACGATATCTGATGTAGTTTACCATTTGAATAATTATCACGATAATTAACTACTATAAAGAACAATATAACTTATAATCGAAATATATTAAAATACGACAATAAAGTTCGTAGAACCTCAATTTTGCCATTAACTCAAAACCAGGGACGGATGCCCATTATCGTCCCTCCCAACTTTAATGGTTTAATTGTTTTTAATTCATTGATAGTGTTAGGATATTTGTTTTGATATAATAATTGAAAAATAGTTTTGGATTAATTTGAAAAGATTTAAAAAATGCTTTTAAGTCCAAACAACTTGAAAATAAGTTTGAGAAGTTTTTGAGAGGTTTCGAAAATGATTTTAAACTTTTTAAAATAGCCAAAATGTTGTTTTCAACACAGGCGTACCGATACGGTCCAAGAGTTTCAGCTACAGAAATTTTTCAAAACTGAAAAACCGTACCGATACGGGTAGGGTCGTACCGCTACGCAAGTACATGTATCGATCCCTATTTTAACTACCCCCAACGGCTATTCAAAATGCAGGGCGTACCGAAACGGACAAGGGCGTACTGATACGCACAAGCTAGAATGAGCATAACGACTAGTTTTCGTACCGATACGGCTACCCCGCGTACCGATACGGACAGTACCAGAACTACATTTATTACGGGAAATTAAGGCATCAACTGCTCCAATTCAATCCCAACGGTCTCCAACGGCTAGGAACTCGTTTGGGAGCATAATAGGGACACTCAAGTTTCAGCAACAATGAATGGTCTTCAAGTCAACAACATTATGATGTCAATTTTGTCTTAAGTGCTTAAATTCCTCATTCTTTGTATAGACAACACCTGTGAGCTTAATTGTCAATGTATGCTCAAGTGTTTTAGGATTAGGGTGAGTGCTTAAAGAGTGCAAACATCTATTTTGTAGAGATGATTTCTTGTTTGCCTTATTTCTTTTGTTTCAAATGATTTCCAAAGCTTGGGTCGTAAGCTTTTGGTGCTAGACTTGGTAAATGAGTCTAAGTTGTAAAGGTTGCCTCCTAAGCCTTCTTAAAAGGGGAAGAAATCTTAGCGAATTTGGGAAATCCTTAGTGGGGAAGCTAAGGTAGTGGATGTAGAGCTTAGTTAGAAGCTCGAACCAATCTAAATTATTGTGTTCATTGTCTATATTTTTGCTTCCACCACATACACCCAAAAATCGACTTCTCCATAACTTGGCAAGCAATTTCGGTTGATTCATCGAGCCCAAAAATTGGTATCAGAACGAGGCTCAATCGAGAAAGATTAACATCCTATTAAGGCGATCCGGCAAGCTCGACCAATAAACAAACCAACCGGCTTCCATGGAGTTATCCATTGATAAGCCACCATTCTTCAACGGTGATCACTATGCTTGTTGGAAGCATAGAATGATGTTCTTCATGGAGAGAAAATACTACCGTCTTTGGGACATAGTTGAAGATGGTTCGTTCATGCCAGCACGAAGCAAGGCAGAATAGAGCGCGGAAGATCGCAAGAAGATGGAGCTTAATTGCAAGGCTTTGCATATTCTATTTTGTGCATTAGGCCCAGATGAGTATGCTAAAGTATCTTCTTGTGAGAGTGCCAAGGAGTTATAGGACAAACTTGAAGCTATCCATGAATGGACAAATGATGTGAATGAGAGAATGATCGGCCTACTCAACCTCGAATATGAAAACTTCAAGATGAACCCATATAAAGACATCAAGAGTATGTTCGACCGTTTCTCCACAATCGTCAACAAGCTAAAAGGACTTCGAGATGAGATTTTGAAAGACAAACTCGTTCAGAAGTTAATTTATTCACTTCCCGAATCATGGGAGAGCAAGAAAACTGCCATTATTAAAGTCAAAGACTTGAAGAAGCTCAAACTTGAAGAGCTCGTAAGATCTCTTCTCACCCATGAAATGATGTCTCTACCCTTAAAAAGGAAGAATGAGAAAATAATCCAAGAACAAGGAGTCGATGTTAACATCATTGCTCTACAACCCTCCACAAACCAACAAGAAGAAACAAGTGAGGAGGAAAGTGGGGATGAAAAGATGGACCATCTCCTCAAAGAATTCACTCGATTCATGAAGAGCAACATAGAAGAATCCAAGCATGAATCGAAGAATAAGAAGGTGGTGGATCCCCCAAGTGCTCAAAGTACAAGGAAACAAGGCACAACAAATTTGATTGCCCTCGCTTTAACATGAAGGGATTATCATCAAAGAAAGTATATGTGGCTACATAGAGTGATGAAGACTCCACCGATGAAGATAAAGTAGTCCATCTATGCTTCATGGCCCTCCATGAGGGGGAGATAAATTCTAACTCATCTTGTTCAAATTCAAATTCATATACATTGGATGAGTTGCAAGATGTCTATGACAAATTGGTTTTGGAGTTTAAAACCTCACTTTCTAAGAACAAAAAGTTGATCTCTAAATTGAAAAATGAAAATGATTTGCTTGTGAAAAACCAATTTGGAATTTGAAGCAAAATTAAAGGATTTTGAACTTACAAAATTTGCTTCAAAAGAAAGAAAAATATCATCAAATTGAAGTAGATGATCTTAAGAAAGAAAAATATTTGATTTCCAATTAACTTCAAAAGAAAAATAATTTGGAAAAATCAATTTTTTATGTAAGACAATCTAGTGCCCTAGATTTTTGAATGGAAAAGTTTTTAGAAGTATTTGGGTCCCAAAAGGACTAATTACTTCAACTAAAAATGATGAAATTGAAAAATGGATTCCTAAGGGGACTAAATTATCTACTACTAATGTCTATAGATCCAAAGCAATTTGGATACCAAAATATTTGTGATTGTCTTGTTTAGGTGTGATGGAGTAATTGATCAACAAGTTGAAGAACCATGAAAGTTCTATGCACACAAAGAAGAACACTTGAAGAATGAAGGTTTCACATCCTACCTTTGGTTCAAGTGTGGTAAAACTTAGTTGAATTTATTTAATTATGTTATTTGATTTATTTATTTTAATTCAATTAGTTTATCATAAATGTTGGACTAACATTTGAATATTGCTTGAGTAAAAGAGAGCCAATTTTAAAACAAAACTTATCTTTGTCAATTTTTTTTAACTCTTCATTGTTATTGGACTTTAAAGTTTAAGCCATTTTCGATATAACAAAAATGAAAGAATATTTTGAAAATTTGATTTTTCAAATGAATAAGGGAGAGCTTATAAGTTTTTCAACAATTAATCTCTTATTCAAATTTTATTTACTAAGGGGATAATCTCAAAAACAATTTTTTCAAGTTGATTTTATTATATGGATGAGTATGCTAAAGTATCTTCTTGTGAGAGTGCCAAGGAGTTATAGGACAAACTTGAAGCTATCCATGAATGGACAAATGATGTGAATGAGAGAATGATCGGCCTACTCAACCTCGAATATGAAAACTTCAAGATGAACCCATATAAAGACATCAAGAGTATGTTCGACCGTTTCTCCACAATCGTCAACAAGCTAAAAGGACTTCGAGATGAGATTTTGAAAGACAAACTCGTTCAGAAGTTAATTTATTCACTTCCCGAATCATGGGAGAGCAAGAAAACTGCCATTATTAAAGTCAAAGACTTGAAGAAGCTCAAACTTGAAGAGCTCGTAAGATCTCTTCTCACCCATGAAATGATGTCTCTACCCTTAAAAAGGAAGAATGAGAAAATAATCCAAGAACAAGGAGTCGATGTTAACATCATTGCTCTACAACCCTCCACAAACCAACAAGAAGAAACAAGTGAGGAGGAAAGTGGGGATGAAAAGATGGACCATCTCCTCAAAGAATTCACTCGATTCATGAAGAGCAACATAGAAGAATCCAAGCATGAATCGAAGAATAAGAAGGTGGTGGATCCCCCCAAGTGCTCAAAGTACAAGGAAACAAGGCACAACAAATTCGATTGCCCTCGCTTTAACATGAAGGGATTATCATCAAAGAAAGTATATGTGGCTACATAGAGTGATGAAGACTCCACCGATGAAGATAAAGTAGTCCATCTATGCTTCATGGCCCTCCATGAGGGGGAGATAAATTCTAACTCATCTTGTTCAAATTCAAATTCATATACATTGGATGAGTTGCAAGATGTCTATGACAAATTGGTTTTGGAGTTTAAAACCTCACTTTCTAAGAACAAAAAGTTGATCTCTAAATTGAAAAATGAAAATGATTTGCTTGTGAAAACCAATTTGGAATTTGAAGCAAAATTAAAGGATTTTGAACTTACAAAATTTGCTTCAAAAGAAAGAAAAATATCATCAAATTGAAGTAGATGATCTTAAGAAAGAAAAATATTTGATTTCCAATTAACTTCAAAAGAAAAATAATTTGGAAAAATCAATTTTTTATGTAAGACAATCTAGTGCCCCTAGATTTTTGAATGGAAAAGTTTTTAGAAGTATTTGGGTCCCAAAAGGACTAATTACTTCAACTAAAAATGATGAAATTGAAAAATGGATTCCTAAGGGGACTAAATTATCTACTACTAATGTCTATAGATCCAAAGCAATTTGGATACCAAAATATTTGTGATTGTCTTGTTTAGGTGTGATGGAGTAATTGATCAACAAGTTGAAGAACCATGAAAGTTCTATGCACACAAAGAAGAACACTTGAAGAATGAAGGTTTCACATCCTACCTTTGGTTCAAGTGTGGTAAAACTTAGTTGAATTTATTTAATTATGTTATTTGATTTATTTATTTTAATTCAATTAGTTTATCATAAATGTTGGACTAACATTTGAATATTGCTTGAGTAAAAGAGAGCCAATTTTAAAACAAAACTTATCTTTGTCAATTTTTTTTAACTCTTCATTGTTATTGGACTTTAAAGTTTAAGCCATTTTCGATATAACAAAAATGAAAGAATATTTTGAAAATTTGATTTTTCAAATGAATAAGGGAGAGCTTATAAGTTTTTCAACAATTAATCTCTTATTCAAATTTTATTTTTTACTAAGGGGGATAATCTCAAAAACAATTTTTCAAGTTGATTTTATTATATCAAAAAGGAAAGATTGTTAGGATATTTGTTTAGATATAATAATTAAAAAATAGTTTTGGACTAATTTGAAAAGATTTCAAAAATGTTTTTAAGTCCAAACAACTTGAAAATAAGTTTGAGAAGTTTTTGAGATGTTTCGAAAATGATTTTAAATGTTTTAAAATAGCCAAAATGTTGTTTTCAACACAGGCATACCGATATAGTATACCCCGTATCGATACGGTCCAAGGGTTTCAACTACAAAAATTTTCCAGAGCCGAAAAACCGTATTGATAAGCTCCTAGGCGTACCGATATGGGTAAGGTCGTACCGATACGCAAGTACGCGTACCGATCCCTGTTTTAACTACCCCCAACGGCTATTCAAAATACAGAGCGTACCAAAACGGATAAGGGCGTACCGATACAGTCCATGGCGTACCGATAAGTACTAGCCAGAATGAGCATAACGGCTAGTTTCCGTACCGATACGGACAGTACTAGAAGTGCATTTATTACGAGAAATTAAGGCTTCAACAACTCCAATTCAATCTCAATGGTCTCCAACGGCTAGGAACTCGTTTGGGAACATAAAAGGGACATTCAAGCTTCAGCAACAATGAATGATCTTCAAGTCAACAACATTATGATGTCAAATTTGTCATAGTGCTTAAATTCCTCATTCTTTGTATAGACAACACTTGTGAGCTTAATTGTCAATGTATGCTCAAGTGTTTTAGGATTTGGGTGAGTGCTTAAAGAGTGCAAACATATATCTTGTAGAGAGGATCTCTTGTTTGCCTTATTTCTTTTGTTTGAAAGGATTCCCAAAGCTTGGGTTATAAGCTTTGGATGCTAGACTTGGTAATTGAGTCTAAGTTGTAAAGGTTGCCTCCTAAGCCTTATTAAAAGGGGAAGAAATCTTAGTGGATTTGGGAAATCCTTAGTGGGGAAGCTAAGGTAGTGGATGTAGAGCTTAGTTAGAAGCTCGAACCAGTCTAAATCATTGTGTTCATTGTCTATATTTTTGCTTCCACCACATATACCCAAAAATTTGACTTCTCCACAACTTGGCAAGCAATTTCAGTTGATTCATCGAGCCCAACAGATAGTTTTAAAATTATTGTAATTAAGTTATTTTATCTCCCAAATTTTTGCAATTAAGCCCTTGCCTCTCCCAAAATTTCTTGTTTAATTAATTTTAGGATCTTGTTAGTTTTAAGATTAATGAAATTAAGTTTCGACTCTTAATATTTTAGTTTAATTACTTTTAAGTCCTTTAATTTCAAAATTAGAAAAATAAAACCATAACTCATTTTTATAGTTTAATTGTTTTTTAAGATCTTACTCATTTTAAATTAAGCAATTTGCCCCCTCATGGGTAAATCTTGGCTCTATCCCTGCTCAAAACCTTGTTAATAGGATTATAAGAGTGACATGGGTAACTTCACTTGTTTAATTTAAGAATTCGAGTGTTGGTGTATCGAATATTTATCTAAAATAAATTATAAATTAGAACCTCTTAACTTATTGTTTTTGCCTCTTTCTCTCTTACTTATGGACTATGCTAACAACTTTGTTAAATAAGAAAAGGAAACAAAGATTGTGGGGCCTAAATTAAATATAATGGAAGATTTTGGTAAAGAATCAAATTCAAATCATACTTTGCATGAACCTTACCTTCTATCCTTTTTCTTGCTGACTTCGATTACGAAAGCACACCCAATCCATTTTGTTGACTTCTCATTTCCAACTTTTTTAAGCAAAACTTTATATATATATATATATATATATATATATATATATATATATATATATATATATATATAGATGAGATCCAGTTACACTATGTAAAACTAGTTGGATGAGTGAAATGAATGAATGAGATTAAAAGTAGAATATATGAATATTATCACTTAGAAAAAAGTAAGAAGTTAATCTCATCCATCCATCCATTTCACCCATCTAATGGCTATGAATTAGTGTAAAACTAGTTGAGTTTACATGGTGTAAGTGGATCCTAACCCATATATATATATGTGTGATCCACTTACGCTGAATGTAAAACTAAGAGTTTACACTTTTTTTATTGTTGGAAGGAAAAAATGAATGGCTAAGATTAATTTCTTACTTTTTTTCAAGTGATAAACTTCACATAACTCACTGTTAATCTTAGTCATCTATTTCACTCATCCAACGATCCAAAAAATGTGTAAAAGTTACAAACTTTTACACTGTGTAACTAGATCTTATCTCATATATATATATATATATGGGATAAGAATTTTAAAGTTTAACATGTTTTTTTCTCGTTGGACGGGTGAAATGAATGGTTGAGATTAACATTAGGATATGTGAAGATTATCACTTGGAAAAAATAGTTAATCTCAGTCATCCATTTTATCCATCCTACTATCCAAAACACGTGTAAAACTCATAATTTACATTGTGTGTAAGTAGAGCCGAACCCTATATATAATACACATATTGTGCAGTCTTTAGACGATACAATTATTTCTATTTTAAGTTTAGAGATTTAATTTAAGTTTATGGATAGAAATTTTAATTTTTAAATAATAAGTATACAAACTTGTGTAATTTTTACATAGCATGTATATAAAAAATTATACTATATGTGTGCATGGGTTGCAATGCATCAATTTGTTGAAGTTTTTTTAATATTTCTTTAGGTTTTTTATTTTATTATAAAATATGCATGTGGTTAACTTTATGTACATTCTAAATTATTTTTTTGTATATTTCAAGTACCTAACGTTTTTTGCTGTTGTCATTTTTCCTCCCCCGGTTATTTCTTCCTCCAAGATCACGTGACACAATTAAAAAGTGACGAGTGAAAAAAATAAAAATCTAAAAAATATTAAAAATATATACTTATTTTTATATATGTAAATTTTTTAATTAATTTAATATCTCTATCATGATGATTCAATGCAGATAGGGAGCCAAGAGGGCAAGCAAGAGCCTTGTCCTATGGTTAATGAAAAAACTTTTTTTTTAGTCCCTCCTTAATATTAAACACTTATTTTAACCCCATTAAGTGGGAAATTTTCTTTTTTGACCCCTCCTAAAATTAATTATTTAATTTAACCCCCTTTTGAATGATATTTTTAGCTTTGACTACTCTAAAATTTTATAATTTTATTTTGACCCCTCCTCTATTAAGCTCTTGGCCTGATCTCTAATCCAAAGTAATATCTTTATTAATATATATTTAATACTTAAAATTCATTTACATAAAAACAATAGTGAAAATTAATTACCTTTTTTTATATATAACTTGACATTCATTATCTATGTTAATAAAATATTAAATTTGATAATCGAATTGTTAAAATATTAATGGTACAAAAAGCTATCAAGTTTTAAAATAGTGTGAGTGGATCCGTCTCCATCTAGATATATTCACTTTTTTATAATATTTTTATCTCAAAAAAGTTCCAATAACCAAATTTTATTTTAAAAAACATTATACAAACAAAATAATTACAAATTGTATCATCGTGGAATGATGAATTACTCAAACTTGATTCTCTATTTTGAACCAAAGTCGGACGAAAAAATATAATAATATACGAACTGAACACGCGACATATTCGGTACCATGGACTTCTCATTCTTACCCCTGATTGAGTTTAATCTAGGAATGGGCACGGGTCAGGTCGGGTTTTTGGTCCACCCGAATCTAACCCTAAAATAAATACCCTAAATCTGCACTCGACCCGAACATATTCTTTAAAAAATAAATATACTAAACTATACACCGACCCTAACCCGGCTTATAAAAAATTAATTTTAGGGACTTAATTGTAAAAAATAATTTCAAGGGACTTAATCGTAAAAAAATATAATTTGAAGGACTAAATTGTAAATAAAAAATCAATTTTAAGGACCTAATTAAATATATATATATATATGAAGAGGGGTATTATTATAAATATTCTTAAAAAATTTAGAGGAAAAATACACAATTAGTCCCGAGTCAGGTCGGTCGGATATTTCCACCCTAAACCCGAACCCAACCCCGACCCAAATTTACCCTTAATAAAACCTCGAATCCAATTTTTTATTTAAAAATCTAACCCGATCTGGTCGCAAATCCAACCGAATCGGGTAAAATTATCATCCCTAGTTCAATCCACCCTCTCCGCATTCACCACAAATCCATTTTTTTCAAATTTAAACAAAAAATGAAATGTTTCTCCGGCCATGATTATTATAAATCAGTCAGCGTCCTTTTTGGTTGTCCTCCTCTAAGCTTTATTCCGAATAATTCGGATCGACTCGCGTTGTACACTTAATTTTAGTGAGTGAGTATCTCAACAGGAAGTTTTGCATACACAAAATTTCGAACTGAAAACATATTTAAATGATTTTAAACTACTCACTACTTAAACCAACCCGACGATGATCAGTCGCTTTAAATCTAGCTATCAACCAATTCAAGACTAATTGAACGTAAGCAAATGAAACAAGCTGGATGAGTTGTAATAAGGCATTTGGACTAATTTTGGGTGGATTGAAAAATTATACTTATTTAATTTAGGATTTTTTTTATATTAAAAATGTATATTTTCAGTAGGATGTGGACCTGTGAGAGATACAATGCAAGACATCTATATATATTCATAGGAGGTGACAAAAAAATGTCTTTTTTAATGGAGAAAACGTGTAAACATAAATTATTGGAAGACAAATATTGTCATAAATATTGCATGCAAGGATTAATGATGAAAGATTTGAATGTTTGCCAGTAGTTGAGATTAGTGTATTTCTCTGACTTTAATTTTCCAAAAGAAAAGAAATTAGGTTTGTTTAATTTGTCTTTTTTCTTCTTTCGTAAAAGAATGTATTTGAAAAACAATAATGCAATAAATGGCATCATATATTTTGTTTGGACCTAAATTTTTTTTAGAGAAAAACTTCAATACACAGTCTGTATAAACTTTAGTTTACACATACCTTTTAGTTTTAGGGGTTAAGAGTTTAGTTTAGGGTTTAGAGTTTAGGAGTTTGGGTTGTAGGGTTTAGAATTTAAGGTTAGTGTTTATAATTTATGGTTTAATGTTTAGGGTTTGAGGTTTAGTTTTTTAGAGTTTAGGTTTAATTTTGATTTATAGTAGAAATAAGCAGGTTTTACACGGCATGTGTATCAAATTTAAACCCATTTTTTTATTACTTTAAGGATTCATCCATTTTTTCCGTCTAATTTTAGAATTTTCTTTTTTCTTCTAATTTTTACATTTTTTTTCTTTTCATATCACTTTTTCTGAAATTATTTCACTTAATGAATGTATGTATCTCATGACACATTTTTATTAGGGTAAAATATACCACATGTCACTTACTTACATGTTTGGTAACAAAGATTTCACTTTTCTTTTAAAGTAACGATTTAGGTACTCAATTAAAATTTGATGACATGCGTGTCAATCTGCAGTTAAAATTGAAACATAAGACTTGATATACTAACAATTTTAGCCTCCAAACGTATGTGTTCTATTAATTTGGTCCTAATTCGAAATATTCAAAAAAATTCAACCCTTCATATGTAAAAATTTCGTAAGTGAAGTAATCATGTCTACTAGCAGGCAACGTTAAGGTCATATCGAAATTGTTCTATTAGTTTGTCATTTGTTCAGTAGTGAAGGTAATGTGTTTGTCGAGCTATCACGTTTGTCGATTATCGAGCAAAGGGACAGTAGCATGGAGTGCGACAAATGGTTGGAGGATGTGTTAAGAGGGTGCAATGTCGAATTTTTTAAATATAAAAGGCCAATTTATTTATTTTTTAATTAGGACTAAATTGATAGAATGTATAATTTTTGGCAGATAAATTATTTTTATTTAATATAATGAAAAATATTAACTTTTGCAATTAATACAATACTGTAATTAATATTTTTCTAATAAATACTTTAAAGGCACACTCTTTAAAACAAATAGTGACGCATTCAATACATTAAAAATGGTGAATCAAAATATATCAAATTTTACATTTAATGTAATATTATTGCTATAAATAATATTATTAAAAACTATTTGAATATATGTAAATATAAATAATAAGAACTAATTTTAATATAAAATCTATTATAATAATAAATATGTTTTTGAAAATATTAAAATAAAACCTTAAAAAAGGTTGCCTTACAAAGAGGGATGGATTTGACTCTAGCATTTGGCTGCTCTTTCCCTAAGACAGATGTCTTGGCCGAAAGTGTTTTTCAACTTTTCTTATTTAAGTGTCATTGTCAAACATTAATTACTCAATTATTTATTTAATTTAAAATTAAAGTCTCCAAAGTCAAAATTTTAAAATATTAATAATAAAAAAATTAGTTTTTCAATGTATCTATTTAAACGAGCCACGTTGTCTTCACCCGTATAAGAGTAGACGTTGTCTATAAATTTTAAAGTTATTTTACGATTATAACAAAAGTCATTGGATTATTGATGTATTAATAATAATATTTATTAATAAAAGAAATATCTTATTTTTTTTCAGGTTTCTTGTTCCTTTCATATGGCTTTTAAATTAAAATTGCCAACTTTTTTGTCACCAGTTGCACCTTCCCCCAACAGCCGTGTCGGTCCATTAAACATATTACTTTGATCAAACCATAGAACCCCTTTTTAATATTGTATAATTTAAAACCAAATTTAATGTTACTTTCGTTTAATTATTTATATTTTATAGGTCAAGTGAAAATAATGTTAGTTAAATTTAACCATTTAAATATATTCTTAATTCAAATAACAAATGCTTATTGTTTTGAAATAGTTTTGTAAAATTAAATCCAATTTGATTTTTTAAAATAATTTCTTTTGCTTTATTCAATTTATACAGGGTAATTATATCGGTGAGAATTTTTTTATTTTCACAAGCGCCCTAATTTTAGAGGTTAGAGATCTAGTTTAGGGATTTAGGTTTATGTGCTTATAATTTAGGGATTGTAGTTTGAAATAGGGTTTATGTTAGAATTTAGGGTTTATAAGTTAAAACCTAACCCCTAATATATTACTCTAAAACCTAAACCCTAACCTCTATACCTAAATTCTAACCCAAAACTTTAATTTCTAAACTCCTAAATTTAAACCCCTAAATTGTAAACCATAAATTGAATCTTTAACCCTTAAAATTAGGGTACATGTGAAAAAAAATTCACCACATATATTTTCTCATATATATAAAACCAACAACTAGTTTAGTGTTATGTGATATTAAATCCTTTAAATAATGTCATAGGTCGAATCATTACGTAAATGAAAAAAAATGGATTAAGAAGATTGTTCTCATATTAAATCTTTACAAAATTTAATCTCGATTAATCGATCATTGAGTCGAATACCAATGGTTAAAAATAGAAGAAGAAATATTTTATTTCTATTAAAATTTGGTTTTGCAGTAGATGTCTGGTTTGTACTAGAAAAGTGGGGATTTCAATTGTAAAAATGATGGAATACAGCACACCTTTAGTGCTTTGTGTATGATTTAGACAATGATTTATATAGATTTGTGAGCCTTCTGCCTGGCTGCATAAAAAGATAAAACAACCTTGTTTTTATACAACCTAGTTGACATGGATAGTTTAAAATTTACAGCTTGTATATATATATATATATATATATATATATATATATATATATATATTAAACTTTTAATTCATTCACTAGATTGTTATTATTATTTTTAAATATTATAAAATGTATTGAACTGTTATAAAATAAATAATCTTTAAATTTATTAAAAATTTGTCACTAGTAAGAACTATTTTATAATCGAATCAAAAATTTAATGATTATTTTGTAATTTTTTAAAATTTAGTGATAAGAAAATTATTTTATCATAATTTAATGATCATTTGTATATTTTATTTTATATTTTATTATAAATAAATTATTAAATTTTTTCACTCTTAATGAAAGATTTTTTTTGTGAAAGTTCAATGTGGAATTTATTTATAAAATAAGAAATAAATAATGGGTAAAACTTTGATACACAGTCTGTGTAAAATTAATTTTACACAAGCATGTGTATTTACACTATAAGAACCCAAATCCTAAATTCCTAACCCTAACCCTAAAAAACTAAACCCTAAACCTTAAACCCTATACACTAAATTCTAAACACTAACCTTAAATTCTAAACCCTACAACCTAAACCCCTAAATCTTAAACCCTAAACTAAAACCCTAACCCCTAAAACTAAAAGACACGTGTAAACTAAACTTTTACACGGCTTGTATATCAAAGTTTTTCCATAAATAATATCATTATTTTAACTTGTTTTTCATAAATAAACAATAATCTATGGGAAATAAATTGTGTTTTAAGTAATGAATTCTTGTTATTTTATTCATATATTTTATAAAAAAATATATAAAAAAAGATGATAATATTTTTATTATAATTTATAATATTTATTATCATTTCAAAAAAATATTATTTTTAACTGAATTGATACTCGATTAATCTGAAGACATAATACTAAAAATAAATTAAAACTCCAATAGTGAAATATGTCTATTTACATTTTTGAGTGAGTTTCTATTTCAAATATTTTGATGTAAAGTGATAACTACTATCATAATCATAACCACCTGTAAATATTTGTCATTACAGTAAACATTTTAAAAATAATAATCAATTATTACTTGAATTAGAAAATTAATTTTTTTATCCACAATAAAACAGCTAGAACTCACTTAATTTGGTAAAAAGAAAAAAAAAAGCTCAATAAATTTTGGATGTTGTAAAAGTATTTCTACAATGGGTAAAGTACATAATAGGTAACTAAAATTAAGCAAGAACGATTTTTTGTCACCGGAGTTTTGAAAGTTACAAAATGATAATTAAATTTATTAAATTATTACAAAATGAGTATTATATGTTGTAAAACAGTGATAAATTTTGGTAAGAAGGACCATTTTATAACAGTTTGATAAATTTAATGATCATAGTATAATTTATAAATATTTAATGGCTAAAAAGATTTTTTTGCTTAGTTTAGTGATCGTTTGTGTACTTACACTTTTGAAATTTACATCTCGAATAAATTAAGTTTATGTAGCTGATAAAATAGGAAAAGTTTGAGTAGGAAAAAAGTTGAGTGGTCTTAGTTGAATGAAGTTGATAAATTTAGGGACTAAAGTGTTGATTTATACAAAAAAATTTAATGGTTTTGGTGGTCTTTCCGACACAACCCTAGTAGTATTTAAGGAAACCAAAAGCCATTTGAAAACTCAAAACATTCAGATTCTTTAAACGTAAACAAAACTCAAAAAGAAAAGGAAAAATCAATGTCTTCTTTTCATTTTCTTCTTCAATTCACGATTTTCCTTCTTCTTTTCCATCAAAATTTTTGTTTTCCTTCCAAACAAACACTCCTTTTACCTCTCAGAAAAACCATCGGTGCTCATCATCGTCTCCCGTTTCCCTCTTCCGCCGTCTCCGCCAACGCTGCCACCGACAAGCTAGCTTTCCACCATAACGTCACTTTGACGGTTTCGTTGTCCGTCGGCTCGCCGCCGCAGGAAGTTACTATGGTCCTCGACACGGGGAGTGAACTCTCATGGCTTCACTGTAAAAAGACGCCGGATTTAAAATCCGTTTTCGCCCCTCAACTTTCCAAGTCTTACAAACCCGTCCCTTGCGTTTCGCCGGTTTGTAAAACCCGCACCCACGACTTACCCATACCCGCTTTCTGCGACCCGAATAATAAACTATGCCACGTGGCTGTCTCATACGCCGACGCTTCCTCAATAGAAGGAAATCTCGCGTATGAAAATTTCGTTATTGGATCAGCGACCCGGCCAGGATTTTTATTTGGGTGTATGGATTCGGGTTACAGCTCGAATACGGACGAAGATTCGAAAACAACCGGGTTAATGGGCATGAACCGTGGGTCGTTATCGTTTGTTAGTCAAATGGGATTCCCCAAATTCTCGTACTGCATATCGGGTTCTGACTCGTCCGGGGTTTTACTCCTCGGCGACGCGAGATTCTCATGGCTTCGCGAGTTGAATTATACCCCTTTAATTCAAAGATCCGACCCGTTACCGTATTATGACCGGGTTGCATATACAGTCCAACTAGAGGGTATTAAAGTGGGGAACAAGTTATTGGACCTACCGATATCCAATTTTTTACCCGACCACACCGGAGCAGGTCAAACAATGGTCGACTCGGGTACCCAATTCACTTTCTTATTGGGTCCGGTTTATACTACATTACGAAACGAGTTTTTGCAGCAAACGAAAGGGGTTCTTCGGGTTTACGAAGATCCGAATTTTGTTTTTCAAGGGGCAATGGATTTGTGTTATCGGGTCACAGGTTCATCTCGTCAAAATTTCTCGAATTTACCGCGAGTTAGTCTAATGTTTCGGGGTGCCGAGATGAGCGTATCGGGCGAGAGGCTATTATATCGGGTACCCGAGATGAGTAAGGGGAGTAGTTCGGTGTATTGCTTCACATTTGGGAACTCTGATCTCCTGGGGATTGAGGCGTTTGTGATCGGTCATCATCATCAACAAAACGTGTGGATGGAATTTGATCTTGTGAAGTCAAGGGTTGGATTTGCTGAGATCAGTTGTGATCTTGCTCGTCAAAAGCTTGGGATGGGGTCTTAGAATCAGGACCCGCCAAAATAATGTAAAATAATGAAGGATTTTTTAGTGTTTATGATGGTCCCGCATAGTCCTATCAATGGTCCACCTTGTTTTGATGGAGGTGGATCATTGATCGGACGATGTACGGGCTTGATTGAAAAAGCATACAATGTATGGTTTTGAATGGAAAAACATGGGATTCTTTTCTTTTTATTGTAAACAAATGTTTTTTTTTAATTTGATTTTCTAATTATATGGCAAGGCTTTTAGGTGTAGGTAGGTATGGGCATTTTATCCGATCCGATCGGGTCAATTTTTTTAATAAAAAAATCAGGTTCGAAATGGGTTTGGGTCGAGTCGGGTTCAGGTAAAAAAATATCTGACTCGATCTGGGATTAATTGTATAATTTTCTCCTAAATTTTTTAGAGATATTTATAATAATACCCTTCTTTATATTTTTTATAATTAGGTCATTAAAATTAAATTTTTATTTATAATTTAGTCCTTCAAAATATTTTTTTTATGATTAATTCCCTAAAATTATTTTTTTTCTATAGGTCGGGATCAGACTTAGTATATCTATTTTCGGGTCGGGTCGGGTCAGATCAGATTTTTTTGAAGAATATGTTCGTGTCATGTGCGGCTTTAGGGTATTTATTTTCGGGTCGGGTTCAGGTGGACAAAAAACCTGACCCAACCCGACCCGTGCCCATCTCTAGGTGTAAGTTTACCTGAAATATAGGTAATAGCTAAATATATTTGGATTTTTTTTATTAATATAAATATTTTTAAAATTTTTGATTTTATATTTCTATGTTTTAATATTAATCCAATATTTTTCTAATATATCCAAAGGGGAGGTGATATAAATTAGTTTGAATTCTAGACTTAATGTCTAAAACCAAAACATAATCTCTTTATTCTCTTAAATTTATCAATTTAGTTATTTTAACTCTTAATTTTTTTATTTGTCAAATGGACCTAAAGCTGACAAAAAATAGCATTATTTTGTCTTTAATGAAATGTTGGCATCCGTTATTTTATTTTTTCTATCACGTCATTAAAAAATAAATTTTATAAAAAGAAAATTTGATATCAACATCTAAGGCCGAATTAGCTAATTTTTCTAATTTTTTTCTTGACATGGCATGAAATGACAAGATAGTTGATCTTAGCTTAAAGGTGTTGTTATTGTTTCATTACATTCGGATTAATTTGACAAAAACAATGAAAATTCAAGGGTTGAAAAGAATGCAATAAATGTTTAAGGGCTAAAATGATCGAATTAATAATTTAAGGATCAAAAAGTCATTCCACCTAATTTAAATTTTGTTAGGTTAACAAATAAACAAATATTGGATTGGCTTAATAGTAAAAAATGTGCTCGATCTATACATTTTTTCCAGTTTGGTGCCTAACGTTTCATTTCTTAATTCAATTTAAGTTTTTTTGTCAACGGCCGTTAAATTTTTTTTTCTGTTAACAAATTATAACATGACACGTGACCTATTTTATTTATTTATTTTTTTAATTACTTTAAAATTATGTATTTTTTAAAAAACCCCAAAGTTTTAATTTCTTTCAAAAAAACCTCTAATCACATCTCCCTCACCGTCCGGCATCCCCCACATGCCGGTGGTTCACCGTTCACCATCCAAGCGTCGGGTACTTCATCGTTCAACATCCCCCATTCTCTAGCCGTCGGTTAGAAGGCCAATCGGTCTCTTTTTTCTTCATTTTTAGATGTTCATCGACAGAGCAATCGACGGTTCATTCGCCGATTTTCGATGACGGAATCATGGGGCTTTCAGTCGTGGGGGGCCGACGAAGGTAAGGGTAGTTGGTGGTGGTTGAATCGGTGGTGGGAGGGGAGGAATTTAGGGATATAGGTTTTGGGTTTGGGGTTTTAGAGAAATCAAAGATTTTGGGGGTTTTTTATAAATTTATTTTTTTTATTTTTTAAAAAATAAAAATTAAAGAAAATACCAGAATATGCCACGTGTTGTGTTCTTATTGGATAACGAAAAAATTTTAACGTCCATCACAGAAAAACCCAATTTGAGTTACGGAATGAAACGTTAGGCACCAAAGTGACCCGAAAAAAACGTTAGATACCAAATTGAAAAAAGGAAATAGGTTGGGCACCTTTTTTACTATTAAGACTATTGGATTAAAATACTTTTTTGACATCTTAATATGATTTCATGTATTAAAATGCTTTTAAATCTGGATTTTCGAATGAAAACGTGCATTTAATTAAATAATATTTGAATGCATTATTATTATTATTTTGAATGGAAATGCATTAATTTTTTGATGTTAAATGATTTGATTATAATTTATAAAAACTAAATGCCTATTTAATATTGATACAAACTAATAGACTAATAGTATTAAGTTAGGCACACTTTTAATGGTCATATTTAGTTTTTTTATGTCATCTCCTAATTTAAATTTAATCAAAATCATTTATTTATTTATTAAAATATATAAAATTGATAAACTATATTGTTAATGAGGCTTTGATTGTGTTGGAAGGACAATAAGGTTCTAAGTTTAAGAATTTTCTTTAAAATATGAGTAAGCTGGTTTTATTAAAAGAGAATAAATTTAAAATACAATGAGAATTTGCAATTTAGGTAAATAAATTTGATCATGACATATTCTTATAAACTAACGTCTCTGGATCAAAAACATAATCGAAAAAGTAAAAACCCTAACTCAAAACTCGAAACAAAATAAATACAAAGCATCACCAAAGTTCGACGATGAAAGGTAAAAACCAACGACGGACAACATTAAAAATTCATATTACAATAAGGCACGTTAGTAACACAGTTATTACCACAACACGATTACTACCTTGTAATCATTTTAAGACTATTAAAAATTGTAATATATATTGTTAAAAATTATTAGATTTGTAAAATATGAGAAATATATATATATAAATAAGGGCAATTATAGACACGTGCAATAAGAGCAAACATACAGGATCCCTTAAAAAAAGAAAACTCATATAGGTTAAATTCAAAGCTTACAAGGAAAAAGCAAAAGATAACTTCTGAAGTAGTGATAAAGCACATAGAGAAAGGAAAAGGATGTTTTGAGTTCTGTTAAACTTATTTTTTTTACTCAAAATTCACTCTACTACGTACAATAGAAATCAACAAACATTTATTTATTTATAAAATTGAGGGCTCTATTTTCAATAAATTACTCATAATTTCTTAAATCTTTGACCCACCCCTGTATAAAAATTGTTAAAAGTTTGTTACCTTTTCATTTGGTTCAATTTGACAAAAAGTTAGAAGTTCGAGGTTTAAAGAGACAAAAAAAAATTTGAAGGACTTACATGACTTTTAAAAAAACGTTTGAGGGTAGAAAATGTCATTATACCTATTAATAAAATAGTGGGTCTAAATGTTTTGACTGGCTTTTAAGTTTTTTTATTAGGTGAAGACTATGGATTGGCTACTTTTCCAGGTTTTAAGAACAGTGGTGGACCCCGCTTAATACCAATTTCGAGAAAGCACGTGTACAACTAATAATGAGGCTTTAATCATTAAGTCAAATTCGAACGTCGGCACGTGCGAATACGTAGGACCCACCTCAGTTAAACTTTCCTTCTTTTTTATAGCAAATATATATTTTTAAAAAAGAAAAGAAATTGAGTCAGAAGACAAATATATTCCTCTACCTCGGCTGTCACTCATCAGTTTCTGACAGGCGTGTTTGTGTGTTTTGTCCTAAAATGATAATAAAAGGCGAAATTCATCTATGCTAGGCAATAAGTTTATTCTTCTCTCATTCCAGTCCCTAATTAGTAATTTTAGGAATTTTGTTAACTAATGTGATGAAAGTATATAATATTGTTATATTTTCAAGGACTCGAATTCGATACCTTTGATTAAGTTGAAACAACTTCAACCAATTGATTTAAGTGTTTAATTAAAAATACATATACGTCTAAAATAAGAAAAATAGCTGTCTTGTAATAGTTAAAATTTTGTTTATTTTATTAAGGGCAATCTTCATCATAGGGCGTGTTTTATTTTGGTCACTTGATTTAAAAAAAATTATAATGGCCACTTACGTTTGCAACGTTTATCGTTTTAATCACCCGACAGTTAATCCCATTAATACAATGACATGACAATTTAATAAAAAAAGTTAGTTTTAAATTTGACGCTCAAACTTTTATTATTATTTTTTGAATAGTCTAAAGGTGATTACAAGGTAGTATATGTTCATAGATATTCTTAACCCTTTGACAATGCGCATACACCATGTAGACATAGCAATTTGAACATGTGTCTCTTAGGATGAACACCATTCGCTTTTCTACGGGGACACTTGTTGGGTTTCGCTCAAACTTTTAAAACTTTATACTTTCACCATCTTCACAAAAAAATCATTTCTCTAAATTCTCTAACCCAAACCCTAAATCTTTCTTCTATAAGTAAATGCTGGTCGATTTACCTTGTTCTTTGATTCCAGATCTTGAAAACTTGAAAACCTTGAAAAACCCTAAACCCCAATGAAAAACTGGAAAACCTTGTTCTTTGATTCCAAATCTTTCATGTGTGCAATCATTTGGTTCTCGGTTAACACTCTATATGTATAGCTGTAGGCCGAATGTGGTATGTTACAAGTACTTCACACACTTTCGTTTCCGTTGTTATGGTCTTGATACATCGTTCCATTTAGACTTCGATTGCTCGAATTCGTGATGAAAACCCAATTGTTCAAGTTAGTGTTACTCGTTTTTCCGATTTGAGGTTAAGAATGCTTTCGAGATCTTCATCGGTTCGACCTAAAAGGTTGCTAAGCCAATGGTGCTTAGCGGCTTAGGTTAGGCTTTTCGAATTGCAGTTATGTTTTGTTCATTCATAATTGTTTTTAGCTCAGGCACAAGTCCATGCTTTAGCAGCGAGTGCACTTTTGAGACACACTGAGCTACGGTTGCATATGCCATCATTAATTGCAGTTGCAACCCGAGGGCGTCTAGGCGTCTACACGGTCTTTAGATTGCAGCTTGCTCTTCTTGACAAAGAGTTACGTGATCTTGGTAAGGTGTTCGAAATTTGGTTTCGTAACGAATTTCTCGAGTTTCGTAGTTTGATTTATAAGTGGCAGGGAATGTACATTTGCAAACTGTATCTAGGACAGATTTTGTTTGCTCCTTCCCCCCTACCGGTTTTGTGATTCATTATGCAGTTTCATGCTAACTGCATCGACCCGTGGTTGCGACAACAAGGTATGTGTCCTGTTTGTAAATTCCGGGTCGGATCTGTCTGCCGGGAAACCAGTGAAATAAACGCTTTCTGCACGGTTTCATTACACTTCGAGGCCACCTGCTTGTTCGTCAACGTACATACTTGATGGCAAAATGATCATATGTTCACCTAACAAGTTGTGCAGTGATCTACATTGATGTTACAAGCAAAGTGGACCGCCATTGTGCTTGTTCTGATCAATTATGTTGCCAACTGGTTTTCGGGTGGAAAATTTTGTTCGGAACTTGTCCGGTTACACGTCGGAGGCGTTTGAAAGCTCGAACTTGCGATGCATATCGGAACCTTGACAATTTGTTTATTCACGTCTCTCAAATTATATTCATGTTAAAGATATTATAAATGTTTATAAACAGTCCAATTATCTAATATAATACTTCTACTATTGTAGGCTAAGCAACTATTAAACAAGCTCTGTGATTTTAAGTTAATAAAAATTATAATTTTACAAATTCAAAAAAAAAAAGAGTCGGTTTTAATGGGTTGGATTATTCATATAGTTGATTTCCCATTGAGTCCTATCAAATGGGCTAAATAAAAAAAAAGAATCCCATCAAATGGGTTTTGGACTCATATTTGGAATATGGCCCAGCCCGGGAATATATTTATCAAAGTCAAAAAAAATATATATGAGTAAAAACAGGAACGGAGTCAGAATAGAATATCGAGAGTAGTAAAATTACTGAGCTTAAAAAATACAAGAATTTATTAACTATTTAGGGCTTAAAATATGGTAATGGTATGATTATATATTTTATAATTAAATTTATACATGTATTTAATATTTCTTGGTACAAATTATAATATGGCGAGGGGACAATAATACTAAAATTTGAAACTCCTAAAGTGTTAAAATTTATACATACTTATAATTTTTATTATTTAAATAACATGCTATATTATTTTATTCATATTTGATATACCACCAATGGAAAAATAATTCTGCGATCAGTGTTCAGATGATGTCAAGTGTCCCATTATTTATTTTTAATTTTTTTAAATACACTTAACATCATTTTAACACCGCTTGTGAAATTATTTTCACTTCCTGTGTATCGAATAATAACTTCAGAATATTCATTTGTCCTAGTTCCCCTTGCACAAAACATACAATCAATTGAGCTTAGTATGAGATCCCATCAAATAGTGTTATTGTGATGAATGTTTAAGAATGATCAAACATGTTTTCATGCCAATAATAATATTTAAGGAGAAAAATATTTAAAAAAGCATACCTTAAATTAAAAATTCTATGTTCATGTTCATGCACAAAATTTAGGTAAAGTCCAAATGCAATGCACAAAAGCAAAGAGAAATGGGAATTTGGTGGGTTGTGGCCTAAGCATATACACCCACATACAAAATTTAAGGCTAAGGCAAAGGTACCCATAAATCAATGCTTAGTGATAGTCTAATAAATGATTATATTTGAGGCATTGTCCCTTGGAGATGTGAAACAAAGGGGACCATTACCCTTCAATTATTGTCCATCCCAATGCCCAAAATTTTTCCTATAATGAACTAAAATCCCATGTGGGGAAAAAGCCCACACTACCACCATCCCTAATAGTTCCTTAGCTAAGTGCCAAAAACTCTACTATTATCAACAAGTGTGGTCATTGATGGGGACCCACTAGATTAGTGTCATAAGTCCCGAAATTTCATTATTTTTGAAGGCATTGAATGGTAAAACTAAAACCTTATGAGCTTTGATTTTAACCCTCAATTTTTTATAATTTTATATTATTTTAAAACGTTAATCATCGTTAATTGATTGATCGACTCATCTGAATTAGATATTATAAAGGTCTAACATAAGGTGATTTTCTCAATCTAGTTTACATTCACAATCTCAAGATTCAAACTCTGAATGTTATTTAAAAGGCTTGGGCTTCGCTTAGTATGAATGATGAAAAATTAATCAACCAAATGGTTAATATTCAAACTAAGAAAGTAATTATGAATCTTAACCATATGATTAACTAATTTTTCATCCTTATACCAACAAGATCATAGAGTCTCATCTTGCTAGACCGATCATTTTTTAATAATTCTTAATTTCTTTAATAATATGTGAAATTAAAATAATAAATATTTGATACATTGTCAATGTTAAAAAATTATACAAGTATGTCTATTTTCAAGTTAAAATCTAAATTCATAATCTTTAAACCCTAAAACCCTAATCATAAACTATAAACTCTAAATTTTAATATAAAATCCTTAATTACAAACCATACAACTTAAATCATTAATCCTAAACTTAATAAACTAAAACTTTAAACCTTTAAATAACTCTTGGGAAGAGAGGGTCCTATTTCCCCTTGCCTCCCATGTGACAGACGGTACAATTGAGAAGGTGACCAACCATTGTAGAGGTGCCATGTGGAGTGTTACCCATTTCAGGGGTTTTAACATCTACTATATTGTTAAAATGGCTTTAGGGTGTCATTGATGTGACCCTTGACCAAACAGGGACCTAAAGGTTCGGCCTTTTTTTTTGTAGAGCTTGTCCTGTATAACCCCCGTTAATTGACCTATTAGGGTTCTTTGGCAACTGTCTACCCTAAACTTTAGAAATTGCTATTGTTCCCTAAAATTATTAACATCGTATTAATCAGTTATTAAATTTTTCTAAAATTATCAAACAATTATAAATTAAAATATTATCAGTTAGTCAAGATCAATTCGTTTTAATCGAATTTTGCACACCTTAATACCTAAAAGGTGCATGCCATGAAGAAAATGTGGACAAAAGAAAAGAAAAAGTAGCAAAGCTTCTTCTTTGACCTAAATCTATAGGAGGACCCCAAATGAAAGTGAGAGAAGATAACAAGGTTTATCAAAGTGAATCAAGAGATACAAAAGAAAATAAAGACAACCTAGTGTACCAAGTTGTCTTAGCCCACAATCAGACATTAATGACAAGTCATAAGTTCTTACCAAGCAACCAAATTTGGCTACCAAGTAACTTAGGACGGTAGATGAGTTTGTGATTCATGTGAATTATTTTTACCATATTCTTAAAAAAATATTTTAATTTTAATTTTCGCTTTTATTATTAACTCGAATGTTGAATACAAATGATATATGATGATTTATTTATTATCAACTGGTCTAGCGGGATGAGAATCTAACGTCATTTAAGTAATGTCATATGTTCGAATTCTGACGTTGTAAATAGAAGAAATTGAGTTAGGCGGGTCTCACTATAATGAGTCTTTACAGTACACGATTCAAACTAATTAGTTAACAGGTGAGATATTAATTATTATATAAAAATGAGAGAAATATTGTATGTTGATCAATTTCAAATTAATGACATTTTTTATTTGGAAAGATGTATTTAAAATTATTATTGCATACAAAGTTAGGGTATAATACCAAAATTTAAATTATAGGCTTAAATGAAAAATAAGTGGCCAAAGTATACCATTTTGAACTTCAGGTCCCTAAAGTTTCAAAAGTTATAATTTTAGGTGTCGGGCTGTTAACTAGCGTTAAACAATCGTTAACCAATACAAAATTGACACGTGTCATTTTTAATTCTTTTACAAAAATTATTGAAATTCTAAAACTTTCTAAAATAGTCCCCAAATCCCTAAATCCTCACCGATGCCGTCGTCGACCCCACCCTTTCGGTCGCCGGACCCAGCCGACCATTTTCCCTCACTCGCCGTCGTCGGAAATCGACGAACGATATACCAATCGAACATTAAAATCGATTTTTTATTATCTTTAACCTATTGGACGAGAGTGTTCAATAAATGTTACGTTTAATGAATTGTTCGTAAATTATTTTCGATTATATTAATTTATTAAACTAAACTAACGAATTCCTTTATTAAAGAAATCAGTTTGAACAAAAGCTAAAAATTTAAATGTCATTACGCACAAGCTAAAATGATATTAAAAATATAATTAAAGTCAATTATAATTTTATAATTTTAAATTCGAGTTTAATCATATATAAGATCATATTATATATGTGGATACTTAATTCATATTTTATTTTGTTTAAGTCTCTTCATATTTGGGTTTCTTCTCATATACATTTTATTTATCAAACTGTCTATCCCTTTGTTATAATGATTGATTATGGTTTTAGGTGTACAAATATATTAATTTTAATTGTAACTAAAAAAATGTTATGAATTAATTTAAAATGTAACAAAATGTATTAATTGTCTAAAGAAATAAAATAATCATTAGAAAATTAATCAACACCTCTAGACATCAAAATAAAGGATAAATTTAAAAATTATACATGAATAATCCATTGTGTAATGTTATATGCAATTTATTTTAGTTGTCCTCCTTATTTTTTAGGACTTCGCATTAATTAATCCAGGCCGACTCGCATTGTCAGGGTTGTATTTGAGCTTAAACTGGAGGGGCACCCGGCTAGGGCCTACAATTTTTATAGTGCATTATACTTATAAATAAATATTTTTATATTAATTACAGGACTAATTATTTTCAATACTTGTTATTAGGCTTCAATTTTCCTAATATTTATTATTAGGGTCTAATTTTTTTCATAAAATTTATTGTTGGAGGACCTGTTTTTATAATTTAATTTTGTTCTAATATTTGTTATTAAGCTCCCAATTCCCCCCATATTTCTTATTTTGGACATACTCTTAAAATTCAATTTTTTTCTTGTTATTAAGGGCCCAATTTTTTCAATTCATGTTATTAAGGGTCCGATTTATTTTCAATATTTGTTATTAAATGCTTACTCTTAAAATTCAATTTTCTTTTCTAATATTTATTTATTATTAAGAGTTTAATTTTTTTTCAATACTTTTTATTAGGGGTCCACTTTTTTTTCAATACTTGTTATTATGGAGCTACTCTTAATTTTTTTTTCAACGCTTGTTATTAGAGACAATGATTTAAATAACGGTCCGTAACCGCAACAACGATTGTTATATAGAGATAGCGACATCTTCCGAAACCGCGGTATCCGAAACCCTTATGTACACAAGGCTTCGAACTTGAGACATGCTTAAGTGATACCAAGCTGCTTACCACTTGGACCAACCCTGTTGATAATGTTATATGCAAATTTTAATTTGATATAATTAAACATATAAAATTTTAGTTTTAATTTAATTATAAATATTTAGAAATCAAATAAATCCAGTTTTTACATCTTGATTAAATATTCTTATTGCTTGTATATGTAACAGTACACATAAAATAATGGTATATTAATAACAATGTAATGTTTTGTGAAAATTCAAAATTATTTTTTTCTAGTTATATAATTGTATAATCTCTAATATCTACCGGTTATATAAATTTCAATTATATACAGTGACGAATCAGATTCTTTAAACAAAAGAAAAACTACGTATTGTTTTTCATATCCATAAGACTCAAACTTAAAACCTTACTTAAAATGCCGATTATATAAACTTCTTATCACTCGACCAAAATTTACCTTTTGTTCGAGTTTAAATTATTATAAATTTGGATTTATCTCAAAAAAGAATTACCATGGATTACCTGTGAAAGTGAATTACCAGCATGCCCTTATTTAGGATAAGAGGTCAAAGTGGTCCATGACGGGTCAAAGGACTCAAATTTGCAGGATAATATGGTCATTTGGATATTTTTCACATAACACAGAAAATAGTGTCATTTTCCTCCTAAACCATCAGCCTTTGTTGTATGCAGCGAATAACTATACAAATATAAGGAAAAGTTAATTCAAAGTGTTTTAATTTTTATTGTAAAAAATTATTATCCTATACAATGGCGGTGGAAAATAAAACTTTTACAAATTGGGTTATTTAGGGTTTAGAGGTTAGGAGTTATAGAGTTTAAAATATAAAATTTATGTTTAGAATTTACGAGTTATAGGGTTCATGGTTAGGCTTTTAGAGTTTTAGGGTTAGAAATTTAAAATTCGAGTTAATTGCACTACACATCCCGAAACTATAACATTTTAAATTGGTCCCTAAACTTTAAAGCATTCCAATTTCATCCTCAAACTATGACATTCCTTCTAAATTGGTCCCCAAACTTTTGAGCATTCCAGTTTTATCCTTAAACTTTGACTCTCATTCTAAATTGGTCCTCAAACTTTTTGAACGTTCTAATTTCATCCCCAAATTATTATTATATGCTAATCATATCTTTCGTTAATAAAACCCTTAAAAAACTGTTAATTGTCATGAAACACTTATGTGTATTATGTAATAATATGATGTGATATAAACGATAATTTGAGGATGAAATTAGAACATTCAAAAATTTTGAGGATCAATTTAGAATGAGAGTTATAGTTTGAGGATGAAACTGGAATGCTCAAAAGTTTGGGGACCAATTTAGAATGAAGGTCATAGTTAGAGGATGAAGTTAGAATGTTTTAAAGTTTAGGGACCAATTTAAAAAGAAGGTCATAGTTTAGGGACGTGTGGTGCAATTAACTCTTAAAATTTAGATTTTGAATTTAATCAGATGTGTTTTTGAAAGGTGCATTGGCAAAATTCAACGTTTTTTTAGATATTTTTTTTAAATTATGGGACAACAATAAATTATATATTTTTATGAGATTAAAGATAATTTTGCCATTATCTCAATTTTTTTTAAATTTGGAGACATGTCCTTTACCTTTCCTAGTTTCCGCTCCTGGTTAGTCGCGTCATTGCCCTACGTAAGGAGAAATTATATTATGGGTCATTCCCGCCACGTCATTCATGAGACCAACCAATAAAAATCACCCATCTTATTATTTTTTTCATGTCATATTTTTACCAAGTGAATCTTTATTTGGTAAAAATTGTTTTTAAAATTAATTTACAGTAAATATGAGTGAAGATTCACTTGGTAAAAATATTATATGAAAAAAATAATGAGATGAATGATTTTTATTGGTTGGTCTCATAGATGACGTGGCGGAAATGACCCGTGATATGATTTTTCTTACGTAAGACACTTAATTAGCAAGAAATAATATTTTATTGACGAAAACAACAATTCAATAAATGTATCTTTTAGAGATTTCGAATAAAATTTGATCGTCAGAAATTAAAATGAAATAAAAATAACATGTCAAAAATAAAAATTTACACAAATTTTATTAAAATGAAAAGACACATACGTGACAAAGATACATGTTAAGGCAAGTTTTTTCAAGATGGTGTCATACATATCAAAAATATTCTCAATCAACTGGGTTTTTCCAAGATTTTACTAAAAAAACAACATTTTCGTAAATAGTCACCAATAAAAATCATTTTAAACAAATATTATGAATTTTTACTTAGATATTGCCTTAGTTTTTTTTCTCCAAAATATAGTATTAATCAAAATAATTTTTAAAATATAGCAAATGCTACGGTAGTAGGAAAGTCGAATTCAACAAGATTTGACTATTAACAGTAATTTCGAAAAAAAATAAGTCTAATTCAAAAGAACTAAAGTCAGACTCTGCTATATTAGACTTTATTCTTTTTGGCAATAAGCGTTCATAGTCGGATTCAATTGAATCAGACTTATTTACACTGTAATATTTATTATATTTTAAAAATTATTTTAATTAGTACCATATTTTGAAGAAAAAAAACCCAAGTAAAAATTCCAAATATTACCCAAGTAAAAATGCCATTTTTTTCACCCCCACGTTAACTTGAAAATCTCTGTTTCCCATGACACAAATATGAGCAACATTAAATAAACAAATGAATTAAAAAAGAATCTGTGTCAGAAACATGCAACACTTCACTCTCTCTTAAGTTTCTTGGATCTCAAGAACTCAAACAAACCCAGAAAAAAAATCAAACTAAAAAAAAGGAGCAATCAATAAATAAGAACTAAAAACAACTTTTTTATTACAAATAAAATAACTTCAATTCCTCAGTTAAATCATTTGATTAAATTAACAATCACATCAACAAGAACCCATCTTTCATTACCTCTCACAAATTTAAACAAAATTCCCAAAAATTTAAACACAAACCCTAAAGAAAGAACAAATCTTTATATACATGTATATATATATATATATATATAATATTTATAGCTTCTTCTTCTTCTTCTTCTTCTTGCTTGGTTGCCATCAATAAACCCAAAATCCCTAACTTTTTTAGCTTCAAAATTAGGGTTTTAAATATAGCTTCTTCTTCTTGTTTGGACGCCATTAATAAAAACCCTAAACCCCAAGCTTTTTTCTTCAACATTGAGCTTCAAAATTAGGGTTTTTTCTTCAATGCTCAAGAATCAGCATAGTCACGCCAGCAAATGAGTATGATGACACAGCGCTTCATGATGTAGAAACGAGCCCTTTGCTCTTTCACTAACTTCGCGCACTTCCTCGTGAAAGCGCATCGTTTCGATGTCGTCGTTTTTGTTGTCGAAGTACTCTTCAACAACAAAGACGACGAGCTTTCTTTCTTCGAAAGCTTCCATTTTTCGTCGAAGAGGAAACTCGGCGGCGGTGCTGCAGTTGAAGAAGCTGAGTCCATGGCGAAAAACCAGAAACAAGAACAGAAAGTTGGAGCTTTTTCAGCTGAGAAAAATATAAAAGAGGTAATCTTTTTTTTTTCTGGGAATTTCCAGTAATTTGAAAGGAGAAGGAGAAAGAGAAAGGATTTCCAGTAATTTGCAGTGGTTAGAGCTGGAAGAGAAGGGATTTGGGTCACTATTTATAATAAAGTTTTAAAAGAAAAGAAAATAAAATAAAATAAAATAAAATAAAAATAAAAATAAAAATGGTAAGCAGATGGGTGTGGCAGTAGGTATCACCTGGCCTTCTTTTACCTCGACAGACGCACCAAACGTAATTTTTAAAAAAAAAATCATAATAATATTTTCTCGAATTCGATAGTTACGTTGTATATTCTTACTAATAATCGAAATATATTTGAAGTCGGACTATAATCGAATTTGGATGCAATTCATAAAAGTTAATAATTATTGACAGAATTTGATGAAAGAGTTTCGGAATTAATTTAAAATTTTAAAAAATAGTGGTTTAAACTAAAAATTTTAAAATTTTTAAAGGGTTTAATTGTCATTTTAAAAAAGGTTGAATTAAAATTTTTAATAATTTTGAGAGGGATGATGAGAAATTTTAAAAGTTTTGGGAGAAAATTTAATTAAAAATAGGCATAATGCTAAAAAAAATTGCCCTAATGTTTGACTGAATTATCTCATTGGCTCCTATTCTTTTTTGAAACAATTTAGCCTTCAACGTTTTATTTTGGGTCAAAATGGCTCATCTACGGATGAAAACTATTAGTCAACTGACGATAAACAACATGAAATGGCTTGACAGAATATGTCAAAAGAAAAAAATATTCTATATTTTATAAAATTTTATAAAATTATTTTTTATTGATGTGTCATTTCGTAAAGTCAACATATTTTCCTATATGACACTGCTATCACGACGTGCACTGTCATGTATGTTTATCATATCATTTCAAGCCATTTACCGTTGGTTGATTAGCAATTTTCATCCACAGATGGGCCATTTTGACCCAAAATAAAACGTAGAGGGTTAAATTGCTTCAAAAAGTATGGGCCAAAATGACAATTTAGTCAAGTGTTAGGGCGATTTTTTAGTATTATGCCTAAAAAATATTCTTATAATTTTAAGCTTAATATAAATTTCTAAAAAAAATAATTTTTTGCAAGGATCGAATTTTAATTTTTCAAAATTTTGGAGGTTCATACCCCTATAGTCTCCGCTATTTTTCGCCGCTGACGATAATTTATCCTATACAACTAAACCTGAACTGACTTGACTTGAACTTAATATAATCATAATTCAAAACTATTCAAACTCTTAATGGCATAACTAAAAAAATCTTAAGTTTAAACCCAAATAAATAATTTAAATTCGAAATAATTCAAATGTTAATTTTTTTTTTTTTGAAAGTCCATTGTAATCATAATAAATATTATGATAAAGAGGTGAGTCAGAGTTCCCAATGAAAATGTCAGTGGAAAAGGAAAGTGAAAATTTTAAAAGCAGTAAAATCTCAGTTAGGCTTTATATTGAGTAGTAACTACAACTGTAACTGTAAATTTTTTAAAAAAATATATAAATGATTATACATAAATATGACACGTTTAAATCTATTTAAGAGATGAATTATAAAATATATTTAAAAATTGAGTCATTTAAACTCACAAAACGAAAAAAATCAAAGTTTTTGACTGATTAAATTTTTTTAAATAAAGTTTGAGCTATAAAATACAATTTTGAATAATTTAGATTTTTTAATAAGTAAATTTGACTCGATTGAATTTTTTTTAAATAAAGTTTGAGCTATAAAATACAATTTTGAATAATTTAGATTTTTTAATAAATAGTAGACCAACTTTTAAGTTTGAGTTGAGTCTCTCAATTCTGTTTGATACATATATATATAGCATATGATAAAAATATGAATATATACATGAATAAATATGAAGAAATCTATATGTATATTGTATACGGTTATAGAAAGTCGTTTAAATTAAAATTCGTTGAAACCACGACATGATAAATGCTTACAATTACATTTGAACAAAAACGAAAATAATTCGTTGCTTGAAGTGAATCAGAGTCGAACATGGGCAACTGATGATGGAAGCATGAGGGGGCTTGACCCCTTTGGTCCTTTAAAAAGTTTTGAATTTTTTATTTAGTCCATTCAAAATTTTAAGAAACTTTTATTAGAACTTTAAGTTTTAAAATATTTTAATTTGATCCCTACATTTTAAAAAAATTCTCAATAAACGCTTAAAATTTTGATTAGACCTATAAAATATTACAAAAAAATCATAATTTCCTTTAATTTGTTTAAAAATTTTAATTAAATTCTTGTTAAACTTAATACCAAGATCCGCCCCGAGTCGAATATTGTAAAAAAAAAAAACAATGGCATACTTGGCTGAGGAAGCAAGGACATATTCAAATCTGACTTTCATAAAGAAAGATATTACGAACACGCTACGTGCGGAGTCTGTAAAATCAATTGCAACAGGAGATGCCAAAGCTGCAGTATAATATTTGGAGGGTAGTGACGTGGATTCTACGCGCCAATCTGATTAAATCATTTATAGGAAATAAAAGGTTTATATTACAAATAAGCATATAAAGTATCCTAATTTTTTATTTAGATATTTAAAATATTTTTTGATCCAAATAAGTATTTAAAGTATTTTTTTTGACTAAATTCAATATTTAAAGTATATTTTTTTTTTCAAAATAGGTACCTAAAGTAGGGTGAGCGTTAGATCGAGTCGAGTCAAAAAATTTCGAGTTATTAGAGTTGAAGCGTTATATTTTACAACTTAAACTTTATTTGAATTTTTTTTATTTGAGAAGAGTTTATAAAATTCAAGTCGAGTCGAGTTTTTGAGTTTCTATACAAATTTAATTATAATTATTTATCATGTTATAGTACAGTTTGATTCTAATTTAAACGACTTTCTCTAATCATATAAATTATGCATATATATTTCTTCATATTTTTTCATATGTGGCATATATTTCTTCATATTTTTTATATCAATAATATATGTATATCAGGAAAAACTGAGGGACTCGACTCAAACTTAAAAATAATTCACTAATTCTTAAAAATTTCGAGTTAGTCGAGTTATTCGAATTTTTATTTTACAACTCAAACTTTATTTGAAATTTTTTCGAGTCGAGTCAAGAAGAGTCCAGTTTTTTCGCCTCAAGCCGAGTCAAAAAAATTGATATTTTCGAGTCGATTCAAGTTTTGCTCACCCCTAACCTAAAGTATTTTTTTCGACAAAGTAAGTACCTAAAATATATATTTTGGTCAAAATAGGTACCCGAAACTTTTTTGGGGTCAAAATAAGTACTTAAAGTATATACATATGTATATATATATATACATATATATTTCATCTATGTTTCTAAAAGTTGTCATGTGATATTGATTAAAAAATATATTGGGTACATATTTTAACAAAAAATATGTTTTAGGTGCCGACTTTGACGCAAAAATACTTTAGGTACATACTTTAACGAAAAATACTTTAGGTACATATTTTGGCCAAAAAGTATACTTTAGTACTTAATTGCGATATAAGCCAAATTAAAAGTAAGATGTAGGCAAAATCATCCAAATATTTTCTTTAAAATAATTATTTATCGAAATAACCTCCACCAAAATTATTTATAGAAATACTCCCTTTATGAACACGTAGGATGAAGTCATGTCTCGTCAAACGCAATTTTCGAAAGTCGTTTATGAGAGGACGTGATTTTCGAAAGTCAATTCCTGTATAAAGCGATTTCTATTTTTTCTTTATAAAATTATAATTAAGTCTATATAACATAATTGAGACGAAAAAATTGAAGTCGCATTATACAAGAAGCGACTTTTAAAAGTCGCGTTTGATCAATTACAACTTTGTCATAAATAATTTTAAGGGGTTATTTAAATAAATTTATTTAAATGAGAATATTTAGGTGATTTTGCCTAAGATGAAAAATTAAATCATTTAGAGAAATTAAAAAGAAAATACTTTAGACTCGACTTGCTATTCTGATTATTCCTACTCCATAGATGTCATGGAGTTTGATACAACGTACAAGAAAAATGACTATGATTTTAAATATAATTGAGATTAAAATGAGTATTTGATTGAGTCGACTCAAAAATATTTGAGTTAGTCGAATTGATGAGTCCTAATTTATAACTCAAATTTTATTTAAATTTTTTTAGAGTCGAGTTCAGTTTATGAAATTTAAGTCGAGTTGAGTTATTCAAGTTTTTATTCATATTTAATTGTAAATATTTATAATGTCATAATACTGCCTTGTTCCAATTTAAATGACATTCTATGATCATCTACAATATCTATATATATATATTAATATTTTTAATGTGTGATACTTATATCAGACAAAGTTGAGGTGCTCAATTCGAATTTGAAAACGATCCACTAATTACTAAATATTTTGAGTTATTCAAGTCTCATTTAATAATTCAAACTTCATTTGAAATTTTTTTAAGTCCGGATACTGAAATTGCAATTCAAGTCAAATAGAGTCAATTTTTTTGCATCAAGATAAATAAAAAATTAATTTATTTTGTCGAGACAAGTGTTACTTACCCTTAATTAAGATTCATGTTACTATTAAAGATAAAAAATCAAACTTTTGATTTATTATTATTTTTATAATATTATTATTATTTCACCTTTCTTCATAATTTAGGCATATATCACAAATTAGTACCTAAAATATATCAATTTTTCACTTAGATACCGAAAGTATTTTTGGTCAAAATAAGTAACTAAAGTACATTTTTGGTCAAATTAAGTATCTAAAGTATATTTTTTGGTCAAAATAGGTACCTAAAATATTTTTTTGTCAAAATGGGTGCATAATATATTTTTTAAATAATGTTGCATGACAACTTTATATACATATTTTAACCAAAAAATAACTTTAGGTACTTATTTTGATCAAAAAATACTTTAAGTACTTATTTGGACAAAAAATATACTTTAAGCATTTATTTTAACCAAAAACACTTTGGTACCTAAATAAAAACCGATATATTTTAAGTACTTATTTGTAATACAAGCCCATAATTTATCGGTATTAAATATTTTTTTTGGATTTTGATTTGTTTATTTTTAACTCGGACATATCATATTTACGTGATGAAGCAAAAAAAAAAAAATCAAAATCCACCAATAAATTTATGTTTATAAATTTTGTCCAAACGATTTTCTTCCATCACCACTGTGTCAGGCTCAGGCAACATATCCAAATCCACCAATGAAACCTCAGTTTCTGTCTGATTATTTCATTTCCAACTTAAGCATGAAACGTCCAATGTTGATACAGTTGGAAATTGATATCATCAAATTTTAATTTCTTTTAAAAAATTATTTTAATATATTTGAAAAAAGAAGATTGAAAATATAGACCGGATCGGTTCGAATTTCAAAATTTTCATAAATTTATGTCGTTGCAGTTCTAGTTGAATTTATGTTCGAATCATTTCAAATTTAGATCATCAAGAGTTTATCATTCTAGTTTTTATAGGTTAATTACTTTTATGACTATATTCGTTTTAAAGTTAAACAACTTGCCCCATTCAAAGTCCAATCATGCTTCGTCCCTGTTTTTCTCTTTAAAAAACATGTCATTACTTTAATGGTAGCAACTACCATTCTTATCAATTTGGACATGCTAAAAACACTGTTAAAATAGAATGAGCTAAGTTTTGATAAATTAAAAATAGATTGATCAAATCCCAAGTCTCACCATTTTGAAGGGACTAAAACCATAATTAGTCCAAAATGTATCTGTCTGACATGGATATGGATATGAATGTTGCATGTATCAACAAAATACACACATGATATATATATACACGCCCATGTCCATGTCAATGTCCAAGGAACAGGGTGCAATCAAATGCATCTCATGTTTCCTTTCTTTCATTGATATACACGCACCTACGTATGATATATGTTACTCGGATTCAGATGTGAGTATCGAATATTAAAATAATCAACAATTTTCGTTGATTTGTTTATATTAGCCAAAGTTTAATAGTAAAATTGTTAATCGATGACATATGCAAAATGAGTATGAAGAAGTGATCTTTCGAATACGTGAAATTCTTAAGAAAAGAATAAATATTCTGGTGCTCGTACCTGAAGTCGAATTAACATGTGAAAGATTTTTGATATCTGATAGTTATATTTGAATTCAAGCTCGTTCAACTCTAACATGCATTGACATGAGCTTGAAACTATTTGAATTCGGAACAATTTGAATCCTAAGCAACTTCAACAAATAACCCAAAGTAAACCAAACTAGAGTTATCAAAACTCCATATGATCCCAACAGTAATGACTCGACAAAAACATGAATCTCAAACCCGAATAACTCAAAACTACCCAAATTTAAAATGACCCGAATTTTGAAACCCGAATTCATCGATCCTGATTGTCCCGGTGCACAACTATCTCAGCATATTGATTTCCATTAGAATACCCAAAAATTTTCAGTGTTGGTTGAATGCATTTGGACACATACACAATCCTTGAGAAAAACAGCATGTTTTTTTTTTTTAATTTAAGTTTCCATTGCAATTGTCGATTGTTAAATTGTTTGCAAGAGACAGGCAATGAAATCCTGTTTGCTCAGTGGAAAATGAATGCATTTAGTGTCTCTGGTTTGCTTAATTTTCACTTAAGTAAGATCCCCACTTAAGGTTTTTCTTTCTAATTTGGTACATATTCGGACAAAACAGCTTGTGTTTAGTACTATTTTATCTAAGGGTGTAGTCCAGTTGGGCCGAGCCGGAGTTACGAAAAGTTTGAGCTCGAGTCCGAATCTGAATCTCAATGTTTGATTCAAGCTTCATGATGTTTTACTTTTAAAGCTCGGAACGTAAGATTGAAGTTGGAAAAAAAATTCCAAACCGAATTTTAACTATAATTTTTTAAAGAGAGTCGGAATGGAATTTTATCGTTGTATTAACTTTATGATTTTACAATTTAGGATTGACTTGTGATTTTATCATTTTAAGGGGATCAGATTGTAATTTTATAATTTTTAAAGAGACTAGACAAAATTTGAATCGCATGTGCATAGTCTAATAAGCTTGATTTTTTTGTTCAAAATAAGCTTGATTCCATAGTATACGAATGAGTGTTAGGAATTTAAAAAGCGGAAAAATAATCAAAATATTGTCAACATGAAAATAATCATGTGACAAAGTTTAACGTGATTCGATTCATTTAACAATGCACATGCACCTTGTAGACAGAGCAATTTGAACTCGTGTCTCCTAAGATGAATATCATCCGTTTTTCTACTGAGACACTTGTTGGTTATTCCTTACTATCTTCCCCTATTTTGGTTTTTGTACATTTTTTATACCAACCTCTATTTGGATAATGAATTATTTGTCCAAACTAATAAATTGTGCACTTTTTTAAAAAGAGAGTGTGTGTGTGTTTTTTTTTCATTTGGGATCATTAATTTGTTAATGATTCAAACTTAAAATTTTTGTATATGCACATGAATCTACTAGGACGGAACCAAAATAAAATTATAAAATTTAGAGTGGTCGAAAATTACGAGTTTTATGTTAAAACATCTTAGATTATTAAATTTTGACAAGGGCCAAAGATGCAAATTTTCCATTAAAATAAGGTGCTAGAAAGACTTGGATAGAATCATTAAATTTTAGGCTAAATTTAAAATTTTACCATTAACTAATAGATAGATGTGAAAATCTTATTAATCTATTTATTTTTACTATTTTTATTGACTTGCCATATGTTCTCTTTGACTCGACTCGAAATATTATTTAATAAATATTTATTTATTTATTTATTATCTCTTAATAATTCAAGTTTTTAAATGAATTGAGTCGGGTTTTTGGATAAATATTTTTTTATTAATCGAAATAATACGGACCATGGATACGTCTAATGATCCATTAGAAGGGTTGTAGGTAGTTTGGCCCAAGAAGCTCATATTTTTATAACAAATTGGGCAGACCAAGATTTGTTTGAAGAAATTGATTAATATTTGGAAAATAAAGTTTACATGTCTTTTAATTTTAGGGTTTAGAGATTTAAGTTATGGTTTAGGGATTAGAGATTTAGGTTATAGAATGTAGAATTTAAGATTTATGGTTAGCATTTAGAGTTTAGGGTTTAGATTTTATGGTGTTAGCGCTAGGGGTTTAAGTTTGCCTTTATATATATAAAGCTTAAAATATATCCTTAATATTTTTAATAATCAAATTAATATCTGAACTTGAAAATTTAGTCAAATGAGCCTCTGAAATTTTTTATAACAGCGTATAAATTTAGGGATCAATTTAACTTAGGGACCAATTTGATCAACTTGTCAAGTTCAAGGATTGATTTGTTTTATATGCATCAAATAAAAAAAAACTTATACGAAGTAGAAAATCAGAAGGGCCTATAAGAATCTCTAACAATATACGTATCCGAAGTTCATCGACACAGCAAAAAAATGGCAGATGACTCGGGATTGCTGAGGAACAAGACAAAGTTGAAAGCTTTCAATGTAATAAAATTTCGTCAGTTGTTGTATACTTCTTTTCTTCAAATAAGTTTTAGGAATGTTTTTAACGAGATACTTAACTCGGCTAAAATTAATAAAAATATACTGCTGAGCAAAAAAAAAATCGTCAGTGAACCATGATTTTCTGCACCATCTGCAAGAAAGAAAAGCCTGTGAAGTATATAGAGAACTGGAAACTACCAGCTACATACATACATTTGTATACGTACGAGTGTGTATATATATATAACCAGCAGAGGAGATCAGTGCACCTTCACCGTAAAGTTTCTGGAAACAATTGGGGAAAAGGAAATCTAGCCATTGATTGCCACTGCAGCATCATCAAGATTCTCAGACATAATCCAAAGGGCTTGCTTGATTTATATCATCAACCGCTAAATCAATCAAAAACCCTAAAAAAGCTTTTGTGAATCTTGATGATGCTCCAACAGCAAACAATGTCTGCTGTATGATCATATCTTCATCCCCATCCCATGCAAAAAAAAAAAGAAGAAAGAAAGAAAGAAAGAAACCTAACCCTAAAACTTCATAAGCAAAGAGCGAAGAGGAAGAAGATACTAACTGATGGACATTGAAGAGAAGAGTTAAAGAGTATTTATAGGGAGAAGAAAGAGATAAATGAATAGGGCTTGCGTTTGGTTGGTGGCTTTATTTGAGAGGGAGAAACTTGAGAGCAAGAGACCGGTAAGCAAATGATCGAGTTGAGTAATTTATTTTTCTGTTAGAAGAGCTAACAAGTTCTATTTTATAACTTAATGTTGGATTAAAATCCGCAATTGTGGCCACATATGTATAATGTATGATGCTATTATAAAGTATGATACAAAATTAAGTGACCAATTACGTTAGGCGTGCCATGGGTATTAAAATGTTATGAAAATAAAACTGTAGATACCATAAGATGTATTTATATTTCGATGAGGGGAGGAATTATAAATACATAATAACTAATTTAATAGTAATTAACTATGTAAAGAGGTAGTAGTCCCCAAAAATAAGTTATTTTGCTTTTCTCTCATTCCCCGTTGGAAAGTTTTACGTGAAGAGAAAACCTATTTTCTTAGAAGATCAATACCAAAGATTAAGGTTTTCAGTTTACGAATATATTCAGGTACGCTTCCGCATATAATAGTTTATTCTTTATGATTTGACATGATAGATCTTGGGTCGATTTTATTTAAGTTATGGTTTGATTCTAACACTCAAACTATATTTGAAATTTTTTCTATTCGAGTTTTTGTATAAATATAATTGTAAACATGTATAATGTTATGATACTAATAAGTTCTAATTTAAAAAACTTTCTATAACCATATATGGTATACATATATCAAACAGAGTTGAGGGATTCAACTCGAACTTGAAAACTGATCAACTAATTACTAAAAATTTCTAGGTATTCGAAGTTTCATTTTATAACTCAATTTTAATTAAGATTTTTTTTTCGAATTAAAGCTGAATTTATAAAATTACGAATTGAATTAAGTCGAGTTTTGTTCGCATCTACTTGAGAGACTTGTCATAAATAAGACATAATGGAGAGAGTTAGACATCGTAATCCTTAGGTACCAAACAAACCATAATCCTTAGCCACTCCGAAACAGAAGATTTATACCAGCAATGGTTGTATACATGTTGCGTCTTCTGCAAGCAAATTTCTTTCCATGGAATTGACAGGGGGCTGGCCTGTCTTTATTACATGCATGTAGGGGTTGATGGGGCTGTCTCTTTTTGTATAGTTTGGCTAGCCATTAACTAGGGTTCTCTGCCGGGGTTCTTTCCCTTTTGTTTTCCATCACTCTCGTTTCTTTGCTTTCCAAATTTTATAAGTATTTTCCAACCCTTTTATGGTACTCTTTTATGTCTTTAATTTCCATGTTTTTGGTTTAATTTTTTTTAATGAAAGCCTATATTTTCGTGTATTTACTTCTCATTTATATCTTCCTTTGAGAGTGGTTGAATTGAATCAATATGTTCTATGAACCAAGTTCGAACGTTGGGGATAATATCGATGAAAAAAGATAACTATGAATTTTAGTTATAGACTCAAAAACGGACACGAAAGATATTAAAGTAATATGATCAAATTAAAACCAATAAGTGCTGATTGCAGTGATTAGGTATGTTGCAGTCTAAATGATAGAATTCTTGTTCGAATTTTTGAGATGGAATTGTTAAGAGAGATGACAAAGAACCCTACCATAAATCATAATACAACATAAAGAATACTAAAAATAAAATAAAATTTGAGAACGTGGGCTAAATTTATAACACATGTATAATATAGAGACAATTAAGGAGATTTAATCTAACAAATTTAATGATTACCGTTTTGATTAAGACTAAAAATGATCAGATCAGAATATTTTCTTGTGTACATGGAAATTGTATTTTTTTAATCAACTTGTACTTCCATACCCAACTTCTTGATTTGCTTTAGGGATGTCAGCAGGGCGGGTTGGGTTTTTGGTTGTACCGACTCCGACCCAAAAACTTAAAATTTCGATCTGATCCCGACCTGACTCGAGTGTAGCATATTTTTATCCCCGATCCGACCCGATATAATACAAACATAATTCAATCCGATCCTAAAATTTTAATAAAAAGCCAACCTGCCCCAAAAAGAATTAATAAACATATAAAATATAATATATAAAAATATAATAAAAATATATATATAGTTATAAATAAACCGGGTTAGGGAATTTTCATCCTAAACACGACCCGACCCGACTCGAACTCTTTCAAAATTCTGACCCGACCCGCCCTAAAAACTAAAAAATTTTAAAAAAATCCGACCCTATCAGATTGTTGGGTCGAAACCCGCCGGATCCAAGTTTTTTTTTGCTATCCCTAATTTGCTTGTAAATGCAGGGTACCGAAACAAATAGTATATCGAATATTGCATGTAATTTTCAATTGTATTACAAGGACAAAAATCTTCTACTCCTTTTTTATGCCTCTTTCTGTTTCCTAACAGTAAAGAATTAAATTCTAAGCCCTAACTTTTATTTCTAAACCTTAAACCCTAAAAAATACACACTACATCCAATTCTCTAAACCCTAAACCTAAACTATAACCTTAAACTTGAATCTTAAACCATAAATCTAATTTTTTAAGGAGATCCTAAATAAAAACATCGAAAAAGACAAAAGATTTCTATTCATATTACAATGGAAAAGTTTACAACAATTATAGTATTTTATTGTAGACTCTATTTAAAGTTATCTTAATTAAATTTTATATATTCATATTATTAATCTATTCGATGTAATTCTATTTATGCATTACACCAATTGATTTTAGTTGCAATTATACATATAGATTGATCTTAACTATAGGTTAAAAAAAATACTCAAATTCAATTTTAATATATAAATATATATATTTTCACTCGCATTATAAGCGTGACAAATTCTAGTTAAAATAAAGGCCTAATAATATCGTTTGCTCTCGAACTTTAAAAATTCATTTTATCCCGTAAACTTCTTCGTCTCTTTTGACTATCAAACTTCTAATTTTTTTTTTGTCAAATTGAACTAACTGGCAAAAAAATCAGACTTGTTAAGTTGACGTCAATTATTATTTTTTGTCATTGTCGACGTCAAATATTTGTTACTTTTAGCATAAAAATAAAATATTTAAATTTATAAAAATATAAAATATTTAAATTGCACATGGTATATTCATATGACATTTCAACAAAAAATTGGTACGTGATATCGACGTGACATTTCAACAACTAATTATATTATGACTTGTAATACTTAATGATGCCATCATTTTGACCTATTAATATCAAGTAAACAACTTGATTAGGTGTTATGCTTTCATTCTATAGGAGTTTATTTTTTAGTTTTTGCTTAAGGCCCCAAAAACGTCCAAGACAATCATGAGTATTAGATCTTTTAAATAAGATTAGTTCGAATTTTGATAATATAAATGGAGAAAAAAGAATTAAAAGTATGAACAATTATTTTATACACAAGCAGTATAAAGTTTTTTTTTATTACAAAAACATGCCTAATCCAAGGCTAAAAATCCAAAATTGAAATCTCTAACCCTAAGCCCTTAAACTCTAAACATTAAACCCTAAATTTCAACCATAAACCTTAAATTCTATATCCTAGAATCTATACCCCTAACCTCAAATCCCTAAGCTAAAACCTTAAACCCCTAAATTAACCCGCTTGTAAAAACTAAAGTTTTCACCGCCAGTGTATAGAATAATAATCCTAAATCCTAATAATATTTGATCCAAATTAAATGGATAACTTGACGTGCTAACAAAAAATCTGATGGCCAACAAAATATTCTCTCCATTCTTTGCAAAAACCTGAAATAATACTGAATTTGAAATTTGACAAAATTAGAAATTACTAAAACAAATATATATGTTTCCAAGAGAAGAAACTTTAAATATTCTAATTTCATGAAGAAAAAAATAAAGAGGGGCCATTTAATTAATGAAAAGCTGATAATAATGCAGAAATTGCTGTTGGAAAATGAAAGAAATTTTAATTACTCGTAGCCCCAAACCCTAAACAGGTTAAAAGTTTTGGAAGAATACACAATCGATGAATTAGATGATGTCACATTATTAGAAATTAAATTAAATTAATTTTAAAATTTTACGACATAGAACCTTTTAAAAGTTTTAGTCCTTTATCATGTTCAAATTTAAAATTTAATTTATTTTTATTTTTATAATATTATTAATAAATCTAAATTGGTAGCATCGTTAGTTGTTGGCGTTAAATTCGTAATATAGACTTTTTTTGTATAAAGAAATAAACTTTAAGCATCCTATTTATTCGTAAATTTATTATTGGTTGGATATGATTTATCAAATTTTCTCGTAAGTGTATAATTGAATAGCGGTAAACATATCATTGTCATTACTTTAAGGAAAAATCTTTGATACACATGCCGTGTAAACTTTAGTTTACACGTGCTTTTTAGTTTTAGGGGTTAGAGTTTTAGTTTAGGGTTTAAGGTTTAGGGGTTTAGAATTTAAGGTTAGTGTTTAGAATTTAGTGTATGGATTTAAAGTTTAAGGTTTAGTTTTTTAGGGTTAGGGTTAGGAATTCAGGATTTGGGTTTTTATAGTGTAAATACTCAGGCTTGTGTAAAATTAATTTCACAAAGCCTGTGTATCAAAGTTTTACCCTTACTTTAATGACAACAACTAAGGGTGTTATTAATTTGAACTTGCTAACAATGTTATAAAGATAAATGGACAAAATTAAAAAAAAAAACTAAATTTGAAGAATTATTCCATATTATGGCATTGTTAAGGGGCTAAAACTATATAAACCGTGTAAGAACAGTACAATCATTGATTTTATGAACCAAATATTTTACCATTTTAATATTTTTTAATCTTATATGTCCGTAGACTGAAATGAAATGTCTCTTTTAGTCCCATCAATATTTCTAAAATTATAATTTAGTGCAATGGTAAAATTGCACTTTTGACCAATAAGAATTTAAAATTCAGTTATGGCCACTTCTAAGAGTGATTTCTAGCTTCGTCTCCGCATGTCCGTTTTAAGTTTCATGTTTAGAGTTTAGAATCGTTCTTCCAATAATGTCGTCTCCAAAATTCGAACACGAATTCTTTTTTTTTAAAGTTAATTTATCTTATCACTCTACATTCAACACCAAGGACGCGACTATGTTGCTCATGGGAGGAGCTGTTGCCCCCCGGCAGGGGAATTTTTTTTACCCTTTGATTCTTTATGTTTTTCTTTACGTTATCAATTTAAAGTAAAAAAAAAAAGCTTGTTATCGATTCAAACATATTAATAAAATTATAAAAATGGAAGGATTAAATTATTTAAACTTAAAGAAGAGGGATAGCCCCATATTTTTTCTCTCCCGAGTTCATGATTAATCCTATGTATGGATCCTTAGGATTGGTATATCCTTTTCAATCCTATATTCCACACACGAAGATTAATCATATCGAGTCGAGTAGGATCACAAGAACCACAAAGCTCTACCATCAAGTATATAATAATATTGTATTCTTAAAGTCTCGAACATGAGATATTGGTTAAGCTAGAGCAGTCCAATACCAACTGGTTTAATTTTTTCATCAACATTGATTTCAATTTTATTCGTATAACTACTAGTATTTAGTTAATTGATCAACTAATTCAAATTAAGTACCGTAAAGACTTGACGTTATAGAGACAACCTTTCCAGGGTGGAACGTGTAAAGGATCTGTGGGGGCCATGCCCCCAAATTTTAAAAATTAATTTTTTTTTTAAATTTTAAAAAAAAAATTAATTTGCCCCCCATAAAATTTAAAAAATTCATATTATGCTCCGAATTTTTTAAATATTCTTAATTAAATCCATCAGATGATTTTTAAAAGTTATAATTAATCATCTCAAAATTTTAAAAATTTTAGTTAGACCTTAAAATTTTTTGAGAAAAAATATGTAAATTGAACCCTTCAAAATTTTTAAAAATTTATTTTAAACTTCTAATATTTTTTAAGTTTTAAATTGGCCCCTTAAACTTTTTCACCAAGTTCCGCCAGTGAACCTTTCTAACCCAATTTTCTCCATTACAATGTCAGGATTCAAACCTTATGCTCTTTCTATCAAGCATATAACGATATTCTATTCTCAAAATCTCGAACATGAGATATTGGTTAAGCTAGAACAATCCAATGTCAATTGGTTTAATTTTTTAATCAACAATGATTTCGATTTTTTTTGTATAACCACTAGTATTCGACCAATTGATTAACTAACTCAGATCGGATACTACATACAAAGGATTGTTACATGAACAATCTCTTAATCTAATTTTCTCTATTCACAATGTCAATATTCGAACCCTACATAGTGTAATCACTCATTTTTGTTCGGATTTTAGTATTTTTAGTATTATTGTAATAGTAATATTATTAATTTAAAATAAAAAAAATAAAAAAAATTGATTGAAGTGTAAAATAAAATATTAAAGTAAAAGAAAAGCACACAAATGCACTGCGTGGAGCAGCATTCTCCACGTCGCCATTTCACCCACCCCAATTGCCTATATAAAGGCATGAAAGGGGGGGGGGGCAATTCACACAATGAGAGAGCCGGTCAAGGGCATGCCAAATAAGGGAGCTTAGGCTCCCGGTTAGCCAAGGACCGGGGAAATACCCTCGGTCCTAACCGGTTCGATCAGGGTCTTATTTTAGATCCGATCTAGTTAATATTTTTGGAGAGGTCATGGTAGATCTCGGTGGGGTTCAGTCGTGGTTCGTCATTCGAGCTCCTAGTTATGTATATTTTCTTTCCTTTTTATTTGTGTTGTAATTTTTATGATTTAATGAAGTAGTAGTTAATTTAAAATTGTGTTTTTTAGCTTGTATGTTTATTTATGTTTTAGATTAGTATTTATTATTTTTAAATTTATGTTTTATATTAATATTTTATTTATGTTAAATTTGTTTTTATTTATGTGTTAGATTAATATTTATAAATGTTAGCATTTTATTTATGTTAGATTTGTTTTTATTTATGAGTTAGATTAATATTTATGTATGTATGTTTTAGATTAGTATTTTATTATGTTAATATTTCTTTGTATTTTTATTGTATTTAAATTATTTTCCATATTTTATATTTTGCTCACTAAGATTGCATATCGAGATATATAAATTTTCAATGTGGTGCCCTTTTATTCGAGCGTAAACGGGGCCAGTATCAGGCGTAGTGTTGGTGGTTGGGCGTTTACTCTCGGATAACGTGGCCTTTAAAATCTACTCGCACTTATAACCAAATTTTAAATTAATTGTCACTTTAATCCGGAAAGTTTAATATTAATAAAGCGGTAATTGTTAAAGTACCAATTTTGGGCGGTGTGGGGTGCTAATCCTTCCTCATCCGTAACCGACTCCCGAACCCAACAGTTTTCAAATATTTGGTTTTATGGTGTTCGGCCTACCTAAGTGGCCGGTGGCGACTCCATTTTAATAAATAAACTACGGTTTTTCTAAAAACCTCACGGAAGACATGATTTTCAAAATAAAACAAAAAACACGATTTTTTAGCGTGAAAGGGCCATCGCTACAGATGACGACTCCACTGGGGGACCATTTTTTGATTTTCAAAAAAGAGAGTCGAGCTTTTTTAATAATAATTACCGCTTTATTAATATTGGAAGTTCCGAATTAAAGTGACTATTAAACTAACATTTGGTTATGATTGCGCGTTTATTTTAACGCATTTAAAATTTGGCATATAAACACGTCCCTTTAAGTGGGGGGAAAACGCTAATGCTTTCTGATAAGTGTTCAAAAGTACTATTTTTCTTACCCTTTTTACTCATATTATTGTTAGACTTAGGCTCATAATAGTTGCATAGTTAGCCATTCATGCATTAATCCATGTTTCCTTCAAACGTTGAACTTGATTACATAACTTGGTGATTTTTGTGGAAATAGATGCTGCTTTGGTGTGTTTTTTGTGTGTATGTGCAGGATCACTTGCCAAAGCAATGCCGAGCTAGCTGTTGCCGGGCAAGTGCATGAAGGAGACGCCGAGCTAGTTGCCATGGCATTTGTCGACAAAGACCAAAAGCAATATGGATGTCGAAATTCATGACTTTACAAGCCCAAGATGACATGGAGCAAGGCCCAAGCCCAAAGGAATTTGATTGCCATGCGAGAGATTAAAGAAGAATTAAATTCCAAGAGGATAGGAGAAGTTCTAATAGGAATAAAATTATAATAAAGAATTATATTCTTTAAAGATAATTTAATTCCAACTCAAACTCCTCCTCAAAGAAGGACTTTGGCCTAGCCCTATAAATACCAAGGAGATTTCGACAAGATGAATAGAGAGAGCAAGAGGGAAATTTGGCAAGTCCAAGTAGGGCAAGAGGAGAGAATTTTCGACAAGCATCAAGGGCAAGGAGGATTTCGACAAGCCTCTTCCTTCATCTTTGTTCGATTGGGTTCATGCTAGGGATTAATTATCTTGTGTTTCTTTGGAACCTAGCCATGAACTAAATTTACTTGGCTATGGTTATTGTGTTTTGTGGTTGTGAGAAACTATTGGTTTTTGTTTAGGTAATAAGAGTTTGCACTTTTCTATTTCAAGGTTTATTCATTCTTGATTCTTATTATTGTTTGCGAGTGAATTGGGAGAGGATCTCGTGATTTCATCCATTTATCTAATATCGGGAGAGTTAGATTCAAGAAACGAATGAATATGATCTTTATGCAATCCAATGATGGTGAAGATTAATCCGGCTTAGGAATAAGTTAAGGATTTCAACGGCTAAGAGGAGCGCAAGATTGGTTGTTGTTCACCCTTGATTCACGCAGGATGTATTATCAAGGCATGCACAAGTAGCTAGAGTTTCGACTTAGGGATAAGAAGAAACCATTGAAGAACGCTCCGCCGAACCTTGAAGTTGCTGCCCGATCGCCCAAGTAGTTGCCCAACTAGTCGCCCAAGCAACCATCAATTAGTTGCCAAGGCAACCCAACCACAGCAAGTCGCCACGGCAACCGAGTTGCCCATGCACTCTTTTACCAAGACAATCCAATCGGCTATCACACCTCAACTCACGATAACCTAGCCTATCTCTCTCAATTGAATTCATCTTTTATTTTATTTTATTGCTTTCTAGATTAGTAATTAGTTAAACTTGATAATCCTTTACTTGTGTTTTTACTTTTTACAAAGTGCAAGAGACTAGATTCTTGAAGTGGCACCAATCCCTGTGGAGACGATATCTTTTATACTATAACTTGCGGCGTGTATACTTGCACATTTGCGTAGCACTTATTACGCGCAACAAGTTTTTGGCGCCGTTGTCGGGATTGGCAATAGCGACTTTGTTTTTATTTTCTTGCACATTCTTTTTATTTTTCTTGTTTAAAATTCAAAGGGCTAACAAACTTTGGTTTTGCATTGGTATATGACTGTATGCGAGACCGACTTCACCGAATATATCCCTTTGATCCGTAAATCGAACGAACCTTACAAAGACTTAGACGAAGGATAAGAGAAGCAATGGCAAATCAAGACGGCAATATTAATCAAGATGTTGCGGGGAGGAGTGATTCTTGCACCAAAAGCGAGCGATTCGAGACTATCTTGAAGAAGATCTTGATGGACTTAACCCAGGAGTTGTCGCACCGAAATTGAAGCCGACCACTTTGAGTTGAAACCGTAATGTTTAATATGATCAACACAATAGGTCAATTTGGCGGCTCAAAGAATCGAAGATGCACGACAACATCTGAAATCTTTCCTCGAGATTTGCAACTCGTTCAAGATACACGAGTCACCCCGATGTCTTACGATTAAGATTATTCCCTATTCACCGAGGGATAGGCGAAAGCATGGCTAAATAGCATTCTGCCGGATCCATAGCATCTTGGACTGATCTTTGTCGTGATTTCCTTGCTAGATTTAATCCTACAAATTTAAGCGATAAGCTTCGTAACGACATTACTTCTTTTTCGCAGCGGATGATGAATCCATGTACGAGGCTTGGGAGCGATATAGAGAACTTCTACACAAATGCCCTCTACACGGATTCCCGGTGTGGACTCAAGTGACAATGTTTTACAACGCCGTGAATACACCAACAAGGATGATGCTAGATGCCTCGGCAAACGGCATACTCTTAGATAAGTCGCGGAGGAAGCAATGCAAATTTTAAACAGCTGGCCAAGAATGACTATCAATTCCCATCTACTAGAAGAGGAGGAGTTAGACGCAAGCCACAATACATGAACTAGGATCATCGATTCAATTTCGCACAATTGGCCGCTTTAACCAAGATGGTCGAACATGCAAAAACCAAACAACACACATGAAGTCAAGGTAATGGATTCTTTTTGTGAGTTATGTGGTGATAACCATAATTCTTCCGAATGTATGCGAATCCAGGAATCTAGCTTCTATGTGGGGAATTACAATCGGGGCAACAACATGATGTCAAATACATACAATCCAGCTTGGAAGAAGCACCGAATTTTTCATGGAGTAATCCCAACAATGCTCTAAACCGAACAATCAGAATGCACAAGCATCGGGATTCCAGTGAGAATATGCCACGGTAGCAGATGCGCGCAAACAACAACCGACAACATCTAGTTCTTTGGAAAATTCTCTAAATGCTTTTATGATGAAAATGAATCTTATATGGCTGAGAATAGTAATTTCATAAAAAGAACTGATGCTTTTATTAACAGACCGAGATGAGATTGCGAGAACCAAGAGGCGGCAATCAAATCATTGGAAAATCAAGTCGGACAATTTGCTCAAAAATCAACACTAGACCACAAGGAGGTTTACCTAGCGATATCTGAAGTCGCAAGAGGAACCGACCATGAGCAATGTAAGGCAATCACCACGAAGTGGCCAACAACTTAGAGAGGTTCAAACCGCTCGTCAAACAAAACTCCACAAAAAGATCAAGACGAACCTAGCGGCAAAGTCTCGGATCTTTGAACCAGAATTGCTGCGGCAACCGGTGACGCCTCGGCAACTTGCGATAAGCACGCCTCGCAACCCTGGGTTGGTAACGATCGGCAACTCGGATGTCCCTGTAATGCCGTCAATCAGGTTTCAAACCAATGAAAGGATAGAAGATATCCGACTTCCACCACCATTCCCACAAAGATTGAAGCGACAAAAGCAAGAATACCAATTCAAGAAGTTTCTTGATATCTTAAAGCAAGTCCACATCAACTTGCCATTGGTGGAAGCAATTGAACAAATGCCAAACTATGCAAGTTCCTTAAAGACATTGTGTCCAAGAGAACAAGGCTAGGAGAGTTTGAAACAGATTTGCGCGACAGAGAGGATGCATGGCAATGTTGCACAATCGCATGCCGCCCAAGTTGAAGGATCCCGGAAGTTTCACAATACCTGTTCTATTGGAAATCACTATGTCGGGAAAGCACTATGCGACCTAGGGGCTAGCATAAACTTGATGCCTAAATCGGTTTTCGAAACTAGGAATCGGGAAGGCAAGACCTACAATGATTATCTGCAGCTAGCCGACAGATCCTATGTGCATCCGGAGGAAAAATCGAGGACATCTTGGTAAAAGTTGATAAATTCATTTTTCCCGCTGACTTTATTGTTTTGGATTGTGAAGCGGATGAGCATGCACCTATCATTCTCGGGAGACCATTCCTAGCGGCTGGGAGAACCTTGATCGACGTTGAAAAGGGAGAACTCACAATGAGGGTGAATGACCAGCAGGTAAAACTAAATGTATTCCAAACACTAAGGCATGCCGATGATCCGAGGAAGAATGCCAACTACTTCATGCCACGGCAGAGTTTAACCGATGAGGAATTTAGTTGCCTCGGCAACTACATTTGCTGATCAAGAGGAACCCGAGGAGAATGAAGAGCGGTCGATGAGGAACAACCGAGAAGAGGTAAATTGGCTAGTAAATCGACCCGGTACATACTTTGAACCACCTGGACTACTCGGGTAAGGAAGGTAAGATCGAAAAAACCCTCATCGAAAATCCACCAATTCTTGAGTTGAAACAATTGCGGATCAACTAAAATATGTATACTTAGGGATCGATAATACATTACTGTAATTATTTCCTCTAAGTTACAACTGAGCGAGAAAAGAAGCTAATCAACATGTTGAAGCTACATAAAAGGCAATAGGGTGGACAATTGCCGACTTGAAGGGAATTAGCCGGCGGTGTGCATGCACAAGATCTTGTTGGAAGATGATCACAAACCTTCAATTGAGGCCCAGAGGAGACTGAATCATGCCATGAAAGGGGTTGTAATGAAAGAAATCATCAAGTGGCTTGACGCCGGCATTATATACCCTATCTCCGATAGTACGTGGGTAAGTCCGTACAATGTGTGCGAGAAAAAAGGGAGGTATAACAGTGGTAAGCAATGAAAATAATGAACTTATCCCAACCCAGAGGTGTGACCGGTTGGAGGGTTTGTATGGACTATCGAAAGCTAAACAAAGCCACTAGGAAAGATCACTTCCCATTACCCTTTATTGATCAAATGCTTGACCGTCTTGCGGGTAAACCTTTTTCTTGTTTTCTTGATGGTTATTCAGGTTACAATCAGATTGCCATAGCACGGAAGATCAAGAAAAGACAACCTTCACATGCCCATACGGTACTTATGCCTTCCGAAGGATGCCGTTCGGATTATGTAACGCCCGGCAACCTTCCAAAGATGCATGATGGGCTCTTTTCGGACATGGTCGAAGACTTCCTTGAGATCTTCATGGATGATTTTTCGTTTTTTTGGTAATGACTTGACGGCTGTCTCGGCAATTTAGAGAGGGTGTTGGCAAGATGCGAAGAAACGGATTTAGTCCTCAATTGGGAGAAATGCCACTTTATGGTAGATGAAGGAATAGTGCTCGGCCATAAGATTTCATCCAAGGGAATTGAAGTAGACAAAGCCAAGGTGGACGTGATCGAGAGATTACCCCCACCAAATTCGGTTAAAGGAATTGAAGTTTTCTCGGACATGCGAGGTTTTTACAGGAGGTTCATTCATAACTTTTCTAAAATCACTAAACCTTTGTGTGTCTGCTTGAACAGGATAAAGTCTTCGATTTTGATGATTCTTGCACTCAAGCATTTGAAACCCTAAAGAAAAAGCTTGCCTCGGCACCCATTGTTGTTCCACCAGATTGGACGCTACCTTTTGAGCTCATGTGTGATGCAAGTGATTTCGCGGTAGGAGCAGTCCTAGGCCAACGCACAGGTAAGACATTCCATGTGATATACTACGCTAGTAAAACTCTTAACGATGCTCAAGTGAATTACACAACAACGGAGAAAGAGTTACTAGTTGTAGTTTTCGCATTTGACAAGTTCCGATCCTATTTAATTGGTACAAAGGTAATTGTTCATACGGACCATTCGGCAATCAAATACTTATTTGCTAAAAAGGATGCTAAACCTCGTTTGATTCGTTGGATATTACTTTTACAAGAATTTGATATTGAAATTAAGGACGAGAAAGAAACAGAAAATCAAGTGGCGATCACTTATCACGTTTGGAACGCAATAGGGAGGAGGACGCGGATCTAGAGATATGTGATGCATTCCCGGATGAACAAATTCTAATCGCCTCGGAAACCCTTGACGCCTCGGCAGCCCATGACGCCTCGGAAACCATGGAAGCACACGCCTCGGCAACTCTTGACGCCGCGGCGGACTTTGACGAGCACGCCTCGGCAATTTTGGGAGCGAGACACTACGACAAAGACATGCCCGGCAATACCTTGGTACGCAGATTTAGTTAACTTCCTTGTTTGTGGTATTTTTCCGTATGGCATTACTCACCAAGGGAAGAAGCGGTTCCGCCATAATGCTAAGCATTACTTTTGGGACGAGCCTCTTTTGTTTAAACAATGTGCAGATCGGGTTATACGCCGATGTGTCCTCAAGAAGAGCAAAGAATGTACTCCGACAATGCCATTCTTCACCCTATGGAGGACATTTTGGAGGAACTCGCATACATGCCAAAGTCTTGCAATCCGGTTTGTATTGGCCAACATTGTACAAAGATGCCCAAGACTTTTACAAGCAATGTGATCGTTGCGTAAGACGGGCAATATCTCTAGGCGACATGAGATGCCCACTCGAACATCATCGAGGTGGAACTGTTCGATGTATGGGGATCGATTTTATGGGACCTTTCCCATCTTCATTCGGCAACCTCTACATCTTACTACGCCGTCGACTATGTGTCTAAATGGGTAGAGGCATTTCTGCAGTTCCCAACGACGATTCCAAGACCGTGCAACGATTCCTGCAGAAAAAACATATTTACGGTTTGGGATGCCGAGAGTAATTATCAGCGACGGGGCAAGCATTTTGACAATGACTAATTGCCAAGATGTTGCAACGCTTGGCATATCACACAAGATCGCCACGGCATATCACCCACAAACCAACGGGCAAGCAGCGAAATTTCCAACCGGGAGTTGAAGGGAATACTCGAGAAAGTTGTAAATCCCTCAAGGAAGGATTGGTCATTAAGACTAGATGACGACTTTGGGCATATCGCGACCGCATTCAAAACACCATTAGGTATGTCCCCTTCCGGCTTGTCTATGGTAAAACATGTCATCTACGGTGGAAATCGAGCACAAGGCGTCTTTGGGCAATCAAGACCGTGAATATGGATTGGGAAAGTGCGGACAAAAGCGCTTGATGGATCTCAATGAGATAGAAGAATTTCGTGCACTCGCCTATAACAATGCACGAATATACAAGGAGAAAACAAAGCGATGGCATGACAAGAAACTATTGCCACGGCAATTCACGCGCGAGCAACTAGTTCTCCTATTCAATTCTCGGCTAAAACTTTTCCCGGAAAGCTGAAATCAAGATGGTCGGGACCATTTGAAGTCGTCAAACCATTCTCTCATGGTGCTTTGTGATAATCAAGTCCATCTCGACAACCATGAATTCAAAGTTAATGGACAAAGATTGAAGCACTACAATGGTGCCCATGTGGAACGTAACAAGGAAGTGGTCAACTTAGGAGATGCATGAGCATGCTCTCCTCTCGATATTTCCTTTTTCTTTTTCTTTTATTTTTCTTTTTAATTTTAGGAGATATTTTATTTTTTCTTCATTATCTTTAGTTTTCAGGTTTTCTTTATTTTCTTTTTCACAACAAGACTCACAACTACTATGCTAAGGAAATTTATGCCAAGATCATTGCCCCGGCAACCAATGAAGAAGATGCGCGACAACTTACTTCATGCATGCACAAGCTGATGCCACGGCAACCAACCCCGAAGATGCCACGGCAACCAAAGTCAAGACATCCGGCAACAAGAAAACAACCATTGCATTCAAGCAAGAAAATCAAGACGCCAACTAGAAGGAAACTAATCATCTACGATGACGAACTCTCAAGTAAGTCCTCGTATGCATTTTATTTTTATTTTTCGTTATTTTTATGCATGCATTGAGGACAATGCCTCACTCGAGTTTGGGGGATTGTTATTAGTAATTACCATGTTTAGTTACATTAATCTTAAGCATTACATTTAGGATACATAAATTGCTTGCCATGCCTTTAAATTGGAACAAGAATTGCTTAGATTTGATGAATATTCAATGATGACTTTACCAATGCACTTAATTGATAGAATTTTTATTCTAGGATAACCATGAAAAACTTAGAATTTTACTATGATGCTAAATTTGATGAAACTTTGTTGTGGTTTGATTGATTTAAGGAGTTCTAGTAAACTTAGGTTGATAATTAACTAATTGAGGATTAGAATAAAAATTGGATGAATGCTAGAGGTGCCCGAAATTGGCTCTAGCATGTGCTAAAAATTGATCACTAGAGGTGCCAAACTGGCTCTAGGAGGCGTTAAAATTTTTTGGTTAACTAGAGGTGCCGAAACCGGCTCTAGTCGATTAAATTAACTTAAGAAAACTAAAAATAAAACACTAGAGGTGCCCGAAATTGGCTCTAGTTAAAACATGTTAAAAAGAACCCTTTCAAGTAATTTGAAAACCTATTGTTTGCATAGAATCCGAAAAATCAACTTGCACACAACTCCGCACACACTCACAAGCATTATAGTTTGATTCCGAGTAACTCCTCGGTTTTCCGAAAAATAAAAAGCCAATCATACTTTGTGCGGTTGGAGAGAATTGAAATCAAGTTCAAAGCTAAGTTTGTGAAAATTTGAAGTCTTGGCGGTAATTATGAGTTTGCATTGCTTGAGGACAAGCAATAGTTCGAGTTTGGGGTGTGATAAGTGTTCAAAAGTACTATTTTTCTTACCCTTTTTACTCATATTATTGTTAGACTTAGGCTCATAATAGTTGCATAGTTAGCCATTCATGCATTAATCCATGTTTCCTTCAAACGTTGAACTTGATTACATAACTTGGTGATTTTTGTGGAAATAGATGCTGCTTTGGTGTGTTTTTTGTGTGTATGTGCAGGATCACTTGCCAAAGCAATGCCGAGCTAGTTGCCAGGGCAGTGCATGAAGGAGACGCCGAGCTAGTTGCCATGGCATTTGTCGACAAAGACCAAAAGCAATATGGATGTCGAAATTCATGACTTTACAAGCCCAAGATGACATGGAGCAAGGCCCAAGCCCAAAGGAATTTGATTGCCATGCAGAGATTAAAGAAGAATTAAATTCCAAGAGGATAGGAGAAGTTCTAATAGGAATAAAATTATAATAAAGAATTATATTCTTTAAAGATAATTTAATTCCAACTCAAACTCCTCCTCAAAGAAGGACTTTGGCCTAGCCCTATAAATACCAAGGAGATTTCGACAAGATGAATAGAGAGAGCAAGAGGGAAATTTGGCAAGTCCAAGTAGGGCAAGAGGAGAGAATTTTCGACAAGCATCAAGGGCAAGGAGGATTTCGACAAGCCTCTTCCTTCATCTTTGTTCGATTGGGTTCATGCTAGGGATTAATTATCTTGTGTTTCTTTGGAACCTAGCCATGAACTAAATTTACTTGGCTATGGTTATTGTGTTTTGTGGTTGTGAGAAACTATTGGTTTTTGTTTAGGTAATAAGAGTTTGCACTTTTCTATTTCAAGGTTTATTCATTCTTGATTCTTATTATTGTTTGCGAGTGAATTGGGAGAGGATCTCGTGATTTCATCCATTTATCTAATATCGGGAGAGTTAGATTCAAGAAACGAATGAATATGATCTTTATGCAATCCAATGATGGTGAAGATTAATCCGGCTTAGGAATAAGTTAAGGATTTCAACGGCTAAGAGGAGCGCAAGATTGGTTGTTGTTCACCCTTGATTCACGCAGGATGTATTATCAAGGCATGCACAAGTAGCTAGAGTTTCGACTTAGGGATAAGAAGAAACCATTGAAGAACGCTCCGCCGAACCTTGAAGTTGCTGCCCGATCGCCCAAGTAGTTGCCCAACTAGTCGCCCAAGCAACCATCAATTAGTTGCCAAGGCAACCCCGTTGTGCAAGTCGCCACCACGGCAACTGAGTTGCCCATGCACTCTTTTACCAAGACAATCCAATCGGCTATCACACCTCAACTCACGATAACCTAGCCTATCTCTCTCAATTGAATTCATCTTTTATTTTATTTTATTGCTTTCTAGATTAGTAATTAGTTAAACTTCGATAATCCTTTACTTGTGTTTTTACTTTTTACAGTGCAAGAGACTAGATTCTTGAAGTGGCACCAATCCCTGTGGAGACGATATCTTTTATACTATAACTTGCGACGTGTATACTTGCACATTTGCGTAGCACTTATTACGCGCAACACTTTCGTGAGATATCATTCCTCTGTGTAGGCCTAGCAAGTACCTTCGGGGCTCGAGTACCTTATGCTTTCGTAAGGATATCGTTCCTTCGTGCAGGCATAAGCGAATGGGTCCCCCTGAATTGAACCCGTTTGAAAGGAGCCTATAATGGGTGATGATCGGGGGCCTTGCTACTCTTAGTAGAGGACAACAAGGACAATTCGGGTACCTCCTAGAACTAACATTGCATGTAGAGAACATATAGAAACCCACCCCTTTAGAGCCATGCGGATAACCTAGGTGCTTTAGACAGGATATAAATAGGGTTGTCTTGTTTGTTTACCTTATTTAATTTGCCCTTTATTTATGTATTTATTTATTTTATCAAGTGCTGACTCGTTTTCTTTTTTGCTTTTTTGCATTCATTCTTGCATTTGTTGATTATTGTTATGATTTCTACATTTCGTACATTGCATCACCTCGGAAGCAAGTGCATGCATCTCATTTGCATAAAATCACATACAAAAAAAAATTCTTTCACAAATTCTTTTTAAGAAAATGTAAATCCTTTTAAGGACATTTTTTTAAGAATGAACTTTTATATTCTTTCAACCAAATTTCTAAAAACATCCATTTCATAATGGCGAAAAAAAGAAAAAAAATGAACATTTAATTTGTTTTAACAAGTTCTTAGATCCAGTCCCTTCACAAGGACATTTTTGATCTTTTTTCATCCTCCCACGAGAATAAATATTTTTTAGCAAAGTTTTTTCAATCATTTCACAAATACACTTGTTCAGTCCTTTCATAAGGACATTATTTCAAAAATAATAATAAGAGTTTCTTTTTCGATCCTTTCACAAGGACATCTTTTAACATGAGTATTTAATTTAGTCCTTTCATAAGGACATTTTTCAAAGGAAATATTTTTCAATTAAATCTTTTCATAAAGATATTGTTAAAAAAATGGATTTCTCAATTCATTCCTCTCTTAATTTTTTTTTCTCAAAAAAAAATGGGAAGAATAATTTCTCAATTGGTTTTCTCAAAAACAAAAATTTTCAATCTTGTCCTTTCTCAAGGATCGTTTTTTTCTCTCTCAAAAATTTCTTAAAGATATTTTAATCCTTCCAGTCTTAAGAACGTTTTTCATAGTTCTTAAGAAGTTTTTTTTTCTCAATTCTATCTTTTTAAGGATTATTTTTTTCTTCTGAAAATAGGAGAATTCCTTAATTCTATCATTTCTTAAGGATGAAAGAAGAAAAAGATTTTTTTTAAAGTTGATTGTGAGTTTTCATGCTCACAAAACTGGAAATAGTTCAATAGAGTTTAACAAGTCCAACAGAAATGTTGACATAACGTGGTTAAACACGGTAAAGTTTAAGACAATGGATAATTCAAGTATCCATCGAAAAGCCATTTTTACGAATGGTCAAAGGAAAATAAATCTTTTGGAAAAATCCGATTTCATAATTGGTATAAACTAATTGTACTCAGGGGAATAGTACAACTAGCCCGGAGCAAACGACTATCGGTAAAGGCAGCTCAAAACCGTTGATCCTTGTGCATTTGGGAAAAATGCAAAAGAAATCTATAAACAAAGTTGTAAATTAAATTTTCACCAAAAATCCATTTTCGAATGGTCAAAGGAAAATAAATCCTTTGGAAAAGTCCAATGTCATAATTGGTATAAATTGATTGTACTAAGAGGAATAGTACAACTAGCTCAGAGCAAACGGCTACCGGTAAAGGCAACTCAAAACCGTCGATCCCTGTGTATTTGGAAAAAATGCAAAAGAAATCTATAAACAAAGCTGTAAATTAAATTTTCACCAAATATCCATTTTCGAATGGTCAAAGGAAAATAAATCCTTTGGAAAAGTCCAATGTCATAATTGGTATAAACTGATTGTACCCAGGGGAATGGTACAACTAGCCAGGAGCAAACGGCTACCAGTAAAGGCAATTCAAATCCGTTGATCCCTATGCATTTGGGAAAAATACAAAAGAAATCTATAAGCTAAGTCATATTTTTTTCAGAATGAAGTTATTTTTGTCGTAATGAAATTTTTATTTATTCAGAAAGCATATTTGCATTCTTTGTTCATTGTTATGGGATAGGTTTTTTTCTCATACGCATATACACATATTTTTGAAAAAGCATACATATGTACATACCATTTTTTTATTAGGTCATTGTGAATGCAGGTATCTGCTAGTCCATTTAAGCCGACAGAGGAACAAAGCGAGTGTTTAGACAATGGGCAGTTCCCATTTTAGGAAATTTTCTTCTCAGGCACTTGTTGTTTAAGATCCTTGAATCGAGTGTTGACCCTAAACTTCTACCCTTTGAAGACTATTTTGATATCCATGTATAGGATGATGAATGGCATTCCTTCAATCCCCTTCTCAAATAATAGAAAATATCCATTTGTTGTCCCCTTTTGAGCCTGTTCGTTTCTTTTCATTTGAACCCAAACCAAGGATCACCCCCACACTGGGGCAAAGAAGAAGAAGATTTTGTTCAAATCGCCCAGTTTTGACCGCATTACAAAGATGTTGCTCCATCAATAAGCGAAAGAAATGAGAATCAATATCCTAAACACGAAGATCAAGAGAAATATCAGAATAAGCCAGTAAAAGAAATTTTTGCTCAAAAGGACTGGCTAAACCAAATTGAAAGTGTGCCAACAAGAATTTGAAACAATGAAGATTAAAAGCACCATTAGAAAGTGCAATAAACGATAACAAAAGAAGATTCGATTACATGTGAATAAGAAACGCATCAACATTCATTCAAGATGCAAGCTACAGATTCCAAAGCTATAAAGAAAAAATGAACTCTAGGGTGAAAACCCAGAAATAGGCAGTCTAGAGCGATCCAAGAAATAAATCAAAGAATTTTTTTTATTTGAGCATATTCTGATCAACAAACGCATAGAAGATATTTTAACCAGAAGAAATGATCCTTGGTTTCATCACCCTCAAACACTCATTTTGGGCCTATATATCATTTCTTTCATAACCATGAACCATAGCCTACATTACAAGCCTACAAAAACCATTCAGATCATATGTGGATACCTAAGTTTGATAAGATTGTCTTCAGATTACATTCCACCTATAAGGGTTAACCTTTCTTCAAGAAACATCAAACCTCGAAGTGCCTGATCGACACCCAAATGAGGAGAGGATGGGGGCATAGTGAGTGGTGAGATCAAGAGAGCCACATTGAATGGGTTAGAAATTAGGTATGGGAAACGTTCCTCTCGAAAGCCTAAATGGACTAGGGGAGACCATACATATGCTTATATCGCCAAAATAGGCAAGATTTTTTAAATAGACAAATTTTCTAGTGCATTTGTTATTTTAGGATCGAACGTTAATTGACATTTTTGTCGATTCTTTTAATCTTTATTATTCCAAACATTAGTTTTTCAAAAATGTTTGACAGTTTTCTAATTTCAATTTGTTTAATACTTATAGTTTACTCTAAACATTCATTTTTTAAAAATATTTGGTATTTTCCTCTTTACCATTTCATCTAAATATCAATTTTTAAAGATGTTTGGCATTTCCCCCCTAAATTTCTCAGTTTATTTTCAAAATACTAACCTTTTTATTATAGGGACCAAGAGTTAGTTCTCGCCGAGGTGTTGCAAGAAGATTAAAGATGAGTTCAGGGTGTGAGAGCATTTTGCCAACCCTAATGATAAGATAGATGAAGACTCTGCATATAAGGTCAAAAAAACAAAAAAAAATAATAAACAAAGAAGAAGAAGAAGGAGAAGAGAAAAGAAAAAAGTGACAATGAGTTGAATCAAGACTGAGTGGGACATTATTGTCCGTGAAAAATCAAGATATTTTGTTCACAAGAATCCAAGGCGAGTGGGGCATCATTGCCCATAAAATAGCAAAGATCTCATGCGTATGGGAGTTCAAATTAGAAGAGACCAGAAGTGACACAGAGATGAGGGGATTTGACTAATGAAAAAGTCAAAGGATTTTTCTTAAACGAAGAGTTGATATCAACCGAGGTCACTTGGCTGGAAGGTTCAAACAGAGAAGGGACAATACAGTTTTAAAGGTAAATTTTATCAGGGCATAAGGATGAGGAATGGTTGTAGTCACAAGATGAAGCCTACCTACCCTGAAGAAAAGAAAGAAGAAGAAGAGAAGAAGAATTTTTTTTTTTGCACCTTTGCCTAATAAAATGTGCTCATGCATCATCTGTATCATAGGACTTCGTGCACCTTTGCACCTGTTACGCACTCGAGTGTCCGAAGAAAGAAAAAAGAAAAAGAAAAAAAGAAAAAGAAAAAAAGAAAAAGAAAGAGAGAAAGAAAATGAAAAAGAAGAAAAAAGAGATTATCTCACGATTTCAAATCAAGATTTTGAATTCTCGAGCCATCACCTTTGATGGATTTCTTTTGATGTCAAGTCGGATAGAACTGGGGCATCATTTTAAAAGATATTTTTCTTAAAACTAAATTTCTCAATTTTATCCTTTCATAAGGATATTTTTCTTAAAACCAGTTTCTTAATTTAATCCTTTCTTAAGGATGTTTTGTTTAAAATTGAATTTCTTAATTTGATCCTTTCATAAGGATGTTTTCTTAAAACTAAATTTCTCAATTTTATCATTTCATAAGGATATTTTTCTTAAAACCAGTTTCTCAATTTAATCCTTTCTTAAGGATGTTTTGCTTAAAATTAAATTTCTCAATTTTATCCTTTCATAAGGATGTTTTTCTTAAAACTTAAATTTCTTAATTTGATCCTTTCATAAGGATGTTTTTTTAAACTAAATTTCTCAAATTTATCATTTCATAAGGATATTTTTCTTAAAACCAGTTTCTTAATTTAATCATTTCTTAAGGATGTTTTGCTTAAAATTAGATTTCTTAATCTGATCCTTTCATAAGGATGTTTTTCATAAAACTTAGATTTCTTAATCTGATCATTTCATAAGGATGTTTTTCTTAAACTAAATTTCTCAATTTTATCATTTCATAAGGATATTTTTCTTAAAACCAGTTTCTTAATTTAATCCTTTCTTAAGGATGTTTTGCTTAAAATTAAATTTCTCAATTTTATCCTTTCATAAGGATGTTTTTCTTAAAACTTATATTTCTTAATCTGATCCTTTCATAAGGATGTTTTTCTTAAACTAAATTTCTCAATTTTATCCTTTCATAAGGATATTTTTCTTAAAACCAATTTCTTAATTTAATCATTTCTTAAGGATGTTTTGCTTAAAATTAAATTTCTCAATTTTATCTTTTCATAAGGATGTTTTTCTTAAAACTTAGATTTCTTAATCTGATCCTTTCATAAGGATGTTTTTCTTAAACTAAATTTCTCAATTTTATCCTTTCATAAGGATATTTTTCTTAAAACCAGTTTCTTAATTTAATCATTTCTTAAGGATGTTTTTCTTAAAACTTAGATTTCTTAATTTTATCCTTTCATAAGGATGTTTTTCTTAAAACTTAGATTTCTTAATATGATCCTTTCATAAGGATGTTTTTCTTAAAACTATATTTCTCTATTTTATACTTCCATAAGGATGATTTATTTTAAACAAATTTCTTAATATAATCCTTTTGTAAGGATGTTTTCTCAAGACTAATATTTAAGTGCATACAGTTCAAAGAGGTGGCCGAGAAAGAGCGAAAAGTTCCAGAAGAGCTCGTGATTCTGAGTCCACAAACAGGAAACCCGAAGAATTTAGCCGAGGAAGAGCGGAAGATTCTAGAAGAACACATGATTCTAAGGTATCAGATAAAGATACAGTGATATCATTGATACATGCGTCACCCAAGAACGGAATACCCATGTTGAAGACGAAGAGTTCTATATATGAGGGACTTGCAATTCAAGGCTTCAGAGTGAAATGTTCCCTATAGGAAGAACTCTAACTCTAAGATTTCAAGAAAATGCCTGTAGCTCCAAGATTGGAAGGTGGAGAAGTTCTATATAGGAAGAACATAAGAACCCGAAGATTCGGCTAAGGAAAATCGAAGAGTTCCAGAAGAACACGTGATTCCGAAGCTACAAGAACAATAAAGTAGGTCAAAATGAGTGTTTTTGATCTTTGCTTTGTCCTCGTTTCACAAGAACAAGCAAAGAGGGGCAACTGTAATCACTCATTTTGTCCGGATTTTAGTATTTTTAGTATTATTGTAATAGTAATATTATTAATTTAAAATAAAAAAAATAAAAAAAAATTGATTGAAGTGTAAACAAAATATTAAAGTAAAAAATCACACAAATGCACTGCGTGGAGCAGCATTCTCCACGTCACCATTTCACCCACCACAACTGCCTATATAAAGGCATGAAATGGGGGGGGGGCAATTCACACAATGAGAGAGCCAGTCAAGGGCAAGCCAAATAAGAGAGCTTAGGCTCCCGGCTAGCCAAGGACCGGGGCAATGCCCTCGGTCCTAACCGGTTCGATCGGGGTCTTATTTTAGATCCGATCTAGTTAATATTTTTGGAGAGGTCGTGGTAGATCTCGGTGGAGTTCAGTCGGGGTTCGTCATTCAAGCTCCTAGTTATGTATATTTTCTTTCCTTTTTAATTGTGTTGTAATTTTTATGATTTAATGAAGTAGTAGTTAATTTAAAATTGTGTTTTTTAGCTTGTATGTTTATTTACGTTTTAGATTAGTATTTATTATGTTTTAAATTTATGTTTTATATTAATATTTTATTTATGTTAAATTTGTTTTTATTTATGTGTTAGATTAATATTTATGAATGTTAGCATTTTATTTATGTTAGATTTGTTTTTATTTATGAGTTAGATTAATATTTATGTATGTATGTTTTAGATTAGTATTTTATTTATGTTAAATTAGTATTTTATTATGTTAATATTTCTTTGTATTTTTATTGTATTTAAATTATTTTCCATATTTTATATTCTGCTCACTAAGATTGCATATCGAGATATATAAATTGTCAATGCAGTGCCCTTTTATCCGAGCGTAAACGGGGCCACTATCAGGCGTAGTGATTGTGGTTGGGCGTTTACTCTCGGATAACGGGGCCTTTAAAATCTACTTGCACTTATAACCAAATTTTAAATTAATCGTCACTTTAATCCGGAAAGTTTAATATTAATAAAGCGGTAATTATTAAAGTACCAATTTTGGGCGGTGTGGGGTGCTAATCCTTCCCCATCCGTAACCGACTCCCGAACCAAACAGTTTTCAAATCTCTGGTTTTATGGTGTCCGGCCTACCTAAGTGGCCGGTGGCGATTCCATTTTAATAAATAAACTACGATTTTTCTAAAAACCCCACGAAAGATGTCATTTTCAAAATAAAACAAAAAATAAGATTTTTTAGCGTGAAAGGGCCATCGCTACACATAGTACAAAAACATCGCATCAAAAATCGTAAATATGAAGCAATGAATCTATTGTCACACCAAAAAGCATCCAAAACGAAAACTAAGAAACGAAATTGCCATTGATTAAACACCCATGCTTTTTTGCATGTAGTACATACTCTTTTTCTTCCACCTCTATAAATAAACTATAAAACCCTAACCCTAATCTACATGTTTTCTTGGACAGCAAAGCATTGAAATGATATATCGAAAGGAAAAAAAGAAAATAAACCAAGAAATTCCACTGACGAGTCATTGCATCTGGCTCAGTCTTAGCCTTTTTCTAAATGGAAACCATAAAGCTCTTTAAAACCCTAGTCTTCGTTTAGGGTTCACTCTCCAACGCCATTATCGTCTTTGTGTTTTCAACTCAGCCCTTTCGGGTTGGCCGGTTTATCCTGGGTTTCTAAGTACCATGTTTGCTTGTCTATATTGAGATGCCTTTGTGTTCTTGGCAATGCACCTCTTTGTTTTCTTGGTGAGCACTCTCTTTGATTTGTTGGAAAATGTTTTGGTTTAGATTATGTGGTGGGAAATTTGTGGTTTAAGATGTCTTTCGAACAAATGTTGGAACAAGTGGTTAAGCCTCATGTTGACATCTCTCTCCCCTTCCTAGGTCCTGAGTTCAATACTCATTATGGGCATTTTCCCCTTCCCCCAGGTTATAGGTACCTTTAAAACTCATAACTTTAAGAAATCTTCAATAGCATATATACTTACTAAACTAATACTAAACCGACATGAGGTTTTAATTTAGGGTTTAGGGTTTGCGGTTAGATTTAGGGTTTAAGGTTAGAATTTAAGGTATAGGTTTTAGAGTAGTATGATTAGGGATTTAGGTTTTAACTTATAAACCCTAAATTCTATCAACAACCCATAAACCTAAACCACGTGCCTAGTTAAAAACCTCCCTAAACTTAGATGGAAGAAAAGAATACAAATGATAACCCAAAAATAGCAAACTAAAAGTCCTCAACCATAACCACAAAAGGTACTCATCTATGGCGGAATCAAGCCATTTCGATCATGTTGAAACAACGGCAACACCTCCATTGGTGGATGATCAAACGTCACAATTCCAAAATTCTTCACCCGCTCAGCTCGCGCAAGACCATCGGCAACCTTGTTTCTCTCACGTGGTACATGTTGAAAATCAACCTCCCAATCTCGGGCAACCAACTCCCGTATATAGAGAATTAAGAAAGAAATACCTTAACCAGTCGTACCGTTTTGCATACAACGAATTGCATCCAAACTATCAACTTCGACAATAATTTTACGAAACCTCAACTCTCATGCAACCGTCAGACTAATATAAACTCCCCATATCTCAGCCTCAATAGCAACACACACTCCCACAAACTTGATGAAACCAACTATTCACTCCACTGTACAGTGGTAGAGAAAGGTTGCTAAATCATGATGTTAATTGTAGAAAGCTATATTTTGTTTACTCATTAGCATTGGTTGCTTTAGTCCACATTAGTCCTGAAACTTGAAAACTTTTCCAACTCAGTCCTTGAGCTTTGAACCATTGAACTTAAAAATTTCCTTCAACTAGATCGTTTTGTTCCACATTAGTGACTTTAATTTCGATCAATATAAATCGAGCATGAACAAAAAAAATTATTTATTTTTAATCACGAGACACGAACACATGGGTACAATTTGGTGAAATCACATCCATTTTCAGTGGTGGAGGTAGTGTTCATTTTATGAAATCATTGGTTTGGGCAGTACGATACAACTTTTTTATACGAATTTATTAACATAATTTGTTTGGTTTAAAGAATTAAAATTTAACCAGTAACATTGTTAATGGATTTTTCTTAAATTTATTTATATGATATTTTAATATTTAAATGTATGATTTAAAAATTAACGTCCAAAACTAACGAGGTTGGTCCAAATAGTAAGCAACTCGGTATCGCTTAAGTTTATCTCGAGTTCGAGGCCTTGTGTACACAGAAAATCCCCATTGGGAGACTCGCCCACCAAAGTCAGGTGTGTGACGCAGACCGATCCAGATTAGTCATGATAAAACCCTAAAGAAACGAAAGGACACCTAAAAAATTAACATCCAAAGATTATAATTTCAAATTTATCAAAAGCCGATCATCAATGTTATCGATCAAACTTTAATTTATAGATGAGTTGATGTTGGTAGACACGTTCAAAGGTCAAGATATTTGTATATTTAGGTATGACATGAACTCGACTTCAACATTCAAATAAAGTTTTATAAGTTTATAATATATTCTATTAGGGGTGTTCATTCTCGGTACTCAGTTTTTAGGTATCCAAAAAACCAGGTATCTGGTTCTATCGGGTACTACATATGTCGGTCTATGTTCCGGCCCGCTTTAGCCAAGTTCCCATTATTCGAGTACCAGGAAAACGCGGTACCAGGAAAATCGGGTAACAGGTATTTGGTTCACATTTTTATTTATTTTTTTAAATTTAAAAGCTTTAAAAAATCACATAGTAAACACATAAAATTTGAAAGTTCATAATGCATAATCGAAACACAAAAAAATAGTGATTTGAAGTTAGTTCTAAGATGAAATATTTAGATATATATATTAAAGTTTATCACCAAAAAGACATTAAAAATATTAATCTCGTTTTTTCTTTCGAATCCTGGTATGGGAATAGAATACCTCTCTATTTAATCAAAAAATATTTGAAAATTTTAAAACTTTAAAGTACATAATACAAACATAGAAATAATTTAGAGATCTAAATTTAGTTTTAGGTAAAAATATTAAGTAACCTAAAATAAAAATATAATTTAAAACTAAAAAATAAATATATTAAAAGTATTGGATCGGGTTGGGTACCCGGTTACCAAAAAATTTTGGCCTAGAAACGGCCCAACTACCTGAAAAGAATCCTAGGTCGGGTAATTTTTTTAAAGAATTGCCCAGGTTTTTAAGGTTCGGATCGTCGGGTCGAATATTTTTAAACACCCCTATATTCAATCATATTATTTGTATACATTATGTAATTCATATCATATAAAAATTAAATCCATGTTTAACATTCTAATAAAATAAAATATATAAAATTTTAACTATAAATAAAAATAATTTATTATTTTTAAAAAACAAAATCTCATTTAAAACTTAATTAATTGTTGTGGGCCGGCGGGTTCTATTTAAAAACGATGAATAAAGTTTGTATTGGGCTGGATAGTTTGAATTCATTCGAGCCCAATATAACAAGAAATAAAAACAAAAACAAAAGAACTTATGCGGTGAACGTGGATCGAACACGTGACCTTCAGATCTTCAGTCTGACGCTCTCCCAACTGAGCTATCCCCGCTGTTGGTTTAGTGAACGAATTTAAATTTATTAACCAAATAAAATACTCCTCTCTTTTTAGTGAATTTTCCTTTCACTCTCAGAAGAATCCTCCTCCTCTACTCTCGACTCTGTATCCTTGTTTCATTCCAAAAAAACCCCCTAAATTCAAAAGGAAAAATGCCATTCATATCGAAAATTCAAAGGCAAACGGATTACAATCAGTTTCCTTCTTCAACTCCAATCGTCATCGACAATGGCGCTTCCTATTTTCGTATTGGGTATTTTAACCTTAACTATAAAAACCCAAACTTTTCGTTTCCCCCTTAACTTTTTCCCCCTATTTTGCAGTTGGGCAGGAGAGACTGAGCCACGGGTTGTGTTCCGTAACATTGTTCAAAGACCTCGCCATAAATCCACCGGTATTTTTGTTTTCTTCCAAATTATTTTTTAACTAAAACCCTGAAAAAAGAAGGGATTTTGTGTATGAATTAAGGTTAAGAATTGGTTTTGTTTTTTTGGGTTGTTGCAGGGGAAACTATCACAATTGTTGGTGACCATGATACTGCTTTATTGAGATTCTTCGATTGCAGTCGTTAGGGCCCTCGTTCCGCTTTCGATAACAATGTTGTTTGTCAGTTTGAAATCATGGAATATGTAAGTCATATTTGAACGTATGTGATCGAATTTGAGTCTGAATGTGAACTAGAGATTGCCTTTGATTTTTTATAATATTGATGTATCATGCATGATTGAGTGTAGATGTGAAGGTTTTAGAGTTTCGAGCATGACTCAGCATCCTAACTTTATGTGTTCTGTACTTGTTTCTACAGATTCTCGACTTTGCATTTGATCGGTTGGGTGCAAACGGTTCCCGGGTACAATAATAAGTTCACCCCTTTTTTTTTCATCTCTTGAATGGTCTAATTTGCTTTTGCTTATGTTGCTAAATAGGAATAATTTAGCGGTGCAAAAATCATCTTCAGCTAGTAGTTTTTAGGTGAACTTAAATGCGGCTTTGAGCTTGCATGTCTGGAAACTATATAGGCTATCAGTTTGAGATTTTTCCTTCAGGCTGCGCCGTATTATTGGATGCCTTTTTTCATCATTACTACTTTTAATTGATTCTTTCTCGATTTGTTTCTCGGTTTTAATGGATTCTTCCTCGATTTGTTGTTTCTTTGAGGCCAGAACAGATTGATCATCCTATATTGATCACAGAATGTGTGTGCAACCCAGTTTATTCCCGCAGTAAAATGGCAGAACTTCTTTTCGAAACTTATGGGGTTCCATCTGTAGGTATGAAGCACTCATTTTAACATTACATATTAGGCTCATTTGTTTTATCCGAGTGATACATTACATGGTCTTGTATGCACCAGCCAGGCTCAAGTTTCTTGGAAATAAGTTATTAGAATTTTATTTGCATTTATACTTTAATCCGTTTCTTTTACATGGGAAACTATTTGTTCCATATTTATATGTTCTCTGATGTTTGAGTTTTCTGTTTGTGATTGCAGCATTTGGCGTTGACGCTGTTTTCAGCTATAAGTATAATAAACTGCACGGGATTTGTGAGAAAGACGGTCTAGCTATCTGTCCGGGATTCACCACAACTCATGTCATTCCCGTATGTTGCCTTGAGTTCATGTTTTACCTTGATGCATGAATTTATAAAGTTGAGGTGGTCATTATTTAGGTTTGGAGAATGTTTTAAGTTAGTTTCTGCTTCAAATTTTCCTTAAAACGACTCGTTTTATGTTAGCATCGTGCAAACTTTTCAACATTGACATCACATTATGTTCCTTCGATGAACCTGTTTACCGGTCTTGTACATGGTCGGCAAAGGAAGTTATATCTTGTAATAGACTTTAGAATAGGACTTTACCGAATGTGACTGAGGCAAGAAATATTAGATTTGACTAAGATGGGGACATTGAAGTTCAGATTTTAATGTAGTTTGTTTGACCGCAGCTTGTTAATGGGGAGCCTGTTTACAAAGGATGCTGCCGAACTAACATTGGTGGATTCCATGTCACCGACTATTTGAAGCAACTTCTTTCCCTTAAGTATCCTCATCACATGTGAGTATAAATCCGTGGATTGCAAGAATCATGACCTGCTTGGATGGAACATTTTCTAATGTTTTTTAAATGCTTATAATAGGGCTAGATTTACGTGGGAAAAGGTCGAAGACTTGAAGATGGAACACTGCTATATTGCACCCGATTATGCTTTGGAAGCTCGATTATTTCAGGTATTGACTTCTTTCCTTCTGCTATCCTCTTTGCAACTGCTGAAAGGTCAAATACTGTAACAGAAAGGTGGAAAGGAAGCGGAAGTTAAATCCAAGTGTTGGCAGCTCCCATGGGCTCCACCACCAACCGAAGAACCTCCTTCGGAAGAAGAGATTGCAAGAAAGGCTGCTATAAGGGAAAGGCAAGGACAAAGATTGAGAGAAATGGCTGAAGCAAAGAGGTCTTCTAGAATAAACGAACTAGAAAATCAATTGCACGGGTTAGAATTTCTTTTGCAACAACTTGGACAAATTGAAGAGGAAGAAATTCCGTCTTTCCTTTCGGAAACTGGTTATACTTCTAAACAGGAAATAGAATCAACACTTACGAAAGTGACACTGTCGTTAAGAAAAGCAAAAGGTGAACCAAAGCCCGAACAAGCTGAAAACGAGGAGAAGACAGATTCTTCCACAAGCGAGAAATATCCTCTTATAAACGTCCCTGATAATATGCTTACCCCCGAGCAGGTACCTAAACCTTTAATGGAAAATATCTAATATGCATTTGTTTTTTGAGGTTGGCTTTGTGCAAACGAAGTTCTTTTGTTATTTTTGTTAAATTTCTTGTCATTGATGGTATTTTGTTACCTGGAGGTAAATGATTTCTTGGTTATTACTGTGACAGCTCAAAGAAAAGAAGAGGCAGATTTTTCTTAAAACCACGACTGAGGGCCGGCAGCGAGCTAAACAGAAACGTGTCGATGAAGAATTAGAACGAGAAAGGAAAACCCAGCAAGATGAAGAAAGACGTTTGTATGTCTCAAACTCGGAACAGATGCACTCAAAGTACAAAGAACTGCAAGAGAAGGTTGAACAGAGGAAGAGGCTCAAGACAAATGGAGGCCATACGAATGGGAGTAGTGTGTCCGGGGGCGTTGGGCGTGGGGAAAGATTGAATGCGGCTCAGAGGGAAAGAATGCGCCTTTTGACTACTGCTGCTTTTGACCGAGGGAAGGGTGAAGATACTTTCGGTGCTAGAGATGAAGATTGGCAACTTTACAAACTAATGGGAAAAGATAACGATGACGATGATGATGGACCTGATGAAGAAGAAGCAGAGCTGGCCCGTGTTTGTTCTAGGCTCCAGGTCAGTTTCTTTCTCGTGGCATGTATCGATCTATTTGTAATTTTTTGGATTATCTAGGAAGATGAATCATTTGTTACTTTCTTTGTTTCTGCAGGAGATAGACTCAACATTTGTTCCTAAACTGGAATCAACATCTTTACAGCCAGCTACCGCCGAGGTACCACATGTTCGTCTACTCACCAAGGAAGACTTCCAAATTGTGCTCGGGGTCGAAAGGTTCCGATGTCCTGAAATATTATTCCACCCGAACTTGGTCGGGATAGATCAAGCTGGTTTAGACGAGATGGCTGGGGTCTCAATAAGAAGGTTGCCATCCAAGGATGAGGCACTGGAGAATAGGTTGACCAGTTCAATTTTTATGACTGGTGGGTGCAGTCTCTTTCCCGGTATAAACGAACGACTGGAAGCAGGAGTCCGGATGCTTCAACCATGTGGGTCGTCGATTAAGGTGGTAAGTGCATTAGATCCAGTTCTTGATGCATGGCGTGGTGCCTCCATTTATGCTGCAAACTCGAAGTTCCAACAGCAAACTTTCAGTAGGTCGGATTATTACGAGAAGGGCGAGGAGTGGCTTCGACGATATCAACTGCGTTACAGATTGTAAAAGTTTCTTGAGGAGAGATTGTAGCACATATAATCCAACGGCTTATTCTAACATGTTATGAAAACTTTGAACATTGTTTTTTTTAAATAAAAAAACAGTGGTGGGAAATAGTTCATTCTCTAATTCTCTGTGAATTGAAGATTCTAAAATCAGTTTTAAGGAATCATTTTCAGTATCAAAGATATTTCTTGAGATAGAACAAATTGGGTTCGGAGGATCTTTCTATATGGATCTTTACCGTATCTAATTTTGTATTAGTTGGTCTATGTATTAGATATTGGTTGTTATAAAAAAAATATCTTTTGAGATGGTCTAATTCCGTGAATTTTGAAGAAGATTGAGAAAATCTAAACTGATAAAGTGATACGATGAATGATGTTTTTCGAATGCGACTAAAAATAGAAGAAAAATCTGAAATATTGATGTAGAAGATTATATGATGAAAAAAATAGGTCCCTAAAATTCACTTACTAATGGTGTAATTTCAAAAAATCAATTAAAAAAGGCTTAAAGGTGTAAAAGGCCTCTTAAACTTTAAAAAAATAATAATTAACCTTTACATAGTTTTTGCGCTCAGTTAAACGCTTGAACCAAGAAATTGATTCAATTAAACCCTTAAACCAAAAAATTGAATCAATTAAACCCTTTGACCAATTTTGACCATTAAATCTTAACAGCTTTTTTCTTTCGATATCACTGACACATAATACACTAGAGTTCTAACATGCGACATTTACATATTTTTTAAAAATATATATTTTTTATATGTTTTTTTATAAATTTTAAAACTTTTAAATAAAATAAAATTTTAAAAATGTCATAGAAACATTGTGACACGATGTACTACACCGATTAATAAAATAGAATTTTAAAAATGTCATGTAAAAAATTAAAGTTTTAATTGATTTTTTTTCTTAAAGTATGGTTTAATTGGGTAAAAAATCAGAATCAACGGCTATTTGGCATTTACATGTCAATCTGACAGCTCTTATGAGCTTCGATACTATACATTATTCATGAAAAATGACCGTTACTACTACAATCCCACGAACCATGTCGTTTTTAGTTCATCAAAACCCAAAACGACATCCCCCGTCCCACATTTCGAAACATATAAAACGAAACACATTCAGCTCCTCTCTGCCCTACCAAATTTGAAAAAATTCGACCGTTGAAGATCTTCCCTTCCAAGCTTTATCAAAGCCTCTAAAGGAGGCAGGAAAAATCAGCTCGGAGCCTTCGTTTTTCCTGCTACAAATTCATCCATTTTTAATCTCCGTTTCCAAAAACTAAGGGAACCCCTTTTTTAACAGGCTCTCGAGCTAAGCAAAGATCGAAGGAAACTCGAAAAATGGATACTCAACCGAGAAGAAAAAGTGGGCTGAACCTCCCTGCCGGGATGAACGAGACTTCACTGCGGCTGGAAACTTCTGCGGCTTCTTCTCATTCTTCCTCCTTTCGTTCGATCTCGATATCTTCGCCACGGATGATATCGAGCTTGACTTCACCGTCGTCGTCGAAATCGTCGATATGTAGCGATAGGTTTATTCCGTGTCGATCTTCTTCGAGGCTGCACCTTTTTGGGTTGATGGATAAGGAGTCGCCTGCCAAAGAAGGAGGGAATGAAGCTTATTCAAGGATTTTGAGATCTGAACTTTTTGGTCCTGATTTTGGTTCCTTTTCCCCTGCAGGTCAAGGCTCGCCGATGAGTCCGAATCGGAACTTGTTGCGGTTCAAGACCGAGCATTCGGCACCTAGCTCGCCATATTCGCCTTCGCTTTTGGGGCAGGACAGTGGATTCTCGAGTGAAGCCTCTACTCCTCCCAAGCCCCCTAGGAAAGTCCCCAAGACACCTCATAAGGTATGTTAATTGGACTCGAATACGACACGGAATGGATGGTTCGAATTCGATAACATTAACGAAAATGTAAAATGAATCGAAGGTCCTGGATGCTCCTTCGCTTCAAGACGACTTCTATTTGAACCTTGTCGATTGGTCATCTCAGAATGTACTTGCAGTTGGGTTGGGGACTTGTGTTTATTTGTGGACCGCATCAAATAGCAAAGTAAGATTTTTGCAGAATTTGATATACTAAAATTTCCTATGAAATTGGTCATTGTTTGAACATGTTTGTCTTGGTTTCAGGTAACCAAGTTGTGTGATTTAGGACCAAATGACAGTGTATGTGCTGTTCAATGGACCCGGGAAGGTTCTTACATATCGATCGGTACTAATCTCGGTCAAGTTCAGGTGAGTAACCGTCAATTTTCATGTCGAAATCGTCGTCCTAGTGGGGATTGAATACAGTGTGACATTTAAGCATTTTGGTTTATTGTTTAGGTTTGGGATGGAACTCAGTGCAAGAGGGTCCGAACAATGGGCGGACATCAAACGAGAACTGGTGTCTTGGCTTGGAATTCACGGACACTATCGTCAGGAAGCAGGGACCGTAACATTCTTCAGCATGATCTTCGAGTTTCAAGTGACTATGTTAGCAAGCTTGTTGGACATAAATCCGAGGTCTGTGGATTGAAATGGTCACACGACGACCGCGAACTTGCATCCGGTGGGAACGATAATCAGGTAAGCATGAGCTAATTTCTTCATTTTGTCCTGAAAAACATAGCAAATTGCTAACTCGGACACCTTTGTTGTCGATCAGCTTTTGGTCTGGAACCAGCATTCGCAGCAGCCGGTTCTTAAATTGACCGAACACACGGCTGCTGTCAAAGCCATTGCTTGGTCACCCCATCAAAGCAACCTTCTCGCATCCGGTGGCGGAACCGCGGACCGGTGTATCCGGTTTTGGAACACGACCAATGGTCATCAATTGAACCACGTAGACACAGGGAGCCAAGTCTGCAATCTATCATGGAGCAAGAATGTGAATGAATTGGTTAGCACACATGGATATTCTCAAAATCAAATCATGGTGTGGAAGTATCCATCGATGGCGAAAGTCGCAACACTAACTGGTCATAGTCTTCGAGTTCTCTACCTCGCCATGTCGCCCGATGGACAGGTAATGCAATCGTACTCTCGTAGATCGAAATGGTTCGTCGAGTAAAAATAAATTAACTGTGTTCGTTTTTGCAGACCATAGTGACTGGTGCAGGGGATGAGACTTTGAGGTTTTGGAATGTCTTCCCTTCTGTGAAATCACAAGTAAGCATCACTAAAATACAATAATTCTTGATATTTTACTCCCTTTACTATTGAAACTTGTTCAAATTAGTCCATTCTTAACAATGTTTCACATTGTTTTGTTGTCCTTTTTCAGACACCAGTTAAAGATACAGGACTCATGTCTTTGGGACGAACCTACATAAGATGAGAGACTTGAATTTCTTGTGTAAATGACACTTCTGCAGAACCAAACAAAGGGTATTCTTTGTTTTGTTTTTATTTATAATATTTTCAAGTGAAAAGAAAAGCAAACATACAATGGGATGGGAATTTTTTCATTGTTTTGCAAATAGAATTGATTTTTTTTTTCTTACCTGTAAATGACACTCCTGCAGTAATGAACTTGTTCAAATTACCCCTTTACTATTGAAACTTGTTCAAATTAGTCCATCTACCATTAAATTGGCACTACTTTGAATGTTAAGAGTTTTTAATTTTTACACGTTTTTTAGAGCGTTGGATGAGTAGAATGTGAACGGCTGAGAATAATAGTGTTATGTGAAGATTATTACTTGAAAAAAATTAAGGAACTAATCGTCTCTATTGCATGCAATAAAATCGGCAAGATCGATATGCATAGTTTCCATGATCGTGTTTAAATGTGTGCACAAGTGAGTGCGAAAGGGGAGAAATTTTAAATCGTAAATCTTAACTATTAGTTTTATTTTGGGTTAAGGGTTCAATAAATTCCTAAATTTTGAAAAAATCAATTAAGTCTCTAATTTTTTTTACCAAATTAAGCCCTCAAACTAAAAAAAATTAATTGGTCATTTTGACCAACTTTGACGGTTAACTTTTTACGATTTTTTTAAAATTTTTGACACGTGTCGCAAAGGATAATGTCACTCGTCATTTCTAGGAAATTTAATTTTTAAAAATATATCAAAATCAGAAAAAAATCTAAAATTTTAAAAAATCTGGAAAATTTTAAAAATTATTTTAAAAATAAAAAAAATTAATTTCAAACTTTATTCAAAAATAATAAATAAGAATTTTTCAAAAGATTAAAATATTTAAAAAAATTAAAAAATTAAATATTATTAGAAAATTATAAAAATAAATTGAAAAATATAAGACAATAAAAGTTATTTCAATTTTTAAAATATAAAACAATAAAAATTATTTTTCAAAAAATGTAAATTATTTCGGAATAACTTTTATTCTTTTATACTTTTCAATTAATTTTTATATAATAATATTTAATTTTTTATATTTTTTTCTGATTTTTATATATTTTAAAAAATTAAAATTTAAAAATTCTTAGAAATGACAAGTGACATTATCCTGTTGCGACACGTGCCAAAATTAAAAAAAAAATCGTTAAAGTTAACGGTCAACGTTGGTCAAAAAGTGAATTTTTTTTTTTGAATTTGAGGGCTTAATGGGTACAAAAAATAATTGTATAATAAATTTTTTGATAAAAATTTAGGAGCTTATTAAACCGTTAAGTCTTTTATTTTTGACTTTTGTAATAACTCTTTTCAAACGTAGTTAATCATCATCACTCTCTTAATGACGTTATAAACATTAAATAAGCAAACTAACCAACACCACTAAAACATGTTCTTTAAGATTAGTTAAGACACTCTTTATTAAGAATATTTTTTGTATTAAATAAAAGAATTGATAGTTTTGTTTATGATTTTCGACTTAGATGGGCAGAAAATAATTTTTTTAGGGAGATGGGATAGTTTTGAAATTATTTATTGATATAAGGTGAAATTTATAGTAAAGACAAAATACTTTAAAAATAATCTTAAGTCGTCATATGTTGTGCATGGAATAGAATTACCAATAGATGAAGACTATTTTCCTATGATCTGACGAGATTAGATCGGCAGTAAAATGCTTTAAATAAAGATTAAAAAATCTTTTTTTTTCTTTAAATAAAAAAATCACATCATTTCCCCTAATTAAGCCAGGATTTTCAGTACATGAATGAAGAATATTACTTAGAATAAATAATAAAAACCATTTAAGAATTATTATTCAAGAAACTAGTAGTGGACCTTAGTTTAAACATATTTTAATCTTTTCCCTAATATTTTCTTAGCCGCTTGACAATTTTTCTCTTTAGCGCCTCAAATTTTGTTTTGTAGCCGGCGACGGCATCAGTTTTACTGTCGGTTGTCGACCGCCGAATCAATTTTTTTTAGTTTTTTAATAAAATAATTATGACTTTATGACAGAATTTTTCTGCATTTATGGCACGTTTATTTCTATCTATTGGCATGTTTAACTCTGTCTATTGACATGTTTATCACTGTCTTTTGGCATGTTTTCTTTTACTCCTTCGGTCGTTTTGGCCGTCATTATTTTATGTTTTATCAGGCTTGGATTTGACGACGCCACTACTGATCAAGATGACACTTATTTGTAATCCTGCTGATCTTTCCTGCTCTGGACCTTCGGTTTAAATTTGGATACGCGGTTTGCGCTTGTGAAGAGTTTTTCACGGTGCTCGGCTCTAATTTGCATTTTCTCGGTGGTCTATCAATAGCTTCATCCCCTTTTGTGGTTCGTTTTGCCGATGCAGTCAGGTTTCGTATCTATTTTTCGATCGAATATTTAGATGAATTTATAACATTTTTATGTATGGTTCACGTTTGATCTAAAGTGACTAATTTTAGGAGATTGTCCAAATTATGTATTTAATTTACAACGATAATTTATAAAACCTTGTTATAATTTTGAGTATTTTTTCATTAATAAAACTAGTGGTTTCTTTTAAAAAATTATTAACGTTTACATAAATAATTAAAGACACGTAACGATAAATTAAATCCACGTGCTCATAAAATAATTATCTTATATAAAGGTTGCTTGGATGATTGTGCCTACGTCTCTCTCCTATCTTGATTCAAAGAGACTGAATTACTACGAAACATAGAGGTTTTTGACTTTGTTTTATATATAATATATAGTTTCTATTTTGATATAATATAAAATAGTATGGTTAAATTGTATATACATTGTAGCCCAAATCAGTCACATGGTGTAACGTGCTGAGGGAAGTACCACCTACCCCAATATGACTACATGAACATGATGAACCAAACTTATAAATTGGGTTCAACATGTTCATATGGTAGTTGCCAAGATATATGAAACTATGAAGGTTTTATCTTTAGAAATTTATAAATTAAAAAAATTGGGTTCGAACCCAGCTTTATATCAGTTAAACTCTCATTATATGTGATTTTTATTTAACGGCTCAATGACTGAAATAAGAAAATAACTTTAATAATTTTTTTTCGATTTTGATGACTAAAATGCAGTTTGTCTTAAAAGTTTAGTAAGCACTATTGTAGTTTACTCTATAATTTATATATATTAGAGGTGAGTAAAATCAGATTCAAAAAAGTTGAATTTCTCAACTCGACTCGATTTGACTCAAATTATAATTTTATAAGCTTGAATAAAAAATTAACAAAAAATTGAGTTATAAAATATGGTTATATTTTGATACACAAAACTTCATATTTTGGCTATAAAATCTAAGATCTAAATCCCTAGCCCTAACACCCTAAAACCTAAATCCTAGACTCTAAATTCTAACTATAAACCTTAAATTTTACACCCTATAACCTAAACCCTAAACCTAAACCACAACCTAAATCTCTAAACCCGAAAATTAAAAAACTTGTGTATCAAAGTATATTCCTATAAAACAAGAGTCAAATAATTTTACCTTAATATATGTATATCACATAAATATATATATACATATATCGCATATGGTTTTAAAAAATCGTTGAAAATAGAATCAATTAGTAATTTAATACCATAAAATTATAAATATTTAAACTAACAAATCAACTCGAATTTCATCAGACTCAAAAGATTTCAAATAAACTTTGAGTTATAAAATATGACTAGTCAGCTCAACTAACTCAATATTCAAATACACACCCCTACCAGCCAATTCTTCAATCCCAACAACATGGTTTGGTAAACCTAGCCAGAGGAATTCCAGAAAAGAATATATCCAAAATGAAGAAATCTCCATATTTTTCTAAGTTCAATGGTATAGATTACAGATTCATAAACCAAATGGATTTGGGAACAAATGTACCGTAAAAACATGGTTAGAAACAATCTTATTTTCGTCGAATTCCATTTACAGAAAATGTTCAATGGCTTCAATGGTTTTGGAAGCTGGGAAATGAATCAAGTGAGCAGTAGTGTTGGGGAAATATTACAATAACAACGTCAATAAAATTTGTACATGTTTCCTTTCTTTCTCCCTGTTCTTGGTCAATGTTTTTACCTTCCTTTTTTTACATCAAGACGGTCGGAACGGTTGTTGCAACTCAGTTTCTGTCGGAATCCCCGTCTGTGATCCTCAAAGTCCCGGGTTGATGCTTTCCTTGTTTAGCTTGATGATGAGACCAGTATGCATGTGCAGCCAAGACCCTGTCCAAGAGTTCCTGCGGTACCGGCTCCCCTCGGCGTTGCTGCGGGGAAATTTTTGCCGTGTGAACCAACGTTTTCCATTTATCCTGAAGGTGATACCGACACAGTATTAAGATCATTCGATACGTAAAAAGAAAAAGGAACAAATCCACATATGTTCGATGATCAGCGATAAATAAAATAGTAGAATAAACAAATACTTTACCTTCAAATCTACGTAAGTCCGATGATCAGCATTCTCAAAAGCTCGCAACTTAATATCGCGCCACCTGCAGAAGGCCAGACGAACTTACTTTTAGATACACGGCATCTTTATAAGCTGTACACTCTTCAATGAGCAAACACACGAAAAGGAGTATGCTAATATGACAGTGACACACCTTCCGGTACCCAGCTCCTCGACTGCCTGTACCAATGCTTCTACTTCTAAGACTGAAAACGGCCTCCTAGTTCGACGCTGTGCAAGCTCAGATTTACAAACTTTCGGCCTGGCAGGGATGACAGCTAGTGCCTGAACATTCATTGCTGAAACGGGAACTATAGCTCTCGATTCCGACAGACTTTGATCAGTTAGCACGTCAGTTTGGGAGGTAACTGGTTCGTGATTAGTATCCACAGGATGTACCGAATTGGTCGGTAAAAGTGGGCCAGATGTGGCATCAGGAATCTCTGTATCTACAACTGGAGTGGCTGGAAAGCTGGAAATCAAGCACTTGTTAATCAAACTATCAAAAGTTAAACCGACAAAGATTAACAACAGCCTATCTCGAAACATCAAAAATCACCTTGTTAAATGTTGAGGGGCTATATCACATGATATCGGAAGGGGCCGTTCTTCCGAGCACACAGGTGGGGGAGCTTTTGCAGGACCAGGCTCCAAAGTGAAATCAAGAGAATCCAAATTATCTTCACAGGAAATACCAGTCTGTGACAGAGTTCGGTTGTCACCTCGCACCTTCTTCCCTTGAAGAAGTACCCCGACACGGATTCCACCCCCAAGTAAGGCAGTCACTGCCTCCATAACAGTTCTCTACTCGTATTTACGTAACATCAATGGTAAAAATAGTTAGCAACTATGCAAGAATTAAATAAAACTATATTCGTTAATGAAAAGAACAACAAAACATTTCTATACCTTCAGTGAACCCACAGTTGCACTTTCTGGAACCTCGATGTAAAGTTCTGGAATTCTAAAAGATTTGATGCTGAATTTCACTGTACAAGAACAACACTCGAATAAGACATTCTCCGAAACTAGAATAAAAACGTCCACGATTAATACAACAACAGTCTGTCAAAAACTACTCATACCATGAGAATCCTTGGACTGGTGGGATGCTTTGTTACCTGTAAGCAAGGGGGGTATCCCACATACTTCGGAGCAGAATAAAGTAGTTTAGTAAGATTAATTAAAATTCCAATCCTGAAATCCGTAAACTATAAAATACTAATAAGGTAATTGAAGAAGGGAGGCACCTCCACGCGACATCGAATCAGAACTTCCCTTGTCTCCATCCACAACCTTCTCGGGTGAATTACAAACACTTTCACTGCTGATCCCACCATCAGAAATTACTATTGAGCTACGGTCAAAGAACTTCCTCCTTTTGTAGAGTGTATCGAATTGATATCTGTCATAATTATAGTAGGTCTTCCGCTTACGGTATTGAGGCTTCATTCCACCATCTAGAAATATAAGAAACACAAAATCCGTAAAGAAATATTAATGAAGTTCAAGTAAGATGTATACCATGCTATGAACATTACTCACCAGCTTTAGAATGTTCGAAATCCTTCAACTTTGGAGCTACTTTCCAACATTTGGATGTCAGCAACTTCCTTATCCTTCGCTCTCCAATACGTGTCGGACGCCTAGAAGTCTTAAACCTATAGTTAAGTCTATTAAACCTAGAAAAGTTTTCATCATCATCTCTACTAACTAACTTAATATCATTCCTATGTTTTGGAAAAGAAGCATTAGGAACGGGGTCCCTGCGGGATGGCAAGTCATCTCGTTTAGAGTTAACGGGTGCAGGAAATGTCATATGAGATTCAACTGGATCTTTCGAGGGGCAAGTATTAGCGATACCCGACTTCCTGATGTCCAAACCCTTAGCATCTCGCTCTTGCTTAAACCCATTCTCACTTTTACCATCACATAAATCCCCGAGAAGAGGGGAGCATAGATTCCTGTCACCCTTAGCAGGTCTAAATTCCTTCACAATGTCACTGTTTTCGGTAGTCGACTCAGAGGCAGCAGCGCGGTTGTGTCCTTCCGATGCATTGCTAGAAGCCGAGCTCTCACTCTCCTGCAATAACTTCCTGGCTAAAGAAGCTAACAATTCAAATGCACAAATTTGGCTGTCCTCAACCGACTGCTTACTCCGACACCTCTGAAACCGAAAACATCATTTTATTCGTCAAGTTAGATCAAAATTCAACATGATCAAAACTACCAGAAAATGATCAGACAACCTTAGAAGATATATAACCAAAAAAGAACAGAACATACCCGATTCGATCGAGGGGCCCGGGGCACATTCGGGACATTAAAGGTATTAAATCCATAATCTAACCTCTTCTTAAACACCATATCTCAGGCTAACAGGTATGAATAGTGACAAATTCACTGCATACAAACAAATCTAACAATATATCAGTATAAACCAAAACAAACCTTATAATTAGAAGATCCATAAACAAGAAAACAAAAAAAAAAACCCATAAACCGAGAAAATTTTGAAATTAAATGGCCAGAATTTAAACAAAAGAGAGATCAAATTACGGATCCAAAAACCCAGAATACTACACCAATAGAAGAAGAATATGGCAGCGTAAATTTGATAAAAATTAAGAATTTCCACAGTGAAATTTAAATTGATCGAAAATCTCAAAGTCAAAGAAGAATTTAAACCATTAAACAAAAAAGGGATCGAATTTATTCTTTCTGTTTTTCCTTTCCTTGTATAAGAAGTAAAAAGTAAAATCAAATCCCATAAACCTCAAAATTCACCAGAAACTTCCAAGTTTTCCATTAAAATCTCCGAACCAAAAAGGAAAAAAACCCAGCTCAGATCTCGACCCAAACCACAACTGGATTCGTAATTCAGTAGTTTAGAAGTCAACACGCCTCATAATTTAGCATAATTCAACAAAAAAAAAAAACATAAAAATGGAGAAACCCAACAATTCAAGAGCAGAAACAACAAAAAAATTGTGATTCAATAAGCAAATAACTCACCTCTTAAGCTGAAGCGATCTTCAGTTCCTTGAAAACCCAATATACAAATGTACATAAAACAGTTAAAAAATGAAAATTTTCCTGAGAAAATTCCTTGAGAAGCAAAGATCGGAGAAATCAAACAAACCCAAATTATATTCAATCGAAATTCATTGAAAAACAGATCAAATTTCCCTTCTTTTTGTCCTATTTTTTGTCATTTGTGAATGGGAGAACAAATATTTATACAAAAACCCTTTAAAGAAAAATCACCATTAACAAACACTACATGTAAATTTAATAGAAAAGAGATAGAGACGGTGCTTAAACCCCAAAACATGATATTATCTTTATAATTATTGACCACAAAACCGGCCCAGCCGGTAGATTCGAGGGGTTTGCCGGTAATAGACGGTAATTAAAACCCCCGCCTCTCTTTCTTTCTAAAACCAGATAAGTAACGCCACGCGGAAGCACATCGTGTTTCTTAGATTTATTTTTTATTTTATTATTATTTATGGGGATGGGGAAAATATTATTTTTTATTGGTTGTTATTTGGTGCGGGTGATTTCACCTTTGTTTTCTGAACTCGTTTTCTCATTGGTTGCCCTAATCTAATTAATTTTATAATTTTAATAAACTGTTTGATTTCATTTCTTTAGCAATAAGAATAAAACAGAAAATAATAATTTAAATGAGTTTATGGATTTACTCGGTTAGATCATGGATCAATACTAGAAAATATTTTTATATTCGAAACTATTTGATTATAAGAGATAATGTACGAAAAATTAAATCGATAACCACGATTAAGGACTTACCCTTGAGGCGAGAGCAAGCCCTCACAAGGGATGGCAACGGGTCCGGCCGGGTTTTTAGCTGACTTAAACCCGACCTGAATTCTATCCAAAAATTTAAAAACTTCGACATGAACTGACTCGAGCTTCATATATTTTTATTCTCGATCTGACCCGGTATTAATAAAAGTATAACCCGACCCTACTCGACCTCAAAATTTTAATAAAAATCTGATTAAACCTGACCCGACTTGAAAAAATTTAATAAAAATATTAAATATAATAAATATAAATATATATTTATAAATAAATCGGGTTGGGGCATGTCGGGGAATTTCTACCCTAAACCCGAACCCGACCAACCAGACTCAAACTTCTTTAAAATTCAACCCGTCTTGAAAATCAAAAATTCAAAAAAAATCGACCCTACCGAATTGGGTCAGAACTCGCTGATTTCAGAGTATTTTGCCATCCCTAGCCCAGAGGAGTTCATCATCCCATTCCGATGTAGCTCGATCAACATTGCATAACTTCATTATAGTTTCCCAGACTTCTTTTTGAAAAATCACAGCTTAGGAACACGCGACAGTTTCGTGGACTTACCAAGGAGTATGGGCGGAGCTACATGTAAATTTTTAAAAAATTGTATTTTTATATAATTTATATATAAAAAATTAAAATATATATAATTGACGCTTATTTATAAATAAATTATTATATTATATATATAAATTAATACCTCTTAAATATCATTCAAAAAAATAACACTCATTTAATAAATTTCTGGCTCAGTCCTTGTCACGGAGGCTACACAGATTGTTGACACTGTACAGGAGAAAAGTATAAATCTTAGTGATAGCTTTAATGTACAGCTTTGTTTAAATTGAGGTATAGATTGAGTCCTTTTTGGTTAGACAGATTGTAAACGTTTATTTTGTAAACAAAATTTATCCAAAAAAATTAAATCGTACATAAAAAATTAAATATTCGAACGCACTCATAATATAAAGTGCTCGGAAATGGTTAAAGTAGTTGAATAGAAGGATTACTATGACCGTAGCCCTTGATAAATTTATCAAAGATGAAAAATGATATATTTGATATTATGGATATATAGTAACGTAGGGATTCAATGGCGGAGCCATGTGGGGCAAAAAATTTTGAGAATTTTTTTTATATACATTTTATATGAAACAATATATATATATATAAAAGAAAATTAACGCCATTTAAAAAGTAAAGGTAAACTACATTGGAGATCACTCAATTATTAAAATTTATAATCGGGTCACTCAATCATTCAAATTCAAAAGAATATATCGAACAAGGCTTGCTATAATGACAATTTAGTCCTTAAAACTTATATATTCTATTAGTTTAGTCAGAATTTAAAATAATTCAATAAATTGATATATTTTTAAATACTAAGGGTTAAATTTATTGAATTATTTTGAATTAGGATTAAATTGATCAAATATATAAGTTTTGAGGACTAAAATTGTAATTATACCAAGTTTTGTTAGATATTCGTTTGAATTTTAACGGATGAGTGACCTGATCGCAACTAAACTCTAATTGAGTGGCTCAATTGTCAATTTTAATAATTGGGTGACATGTTTTTAACTTCACTAATAATTGGGTGACCTCCAATGTAATTTACCAAAAAAATTAACACCGCTTTAAAAATAATTGAAATTCTTTTTAAAAAATTGACATTCATCATTTAACTTCAGCCGCTTTTAACAAAATATAAGCTACCAACAAAGATTATAATACTATAATCTAATTTTTTTGACTTTGTCCGTATAAAATCGTTTTGTTTTTGTAACTTTGTGATATACTCATATATTTTTTGACACATTAACTAGACAACTTTATTGATAAATAAAATAAAATAATAGCCTTGTTTTGCAATTAGCGAATTACATTAGCTGATTTAACTAGCAGATTGTATTAGCTAATTGTATAAAAATGCTTGGTAAAATTAACTGATAGCTGATAGCTGATTGTGTTAGCTGATAGCTGATTTGACTAGCTGATTGTATTAGCTGATTGTATAAAAGTGTTTAGTAAAATTAACTGATAGCTGATAGTTGTTTGATTATTTAAATAAGCAAAATGACATATAAGGACATGATTACATTTGATACTTGTTTGAATAGTTTATTATTTATCAATATTTTGTATCTATTAATATTAATTAGATTATGAAAAATATTTTTTAATATAACATTAGTAAGCATATTTGAAGTATTTATATATTAATTTATTATTTATATAATTATTTTGAATACAATTTAAGTAACTATTAAATTTAAATACAAATATAAATGTGAGAATAAAATGAAAATAACATTAATTTACAAATATCACAATGTAAATACGTGATGGTGAATAATTAAAATAAAAATGTTAAATTTAACAGCTTTTTAAAAAAAATGTAAATACGTGAGGGCGATTTTTGATAATTGTTGAGGGTAAAAGGTCTTTACAACTCTTATGTCAAAACATCTAATTTCAAAAAGCTCAAATTAGCGTCTTTTTCAAAATTAGAGGTTTCACCCTAATTTGCTATTCACCAAACATCCAAATTAGCTATTTTGACTGGTCAAACCTATAATATTACCTCAAACCGCTGTTTACCAAACAAAGCTAATAACATAAACACAATAGAGGCTTTAGAATATCCAAAAGAACAACAAAATAGAAAATCATAAATCTAAAAAAAAAAGATAAACGATGTACCGGTCAGATCAGACACTTCCTCTTTGCACCAAAGAAAATCTTTGCAGTCCATTGTAGGAAGGGTCTATGGGGAGTTGTCAAAACACGAACTAAAAGAAATCCTCAAAATCGGCAACAACCTTTCATGCCTATTCTCAAAAAACAATGATTCACTATAGATTACATCGGCAAACAACGCAAAAGGAGATCAAATTCTACATTGTCACCGACAAACACAAATTAGAGATAAACAATGTGAGGGTCACCATACAAACATAAAAAACCTACAAAAATAACCATATAAGCGTGCCACAAGGCAGTGACGTGCCATAAAGGCTGAGAAAACGTTCTACAGAGACAGAAAAAAGAACAACAAAATGTGCGAAGGAAAAAAATAAGACAAATAAACAAAAACAAATGAAATATAAAATACCAACGGTCGATAATTAATATAAAAATTGATATCGCCGCTGATAAAAGGCTATGATTGACAGAAAATTGATAAAGTGGCTTAATATACTCATATATTGAACATAATGCATACTAAGAAAAAATAATTAGTAGCGACTATTATAGTTCCACTGTCACTATAAAAATTAGTGGTATTTAAAAAATGATGATAAATCTCAACGAATCTCACAAATCACATTATAAAATAATTAATGTTTTTAAAAACACACCTAACTCCCTAGCTAAGGCTTTTTATTATCCACGTTTTATGAGTCACTATTTTTAATAATAAAAAAGAACATAAGACTTTTCAAGATTATTTTTCTTTTGTTTAAACAATAAAATCAGAAGATAATTATTTGATAAAAGTAAGTTAATATAAATTTATCAAAAATAGTCAATTAATCTCGTGGCATATTGATAAATAATTACAATTAAAATTAAAACTTAATTGCTATCAAGTATTAGATTCAATTTCGAACAATATTTCTCCCATCCAGATATTAGAAATCACATATTCGAGTCCTAAGGTGGCTTTGCAATATTTAATTTGAATTATTATTATTATTAAATGTATTATTTATGATTATATATGTGTATTTGTAACTATTTAAAAGAAAAAAGAAGTTTGATCCAATAATTGACAATCTTTATTCCTTCCAAATATTAGAAATCTCATATTTGAGTTATAAGAGAAATTATATCATATGCTCGGCTCGCCACGTTATTCATGGTCACAACTAATAAAAAGCATCTATTTTATTAAATTTTTCCATGTCATCTTTTTACTAAGTGAATCTTCACCCAGATTTACTGTAAATTAAATTAAAAACCACTTTTTACCAATTGTAGATTCACTTGGTAAAAAGATGACATAGAAAAAATTTATTGAAATGGATGTTTTTTATTGGTTGGGACCATGCCTATGATATAATTTCTCGAGTTATAAGGTGACGTTGTAATATTTAATTTGAATTATTATTACTATTAAATGTGTTATTTATGATTATATATGTAAATGTATTTGTAACTATTTAAAAGAAAAAAAGTTTAATCCAATAATTGACACCAAATGTTTAATGCAACAATTATTATTTTGAGTTAATATACAAAACCATGATTACAAATTCTTTTTCAAATAATTATTAAAAATGATTTATGTTATTCCTACATAACTATTTTGAAAGCAAATATAACAACTTTTAATTAATTTAATGGAATGGGACATTAGATATTTTAAATAAGATAATATATGCAAACTATGACATTACAAATGAAAAAAACTGGTTTCAGACAGGTTTTCCATCTCTTGTAATACATGAATCGGATTAGTCATCTAATAGGTCGAAGAATATCAACAATTTTATAACAAAAAAGAAAAAGTCAAGACAAATCTTTCGTGAGTTATAGGGAAATTCTAATTTATATGTTTAATAAAAAGTTTAAGAGTTACTTTTAGAGTTAATTTACATGACATTTAATACTTTTCATATTGATTTTATTGATAAGATATATAACTAGCGTATATTGATAATTTGGGAATAAAATTGGAACGTTTTAAAGTTTGAGAATTAATTTAGAATGAGTGTCATAGTTTGGAGATAAAATTGAAATATTCAAAAGTTTAGGGATCAATTTAGAATGATAGTCTTAGTTTGATGATGAAACCAGAACGTTTAAAAGTTAGGGGACTAATTTAGAATAAACGTCATGATTTTGGGATGAAATTAGTATCTTCAAAAAGTTGGGATCAATTTAGAATGATGTCATAATTTAAGGATAAAATTAAAATATAAAAAAATATTTTTTTGATTAAAAAAACCCAATAATTAGATGTTCATGTGTGATTGGGAGGGAAAAATTATATCATTGGTCATTCCCGCCACGTCATCTATGGGACAAACTAATAAAAATCATCCATCTCATTATTTTTTCCATGTAACATTTTTACCAAGTGAATCTTCACTTAGTAAAAACTGTTTTTAAAATTAATTTACAGTAAATATGAGTGAAGATTCACTTGGTAAAAAAATATAACATGAAAAAAATAATAAAATGAGTGATTTTTGTTAGTTGGTCTCATAAATGACGTGGCGAGAATGACTCATAATATAATTTCTCGATTGAGAGGCTTATGTCCGGTCAGCAACAAAATAAGTGACATCAGTTACAAAGAAAAAAACTAAAACCTGTCTATTTTATAGTGTTTCATCAAATATATACATGTAGTAGTTTTTTTTTTTTTTGCAATTTTGTAATAGAAACAATAATAATATATTATTTTACCTAATATAAAATAAAATAAATACGATTTTAATAACATTTTACTTTTGAAAAATTACTCACATTTTCAATAAATGTTGACATAGTTGGGGACTTGATCTTTAAGTACATATGTTCGAGTCTCATACTACATAAAATATCCCGAACAGTCCATATTTATTTTATTTTAAGTTTTACTAAAATTTTCCCTCCCCTCCTTTGTAGAAATTATTAAAAAAAAGTTAACTATACTTTGTTATATTTAATTTGATTTAAACTTGAAAAAATTTACTCACTTTGTTTTTTTATTTGGATTTATCGATGGTCAAAGAAAGTTTGATTCCTTTGATGGTTGTTTAGTGATATAATCAAAATTGTATAATAAAATAATCTGTTTGATCGTTTGGTTCGCTCACCACTTTTTTTCACTTCGTAAAACGTTTCGTTTAGATAGAGACAATGAGGTTCATGAAGGTTATTAGATTCTTGTTATGTACGCATATCTCAAAGGAATAGTAATTTTTCTTTGCACTTTTGGGCTTCATATTTATTTTTGTATGAGTTTTTTTGTGGACATATACAGTCCCCAAATTTTTCTTTTTTGTGCATTGTATTTGTGATATCTTCTATTATTTTTAATAAAATTCATTTGTCATTATTAAAAAAAAATTGAAAAATCATCATCCTTCTTTTAACATTCTTAATGCGACCCTTAGTAATATATGTTTTTTAACCAAAGATTTATGTACACTATGTAGACAAAATTATGTGAACTCGAGTTTTTTAAGAAATAATATTCTCTCTTTCGCTAAAATTTTTCATTAGGTTAAAAAAAACTATCATTCTTTAAATGTATACTAATGTTAAAAATTTCAGTGATCCAAGTGAAAAAGAAGATGACTTTCATCTTAGAAGATTTGAGTTCGAGCAGCTTTGTCTATAAGGTGTGTGCTATTAAAGAGTTAAGAAAAACTTAATAATCACCTTAAGACCATTTAAAAAAAACTTAATACCATGAATAAAGTGACATTATTTAATTTATACAATAATAAAAAATTCACAATGCAAGTAAAAAATGAGTTTAATATCTTTCATTTTGTAGAAACAAATAAAAATACATAGTATTACCTACATTTCTTTTTTAAAATTACTTTTGCCCTGCTTGGTAATTAGCGGATAGTTGATAACTATTAACTGATTAGTTGATAGCTGATTGCATTAGTTGATTTGACTAACATATTATATTAGCTGATTGTACAAAAGTATTTGGTAAAATTAACTGCTACATGATAGCTATTTGATTATTTAAACAAGTAAAATGACATATGATTATCTTCGATACTTGTTTGAATAGTTTATTAGTTATCGATATTTTGTATCTATTAATATTAATTAGATTATATTAGTTATCAATATTTGGTAAAATAATTTTTTAATATAACATTACTAAACATATTTGAAGGATATATATGTTAATTTATTATTTATATATATTAATACAATTTAATTAATTATTAAATATAAATATAAATATGTGAGGGTGAATAATTAAAATAGAAAATGTTAAATTTAAGTTATTTGAATATTTTTTTATAATTTTAAGGATAAAAGAATCTTTATAACTCTTATATTAAAACTTTTAATTTTAAAAACTTCTATTAGCGGCTTTTTTAAAAGCAGATGTTTCATCTCAATCCACCATTTCAATATGCTATTCACTAAATATCTAAATTAATATATTTAACCGGTCAATCCTCTAATTTTAACTCAAACTTCTAATTTAAACTCATCGCTATTTATCTATTTTCTTTTTAAACAATAAATAATTGTTTTATTCTGTAATTTTTTTATGTGGTCGCAAAAAATAGAGGGAAATTCTTGAAGGTGCCGAAAACGAGTGGTCCAAAAAGGAAAAATAAGGAATTTGACGTATTTAAAAAAGTGTCATTGATTCTAGAAATTGATGGTCCCCATGTTGCCAAGTGTCAATCAGTGTGTAAAAACAAATGCTGACATGGACACGTGTCACTGAATTGATGGGGTCCATTGTAAGATAAGAGGATTGGGCAACTTGGTTGGTTGGGAGATATTGGTTACATTTTGGTTTGGCTAACTTAAATTTTAGCCATAGACATTTTTTTTAGATATAAGAATGGATAATGCGGATTTATATATTATCGGCGGCGGGTGTTATTACCTAAATATGGTTTTTAGATTTTTTTTATTCCAACAATGTGGTCCTCGTTATTTTATTTCTTAATTTATGGTTGTTTACTATTTAAAACCAGGAATCGGATAGAACATTGTCTAACTTTAAACAGTGCTTTATCGAGAAATTAATAAAATAATAAAGACGGATTGCTCACACCCCGACTTTGAACAGTATTTTGTCGAGAAATTAACAAAACACTGTTCAAAGTCGGATTCCTCTCCTACCGTCTTCAATATTTTAATTTAAAAAAAAACCCTAAAAAATATATGAACAATAAACAACCATAGATTGGGAAATAAAATAATGATGACACGGCGTCTTGCACGTGGAAATAATATGTACGTCCGTTTAGGGCTCCACCTTCTATCTTTAGAATTTCATTAAAAACTATTAAAAAATATAAAATTATCAGAATACACATTTAATCTTTATATTTGAAACTAATTATTTTTTCGATATGTTAAAATAAACATTTTAACTTACCACGATTTTTTTTTGTCAGCACTGTCAAATACTTATATTAACCAACCACACATTTCTATAACATTTTTGCAAAAGAAATAATATTTTTTTTTCAATTTTTTAAAAGCACTTCTCAATCCAGCAACAATGTAAACTAAGCCTTATTTTTTACAAAATCAAATAATATTCTTATTTGGATTCTAATTATTATTTTTATTATCCAAATTTACTTCACTCTGGGTGGAAGAGTTTAAACCAAGGACTCTCGGAATAAAGGTCCAATACCTAACCATTGTACCATAATAGAAAGTTATAATATATTTATGAAAATATATTAATTATATCATAAATTATAAAATACCATAACAATTATTTATAATATCAATTAAAGTATATTAATTTTATAGAAATATTAAATACTTTATATTTATAAAAATATCAATTTAATATGAATTATAAAATATATTTACAAATTACAACATTAATTATACACAATTTTTTTGAATAATATGCCGCTGAATTTTATTAGAAATTAAAATAGAAAAACATTTCAAAAATAAAAAAACAATTGAGTACCGAGTTGTCTTTTCATGCTTCCTTAGATGTGGGTATTTATTATTAAAAAGTTAAGTCCTTGTTATAAACGTGGTGATTAAAATGATAAATACATAATAATTAATTAATTTGTAAATAAAATAATTACTTAAAATATAACAAATATATAAACCCTTAATTTATTTTTCAATACAAACAAAATCCATGTCAGAAAAAAAATAAAATTTGGCAAACTGATTTGAAAATTTTGAGTTTTGACAGTGACTGGATAAAAAAAACTTCAAAATCTTATTATTTATTTAGTCATTTTTATAAAATTAATTATTTTTCCTAATATCAATATTTGATTTATTGATCAATTAATTTAAATACTATAAAAATTTATTATGAATATGACTATTTTAGTATGATTTATTTTTTTCAATATACTAAAATTTAAACTTCTAATTTTACTTAAGTGAAATATTAAATCAACTTATAGCTGGTAAATCTTAATTATTTTAAATATATAATTGAATTTTATTGGATTATAATCATGATTAAAGGCAAAATAATATTTAAATTTTTTCCTTACTTTTTCTTGAAGCATGTGATGGTATGGGGAGGCAAGGATTTGAAGTATCCATAGGTTGTGTAGGGAGATCTTGTGAGATAAGGTGATAATTATATATTAATTTCTTGGGAAAACTATACATGTGGTCACCAAACTATCATATTTTTCCTGTTTTAATCACCCAATTAATTTTTGTTAAAATTGTACCTTAGATACATTTCCTGTTTTGGTCTCCTACGTTAAAAATCTAACAGAATCGCTGACTTGACATTTTATTTTTAATTTTTGGTCACCTAACTATCACCCTTTTCATGTTTTAGTCTCCCTCCTAGTTGGCCGAATAAAAAAATATTATAGTATATCATTAGGTTTGAGGGGTACCAAAAAATACTATAAAAATGACAAGTCAGTGATTATGTTAGATTTTTAATGGAGGGGACCAAAAAAGGAAATGTATCTAAAGGGAGAGATAATTTTGACGAAAAAATTAGTTGAGTAACCAAAACAAGAAAAATGGTGATAGTTGAGTGATCACTCATGTAGTTTTCCCTAATTTTTTAATCTCACTACTAATTGCTTAAAAGGGAATCTAAAATGTGAATAGTACATATCAAAGAACCATATGTTATAATTTCTTTATAAATTGTAGATCTTAGAGGTTTTGGACATGCTCCAATGTTTATACAATTAAATAATAGCTACATTTTAACTTTAATTGGAGGTTTAGATTTTAATTTTATTTGTAATTGAAATATATTTATATATATTACTTTAAATTAAAATTATATTTATATACTACTGATTGATTTATTTATTTTTAATCATTTATAAAGTTTGTATCTGTTTATATTTTTTTCCTTAACACTTTGATAAGACATACACACATTGCAGACAAAGCTGGTTGAATCCAGGTCTCCTAGAATGAACATCATCATTTTTTACTGAGACCACTTGTTGGGTTCAATATATATTTGAATAATTATCACAAAAACCACATATTAGGTTCAATATATATTTGAATAATTTAATTAATAATCCGACTAAGATTAATATAGGCTAAAAACTCATATGTAATATTTACATACAATAAGACTTGAGTATAAAATATTAAAATTCTTAAAACTTTAATCTTATTATTAAACAAGACTCTCAATCACTTACAAATTTACAACAAAAAATAATATAAAAGGTAATATTTTATAATATTTATTTTTATTACAAGAGAAAAGATCAATAATAAATTAAACTTTAATGTTTGAGTTTATTCCTTGGAAACCCACATGACATTTCCAAGGAACAAGAGGGGAATCATTGTGATTTGGGGAGAGATCATCAAACAAAGGCAATAAATAAATAAATAAATAAATACAAACATGTGATAAGCTTGTAAATACAAACATTAATTATATTTTCTCAATTTATACAATTACCTAAACTAATCTAGCAAAAAGAAAAAAAAAGTAAAAAAATTGTGGATCTAAAAAAATAGAAACTAGAGATTAAGAGAGTAAGCGTTATATTGTGTAAAATAATTTATGCAAAATTACATATTTACTCCTTTAGAACTAAAATCTAAATTCTCAACCCTAAAATATTAAAATATATACTATAAACCCTAAACTATATAGACTAAACTCATAACCAGGGTCGGAGCCAGAAAATTTAAATTGCGGTGTCAGAATTTTAGGTTTTAACTCATATTTTATTTAAAATGGATAGAGTAAAATGATGAGTACCAATTTTCTTTAAAGGTAATTATTTTATACACAAGCGCTTGTGGAAACTTTATTTATACAAGTACCTTAATTTTAGGGGTTAGGGACTCCGTTTAGGGTTTAAAGTTTAGAGGTTTAAGTGTAGTAGTTTTGGATTTAGGGTTGTTGATAGAATTTTGGGTTTAGGGTTAAAATTTAGGGTTTATAGGTTAAAACCTAAATTCCTACCCATATTATCCTAAAACCTAAACCCTAATCCTAAACCTTAAATTATAACCATAAACCATAAATTCTAAACCCCATACACTAAACCCTCTAAACTCTAAACTCTAAACCCTAAACCCTAAAATTGAAATGCTTGTGGAAATAAAAAGTTTTCAACGCCTGTGTATAGGATAATAATTTTTTTAAAATGATCTCAAATATTTTTAAACCGGTGTCAATTTCTTTTTGAAATAATATAATTTATATATATTTTTTTCATATAAAATATATATTAAAAAATTATCAATTTTTTGAAGTGTCAACTGACACTCCATTCAATATGCTTATTTTGTTAGTTCTTATAACCCTAAATCCTAAATCAAACCATTAAACCCTAAAACAAAAATGTGGAGTATATTGAATAATTTTCCAAAGGGAGTAATGAGTACGCAACAAGATTTTGGGTAAAAGTTGTTCAACTTGCACATGCCAATGCCAATGCCAATGCCAATGAGATGGGGGTTGGCATTGTAGCTGTGCAAGGCTGTGAATAACATGCATTTTGCTGGGAAATTAGGCCTATGGGTTGGGTTCTAGCTAAGTAATGAATAAGAACAATTTATTTATATGGTATATATTTTTAAAAAGTTAAGATTAAAAAAATAGATACTACCATATAATTATACCAGAATATTTAAAAAAAGAGTAAGAGATATAAGAGTATGTTTTTTGTATAGCCATCGATATCTAACCCATTGGCCGATTAATCCGAATCAAGTTTGCAGAGATTCACCTAATTTTTTCCATTCACAACACCAAAATTCGAACTCTTAACATTACTTAAGAGATCTAACGCCTCATATTATCCCATCATAAAGTTTATTCATATATAACTCTTTAAACTCTGAAATAAAAGACAATTGTACTTAACATATTCGAACTTATAACCTTCAGAAAATTTTAATAAATTGAGATTTGATTACCTTTTTATATAATATATTAAGGGAAAATGCCCATAATTCCAACGTGGATAGGAAAATGAAAAAAAAAGTTTATTTGGGCTGGTAGCATACTTCAATAACTTTTTTTTAATAATTGTTTTCCTATTTGATTTGTAGTTGAGCAACCCTTTTCAAGATCTTAAAAATATAGATTGTATAATTTTTAGATTATTTAAAAAAATTATTTATTTTGAGATTTTGTGCTTGCTGGAGTATGATCGGTTTGTCGCTGGTTCAATGGACTTGTAGGCAGAGTCTGTTTTTAATTGTAGCCAGTGTTTTTAACGGTTGTTTGACCCTCAATGGCTCGCCAAACGATTCTCGATTTGATCTCTAACGAACATTTACTTACCTTATTTAACCCTCAAATGGACGTTTTATAAAAGTTAAAATTTTCAGCTTTTTAGAACGGCCGTTTGGCTGGCCAACTCTAGTTTCCAACCTTAATGGCAAAGGAAGTCTAGTTTTTTTTTTTTTTGGTTTTTGTTCTGTTCGCTTATATGCTTGGTAGTTTCTTCACTATTGTTAATTGATATTATGGGTACCCTTTTTCTACATTTAGGTTTAGAGAGATTTTAATGAGGTCATAATAGTATCGACATTCTTTTACCTTTTTACAAAAAAAGAAAATTTATTTATTTTGAGAAAATAATTTTCAAAATTTAATTTTTACCTAGATTAATATTTTCATTTTTAAGTTTAACCAACGATATTCAATTCATTGACTAAATAATTCAGATCATGTTCAAATTATATTCCGATATTATAAAATCTTGACTTAGAATTGAAGTCAATATGCCCAATTTTACCATTATGTTAATTTATAGCTTTCCAATTTCTCGAGACTAAGAATACTTTGTAAAACAAAAAGTAATTTAAAAAAATAAAAATCCATAGTTCTCTCTAATATTACATTTCTCTTTTTTTCCCCTTTTTTATAATTTCATTTAAATGAAATATAAAAATATTTATTGACTTTATACCTTAATAAAAGAGAGAAAGCCGAGTTCGGGGTCGTAATTCAGCATGTATATCCCCTTCCCTATCTCTAATATTAAGGAAGCTCTATATGATTTTGTGTATCATGGCCTTGGATCAATCCAAGCTCTAGATGCAACTTCAAAAAGAGGTCATTCATTATAACAAAATGATTCGACTAGCGCACCTTCGCGCAACACGACATTCTCGGCCATCAGCTGCCTCACGGTTTCGTTATAGCGGAGCTCCCAATCCCGCAAAACACAGTCCTTGTTCACTTCCACCACGAGGCTATATATTTTTCCTCGGAGAGTTGAAGTTGTCTCATTATGTTCATGTTCCATTACAGACATCTGTTCTTTCCGGAAGTCAATCTCGTATAAGAGGCTCCCGACAAGCCGATGCTGTTTCTTCAGCTCCTCCTCTAAGTCCCTTTTCGCCATTTCGATGGACGATGAAGTGTCTGCAATATCATTAATCAATCAAATAAACGGTTCAGATTAGATTACCCTTTTAAGACAATGATTAAGAACACTGCCAAGATTTGGAAGTTAAACAACAAATATAAGAAAGCAAAGTCATTTCGTTTAAAGATTCCAAAGTTCAAAACTTGTATCTAGGAAAAGGTAATGTTATTATCTCTAAGAGACTCAAATTCGAGCAATTTGTCTACATAACGTGTGTGCGTTATCAGAAGACCAAAATTAATAAACGCTCTGTATTCATAGTGAAATATTAAAAAGCAATTTCAAAGTTCAAATCTTGATGTTGCAAAGTTCATATATTAAGGTTTAAGGTGGTTTGAACATGGCTAATTCAAGTCAAGACCCCCAAATCAAAACACTATTAGTTTCTAAAATCAAATGTATAGAAACATAACAAGAATTTTCGCATTTGCATGAACAGAATCATACAACTTGAACAAGAAGATGGAAATGAGAGAGAAACCTGGAATGAGAAATGGGTTGAACTTGTTCTCCTTCTTTGTAGAAGCACTAAAAATGCAGGCAAGATGCAACTCATTTTGCTGTACTTGTACTGCCGCAATAGCAGAAGAAATGTGGCAATATTACACGAAGAAGTGTCAAGTATGGCAAGTGGCTGTATCTGGAGGCTGGTGCATAGTTTGATGGGCCCAAGCAGTGTGTCAAGGCCATCCCTTATTATATTACGACCCTGCCTTGACAAGCCCATTCATGATCGAGCAATGGTGGACCGAGTGATGATATGAGCAGTCCCTAAGGAGCTACCAAGTCAAGGATGCAAGTTAAGAAGCTTTAGGAAGACGATGAAGGCCCTATCCAGAAAGTGTCCTCATTTGGGACGAAGCAACGTCTACTCACGACATTCATGGTAAGTTTATTTAGCTCTTTAGGGGGAAGTGGTCTGGTGTCGGGTCTCCACCATCCCCCTCGCCCGGGCTAGCGACCGAGCTTCCTTAGTGTAAGCGACCTACTCCTAGGCCTATGTGGGGCCTAGGTGTGCGGGCAGTGGGGCCTAATGGTTGGCGCACTGTCTCCCCGGGAGAAATACCTAGGGACGGTTTGGGGCTATAGGGCCCCATATCGCGCTTGTGGCTGAAGTACGAGGTTGGAGTGCAGCTATCGCTAGGCCCTGCGGGATTCGAAACTCTAAAGCCTTAGGGCCTTGTGACCCTGAGAAGGCTAGACCGAAATAACTCCTTGGACAGTGAGGCATGAGGAAGGCTGACTTGTCTGGGTAACACCCATTTCAAGTGCCGCACGGCTTGCCAACCGAGCAAAGGAGGTCTGTCCGTGACACGTGGTATCAGAGCGAGAATACGATGGACAATGTACTCATGTGATGGTGGCGTCTGGCTATGGCTTTTGGTACAGTGGTGCGTATTTGTTAACCAGACGCCATAGTGCTCATGTACCAACTGGAACACTATGATGCTTTATTTAGTGGCTGTGGTGCGTGGTGACGCCAGACGGATGTGTAGCAAAAATGAGAGTTGGACTATTTATGGGATCAGTTGGTCTCACGCCAAGCGCTCCCACAGGTGGAGTAGGCAGGGTGGATCATCATGACAGGAAAAAAAAAGAGAGACTACTTTTTTTTTCTGTGTGCAGAGGCGCTGGATTGTGTATTCTACGCCAAGCGCTCCAGTGAATGGAGTAGGCAGGGTCGAATGATAGTAAACCAAGCGCTCTTTGGACTGGAGTAGGCAGGGTGGTGGGACTACGCCAAGCGTTCCCATGTGGGGAGTAGGCAGGGTGGTCTAACCCCACGCCAAGCGCTTCTCTTCAAGGAGTAGGCAGGATGGTGTAATGTCACGCCAAGCGCATCCATTAGTGGAGTAGGCAGGGTGGTCTAGTTTCACGCCGAGCGCCCTGTGAGGGTAGGCAGGGTGGCTAGAACCTACGCCAAGCGCTTCCGCGAGTGGGGTAGGCAGGGTGACTTCTTATGCTGATTGATCAAGACCTAGTCAAGGCGCAAAGGTGTCTAATGGTGGGTTTGGCAAGGTAGTGCCGATGTGTTACATTAGCGCGGTGGCGCGTATGAATTAAGGCACAGTGGTGCTCATTTGTTCGTTACATGTGTAACATTGTTGTTGGCTGATCGAGACGGCGATCTAGTTGAGGCGCAAAGAAGCGCAATAACTTTTGTGGATGAGATTGATCTTTGCATAGTAGTGCATGTCCGTGATTTGGGACACCGGAAATATTTTTTTTGGGTTGCTTTAAAGGCTCGTTGAAGGCTGTCTATGGGACATGATGAAGTGTGTATTCCTCATAGCATGGGGGCACGAATTCTAGCAATATGGGGATGCTTACGCATCACGCGAGAGGAGAGTCATTCCCTATGGTGGGTATCGGTAATAGTGATGCTTATTTTGATACATTGCCTTGTGTCGGTAACCCTTGCTTATTGATGTTTGTTTTGTCCTGTTAGTACAAGGGCGTGTGCAGCCCGAAGCATAAAATGTGCTTATTTTTGTTAATCTAACATATTGGTGCTTGTCATTTCCAGGGTAATGGGATAAATTCTTGATTGATGGAAGTTAATGGCAATATTGTTTATCCTGGCACTGTGGTGCTTGATTGTTGCCTAATTATCTTTTTCCAGGTGAAAAGAGGAGTGGGTATAGATGGTTGTAGAGTGATACAACGAACAGTCATGGGTTCGTAGACTAACCCTAAAAGAAAGAGTTAGAGACAACTTGAAACCGTTCCAAAATTGCTTTGGGTTCGGGGACTCAAGGCGGCGGAGTCGTGTTCTTCAAGGTGGTGGATTCGCCCATTGATAAAATCAAAGGGGTATGATAAAACTCGTTTGTTGTGAGAGTACTTTGGGATAGTGTGATCGTCTAAGGGTGCAGGACAAGACTCTTAGGACCTCGAACTATTTAACGAAGTGGTCAAAGAATCACGACGATCGCTGTATGCCAGATAGAGTGGCCCCTCTCGAAACAAAAATAGAGTAAAAGGGAGTGCAAAGTTATTGGTATGCTCCCTCTTGTTGTTGTGGACTCTTGTAGCGGACGGACACATCATGGGTTCTCGGGGAAAAGTTACATTGTCAGATAAAATCAAGGAGCCTAAGGGAAATGTTTCTTATAGCTAATGATTTGTCTGTAAATGGCAATTTTCTTAAGACACATTGGGTCTTAAGGTAAAAAGGAATGTGTTGCGGTGTGGTAGTTTGGACCAGATTCTTTGGCAATAAATTGCAATATGACAAAAGGGTAAGGCAAAGTGCTATTTGTAAAGCTACTCGTTTGGGTGAGAAACACAAGGGTGGTACAACTTGGTAATGTGGGTGCATCTGAGGAAAGCTCTCCTTAGGAGTTCCTTCACAAGCAGAGCCAAAAGAGTAAGCGTGGGACAGACAAGCTCGATGGGTATGTGGTGATGATTCAAGTACAATTCAGATCTCACCCAAGTATTACAAAATCCCCAATTTGGGCAGTGAAGATATGGGCTACTACCGACAAGCTAGTTGGTGGGGCGAGCTAGTAAAGCCAAGGCTTAGGTCAAAGTTGATGTATGGACCAAGAGACCAAAAGCAAAACCTGGTTACCACGGATATGTCAGTGTTACCCAAAAATAGAAATGTGGTGGTCAAGGAAGTTATAACGCACTTCCCGAGTTTGGCAATCTGAGCGTGAATTGCGGTGGGAGTAAATCTTTGGAAAGTCCCATTGAACTTGTAAGGTACATTTCATTTTATTGTTATGTAATTGGACTAACCAATTTCGTGGTCAGTTTTCTCTTTGTGTGTGTTCTGAAGACAGGTGTTCCTATCAATTCCTTGAGGGATGTGGGGGGCAATCGATTAGAGAACCAAGACGGTTTGAAGGTTTGACAGGTGTCAAAAAGCCTTGGTCGTATGCAACAGGGATAAATGTTAGCTTCATGTAACAAAGAAGGACACGATACAAATATCACACCTATTGGTAAAAGTCGATGTCTGTGCATGCACAATGATTCTGGGTGTGTCGACAAGAATGGTGACAAACGCGAAAACGTGGAATGAGTATTGCCCAGAGAGAGAGAACACACCCAGGTGCTGGGGCGTCAACACAAGGTGGTGGGTTGGTAGACCCTAGTCGGTTTAAGGAACTTGAGGCCGTAGTGGCTGCCATGAGAGCTATGGCATCAAATGATCAGCTTTGAGCAATAAAGGAAATGCAGCAAGAGTTGACCCAGACTATCAAAGATTTTGGTAATGGAGGCAAAAAAAGCATTAAGTCATATGAAGTTCGGACTAGATGAGATCAAGACTCGAGTTAACCTGATACAAATAGCTATGAGCAATTCGATGACAGTAGATAGGGTCTGAGGACTAGGGTTTCAAAACCTCAGCGGTATGAAGGGAACATAGATGCTAGGGAGCTTGAAAATTTCTTGTTCGACGTCAAGCATTATTTTCGATATACGCATACTAAAACAGATAAAGACAAGGTCGCGGTGGCCTTGGTGTATCTAATAGGGGACGCCAAGTGGTGGTGGCGGTCCGAGTTTATTAATGGTGTTTGTCCTATCAAAATATGTGATGAGCTAAAGGGAGAGTTAATGGGCTCATTTCTTTCCCAAAAATGTAGAATATAATGCTCAAAAGAAGCTAAGGGATTTAGCGAATACAAGTTCTATTCGAGATTATGTAAGAGAATAAAGAGGTCTTGATCCTACTTGAGAATACTCTACTGACTAGATGTCGTGGGCATATGGGGAAGAGTTTGGTTCCTGCGAAAACCTAAGTTACACGGAGGGCACAAGTGAGACATCATTTTGAAGTCCACGACACGAGACTAATGTTGATATGATGGTTGTGGGGTGCTAATACAAGTTCCTTTGTGGGCGTGATAACAAGATGAACTTTTCTAGTAAGTGGATAATACGGAAGACATGTGGGGAACTAACTTACCCATGAAGTATAGGCCATGTGTGTCAAGAGATCAAATGTGTACTTTTGTGCTTATCAACAGTTTTGTCTGTTACAAAGGGAGTGAAGGAGAAACGAAATAAAGGGGCAACTTGATTGGATATTACAAGGGCCATATGAGACCATTAAGAAGTTCTAGCGAGGACATATGACCATCTATTTTGGCTACTGGAACAAGGGCAAGGTTGTTCGAAAGAATATTGGTGGGCATTCATTTGGTAAAAGGGTGAAGGTATAATTGAGTAAGAAGAAAACCTCACGAGTGGATGATATTAGCTTGTCATAGAGACTGCATTCTCAAATAGTCAAAACACCTGAGGTATACATACAAAGGCATACCATGATTGATGGTAGCATAAGGCAAGGTGTGCCAACCAGGTAATCATACGAGACTTGTGTGGATATGTTTTCATTGATAAAATTGCTTGTATATCTTATAAAAACAGGATGTATTGGGGAGAACAAAAGGCAAGTACAATGTGATACGGTGTTGGAAACTAGAGATAATCTATGCATTATTGAGCAACCAGGTGCAACGCGAGCATGTGCTGGCAAAACTTGGGTTAATGTTGATGACAAATGTATGGTGACGCATTCAATACTTTGGAGGTCTCGGTACGAGATGAGGCAAAGTTGGCGAAGATGCTTAACATCGAGGAGCAAGCCATTGAGTGACGAGTCATAACACGTCTGCTCATGATCAGGTATGTTACTTTTGTATTTGTGTAGGTTAATGGGCAGATCGTGGAGCACAGAGAAACTACAAGGCACTTGTTCGAGTGGATCGATGGTTTGTTACTTGTCTTTTGCCCGAGCCACAATCAGAGTAAAAGTGAGGGAGCATGAATCTAAAACTCAACATGATAGAAGTGGAACTGGGTCATAATGAGTCTGTGGTCAGTCTATATGGTTACGGATGTACAACATAGTCAAAAGGGGATAGAAAGAACCCAGGATCGAGGCTTGAATTAGTTGCTTGAAGGATCAAATGGCGGGACAAGAAAAACATACCAAATCGAGCACGAATAAAAGATGTGCTGCCATAAGGGTTCGTATCGGCTCAACAGGTGATGAAGAACTGGTGTCAATATCAATGAGAACCATCCATTCCTGGACTACATCGGTAGAGGAAGTGGGGGAGAATTACATAACCATCCCTTTTTGGACTACATCGATAAGGGCATCGGTAGAGGAAGTGGGGGAGAATGTCAGAACCATCCCTTCTTGGACTACATCGACGAAACCATCGATAGAGGAAGTGGGGGAGAATGTCAGAACCATCCCTTCTGGGGCTACATCGATGAGGCCATCGATAGAGTAAGTGGGGGAGAGATGTCAAGGCCATCCCTTATTATATTACGACCCTGCCTTGACAAGCCCATTCATGACCGAGCAATGGTGGACCGAGTGATGATATGAGCAGTCCCTAAGGAGCTACCAAGTCAAGGATGCAAGTTAAGAAGCTTTAGGAAGACGATGAAGGCCCTATCCAGAAAGTGTCCTCATTTGGGACGAAGCAACGTCTACTCACGACATTCTGGTAAGTTTATTTAGCTCTTTAGGGAAGTGGTGCAGTGTCGGGTCTCCACCATCCCCCTCGCTGGGCTAGCGACCGAGCTTCCTTGGTGTAGCGACCTACTCCTAGGCCTATGTGGGGCCTAGGTGTGCGGGCGATGGGGCCTAGTGGTTGGCGACCTTGTCTCCCCGGAAGAAATACCTAGGGACGGTTTGGGGCCATAGGGCCCCATATCGCGCTTGTGGCTGAAGTACGAGGTTGGAGTGCAGCTATCGCTAGGCCCTACGGGATTCGAAACTCTAAAGCCTTAGGGCCTTGTGACCCTGAGAAGGCTAGACCGAGATAACTCCTTGGACAGTGAGGCATGAGGAAGGCTGACTTGTCTGGGTAACACCCATTTCAAGTGCCGCACGGCTTGCCAACCGAGCAAAGGAGGCCTGTCCGTGACACAGTGCATCTGATCACTCTGTTCATAGTTGTTTTGTGATGGTTAAACTCTATGATTAGTACTTATACCAAGTCAAGTTGTGATTTTTTTGGCTTAACCATATGTATCCTTTTCATTAAGCGAATAATTTAGATTGAGTTTCACAGAGGCTCAATATGGGACAACACTACCAATATTAAAATTCGAAACCGACCTTGCTCAAGAAATCTAACGCTTCATCCCGCTAGACCAACTAATGTTGGTAGTAAGTTGTGATTTTAGTTTATGTATTTTAGTTTGATTGTTTCCATCTTTAAAATTTTCAGATTTTAGAATTTCGATTTCTGATCTAAACTATTTTATCATTAATCCTTTGTATCATAATTAAAGTTTAGATTCAGTTTATGTTCTCCATTTGATAATGTTAAGTCGTGTAACTTAATTATATTATCTTTATGTTATTTGATTTTATGGTTGAAAATTAAAAGTTTAAAAATGTATAGAGATTAAAATTAATTAAATTAAGATACAAAACAACTAAACTAAATACATAATTTATACATAATAAAAGTACTAATCATACTATATGTTCAAGTTTTTTTATTATTTTAAATTGTCATAAGAGATTTATATCCATGTATTTATGTGAGAACAAGATGTCAAAAAAATCGTATTTGATGAATTTTAATATAATAGAATCAAAAATTTCAAGAAGAACTCGAGTAAAGGGAGAATATCACGACCGAGGGATTTAAATTGTCGTTGCGGTTGCGTTTTCGATTGCGTTGTATTTATCATGGTTGCAGACATAACGATTATTATTACAGTCATTGCGAGTATCGCAATCGTAAATTTTTTTAATAACAGATGATATCGCGGACATAACGAGAATCACAGTTTTAGACAATGTCGAAACCTTTAAGTAACAACCTTAATAACGATCACGGACCTTTATTTAAATCCCGTCTAGACCCAAATAATTATAAAAAATACACTATATATATATTTATTATTATTCAGGATTAAATCTTGATTTACTCATTTTCTTTTCAAATCTAATAATGGATGTGTGATTAGCTGAGCTTGCATGGGTCGGACTGGGATCCTTACATAGTTCACTATTCAGTTATAAACGAACCAAATATCCCACATTGCTAAAGAACTGAAAATTTCAAGCATTCATATAGGAGGAGCAGAGCTTAGCTCGTCCCTTCAGGGTCATCCGATAAAATTGGAACGCTACAGAGAAGATTAGCATGACCCCTGTGCAAGAATGACACACGTACAAATCGAGAAATGGTCTAAACCTTTTTCATTTTTATTCCTGCAAATTTTACAGCTCTGGTTCCACCTCTATCTCTTTTCCACTTCAGAATTTAGAGTTTTTTTTGTTAGTTTATATTTATTTCTGGGTTTGGTTCGATGTTCATCTTCATGGGTTTTTTCCCCCTTTAGATTGTAGTTTAGAGTTCTCCTGGTTTGATGTTCATCATAAGATTGCAAATTTTGCTGGGTTTGATGTTCATCTTCACGGGTTTTGTGTACTTAAGATTACAATTTAGAGTTTTTGTTACTGGGTTTGGTCTGTAATTCTGTGTTACTATCTGAAACAGTAAATACCTCAAAATCATTTAATTAAATTTTGTTGGAATTAACTTCTGCCTTTTTATTTTCTTAATTTCAAGTAATCAGTGGATCCTTCAATTTCTAGAGTTCAATTTGATGGGTGGAAAATGTATTTTTTTATGATTAAATTATAGAAGTTGTTGATTGGTTTTATGCTTGATGTAAGTATGGATTTTGTGTAGAAATTTGACTTACCATTGATCTCATTTCACTTTGTAGTTGAATCACAGGATTCTTTCTGAAGCTCTGCAATTTGGACAATGTGATATTCACAAGAATTTCTGATTCATAGTGTTTATATATATATATATTTACTACTCACCATTGCTAATTGTCTGATATATTTACCAGATTTGTTGAACTGGAGTATGAATTTCTACACTTTGCCATGTTTCTCTTTGGAAAATTGTAAGTGCAATATGTTTATGCAATCAATTGATATACCCTTTTCCCTTGGAAGTAATTCATTTTGTGATCAAATTTTTGTTTCTTAGTATGAGGATTTGTCGGAAACGATCGGGAGCTTTGATGTAACATATCCATGAGAGAGCTGACAGGTGAGAATACAGTGTTGTGCGAAGGTACTTTAAATTATATGCATACATACTGAGAAGCATACTATAAATTTATGGAATCATTTGTTATAGTAAATGAGATGTTTTTGAACTGGAGTTTGCATATAGAGCCATGGTTGATCTAGGCCTTTTTACACTAAATCATATGAAGTTCCTTAATACTAGTTTCGGATTACATCTTATAAAGGAAAGGTCATTTTTTGTCGTACAAAATAAGTCATACCTTAAGGATAGGGAAGGGGATGTAAATGTTCAGATTCGATTTTTGTTGGCCTGTTGCTAATGAATAATGGCTATACTATGTGCACTATCGAGTACAATCTTCTGGTGATTATACCAAACGCAAAGAGTGTACGATAATGATCCGGAACGAAGAAGGCTGTTGAATGAGATGGAAAAAACTTGACTCGAAAAAGAGATAATGATCCCACATTGCTAAAGAACCGAACAATAATAGCATTCATATAGAAGAAAGAACTAAACTAAGTCTATCCCTTTTGGGACATTCGATAAAATTGGAACGATACAGAAAATGGTCTAGTTTTTTTTTTGCAGATTTTACAGCTCTGTTTTCATCTCCATCTCTTTTTCACTTCAGAATTTAGTGTTTTTTTAATTTTATTTTTCTAGGTTTGGTTTGATGTTAATCATCATGGGTTTCCCTTTCACTTCAGATTGCAGTTTAGAGTGTTTCTGGGTTTGTTTTATCAAAATTTTTTGGGTTTGATGTTCATCATCACGGGTCTTATGCACCTAAGATTGCAATTTAGAGTTTTTAATTTTCTGGGATTGGTATGTGTTTTACTCTTTGAGATGATGTGTAACACCTTGTTTGGAAAAAAAAATTAAAATGAGAGTTTGCGGCCAAGGGGGTTTAAACCCGTGACCTTGGTTGCAAACAACTAGGGGTGTAACCAGTCGAGCCAAGGCTCATGTTTGTTATGGTTTACTTAAATTAAGTAAAAACCTTAACCTGGTTCGGATATCCTGAAAAGGATAAAACCAAGTCTGACACCTCATCTTCCCCTATTCGAATTAATTCACCCAAAAACCCCCAATTATTTTCTCTTTTTTCAACTTATCCGGCCACCACCATATTTGCCACCACCGCCCGCTCGTGTTGTGCACCGTCGCCGTCGGTGTGCTCGCCGTCCTTTTCCGTTTGCAACCTCGGTCACCACGCGCCGTGTGGCCGTTCGATCCGTCGTGAAGAAGCATCTAAAGCTTCGACGAAACCCTTATCCTCCGTCAAAACTTTTCGTTCAGATTCTGGCCGTTTCCGACGCTGATGACTCGCGGCGTCACCAGCATCGGTATTCCTGCATCATGGCAAACCTGACCCAACCTTCTGATCGTCTAACCGGCCACGATCGGGTCTTTATCGGCGTTCGACCGATCTGGTAAGAGGGTAAGTTTTCGGTTAAACCTCGCTTGATTTTGAGTTGGGTGTGTCATGGGTTTGAAATCCGGCTAAATCTGAACATTTTGGGCCTTTTCCGGCCGTTTTTGGGCAGCGCGTGAACCCCACGCGTCGTCTGGGGCAATTTCCAGCCGCCCTAGACGGTAGCCGTTGAACCGGACTGATTCAATGGTGAACCAGCCTGGCCAGACCTGGTTCGGCCCCTGAACCGAACCAGTAACCGACCCGACCCATTGATCGAGTTTACTTAGTGAGTCGACTTGCTAGAGTCGACTCAGTGAGTCAACTCGTCTGAGTCAACCCGGTTGATTGATAACGTCATCGTTGACTTGATTGTTGACATCAGTGTTGACTTGACTGCTGACATCAGCGTTGACTTGATTGATGACGTCAGCATGACATCATCGTTGACTTTGACAAAAAAGTCAATTTTTTCGGAAACTCTTATTTTATGTTTTTCGACTTCCTGAGTCCATTTTTGAAATTGGTTTTGCAAAATTCAAACCCAAAAGCCTTCGAATATGACCTTGAACCCAAATGAACCTATGAGAAATTATTCAGTTTAAGTGTAATTGTATTTATGTTATGGACTGATTAATGAATTTGTGTAATTGAAGGAAATCATGGTTCTTTGTATCTGAGCTTAGAGAGGATGTCGAATTCAAGATTCGAGAATGAACAAATGGAGTACCTTGGATCGACTTATGTAACACCGAATCAAGGTAATACATTACTACCTTTGGCATGCTTTATGAAACAAGTTGGTAATCAGTTAAGGTATGCATGAATGTGATTAAGTGTAATTTAAACTCTGCTTGTGTTAATTAGATTACGAAATATAAAGAAAATAGTAATATAGATAAGATTGAACTATTTGAAAGAGAAGTTTAATAAACCGAAAGGATCTTGAGTTCAGTAAATAATTAATGAAACAAATAATCTCCCGATCTGATTAATAGAGTTTAAAGATTTGATATTTGAAATATCTTGTTAAGAAATGATGAAAATACCCTTCAGAAGTGCGAATGACTTAAATATGCCATTGAGTTTCAGAAATGAATAAAATATGTGAAAGGATCGAAGATAAGTCAGAATGTCTGTAAAGATCAAAATATATTTGTGCACCAAAACTTTCGACGACTAAGACAACCTTGACCCCTGGAATAATTAAATTACCCTTATATTGTGGCATAAGTGTATACCCAGGATAAGTCTTAATTCAGATAAAGTGTGATAACTGTATCGTTTCTAAAGGACGAGGAACTGAATCTAGAGATGTTGTCCATCTCTAATATTACTGTAAAGTTGGTTTATTCAAATATAAAGAAATGTTTGACTATGCGGTGGAAGATCAGTAATGGATACGATGAAGATGGGTTCAGCTTATAATGTTGTTATCATTAATGGAAGAACGCTCGTGGGTCGTAGCTATCGAAACTCTGGGAACCACATTAATATGGGTTATGGTTAAAGCGAATGTTTATGAAAGTTGAATTAGCCGCTTAAAATCACATACTTTGCGAGTTTAATTATACCCCTCTTGGGTTAATTTACCAAATAGCCATTGGGAGTCAAAATGCCCTTATGAGCAAATTGTCTAGTACTCTCCGAGTATATTTAACATCCTGATTAAATCTGTTATACTCAAAACCTCACATAATCATGAGATACCGAAATTTTTAAATGACCATAAAGTATAAAACCCTGAGCACCTGAATGAAGACGATGATTATCAGACTCTTCGAATAAGTCTCTTAATTCTGAAATCAGTATAGCATGGACTAGAGTTCCGTATATTCATCTGTACTTATCAAGGTCCTCTAAGTGATAAATTGAACCATCTGGTGTGTTCTTTGCACATGTATATTCTCTCCATTTTGAAATTAAAAATCTTCTCTCTTATCCGAACCATGAATATTGTCTGTTAATAATAATAATAATAATAATAAATATACCACTATGTCTAATATGAAAAATATGCTTTCTGATTTCTTATACTCTGGGAATATATGTATGATTTCTATTTTCTTATTCTGTCTGTCTACTAAACTATCTGATTTGGGGTATTTCTGGGATATGAATGAAGAATTTGTAGGCTCAGCAATGGTAAGTCCTTCTGGACCTAAGGCATCCCCTTAGGTAAGCCCCTAGGCTGAATGAGCCTAGGGTAAGTCTTTTTGGATACCGTTATAGGGTACTGTATATCGGTGTATGGTTGGAGGGTAATTAAGTTAATATTAAACTTTATCTGTCCCTTATTACCCTTGCCAAAACTATTCAATTGTCGGAAACATTTTGTTTATCATTATTGATCGATAATTGATGGAACACACTAATATTCCTAACTCGATTCTGGTAATCTATTTGTTCTTTCTGATCATCTATGTTATATATATCTTGTCTGGTATTCTAGAGACTAAATTAGAAATGACTTTGTTGCTTGCAAGCGTAACAACGTTATGAATTATAGTTTATGCTTGAAATATGTTGATAGTGGCTTATCATGACAGTTCTGATTAACCTTATACATGTTTGTTGCTTATAGAATCATCTGGTAGTTTTTGTATTACCGAGCTTTCCCAAGCTCACGTTGTTTTTTTCCATCACAGGATAGAAGAAATCTATCATGGTATAGTGATCGACACCAATGGTTGGAGTTCCATCGGCGTTGCTTTCGGAGTATGGTACCAGTACAGTTAGTGGGCATGTACGTTGTGTCTGATTTTATGTCAGTCTGTAATATGTTTATTTTGAAATTTTCGTTATATGTTATATAGTTTCTAAAATGGTATTTTAACAGATATTTTATTTTATTTTATTTTTACACTTTTTAACACATTTTTTTAGAATGTTATTTTGTTATTGTTGTGGGTCGCTCCGGTGACCGAATGTGACCTCCTAAATTAGGTGTTCTGCATAAGCGGGCTTAGGGGGTTACATGGTGAATACCTCTCTACTTTTATTACATTTGATACTGATTTTGCTGAATTAGCTTTCTGTGTTTTTTTGGGTAATTTTAAATTAACTTTGCAATTTAAGCTATATATTGAATTTCTACACTTAGCCATGTCTCTATTTGGAAACTTGTAAGTGTTCTGTATCAAGTAAGCAACGTAAGCTGACTCCAAAATATCAGAGCCAGGTTTTGATCCTGGGACATGTGGGTTATGGGCCCACCACACTTTTGCTGCGCCACTCTAATTTGTTGATGAGACGGTGAACCCCAAAAGTTTTAAATTTTTTTTGGTGTTATTGTATATTTTCAGAGCAAACTATGAGAGAAGTAGCAATGCCAACTATCCGAGTAAAAGAAACCCCTTAGCAACATCAAATGCAGATGATCAGGTTCATGGTTAAATGTTTTTCTTTGTTATCTTGTTTGTTACTTGAAGCTATTGTCTTTGTTGACCTTATTTGTTCACATTAAGAATTCACTAAGCTTTTTTTGCTTCAAACTATTCAAATTAGAACTTTTTGGGATACCTCTTCTCTCTCGCACACTATTCAGTCTGTGCAGCTTTTAAACTAATATTGTATTTCCTGCATTACGATAAGCACATGTTTGCATGCCACTTTTTGTTTTAGTTTATTTTGTCTTTCTTTCCATTATTGGTTTTGTCTACTCTTCCAATTAGTACTAAGAATCTAGGACATATTTGAGTGTTGAGGTGGTCCGGGATTGTCGTCCAGCAGTGCTCATCCAAGGCCAGCAATCATGAGTTCACTAAGTCTTGATATGTATAAGCCACATAATGTTCAATTTATTTTCTTGGTTATGTGTGAATTTTGACGTGTTGTAAATTTGGTTATAGGGTTTTGATTTACTGATCAGATTTGTTTCCACACTATGTATAATCGTAGAGAATTTACTTAGAAACACTTGGTTTAGCATGTTTCCATATATTTGTATATTTATATTGTATTCTCATCCACAATTAACAAATTTTACCTTATATTTGTGGAAGCATATTAAAAACATGTAAGATTTTATAAGACAATTGAGTAATATTGCAGCAGTACGCTCTAAATCGATCTTGATGTTGCTCTTGAATGTAAGGCAATTGGATGCAGAGGTAAGCTCACTTATTTGAAAGTTTATGTCCAGTTGGATTTCCAGAAAAATGGGAAACTTCAAGAAATGTTTATATCCTGTTCATGTTGTCATCTTTAAACGGTGCCGGTAATCTAGTACCTAGTGTTAATAAAAATCTTATTTTTTCAGATAGGTTTTAATATTGCTAAATGATGTGTTTGTAGTCTAACGGTTAGGATAATTGCCTTCCAAACAATGGACCCAGGTTCAACTCTTGGCAAACGCATGGTTTACTTTTGATATACTAGATGTGCAGCACAAGGCTGCAGTGCATGTTCTCCTTCGTTTAGTTATGGTAATTAGTTTGTTATATCAGAGCCAGGTTTCGATCTTGGGACTTGTGGGTCATGGGCCCACCACGCTTCTGTCGCGTCATTCTAATTTGACGACGTGCACAAGATTCCCACTATTTTTTGAAACAAAATGGGTAACACAAGCTTGCATGTGGTGGAAAAGTAGTAACTAGTAAACCCATAACTTTTATTTTCATTAAGTCTTGTAATGTATAAGCCACATAATGTTCGATTTTTATTTTCCTGATTATGTGTGAATTTTTATGTGTTGTAAATTTGGCTCATAGAGTTTTGATTTATTGATCGGATTTGTTTCCACACTATGAGTAATCGGAGAGAAGTTACTTAGAAACACTTGGTTTAACGTGTTTCCATATATTTGTATATTTATATTCTTACCCAAAATTATCAGATTTTAACTTTATATTTATAGAAGTATATTAAAAACATGAAAGATTTTCTAAGACAATTGAGTTATATTGCAGGGGTAAGCTCTCACTTGATCTTGATGTTGCTCTTGAATGTATGGCAGTTAGATGCAGTGGTAACTCACTTATTTGAAACTTTATATTAAGTTGAAATTCAAAAAAGGGAAATTCAAGAAATGTTTATATCCTTTTCATGTTGTCATCTTTAAATGGTGTCGGTAATCTGGCGGACTATACGTTATAATGTGAACCTGGATCGATCCCATGGACTTTACTTGCAGTCTTTTAGGAGTAACATTTGGTGAATGAAAGCCTGACCATCCTCTTATGTACCCTACCTTATATCATTTCCTCTTTCTATTAGGTTTTAACCATAATTCAACGGAAGATACTGTATACTGTTAATAAAATGGTTATTTTGGCGATTGGTTTTAAGTTGCCAAATTATGTGTTGCGTTTGTAGTTCAACGGTTAGGATAATTGCCTTCCAAGCAATAGACCCAGGTTCGACTCCCGGCAAACGTATGATCTACATAGCAGCTTTTGGTTACTTGCTTGTTTGTCACTATTTAGCAAAAATAATGCATCAGACTCGTTTCGGTTTTATGTACTTGATGAAGAAGCAAATGATTAGGGACATGAGATAATGTTTCCACTTTCCATTGCAGAGTTCATTGGGATATTTCTTCGGAGCATACAACAAATTCAGATGAGAACCGTGTCCCGGTGCATCTCAAGGCCCCCTTTATCGTTGTCGGAGTCTTGAAAGTTGCTTTAATGCTTTCATTACTACAGACGTATTCGGTTTAGGTGTCGCTTCTATAGACAGGCATTGCAGAAGAACAACTAAATTATGCTCACTTTTCAGCCAACAGTTTCAGATGAACAACCCCGAAACCATACACATCGCAGATGGACTTCATAACAACAAATCGGGGAGCCTTCCATTATCGTTTTGTAAACAAGAAGATTCTTCAAGCTGCCTTTCGGCATTGGCATCAAAACATTGTTGGTAATTGTTTACCCACTAAAACCAGGGATGCGACGCGGGTCGGTCAGGATTAGTCAAAGTGAAGCCCTAAATCGAAAGGGCAACAAAGATAACCTTTTATAGTAATTGTTTTCCTATTTGATAAAATATTTGAATGCATCAATTCCCGTTGACTGTAGGATGGAACTTATAAACGAAGATAACCTTTTTTAGTAATTGTTTCCTATTTGATAGGTAGTTGAGAAACCCTTTTCAACACCTCAAAATATATATTGTATAATTTGTTTTAGCTTAATATTTTAGAAATGAAAATTGTTTGTTTTGAGAAAATAATTTCCAAAAATTAATTTTAGTTTTTGTAAATATAAATCTAAAAATATTTTCTTGTATTACCTGTATAATTTTAGTTATTATAATACTTTTTTTGGTTTAATCACTGTATCTTACTCATTGACCGACTAATTTGGATCAGATTTTGCAGAAGCTCATTATAGGGCGACCCTCCTAACTTATTTTTTCATTCACAATGCGAGGATTCGAACCCCCAACTTTGCTTAATAGACCTAGCGTTTTATCTCACTAGATTTACTTCTTGTTGGTATAAAAATCAATATTACATTTAATTTATTTGAAAGGAATTACGGGCATCGCTAAAAAAATATTACGTTTAATTAAATTAAATTAAAAAAACATTTTTTCTTTTTTTTAATTTCATTTATATGCCATATAAAATATATTGTCACATGTCACTGTTTTATTTGTTAAACACGTGTTAAACTTTCAGACCAAAAATTATAACAGAAAAAAACTTCAGGGATCAAACTGTAAATTAAACCTTGTTTTAATACATTGAACTTTCAATGTTTCACTCATTTCTTTAGGCTTTACAAACGAGCCAATTTATTTGCCCTAATGAAAAGATACATTTTTAGGCTTTTTAGTACCGTTTCAAGGGTTGAGAAGGTTTGATTGTTGAGCAAATTGAGAACAAATACAGGGTTGCTAGCGTAGGAAGTTTTAACATGCAAATGAAGTCGAGTTTTTCGTGTTGAGTCGTCTCGGGTTGATATCATTTCCAGTTTAAGTCATTTTGAATTCATATTATATGCGGTCGGATCAATATGGATTGAGGTTGTTTACTTGGTGAAAATGGACTAAAAAACAAAAACCAACAAGTCAAGTGGCTTTTTTATAACTTTCATGTACAAAACATGCTTGCAAGCTATTCAGTTCGACTCGAGAAAAAAGATATCAAAAATCGACAAGTCAAGTGACTATTTTATAACTTTCATGTACAAAAAGATGCTTGCATGCTATTCAGTTCGACTCTGTTAGGATATTTGTTTTGATATAATAATTGAAAAATAGTTTTGGACTAATTTGAAAAGAATTCAAAAATGTTTTTAAGTCCAAACAACTTGAAAATAAGTTTGAGAAGTTTTTGAGAGGTTTTGGAAATGTTTTAAAGAAGCCAAACTAATGTTTTCAACACAGGCGTACCAATACGGTATACCCCGTATCGATACGATTCAAGGGTTTCAACTACAATGATTTTCTAGAACCAAAAAATCGTACCGATACGCCCCTAGGCGTACCGTACGGGTAGGTTCGTACCGATACGCAAGTATGCGTACCGATCCCATTTTTACATCCCCAACGACTATTTACCAATGGTCTTTTGAATTACAGGGCGTACCGAAATAGACCAACTCGTACCGATACGGTTTGCATAACAAACAGTGGCGTACCAATACGGTTAGCAAACAAACCAAGGTGTTTCGATATGGTCAGCAAGACTGGGTGTAACGGCTAGTTCCCGTACTGATACGGCTACATGTGTATCGATACGATTAGGCAGCTAAGAGCTTAACGGTTAGTTTCCAAGAAGGTCGTATCGATACGAGTAACCATGTATCGATACGGACAGTTGCAAAACTGCATTAATTGCGGGAAATAGAGGCTCCAACGGCTCAAATTCAATCCCAACAATCTCCAACGGCTATGAAATCAATTGGAAGTATATAAGGGACCTCCAAACATCTATGAAAGACTAATGCTTCAATTGTCAACAACATTATGATGTCAAATTTGTCTTAGAGCTTAAATTCCCATTCTTTGTATAGACTACACTTGTTGAGCTTAAATGTTAATGTATGCTCAAGTGTATTAGGATTTGGGTGAGTGATTTAGAGTGCAAACACATACCTTTAAGAGGGATTTCAGTTTTCTTAGAATCTCTTTTGATTAGAAGAGTTTCCAAAGCTCGGGTTGTGAGCTTTGGATGCTAGACTTGGTAATTGAGTATAGGTTGTAAAAGGTTGCCTCCTAAGCCTTGTAAAAGGGGAAGAATTCTTAGTGAATTGGTTGAAATCCTTAGTGGGAAGCTAAGGTAGTGGATGTAGGCTTGGTTTAGGAAGCCAAACTACTCTAAAATCATTGTGTAAATTGTCTATCTTTTTTCCCCACAACTATCACCTAAAATACATCTTCTCCATCACTTGACAAGCATTTTCGGTTGAAGAAATTCAAGCCCAACAATTGGTATCAGAGCAAGGCTCAATCAAGAAGGCTTAACATCCTATTGAGACGATCCAGAAACTCGATCAACAAATAAGTCAACCGGAGATAAATGGTGCAATCCATCGACAAGCCACCTTTCTTTGACGGGACCAATTATGCTTATTGGAAGACTAGAATGACGTTCTTCATCAAGGCCAAAGATTACAAGCTTTGGGACATTGTTGAAGATGGTCCATATGTGCCACAAAGATGCAAGGCGGAATGAAATGCGGATGATCACAAAAAGATGGAGCTAAATTGCAAGGCTTTGCATATTCTCTTTTGTGCATTTAGCCCCAACATCTATGAGAAGATGTCTTCTTGTGAGGATGCCAAGGAAGTTTGGGATAAATTTGAAGTCACGTACGAGGGAACAAATGAAGTAAAGGAGACTAAAATCGGCCTCCTCAACCTTGAGTATGAGAACCTCAAGATGGAACCGGAAGAGGAAATCACGAAAATGTTTGATAGATTTTCCACCATCACCAATGGACTCAAAGGCTATGGATAAATCATTTCGAAAGAAAAGTTTGTCTGAAAGCTTATCTACTCTCTTCCCGAGTTATGGGACTCAAAGAAGTCCGCCATCATCGAAGTTAAAAATCTCAAAGTTCTAAAGCTAGATGAGCTCATGGGGCCACTTCTCACTCATAAAATCATAAAGAGAGGAAAAGAAGATGAGAAGAAAAAGGAAGAGAAGAAGAAAATCATGGAGCTAGGCATTAATGTGAATGTCATTACTCTTGAATCCTCCAAAAGTGACCGAGAAGAATCAAGTGAGGAGGAAAGTGAAGATGAAGAGATGACCTATCCTTCAAGGAATTCACTCGATTCATGAAGAGCAACATAGAAAAATCAAAGCATGAATCGAAGAAGAAGATGGTGGATCCCCCTAAGTGCTCGAAATGCAAGAAGACGAGGCACACCAAATCTGATTGCCCTCGCTTCAACACGAAGGGATCATCACCAAAAAAAACATATGTGGCTACATGGAGTGATGAAGACTCCACCGATGAAGATGAGATAGCCCACCTATGCTTGATGGCCCTCCAAGAGGAGGAGGTAACTTCTAACTCATCTATTTCTAATTCTTATACTTTTGATGAGTTGCAAGATGCCCATGACCAATTGGTTTTTGAATTTAAAGCCTCATTTTCAAAGAACAAAAAGTTAATTTCAAAATTGAAAAATGAAAATGATTTGCTTGTGAAAACCAATTTGGAATTTGAAGCAAAATTAAAGGATTTTGAACTTAAAGTTTTGAATTTACAAAAGTTGCTTCAAAAGAAAGAAAAAAGATCATCAAATTGAAGTAGATGATCTTAAGAAAGAAAAAGATTTGATTTTCAAAGAACTTCAAAAGAAAAATAATTTGGGAAAATCAAATTTTTATATGAGGCAATCTAGTGCTCCTAGATTTGTAAATGGAAAATGTTTTAGAAGTATTCGAGTCCCAAAAGGACTATCTACTTCAACCATAAAAGATGAAATTGAAAAATGGATTCCTAAGGGGACCAAATTATGTGCCACTAATGCCTATGGATCCAAAGCAATTTGGATACCAAAATATTTGTGATTGTCTTTTGTAACTGTGATGAAGCCTTGATCAACAAGTGAAGAGATTGATGGGGAGCTCTATACACACAAGGATGGACACTTGAAGAAGGAATGCTTCACATCCTCCCTTTAATTCAAGTGTGGTAAAATTAGTTGAATTTTTGTTCATTTTGATTTGATTTATTTATTTTAATTCAACTAGTTAATCATATATGTTGGACTAATATTTGAATGATGCTTGAGTAAAGGGGAGCCAATTTTAAAACGAAACTTATTTTTGTCAAAATTTTTTCATTTGAAACTCTCTATTGTTATGAACTTTAAAATTTTCAAACTTTGGTTTGAACTATTTTTGATATAAAAAAGGGGGAGAATATTTTGAAAAATTGAATTTTCAAATGAATAAGGGGGAGCTTATAAGATTTTCATCATTGAATCTCTTATTCAAATCTTATTTTTACTAAGGGGGAGAATCTCAAAAACAATTTTTCAAGTTGGTTTTATTATATCAAAAAGGGGGAGATTATTAGGATATTTGTTTTGATATAATAATTGAAAAATAGTTTTGGACTAATTTGAAAAGAATTCAAAAATATTTTTAAGTCTAAACAACTTGAAAATAAGTTTGAGAAGTTTTTGAGAGGTTTTGGAAATGTTTTAAAGAAGCCAAACTAATGTTTTCAACACAGGCGTACCAATACGGTATACCCCGTATTGATACGGTTCAAGGGTTTCAACTACAGTGATTTTCCAGAACCGAAAAATCGTACCGATACGCCCCTAGGCGTACCGATATGGGTAGGGTCGTACCGATACGCAAGTACGCGTATTGATCCCATTTTTAACCTCCCCAACGGCTATTTCCCAACGGTCTTTTGAATTGTAGGACGTACCGAAACAGACCAACTCGTACCGATACGGTTTGCAAAACAAACAGTGGCGTACCGATACGGTTAGCAAACAAACCAAGGTGTTTCGATACGGCCAGCAAGACTGGGTGTAACGGCTAGTTCTCGTACCGATACGATTACACGCGTATCAATACGGTTAGGCAGCTAAGAGCTTAACGACTAGTTTACAAGAAGGGCGTATCGATACGGGTAACCGTGTATCAATACGAACAGCTGCAGAACTGTATTAATTGTGGGAAATAGAGGCTCCAACGACTCAAATTCAATCTCAACGGTCTCCAACGGCTATAAACTCAATTGAGAGTATATAATGGACCTCCAAGCATCTATAGAAGACTAATGCTTCAATTGTCAACAACATTATGATGTCAAATTTGTCATAGAGCTTAAATTCCCATTCTTTGTATAGACTACACTTGTTGAGCTTAAATGTTAATGTATGCTCAAGTGTATTAGGATTTGGGTGAGTGATTTAGAGTGCAAATACATACCTTTAAGAGGGATTTCAGTTTTCTTAGAATCTCTTTTGATTAGGAGAGTTCCCAAAGCTCGGGTTGTGAGCTTTGGATGCTAGACTTGGTAATTGAGTATAGGTTGTAAAAGGTTACCTCCTAAGCCTTGTAAAATGGGAAGAATTCTTAGTGAATTGGTTGAAATCCTTAGTGGGAAGCTAAGGTAGTGGATGTAGGCTTGGTTTAGGAAGCTGAACCACTCTAAAATCATTGTGTAAATTGTCTATCTTTTTCTTCCCACAACTATCACCCAAAATACATCTTCTCCATCACTTGGCAAGCATTTTCGGTTGAAGGAATTCGAGCCCAACTGACTCGAGAAAGAAGATATCAAAAACTGACAAGTCAAGTGACTACTTAATAACTTTCATGTACAAAAAGATGCTTGCAAGCTATCCAGTTCGACTCTAGAAAGACAACATCAATGGTAGAAGCTGTAATGGATAAGTAAAGCTTATTGATAAGTGTTCAAAAGTACTATTTTTATTACCTTTTTTACTCATATTATTGTTGGACTTAAGCTCATATTAGTTTCATAATTAGTTATTCATGCATTAATTCATGTTTCTTTCCACCATTGAGCTTGATTACATAACTTGGTGATTTTTGTGGGAAAATATGCTGCTTTGGTGTGTTTTTGTGTGTGTGCAGAATCACTTGCCAAAGCAAGGCTAGAGCTAGTTGCCAAGGCAATGCATGAAGGAGATGCCGAGCTAGTTGTCAGGGCAATTCATGAAGGAGACGTCGAGCCAGTTGCCAGGGCAATTGTCGACAAAGAATAAGGTGATATGGTAGTCGAAATTGATGACTAGACAAACCCAAGATGACGTGGAGCAAAGCTAAATCCCAAAGGAATTTGATTTCCATGAAGAGATTAAAGAAGAATTAAATTCCAAGAAGATAGGAGAAATTCTAGAAGGAATATAATTATAATAAAGAATTATATTATTTAAAGATAATTTAATTCCAACTTAACTTCCTCCTCAAAGAAGGACTTTGACCTAGCCCTATAAATTAGAGGCCATATCGTCAACTTGAAGGGAGAGCAAGAAGAGGGAAAATTTCGACAACTCCATAGGGCAAGAGGAGAGAAATTTCGACAAGAGAGCAAGGGGGAAAGAGTTCGATTTCTTCTTCTTCTTTGCTTCCATTAGATTCATGGTTTGGGGATTATTCTTTGTATATCTTTTGAACCCAACCATGAACTAACTTGATTGGTTGGGGTTATTGTGTTTTGTTGTTGTGAGAAACAATTGGATTTTGTTTAGGTAATAAGAGTTTGCACTTTTCTATTCAAGGTTTACTCATTCTTGGCTTTTATTCTTGTTTGCGAGTGAATTGGGAGAGGATCTCGTAACTTCATCTATTTATCTAATATCGAGAGAATTGGATTCAAGAAACGAATGAGTATGGTCTTTATTCAATCTATTGATGATGAAGATTAATCCGGCTTAGGAATAAGTTAAGGATTTCAACGGCTAAGAGGAGTGCAAGATTGGTTGTTGTTCACCTTTGATTCACGCAGGGATGTATTATCAAGGCATGCACAAGTAGCTAGAGTTTCGACTTAGGGATAAGAAGAAACCATTGAAGAACGCTCCACCGAACCTTGAAGTTGTTGCCCAGCCGCCCAAGTAGTTGCCCAGCTAGTCGCCCAGACAACCATCGATTAGTTGCCAAGGCAACCCCCGCTGTCCAAGTTTCCACGGCAACTGAGTTGCCCTTGCACCCTTTTACCAAGACAATCCAATCGGCTATCACACCTCAACTCATGATAACCTGACCTATTCTCTCTTTTGATTTCATCTATTCTTTTAGTTTATTGCTCTTAGTTTACTCGTTAATTAGAACTCCTATTATCAATTATGTTTTTACTTTTCATAGTGCAGTAACTTAAGCAAAGTGGCCCAAACCACTCCCTTTGGAGACGATACTCATATCACTTTATTACTTGCGACGTGTATACTTGCACAATTGCGTAGCACTTATTACACGCAACACTTATACCATGACAAAATGCCTTAAGCAAAAATCAGATGTTGGTACGCTTTCGTTTACCCTTGCCCTTATGAATCTTCAGTTGCTTGATTATGTATTCGATGATCTCTTTCATGGTGGCTTTCCTTTCCTCCTTTCTGTTCCAAACCTCAGGGACTGGGACCTTCCGCTCGCATTATACTCGTTCATTTCCATCAGTGTGGTACCAACAGCCTCGAATACGGTCTCACCATATTCGTTCCTCAACTTTTTCAGCTTCTCGTCATCTTTGTCAATTACTGCCTGCAAATTGCAAAAAGTCCACCCTTGATTATAAGTGTGAGGAATAAACGACTCGATGATCGTTGGTTGATGTACAAATGAGTTCAATCCATAATCGGATGACAGTTAACGCAAGTCTTTTCGGGTGATCGATTTGAACACTACCGTGCGTATGCATGTGTGCAAGCGAAAGTCATGTTGAAAGAAAGTACCAAAGCAAAAACATAAAGCAACAGTTGGTGTATGCACCATACCTGCAAGTTGCCTTCGATACTGATAATCTTAAACGTGGTGCCATTTCGAATCCTGCACATTCTGTTGCCATTGTGAACATAGTTTAGCACAAGTTTCTCGCCAATCTTCATTTGGGAGCTTTTTTGAGCAAGCAACTTCAAAAGCTTTTTGATTGATATCTCCCATTCTTTTGATTCCAAGAGTCGTTTTGTTATTCAAGATATCATTCAAACCATGCACATAAGCAGAATCATTCAAAAAAATGCCATGGATATACGTTTATAGATTCCTTACGAGCATCTTGGAGCTCTTGATTAGCGAGTAGATGTTTCACCGTCATACAACTATAATCTCTTTTTATATCTTCCAATGCCTCTGATTCTTCCTGCAACTCTTTCTTTAAAGCAGCAATTTGCGAGCTCAAAGTTTCAACAAGTCTTTGACAAGGCACATCCTCTTTCAGCTGTATCAGATATAATCGAAATTGTTAAGTGCACACGGCAAATCATAAAAAATGTCGAGTCACAATACGAAGACATGATTCGTTCATGCTAAGGTAGAAACGGTTAACTACAAATTTGTCCAGCCAATGTCACATAGTTCGTATATCAAAAAAAAAAATCAAATTAAGACAAGTATGCTAACCACTTCCGTTTCATCAACAAGGTTCTTCGTTCCGGATCGTTATTGTTCTTAGATTTACACTCTTCGAGTTCCTTGGCTTGCAGCTAAGTTCACGCTTCAGCTTAATGTTTTCTTCATTTCCCTTTCGAATTTCTGGATAGAAAACAAGTATTAGACACTTCCAAACAGTGGCTATCTTTAGTTAGTAAACTGTAGGTCGATGCAAGGAACCGTAGCTCGTATGACCAAAGCGTTCTTATATATCACAATATTATCTGGTTCCAAGCACATTAAATTTGTTTCATATCTGGTAATAACAGATATGAAGTCAAGTCCGGGGTCCGAATTCAGCATTTACATCCCCTTCCCTATCTCTAATATCAAGGAAGCTCTATTTGATTTAGTGTAAAATGACCTTAATGCAACTTCAAAAACAGGCCATTCATTGTAACAAAGTGATTCGACTAGTGTACCTTCGCGCAACATGACATTCTTGGCCATCAGCTGCCTCACGGTTCTGTTATAGCGAAGCTCCCCATCCCACAAAATACAGTCTTTGTGCTTCACTTCCGCCACGAGGCCATCGATAAGTCCTCGAAGAGTTGAAGTTGTCTCATTATGTTCATGTTCCATTACAGACAACTTTCCTTTCCGGTAATCAATCTCGTATAATAAGCCCGCGATGAGCAGACGCTGACGCTGTTTCTTCAGCTCCTCCTCCAAGTCCCTTTTCGCCATTCCGAAGGACGATTAAGTGCCTGCAATATCATTAATCAACCGAATAAACGGTTCAAATTAGATTACCCTTTCAAGACAATGATTAAAAACACTGCCAAGATTTGGAAGCTAAACAATAACCATAAGAAAGCAAAGCCATTTCATTTTGAAGATTTCAAAGCTCAAAACTTGATGATGGTGTAAAGTTCATACATTGAGATTAAAGGTGGGATTTTTATAAGGTTTGAACATGGCTAATTCAAGTCAAAATCCCCAAATCAAAATACTAGTATTAGTTTCTAAAATCAAATGTATTTAAACAAAACAAGAAATTTTCCCTTTGCATGAACAGAATCATACAACTTGAACAAGAAGATGGAAATGAGAAAGAAACCTGGAGTGAGAAATGGGTTGAACCTGTTCTCCTTCTTCTTTGCAAAAGCCCTAAAATGCAGGCGAAACGAGGAATGCAATTCGTTTTTGTTGTATTTGTACTGCCGCAGTAAGAGCTGAAGAAAGGTGGCAATATTTCACAGGAAGACCGAAGGTTATATGAAGAATTATCATGTATTACACGCAGCTGCATCTGAACAAAAATCCTATACCTTTATTATATACCAACACTAAAAAATTAAATTTTAATCTTTAATCTTAAATTCTAAATTCTAAATTTTAAGCCCAAAAAAATACCACATCCCTAATTCTCTAAACCCTAATTTTAAACTCTAAACCTATTTTCTAGTGTGGTGACATAAATATGAGCACAAAAAAGAAAAATGATTTCTGTTCGCTGCATCTGGAGACAGTTGCATATAAGATGGTCCAACTGATTCGGAACAAAAATCTTTTACTTTTTTTTGGTGCCCTATATATACTATGACACTAAAAAATTAAAACATAAACTCTAACCTTAAATTCTAAATCATATATTTTAAACTCTAAATGTTAAAGACTAAAACAATAAATCTTAAATCTAATTTTTCTTTTAATGTAGGACATAGGGACACGAGAAAGAAATCGAGGATTTCCATTCACCTATCTGACCCCACATACTTTTTTTATATATTAGCTTAATGCTCGTTTTAGTCGCTGAACTATATATTTTTTCTATATTGATATTAAAGCTGTTTTCATCGCAAATTGGTAGACGAACCGATGAAATTATGGTTGTTTTTTCGGTTAATTCAGCTGGTGACATAATTAAATTAAATAAAATCGAATTAATTATTTTTCTTTAATTGTTAATTAAATCAAAATTTGTTTGACAATTATTAGTCGAATTGAAAAAAGTTCGTTAATTCGGTCAGTTTTCGAATTAACTGAACATTGTTATAAGTTATAAGTTTTGTGTTTTTTCTTTAGTTATATTAGATTAATTTGAGTATTCTTTTTCTTTTGGTTACAAAGTGGTTAGGTTTTGAAATCTTAATAGGTCTAAGGTTAAAAATTAGTCAAGTCTCGTGACGAATATACGAGTAAAAAGTATATATATATATATGTAATACACAAAACTATTTAATATTTTGTATTTATTAACTAGTTTCAAATTAAATTAACTGGTAATTAAATTTAAAAAAAATTAATCGTTAAATGATCGAACACCTAATCAATTGACTGACTAACCAAAATAAAATTCGGTTCAATCAGTTAATTCGTTTTTAACCAAATAATGAACGCTATGAAATGTCAGGGGCCAATCATCTTATGGAACGTACTTAGGCTTTTAAGATGAACATATATTGTTAACCAGTATAGTTTACTTTAACAGGATCCAAATAGAGAGATGAAATTGAGAAAAATTGTTAAGCTTCGAGGCTAATGTGAATTTAGAAAAAGAACTTTGGGATTAAATTGAACAACTTTACAAAGTTAAAGATCAAACCTTGCTTAAAACCCTTTTCTTTCCAAAGCTAATAATAATGGCTCAAGGATAAGTAATCAGCTGAGCTTGGCTGGGGCAGCATCCGACAGGCCCAGTTATATAGTTCCCTGCTCAGTTAGTAACGAACCAAATATCCCACATCGCTAAAGAACTAATGAGTACAAGCATTCATAAAAACGAAAGAGCCGAGCCAAGTTTGTCCCTTCGGGGACATTCGATAAAATTGGAACGATACAGAGAAGATTAGCATGGCCCCTGCGCAAGGATGACACGCACAAATCGAGAAATGGTCCAAATTTTTTTCATTTCTATTTCTGCAAATTTTACAGCTCTGTTTCCATCTCTTTCTCGCTTCAGATCAGAATCTAGAGTTTTTTTGGGTTTGGTTCGATGTTCATCTTCATGACTTTCTCTTTCACTTCATATTGTAGTATTCTGGGTTTGTTTATTTGTTTTAGTAAATTTTTTGGGGTTTGATGTTCATCATCACGGGTTTTGTGCACCTAAGATTACAATTTAGAGTTTTTGTTTCTGGGTTTGGTCTGTTTTACTCTCTGAATCATTTCAGTGAATACCTCAAAATCTCTTAAACACAATTTACATTTGAGATTGACATTGCTGAATTAGCTTCTGCTTTTTCTTTTTTTTTTTGTTGATAATTTTGAGTAACCAAAAGACCTTTCAATTTCTAGTGTTAAAATTAATGGGAAAAACACATTTTTTATGATTAAATTATAGAAAATTGATGGTCTGTTTTATGCTTGCTGTGAAGTATGGAATTTCATGCCCTCACTTCACTTTGTAGCTGGAGCATTGGATTCTTTCTAAATTAGCTTTGCAATTTTAACAATATGATCTTCACAGGAATTTCTATTAGTAGTGTTTATATATATTTACACACCATAGCTAATTGTCTGGTATATTTAGCAGATTTGAAGAACTGGGATATGAATCTCTACACTTAGCCATGTGTCTCTTTGTAAACTTGTAAGTGTTCTTTAACAGGTTTTTAAATTTGCAATCAATTGATATCCCTTTCTCCATGAAAGTGGTTGATTTAGGCCTTTTTACACTAAATCATATGAAGTTCCTTAATACTAGATTTAAGTCACAACTTATAAGGGAAAGGTCATTTTTATTGGCACAAAGAAGTCGCAGCGTAAGGGTAGGGAAGGGGATGTAAATGTTTGGATTTGATTTCTGTAGGTCTATTTCTAATGAATAATATGATTATACTGTGTGCTTTACTTGAACTTGAAGGGTATAAATCTCAGAATGATATTGATCTGGAATGAAGAAGGTTGTTGAATCAGATGGAATTGCTTGGCATACTCGCTTTAATTTTCATTTTAGATATATGAACCATCTTTTGTCGACATTCGCTGGACAAACCTGCAGTTAAAACCGAATCTTGTTATCGAATTTGCCCTCTTTAGAAGATTATATCAAGAGGGATTTAGTGGTTGTATTAGAATTGTTAAAAGTAAAACCTATTTGGCTTTCTATACTACATGTGCAGCACAAGCCTGCATGGCATGGTAATTCAAACTAGAGGGAATGCATAAAAAACTCTCAAGTGGAACCATCAATTTGATTCTTGCTGCTTCCTTAATATCCTTTATTGTCCGTTGATTTGTTGCAATTACTAAGCTATAAGTTCTTGTGGTGTATGCAATTTCGCCCTTTATGTCACTTGAAAATGGGGACCGGCACTTGGCTCTGACTTTTATGTCACTGGAAATCAATGAAGATACTTGGCCAATATCACTCTATAGACCTTTTAAACTTTATCCTTTTGGTGCCTAATTGGCCTAAAAGAAAAAAAGTAGTGAAGATTTTCTATCATTACAGTTTGCAAATGGATCCATTCTTTCCATCTCTGTTTCTCCTTTTCTCCCTTCTAATATGGCTTAAACTGGCAAAACGGGGGCATCTTAATCTGCCTCCGTCGCCCCCAAAGCTTCCGGTTATTGGCAACATCCATCAACTCGGCAAACTTCCGCACCGCTCGCTTCGAGACATCTCCAGAAACCATGGCCCCCTCTTGCTTCTACAGCTGGGGTGGAACCCAACTTTAGTTGTTTCATCAGTGGACATGGTTAGAGAGATTGTGAAAAACCATGACATCGTCTTCTCCAACAGACCAAGGACCACGGCTGTGAATAACATGTTCTATGAATCGAAGGGTCTCGGGTTTTCGCCCTACGGCGACTACTGGAGACAGGTTAAGAAGATGAGTGTCGTCGAGCTTTTCAGCCACCGAAGAGTGAATTCGTTTCAGTTTGTAAGAGACGAAGAAGTTGAACTTGTTATAAACAAGATCCGCTGCGCTTGTCTCGAAGGAGAGTCCGTTAATCTAACGGAGATGCTCATGTTCGTTTCGAGTAACATAGTGTCCCGGTGTGTTCTTGGTCACAAAAGCGAAAACCAAGACGGGTGCAGCAAGTTCGGGCAGTTGGCGAAAAGGATGTTGATGCTCTTCACCGGCTTCTGTATCGGCGATATGTTTCCTTACTTGAAGTGGCTCGATGTGGTTACCGGATATATTCCGAGTATGAAAGCGTTGTTTGCAGAATTCGATGCATTCCTCGACGAGGTAATTGAGGAGCATAGAACTCTGGAGAAACATGAACAAGTTCCGAATAAAAAGGACTTCGTCTCCATCATTATGCAACTCCGGAAGGATGGCATGTTCGAAATGGACCTCACTCAAGACAACATCAAAGCAATCTTACTGGTTTGTTACTCAACTTGTTTCACTTTGTTTTCTTCATCTACAACTAGATCGAAGTGTTTAATTTAGATTACTGCAGGACTTGTTCGTTGGAGGAACCGATACCACCACAACGACAACAGAATGGGTAATGGCCGAGCTTATGAGGAATCCAAGTGCCATGAAAAAAGTCCAAGATGAGGTAAGAGCTGTGGTGGGGGACAAACCTAGAGTAGACATGGAGGATATCAATAGAATGGAGTACTTAAAATGTGTAATCAAGGAAACTTTACGACTACATCCGGCTGCGACTTTTGTTTTTCGGAAAACATCAACGAGTGTTAAACTGGGACGTTACGACGTACCTTCGGATACCACGACCATGATCAACATATGGGCCATTCATAGAGATCCGGAATGGTGGGAGAAACCAGACGAGTTCATCCCTGAAAGGTTTGAGAACAGCTCCGCTGATTTTCAAGGCCATGATTTCCGCTACATCCCGTTTGGTTTCGGAAGGAGATCGTGTCCCGGGTTGCCATTCGGAGTTGCTTCGGTAGAGTATGTGTTGGCCAACCTTCTCTATCAGTTTGACTGGAAGTTACCTGCCGGCGAAACTGCCGAGAACTTGGACATGTCTGAAGTCTACGGCATCACAACCACCAAGAAAACCCCTCTTCATGTTCTGCCGATATCTCATTCATCTTTCTAGATGAATCACATGTACTGATCTAAAATCAAAAACATCTATATGTAGTGATTATGAACTATTCCTATGCTTAGAGCAATAGTTACGAACTAGAATCAATCATAACAAGCACGAAACCGTATAATTTAATTTCAATGAATGCAACAATTATAATCACAATCAATCATTACAAACATTGAACTGTAACACTAACTCAACAACTAAATCCATTCGAACCAGAATTAACTAGAAAACCTACACATGATTATGAATCTATTCAGATGTCTATATCCCATGGTAAGAGACATGATAAATACATGCAAATTAATTAGTATTAGTTGATTAGTTAGCTTAAATATAATAAAATCCACCATGTCTCCTAATTTATTTGTTATGTATGTCTATTTTAAGGTAAAACCCTAAAACTCTAACACCTAACCCCTAAACCTGACAGAATGTGTAAACTTTATTTTCCTTGTTATATCAGATGCTGAGTTGGAGTTTAATTTACAAGGTCATAAAATCAAACAACAAATAGCATCGACTAGTCAAGTGATTGATTATTCAATAATGCGTGGAAGCATCGACTAGTCAAGTGATTGATTATTCAATAATATATAAATATGTACATATATAATCATCATGATATCATCTACAGGGGAAAATAACACTACAAAATTGCTTGAGCATATAATATATTCCACAATTATTGTAAAAAGAAAAGATAAAACTGCTAAAGCATGCACAACAAACTGGATACCAAAAGAAAAAGCATTTAGCCACGAACCTCATCACTTTCATTTGATGTTGCCGAGGGGGGTTTATGATTCAGATGGTTTACAGCGCAGCTTTTCTCACAGCTTGTTTTGAATATATATATATATATACACACGCACTATTATGCTTTCATTCACCACATGGTACTCCTAAAAGACTGCAAGTAGAGTCCATCGGATTGATCCAAGTTCGCATTATAACGTATAGTATGCCAGATTATCGACACCATCTAAAGATGACAACATGAACAGGATATAAACATTTCTTGAATTTCCCATTTTTTCTGGAAATTCAGTCGAATATAAACTTTCAAATAAGTGAGCTTACCACTGCATCCAAATGCCTTGCATTCAAGAGCAACATCAAGATCATGTGAGAGCTTACTCCTGCAATATAACTCAATTGTCTTATAAAATCTTTCATATTTTTAATATGCTTTCACAAATATAAAGCTAAAACCTAATAATTTTGGGTAAGAATACAATAAAAATATACAAATATATCGAAACACGTTAAACCAAGTGCTTCTAAGTATCTTCTCTTCGGTTACTCATAGTGCGGAGACAAATCCAATCAGTAAATTAAAACCCTACGAACCAAATTTACAACATATACAAATTCACACATAATCATGAAAATAAAAATTGCACATTATGTGCTTATACATATCAAGACGTACTGAAATTATGATCACCTGGCCTTGGTTGAGTGCAACTCCTACATATTGCAGTCATAAATCAAAGATTGACGCCCACATACCCATATTGAGCACTGCTGGACGACAACCCCCGACCTTCTCAACACTCATGCCTAGTACTCATTGAAAGAGTGGACAAAACCAACAATAGAGAGAAAGATAAAAGATGGTTTATACATCTAAAATTACAGATTTATCCATCGGTTAAGCTGTGGTAGAAACAGTTAACTGCAGGTTTGTCCAGTGAATGTCGACAAAAGATGGTTTATGCATCTAAAATGAAAATTAAAGCGAGCATGATAACCATTTCCATCTGATTCAACAACCTCCATTCCAAATCATTATCATTCTGAGATTTATACTCTTCAAGTTACTTGGTATAAATACCAGAAGTATGTACTCAGCAAAGCACATGGTATGATCATTATTCATCAGCAATAAGCCAACAGAAACCAAATCCGAACATTTACATCTAGGGGTGTAAACGAGCCGAGTCGAGCTCGAGTCGTTCTGAACTCGAATCGGCTCGTTAAGAACTCGAGTCGAGTTCGAGCTTGATTCAAGCCCAATCGAGTAGCTCGTCATTTGTCACGTCTCATTTAACGCCCTATCAAGAAAATCTTTGATACACAAGTTGTGTAAACTTTAATTTTAGGGTTTAGGGTGTTAGTTTAGGGTGTTAGTTTAGGTTGTTGGGTTTAGAATTTAAGATTTTAAGTTTAGGAATTTAGATTTTAAATTATAAAAAATAAAAAATTTAGTATATTATATTTTCTAATAACTCGCGAACTTTTTGAGTCGGGTATCAAGTAGTTCGGCTCGGCTCGTTAAGAACTTGAGTCGAGTTCAAGCTCGAGTCTAATCGAGTCGAACTTTGACCAAACTTTGACCAAGTCGAGCTCGAGTAGCTCACGATATGTCTCGTCTCTTTTACAGCGCTATTTACATCCCCTTCCCTATTCTTACTCTACGACTTCTTTGTGCCATAAAAATGACCTTTCTTTCATAAGTTGGGACTTAATCTAGTATTAAGGAACTTCATATGATTTAGTGTAAAAAGGCCTAAATCAACCACTTTCATGGAAAAAAGGATATCAATTGATTGCATAAACACATTGAAAATTTAAAAACCTGTTCCAAAGAGACACATGGCTAAGTGTAGAAATTCATACCCCAGTTCTTCAAATCTGCTAAATATACCAGACAATTAGCGATGGTGTGTAAATATATATAAACAATACTAATAGAAATTCCTGTGAAGATCATATTGTTAAAATTGCAAAGCTAATTTAGAAAGAATCCAATGCTTCGACTACAAAGTGAAATGAAAGGTCCTCTGGGTACTTAAAATTATCAAAATAAAAAGGCAGAAGCTAATTCAGCAAACAAACCCAGAATCACTCTAAACTACAATCTGAAGTGAAAGAGAAAGCCATGAAAATGAACATCGAACCAAACCCAGAAAAATAATTAAACAAAAAACTTTAAATCCTGAAGCGAGAAAGAGATGGAAACGGAGCTGTAAAATTTGCAGAAATATATAAACCCAGAATCTCGATTTGTGCGTGTCATCCTTGCGCAGTGCCATACTAATATTCTCTGTATTGTTCCAAATTTATCGGATATCCCCGAAGAAGGGACAAAATTAACTCGACTCTTTCTTCTATATGAATGCTTGTATTGTTCAGTTCTTTAGCTATGTGGGATATTTGGTTCTTTTCTAACTGGGCTGTGAAGTATGTAACTGAGGCCTAGATGGTGACTAAGTCTTTGATTAAGAATGGGTCCCAGTCCGACACATCAACCCAACCACAGGCCAGCTCAGCTGATCACTTTATTCTTAGCGTTGAAAATAAAGGGGTAAATCAAGGTTTGATCCTGAACTTTGTGTAGTTGTCTAATTTAATCACTAATTTCTTTTTTTTTCTGATTCCAAAATAAAAAAATGAGATATAGTTAGGGTTAAAACGAGCATCATACGATTATATAAAAAAAATCTTTGTACTTTTTTTATTTTGATTTGAAAGAGAGTATGCCCTTAGGCTTTAGGTCATTCCAACAAGAAGGTTACCCTGGGTGTTACATTCATCGTCCAAAATGTTTAAAGCTATATCAGGTGGATTACGAAAACCATAATAGTCAAATGAGTATTTTCTAGTTAATCTAGTCATGCCATCGGCTAGTCTATTACCTTCCCGAAGGATATGTACCATCTCAACCTCCCAATTACGTCTCAAAATGATCCCATTATGCTGCAAAATGGGCATAAGACTCTCATTCGAAAAGGGATCGTTGAGCATCTCAACTCCTTCAACATTATCAATCGCAACTGTAACTCGATGCAGTCTAAGTGCAAGAAGCACTTTTTTTTCTTCAAAGCATACAACAAATAAACTCGACATGACTTGAAAAAAAAAAGAGTGAGTTATAAAAAAAGAGACTCGTCAACCTAATTAAATCAAAATTTTATGACTTGACAGATTCAACCGAATACTCACCCCTAATCATTCCAAGATAATAATCAGTTTAAAACATTAGATTGTAACATCAACATAACAATTATCTGAGTCATAACAGTTCTAAATCAAGTAAGGCAAGTAGATGTTGGATCAATGCATAATACAAATCACAATTGGCATTATAAAGATAGAAACATGGGTAAAATCCTTGTGATAATGATGGCTGAATGTTTGGAAACAAGGAAAGGACCATTGGTTCAGAAGCTTGAAAGATTTACCAACAAGGTTTCAATGCTGAAAGGCAGCTTGAAGAATCTTCTTGCTTGTTTGCAAAACCATAATGCAAGACTCTCTGATCTGTTTTTATGAAGGCCATCCGCGATGTGTAAGGTTTCAGGGTTGTTCTTCTGGAATTGTTGGCCGGAAAATGGGCATCCAACTAGAACAGACCATCTAGAGAACATAATTTAGTTGTGGCAATGCCTGTCTATAGAACCGAAGCCTAGACCGAACACGCTTGTAGTAATGTAAGCACTAGAGCAACTTTCAAGACTCCGGCAACGACAAAGGGGCCCTCGAGATGCATCAGGACACAGTTCTCATCTGAATTTGTGGTATACTCCGAAGAAATATCCTCTGCAATGGAACATGGAAACATTATCTCATGTCCTCAGCCATCTGCTTCTCCATCAAGTACATAAAACCGAAAGCTTTTACTATTGCAGATGATATATTAATGAGCAACATACCTTGAACTCGAACATATATGTTCGACTACCGATCACCGTGCAGTTCTTAAATTCAATAATATCTGAAATCCGTTTCTCAAAGCCTCATCCACAAAAAATAATAGAAAAGTTAAGTATATTAGTGCTAATTAGCGGTAGCTAAGCTAAAAACTATACGACTGAGAAGTATAATCTTAAAAGAATTAATGGATGGGATAGAAATCGCCTGCCCCCTAACTAATAATTACGTTTAGGGTATAGGGAATTGGGGTATCTCATTTCTTTTGCTGCCTTAAATTTAAGTTGTATATGAGTTAAGAGTATCGCCCTTGATCACACTTTAAAATATGATATTCACCCAAAGAAGGATTCATCCAGAAATATGATTATAGGGATGCGTTTACCGGGAGTCAAACCCTGATCTATTGCTTGGAAGGCAATTATCCTAACTATTGGACTACAAATGCAACACATCATTTGGTAATATAAAAACCAATATGCCAAAATAACCATTTTATTAACAGTAGACAGTGTTGAATTATGGTTAAAACCTAATAGGATGAGGAAATGAAATAACGTAGGGTACATAAGAGGATGGCCAGGCTTTCATTCACCACATGCTACTCCTAAAAAACAAGAAGTAAAGTTCATGGAATCGATCCAGGTTCACATTATAGCATATAGTCCTCCAGATTATTGGCATCGTTTAAAGATGACAACATGAACAGGATATAGACATTTCTTGAAGTTTCCCTTTTTTTCTGGAAATTCACTTGAACATAAAGTTTCAAATAAGTGAGCTTACCTCTGCATCCAATTGCCTTACACTCAAGAGCAACATCAAGAAAGATTTAGAGCGTACCCCTGTAATATAATTCAATTCTCTTATAAAATCTTACATGTTTTTAATATGCTTCCATAAATATAAAGTTAAAATCTGATAATTGTGGGTAAGGGTACAATATAAATATACAAATATATGGAAACATACTAAACCAACTGTTCTAAGTAACTTCTTTCCGATTACAAATAGTGTGGAAACAAATCCGATCAATAAATCAAAGCCATATGACCGAATTTACAACACATCAAAGTTCACACATGACCAAGAAATAAAAATTGAACATTATGAGGCTTTTTTATATATATATATATATATATATCAAGACTTGTGAAATCATGATCAGCTGGCCTTGGTTGACCGCAACTCCTACATATTGCAGGTAGTCCTAAATCAAAGATTGACATTCACATACCCATATTGAGCACGGCTGGACGACAATCCCGGACCTTCTCAACACTCAAATATGTCCTAGATTTCTAGTACTAATTGGAAGAGTAGACGAAACCAATCAATGGAAAAAAGATAAAATAAACTAAAACAAAAAGTGGCATGCAAGCATGTGCTTACCGTAAAGCAAGAAATATATTAGTTTAAAACCTGCAGAGACTGAATGTATGTGAGAGAAAAGAGGTAGCCTAAAAAGTTCTTATTTGAATAGTTTGAAGCACAAAAAGCTTAGTGAATTATTGATGTGTACTAATGAGGTCAACAAAAACAATAGCTTCAAGTAACAAACAAGATAACAAAGAAAAACATTTAACCACGAACCTGATCATCTGCATTCGATGTTGTTGAGGGGTTTCTTTGACTCAGATGGTTTCTCAGCTTCACAATTTTGTCTATTGTACTTTGTCCTACAAGGATAGTTGACATTGCTACTTTTCTCATAGTTTGTTCGGATAATATACAATAACACCAGCAAAAATTGCAAACTATTGGTATTCAGTATTATATCAGCAAATCAGAGTGGCGCAGCAGAAGCGTGGTGGGCTCATAACCCACAGGTCCCATGATCGAAACCTGGCTCTGATATATTTCTGAGTAAGCTTACATTTGGCAACAGATAAATTACGTGTAATGCTTTGACTACAAAGTGAAAAAACCAGAATATTGAGCCTTTTGGCTCTACTATACTGCTTGGTCTGATTAGTGGCTAGGGCACTTCGCAGTTGCGTATCCCAGGATGGGAGCAAATCATGGCAAACAGCTTCCTTCAGATGATTTGAAGATCGAGACAGATGGCAATTTCAGATGCCCAAAGTGGTAGTAGACTAGGGCTTACCAGGTTCCTAAAGTGGTTCTACATTAGCTTCATCGTTGGAGAGGCTATTTTTTTCCAGACAGAGTTCATTCTATTTTTTCAATATTTCAATGACAGAATGTTGAATAGAAAATCAACAAAAGCTTTTGCCAGCTTCGGCAACCAACGCTCGGAGATTGTGCTTATCAGAAGCTTCAAGCCAAAATTGGTGGCACTGGCAGCCATTGACAAAATGCTATTAAGAACTGGGAGCTTCACTGTTGCTCAATACAAGTTACTGGCAGTCTGGTACCAAGAGAAGTGTAATGGCATATTTACTATTAACAAATCTAACATGTACAGTTTCTTGAGCTCCTCCATGTAATCACAAATTTCTCTCTCCCGAAACCACATAGATGTATGTATTCCATGCCAGTCGAATAATTGCAGATGTCCGGCTCTTCCCTCGACCATGAGCAAGCCACCCAAAGAAACATTTCCTGCCACGAACCGTGAAGCAAAGTAGTCCCAGACGATTTAACAAGACTGTAGTTGTTTCACATCCGGACAAATAAATGATCCCTCGTCTCAACTTCAGTTTCACATAACAGACATTCCAATCTTACTTGCTAATCCCAGTCCAGTAAACGATCCTTCATTGGAAAATGATTCAGCAAAGCAAACCAAGCAATAAACGAAGCTGGTTTACCTTTTTATGACCTTTGCTGGAAGAAGAAAAATTTGACACCAGAAATGGTGAATGCTAAAAATGACTGCAAGAGCTGCAATCTTTTAAAATGTAAAACAGACCAGCAATGCATCAACAGTAGCAGAAGCATTTCGCATTTTGATCACTTAGAATGGTTCTTCCTAGATTTTTGGGGTAAGGAATACATCAGTAATCACAAGTCTTGGACTATAGCAATGCATTCAGTAACACCCCACACCCTGGAATGAAACCTGTGTCTTTCAACAACCACTTTCTACTTCAAATCATTAACTTTGTTTAATGTTGAAATGTTTTAGTATAGCTATGCTTGAAATAGATGTCATTAGGGTGTAAATGTCTGATCATCCATGATCGTATATGCAACGAGCCCTTTCACGTAGCCACCTCCATTTGCTGTGGATGATGTTGAAACCTTATTCGGGGAATTTCACAAATATTTCAGGGGAGTTCATGACTATAGAGCAAGGGCAGCTAGTTGTTTGATCATTTGCATAATACATACGACAATCGGTATTATATCCATGTGAACAATGGTAAAATTTGTGTTGTTATTATCTCCTATGGCTACACAGCTCCTGAGTATATCACAACAGGTAGCTTTCTAACTTGACACCGTCTTTATTTTCCAAAAGGCTTGATTGGTAGACATGAACACATCATTATATATCCTATACGATTCATATTTTAACTTAAAATTTAATTTTATGAAGGCCAGTTATCTGCAAGAAGCAATGTGTATTGTTTTGGGGTTGTTCTTCTTGAGATGTTAAGCAGCCAGCGAGCATTGGACAAGCACAGACATCATGACAGAAATTGTAACAAAAGATAAAAGAAATAACAATGAAAGCCTAGACCGAACACACCTGTAGTAAATGAAAGCACTAGAGCAACTTTTAAGACTCCGGCAACAACAAAGGGGTCCCTTGAGATGTGCATCGGGACATAGTTCTCATCTGAACTTGTGGTATGCTCCGGAGAAATATCCTAATGAACTCTGCAATGGAAAGTGGAAACATAAAACCGAAAAGAGTTTGATGCAGTGTTTTTACTATTGCAACAGAAGATTTCATACACGTCCTATTAAGTAGTGATGGGGAATGCGTTTGCGTGAGTTGAACCCGGATCTATTGCTTGGAAGGCAATTATCCTAACCGTTGGACTACAAGCGCTACACATTATTTACCGATATAAAACCCTATCTGACACAAGAAGCTTTTTATTTACAGTAGGCAGTATCTTCCATTGAATTATGGCTAAAACCTAATAGGATGATTGAATAAGAAAATGATGCTCCCTCCGTCCTAAAAATAATGTCCTTTGTTGACTTTTCACGTAATTTTAAGAAGAAAAATTGTGTAAGAGGTGTGTTGTAAAGTAATTAAAATGACAATTTCATCCTTAAAAAGTTAAAGTTTGTTTTATTGGAAAACTAAAAAGAGGGTAGAAAAGGAAATGTGTTTAGTAAAAGTTGTTGAGTTTTTCAAGATGACAATTTAAGTGTGACAATTTTAAAACACAAAAGGGACATTTTTTATGGGACAGAGGGAGTATAACATAAGGTACATAAGAGGATTTTCAGGCTTTCATTCAACACATGCTACTGCTAAAAGACTGCAAGTAAAGTTCCATGGGATCGATATGGTCGGCCAGATTACCGATACGTTTAAAGATGACAACATGAACCGGATATAAACCTTTCATAGAGTTGCCATTTTTTTGGGAAATTCAACTGAATATAAGCTTTCAAATAAGTGAGCTTACCACTGCATCCAATTGCCTTACATTCAAGACCATCAAGATCAAGTGAGAGGTTACCCCTGCAATATAACATCAATACTATGGAACTTCGGGTCTGACCTTTCATTATAAGTGTCGACTATGGTTACATATATATCCTTTAGAAAACCCATAAACTGTTGAAATGGAGCTCAATTTGCTGTTTTACTTCTCTGGATCAGATAAGATCATTCTACTGCTACCGTTTTCAGGATTCTCTGGTTCAGTCCTGAAGCACTTCTTCTGCTGCTAATAACCAGGGCTTCAAATTCTCTTCCAAAAATAGTGATAATCATGTACATGTCATCAAATCAGAGTGGCGCAGCAAAAGCGTGGTGGGCCCATAACCCACAGGTCCCAAGATCGAAACCTGGCTCTGATATTACTTATTAAGCTTACAATAAATTTGAAGCAATATTGAAACATATTTACTTCTCAAAAAAATGAAGGAAATTTTAACTCTTATGATGGGTCTCACCCGATTGATTTACGAAACTTGTCAAGGTATGAGAAGTTAGGCCAATCAGCCACCAAAAGGATAAAGTTTAAAAGGTCAATAGAGTGATACTGGACGAGTATCGTCATTCCCATTCTCAAGAGACATAGAAAAGACTAAATTGCATACACCATAACAACTTATAGCACCATAACTATATATATAACAAATCAACGGACAATAAAGGATTGTTAAGGTAGACACAGGTTCTGCTTGGGGAATTATCAATCGAATACAAACACCCTCCAATGGCAAGGGAAGAATATATACTATATTACATTCCAACGAAGTTGGAGTCGAAAAGTACCTTAATACTAATGTTAGATTGCAACTTTTGTTGTATAAAAAGTAGACCATGCATTTGCTGGGAGTTGAACTCAGGTCTATTGCTAGAAAGGCAATTATCCTAACCGTTCGACTACAAACGCAATACATCATTTAGCAATATAAAACCCTATCCGACAGAATAAGCTTTTTATTAACAGTATACAATATCTTCCATTGAATTATGGTTAAACACTAATAGAATGAGGAAATGATAAAAGGTAGAGTAGATAAGAGGACTGTCATGCTTTCATTCCCCACATGCTACTGCTAAAAGACCGCAAGTAAAGTTCATGGGATCGATCCAGGTTCACATTATAGCGTATAGTCCTCCAGATTACTCACACCGTTTAAAGATATGAACCGAAAGTAGTATTAAAAAGGCCTAGATCAACCATGGCTCTATATGCAAACTCCAGTTCGAAAACATGACATTTACTGTAACAATGATTCCATAAATGTATGGTCTTCTCAGTATGTATGCATATAATTTAAAGTACCTTCGCGCAACACTGAGTTCTCATCCGTCTGCTCTCTCATGGATATGTTACATCAAAGCTCCCGATCTTTTCCGACAAATTCCCATACCAAGAAACATGAATTTGATCACAAAATGAATTACTTTCAAGGGGAAAGGGATATCAATTGATTGCATAAACACATTGCACTTACAATTTTCCAAAGAAAAACATGGCAAAGTGTAGAAATTCATAGTCCAGTTCAACGAATCTGGTAAATATATCAGACAATTAGCAATGGTGAGTAGTAAATATATAAACCCTATGAATTAGAAATTCTTGTGAAGATCACATTGTCTAAATTGCAAAGCTTTAGAAAGAATCCTATGGTTCAATTACAAAGTGAAATGAACATCAAACCCAGAAAAAAATTGCAACCTTAAGTACACAAAACCGTGAAGATGAACATCAAACCCATGAAAACTTTAAACTACAATCTGAAGTGGAACCCCCCCCATGAGATGAACATCGAACCAAACCCAGAAATATAAATAAACCAAAAAAACTCTAAATTCTGAAGCGAAAAATAGATGTAAATGGAGCTGTAAAATTTGCATGAATTTATGAAAAAAATTTGAACCATATCTCGATTTGTGCGTGTCATACTTGCGCAGGGGCCATGTTAATCTTCACCATATGGTTCCAATTTTATCGGATGTCCCCGAAGTCCTCTTTCTTCTTTATGAATGCTTGTACTATTTAGTTCTTTAATGATTTGGGATATTTGGTTCGTTTCTAACTGAGCAGGGAACTATGTAACTGGGCCTGTCGGACGCTGGCCACAGCCAAGCTCAGCTGATTACTTATCCTTGAGCCATTATTATTAGCTTTGAAAAGAAAGGGGTTTTAAGCAAGGTTTGATCCTTAACTTTGTAAAGTTGTTCAATTTAATCCATAAGATCTTTTTCCAAATTCACATTAGCCTCGAAGCTTAACAATTTTTCTCAATTTCTTCTCCGAATTCCAAATCTTCTAAAGTATTTTCACATGATACTCTAAATCATACAACATGATACAGAACAATTTCAAGCGATGATATAGAACTATTTCCAAATGTCACAACATTATTTTTAGAATCAAATCAAAAATAGAAATAAAATTAAAAATTTGTTTAATTTTGAGACTCCAAAATTAGCAATATCATACAACCTGAATAGAAGAAAAAGGAAGAACACAAGATATAATTGAATCGATCATATGTTTATCCGAATTCAAATAAACATCCCACTCAACCATAAACACGAGATAAAAATAATTGGTAAATACAAATATTCTAGGAAATTGAAGTAAAAATTCATCCAAATTGAAATACAAAAGCATAAAAGCAAATACAAAAAGATTAACATAACAATGAAAAGTGGATGGCATATTAAACAGTGATAGAAATTAACATTATTTAAAAAAATTATTATGAAAAATATTTAAAAAGGTAAATTTATGAGGACCAAATACTTGCTTATTATAAAAAAAATTAATGTTTTTTTATATGTGCAGGTCACGACCTCACTAATTCCTGCATAGTTTCACCTCTATACATATAGCTTCAATTCAAGGTGCATGTTGGTATCTTAATTTTTTTGGGTCAATTTTAGTATCTAAACTTGGTTTTTAAGATTCAATTTTGTATTTAAAGTTTTTTTATTCAATTAGGTACCTAAAATTGGCTTTTAGGTTCAAATTGATCGTCTACAGGTTTAGTCGGATTGTACTTAAGCGGTTCGGCTACTCCTTGATGTTTCGGCCCCTGTGAATACTTTGCCTATTGTTCGTGTCATCTCTTTGTTTTGTGCTCGTGCTTGGTATACTGAGTTAATTTCAATTCCACGTGAATGTAATATGGTGGCGGATGGTATGTCCATGTTGGTGTCTTCGCAGAGTTATCAGCTCTCAGTTTTTGATGTTGCTCCCGAGTCTATTTAGGCTTTGCTAGATCGTAATATATCCGGCCTCCCTTACTGTAGAACCACTCGTCTCTAGCTCTCTCTGAGTGTCTCCTCAATTCAAAAAAAAAAAATCTCTTGTTGTCCTAAATTGATACTTACGGTAAGTAACATATTTGAACCATGAAATCAAGCTTAAGTTCAAATAGGTAGTTAAAGTAGCTTGTCTGCATGGTGTTTGTGCGTTATCGATTGGCTAAGATTAATAAACAGATATTATCATGCAATCACACTAAAATATTAAAAAATTTAAATGCTTGAAATGAAAGTGATGAAATCACAAATGAGTTTCAAAAATTACAATAAAAAATAACAAAACATGGGCACAAATTAAAAGCTGCTTTGCCTCCAACCTCCATATTCCTCAACCAGCAATACAATCCAACAAAAACAACCCCATAGTAATACTATCTTATTCAAATTCGACCAATATTTTAAAATCAGTAAAATAACATTGTTTTATATAAACAAATAGTACTATAAAATGATCCCACTCATTCATAATAAAATCACAAATTAAGAATGAAAAAGGCATAATAACAAAGAAAACCCTCGACGTTTGCTTTATTTTCAATTGCACCCTTAACATTATCATGTCACATTACTAAAATTGTTGACTGTCAGTCGACCAGGACTTTGAAAATTGAGACTTTATGGTTCAAATTGTAAAGAAACACTTTAAGAACGCAATTGAAAAATCGAGAGTTTACATACCTTTGTGGTGAAAGAAACACCAACTGTAATATCTCCACGATAACTGTTTTCAGCATTAACTGTTCTGCTTCGGAAATTTTGAGTTTTAGACAATGGGAGTTTGGGTTTCGAATTTTAAGGGTATTGATAAAAATGTAGTTTTTTTTTTGAAAATCTAACTTGGATCTGGTTTTAAATGGAGGAAAGAGGCTATTTAAAGTTATCTTCTGATTACGCTGGCGTCGACGAGCGGCGGATGACGGTATTGCGCGGCAGTTGATATGGCGGAGGGCCGCTGGTTTATGAAAAAATCTTGAGTTCTTGAAGAACTCAAAAACATTGAAGAACAGTTAAGAGAAAATGATTTTTGGGTGTTTTGATCTGATTTTTGAATAGGAAATGTTTAAAAATCTGTTTATTTTTTTTGGCTTTTATACATGTGGTTTTAAAACAAATGGGTTATTTACGATTTTAAATCCCTCCGTATTTTAAAAATTTTCACCTTAGCCCTTTTGCATTTCGTTAAATCTTTTAGTTCTGTCCCTTCTTCAAAATTAATCTGGTTTCCAGTGGTCAAATACCCCTTTCAGTCCCCTGAATTTGTTTTTTTAATTTGATCCCGAGTTCATGGGTTTATTTCCCCTCCTAACCCATATGTTTTGTGTTTATCTTATTGCTTCCCTCAATTATCATACATACTTAGTTTCTGTCCTGTTAATTTATGTTTTTAAATTTCAGTCTTTATTAAATGTTTATGCTCTATATATGTTGCATTGTTTTTCAATATATTAAATAGAATATATAATATATAGTATATGTGTATACATGGCTTTTCTTTTAAACCGTGTATATATATATATAATGTGTTTATAGTATATGTGCATGTATGTAAATATTATTATTATATTCATGTTTGTTTATAAGGTATATATATATATATATATTATTATATTATTTTTTATATATTGGTCCTTTATTTATTTTATTTATGTTACCCTTCATTTATATTACTATTTATTTATGTTAGCATTCATAACTTGTTTATGCATGATTAATTGTTACGTTTATTTATCGTATTAGTTTATTTTAGTGCTCGAGGTCCCGATATTTTAGTGGGAGTGTCGTCCCGAGTCTGCAGGCGCCATCTCCTTTGGTATCGTGGGTTGCAAGTTAGGTGTTCAATTTGCATGGTCATGCATACATGCATTTTTAGGAATTAAAATCAAATTAATTTGAATTTTTATTTTCCTTAATAATTACTATGCGAACCTTTAGGTTAGGGCTGTAAATGAGATGAGACAGATCGCGAGCTACTCGAGCTCGACTCGGTCAAAGCTCAACTCGATTGGACTCGACTCGGTCAAAGCTCAACTCGATTGGACTCGACTCGAGCTCGAACTCTGCTCGAGTTCTTAACGAGTCGAGCCGAGCTACTTGATACCTGACTCGAAAAGCTCACGAGCTACTCAAAAATATAATATACAATTTTTTATTTTTTATAATTTAAAATCTAAATTCTTAAACTTAAAACCCTAGACATAATTCTTAAACCTTAAAATCTAAATCCTAAATTCTAAACCCGACAACCTAAACCTCTAAACCCTAAACCCTAAGATTAACAAGCTTGAGTTTACACAACTTGTGTATCAAAGTTTTTTTCTTGATACGGCTTTAAATGAGACGTGACAGATGGCATGCTACTCAAGTCCGAAACGGTCAAAGATTGGTCAACACTTGACTTGATTGGGCTCGAATCAAGCTCGAACTCGACTCGAGTTCTTAACGAGCCGAGTCGAGCTCAGATTTCTCAGGCTCGTTAAAATTAATTCAAGCTCGAACTCGAGTCGAAATCTTAACGAGCCGAGTCGAGCTCAGCACTACTGGAACTCGACTCAGCTCGTTTACACCCCTACTTTAGGTACCAAGTTTGGGCGTTGTGGGGTGTTAATCCTTTCTCATACTTAACCAACTCCCCACCTAAATTTTTCTCTGGTTTTGTTTTTATCGGTGTCCGGTCTACCCTCTTTTTAAAATGATCGGTGGCGACTCCCTAATTTTCACAAAAAATGAATTTTGCCAGATTCCCCTTTTTAAATTGAATCTTTTATGAAAAACGGGAAACATTTTTCGATTTTAAGAAAACAAGTCGCTACACCTATCAATCAAAACCATGAAAAATAGGGGTTGAGGGAATATCTTTAGTTCAATTTTTCACAAGTTTCACATCATCAATCTATAATTTTTTTTTTGAATTAAAAAGAGGCCCGAAAAGGCTTACAAAACTAATGGAGAAGCATCCATGGCAAGGAGAGGCTCTAGAAGTTCAGGAGGACTGTCAAAAAGTTGCGTGGAAAAACATGAATGATTAGCAAGCTTGGCTAGATTGTCTGCGGGTTTATTTTCTTCTCGCGATGTCCAAATGAATTCTGTCACCCAACCCCGAGAATTGAGAGCATGAATCGCCCGAACAAGAGGCAAAAGACTAGATCGAGCATCGGAGTCATGAAGCAAATGAATAGTCTGCTTACAATCAGATTGAATTTGCAATACCTCAGCACCATAAGACCACGCTAGTTGAAGACCGATATAGATATCCCAAAGTTCGGAATGTAATATATCTCTTTTTGCCAATTGATTTAAAAAAAACAAATAACCAATTACCTCTATGATTACAAAGCAGTGTTCGAGCCATGCATTACCGAGCCGTCGACATTCAAACACACCCATCCTGGATCCGGGCGTTGCCATTGATTCTGTACCGGCGCGTGTAAAATAGGGGTTGTGGTTTTAGACAACCAACGATCCTGATAATACTGAGCCAAAATTAAAATTTGGGAGAAAACCAAGTCAGGAGTAATGTTGGACTGATTGAATACGGTATCATTACGGTTCTTCCATGTTTGCCAAACAAAAGAAGTGAACACAATGGGCCAGGGAGTATTCCATCCGGTAAGCATTGCATTTGCGCTTAAATTTTACTTCAGCCATTCATATAGGGGAAGAGAGAAGAAAGATCGAGACAAGCAAACACGAACAAACTTGTTCTATAATCTTTTAAAACTAATAGACTGGAACCCTAAGCCCGCCTATGCGGTACACCTAAGACCAGGAGGTCACATACTGGTCACCGAAGCAACCCACATTAAAAAAAAAAACACTGAAGAAAATTCTTACAAATACATTTAAATCTGTAAAATAAAATTCTATTTAAAACACCATTTTGAAACTTAGTTTAAACATAAAATAATAATTCAAAAAACATTCAACAGACTTTGGATCACAAAAAAATCTCAATATACATGCCCACTAATTACACAAGTACCGTACTCCACAAGCAACGTCAAGGGAATTCCACAGCTGATGTCGATCACTGAACTAAGAACATGTTCTTTTAACCTGCAATGGTACAAAAACAACATGAGCTTGAAAAAACTCAGTAATACAAAACTGCCAAGAGATGCTATAAGCACATGCAGGCATAAGGCAAAACATGAGTCTGCAATAACAATCATGGCATCCTGTTAATCAACACTCGTACTTCTGAGTCTCAATCTGGCATTTCACAATTCAGGAAAAAAACTGAATGAAGTGATATTTTTACCGGAATCAAGCCACGGGGTTAATATATATTTTTACTTACAAATCAGGAAAGTCGAGGGCATACTTCATACATCAGTAGAATTCATCATGGGCACAAGAGAAGATAAGAAAGTTAGTTTCAAACTATCCTCCATCCGAACTCTGAAATACATTTTTCCCAGAACTACATCATATAATGGCGTTAACCCAAGCCCATTGGACAAGGGAACCATCCCAAGGGAATACCTTAGGTCACGGACAGAATTACCCCAGTCGAAGCATGGGAAATTAATACGGGCGGAGTCACTCTAGCCGTAGTTGAGGATCCGAATACAAGCATTAACCCTGGCCATTAGGCGAGGGTACCATCCTAAGGGAATACCTTAGGTCACGGGCAGAATTAACCCAGCCAAAGCATGAGAACCTAAAATAGGCGGAGTCACTCTAGCCGTAGCTGAGGATCCGAATACAGGCATTAACCCTGGACATTAGGTGAGGGTACCATCCTAAGGGAATACCTTAGGTCACGGGCGGAATTAACCCAGCCGAAGCATGGGAACCTAGAAGGAGACTTGTGTGCACAAGTGTCTATCAATAACTTCTCATGTTTCCCAGTAATACCCGATAAAACTATATTGAACAGAAACCATTACATCAATATTTAGCAATAGGATACCAAGAATCAGGATACAGACTGATGTTTAATCGGTATAATCAGAGTATCATGACCTATGAATCAAGTATACTCACATCGGACATCGAAATCTAGAGGTCATATTTTTAATTTAGATAACAGGATAACTTGAGATCAAATTGTATAGACTTCATTACCAAATTAGGGGGGTCTGTCATGTGTATGTGATACACACCAATTGGTCCAGTTATCACTCAAGGGTTATTAATTCACACTGACAGGAATCACTGAACTATAATCCATTGTAGATTGATTTCTGAATCAAGAACCTTATTTAAAGGAATTCGATAAATATCTTCATCCAGATATTCAAAGATTATATCTCAAGGTCATTTAAAGTTTCCCCTATATCTTGCTTATGAAAGATTTTTGACATATTAGGATCAATCAAATCTCTGGATTCATCAGGAAGATTATAAACAATTAGCTCTTATGAGCACCTTTTTAATTATTTAACCTTCGAGAGTAATTTTGTAATTTGGTCAAAAAGGGTAGCATGGTTATTTATGGTATCCAAGACTTCTAACGGCTTATCCATCTTCCAAGTCTACTAGAACTGAACAGTTCACAATATTACGGTATTTACCAAACCTTCGAACACATATTTTACACAAACTCCATCCTTAGCACCGAATGTACCTTTTTGAAGAACATGATATTCTTTCAATGAATATTGTACTTTCTCCAAATAAATTAAACCAACCTTATCTAGAATTCTTCCAATATTTCACTAGTAGGTGGACAACTTACTAACACGGTTCATATAATACAACTTTTAGAGTCGTTAAAATCGTTTGTCCTTAACGATATTTCTCATCCAAGTCTTAAAGGTGTTCCGGTATTTTTTTAACATCCATCGGTAGTTCAGTCTCTTCGATGTCTGAAGATGTTTGTCATTATACTCCTTTCGAATTTTCAACTAATCATTCATTTCTAATCCGAGGGTATATCTATCATTTAGGTTAATTTGATAATTCTGGTGCCCGAGGATACTTCAGTGTTTTCAGTCATTACAATCGGTCCGATCAAACCAGTCTTATTAAAATTTTCAATCCTTTAGTCGTTTTTTGTCATTTTAACCAATTCAGTAATTTGCATCGCTAATGAATTCAGATATGTGAATTAAATTCTCGGATATTTTCTCTCTAGAGATTTATTAAAAAAATTCAAGGGGATCCAAATATTTTATTATCACACGGGTGCGAATCATATTACTAAAACCTTCCATACATAGATCGGGTTTTTAGTTGTATTAGAGCTCAACCAGATCGAGAATAAATCTCACATCATTTCATTATCATGAGTGATTTACTATTCCTCACACCTAAGGGTATTTTCGTAATCTTATATCTGAATATTTCTAACATTGAATTCTTAACACTCATATTCGGGTTTAGAAATTTACAGCCTCTGAACAAGCCGAAAAAGGCCATCTACTCAACCATTACCGTCTAAAACCTGAAATCGAGTTGAAAACTTACCAAACTTACCCCAAAATGGAAGAGAGGAATCGAAAACAATGTAGCCCCGACGATGATTCAAATAACAGTAAACGGTTATTCGTCAGGTAGTGTTTTGCTCGGCTCGACCTCCTAAGGACGATGGTGGCCTCGTATTTGAGCCACAGTGTCGGACGGCGACGAAAACGCGAAGAATGAAAGACCTACGATTTTCAACCGACTTCAACTCGAAACCCACGACGAACGGTGATGTTGGGCCGCGAGTGAGCAACGACGTTAGGTTCAAAAAAGGGTAACGCTTCGAATGGTAGTGGTGGTGCACGTCACGACGCGGTGGAGGATGAGATCAGACGGTTACCGGTTTGGGTGTTTGGGGAGATGAAGAGTTTAGAACTCTCTGGAACCCTTCTCTCTCACACCCATTTGATGCAAATAGGTTTAGAGGGGTAAATGAGGAAGTTGGGTTATTTTAATTATTAAATGATCAGATAACTAAAACACAATCTAAAAGGAAACTGGTATATCTCTTAACCAGGCTTATCCTTGGCTCAAACAGTTAACACATATGCTTACCACTCAATGGGTTAAGGGTTCAAACCCCATTGACTGCATTTTTTTACATTTTATTCCTCATTTTTTAAATAAATTAGGGGTGTTACAACTCTCCCCTGAAAGAAAATTTCGTCCTCGAAATTTACCTGGGCCAGATCAGTGTGAAAGCCAGTCTTTTATTTATTCTTCCAATTTCTTGAATTAACTCAGGTCTTAAAGTCTTTTCATTAAGTAATCTCATACCACTATTTAGATTACAACGTCTGCTACCATACGAGATTCTATAAAGCGTCATGCACACGCTTACCTGATATCTACTGCATAAATAAACTTAGTCAGCGACATAGATTTCCCAACTATCACGGAAATCATCCACTTACTTTCAACCAAATTTTTGACAACCGTTTCCTTCATGTATAACATAGTCACCCCAAAATTTACATTTTCGTTACGTTTACGTACACCTTTATTTCCAATTCATAATACTTTTATCAAATTTTCGCCAAAATATTCTCAAACATAATCATCCTCATCGAATAGCCTTACATGAACTCTTATATCGGTTACCTCACATAATCAAACATTTATTCTCAATTTAAATCAAATCTTTAATTTCACAAGCATTAACCATCTCAGGTTCTTTGTCTAGATTCCAACTCACCCCGTTAATCCAAATCATAGACGAACATTACAGACATTCCTTGCCAATACAGATCGAACTATTATGGACAGAATGGTTAGCTACACTTATTACAGGAAATGATTCGACATCGGAGTCCCGACTCGATGGAGTATGGTTATAATCTAGGGGCATACACAGACCAGGCACCCTAGCACAGACGATCAGCCGATCTACCCAGATAGACGTAACTCTAAGCTCTTATACCACTAAATGTAACCTCCTAAGCCCGCCTATGCGATACACCATGAGGTCACATTCGGGTTACCGAAGCAACCCACGGTAAAAAAAACTGAAGAAAATTCTTACAGATACATTTAAAATTGTAAAATAAAATTCTATTTAAAATACCATTTTGAAACTTAGTTTAAACATAAAATAATAATTCAGAAAACATTCAACAAACTCCGGATCACAAAAAATCTCAACATACATGCACACTAATTACACAAGTATCGTACTCCGCAAGCAACGTCAAGGGAACTCTACAGCTGATGTCGATCACTGAACTAAGAACATGTTCTTTCAACATGCAATGGTAAAAAAACAACGCGAGCTTGAAAAAGCTCAGTAATACAAAACTGCCAAGAGATGCTATAAGCACATGCAAGTATAAAGCAAAACATGAGTCTGCAATAACAATCACGGCATCATGTTAATCAACACTCGTACTTCTGAGTCTCAATCTGTCATTTCACAATTCAGGAAAAAAACTGAATGAAGTGATATTTTTACCGGAATCAAGCCACGGGTTAATGTATATTTTTACTTACAAATTGGGAAAGTCAAGGGCATACTTCATACATCAGTAGAAATCATTATGGGCACAAGAGAAGATAAGAAAGTTAATTTCAAACTATCCTCTATCCGAACTACGAAATACAATTTTCCCAGAACTTCATCATATAATGGCGTTAAACCAAGCCCATTGGACGAGGGTACCATCCTAAGGGAATACTTTAGTTCACGGGCAAAATTACCCCAGCCGAAGCATGGGAACCTAATACGGGCAGAGTTACTCTAGCCGTAGCTGAGGATATGAATACAGGCATTAACCCTGGCCATTAGGCGAGGGTACCATCCTAAGGGAATACCTTAGGTCACATACGGAATTAACCCAGTCGAAACATGGGAACCTAATACGGGCGGAGTCACTCTAGCCATAGTTGAGGATCCGAATACAGGCATTAACCCTGGCCATTAGGTGAGGGTACCATCCTAAGGGAATACCTTAGGTCACGGGCAGAATTAACCCAGCCGAAGCATGGGAACCTAAAAAGAGACTTGTGCGCACAAGTGTCTACCATTAACTTCTCACGTTTCCCAGTAATACCCTGTAAAACTATATTGAACAAAAATCGTTACATCAATATTTAGCAACAGGATACCAGGAATTAGGATACAAATCGATGTTTAATCGATATAATCAGAGTATCAGGACCTATGAATCAAATATACTCACATCAGACATCGAAATCTAGAGTTCACATTTTTACTTCAGATAACAGGATCACTTAAGATCAAACTGTATAGACTTTGTTACCAAATTAAGGAGGTTTGTCATGTGTATGTAATACACACCAGTTGGTTCAGTTATCACTCAGGGGTCATTAATTCACATTGACAGGAATCACTGAACTATAATCCATTGTAGATTGATTTTTGAATCAATAACTTATTCAAAGGAATTCGATAAATATCTTCATCCAGATATTCAGAGATTATAGCTCAAGGTCATTTAAAGTTTCCCTTATATCTTGCTTATGAAAGTTTTTTCGACATATTAGGATCAATCAAATCTCTGGATTCATCAGGAAGATTATAAACAATTAGCTCTTATGAGCACCTTTTTAATTATTTAACCTTCGAGAGTAATTTTGTAATTTGGTCAAAAAGGGTAGCACGATTATTTATGGTATCCAAGACTTCTAACGGCTTATCCATCTTCCAAGTCTGCTGGAACTGAACAGTTCACAATATTACGGTATTTACCAAATATTCGAACAAATATATTTTACACGAACTTCATCCTTAGCACCGAATGTACCTTTTTGAAGAACATGATATTCTTTTAATTAATATTGTACTTTCTCCAAGTAAATTAAACCAACCTTATCTAGTACTCTTCCAATATTTCACTAGTAGGTGGAACAACTTACTAACATGGTTCGTATAATACAACTTTTAGAGTCGTTAAAATCGTTTGGCCTTAACGTTATTTCTCATCCAAGTCTTAAAGCTGTTCCGATCTTTTTTTTAACGCCCATGGGTAGTTCAGTCTCTTCGATGTCTGAAGATGTTTATGTTATTCTACTGCTTTCGAATTTTCCAACTAACCATTCATTTCTAATCTGAGGGTATATCTATCATTTAGGTTAATTTGATAATTCTAGTGCCCGAGGATACTTCAGTGTTTTCAGTCATTACAATCGGTCCGATCAAACTAGTCTTATTAAAATTTTCAATCCTTTAGTTGTTTTTTGTCATTTCAATCAATTCAGTAATTTGCATCACTAATGAATTCATATATGTGAATTAAATTCTCGAATATTTTCTCTTTATAGATTTATTAAAAAAAATTCAAGGGGATCCAAATATTTTATTATCACACAGGTGTGAATCATATTACTAGAACCTTCCACATATATATTGGGTTTTTAGTTGTATTAGAGCTTAACCAGATCGAGAATAAATCTCACATCATTTCATTATCACGAGTGCTTTACTGTTCCTCACACCTAAGGGTATTTTCATAATCTCATATTCGAATATTTCTAACATTGAATTCTTAACACTCATATTCAGGTTTAGAAATTTACAGCCTTTTTTACTATTTATTGAACTTTATATCCTCCTAATTCATTTTTCTTCTTATTCGAGTATTACCATCTGATCTAGATTAACTTACTTATTTTTCGTGTCGTATTTGACTTAAGCAAAGTTTACAGTATGCCTCATCATAACTATGTATGCATTAACCAAATATCAACATATTCATAAAGCATACAATGGGTAGTAATGTATTACCTCGAATCTTTGCTACAATGGCCGATTCATGATATTCCATTCGTTCAATCTCGAACCCAAATTTGACGTCATCTTTAAGCTTAGGTACAAAGAGCCGCGAATTCCTTTAATTACACAAAGTCTTTAATTAGTCCATAACTTGAATACAATACACTTAAACTGAATACTTACACATAAACTCACTCGAGTTCAAGGTCAAATTCGGAGGCTTTCGGGTTTGAATTTCACAAAACCAACTTCAAAAATAGACTCAAGATGTCGAAAAACATAAAATATGACTTTTCAAAAATTTGACTTTTTAATCAACGTCAATGTTAACATCACTACTGACGTCATCGGTCAACCGAGTTGACTCAAACGAGTTAACTCACTGAGTTAACTCAGACGGGTTGACTCAATGAGCTAACTCGAACGAGTTAACTCAAAAGGTTCGGGTCAGACGAGTTGGGTTCAGGTCGGTTGGACACGGGTCGGGTCGAATATCAAAACTGTTGGGCCAAAACAAGCCCGCGCAAAAAAAATAATAATAATCATGCTTGGTCAATTGTTTGACTGGTTCAATTGATGAGCCGGTTACTGGGTCAAACAGGCTCGGCTCAGGGCAGACCGGGTTCACAGTCGGTCGGGCCGATTCTATTTAGGGGCCATCGTCACAGGCGGCCGAAAAATTTTCGTGACGGCTCGTAGAGCCTACGCGTGGCCTTGGACAGTCGAAAAATGCCTCTGAACAAGCCGAAAAATGCCATCTACTCAACCATTACCATCCAAAACCCAAAATCGAGTTGAAAACATACCAAACTTACCCCAAAACGGAAGAGAGGAATCGAAAATGATGTAGCCCTGACGATGATTCAAACGACGACGAGCGATCGTTCGTCAGGCATCGTTTTGCTCGGCTCGACCTCCTGAGGACGGTGGTGGCCTCGTATTCGAGCCACAGTGTCGGACGGCGACGAAAACGCGAAGAACGAAAGACTCACGATTTTCTACCGGCTTCAACTCGAAACCCACGATGAACGACGACGTTGGTCCGCGAGTGAGCAACGGCGTTAGGTTCGAAAAGGGGTGACGCTTCGAATGGTAGTGGCGGTGCACGGCCCGGCGCGGTGGAGGATGATCGGACTGTGACCGGTATTGGGTGTTTGGGGAGATGAAGAGTTTAGAACTCTCTGGAACCCCCTCTCTCACACCCATTCGATGCAAATAGGTTCAGAGGGGTAAATGGGGAAGTTGGGTTCTTTTAATTATTAAAGGATCAGATAACTAAAACACAATCTAAAAAGAAACAGGTATATCTCTTAACCAGACTTATCCTTGGCTCAAATGGTTATCACATATGCTTACTACTCAAAGGTTTAAGGGTTCAAACCCCATTGACTGCATTTTTTTAACATCTTTTTCCTCCTTTTTTTTAATAAATTAGGGGTGTTACATAGATCCTACAAAGTAATTAATTTTAAAAATAGGAGTTAATAGCTAATCTCATTAATTTCAAAAATAGGAGTTAATAACTAATTTCATTCATTGTTTTATTGGGAACCAAACCGTAGCCACTACGCTTTTTTTCAAAGTGTTTTTTAATAAGAAAAAACTTTGATACACAGGCAGTCGTGCCTTTTAGTTTTAGGGGTTAAAGTTTTAGTTTAAGGTTTAGGTTGTAGGGTTTAAAATTTAAGGTTAGTGTTTAGAATTTAGGATTTAGGGTGTGGGGTTTAGTTTTTTAGGGTTAGGGTTAAGAATTTAGGATTTGAGTTTTTATAGTGTAAATACACAGGCCTGTGTAAAATTACACAGCATGTGTATCAAAGTTTTACCCTTTTTAATTTAGTCTTAGTGTCGTTTAACTTTTTTTTTATCTTTCTTTGTTTTTAGTTTTAAATAAGATTTTTTTTGAGATTTTTTCTTTTGGTACTTGCGGTGTTTGTTTGACTACCTCTATAGCACAGATTTCGTTTTTGTTGTAACATAATTTTCATTTAACTTTATGGTAGTGTGGTGTTCGAGAAGCGATCATCACAACACATCTTCTGATCGTAAAGATTGACGGTCTAGTATGGCCAGATCTTTTTTTTGGTAGCTTGTCAATTCAATCAAAACCTATAACGGAACAATATGTAAGATTAATTTTCTTGATTCCCATTCTTATATCAATATAGGGTTTAGCCGGAAGAAACAATGTGATTTGAGATCATGGAGTTTCTATATAAAAATAATGACGTATTCATGAGAATGTTTATTCTTTTTTCATGTCCTTTTGAATATATATTTTTTAAAAGAGATAATTTATAATTGAGATGTATTATATTTTTCATTTTTAAATAAAATTATTTTTTTTACTCTTATTAAAAATATAATTGATTTAAGTTGTCATAGGTTTGGCTTGAATATAATCACGTCGAGCCAACTTTCTCTTTCAACTTTTTTCAATTATTTTATTTTTCTTTCTTACATCCAAGAATTTGACAAAACAAGGCTGATTCCGACGAGTATATATATTAGTATTATTACTTTATCAATTAAGCAAACTGAATCAAGTTAAATTTGATTCAGATACATGTGAGCAATCCTCCTAATCCAATTTTCTCCACACTGGACACGTACTCTCGGGTCCAAATAACATAGATTTGAACCCTATAGCAAGAAAACAGATTGCTAAGCACGATATCTTTCTGCAACTCAGGTAACATTTAGATTCTTGCAAAGGGATGGAGCAAATCTCAAATATCAAAACTAGATTTCATAGTTGTATAAATACGAGGCGATAGAGGAGCCGAAAACTCGTGCTCGAATGTCGTTTCATCAGTGTGTTTATATTTAACAAAAGAAGAAATCAAGCCACAAATTTAGAAGTTCCATTCAAAATGCTAAGACACCACACAAGTCTAATACTACTGAATCCATCATCTGATATGAACCCGGAGGCTAAAGTTTTAGTACTATTTATCTGCTATGTTTGCGTAAAGGTCAGCAGATCTCGATCTGGATCCGGACGGAGACCTTGAATATCTTCCTGGAGACCTTGATGATCTAATTCTACCAGGCGATGGCCCCCATGCAGCCCGTGCATCCTCACGCTCGTATGCAGATTTCCTATAAATGGAATTTTCAAAACAAACCGCAAGAGTCAAGTTAAACAAGCGAACAAATCGCAAACAATGGACTCACAACAAATTCAACTTGTGCCCATAACATGTCACTTCTTTATGACAGCAAACTCAAAACAAACGGATAATGATTGTAGTAAAAGATGGCGCTAAGAAAGTTGAAACAATGAAATAGACTTCCTTACTCGCCATACCCATTTCTGCCAGCATTTTCAAATCCAGGAGAATATGATCTGTGATTGTAGTCACCGTCTCGTTCTTGTGGAGGACCTCTAGGAGATCTCGGATGTTCTTCATGCCTTCTACCTGGTGAAACAGAATAGTTTCCTCGACGTCTTGGGGCAGGGGAGTATGACCTGACAGATTAATATGTAACCACCTTATTCACTAACAGGTAAAAGGATATGATAGCAATTTGATGGTTTACCTTGAACGGTAGCGGCTTCTAGAACCCGAAGGATGCTGAGGAGAGCGCATAGGGGATATCGAACGAGACCTAGAACGTCCTGCCACATCAAATGAGTAAGAATTAGTTAGCAGGGTACTGGTTTCATCACTCTTCAGTTTTCTTTATGCATCGTAGTCCGCTCCTACGACCCTCCAAACAAACTGAACTTAGAATGGAACATATCCGTTTTGGACACATACTCGTGACCAACACTCACACCCGAGATTGAGTAAATTAGGAATAACATACCATAATAAGATGATCTTCCACCATAGCCTGATGGTCCTCTGGAGAATTACATGCCAGATAAATCCTTAGTAAACATTAGTAAAATAACAGGAAACTTCACGTGCACGAATGTTTGTGTGTGAGTGTGTGCACGCATGTATAGTACCTAAGTCTAGCTCTATGACGCATCTCCTCAGGCCTTTTCCTCGTCTCTGCAGCTACAACAACCGATATCTCTCTCCCAGCAAATATTTTCCCGTTCATGCGCCGTTGAGCTTCGGCAGCTTCATAAGAGTCCACAAACTGCACAAACGCAAACCCTCGAGGTTCTCTGCAGATAGGATACACACCAATACTTCATTAAAGCATGCAGGTATGCAATGTACAAAACAAACCGACATGAGAAAGTCAAAAGGGAAACAAGAATACCATGTTACTATGACAAGTCCGTTAATTTGTATACCTTTACATATCTAATATCTGCTCCGGAAGACGACCACAAATGTGGACTGAATTTAAATAAAAACGCTAAGTGCTGACCTTTTTCCCTTAATAGTCAATATCAAATGAACTTCAAAAGAGGCAAGTGACTTCAAAAATCTTCACATGCTCGTAAATATAAGAAGCACTTGATATTCAACAATTTGCTTCAATTGGGTCAGGAATCAATCTTCTTCCTCGTCAGAATCTTTATTGATTTGTGTAATTATATAGTTTCGCTTCATAAAGGAACATTCTTCATATGATCATTACTCTTAACACCCTCGGATCACAATAAGTTAAGCAAACATAATCAGTAGTCCTTCATCAAATGTGGGGCTTGGGCTTGTTTTTACTTCAAAACAATACACCCCCCTGACAAACCAGTTCAAAATTTAATTCACTACGGAAATATAAAACAAATTAAGTGCTTAAAGAACTAGAGCGGAAACCAACTCAAAGGAAATAATCCGAAAGGAAGCAGCAGGTAGCATGTTGCAAAAGTTAATCAAACCAGCAACTGAAGACCTTATTTTGCTAACCATAGAAGCTTGCTTTGCAATAATTAGTAATTCGAAAAGAAGAAAAAGACTCATCAGTTGCCCGTTCAACATAAAACTAAAAACTTTTCTAGCATGTGACAACTATTAGCCGCATGGATACAAAGAACGGAGAGCTCATGCTCAATACAAATAAAACTAGAAACTAAAACAACTTAGACAAACATGAGCTAGAATGTATAAACTTCAATTAAAACAATAGTAAAACAATACCAACCCTGTATGGTAGTCTTTAGGAATATAAACATCCCTAACAATCCCAAATCTCTCGAAAGGGATTCGAAGTTCTTCGGGCCTGCAAACATAATAAAAAAATAAATTAAAACAAACCATTTAACCAGCATTTAGATATTTGAAAAAGGATTATGATAAATGCGTTACCTGCAATCCAAGGGAATGTTTCTAACCAAAAGGCTTCCCTGATTCTGCTCCCTCCTTCTGCCGTAACCGCCACCGCCATATCCCCTCCTAGGAGGACTTCTTTCTCTACCACCATAACCTCGCCTGGGAGGACTATAGTATTGTGGACTGTATCTCCTCATCCCAAAAACCTTTTCAAAAAACGCAATCCATAAAAGTACATTCATTATCTTTCTAAAGAAGAAAATAAAATTCACCCTTCTAACCTTGTTCTCTTCTTATTTTGAAAGAATCCCGGGTTTTTTTCCTTTTTTCCTAAGGTTTTGCTAATTCATCCGATGCAATACCAAATACACAAATAAATAGAAATATCCATGAAAAACGCTAAAATTTGTCAATTCATAAAATACCCAGATCAAAAAACTTGCATAGCTATGGAAAAAAACGATAAGATTCAAACAATTAGTCTCGGATTTTCTGCTTGGATGATGAGAAAAATAAAGCACACAAGTTATTTGAGCATTGAATAAGTTGACCTAAAACTGTACTCCGAAGATCAAATTTATATAACAATAAATAACAAGAAAATTCCCAGAAAAAATACCCACAAAAATTCAATTTGGAAGAACATAGATTTTACCTGGAAGACAAATTTGAAACAGCAACAGAACAGAAAAGAAAGGTTTCTCTTGGGAGTTTTGAGATCTGAAGTACGAAGTACTGTGTTAATGCTATATTTTTGGATTACAATCTTGGGCCTGGTCAACCCGATTCTCAATAATTTTCATTTTACTTTTTCTTTAATTTATGAATTATATTTTGATTGAAAATCTATGGACTTAATTACACCAATTTGATTGAAAATCTACGAGGAAAAAAAAGAAATCGTCTTAAATCTCATACTTTTTGAATTTCCAATTCTAACCCAAAATTTAGTTTGTATATTCTAATTCTGATTTTTAGGTTATATACTTGCATGAGCATTACGGGTGGACAAAATTCGACTCAACTCAAAAAAATTAAATTATTCGACTCGACTCAAACTTGACTAGAAAAATTTCAAATAAAGTTTGAGTTATAAAATAAAAATTCGAATAACTTAAACTTTTTATAAATTAATGGATCAATTTTCAAGTTCAAGTCGAGTCCCTCAACTCTGTCTGATACATGTATATCACATATGAAAAAATATGTGTATTGTATATGATTATAGAAAACCGATTAAATTAGAACTTATTGCTAATATAACATTATAATTGTTGTAAGAGCCAATTTACGTTTGAGCCCAAAACCAATACCAGACCCAATTTTTACCCAAACCCCATACAACCAAACCCAATTTTTACCCAAACCCTTTAATCTGAAACCATTTACATATCCCAACCCGACCAAAATCCAACCATGACCCGACCAGAAACAAAAAATAAAAACCTAGCCTAACCCTAAACAATATGTTGTCGCCCAACGAGCCGCCACAACAGACCTGCAAAAATAGAAATAAACATCATATTAGATCTGAAAAAGCAACCAACTTGCATGTATTTATTTTTATTTTAAGGTTATAAAACCCAGATGAATTGGTTGTTTAAGGGGGCTTTTTAGATCTGAAAAAAGCAGAGAGATCGGGGAGAGGAAAAAAAACGAGGAGAAATTTGAAAAAGGGAAACTTTGTAAGAGATTTGAAATCAATACAAAAAGATTGAAGGTCTTTTTTTCTTTTGAAATCGAATTTGTTCCGGTTTTTTTTACTTCGAATAGAAAAAAAAAAGATAGTGGAGAGCTTACCTTCGTCGCCGCCGGCCTTGGTTGTGCCGTCCTTAGCCGCGAGGCCATTGTCGCCTATGAATGGCGCGAACAAAGGGAAGCCTGGCGGCCGCCGTTGAGACCAAAAGAAAATGAAGGTGGAGGGAAAAAATAATTTTAGGGTTTTTTTAGTTCGAAATGAAAAATGGTAACCTATATATGTTTTAAATCAGACTTAAATAAAACGACACCGTTTTAGGTGACCCGATCCGCGGTGACCCGTGACTCGGGGAGGATCCGCGTTTTTGGTTTTGGATAAATGACCCTTTAAGTCCTCATACTTTTAACCCATCTTCACTTCTATCTACGAAATAATCTCGCCCTTGGTCCTTATGCTTTTTATGCGTTTTAACTTTGCCCTTTTATGTTTCGTTTGTGTATTTTATTTTACATTTGTTTCGATTTAGTCACTATTTTTCTTTAGCATTTAATTTTCAGCATTTTATTTCCGTTAATTTATGTTTATTCCGTCATGTTTCATATTTGTTTCATTTTAGTCCATAATACTTGTCATTTATGCCATGTAAATTATTAACCTTTGCATTTTAGTCCTTAATGTTTAGTTTTAAGATGTTTTATGTGTATCCATACATTATTATTATTATTATTATTATTATTATTATTATTATTATTATTATTATGTGTATATAATATATATTATTATATCAAGTGGTTTATTTTTTATGTATTATATATATACCATATAAGATTATATGTACATATACATGTGTTTTTCATCTAGGGTTCATATTTTTATAATATTTATATATATCTATATTTTTATGTATTATATATATGTATACGTAGGGTTTTATGTTTTTTAGATAACAATATTTTGTTTAACTACAAGTATATATAAAATAATAATAAATAATTGTCTGTGTAAAAATAATATATATGTATATATAAATTATTAACCTAATATATTTATATGTAAGTTTTTTATAGGTATAATTATTAAATATATTTTATGTTAAATATTACTTTTTAAGTATATATATTAATATTTTTACATATTATCTTATATTTATTTGCATCATATATGCATTTTTTAAATTACCAAAAAAATGTTTTTTAGAGAAATAAAATTTGAATCTTAAAATTAGCGTTTTTTAAAACATTAATAAATCATGTCCCGGGCATAAAGGGATGTGATTGTTTTTCAAAATTTTGTTAAGAAAGCGAGAAGTCGTATCCTGGGCGTAAAGGGATGCGGTTCTCTCGATATTTTTGGCATTTAAGAACAGTATTTTAAATTTTAATCGAATTCGCAATTTCCAACACCAATACATTAAATAATCGACTAGGTACCAATTTTGGGCGGTTTGGGGGTGCTAATCCTTCCCCATCCGTAACTGACTCTCGGACCCTAATTTTTGAATCTTTGGTTTATTTTGGTGTCTGGTCTACCATTTTTAAAATGATCGACGGCGACTCCACTTTTTTAATTTTAAAATCGGGCGGGCGTTTTCCAAACATGAAAAACAAATTTTCAAACCCGAACGAACATATAAAAAGTGAGCGCCAGACGGATTTGGGTGCTTACAGCTGGTGACTCTACTGGGGACATTTTAAAAAAAAAAAGAGTCAAGCCACGAGTCGATTATTTTTTAGTCTTGGTCGTTGGAAATTGGCGAATTCGATTTTAATTTAAAATATGATTGTGTTTTTTTAAGACATGCATTTTATTTTTTCTGTAAATATTATTGATTTAATTTTTCTTCATTCAATGAGCTTTCTACCCGAGCTCCGTCCTTTTTAAGTGGAAGTGTGATACCGCCTTCGTATGGGTTACCACCGTATAGGTTGGTGAATCGCTTTCGGGATATATTTCTTATGCTTTCGTGTGGGTTACCTCCGTATAGGCATAAGGGATGTATCCCCCTGAATTGAACTTGGTCCGTTTGAAACCTATAATGAGTGAGGATCAGGGGCCTTGCTACCTTTAGTAAGGGACATCGAGGAAAATTCGGGTACCCTTCCTTAGAACTAGAACCGCATATAGTGAGCTGTAAGAGCCAACCCTTTAGAGCCATACGAAACTCTGCCCGTTTAGCGGTTACCCTTTTAGGCATTGATGCATTTCTTATGTACAATTTTCTTATCTGTTTTATTTTTACCGTAATTACCATTTAATTTGTTCAGTTGATTATTTTAAATTCGAATTGACCTATTTTTCCTGTTGTGATCACATTATATTACATTTGTTCATTTTTGCATTAACTACATGACATATCATAACATTTTGATTTTGCATCGGTGCATTCACATATAGGACATATACTTTGTTTTTACATGCATTCACTTTGAGACTGATCCTCGGGATGCCCTGTGACAGCAATACTAGGAAAGACGAAAGATCAATCGATTCAGCATCCATACAAAACAAGAAGTAAGACAAAAATGGCAAAAATAAGACAGGTTGGATAGGATTGAGCAGAAATAGAAGACTTTGCAGGAAGATTTAACCCAAAAATCGAAGGACCGGTTAGCCAAAGCCCAGCAAGAGATAAGGGATCAGTTCGCGAAATCTCTGGTGAAATTAGCTCAGATGCTAGGACACAAGTTTCCTGAACAAGGAGAGGCCTCTGCTATCAACCCTGGGGCAAGTCCCGGGGGAAGAAAACGAAGATCTTATGTATCCTCCAGGATTCACCCATACTCAAGCTAAAAGTCAAACCAACCCTCGAGTGGTAATTTCTATGGAAAAATCTCAACCACTTCAGGCTAGCGCCCCCATCCCGGCAAATTTGCCCGCCACATCAGAAGCTAAGTGTTGCGTGTGATAAGTGCTACGCAATTGTGCAAGTATACACGTCGCAAGTAATAAAGTGATATGAGTATCGAGTATCGTCTCCACAGGGATTGGTTTGGGCCACTTTGCTTAAGTTTCTTGACTTGTGAAAAGTAAAAACACAATTAAAGGAGTTTAACTAATAACTAAACTAGAAAGCAATAAAGTAAAAGAAAAGATGAGATCGATTGAGAGAGATAGGCTAGGTTATCGTGAGTTGAGGTGTGATAGCCGATTGGATTGTCTTGGTAAAAGAGTGCACGGGCAACTCGGTTGCCGTGGCGACTTGCACAACGGGGTTGCCTTGGCAACTAATTGATGGTTGCTCGGGCGACTAGTTGGGCAACTACTTGGGCGATCGGGCAGCAACTTCAAGGTTCGGCGGAGCGTTCTTCAATGGTTTCTTCTTATCCCTAAGTCGAAACTCTAGCTACTTGTGCATGCCTTGATAATACATCCTGCGTGAATCAAGGGTGAACAACAACCAATCTTGCACTCCTCTTAGCCGTTGAAATCCTTAACTTATTCCTAAGCCGGATTAATCTTCACCATCATTGGATTGAATAAAGATCATATTCATTCGTTTCTTGAATCTAACTCTCCCGATATTAGATAAATGGATGAAATCACGAGATCCTCTCCCAATTCACTCATAAACAATACTAAGAATCAAGAATGAATAAACCTTGAAATAGAAAAGTACAAACTCTTATTACCTAAACAAAAACCAATAGTTTCTCACAACCACAAAACACAATAACCATAGCCGATCAAGTTAGTTCATGGTTGGGTTCAAAAGATATACAAAGAATAATCCCAAACCATGAATCTAATAGAAGCAAAGAAGAAGAAGAAGTCGAAAATCCCTAATGCTCTCTTGTGAAATTTCCCTTGCTCTCTCTTTTTGGATTGTCGAAATCTCCTTGCTATTTATAGGGCTAGGCCAAAGTCCTTCTTTGAGGAGGAGTTTGAGTTGGAATTAAATTATCTTTAAAGAATATAATTCTTTATTATAATTTTATTCCTATTAGAACTTCTCCTATCTTCTTGGAATTTAATTCTTCTTTAATCTCTGCATGGCAATCAAATTCCTTTGGGCTTGGGCCTTGCTCCATGTCATCTTGGGCTTGTAAAGTCATTAATTTCGACATCCCTATTGCATTTTTTCTTTGTCGACAAATGCCATGGCAACTGGCTCTCAGCGTCTCCTTCATGCATTTTGGCAACTAGCTCAACATTGCTTTGGCAAGTGATCCTGCACATACACACACAAAAACACACCAAAGCAGCATCTTTTTCCACAAAAATCACCAAGCTATGTAATCAAGCTCAACGGTGGAAAGAAACATGAATTAATGCATGAATGACTAATTATGCAACTATTATGAGCTTAAGTCTAACAATAATATGAGTAAAAAGGGTAATAAAAATAGTACTTTTGAACACTTATCACGCCCCAAACTCGAACTATTGCTTGTCCTCAAGCAATGCAAACTAACAATTACACCGCCAAGACTTTAATCATCAAAGACATGCTTCAAACTTGAATTCAAACCTCGGAACCGTGGCACAAAGTATGATCACCTTTTAATTTTTCGGATAACACAAAAATTACCCGGAACCAAACTATAGTGCTCGTGACAATGTGTGTGCGTAGTTGTGAACAAGTTGATTTTCAAGATTCTATGTGAACTACAGGCTTTTATTAATTCAATTATCGGGGTATTTATTTTTATTTTCACTAGAGCCAATTTTGGGCACCTCTAGCAAAGTAAGCAATTCCTCATTTTATTTTAGTCGACTAGAGCCAATTTGGGCACCTCTAGCGATTCTTTAATGTGCATTAACTACTAGAGCAGTTTGGGCACCTCTAGCAAGAAAGTGTATTTACTACTAGAGCCAGTTTTGGGCACCTCTAGCAAGAAATTAACTTTTAATTTTCAATTTTAAATTTACCCAAATTTTAAGCAACCTAAGTTCACTAAGTTTCTTTGAATCAACAACCCACAACCGTGTAAAAAAATTCAGCATCATAGTAAAACTCCAAGTTCTTTTCATGCAATCCTAAAATTAAAGGTTATTTCAATTAAGTACAAGTGGCAAAAATTCATCATTGGATATTCAACAAGTCTTAAGCAATTAAATCAAATTAAAGGCATGGCAAGTAACATATGCAACCTATATGTGATTGCTAAAGATGAATGCAACTAAATATGAAACTAACTAGAAACCAACACCCCCAAACTCGAGAGAAGCATTGTCCTCAATGCATGTAAGAGTGAAACAAAATTTAAAAGAAACTAAATGAAATGAGTTAGTCGGAGAGGTCGTCACCTCGATTGATGAGTTTTCTTCGTGCCGTTTGCTTGATTCATTTTTCGGTCGGTGGTTGAATGCTTGAGGCTAGTACCGCGTGAATAGCATTGCCTTGATTTGGTCCATGTTTGCCGAAGTTTACTTGCATGTGCATCGATGAGTTGCGAAGCCATTGTTGTTGCTGGGCATCGCCAGATTTCCGTTGTGGTTGTTGTGGCGAGTAGTCGTGAGTAAATTTCCTTATCATGGTGGTTGTGAGTCTTGTTGTGGAAAAGAAAATAAAGAAAACCTGGAAACTAAAGATAATGAAGAAAAATAAAATATATCCTAAAAATAAAGAGAAAAAATAACAAAAAATAATAGAACAAAATAGTTCAAAAAATAAAAATAAAAATAAATGTATCGTAGTTGCCGTGGTGGCGAGGGTTGCCGAGGCATGCACATCCATGGTTGCCGAGGCGTCGGGGGGTTGCCGAGGCGTCTTGGCGTCCATGGTTGCAGAGGCGTGCGTGTCGATCGGAGTTGTTGCGGTGTTGAAGGTTGCCGTTTTCGATACTTCTTATAGTCCATCCGCACCCTCCATCGGGTGATAATATTGCCCAAAAAGAGTTTGGCAAATGTGCTTGCCACTACTCCCTTTGCGTTACCATGGTGGAGGTGTCTTTCTTCTTTGTTCGCTTGTAGTCCATGTATACTCTCCACCTTGCTACTATTCCTGAAGGCACAAATATATTAATAGGAAAAATTATATCCATTCTCAACCATTCAATTACCTCATTCTTGTCGACTTCTATCATGGTTGGATGTAGCCTTTGTTGTCGTGGCAATTCTTGCTCAAGCCAATTGCCGTGGCAATCAGTTGTCAAATTTTCTCTAAGTCAAGGGAAGAATCAATTTTCTGAAGAGCTTTATGAATCCAAACACCTTTTTCTTTTGGCCTCTCAAACATCTCCATCAGTAGAGATTTTGATGGCTTCAAATCTACCAACCTCGGTTCCTCAAGACATACCTGCAATGGACGAGGTGAGTTTTTAAAGAATTCAAAAGGTTCAACTATTACCTGCTCATATTCCATTGGCAAAGTATTATCATCTCGTTGATCTTGTATGTGGTCGAGTAATTGCCGTGGCAATTGTAGATGAGAGCAATCTATAGATTCTCGCTTCAACATCAACGTTGTAACCTTCGGGCATCAGGTTCCTTAGAATTTCTTTGTAGTATTATTGTTCTCAGCTTCCTTTGAGTGTTGTTGTCGGCATTGCTCTGTTCGGGCTCCTCAATCATTGCCGAGGCAATTTGTTGTTCATGCTCATCATGTGTTGGGCAGTCTCTCTCATTGGCATCCTCTTGACTTTGAGGTTCTAGTTGTTCCTCACACATCAGAGAGATTTCTTTGCATTGCTCCTTATCCTCTTGCCTTAGGACGTCGGTATCCCTAGGAATGAATTGTTGGTGCATGTTATCCATGACATATGTGGATCTCCCAATTGATCTTGAATCCCTAAGGTTGCATCCCATTGAGTTATCCTCGTATCCATAGATTTTGATAGCTCTCGAATCTCTTCAATTGATCCGTCAAGTCTAGCCAATGAAGCTAGTAACGTTTCCTCCAAGGAATTGGAATGCTCTTGAAAAGGACTACATTGCCATGGAGTGGCAAAATTGTTATGGTAAAAAAAAATTTGAATTTTTTTTTGATCATACCATGAAGAATTTTGCTTCTGGTTCCCTCTATGGTCCTCCATGTAGTTATATGCACCGAAAATGTGAGGGCAATTTTCAAACACATGATGTTCTCCACACATAGCACAAGATTTTTCCATGGTATAAGTTCTTTTGGCTTTTTTCGGTTGGTATAGGTAATCATCAAAGGGTGCAAGGAACTCTTGATTGAATTGATTCATATCTTCCAACATCATCTCTCGAATAGATTGGTTTTTATTTCCCGACATGTTGATGTTCCTTAACTTATAGCGCACCTAATTTTTTGATAAAAAACAAACAAAAGAAAAGTTAGTAAAATTAAGAGAGAAAAAAATGCAATAACAAAAACAACTAACACCAATTGCCAATCCCCGGCAACGGCGCCAAAAACTTGTTGCGTGTGATAAGTGCTACGCAATTGTGCAAGTATACACGTCGCAAGTAATAAAGTGATATGAGTATCGAGTATCGTCTCCACGAGGATTGGTTTGGGCCACTTTGCTTAAGTTCTTGACTTTGTGAAAAGTAAAAACACAATTAAAGGAGTTTAACTAATAACTAAACTAGAAAGCAATAAAGTAAAAGAAAAGATGAGATCGATTGAGAGAGATAGGCTAGGTTATCGTGAGTTGAGGTGTGATAGCCGATTGGATTGTCTTGGTAAAAGAGTGCACGGGCAACTCGGTTGCCGTGGCGACTTGCACAACGGGTTGCCTTGGCAACTAATTGATGGTTGCTGGGCGACTAGTTGGGCAACTACTTGGGCGATCGGGCAGCAACTTCAAGGTTCGGCGGAGCGTTCTTCAATGGTTTCTTCTTATCCCTAAGTCGAAACTCTAGCTACTTGTGCATGCCTTGATAATACATCCTGCGTGAATCAAGGGTGAACAACAACCAATCTTGCACTCCTCTTAGCCGTTGAAATCCTTAACTTATTCCTAAGCCGGATTAATCTTCACCATCATTGGATTGAATAAAGATCATATTCATTCGTTTCTTGAATCTAACTCTCCCGATATTAGATAAATGGATGAAATCACGAGATCCTCTCCCAATTCACTCATAAACAATACTAAGAATCAAGAATGAATAAACCTTGAAATAGAAAAGTACAAACTCTTATTACCTAAACAAAAACCAATAGTTTCTCACAACCACAAAACACAATAACCATAGCCGATCAAGTTAGTTCATGGTTGGGTTCAAAAAGATATACAAAGAATAATCCCCAAACCATGAATCTAATAGAAGCAAAGAAGAAGAAGAAGTCGAAATTCCCCTAATGCTCTCTTGTCGAAATTTCCCCCTTGCTCTCTCTTTTTGGATTGTCGAAATCTCCTTGCTATTTATAGGGCTAGGCCAAAGTCCTTCTTTGAGGAGGAGTTTGAGTTGGAATTAAATTATCTTTAAAGAATATAATTCTTTATTATAATTTTATTCCTATTAGAACTTCTCCTATCTTCTTGGAATTTAATTCTTCTTTAATCTCTGCATGGCAATCAAATTCCTTTGGGCTTGGGCCTTGCTCCATGTCATCTTGGGCTTGTAAAGTCATTAATTTCGACATCCCTATTGCATTTTTTCTTTGTCGACAAATGCCATGGCAACTGGCTCGGCGTCTCCTTCATGCATTACCCTGGCAACTAGCTCAACATTGCTTTGGCAAGTGATCCTGCACATACACACACAAAAACACACCAAAGCAGCATCTTTTTCCACAAAAATCACCAAGTTATGTAATCAAGCTCAACGGTGGAAAGAAACATGAATTAATGCATGAATGACTAATTATGCAACTATTATGAGCTTAAGTCTAACAATAATATGAGTAAAAAGGGTAATAAAAATAGTACTTTTGAACACTTATCACTAAGCTAGGGGCAATCAGGCTGAAAATTTCGTCTCTGAGATGGACCAGTTGATTGAATTTAACAAATCAAGAAATGAGCAATCGAAAGAGATCGAGGAGCGTTGCAAACGACTCGAAGAAAAAATGCAAACCATAAAGATAGAGGATATCTTCAGTGGATTCGATGCCAGTGAACTCAGACTTGTCCCATATTTGGTATTACCTCCAAAATTCAAGATTCCAGAGTTTGAAAAGTATGATAGAACTAGCTGCCCTCGCGCCCACCTCACTATGTTTTGTAGGAGGATGACAGGATACGGCAGAGACGATAAGCTGTTGATACACTATTTCCAGGATAGTCTATCAAGATATGCCGCCCGACGGTATAATCAATTGAGCCGTCATCAGATAAAATCATGGAATGACTTGGCTAGAGCTTTTTTGGAGCAGTACCGACACGTCAGTGATATGGTACCTGATCGTTGGACTCTGCAACACATGAAGCAGAAGTCTAATGCAAGCTTCAGGCAGTACGCACAACGCTGGAGAGATATAGCTGCACAAGTCCAACCTCCTCTTGGTGAAAATGATACAGTTGTTATATTCATCCAAACCTTGGAAGGTCCAATCTTAGATCACCTTATAGGCAATGCAACTACCAACTTTGCCGATCTAGTGTTATCTAGTGAGCTCATTGAGAATGTTGTTAAGAGTGGAAATATCGATGTTGGCAGAAGATCGTCTTGTAAGAAGCCTTTGTATGTAAAAAATGACAATAAAGTAAACTCTTCTTGAATTTTTAATGCTGGTTATTCAGAGCCGATGACGGTGATACCCCCTAAAGTTGCAAATACTTAAGGTTCTTCAAGTCAGTATCCGAGTCAGAGAAAGAACACTGAGAAGATAGAGTTTACTCCACTACCAATTTCGTACAGAGATTTGTATAAAGAGCTGCTCAATGCTCACGTAGTGCCACCTTTCCACCAGACCCCAGTACAACCTCCATTCTCGAAATAGTATGATCCCAGCGCAAAATGTGATTATCATGTGGGACAAGTTGGCCACTCAATTGAGAATTGTTGGGGCTTTAAGAGGCTAATAGAAAGGTACATCAAGCTCGGTGTTGTAAGTATTGAAAACCCTACAAGGCTATCTACTATCGGGAATCCTTTACCGAAGCATGAATGTCCCATTTAAGATTCTCGATGACCAGACGTGGGGGCATGCCTCGTTATGACTCTTTTTGGCCAGGCTAGTCATCAAATCACTTTAATCATGACCAATAGGTCCCTTATAGTTTTTACCTCTTTCAAATTAATACTTTTTTGGACCAGTCCCACTATCCTAAGCCCAAAGGTAGTGAGAATCTTTTATAAGGGCCAAAAATTACAAGTTTCAATGAAATATGTATTTTGTTCAGAAAATATTTTGATTGTACTCGTACATAACTAGAAGCTAAAAATGATAAGAACCAAACATGGGGGCATTATGTTAAAATTTCAAGTAATTTTCTATATGGGCATTTTGGGGGCATTCTCTTGAAGAGATTGACTTCAAGTTAGAAGATTGAAGACTAGGGCATCCTCATGTACAAAACCAGTTACCCAGAAGGACCAATGAGGAGTTAAGGGCATCCCTTTGAGGACAAAAAGAAGAAATCATATCACATTCATGCATTTAGTTGCATTCATCTTGCGTTAAACCATTTTTGCATACGCCATACATTTAGATTAATTCATACACCAAATTCACCATGCATTTAGGATAGACACATGCATTTAGGTATAAAATTCATGCATGCATTTTTGCTTACACACAGGTTTGAAGAAGAGGTTGAACATCCACAACATGGGGCAAAAGCACGACGACCAACCTTAATCTTGGAGGAGGCCAAACACAAAGAATATGCTGAAATATCTAAATAAAAGGTACCAGCAACAAAACTTTTGAGCATTTACTGATTAATGTTTTTTCCCATTTTTATGTCATGCCTCTCCGCCAATAGAGCAATAAAAGAACTTTTTCAGATCTTGCCTTCGTCATTGGTGATAGACCAACATTTTCAGATTTTGCTTTGCCGCTGATGGTGTAGCACTTTAGACATTTTGAAGATCTCATTTTTCCATTGATGTTGCAATAGATCTAAACCTTCTTCTAGATCCTGCTTTGCCGTTAATGGTGTAGCAGATCAACATTTTGAAAATCTCGTTTCTCCGTTGATTGTGCAATAGATTAAATTTTTCCTTCGGATCTCGTCTCTTCTCTAGTGATGTAGTATATCTTGCATTTTCCAAATATCGTTTCTCCGTTGATGGTGCAGCAGATCAAATTTTTATCAAGGTCTCGTTTCTCCATTGATGGTACAACTAGACCAATTTTTTTCTTCTTCGGATCTTGTATCCTCCTTATAGTTGTAGGTCAAAAGAAATTGATCAAAAAAATAAAAAATCAAGAAATCAAGAAAAAAGAGAAAAGAGAAAAAAATTCAAAAAAATAAAAAAGAGAAAAAAAGTCAAGAAAAAGTAAAAAAAATGAAAAAAAATAAAAATAGTTAATCGACTTTCATCATCCAATCCTGTCTCTCCGTTGATGGTGTAGATAGGTCCAAGTTGTTATCATTCGTCGATCTTGCTTCCCCGTTGATGGTGTAGTAAGATCCAAGCTTCTATTATTTGATCTAGCCCTTCCGTTGATGTTGAGGCTAGTTTCAAGATTGCCAAATCATCCGATCTTGTCCCTCCGTTGATGGTGTGGCTGTGGTCCAAGTTGCTAAAATCCAATCCTACTCCTCCATTGATGGTTTAGTAGGGTTCAAGTTGATTATCTACTTCTCTGTTGATGGCGAGGTAGAATCCAAATTATCTTCCGATCTTGTCCCTCCGTTGATGGTGTGGCTGGGTCCAAGTTGCTGTTATTCAATCTTGCTTCTCCGTTTATGGTGTAGTATGGTTCCAGTTAATGTTCTGCTTCTCCGTTGATGGAGAGGTATAATCAAAATTATCATCCGATCCTGTCTATCCATTGATGGTGTGGCTGGGTCCAAGTTGCAATCCGATCATGCTCCTCCATTGATGGTGTAGTATGGTTCCAGTTAGTGTTTTGCTTCTCCGTTGATGGTGTAGTGGAATACAATTTGTTATCTGTTCTCTTCTCTCCATTGGTGGTGTGGATGGGTCCAAGTTACTATCATCCGATCTTACTCCTCCGTTGATGGTGTAGTAGGGTCCAAAATGTTATTATTCGATATTACCCCTTCGTTGATGGTGTGGTTAGATCCAAATTTACTGACTTTCAAGTTCCCTTTATTAATGTTATAGCTAAAAAAGCGAGAAAAAAAGAAGAAAAGGAAAGAAAAAAAATAAGAAAAATAAAAAAGAAAAGAAAAAGAAAAAAAGAAAAAGAAGTAGTTTTCAATCTTCTGATCTTGCCTCTTCGTCAGAGTTGTGGCTAGATCAAACATTGGAACTTTCATCCACCGATCCTACCGTTCGTCAGTGTTGCAGCCGGATCAAATTTTGTAGACCTTGTCTCTTCGTTAGTGTTGCAGCTGGGTCGAAGTTCCTTTAGGTATTAGCTCAATAATATAGCAAGTTACTCTCATTTTGCTTCCACAGCAAAACCCCCTATTTTGAAGATTTTGCTTCCCAATAGTGACAAGGTGGATCGATCAAGACAAGAAAAAAGACCTGCATCAAAGAGAAAGAAGATCTACTGAAGAAAGAAGACACACGTCAAGAGGTGAGAAGCTCAGTCGGACATGACAAAATTGGCTTTTTTAGTCTTTACTTCATTGTTGTTGCACAACAATGAGCTAAGAAGGGCAGCTATAATAGCCAATTTACGTCTGGGCCCAAAACCAATACCAGACCCAATTTTTACCCAAACCCTATACAACCAAACCCTAACCTAAAAACATTTACATATCACAACCTGACCCGGATCCAACCATGACCCGACCTGAAACAAAAAACCTACCCTAACCCTAAACAATTTGTCGCCGCCTGGCATCTGAGCCGCCGCCGAACGAGCCACCACAACAGACCTGCAAAAACAGAAATAAACATCATATTATATCTGAAAAAGCAACCAACTTGCATGTATTTTTTATTTTAGGGTTTATAAAACCCAGATGAATTGGCTGTTTAAAGGGGCTTTTTAGATCTGAAAAATCAAAGAGACCGGGGAGAGAAAAAATGAGGAGAAATTTGAAAAAGGGAAACTTTGTAAGAGATTTGAAATCAATAAAAAAAGATTGAAGGTCTTTTTTTTTCTTTTGAAATTGAATTTGTTTCGTTTTTTACTTCAAATAGCAAAAAACAAAAAAAGGGATATCGGAGAGCTTACCTTCGTCGTCGGTGGCCTTGGTTGTGTCGCCCTTTGCTGCGAGGCCGTTGTCAACTGTGAACGGCGCGAACAAAGGGAAGCATGGCGGCCGCTGTCGAGACTGAGAGAAAATGAGGGTTGAGGGAAAAAATAATTTTAGGGTTTTTTTAGTTCGAAATGAAAAATGGTAACCTATATCTATTTTAAATCAGACTTAAACAAAACGACATTGTTTTAGGTGACCCGTGACCCGGGGAGGATCCGCGTTTTTTGTTTTGGGTAAATTACCCTTTAAGTCCTCATACTTTTAACCCGTCTTCACTTCTATCTACGGAATAATCTCGCCCTTGGTCCTTATGCTTTTTATGCGTTTTAACTTTGCCCTTTTATGTTTCGTTTGTGTCTTTTATTTTACATTTGTTTCGATTTAGTCACTATTTTTCTTTAGCATTTAATTTTCAGTATTTTATTTCCGTTAATTTATGTTTATTCCCTTATGTTTCATATTTGTTTCATTTTAGTCCATAATACTTGTCATTTATGCCATGTAAATTATTAACCTTTGCATTTTAGTCCTTAATGTTTAGTTTTAAGATGTTTTATGTGTATCCATACATTGTCATTATTATGTGTATATAATATATATTATTATATCAAGTGATTTATTTTTTTATGTATTATATATAGCATATAAGATTATATGTACATATACATGTGTTTTTCATCTAGGATTCATATTTTTGTAATATTTATATATATCTATATTTTTATGTATTATATATATGTATACGTAGGGTTTTATGTTTTTTAGATAACAATATTTTGTTTAACTACAAGTATATATAAAATAATAATAATAAATAATTGTTTGTGTAAAAATAATATATATATGTATATATAAATTATTAACCTAATATATTTATATGTAAGTTTTTATAGGTATAATTATTAAATATATTTTATATTAAATATTACTTTTTAAGTATATATATATATTATTTTTACATATTATCTTATATTTATTTGCATCATATATGCATTTTTAAATTACCAAAAAAATGTTTTTAAAGAAATAAATTTTGAATCTTAAAATTAGCGTTTTTTAGAACCTTGATAAATCATGTCCCGGGCGTAAAAGGATGTGATTGTTTTTTAAATTTTTTTAAGAGAGCGAGAAGTCGTGTCCTGGGCGTAAATGGATGTAGTTCTCTCGATATTTTTGGCATTTAAGAACAATATTTTAAATTTTAATCGAATTTGCAATTTCCAACACCAAGACATTAAATAATCGACTAGGTACCAATTTTGGGCGGTGTGGGGGGTGCTAATCCTTCCCCATCTGTAACCGACTCCCGGACCCTAATTTTTGAATCTCTAGTTTATTTTGGTATCTGGTCTACCATTTTTAAAATGATCGGTGGCCACTCCAAATTTTTAATTTTAAAATCTAGCGGGCGTTTTCCAAACACGAAAAACAAATTTTCAAACCCGAACGAACGAACGAACATATAAAAAGTGAGCGCCAGACGAATTTGGGTGCTTACAGCTGGCGACTCCACTGGGGACATTTTTTTTAAAAAGAGAGTCAAGCCACGAGTCGATTATTTTTTAGTCTTGGTCGTTGGAAATTGGCGAATCCAATTTTAATTCAAAATATGATTGTGTTTTTTTAAGACATGCATTTTATTTTTTCTGTAAATATTACTGATTTAATTTTGCTCCATTCCATGAGTTTTCTACCCGAGCTCCATCATTTTTAAGTGGAAGTGTGATACTGCCTTTGTGTGGGTTACCGCCCTATAGGTTGGTGAATCGCTTTCAGGATATATTTCTTATGCTTTCGTGTGGGTTACCTCCGTATAGGCATAAGAGATGTATCCCCTGAATTGAACTTGGTCCGTTTGAAACCTATAATGGGTGAGGATCAGGGGCCTTGCTACCTTTAGTAATGGACAACGAGGACAATTCGTGTACCCTTTCTTAGAACTATAATCGCATATAGTGAGCCGTAAGAGCCAACCCTTTAGAGCCATACGAAACTTTGCCCGTTTAGCGGTTACCCTTTTAGCTTTGATGCATTTCTTATGTACAATTTTCTTATCTGTTTTATTTTTACCGTAATTACCATTTAATTTGTTCAGTTGATTATTTTAAATTCGAATTGACCCATTTTTCCTGTTGTGATCACATTATATTACATATGTTCATTTTTGCATTAACTACATGACATATCATAACATTTTGATTTTTGCATCGGTGCATTCACATATAGGACATATACTTTGTTTTTACATGCATTCACTTTGAGACTGGTCCTCAGGATGCCCTGTGACAACAATACTGGGAAAGACGAAAGATCAATCGATTCAATATCCATACAGAACAAGAAGTAAGACAAAAATGGCAAACGAAGACAAATTGGATAGGATTGAGCAGAAACACAAGACTTTGTAGGCAGATTTAACCCAAAAACTGGTGGACCAGTTAGCCAAAGCCCAACAAGAGATAAGGGATCAGTTCGCGAAATCTCAACATGACATACTGATAAAATTAGCTCAGATGCTAGGACACAAGTTTCCTAAACAAGGAGAGGCCTCTACTATCAACCATGGGGCAAGTCCCGGAGAAGAAAACAAAGATCTTATGTATCCTCCAGGATTCACCCCTACTCAGGCTAAAAGTCAAACCAACCCTTGAGTGGTAATTTATATGGAAAAATCTCAACCACTTCAGGCCAGCGCCCCTATCCCAACAAATTTGCCCTCCGCATCAGAAGCTAAGCAAAGGGCAATCAGGCTGAAAATTTTGTCTCTGAGATGGACCAGTTGATTGAATCTAACAAATCAAGAAAAGAGCCATCGAAAGAGATCGAGGAGCATTGCAAACGACTCGAATAAAAAGCGCAAGCCATAAAGATAGAGGATATCTTTAGTGGATTCGATGCCAAAGAACTTAGTCTTGTCCCAGATTTGGTGTTACCTCCAAAATTCAAGATTCCAGAGTTTGAAAAGTATGATGGAACTAGTTGCCCTCGCGCCCACCTCACTTTGTTTTGTAGGAGGATGACAGGATACAACAGAGATGACAAGCTGTTGATACACTGTTTCCAGGACAGTCTATCAGGATCTGCCGCCCGATGGTATAATCAATTGAGCCGTCATCAGATAAAATCATGGATAGACTTGGCTAGAGCTTTTTTAGAGCAGTACTGACACGTCAGTGATATGGCACCTGATCGTTGGACTCTGGAACACATGAAACATAAGTCTAATGAAAGCTTCAGCTAGTACGCGCAACGCTGGAGAGATTGTAGCGATGTCCCTTCCTTTTTTAAGTTCGCTAAAAATGTATTTTTATTTTATTTTGTTTTGAAAATACTGTCTTCCGTGGGGTTTTTAGAAAAACCGTGTTTTATTTAAAAAATGGAGTCGCCACCGGCCACTTAGGTAGGTCAGACATCATAAAACCAGAGATTTAAAAACTGTTGGGTTCGGGAGTCAGTTACGGATGAGGAAGGATTAGCGCCCCCACACCACCCAAAATTGGTACTTTAATAATTATCGCTTTATTAATATTAAACTTTTCGGATTAAAGTGACGATTAAATTAAAATTTGATTATAAGTGCGAGTAGATTTTAAAAGCCCCGTTATCTGAGAGTAAACACCTAACCACCATCATTACGCCTGATACTGGCCCCGTTTACGTTAGGATAAAAGGGCACCGCATTGACAAAATATATATCCGATATGCAACTTAAAACACGAATTCTAACACAAAAATTCACAAAACCATGGAATTAAAAAACATAAAAAGAACATAAATATAGTAATACTAAAAATAAAATGCATGAACAAAACAACATAACATGTCATAATGATAAAACCAAATATAAACATTGAAAAGAACATATTTTCAAAAATAAATTGACTATGATACCTAAACACCTAAAAACACAAATACAATAAATGCATGAAATACATGTAACATGGTACTAAAATAATCAATCCAAATCAAGGTGCTAACAAAACTTAATGCTTTAACATGGGACACATAAATACGAACATAATCATAAACACAAACCTAGATATCATAAGGCTAACGCCGATTAAAACATGAAAATAAAATGGAAGTAACACCATTCGAATATAGATTAGCAAAATTAGCAAACAATAACATATGCATGCCATGACACATAATATGATACTAAATTAGCAAAATGATATGCTAACACAAAAAAGACTAATATTTGATGTTTAACATATGACACCATTTAAACAAGAAGTAATAAAACATGACATTAACATATAGAAAATATCACCCATTATTAACATACAACCTAAAATGCAAAACCAAAATAACATACTAGAACATATATACATGATAAATGACTAAGCTAAACATGATCACTTAACAAAACACAAGTACACGACATGAACAAATACACTAAATGGTATACTAGCGTAATAGTACAAATGTTATAAAAACATAAATGAATATGCATAATATGACAACCAACATATATATAACGCAGGAAGAAATATACAAACAAGACGTACGAACGAAACTAGACATAACATACAAAATAGATATGTACATAATATGAACAAAATAAATTGAAACACTAAAGCTCACGATAAAATACATATTACATAAAAATGTAGATAAACATGATGAAATGATATAGATAAAGACATTGAGAGCAAAATTAACATACCACACAACCTAATAATAGACGAATAGCCACAATTCTTTAACATAAAAAAGGGACTGAAACAGAGCAAAAACAAAACTAGAATGCCTGAAACAAAAGAAGAAAAAACATAATTTAGGACCCAATTATAATCTAAAATAAACCTATAGGGACTGAACGTGTAAATAGCCCAAGGGGCGAGCTCGAACTAGAAATTTCAAAAAGGCGAGATGGTTAAGCGTGCAATTTTACCATTTAAATATGATTTTGTTTTAATTTAGGGGTTGAATTGAAAGATTTTAACACATGGGGGACCAATGTTGTAATTAGACCAAGGGGAAGCTCATTCTGAAAATACCACAAATACGAGGGGATTTAATAAGTAATTAGACCCTTTTACCAAAATTTAAATTCTATGAAACCCCTTAATCCGGCCAAAAATCAACCCCTTTAGCATTTTTTTTAACCTTTAGGATAATTACCCCACTCTCCCTTATTCTTTCTTAAATCTGAACCATAGAACCCTCAGAAAACCACCCCGGCCGCCATGATCAGATGATCTCCGGTAAGATTCAGCCGTACGGCAATCTCGAGCCATCCTAGATCATCGCTCCCGGCCACCACTCAAAAAAGAAATCATCTTTAAAACTCCTACCCCATTTTAAAACTAGAAAAAAAACTTTGCTATTTCGAAATGATAAAAAACCAAACCGGCTCCCCATCATGGTCCCTCACCGGTCGAGAAGAGAGGTAAAACTCTTGTAAAATCAACTTTTTTCCTTGTTGTCTTGTTTTTTTACTTAATATCATGCATGCATGAAGAAGATAGGAATGAGGGAAAATGATTACCACTCGAAATTTTTGTTCCTTTTTTTATTTCTGGTCATTAGAACTGACCCAAAAAATTCTTACAATTTTTGATACATATATATATTCTGATCCTCTCTGATTTTTGTTTGGTAGTAATAAAACATATAATACATATATTTTGATTTGATTAGTACTGACGCCCATTCTTCTCTATTTTTTTGCACGTCTCTGATCGGAGAGCCGATAGGGGTGGTTGTACAGTCGGTATGGTGGAGGGCATGGTGGAGGTGACTCGTTCGATCAGAGTGAGTCTCGACCATTGGGTCATGATCCAACAGCTAGGATGCTTTGCAACATGGACGGCTCAGATGCACTATAGGAATTGGAAGGATAGCACCAGATGGTGACACGTGGCATGAAGTGGCTGAATGGTCTCGCGCGTTAGGGTTTTTAGTTGTTGGGCCATTTGGTTTAGGCCGATGTAACTTAATATTAATTAATAATATTTTTTATTTTTGGGTTTTATGTTGTATTGGACTTGGACACTTATAATATTTTGGGTTTTTATTATTATATCTGATCCATTTATATATATAATATCATATAATAATAATAAATACATGCACATAAATGTATACATAATAACAATAATTACACATGTACATATGGACATGCAATATTAATGCACACTCATACATATTGACATACATATTAATAACATATACATAATAAACACATAACATAATATGTATATGTGCTATATATTAATCATTAAACTAACTAATATATTAATACGGTAATTACAAACTAGATAAAAATGAGTGATTACAGTTGTCCCTCTTTGCTTGTTCTTGTGAAACAAGAACAAGGCAAAGACCAAAAGCACTAATTTTTATCCGACTTTCCTGTTTTTAGCTTCAGAATAAAGTGTTCTTCTAGAACTCTCCACTTTTCTTCATTCGGGTCCTTGAGCGGTATGCACATGAATTTAGAAATCTTGATCTTAAGAAAGACGATCCTTACGAAAGGATTAAACGAAGAAGTTGATTTTAAGAAAAAAATCCTTATGGAATGATAAATTAAGGAATTACATTTTTTAGAAAAATATCCTTAAGAAAGGAATGAATTAAAAAATTCGATTTTAAGAAAAATATCCTTATGGAAGGATAAATTAAGGAATTAATTTTTAGAAAAATATCCTTAAGAAAGGAATGAATTAAGAAATTCGATTTTAAGAAAACATCCTTATGGAAGGATAAATTAAGGAATTAATTTTTAGAAAAATATCTTTAAGAAATGATTGAATTTGATTTTAAGAAAAACATCCTTATGGAATGATAAATTAAGGAATTAATTTTTAGAAAAATATCCTTAAGAAAGGATTGAATTTGATTTTAAGAAAAACATCCTTATGGAAGGATAAATTAAGGAATTAATTTTTAGAAAAACATCCTTAAGAAATGATTGAATCTGATTTTAAGAAAAACCGTCTAGACGCCACGAGGAATCTATCCATGGTGACGGCTCGAACATCTAGTGACATTTTTCTCTGATCAATCATTCTTCTTTTTCTTTCTTTTTTCTTCTTCTTCTTTCTCCCATTTTTCTTTCTTTTCTCTTTTTTTCTCTTTTCTTCTCTTTTTCTTTTTTATTCTTCTTTTTTGTTTTCTCTTTTCCTTCTTTTTTCTTTCTTTCTTTTTCTCCTTTTTTCTCCCCCTTTTTCTTTCTTTTCTCTTTTTCTTATTCTTTTTTCTTGTTTTCTTTTTTCCTTCTTTTTTTCTTTTTCTTCCTCTTTTTTAGGGTAACCATCCTTATGAAAGGATCCAACTAAAGAAGTTGATTTTATGAACAACACCCTTAAGCAAGGATCCACCTTGGTTTTATCCGTCCAGAAATCTATCAGAATGGCAGCTCGAAAATGTTGACACTTTCTCTGGTTAACAGATCTTCTTTTTTTCTCTATTTTTCTTTTTTCTTCTTCTACCTTTTTTTAGGGAAGGCAGCATTCAAGCGCGTGTCTTCTGGATCGCTGCAGAGGTGCACGAAGTCTTTTTTGAAGTCATCTTCTCGAAAACTATCTGTCCGTCTTCCTGTATGAATGTTTTCCGATTAAGGATGATAAATGAGCATACCTTATGATGTAAAGATGCATATGTTCATGTAAAATGCTATTCTCATGATTGTTGGGGATGCAAATATGCAACCTATTCATGTAGACTCATAGAGATGCAATGATGCATGAATCCCTGTCACAGTCTCCTCAGACATCTTAATACTCAAGTCACCACTTGCTGGTTAGGTAAGCTTCGTCATATGACTACAACCATTAATCATTATGATACTCCAACAGCTTTTACCCCCAAAACTTTGTTGTTCATTTCTTGTTCAACCTTTTAGGTCAAATAACCTCGGTCAACATCATCTCTTTACTCGAGAAAGTCTTTTGTCTTCTTTATTAATCAAAATCTTTCGATATGTCTGACATCTCGGGTCTATTCTGACTTGAATTCTTATAACTATTTCTGTTGTTTCACGGACAATGGTGCCCCACTGATTTTAGACTCGAATTCTTTATTGTCTTTGACCCATCATGTAGAGTCTCTATCTGTCTCAACATCGGGGTGAGCTAAAATGCCCCAAATTCCCCAAACCCATCTCTTAGTTCAATCTATGTCTTTGAATGAAGTACTCTAAAGGGAACCGAACCTATGTCTCTAGGCTTTAAATCTTTAAAAAAAGTAAAGAGGCAAATTGTCCGTGTATCCTCTGAAAAGAAATTAGATTTGGAAATGAACGACAAAACTTTGAAAAGCAAACACCATTTCCTATTTTTTTAAATGCTTGATCAGAAAATCTTGACAGCCGTAGTGATACGTCAAATCGTATACCTTGAGTATCAAGTGCAAAAACGACATTGAGACAACTTACCGGCGATTGCTCCCAAGCGTATCCTGCATATAAGGGACCTCAAAAGCTGAATTGTTATATAAAAATGTGAAATACATTCTGTGTTATTTTATTATTATTTTTTACTTTTTTATTTTTGTTGCTATTATTATTATTATTATTTTAGCTGGGTTAGGACCCTATCAGATAAGTCTCAATTCTAAATTATCATCATTCATTTTTTTGCTCATTTCCTTCTTGTTTGGGGAATTCAACTCATCACATTCTTTTGGCTTGAGAATAATGATGGAGCAAACAACAATACCCCGAGTTACTCAGCATTGTCATGAGACGAAAATATTACCATCACTCATGAAGCGATTTTTCTTCTCTCTCTTTTTCTTCTTATTTTTTCCCTACTTTTTTCTCTTCTTTTTTCTTTTTTGGATGGTGCATTGCCATCTTATCGCTTCAGATGAGTACCCCAAAGTTGCCACACTCTTATCCGAACAAGCCTATTACCAGACTTTGAATGTGCCTATTACCAGGCTTTGAACATTGTAGTGTTTTTTCTTAGGATTTCTTCTCCCATTCATTTTAAACGTGAGAGATCTTTTATTTTTTTAAGTACAATAAATTATGCTTAAGTGGGGTCCTTAATAATTGACCAAAATAACTCGGAAGGTAACTACAAATTCGTCTTCGCCGCAGCCTTTGATTTCCAGTAAATACAGATTGCTAAAAAACAATCACCTAGTTTAAAATGATGACCCTCATGCAATTGATATACATGGACACAATAGCCGGATACATGTATTTATTTATTTATTATTATTATTATTTACAAAAAAATATGAGTATGCACACAGAAAACAAAGCTAACCCCTACCGATAAGTGAAAGGTTTTAACAAATCAATGAATGAAAATCACTCGCTAAACGTGCACAAAAATGATATGCGAAAGAACTTTCTTTTCACAAGACATATTCCCCTACAAAATGTCTTTACTACTTTTCGGGTCTAAAATAGTAAAGCTGACTTCGCATTACCTTTGAAAAGCATGAAATATAGTTAAACACCTAACTGGGAAGTTAACACCTCCCCAAAATTCATATATGTCATTGTCTTAAAACTTCATATGACCGGCTTCGATCAAACCTTGGACCTTATTTTTCAGAGCTCCACAATTTTCAATTGTGTGGCATGTACTGCCCAAATGGTAATCACATACCGCATTGACGTCATACCCCGCCAGATATGGTGGATCTTTTGGCTTGGATTGGACAAGAGCTAGCAGCTTCTTTTCGATAAGAATCGGAAGCAACTCAGTGTAGGTTATGGGAATGGGATGTAATACCTTTGCGGGTTTTACGTATCATGAAGACTGATTGCGATAACGAACTTGGGCTGACTGATTGGGCAAGCACTCACTATATGAACATGAGAATCTTCTTCCTTTTGAGGAACTATGCTGTAGGAATCTCTTATCTTCCCCTTCTTAACTGCATCTTCAGTGCGCTCTCCAACCATGACTAAGTCTGCAAAGTTGTCAGCATGGTGGCTTACCAGACCATCATACAACACTCTCTTCAAAGTATCCACAATCATGAGAGTAATTTCAATTTCCTGAATTGGGGGTTGTACTTGAGACGCCATATCTCGCCATCGTTGAGCATACTAACAGAAGCTCTCATCAGGCTTATGCTTTAAACCTTGCAGCACGAATCGATTCGGGGCCATATCTGTTATATGCTTGTACTGTTCTATGAAGGCTTTTGAAAGATCCTTACAGGACTTCATATCTACCCGACTTAATTGATTGTACCATTGGATGGCTGCCCCAATCAGACTATCCTGGAAGTAATAGATTAAAAGCTTTTCATCTTTTGCAAAAGCAGTCATCTTACGGCAATACATGGTAATATGTGCGAAAGGACACGAAGTTCCATCATACTTATCGAAATCAGGGGTCTTGAACTTCAGTGGTAAAACAAGGTCGGGTACTAGGCTCATATCACTAATGTCATTCCCCGGTTCCTCTACAGTCTGCATGGCTTTGAATTTTTCCTTCATGAGACAGAACCTTTCTTCCCATTTCTTTTTCACTTTATTTCTAATTTTCTAGACCAAGTCCAGATCCGGCACCTCTTCCTCGTAGAATGCCTCTGTATCCAAGGGTTGGCTTTCAGATACCCATGCTTGATGACTAACAAATACCCCTGAAGGGTCAATGTATATTCTCCCAGCAGGACTTTGAGCCTTTAGTTGAACCTTGCTGTGAGACGCATTACATTTTGGCTTCTGGGTGACTTCGTCTTCAACCTTTTCTTTCCCAAGGCTTTTTGCCAGTAATGTAGTTATGTCAGATACCATCGCAGCTTGCGATTGAGCGATATGCTCGATGAGGCTCTGTTTAGCTTCTTCGAAACGTGCTTCCAAATTTTTCTGCCCTTTTTCCAAACTGACTATTCTATCATCCATTAGTTTGCTTTAGAACCAAGTAAAGTATGGATGCAGAATGGTTGTAGCTTATATTTTAGTTTCACACTGCCACAATATTTACACTATTAATATTATTGCAAAAAATGATGAATGTATGTATAGTGATGCAAATGCCATGATGCAATGCAAGAATGTATGCAAATACATGTATTGATTCCGCATGTGATTTGTCCCCATAGAACATCTTGTATTCAGACCAAAAGTTTTCATTACATCAGGTATTAGGAGTTTACAGGTAGCGGTGAGCTCTACCTCCTAATTTCTTGACCTCATTCAATAGTCTCGTCAGCTTTCCTTCGCGGTCCAACACTGGGTCTATATTTTGGCTTATCAGCGCTGCTGCGTCAGCTAAGTCTGCTACCTGTTGGGCCATTTGTCGCGCTTGAGACATAACAATCTTTATGTCTTTATTTTTCTCCTATATTTTTTGCTCGGCCTTTTGTAGTTTGACAGTTGCTTCTTTGAAACTTTTATACCCGACCTGCTTGTATGTTTTGGCACGAATCTTGCTGGTACGTAGAGAAGTTTTGAGCTTTTCTATCTATTCTTTGAGTGCTGTGTTTTCCATTTGAAGGGCGATTCCTCCCCTTCATGCTGTAGACTTGATTTTAGGATCTTATCTATAGCCATGCTGTTTTCCAACTCACCTTGGAGGATGTCACGTTGGCTCTCAGCTTCTTTCAGCTTTTGTGACAATGATCTGTCTTTATTTTTAGTAGTCTTGCATTTATGCTTCCAACGTTCCAAAACGTTCTTCAGCTGAATCATGCTATGAACCCATTCTTCAGAGGTGTCACCCAAACTGGCATTCTTGAATTCAAATAGCAACTTCTGGTACTCGTCTTGTATACACTTCGATATTTTACTAGGATCATACCTTTCCTGCTTGAGCTGGTCGTACTCGAATGCAAGTTCATATTCCAAGATACTTTTACTCTCGGCTCCTGAATTGGTCTTACTCGAGTGACCCACTTCTGTGTTACCCGAACCTTGGACTGAGCATTAATCTTTTTTCGGCTTTTCCCCTTGGGCATTGGCTAGCTCATTGTTGAATCGGGGTTGTCCATCTTCGAAACCTAAAACTTCCATCCTAATAAGATCTTGAACTCTGTTCTTTAGGGCTCCACAGTTCTCAGTGTGATGACCCGAATCCCCTATGTGGTAGCTGTACCAGATACGACTGTTGTAGCCTTTAGATAAGTGGGTCTCTTTGGTACAGACTTCACTGGTACGATAATATTCATTTCAATGAGCAATGGAAGTAGCTCGGTGTATCTCATAGGTACAGGACAATGCCTCCTTACGTCACTTGACTTTCGGGCTTATCCTAGTCTTACCTCTGTTTCCTGGGTATCTGCCACAAATACACTACCTATCTGTTTCTTGAGATTGATCACAAAAGGATTCAACATGTTGTATTTAACGGTGTTGTCTATCTTGACATTCTAACATTTCTGTTCTACATTCTGATCCTTGATTGATTCTTCTCTAAGTTTGATAGCCTGCTTACCCTTCATCATATCATTTATCTGGTTCATCATCTCGGACATTTGCTTCTTTAACTCTTGTACTCCACCTTGCTCGTTACCAGGACTGACACTGCTTGCCGAATCTGACCTGGAGTCTTTGAACGATCCTTCTTCTACTGTCCCCGATCTATCCTCAAGATGGAATTATGGAATCGACCCTTCTATCGCCTGCTCAAAGAACCCTTGGTCCATCATGAACGATCTCTATTACGAGAGAAACCACTCAGGAATCAATACCCTATGTGATGTGAATGCGATGATATATGCAAAAACAAAAAGAAAACAAGTCAGTACCGGTTAAAATCAATAAATATATAAAGGGTAAATTAAACACGATAAACAAACAAAACAACCCTATTTACATCCCGTCTAAACACCTAGGTTATCCATATGGCTCTAAAGAGGTAGGTTTTCTATATTCTCTACATGCAGTTTTGGTGCTAAGAGGTACCGGAATTGTCCTTGATGTCCCCTACTAAGAGTAGTAAGGACCTCGGTCATCACCCATTATAGGCTCCTTTCAACCGGGTTCAATTCAGGGGGACCCATTCGCTTATGCCCATACGAAGGAACGATATCCTCACGAGAGCATAAGGTACTCGAGCCCCGAAGGTACTTGCTAGGCCCATACAGAGCAACGATATCCTCACGAAAGCATTAGCGTTTTCCCCCACTTAAAAGGACGAGTTTATATGCCAAATTTTAAATGCGTTAAAATGAACGCGCAATTACAACCGAATATTAATTTAATAGTCACTTTAATCCGAAACTTCTGATATTAGTAAAGCAGTAATTATTTAAAAAGCTTGACTCTCATTTTGTTTTTGAAAAACAAAACAAAAAATACATCCCAGTAGAGTCACCATCTGTAGCAATGTCCCTTCCTTTTTTAAGTTCGCTAAAAAAATATTTTTATTTTATCTTGTTTTGAAAATACTGTCTTCCGTGGGGTTTTTAGAAAAACAATGTTTTATTTAAAAAATGGAGTCGCCACCGGCCACTTAGGTAGGCCGAAATCCATAAAACCAGAGATTTAAAAACTGTTGGGTTTATGAGTCAGTTACGGATGGGGAAGGATTAGCACCCCCACACCGCCCAAAATTGGTACTTTAATAATTACCACTTTATTAATATTAAACTTTTCGGATTAAAGTGACAATTAAATTAAAATTTGATTATAAGTGCGAGTAGATTTTAAAAGCCCCGTTATCCGAGAGTAAACGCCCAACCACCATCATTACGCTTGATACAGACCTCGTTTACGTTGGGATAAAAGGGCACCGCATTGACAAAATATATATCTGATATGCAACTTAAAACACGAATTCTAACACAAAATTCACAAAACCATGGAATTAAAAAACATAAAGAGAACATAAATATAGTAATACTAAAAATAAAATGCATGAACAAAACAACATAACATGTCATAATGATAAAGCCAAATATAAACATTGGAAAGAACATATTTTCAAAAATAAATTGACTATGATACCTGAACACCTAAAAACACAAATACAATAAATGCATGAAATACATGTAGCATGGTACTAAAATAATCAATCCAAATCAAGGTGCTAACAAAACTTAATGCTTTAACATAGGACACATAAATACAAACATAATCATAAACACAAACCTAGATATCATAAGGCTAACGCCGATTAAAACATGAAAATAAAATGGAAGTAACACCATTCGAATATAGACTAGCACATATCTGACATACTTGAACATATTGAAATTACCAAACAATAACATATGCATGCCATGGCACATAATATGATACTAAATTAGCAAAATGATATGCTAACACAAAAAAGACTAATATTAGATGTTTAACATATGACACCGTTTAAACAAGAAGTAATAAAACATGACATTAACATATAGCAAATATCACCCATTATTAACATACAACCTAAAATGCGAAAACCAAAATAACATACTAGAACATATATACATGATAAATGACTAAGCTAAACATGACCACTTAACAAAACACAAGTACACGACATGAACAAATACACTAAATGGTATACTAGCGTAATAGTACAAATGTTATAAAAACATAAATGAATGTACATAATATGACAACCAACATATATATAACGCATGAAGAAATATACAAACAAGATGTACAAATGAAACTAGACATAACATACAAAATAGATATGTACATAATACGAACAAAATAAATTAAAACATTAAAGCTTACGATAAAATACATATTACATAAAAACGTAGATAAACATAATAAAACGATATAGATAAAGACATTGAGAGCAAATTAACATACCACGCAACCTAATAATAGACAAATAGCCACAATTCTTTGACATAAAAAAGGGACTGAAACGGAGCAAAAACAAAACCAGAATGCCCGAAACAAAAGAAGAAAAAACATAATTTAGGACCCAATTATAATCCGAAAAAAACCTATAGGGACTGAACGTGTAAATAGCCCAATGGGCGAGCTCGAACTAGAAATTTCAAAAATGCATGATGGTTAAGCGTGTAATTTTATCATTTAAATCTGATTTTGTTTTAATTTAGGGGTTGAATTGAAAGATTTTAAAACACATGGGGGACCAATGTTGTAATTAGACCAAAGGGGAGCTCGTTCTAAAAATACTACAAATACGGGGGGTTAAAAAGTAATTAGACCCTTTTACCAAAATTTAAATTCTATGAAACCCCTTAATCCGGCCAAAAATCAATCCCTTTAGCATTTTTTTAACCTTTAGGATAATCACCCCACTCTCCCTTATTCTCTCTTAAATCTGAACCCTATAACCCTCAAAAAACCACCCCGGCCGCCATGCTCAGATGATCTTCAATGAGATTTAGCCGTACGAAAATCTCGAGCCATCCTAGATTGTGGCTTCCGGCCACCACTAAAATAAGAAACCGCCTTTAAAACTCCTACCCCTTTTAAAACCAGAAAAAAAAACTTTGCTATTTCAAAATGATAAAAAAAACCAAACCGGCTCCCCATCATGGTTCCTCACCGGTCGAGAAGAGAGGTAAAACTCTGGTAAAATCCCATTTTTTCCTTGTTCTCTTATTTTTTTTTACTTAATATCATGCATGCATGAAGAAGAGGGGAAGGAAGGAAAAAGATTACCACTCGAAACGTTTTTTTCCTTTTTTCTAATTTCTTGTCATTGGAACTGACCCAAAAAATTCGTACAATTTTTATATATATATATATATATATATATTCTAATCCTCTCTAATTTTTGTTTGGTAGTAATAAAACATATAATATTCATATTTTGATTTGATTAGTACTGACGCTCATTTTTCTCTGTTTTTTTGCACGTCTTTGATTGGAGAGCCGGTGGAAGTTGTTGTACGGCTGGTATGGTGGAGGGCATGGTGGAGGTGACTCATTCGGTCATAGTGAGTCTTGGCCGTTGGATTAGATCTGATCCAACGGCTGGGATGCTTTGCTGCATGGACGGCTCGGATACACTCTGGGAATTGGAAAGATGGCACTAGATGGTGACATATGGCACTAGATGGTATGGTGGAAGGCATGGTGTACTCCACTCGTTCCAGGTGGGTGATGCCTGGGTTGATCATAGCCGTTAGATTAGATCTGATCCAACGGCTCCCCTTCGATCGCCTAAAAAAGAGGATATATTTGGGTTAATTATCATATGTTAGTTAGGGTTTTTTAGTTGTTGGGCCATTTGGTTTGGGCCGATGTAACTTAATATTAATTAATAATAATTTTTTTGGGTTTTATGTTGTATTGGACTTGGACACTTATAATATTTTCAGTTTTTATTATTATATCAGATCCATATATATATAATATCATATAATGATAATAATAAATACATGCATATAAATGTATACATAATAACAATAATTACACATGTACATATGGACATGCAATATTAATGCAGACTCACACATATAGATATACATATTAATAACATATACATAATAAACACGTAACATAATATGTATACATGCTATATATTAATTATTAAACTAACTAATATATTAATACGTTAATTACAAACCAGATAAAAATGAGTGATTACAGAGATATAGCTGCACAAGTCCAACTACCAACTTTGCCGATATAGTGTTATCTGGTGAGCTCATTAAGAATGCTGTTAAGAGTGGAAAGATCGATGTTGGCGGAAGATCGTCTCATAAGAAGCCTTTATATGCAAGAAAGGACAATGAAGTGAACTATTCTGGAATTTTTAATGTCGGTTATTCAAAGCCGATGGAGGTGATACCCCCCAAAGTTGCAAATACTCAAGGTTCTTCAAGCCAGTATCCGAGTCAGAGAAAGAACACTAAGAAGATAGAGTTTACTCCACTACCAATTTCGTACGGAGATTTGTACAAAGAGCTGCTCAATGCTCACGTAGTGGCACCTTTCCACCAGGCCCCAGTACAACCTCCATTCCCGAAATGGTATGATCCCAGTGCAAAATGTGATTATCATGCGAGACAAGTTGGCCACTCAATTGAGAATTGTTGGGGCTTTAAGAGGCTAATAGAAAGGTACATCAAGCTCGGTGTTGTAAGTATTAAAAACCTTACAAGGCCATCTACTATCGGGAATCATTTCCCAAAGCATGAAGGTCTCATTTAAGATTCTCGATGACCAGACTTGGGGGCATACCTCGTTATGACTCTTTTTAGCCAGGCCAGTCGTCAAATCACTTTGATCATGACCAATAGGTCCCTTGTAGTTTTTACCTCTTTCAAATTAATACTTTTTGGACCAGTTTCACTATCCTAAGCCCAAATGTAGTGAGAAACTTTTGTAAGGGCCAACAACTAAAAGTTTCAATGAAATATGCATTTTGTTCAGAAAATATTTTGATTGCACTCCTACATAACTAGAAGCTAAAAAATGATAAGAACTAAACATGGGGGCATTATGTTAAAATTTCAAGTAATTTTCTATATGGGCATTTTGAGGGCATTCTCCTGAAGAGATTGACTTCAAGGAAGAAGATTGAAGACCGGGGCATCCTCATGTACAAAACCAGTTGTCCAGAAGGACCAATGAGGAGTCAAGGGCATCCCTTTGAGGACAAAGAGAAGAAATCATACCACATTCATGCATTTAGTTGCATTCATCTTGTGTTAAACATTTTTGCATACGTCATACATTTAGATTAATGCATACACCAAAGTCATCATGCATTTAGGATAGACACATGTATTTAGGCATAAAATTCATGCATGCATTTTTGCTTACACACAGGTTTGAAGAAGAGGTTGAACATCCACAACATGGGGCAAAAGCACGACGACCAACCTTAATCTTGGAGGAGGCCAAACACAAAGAAGATGCTGAAAATATAAATAAAAGGTACCGGCAACAAAACTTTTGAACATTTACTGATTAATGTTTTTCCCCATTTTTAGGTCACGCCACTCCGCCAGTAGAGCAGTAAAAGTAACTTTTCAGATATTGCCTTCGTCATTGGTGATAGACCAACATTTTCAAATTTTACTTTACCGCTGATGGTGTAGCAGTTTAGACATTTTGAAGATCTCGTTTCTCCGTTGATGGTGCAAGAGATCCAAACCTTCTTCTAGATCCCACTTTGCCATTAATGGTGTAGCATATCAACATTTTGAAAATCTCATTTCTCCGTTGATGGTGCAATAGATTAAATTGTTCCTTCGGATCTCGTCTCTTCGCTAGTGATGCAGCAGATCTTGCATTTTCCAAATATCGCTTCTCCGTTGATGGTGCAGCAGATTAAATTTTTGTCAAGGTCTCATTTCTCCGTTGATGGTACAACTAGACCAATTTTTTCTTCTTCTTAGGATCTTGTATCCTCCTTATAGTTGTAGGTCAAAAGAAATTGATCAAAAAAATCAAAAAATCAAAAAAAAAGGAAAAGAGAAAAAAAATAAAAAAAATTCAAAAAAAATTAAAAAATTTTAAAAAAAGAGAAAAAAAGTCAAGAAAATGTAAAAAATAAAAAATGAAAAATAGTTAATCGACTTTCATCATCCAATCCTGTTTCTCCGTTGATGGTTTAGATAGGTCCAAGTTGCTATCATTCGCCGATCTTGCTTCTCTGTTGATGGTGTAGTAAGATCCAAGCTTCTGTTATTTGATCTAGCCCTTCCGTTGATGTTGAGGCTAGTTTCAAGATTGCTAAATCATCCGATCCTGTCTCTCCGTTGATGGTTTGGTAGGGTTCAAGTTGATGTTCTGCTTCTCCGTTGATGGCGAGGTAGAATCCAAATTATCGTCCGATCTTGTCCCTCCGTTGATGGTGTGGCTGGGTCCAATTTGCTGCTATTCAATACTGCTTCTCCATTGTGGCGAGGTAGAATCCGAATTATCATTCGATCATGTCCCTCCGTTGATGGTGTGACTGGGTCCAAGTTGCAATCCGATCATGCTCCTCCGTTGATGGTGTAGTATGGTTCTAGTTAGTGTTCTGCTTCTCCGTTGATGGTGTAGTGGAATACAATTTGTTATATGTTCTCTTCCCTCCGTTGATGGTGTGGATGGGTCCAAGTTACTATCATCTGATCTTACTCCTCCGTTGATGGTGTAGTAGGGTCCAAAATGTTATTATTCGATCTTACCCCTCCGTTGATGGTGTGGTTAGATCCGAATTTACTAACTTTCAAGTTCCATTTATTAATGTTGTAGCTAAAAAAAGAGAAAATGTAATATCCCAATTTTTGGACTAGTGACCAAAATGTAATTTTTGAAAGTTTAAGGGTTAAAGTGTGAACTTTGGAAAAGTTTAGGGACTAAATTGTAATTTTTAAAAGTAAAGTAATTTAACCCCGTAAATGGATAGTTTACCCCCAAGAGTGGTATTTCTGTGTTACCTAGAAAGGGAATCAGTTCGAGTTGATTTTTTTATGGATATCTGATATATGATTATTAAGAGAAATTTATCCGATAAAGATTTTGGGTAAATTAGCAGTATATGAGACCGAGTCAAAATTTCAAGATTTTGATTTTTACAAAATTATGGAATATTTTGTATGTCAAAAATATTTACACATGGAGATCAGAATTATGAGAATTTTAGATTTTACTCGATAGTTTGGAAATTGGAAAAAATTGTAGAAAGTGAATATTGGGTAATCGGGTCGAATTGAAATTTTAAAGACAATTTCAAGGATTATGGAAAATTTATAAAATATTATTTTATGACTATTTTATTACATTTAGTTGGATTCTAACTAAATTTAGTTAGATGGTGATGGAATGATAATTGGCAAGTCTTTTGAAATATTTTGAAATGACATTTGCCATGGATGGCATTTTTGAAATAGATGAACTGTTAAGGGCATTTTTAGAAGATGATAAACACATGGATTTAATCTTGGCCCTTGGTTTATGATAAGTTAATTTTAGTCATTGGATTTGAAGGCTAAATTAGTAATTTCACTAATTAAATGAATTTAAAATTCATTTAATTATCACATGTGGATTAAAAGGAAAAAGATGAACAAAAATTGCTCATCTTTCTTGGAGAATTTCGAAAAGCAAGAGAAAAAAAGGGAGAAATTTTCTTTGGCAAATTTCAAGGTTCTAAAGTTGGAATCAAGGTATGTTGCTTTGAAATAAATTGATCAATGATTCATGCTCTTTCTTTTTATAGTAATTTTGCATGGTGATATGAAGAACAGTTCATGTTCTTGAAGAGGGAGAAATTGGAATTTCATGAACCATGTTAGAATTAAGGTTTGATTTAAGTAATTAAAGTGTTGTAAACATGAAAATAATCTTGAACTTTGTTTAATTCTATGTTCAAGGTTATAAACCCTAACCCTAGAATTTGGGGATTTGGTTAGGGACTTGAATAAAGGATGGAAATGAATGATTTGTGATACTAGAAGCCCTAAATTGATGTTATAATGAAAATTTTCCCTAAGGAAGAATAAAGTACCAATTCGGTTAGAATTGGAAATAAAGGGGAAATTATTGTGAAAATTATTCTAGTAATAGAAATGACGAGATTATGATCAAATTAGCTTGAATTGATAATTTAGGATCAAAATAGAAATATTGGAAAGTAAAGGACCATTTCGGTCAAGGAAGAGAAATTAGAGGAAATTATGGAAAATTTTCCACAAGATTGGATATGATGAAATTATGATTTTACAAGCTTTAAAAATGTCATTTGGACCATTATAGAAGTTTGTAAAAACATAAGGATCAATTCATAAATCTTGAAAAGATTAGGGACCAATTCGACAATTTGGAAGAATTTAAGGACTAAAGTAAAAAATTATTTTCATGGAAGCATTATGCTGGAATGAATGTTAGAAAGAGTTATAAATCATTCTTTGAGTAAATGTTGGAAGAAATACAAAGTATTGAGGATGAAATGACTTATGTCATGAAACTAATATTTGGAAAATATTAGGGTGTTTATAGGAAAATTATTCCTATATTGTTTATGTGTTAGTAAGATACTAAAATATAATTTGGAATGTACTTATGGTATTTTTAAGACACTTGTAGGTTGTGAACAAAATCGAGATCGAATTAGTAATCGAGGAAAAGAACGGGAACAAAGTTGATCTTAGTGAGGCTAGTTGGACATTGACAAAGTATAAAGTGTCAAGGTGAGTGCATTTTCATGCATGGATAATATTATGATTATCATTTGTAAGACTTTGATAAGTTTACCTTATTAATAATTGCTTGATTGTTATATCATGAACTTATATTTGACATGTTGAGAATTGTCAAAGGTAGAACTATGATGCATTTGATCACTAGATATATCAGGTATGTATGTTTATGGTATTTCAGGTATGAACTACCTTATCTTGAAATCATGATAATTATATTGCCATGAATGAATTGAATATAGAATTGGAAAGTATGCCCAAGTAAGTTACTGAGGTATAGAGTATAGTGGGCATGCAATAGAGTCCAGTGGTTTAGCACTTCGGTGCGGTTTATTAACACTTAGGTGTGGTTCTTTAGCATTTATGTGCGGTCTCTTAGCACTTAGATGCGGTGTATTAGCACTTTAGTGCAGTTTTGACTCGTGTACTCAAGTCCTCAAACTATGTTGGGCAATAATTTATTTGATAATAAATGGTTAATAAATTAGAGAGTATGTGAACTCTCGGATACTTGTAATAAATGGTAAATAATTTAGAGAGTAGGTAAACTCTCGGATAATGGCAATGATATTAATAGGATTTATGAATCTGGATTATATTATGTTAATATTTGATTAACATAAGGGAAATAAAGGAATAGTGATCAAACTGCATGTTTATTATATTATTGTTATAATTCAAGCATGTTGATTTATGTTAAAAAAATTATAATGTCTCACTAAGTATATACTTAGCGTGTGATGGTTTTCGCGTAGGTAGTAATCCCGAACATGAGTAAGGAGTATCAGCATCATCATCATCCAGAGGGATAATAGTCGTATCGATAATTTACATCTTTGATGTATTTTGATTATCTCTAGTTGGCATGTATAAAATAATAGTAGCTCGCTTTAACTAGTCTAGATATGGTTTGTAATATTAATATCTAGATAAGTGGTTACTTTATAACATGGAATATATTAGTTTAAAGAAATTACATGTAATAGAAATCAGGTAATGTTATAAAAATAAAATTTTAGAGTAATCAAAATGATTTTTATTTTAGGCAGCTTTTAGGCCGTTTTGTTAATCATAAAGTATAGTTATAAATTGACAAGTTGTTGCCTAAAACCGGAGTCTATCTGATGGATTAAAAATTTAAAATAAATTTACGCGATTAAAAAAGAAAAATTCAAAATTATCATTTTTGACTTGTATGAATAGCATAAAATGCGGTTTAAACATTATGTGACACTCTATACTAGTATTGGGTAATAAATACTAGTAAAGGTGTTATAAAAAAAGAAGAAAAAGAAGAAAAAAAAAGAAGAAAAAGGAAAAAAAAGAAAAAAAGAAAAAAGAAAAAAAGGAAAGAAAAATAAAAAGAAGAAAAAGAAGAAATTTTCAATTTTCTGATCTTGCCTCTTCGTCATAGTTGTAGCTAGATCAGACATTGGAACTTTCATCCACCGATCCTGCCGCTTTGTCAGTGTTGCAGCCGGATCAAATTTTGTAGACCTTGTCTCTTCGTCAGTGTTGCAGCTGGGTTGAAGTTTCTTTAGGTATTAGCTCAATAATATAACATGTTACTCTCATTTTGCTTCCCCAACAGACAACCCCCTATTTTGAAAATTTTGCTTCCCAAGAGTGACAAGGTGGATCGATCAAGACAAGAAAGAAGACTTGCGTCAAAGAGAAAGAAGATCTACTGAAGAAAGAAGACATACGTCAAGAGGGGAGAAGCTCAGTCGGACATGACAAAATTGGCTCTTTTAGTTTTTACTTCATTGCTGTTGCACAACAATGAGCAAAGAAGGGCAGTTGTAAGAACCAATTTACGCCTGGGCCCAAAACCAATACCAGACCCAATTTTTACCCAAACCCCATACAACCAAACCCATTAGCCTAAAACCATTTACATATCCCAACCCGACCCGGATCCAACCATGACCCGAAACAAAAAAAACCTACCCTAACCCTAAACAATCTACCGCCGCCCAACGAGCCGCCACAACAAACCTACAAAAATAGAAATAAACATCATATTAGATCTGAAAAAGCAACCAACTTGCATGTATTTTTTTATTTTAGGGTTATAAAACCCAGATGAATTGGCTGTTTAAAGGGGGCTTTTTAGATCTAAAAAAATCAGAGAGATCGGGGAGAGAAAAAAACGAGGAGAAATTTAAAAAAGGGGAAACTTTGTAAGAGATTTGAAATCAATACAAAAAGATTGAAGGTCTTTTTTCTTTTGAAATCAAATTTGTTTCTTTTTTTTTACTTCGAATAGCAAAAAACAAAAAAAAAGGATATCGAAGAGCTTACCTTTGTCGCCGCCGGCCTTGGTTGTGCCGCCCTTCGCCGCGATGCCGTTGTCGCCTGTGAACGGCACGAACAAAGGGAAGCCTGACGGCCGCCGTCGAGATTGAGAGAAAATGAGGGCCGAGGGAAAAAACAATTTTAGGGTTTTTTTAGTTCGAAATGAAAAATGGTAACCTATATCTGTTTTAAATCAGACTTAAACAAAACGACACCGTTTTAGGTGGCCAGATCCGCGGTGACCCGTGACACGGGAAAGATCCGCGTTTTTGGTTTTGGGTAAATTACCCTTTAAGTCCTCGTACTTTTAACCCATCTTCACTTCTATCTACGGAATAATCTCGCCCTTGGTCCTTATGCTTTTTATGCGTTTTAACTTTGCCCTTTTATGTTTCGTTTGTGTCTTTTATTTTACATTTGTTTCGATTTAGTCACTATTTTTCTTTAGCATTTAATTTTCAGCATTTTATTTCCGTTAATTTATGTTTATTCCCTCATGTTTCATATTTGTTTCATTTTAGTCCATAATACTTGTCATTTATGCCATGTAAATTATTAACCTTTGCATTTTAGTCCTTAATGTTTAGTTTTAAGATGTTTTATGTGTATCCATACATTGTCATTATTATTATTATTATTATTATGTGTATATAATATATTATTATATCAAGTGGTTTATTTTTTATGTATTATATATATACCATATAAGATTATATGTACATATACATGTGTTTTTCATCTAGGGTTCATATTTTTATAATATTTATATATATATATATATATCTATATTTTTATGTATTATATATATGTATACGTAGGGTTTTATGTTTTTTAGATAACAATATTTTGTTTAACTACAAGTATATATAAAATAATAATAAATATTTGTTTTATAATTAAATTTGAGTCCTTACAATTGTTTTATAATTAAATTTGAACAGAAACTCGAACGATTCGGCTCGACTTAAATTTCATAAACTCGACTCAACTCAAAACGAATTTCAAATAATATTTGTTATAAAATAAAACTCATCAACTCGACTAACTCAAAACTTTTTGACTCGACTAAACTAGACTCGATCATGCGAGCACAAATAGCAGAAATTGAGTTTACATATTTAATGACTAATGTTTGAGTAAAATACAAAATTTGAAAAGTTTACGGATTACATAAACTAATTTTGTCTTTTTTATATAGTAAAAGGGCTAATATCATAATTTGACCAAAGTCAAAGTGCAATTTTGGTAGGGGAAATCCCCAATTTCAACTCGCGCCATTTTTTTTTAATCTCTCTTGTTTTGTTCGAATCTTTGACCCAAAAATCACTCTCCCTCCGTTGGAATCTCTTCAATGTCTCAGGTAATCTTTATTTTTCATCTAATTCTCTCAACTATTATTATTTACATCAAACTCTAATAGATATATTGTCAAAATCAACTTAAATTTTAATATCCTTTATGTGGTCGTTGTGATTGTGAATCTGAAACTCTTGAACATATTCTGTTTTTTTGCCCTTTCGCGCAGGCCGTCTGGAGAGTCTTAGAGGTTAGCTATTGTCTGATTTCGAATGGTCTCCCCGGGTTCAACCAGTGGTGGATATCTTTGGTTGAGTTGTGCTCAGAGACCGACTACAAGGAAGGTTTACAGCTGTTGGCTCTTCTTTGATGGTTCTTGTGGAAATCAAGGAATAATTTGGTCTTTTCTTGACAGGACGACAATCCCATTGATGTTTGGCTATTAGTTAAAAGAGCTTTTGCTGAGTTTTCTTCATGTGATTGTCCACATGAAAGCCATTTCCGAGAGGCACCTTCTTCTATCCAAGGTTGGAATCCACCACCAGTGGGAGTTGTAAAAGTTAATTGCGACGCTTCTTTTAACCAAAGTTCTGGAGAAGCTGGAATTGCTGCGATCATTCGTGACTGCTCGGGATTTGTTGTGGGAGGTGCCAATCAATGTCTTGTATCGACCTCTGTCGGTATCACTCTAATTTCTTTCAAAAATATTTGGTTTCGAAACAGCACTTTCTATTTGGCTATCTAGATATTAATCTTTGTGGAGGTTGGACAATGCCAACTTGATCTCTTGTTTACGCTCTCATTTGCACTCGGAATGGGAAGGTGCAGCCATTGAAAGAGATTTGCTTCTCTCGTCTTTACTCTTTGATTCTTTGCTCATTTTCCTTTGATTCTGAGTTTCCCTTTTCTGTAGAATCAGCTTATCATTGCAGTTCCTATCGACCATTGTACATGCCTGGAACACCCCCTGATTCTAGTGGCTTTATGATCGAAAATGGTATTGGTAATTTTTTTCTAGTTTCCATTTTTCTAATTGTATTTTGCTTATTTCCTGTTGGATGGTTTATTGTATTCAAAATTTTTCTTATTTGTAAATTTGCTTGCACAGTTGTAATCATTACCTTAAGTATACTATTATTGAGCATGTTTACAGTGCATTATTGAGCACATGAACTTAGATGTGTTTGTTGGGGAAATTGCAAGTTCCACGTTTCTGGTTTTTTTCAGTTTTGTATTGTCTGTATTCAATTGTCTTTACATTGAACAAAATGTTCCTATCGGAAGCATAAGTATGCAACATCCCATATTTAAAAAGATCAGTAGAAAAATTTCAATTGTTTTTATAGTTAACTGTATGAAGCAGAGGTCAATCTTGTTTCTATGGTTTTGTTCATGTCATGGCCTAAATTGTCAATATTTGATTACATCCTTCTTTTGGTTCACTCTCATGCTATATCTTATTACAAACAATGAATTTAGCAGTTGTAGAATATTATATCAAGAGGGGTTTTTTTTCAATGAACTGCCAGTTTAGAAGTGGATTTGTTAAAACCTAAATTCTCTCTCACGCTATATCTTATGTTTTGGATTTGTTAAAACCTAATTGGATTTCGTGTTGAAATGGAAAAAAAGTATTTAATATAGAAAATAAATGTAAACTAAAAAGATTTAATATCAGAGCCAGATTGATCCTGGGACCTGTGGGTTATGGGCCCACCACGCTTCCGCTGCGCCACTTTGATCTGTTGTTGAGTAATTGATCACAAACAGTTTTTTAACTTTTATCGGTGTTATTGTGTGTATATATATTTTGAAAACATACTGTGGGAAAAGCAGCAATGTAACTATCCTTTTAGGACAACATGCAATAATAGACAATTCTGGAGCTAATAAACATAAGAGTCAAAAAAACACCCCCAGTAAAATCAAATGAAAATGATTAGGTTCATGGTTAAATGATTCTTCTTTGTTATCTAGTTTGTTACTTGAAGTTATTGTTTTTATAGACTTCATTTGTATGCATTAAAAATTCAATAAGTTTTTTTGTACTTCAAACCATTCATATTAAAAGAACTTTTTAGGCTACCTCTTCTCTCTCTCATTCACATTCAATATGTGTAGGTTTTAAGCTACTACTGTATTTCTTGCATTACGGTAAGCACATGATTGCATGCCACTTTTTATTTTAGTTTATTTTTCTTTCTTTTCATTGATTTGGTTTTGTTTACTCTTCCAATGAGTACCAGGAATCTAGGACATATTTGAGTGTTGAGAAGGTCTGAGGTTGTCATCTAGCAGTGCTCAGTATGGGCATGTGAATGTCAAATTTTGATTCAGGACTTCCTGTGATATGTAGGAGTTGAATCTTCAAGAAATGTTTATATCTTGTTCATATTTCATCTTTAAGTCTTGTAATCTAGAAAGCGATACATTATAATTTTCAATTTTATTTTCCTGATTTTGTGTGAATTTGAATGAAAGCATGACAATTTGGCTCATACCCTACGTTTTGATTTCATCATCCTATTTTGTTTTAACACTATGAGTCAATCAAGATAATGCCTGCCTTTTTAAAAGCACTTGGTTTTGTCGGATAGGGTTTTATATTGTCAAATATTTATATTGTTAGTCACCCAAAATTTCAGATTTTAACTTTATATTGAAAGCAATAGTAAAAACATGAAAGATTTTATAAGACAATTGATTATGTCATTTTATATTGATCTTGATAGTCTTGAAATTATAATGAAAGTTGGTGGTAAGCTCACTTATTTGAAAGTTTATATTCATTAAATTATCAGAGAAAAATAGTAAAAGAAATGTTTATATCTTTTCATGTTGTCATCTTTACTTGATTGAGTAATCTGGATGGATGATACATTATAATATGAACCACTTTCCATCCCATGGTTCATTGGGATATTTCTTTTAGCATACCACAAGTTCATTAGTTGAGACTATGAATGACTTCTTATGTACCATTGTTATAATTTCATTTCATCATCCTATTAGGTTTTAACGCTAATTCAGTCAAGATAGTTGCCTACTGTGTTAATAGAAAGCACAGGCGTGTTCGGATAGGATTTTATATTGTCAAAGAACAACTAAATTATGTTCTCTAGATGGTCTGTTCTTGTTGGGTGCTCACTTTCCGGCTAAGAATTCCAGAAGAACAACCCTGAAACTATACACATTGCGGATGGCCTTCATAAACACAACTCAGAGAGTCTTGCATTATTGTTTTGTAAACAAGAAGATTCTTCAAGCTGCCTTTGGGCATGAACTTGTAAACAAGAAGTCAATGATCATCTTCTAAGCAGTATTCCACAAGATTGGGATGATAAAGCTGCCCCCATATATTTCTTTCAAATATTATTTGGTTTCTAAGACTTCTCTATTTATTTATATGTATCTTTAGATATTAATCTTTGTCTACAGGCTTCTCATTGTTTCTAAAATTAAGTTGGTAATTTTCCATGCTGGACCCGAATCTGTTGTCAAGTCTCTGCACTCCCCACAGAATTACTTATCATCTTCTCCTTATGTAGGTATCTGTGCACCTTCTTCAATGTATTTTTGTGTTCCACCTTATGGATCTTCTGAGTTTCTTTTTTCTGTAGGATCAGCTTATCATTGCAGTTCCTATCGGCCATTGTACATGCCTGAAACACCCCCTTATTCTAATTGCTTTATGATCGAAAATGGTATTGGTAAATTTCCTTTACAGTCTCTAATTACTTTTTTTTTTGCTGTATAGTATTCTCCTGCTTATTCATGTTTGCAAGTTGGATGATTTACTAAGAACACACAGATCAAAATTCATTCTTATTTGTAAAATATGCTCCACCTCCCTATACATATATGGATTACCTTAAATATACTATTAATATCACATAAGCAGTTTGGAACCAACTCGGCTTTTATTGAGCATGTTTTCACTTTGATGTGCTGCTTGTAGGGAAAGATATTGCAAGTTCCACGTTTCTGTTTTTTATTCAGTTTTTTTATTCATTGTCTTTTGTATTGTTCCGCATTGAATGTCCCCATACTTAATAAGACCTGTAGAAATTTTTTAGTTGTTTTCATACTTAATCGTATGAAACTGAGGTCATATTTGTTTATGTGGTTTTGCTCATGACATGGCCTAAATTGTCAATAGTTGATCACATCCTATTTTGGATTCTCTCTCATGCTATATCTTTTTGCCTTTAAAGATTTTCTCTCTTTAGAAGATTATATCAAGAGGGCTTTTTTTTTCAATGAACTGCCAGTTTAGAAGTAAGCATCTTATGTATTCGTTTTGTTAAAACCTAATTGGATTTCGTGTAGAAATGGGAAAAGAGTATGTAGAAAAGCAATGTTTGTTACCTGTGGGTTATGGGCCATGCTTTCGCTGCTCCACTCTGATCAGCTGAAGTGCAATTGATCACTATTGTTCTTTAACTTCATTAGTGTTATTATGTGTATGTATATTTTGAAAACATACTGTGAGAAAAGCAGCAATGTAAACCATCCCTTTAGGACAACGTGCAATAATAGACAATTGTGGAACTAATAAACCATATGAGTCAGAGAAACCCCCTCAGTAAAATCAAATGAAAATGATTAGGTTCATAGTTAAATGCTTTTTCTTTGTTATCTAGTTTTTTATTTGACGTTATTGCTTTTTTTGATCTCATTTGATGTATTAAAAATTCAATAAGTTTTTTGTAGGCAAACTGGATGGGATTAAAAAGAACTTTTGGGGCTACCTCTTTTTGAAAGATTTAAATTCAGTGTCAGGTTTTGTCAATCTTTATTTAAAAGGTGTAATGATTGCATGCCACTTTCTGTAGCATGTGCCCATGATACCTATCAGAGCCAGGTTTTGATCCTGGGACCTGTGGGTTATGGAGCCCACCACACTTCGGCTGCACCACTCTGATTTGATGTCATATAATTGATCACCATTATTTTTTCAAAACAAACAGGGAAAGCAGCAATGTTGTCAACTATTCTTTTAGGACAAAGTGTAATAGACAAAAATTGTGGGGCTGGCAAACCATTTGAGTCAAAGAAACCCCCTCAGAAACATCAAATGAAACAATGAGGTTCGTGGTTAAATGCTTTTTCTTTGTTATCTAGTTTGTTACTTGAAGCTATTGTTTTTGTTGATTTCATTTTATACACATTAAGGATGCACTAAGCTTTTTGTACGTCATTCACTTTAAAAGAACATTTGATACTGTCTATTGTTAATAAAAAGGTTATTCTGGCAGATAGGGTTTTATATTGCCAAATGATGTGTTGCATTTGTAGTTCAACGGTTAGGATAATTGCCTTCCAAGCAATAGATCCGGGTTCAACTCCCAGCAGATGCATGCCCAGAATAGTATTTCTATATGAATTATTCTTTTGGTTTAATATATTATATTTTTTTTAAAGTGTGATTTCTAGTGAACCAACTAGACCAAGGGGAGATGCTATTAACTCATATACAGCTTAAATTTAAGGCAGCAAAAGAAATGAGATTGTTTCTTACCTCATCCATTAATGCTTTCAACATTGTATTTCGATTATAAGTGGTATAGATTTTAGCTTACCTACAGCTCTTTAGCACTAATATATTTAACTTTTATTTTTTTTCATGTGGATTAGGCTTTTGAGGATCAGATATAGCCTTGTAGTTTCATGTTAGCACTAATATATTTACCAACAGAAACAAAGATGTATCTTGGTCATCCTCCAGACCCCTTTTTTGAGAAAGTAAACTTTGATGCGATGTTTAATCCTAATTTATACAGAGCCAGTGCAGGAATTGTTGTTAGGAACTCGGAAGGTCGTGTTTTGGGGGCTAGTGTGCAAGTTCATAATAAAGTACCAGACTCTTCTGCGGCCAAAGCCATTGCATGCGTACAAGTTCTAAGATTTGTGGCAGATCTTGGTTTCCAAGTTGATTTGTCCCTCATCAGTGCATATGTTGAAGATGGTCGAGGAAGTCCCTGTTTTTGCTTTGGACATGGTCGGGATAGGTGTGTGGTCTAGGGATTTAAATTGTGGTTGCAGCCGCGTTTTTAGTCGTGTTGCGTTAATCGTGTATTATGGATATAACGGATGCTATTGTGGTCATTGCAGGTTTCGCGGTCGTTAATTTTTCAGCAGACCATGCCAGTAATTTGGCAGACTATAGGTTATAATGTAAACCTGGATTGATCCCATGGACTTTACTTGCAGTCTTCTGCGTGGGTCAGTGTCAACCACAGCAACGACGTTGACTCTCATGGAAATGGAGATTTTTGACTTCCAAAGCAATACAAACTTGTTTACATTGGATCAAAGAGATTAGCCTTCAAAACCACTAACACATTCTATCATCAAAACCCTACTGAAAAATAAGCTCAAAAATGGGCTCACCTGTTTGGTTCCTCACCCTTGTTCTTTCTTATGTCTCCATCGGTGTTGGGTTTGGCTTTTTTCAACTCTGGCTGCTGGTCTGGTCATGTCGGCCACGACATCGTCTCTAGAGATGGAAGCAGAAACTCTCCTCCATACTGGTTGGTGGAGTTGGTATAGCAACGACACTTCGAAATAATGCAATGAAGCTGGAAGCGTCACCCTCATTGATCTTTCTTCGTCTTGGATTAATGGAAGCATCCTGCCTCAAATTGGCGATTTGTCATCACTCCAGTACCTGGATCTTTCTCACAATTATCTAACAGGTGAGTTACCCCAATCCCTTGGAAAACTTACTCGTTTGAAAGAGGTCAACCTTTCTTACAACTCTTTTGAAGGTTCCATCCCCATAGATTGGGGGAACATGAAGAGTTTGATATCTCTACAAATGGGAAGTTGCAACATTAGTGGCACCATCCCTTCCACTTTAGGTAATATAACCTTTTTGAAGCAGCTGAACCTATCCTATAACCAAATTACTGGTCCTATCCCTTCTACCCTAGGATACTTGGCCAATTTGAAACAATTGGACCTATCCATTAAACTAATCAATGGTCTTATCCCTTCTACCCTGAGACACTTGGCCAATTTGGAACAGTTGGACCTATCCAATAACCTTATCACAGGTTATATCCCTTCTACACTAGGACACTTGGCCAATTTGGAACAGTTGGACCTATCCTTTAACATTATAACTGGTCCTATCCCTTCTACCCTGGGACACTTGGCCATTTTGAATCAGTTGGACCTATCCCTTAACCAAATCAATGGGGCAATTCCTCCTGCTTTGGGTGGCTTAATCAATTTGAAAATTTTGAGTTTTGCTTTTAACCAAATCAATGGTTTCATTCCATCAGAATTAGGAAACATGACAAGTTTGGTTGAATTACATCTGGAAGGGAATAAGCTGAAAGGTCGGATCTCTTCAACAATATCGAATTTGTCTAATCTGGTGGTTTTACAGCTTGATTTGAATCTTTTCGAGGTCCAATCCCTCATGAAATTGGGAACATGAAGAATCTAGGTGCATTGAGTTACAGTTATAACAAACTTAGTGGTTTCATCCCTTCTTCACTGTGTAATTTATCAGGTTTGAGCTATTTGTACCTCAATTCAAATTTTCTACAAGGTCCAATTCCCAGTGAAATGGAAACTTGAGGAATTTGTTTGAATTGGATCCAAGTAGAAACAAGCTCACCAGTTTGATCCCTTCGTCACTATCAAATCTATCGAGTTTGAGCTACTTGTTACTCGATTTGAATCTTCTACAAGGTCCGATTCCCCATGAATTCAGAAACTTGAGGAATCTATCTGTATTGAAACTAAGTAGAAACAAGCTCACTGGTTTGATCCCTTCGTCACTGTCTAATTTATCCAGCTTGGGACAATTGTACCTTGACTCGAATCTTTTAGAAGGTCCCTTGCCACAAGAAATGGGAAATCTCAAAGCTTTGATGCACCTTGACATCTCCGATAACAAATTGATCGGAACCATTCCATCTCGAATCGGGGATTGCTCGATTCTGCAAGAACTGTCTCTGAGTAACAATCATCTAAATGGAAGCATTCCCTTTGAAATCCTATGTTGTCCTCGTACTCTTAATCTCAGCCATAATTTCATCTGAGGACAAATAATGGTACATTATTGCGACGAGGATTACTTCTACGTTTTGGATCTCAGCCACAACAATCTAACCGGCATGATTCCTGAATCTTTGAGCTCTTTTGGAATGGTTAATCTATCATACAATTCCTACAGGGTTCTATTCCAAATGACTTGAGTATTCTTTTTGCACCCGACTCATTTGGTGGCAACCAACATTTATGTGGAAATGTCAAAGGCTTCCCTAATTGCTTTCATTCTCCCATTTCAAACACAGCAGCAAGCAGAAAAGTGATACACGGTGTAAAAATCACTAAAATCGTTCTTCCGGTTGTTGGTGTTTTGGCCTTGTTATGTTCAGGGTTTTTACTCTGGCTTAGATGCAGAGCAAAGTACACAACCCCTGAGCCAAATGTCACAAAAGAATGGAGATTTATTCTCAATTTGGAACTTTGATGAAAGAATTGCATTCCAAGACATCATCGAGGCAACAAACGACTTTGACATCCAATATTGTATTGGCACCGGCAGTTATGGTAGTGTTTATAGAGCACAGTTACCGAGTGGAAAGATTGTTGCCTTGAAGAAACTTCACCGCAAAGAAGCAGAGGTCCCAGCTTTTGACAGGAGTTTCAAGAATGAGGCAAAAATGTTATCTGAAATACGACACAAGAACATTGTGAAGCTTCATGGATTTTGTCTCCATAATCGTTGCATGTTTTTGATCTACAAATACATGCCCCGGGGGAGCTTATTTTCTGTCTTCGTAGACGATAAGGAAGCAGCGGAGCTTGATTGGATCAAAAGAGTGAAAATAATCAAAGACACAGCACACTTTATCTTATCTGCATCATGATTGCCACTACCCACCAGTAGTTCATCGAGACATATCAAGCAATAACATTTTGTTGAACTCAAATTTCGAGGCTTGTGTCTCGGATTTTGGCACCGCTAGACTTCTTGATCCTGATTCATCCAATCAAACAATGCTTGTTGGTACCTACGGATACGTTGCACCAGGTAAAGTTTCACTTTTGATTTTTTATTTTAACTATCATGTCTACTGAAGGTTGAGTGCATGCATGCCTTCAAGTTCTTAAACCATAATCTAATCAAATGCTTGTGTCTAAAGATAAGTAGGGTTTACAAACAAAGCGCCATGGTTATCAAGTGTTGAAGTTCTAGTTCTGTAAAGTCCGATGATTTCCAATCTTTAATTGTAATTCTTTTGTTGTTGGTCACAGAACTTGCTTACACCATGGTTGTAACCATGGTTGTAACCGAAAAATGTGATGTCTATAGCTTTGGAGTATGTACTTGAAACACTCATGGGAAAGCATCCCGCTGAACTCAGCTTTGGAGTATTGGTACTTGAAACACTCATGGGAAAGCATCCTGCTGAACTCTTGGCATCACTCTCAACATTATCTTCCAACAATATAATGTTAAGTGATATATTAGATCCACGCCTATCACTTCCGAGCGATTGAAGAGTGGCAAAGGATATTGTTTTTGCTGCAACAATTGCCTTTGCTTGCTTAAGGTCAGACCCGAAGTTCCGGCCAACAATGAAGCGTGTGTCTCAAGGTTTCTTTCTCAAAAAGAGCGGTACCAGATCGCCTCCAAGTTATCTCTGTATTGCAACTTAAGAACCATGATCTGTATAGGGAGGGTGAAGACAAAATTTAGTCTGAGAATGCAGCCCAAGAATGTGAAATCCATGGAGTTCTTCAACTTAATTCCCATGTCTAGCATTTTTTTCGAACAATGCAAGGGATGTTTAATTTTATTCGGTCTCTTCATTTCTTGTGTTTTCTGTGGATATCAGATGTTTTTGTTGTTGTGAAATTATAATTTTGAGTAGTGCAGTTTGTGTTTGTTGCTTACAAATTTGAAGTCTAAACCATATCTTGTTAATTAGTACCATTACCAAATTGTGATGATAAACTGGATAGAATCTAAATTAGGTCTATTTGGCTGTTAATTTTGTTATTTAATTGAAACAAGTAGTATTTAGTAGGGGTAAATTACCATGCATTTGCAGTGGAAATAAAAGTTTTTACAAGTATCTTAATTGTAGGGACTCAATTTAGGTTAAATATTTAGTGGTGTAAAATTTAGTGTTTAGGGTTAGAATTTAGTATTTGTAGGTTGAACTTGGGATCTCCAAGGTAAAAAACTCAAGCTATTACCACTACACCGACCTTTTCATACTAATACAAATTGCACACTTATATATATATATATATATGTGTGTGTTTTTTTATAAATTTCTAAATTTCCAAACTCAAAAGACCCTTCTATTCAAGTGCAAATTATTTCTAAATTTCCCATCAGATATCAATAATTTGTAAAACTTGGCTATAAAGGATTGTGACTTGGGCTGTTTTTATACTGTATTTTAAGGTTTTCTCAGGGCACCAGGAGCTACTGAACAGTGGGATGTGTGATGTGGTGGTTGTTTCAAGCCGTAGTATGACTCATTATCAGATTCTGATGGATATTTTGAACCATCCGAAATCCCCATGTGTTGGTAGAGAAACCATTGTGTACTACGGTCTCTCACTGCAGAAAGGTTAGTGATTTGGTTCTATCTGTTTGTGGGGAGTGTGAAGGTGTTCCGAATTGATGTTGGGATTGTTTTTATGAACAACCGGTGAACCGGAATCTAAAAAAAAATGCTTCAATTTTGTTAGTTGATTCAGCGTCTAAAACTATGGCATTGAGGGAGTAAAGAAAAGTTAAAGACTGCTTAATTTTGATCACTGAGGCAATTTATTGTTGAGTGCATCAATGGTTCTTGTTTTGAGTTTGGAATTCGGTATCTCCCATGATTTTGAGCTTGGTTACCGAGTTGAACTCGCACGAAATGCTTACATTTGCAGACGGAGGCAAAGAGCAAAACAACGTTCTTCGATCGTACCAGATATCAAGTTGTTTTGGGTACTCTAGATGCTTTTTGAGTTGAAGAAGAGGAGCGCACATATGTAGAAGGGTGCAATTTATATTAGTAGGAATATGTTGGTGCAATAGTAATGGCTTGTGTTTAGGTTTTATATTGTCAAATAAGGAGTTGTGCTTGTAGTTTCAATGGATAGGGTAAGGTAATTGCCTTCCAAGCAATAGACTCGGGTTTGACTCTAGCATATGCATGCATGATTTAAATTTTTAAAACTCGAAAATTAAAATATCGACATGACATTTGGTATGTTACATTCTATCTGAATTCAACATTAATAAAGTTTATTTTCATTCGATAAAATAAGAAGACAATTGAAAAAATATAAAGAGAAGGACATTATAATAATTATCGAAATTATATATAAGGAAATTATATTTTTTACAAATCAGAAATAAAATTTTCACCCGGAACCCGGATCAAACCCAACTACAACCCAAAAAAATTAAAAAAAAATCAACCTTATAAAATTGGATCGAAACCCGTCAGGTTCAATTAATTTAATCATCCCTAGCATAGGCTATTTGTTGTTTGATTTTCTGGTCTTATATATTATCCAACTCATCATCTAATATATAAGAAATAAATTACATTATCCAACTCATCATCTAATATATAACAAATAATAAAAACTCATCATCTTATGAAATCGATTTTTCGAGTTAAGTCGAATTTTGTATATATATATATATAACTAAAAGCAGAAAATTATAATAAAAATAATATATTTAAAATTTTAGGTGATCACGTTGTATAATTTAGAGTATCATGTCATAATACTTTAGAAGAATCGGAATTCGGAAATGAAATTGAGAAAAGTTGTTAAGCTTGGAGACTAATGCGAATTTGGAAAAAGAACTTAGGGATTAAATTGAACAACTTTACAAAGTTCAGGATCAAAGCTTGCTTAAAACCCCTTTCTTTTCAAAACTAATAATAATGGCTCAAGGATAAGTGATCATTGAGCTTTGGGCTTTGATCTGATGGGCCCAGTTACATAGTTCCCTGTTCAGTTAGAAACGAACCAAATATCCCACATCGCTAAAGAACTAAATAGTACAAGCATTCATATAGAAGAAAGAGCCGAGCGTAGGTTGTCCCTTCGGGGACATCCGATAAAATTGGAACGATACAGAGAAGATTAGCATGGCCCCTGCGCAAGGATGACACGCACAAATCGAGAAATGGTCCAAATTTTTTTTCATTTGCATTTTTGCAATTTTAACAGCTCTGTTTCCATCTCTTTCTCGCCTCAGAATTTATATTTGTTTATTTATAATTCTGGGTTTGGTTCGATGTTCATCTTCACGGTTCTTCAGATTGTTGTTTATAGTTTTCACGGGTTTTGTGCACTTAAGATTTCAATTTAGAGTTTTTGTTACTGGGTTTGCTCTGTTTTACTCTCTGAAACAGTAAATACCTAAAAAATCATTTAATTAGATTTTGCTGTAATTAACTTCTGCCCCTTTTTTGTTAATTTTAAGTAACCAATGGATCCTTCAATTTCTGAGTTAAAATTGATGGGGGTGGATTTTTTATGATTAAATTATAGAAGTTGTTGATTGGTTTTATGCTTGCTCTAAGTATGGATTTTGTGTAGGAATTTGACTTACCATTGATCTATTTCACTTTGTAATTGAACCATAGGATTCTTTCTTAAGCTTTGCAATTTAGACAATGTGATATTCACAAGAATTTCTAATTCATTGTGTTTATATATTGACTACTCACCATTGCTAATTGTCTAATATGTTTACCAGATTCGTTGGACTGGAGTATGAATTTCTACACTTAGCCATGTTTCTCTTTGGAAAATTGCAAGTGCAATGTGTTTATGCAATCAATTGATATCCCTTTTTCCCTTGAAAGTAACTCGTTTTGTGATCAAATTTCATGTTTCTTTCTGAGTTTTGTGATCAGATTCGTTTTGTAAGTCCCTTTTCCCTATTATTTTTAGAATCAGATTTTTGTTGGCCTATTGCTAATGAATAATATGATTATACGCATGCTTTGCCGTGTACATACTTCTAGTGATTATACCAAGTAACTTGAACCTGAAGAGTATAAATCTTAAAATGATAATGATCTGGAATGCAGAAGGTTGTTGAATGAGATGGAAGTGGCTAGCATGCTCGCTTTAATTTTCGTTTTAGATGTATGAACCATCTTTTGCCGGCATTCGCTGGACAAACCTGCAATTAACTATTTCTACCACGGCATGATCGAATTTTGTTATTGCATTTTCCCTCTTTAGAAGATTATATCAAGAGGGATTTAGTGGTTGTATTAGAATTGTTAAAACCTAATTGGGTTTCTATACTACACGTGCAGCACAAGCCTGCATGGCATGTTCTCCTTCATTTAGATATGGTAATTCAAATTAGAGGGAATGCATAAAACAACTCTTAATCGGAACCATCAATTTGATTCTTACCGCTTCCTTAACATCCTTTATTGTCAACTGTTTTGTTACAATTTTGAGGGTAAAAGTTCAAGGTATATGCAATCTAGTCTTTTGAGGTCTAGAACTCCTCTCATAGAAAATCGGGACCGGCATTTGGTTCTGGCTTTTATGTCACTTGAAATCAATGAGGATACTCGGCCAATATCACTCTATAGACCTTTTAAACTTTATCCTTTTGGTGCCTGATTGACCTAACATCTCATTGGTTTTTAGTTTCCCGCTCTTAAAGCCCATGGCCTTGACAAGTTTCCTAAATCAATTGGGAGAGACCCATCATAGGTTGATTTTTAGGTGATTTTATTTTTTAAATGCGTCTCATTTAACCGGTAATGATTTGTCAAAGTAGCCGATCTAATAATTGTTAGTCATTTGTAGGCTAACCCATCTGTAGGCAAAGATCAACCTCCACAAAAAGCACCTGCTTCACAAGATTCTACTGAAAATCTTGTTAGTGCTGCTATTAATGCTGGTACAATTACAGGTAATTATCTAGAAGAATTTTCCTTCACCTTTTTCCTGCCAGATTTAAAAATTCATTTGATTGAAATAGTAATTAGTGTACATAAAATTTGACATGCTTGAAATCTTCCTGTCATATTCTTTTCTTTGATCAAAGACTGATACCTATTCTTGGGTTCTAAGGACCTGCTTGCATAGACTTAACATTATTGTGGTGGAAAAGTAGTGCCATTCTACCATACAAATTTGTTTATTTTCAGGGTAAAAACCTGTAGCAATTTCATATAAGCAGTAACTTATGAACACAAGAAAAGGTAAGTAGCAACTTACTTTCAATATAAGAGCCAGGTTTCAATCCTGGGACCTGTGGGTTATGGCCTACCACACTTCCGCTGCTCCACTCTGATTTGCTGATATTAAATATTTGCGTTGGTGTTATCGTATATTTTTAGAACAAACTATAATAAAATTAGCAATGTCAACTATCCTTTTAGGACAAAGAACAATAGACAAAAATTGTGACGATGACAAACCATCTGAGTCAAAGAAACCCCCTCAGCAACACCAAATGCAGATGATCAGGTTCGTGGTTTAATGTTTTTCTTTGTTATCTTATTTGTTACTTGAAGCTATTGTTTTTGTTGACCTCATTTGTACACATTAAGAATTCACTAAGCTTTTTGTGCTTCAAACTATTCATATTAGAAGAACTTTTTGGCTTATGTCTTCTCTCTGGCTCACATTCAGTATGCGCAGGTTTTAAGCTACTATTGTATTTCTTTCATTACGGTAAGCACATGCTTGCTGCGTGCTACTTTTTATTTTAGTTTATTTTGTATTTCTTCCATTGATTGGTTTTATCTACTCTTCCAATGAGTACTAGGAATCTAGGACATTTGAGTGTTGAGAAGGTTCGGGGTTGTTGTGCAACAATGCTCAATATGGGTATGTGAATGAAAATCTTTGATTTAGACTACCCGCAATGTGTAGGAGTTGCACTCAACCAATCTTGATATGTTCAGTTTTTATTTTTCCTGATTATGTGTGGACTTTTATGTGTTGTAAATTTGACTCATATGGTTTTGATTTACCGATTGGATTTGTTTCCACACTATGAGTAATCGAAGAGAAGTTACTTAGAAACACTTGGTTTAGCATGTTTGCATATGTTTGTATATTTATATTGTATTCTTACCCAAGATTATCATATTTTTTTTATATTTATGGAAGCATATAAAAACATGAAAGATTTTACAAGACAATTGAGTTATATTGCAGGGGTAAGCTCTCACTTGATCTTGATGTTGCTCTTGAATGGGAAACTTCAAGAAATGTTTATATCTTGTTCATGTTGTCATCTTTAAACGGTGCCAGTAAGCTGTTGGACTATATGTTATAATGTGAACCTGGATCGATCCCATGGACTTTACTTGCAGTCTTTTAGGAGTAGCATGTGATAAATGAAAGCTTGACAATCCTCTTATGTACCCTACGTTATATCATTTCCTCATATAAGCAGTAACTTCAAGATACTGCCTGCTGTTAATAAAAAGATTCTTCTCTCAGATAGGGTTTTATATTATTAAATAATCTGTAGTGTTTGTAGTCCAACGGTTAGGATAATTGCCTTCCAAGCAATAGACCCAGGTTCAACTTCCGGCAAACGCATGATGTACTTCCACACATCAGTTTTTAGTTACTTTCTTACTCACCACTATTTAGCACTGATATATTTCACCTTTTTATTATTTTTTTATGTGGATGAGGCTTTGTGGATCAGAGATAGCCTTGTAGTTTCATGTTATACAATTAGACTGACATGCAAGAATAAAATAAGAACATAACTCATCATTTATTTCAATTGCAAGGACACCCCATCACTAAATTTGATCTTCTTCTCCAAGGAATGCAGCCGTAAGCATCGTTTTGGATCGCAGCAATGCCCTCGGCAACTTCATTCCCTAATTCACAAAGCAAAGTTTAAGCCAATTAAAGAAGCAGTGGGATGAGACATGCAGAATGTGATGATCTACCTGCTATATTGTTTACTGGAATCGTAGCAAAGTTTCATCTCACATCAGGCAGGGAAGATAGTAAGAGGCAGGAGAGTTCTTATAGAAGGAGCAGGCTTAGCTTGGATTAAGCACACCTTTCTCGGCCTTTTGGTTAAGATCAAGTGTTGTATCTGTTCTTATCAGTTTACTATCTAATACGTGAGCCATTGGCTAACATGATGTTAAATTCTTATAGGGGGAAGCTTACCACAGTAGTTTGCTACTGGGGCTGGGGTTTCAGGTGTCGCTATTCGTTGCACTATAGCTCGGGCCAGGCACATCCCACGCGATCGAAGTTTCAATGCTCTTTTCATCATTTTCCAGTAAGTTGCAACATTTATAGATCCAGAGACCAAACGCTCTATGTTAGTCTGGATTGGTGTCCGGCTTAAGACATACTCTTATCACCGATGGCATTGATTCAGCAGCAGTGAACAATCTTTCCCTTTCGGCTACATCTTGTTTAGTATCAGTATCAATGACTACAATTTGACATGATGTATTGGATGAAAGTTTCGAAGAGAATTTGGTGACACTACTTAATGGGACATGGTTGGGATCTTTTGTTGCAGTCTGTCGGAAAATGATACGAACTATTACAGAACCCCACCAGCACTGAAAGCAATATCGAACGTTACTGTGGATAACAATTTACAGTGTTGGGTAAGTTTGGAGGATATTGAGATTGGAAGTAAAGCAAAAGAAATGCCCTGTGAAGTCATAAATTCCATAGTGGATGTATTACTCCATGGCTGGAACTTCATACTTCATAGCTCTTGTCCTGTTTGCAAGTTTTGGCTGCCTTTGGATGATTCGACGACGAGGCAAATGTCACCAGGAATGACCAAAGGGTGTCTTCGTTTGCTTTTTGGCTTCAGCACATAGTACTCTTTGGGATTTGGAGTCTATCAGAAGTGGTGGAGCTTCACAGTTATTCAATACAGTTAATGTCATGTTAAACTTGGCAGTTCTGGTATAAAGTGGTTAATTTGCAGTAAACAAGGACCACAGAGAAGTAAAACAGCAAATTGAGCTCCATTTCAACAGATTATGGCTTTTCTAACGGATATATATGTAACCGTAGTCAACAATTATAATGAAAGTTGACATTAGATGTTTGAACTCGAATTACAGATATTATTAATTCAAGAACTGCAGGGTGGTCGGTAGTCGACACTTATAATGAAAGTTGACTCTTTTTGGTTTTATGTACTTGATGGAGAAGCAGATATGGCTGAGGACGTGAGATAATGTTTCCACTTTCCATTGCATAGTATATTTCTTGGTTCAGATGAGATCTGTGTCCCTATGCATCTCAAGGGCACCCTTTGTCGTTGTCGGAGTCTTGAAAGTTGCTCTAGTGCTTTCATTACTACAGGTGTGTTTGGTCTAGGCTTCGCTTCAATGAACAACTAAATTATGTTCTCTAGATGTTCTGTTCTTGTCGGGTGCTCACTTTCCTGCTAACAATTGCAGAAGAACAACCTTTAAACTAGACGCATTGAAGATGACCTTAATAAAAACAAACCAGAGAGTCTTGCATTATAGTTTTGTAAACACGAAGATCTTCGAGCTTCCTTTCGGCATGAACTTCCGATGATCATCTTCCAAGCAGTATTCCACAAGATTGGGACTTTCTGTGAAGTTTATTCTTTTCACCATCGTTGTGTTCGCGGAAACCTTGTTGGCACCTAAATCTTTCAAGCTTCTGAACTTCCAAATAAGGTTTCAACATCAGCAACTGCAAATGAGGTGAAAGGGTTCGTTTCAACATCAGTAGTTAATATATTGTTGATTTCAATATTTAGTTGTCTTGGAATTTAGAACTGTTATGTACTCAGTAGATTGTTTTGTACTTTTGTTGATGTTACAATCTAATGTTTTAAACTAATTGTTATCTTGGAATGATTAGGGATGAGTATTCGATCGATTCGAGCCAAGTAAAAAAAATCGAGTTAGTTGAGTCATATTTTACAACTTAAATTTTTTTGAAATTATTTCAAATCGAGTCGAGTTATTTTAGTTTCTGTTCAAATTCAATTCTAAATATTTACAATGTTATGGTATTAATTGGTTCCAATTTAAACGACTTTTTATAACCATGTGTAATATGCATATGTATTTCTTCTTTTTTTTCATGTGTTATACATGTACCAGATAGAGTTGAGGGACTCGACACAGTTGAAAATTAATCTACTAATTATTAAAAAATTTGAGTTATTCGATTTTCATTTTATAACTAAAATTTTATTTTAAAAAATTATATTCGGAACAAGTTTATGAAATTTACTATTCGAGTCAGTTAGATTTATTTTACGTCGAATCGAGTAGAAAAAATTTGATTTTTTTCAAATCGAGTTTGATTCATCTCCAAAAATGTAATGGACTGGGAAACAGTATCCCACATTTCTAAGCAACAGACAAGGCCGCCCCACCAGCTTTTATAAATTAAAGCCCATATGGACTGGGAAACAGCACAGTATTCTTCTATCTTCACAATGGTTTATTACCTTAAAAAGCTGTACAGAATTATCAAATATCATGTTTTCATAGTTAATTAAACAACAATTAATTTTAGTTGCTTAGAATCATATTGTGATGAATAATAAAAAATTAAACAACAATTAATTATAATAATGAAATGATTCTTGTTGCTTAGAATCTCAGACCAGAGTCGTTAGCAAGTGTTATAATGATGATTATTAAAGTATAAAAAATAAATTTATTAAATTATTAGGATTTATCGATATTTTATACTCCCTCCGTCCCATTTATTTTGTCCATTATTGACTTTTCACGAAGTTTTAAAAAAAAAAGTTCGTGTAAGAATGTATAAGAAAGATGATGTAAAATAATTGAAACGACAATTTTATCCTTAAAAAGTTGAATTTTGTTTTGTTAGAAAACTAAAAAAAGGGTATAAAGGGAAATGTGACTTATAAAAGTTGTTGATTTTTTTAATGAGATATTTTAAGTGGGACAATTTCAAAACACAAAAGAAACATATTGAGTGAGACAGAGAGAGTAATGTATAGTGACCATTTTGTTATCAATTTGATAACTCTGTTGATTTAATGTCCAAAACATATTACGTTAGATTAGTTTAGTGATCGTTGATGTATTTTATCTCTTTCTCTCTATGCATTCTCTTCTTTTTTTATATTTTAGGAGGGACAATGATCAAACCGAATGCTAAAGGGGGTGAATTGAAAAGATTTTTGAGTGATATGGAGAGAGAAAAAAAAAATGAAAATGATTTTGTTATTATTTTATCATTTGATAACTCTGTTGATTTAATGTCCAAAACATATTACGTTAGATTAGTTTAGTGATCGTTGATGTATTTTATCTCTTTCTCTCTATGCATTCTCTTTTTTTTTTTTAAAAAAAACGTTAGGAGGTTCGAATGATCAACCGAATGCTAAAAGGGGTGAATTGGATTTTGAGTGTCTATGGTGGAAGCAATGAGAATTTAAAAAATGACACAATGATTTATAGTGGTTCTTTCTAACCAAAGTCTATATCTACTACCTTAGCTTCCCCACTAAGGATTTTCTCAAATTCATAACACTTGAATTTTTAATATTTGATGTATTCATGGCAAGCAAGGAGATAAAAAAAAAAAAAAAATTAACCACAAACTTTGAGAATTCTCATTTAAAAGAAAAACAAGTGTTGTTTCTTTTGTTCCAAGGTTGTGTGTTTCAAATTTTAAAACCCAAAATGTTTACGTTGCATTTAACCGTTTGGTTTGAAAAAAAAAACTGTTAAACTTAAATTGCAAAAATCAGTGGTGTTGTTTGGGCGTGGTGGGCTCATAACTCACGGGTCTCAAGATCGATACTTTGCTCTGATAAAAAAAAGTCTTCAAGTCAAAAAATTTTTTTTTTGTGTTTTTTTTTTTATCATTTGTCATTCATTTGTTTTTACTTTAACACTTTACACATTCTAAGAAGCCCTTAACATTTGGGGCATTTATTTGCATGAATCCAAAACAAAAAAAGATTAAGCACGCTACTAAATCTCAAAAGAATAAAATCAAAATCAAAAAAAAATACCTTTTGGGGCATTTAAAACAAAAATAAAGATATAAAATCAAATTAATTTAAAATAAAATCGTATCGGATATATATCGATATGTTCATGGCTCAAAATTTTTTTAAAATTATTTTTGGTATTTCAAAAACTCTTTGAAAAACATTTCAAACATATTTTTCAAGTTAATGGACTTTTGAAATATTTTTGCAAATTATTTTAAATCCAAAAACATTTTTCATTTTAAGTTATATTAAAATCAATATCTCAACAAAAAAGAATATTATCACATGGCTCATTAAAAAAATCTTAAATCTAGTTGTAGGAAAGAGTACACGTGATAATAATACGAGAGTAAATTTGATTTGGAAAGACCGGACAATTTACCCTAATTCAACTATTTCAGCTAAAACTAAAACAACAACAAAAAAGTATGATTTGAAATTTGTTGAAATGGGTGATGGTGATAACACACAATCAATAAAGTTTAACAGGCAAACATTTTTTATAAACACAACACTGTAAGCAACACATGTTTCATTCAATCTCTATGCCAAAGCTAAAAAATGTGCAAGAGAATCGATGGTACAAGACTTGTGAATTAGTGTTGTAACATCTGAAACAAAAGACCAATCAACATTCGAGAATAACACATTCTAGACCCCATCTCCCAAAGCTGCAAAAAAAATGCATATTGATGCATTGCCTTGATTTTAGAATAGAATAACACCCAATAAATTGTAAAGCTGATCCACTTGAGAATAAATACCCGTTGCCATTTCCCAACATCATAAAGATGATCTAGGTACTACATGGGATTTCCACCCAAACCATTTTTCAGCTTTGGGCTTGGAGGAACTGATGAAACTCATAGGACTTATATTTAGATAGGTATATTCCGAGACTGTTTCGATGCCAGCAAAGTGCACACTGGCATGTTTTTGAGGCCCAAGCAACCAAAAACCTTGGCTTTTTTTCTTCCCTGAGGCACTCAATTGCTAGGCTACCTTTACTGATCTATTATCCTACAAAATGAATGTTTGCAACATCAAAATCGCCTGGGATCATAAATTCCAAACCAAATGGGGTCGAAAATCAAGATTGGAATGTCTCATATCAATGAAAAGGATGAAAGTTGAGATTAGCATGGATCTATTTATCCATTGAATGTGAAACAGCTCACTTAGTCATGTTTTGTTAAATCTCTTCAAAACTACTTTGCTTCACTGTTCGTGGCTTAAAATGTTTCTTGGGTGGCTTGCTCATGGCCATGGGGAAGAGCAACTAGCATCAGACGTAAAGTGCCGCCTCATGCGCTCAGTGTTGGTCATCACTTTATTTCGGCATATCAGAAAACAAACATAATTGAATAAAATATAATTCATATCAGATATATAATGATATGTTAAGATATAATTTGTATCGAATATATAATTAAGAATGGTCATGGGTTAGGTCGGACATCCGATCCAATTTGAGTTTAGGGAGGTTCCACCGACCTGAATTTTAGAATGAAAATTTCCTCCGACCTGACAAAAATATAAAAAATATTTTTATTTAAAGAATAGAGAACTAATTAAAAAAATATAGAGAGATATTGTAACAATTATCCCTAAATACATAAAAGAGAATGACAACATGGAGCTAATCGAAAAAAAAAATTATGGAGAGTAGTATTATAGCATTATTGTTAAATACATAGAGAAAAATTACATCATTATCTTGGTTCGTGTATCTTTTACCATAAACTCGAACCTGGTCAGAATCTAAATTTTATAAAACACGACCTTATAAAATCAGATCGAAACTTGTTGGGTTCGAATCGAATGACAGACCTAATAATTAATATAATGATGTATTCATGGCCAGCAATCTAGAAAAGAAAGAAAAAATTAACCACAAACCTTATCATTCTCATTTAATATTGCTGAGGAGTTTTCTTTAATTCAGACTATTGCTCTGCCTTAAAAACATGGTTTACGTTGCTACTTTTCGCACCGTTTGTTTTGAAAAATATAAACACAATAACCCTCATCTACAACAAATCAGAGTGGTGCAGCGGAAGCGTGGTGGGCCCATAACTCACGGGTCTCAAGATCGATACTTTGCTCTGATATTTGAATCGAAGTCTTCAAATTTTTTTTTTGGGTTTGTGTGTTTTTACTATTTCTTTCATGATGTCTTTGCTTATCCAATGCTCAGTTGCAGCTTAACATCTCAAGAAGAAGCACCCCAAAACAATACCCTTTGCTACTTGTAGTTAGATGGCCTTCATAAAATCAAATTTAAGCTAAACCATCAACCGTATCGGATATATAACGATATGTTCATGGCTAACAATCAAGCCTTTTGGTATTTGAAGAGGGGTCGAGGTAAAAAGCTACCTGTGGCAATATACTCGAGAGCTGTGTAGCCGTAGGTTATAATAACAACACTGATTTTACCATTGTTTCTATGGCTATAGCTTATAATACCGATTGTCGTATGTATTCTGCAAATGGAAGTTGGTAGGTGAAAGGGGTTGTTACGTATACGATTTGGATGATCGGACATTTACCCCTAATGTCAACTATTTCAGCATAGCTATACTAAAACAATTCAACATTAAACAAAGTATGATTTGAAGAAGTGGTTGATGTAGGCATTAATGAGGCAAACATCGTTTTATAAAGTTGCTGTAAGAAACACATGTTTCATTCCAGGGTGTGGAGTTACTGAAGGCATTGCTACAGTACAAGACTTGTGATTAGTGTTGTATTCCTTACCCAAAAGTCCAGGAAGTACCATTCTAAGTGTTCGAAATGCTTCTGCTGCTGTTGATGCATTGCCGATTTGTTTACGTTTTAAAAGTCATTGCTGCAGCTGATCCAGACATACCCGTTGCCATTTTCTATCGTTGTGCGATCATAGGTACTAGTGTCTGGGATTTCCAGCCAAACCAGATTCAGAGTTGGGCTTGGAGGGAACTGATGAAACTCATAGGACTTATGCTTTAGATAGGTATATTCCGAGACTGTTTCGATGCCAGCAAAGTCTGGGAACTTTTGAGGCCCAAGCAACCAAAGGTACCTTGGTTACCTTTTCTGTGCCCCGAGGCACTCAAGTATTGCTAGGCTACCTTTACTGAATTGTTTGCCAACGAATGGTCGTTTATTGGCCTGGGGTCAGCAAGTAAGATTGGAATGTCTCATATGTGAAACTGAAGTTGAGACAGCATGGATCATTTATTTGTCCGGATGTGAAACAGCTACGGAGTCTTATTGTTAAATCGTCTGGGACTACTTTGCTTCACTGTTCGTGGCAGGAAATGTTTCTTGGGTGGCTTGCTCATGGTCGTGGGAAGAGCCTGACATCTGCGATTATTCGGCAAAGCTTTTTTTTTTTTTATTTTCTATTCAACCTTTTGTCATTGCTTGTTAGCACTGTGATAAGGCTACTAACTAAACAAGGAATGGGGGGATGCCTTGGAAACCTTGATGACATAATTGAAAATTTGGGTTATACCATGCCAGGCAGCACCAAACAAATAAACTCCTTTTCGAAGCCTACGGAGTATTTGTTTGCAGCAAAGTAAACTGCAGGAAATTTGCAGGCTAATGCCAGAAATATTGACAAAATACTATGAACTCTGTCTGCTTTGCACTTTCATTCCCCAGTATAAGCCTCCAACGATGAAGCTGATGTAGAATCACTTTGGAAACCTGTTAAGCCAAGTCTACCGGGCTACCACCACTTAGAGCATCTGAAATGCCAGCTTCACCATTTTTGATGTAGAATCACTTTTGAAAACCTGAATACATCCACAAATTTATACGCATGGCGGGCTTTGCATCCACCATAGAGCATCTGAAATGCCAACCACTAATTCACCATTTTTGCAACAATGAATCAATATCCCATTCAAATCCATCTTATGCTGAAAATAAACTTCAAAAAGACAAGTTTGAACAAACAAGATAAGAGCCATCAAGTACAAAAAGTTTGCCAATGAATTGGTCCCATCCACTACGGAATTTATGTCCGCATGGCATTTCCTTTGCATCATTTGAGTTGTTTGCCATTATTTGGTCCCAGCCTGCAATATGCAACTACGATGTGCCCCAACCACTGATGCTGAATCAATATCCCATTCTATCCTCCATCTTATGCTGAAAATAAACTTCAAAAAACAAGTTTAGAACACAAACCTTTAAACTTAGATTGGATGGGGAGACAGAAACCCTTGTTTGTCGAGCTATAGTGCAACACACAGGGCGAATTTAATGAATTGACCCAAGTAGTGATTGGAAGCTGTGGTGTAGCTTTCCCCTAAAAAATAAATTTACAAAAAATAAATTTATCATCATGGGCCAATGGCCCAAGTATCAAATATTAAACTGATAAGAAAGATACTAATATAAAATTTAAGTCTTAGCCAAAAGTTTGTGAAAGGTATGCTTAATCCATTCTAAGTCTGTGTCTTTTCATCTCTGCACTCTGCCTCTTACAGTCTTCTGTGCCATGGATGGGACTGGTTTTGCATGAAAGAATGGCAATCATTGTTTGTCTGCAAAGGCTTAGCTGGTACAGAAAGAATAAACAGTGATTTTGTTGAATTATGTAATTTTTGTGCACATATGGATCAAGCCAAAACTATTATATTCTAAAATGATAATTCAAACAATGACACAAAACATGCAATGGCTGCCTGGATAGATTGCAACATTTTTAAAAGGTAAGGCTGTTGATGAGACATTTTGCTGTGTAATACAAGCGGGAGACAAGAAACCACTTGTTTGTCGATTGCAGGTATACAAATATCATAGGAGAGCAGATTCTGAATTTAATTTGAATTGACGCTAAATAAACCATTGGAATGTTGAATTATGTTTTTTTTGTTCAACATTTACTTTTTGCAATAGGGAGTGGAATTGCATAGGGAATCAATGGAAGGTAGGCACATCTCTTGAAGGAAAGAACTTGTAAAATTTACAGTTGTTTGTGAATTTATCCCTCTCTCTTTGAGCAGGGTTAGCATCTCTGCACTCTATAAAATTTGAAGGGGTAAACTTTGGTCCACTTAATTCCATACAAACCAATATTTGTGAAAACGAATTCATAACCAAAGGATGCTTTAGGGCAGATCCTATACCTGTCAAAAAGTAATCAATTACACATAAAGGAACTCCAATGAATGTAAAAGTATCTATTGCAATTTCTCTTAAGGGGTGGTCTATATCACACAATAACATTAATTATTGCTGACCAATTGACCAACAACAAATCAGAGTGTGGTGGGCCCATAACCCATAGGTCCCAGGATCGGAACCTGGCTCTTATAAACCATATTTTTTTTTTTTTATCTTTTTTTCTTTATAATTTCTGTCACGATGTCTGTGCTCGCTGGCTGCTTAAAATCTCAAGAAGTACAACCCCAAAACAACACACTTGTTTCTTGCAGATAGATGGCCTTCATAAAATCAGAATTTGAAGTTAAAATACAGTAGTATCGGATATATAATGATGTGTTCGTGGCTACCAATCAAGCCATTTTGGCAAATGAAGAGGGTGTCGAGTTAAAAAGCTACCTGTTGCGATATACTCAGGGGCTGTGTAGCTGTAGGTTATAATAACAAAACAAAGATTTTACCATTGTTTATATGGTTATAAAACCAATTGTCGTATGTATGATGCAAATGATCAAACATCTACTTGCCCCTTCTTGTTCAATAGTGTCATCAACTCCGCTGCAATATTTGTGAAATCCCCCAAATAATGTTTCAACATCATTCACTGCAAATGAAGGTGGTTACGTGAAAGGGTTCGTTACATATATGATTTGAAGGAGAAAGCGGTTGATGTAGGCGCTTTCATTACCTTGCATAGCCTCCAACGACGAAGTTGATGTAGAACCATTTCGGGAACCTGGTAAGCCAAGTACGAAGGAAGCCAAAACCTGCAAACTGGACAAGAGCCATGAAGTACGAAGTTCCAACCATGAATGCACTACCACTAAAGAAATTATGTTCGCATGTGCATTTTGCATCACTTCCAAACTCGTATACCCAAAACATACATAACACCACTGATCAAAATCTCTTCCTAATTCATCATCCAATGCATCATTTGAGTTGTTTGCCATGATTTTCCTCCCGGCCTGCAATACACAACTGCAAAGTGCCCCAGCCACTAATCATACCAAGCAATCCATGCTAAGCTTGTGCCTTTCATAAGCAGTCTTCTGTCCCTTACAGTCTTCCGTGCCTAATGTGGGATAAAAATAAAAAGGATTTGGAGTCCTGATGGGACTGGATTCTGAATGAAAGAATGGCAATCATAGTTTGTCTTAGGCTTAGCTGGTAGAGAAAGGAGGAACCCTTGTTTGTTATATTCACAAGAATAAAAACTTTTAACAATTATCTAAAACTTTAAACACGCAAAAAGAATGACACTTTTTAAGTAAAAATATTTGATTTTTAGATATTTATAAGTCAATTTTTTGTTGCTCAAGAGGATAATATAATAATATTTTTTTTGTTAAGGTAAGTTTTTGAAGAAAAAAAATTATCTCTTACCAATTATAAATTAAGAGCCATATTTTAAAAAATGCACATGACCCCAAAAATCTTTGAACCGCCCCTGGCTTGGAAGACAATTATCCTAACCGTTGGACTACAAACGCAGCATATCATTTGGCAATATAAAACTCTATCTGGAAAATAAAAATTCACATATATTGCAGCTAATGCATAAAAATTCACGCATGATCAGGAAAATAAAAACTGGACAACGATATGCAGCTAATGCATATATAGACTTACTGATTTACGATCAGCTGGCCTTGGTTGAGAGCGACTACATATATTGCAGGTAGTCCTAAATAAAAAGTTGGCATTCGGACATACATATTGAATATTGTTGGACGACAAACCCGGACCTTCTCAACACTTAAATATGTCCTAAACTTCTAGTATTCATAGGAAGAGTAGACAATTGCAAATCAATGGAAAGAAAGATAACATAAACTAAAATAGAAAAGTGACATGCAAGCATGTGTATGTGAAAGAGAGAGAGAGAAGAGGTAGTTCAAAAAGTTTTTTAATATGAATAGTTGGAACTTTGAAGTAACAAAAGCTTAGTGAATTTTCAATGTATAAATGAGGTCAACAAAAACAATAGCTTCAAGTAACAAACAGGTATCATAGTAAAGGATCTGAAGCAAAATTAACAGATAAGAATGATTTTTGATCTATGTCTGCTCTTAGTAAACCATCCAAATTAAAAAAATATGCAGCTAAAACATATCAAGACTTACTGAATTATGATCAATTGGCCTTGGTTGAGTGCAACTACACATATTGCAGGTAGTCCTAAATAAAAATTAAAAAAAATTGGCATTCAGGCATACATATTGAACACTGCTGGGCGTAGGGGTGAGCAAAACTTGACTCGAAAAAATCTAAATTTTCGACTCGAATGGAGGCAAAAAAACTCGACTCGTTCCAATTCGACTCGAAATTACATAAACTTGACTCGACTTGAAAAAAATTTAAATAAAGTTTGAGTTGTAAAATGGAAATTTGAATAACTCGAAATTTTTAGTAACTAGTGGATTGATTTTTAAGTTCGAGAAGTGTCCCTTAATTTTTCCTGATATATATATACCAATATAAAAATATGAAGACATATATGCCACATATGAAAAAATATGATAATATATAAGCATATCTTATATGATTAGAGAAAGTCGTCCAAATTAGAATCATCCAAATTAGAATCAAACTATACTGTAAAATGAGAAATAATTACAATTAAATTTATATAGGAACTTGAAAACTTGACTCGACTCGAGCTCGACTCGAATTTTATAAAATCGAATAGAAAAAATTTCAAATAAAGTTTGAGTTGTAAAATATGATGAGTCAACTTGAATAACACGAAATTTTTTTATTCGAGTCGATCGAACGCTCACCCCTACCTGAACGACAACCTCGGATCTTCTGAACACCCAAATATGTCCTAGACTCCTAGTACTCTTTGGAAGAGAGACAATTGCACAGATCAATGGAAAGAAAAATAAAATAAACTAAAATATATAATGAATGTGTGCGAGAGAGAAAGAGAAGATGTGGTCCAAAATGTTCTTTTAATATGACAAACAACAGCTTCAAGTGACAAACTAGATAGTAAAGAAAAAAAAACATTTAACCATGAATCTCATCACTTCATTTGATTTTTTTGAGAGAATTTTTTTGACTTAGATGATTTGTCGGCCCACAATTTTGTCTATTGCAATGTCCTAAAAGGATAGTTGACAACATTGCTACTTTCCCACAGTTTGTCTTGCAAAAAATAGCAGTGATCAATTGTACTTTATCAAATCAGAGTGGCGCAGCGGAAGTGTGGTGTGCCCATAACCCACATGTTAGGAATTTGGTATGCGGCAAAATAATCAAAGCGATAACGACATAGACCAAAACATACACATGAGACAAGATTTAACGTGGTTCAACATAGCCTACCTCCACGGACGAGAGAAACTAATCCACTAGAGAACCCGAAGAGTACAAATACATGATAACTCATGTAATCCCAAAACCGGTATACAAATCCCATGACCTAGTGGAACCAAAACACTCTTCCCAACATCCCTACAATATTCATCTCTACAACGTAAGCACAATAGTTGTAGAGAACCTAAAAGTGGTTACATCTCTCCAGAGTAATTCCCCTCTCTTGTTCTCTCATTCTCTCATAATTCAAAAGGTTAAACCTAGTCTATATTTATTGACCCAAATACTTGGTCACCAAGAAACCTTATTCAATAAGATCTCTACCTAAAATAGATATTTACTCATTAAAGTAAATCCTAATTACCAAGTAATTTTCAACTACTAGAATTACAATAAAACTCAACTTAATTACCAGTTAGAATTTGAGTCAAAATATAACACCACATGACCCAGGATTGAAACCTGGCTTTGATATAATGAAAAAGGATTTAAAATTTAAATATCAAAATTATACATGAATTTTGGAAATATGTGTAAAGATATACCTGAACTTATAATTGATCAAATCCAAAACAGAATACAAACTAAACTCATACTAACTATTAGTATTTTAAAGATTGGTTTTAATATTATCTAGGTTTTTTTTAACCAAGTAGTGCTTCTGTACTATGTTACCAGTGTGACAACAGTTCTATCATACTTTAATACTAATGTAAAATTGCAGACGATGACTGATCATATCTCCATTAGTTAGTCTATTGGATCAATGTGTAATTTCTGAATGATCTGCGGCTCAAAATCCCAACAATAAATCCTTGTTTAGGCCATGGCATGAGCAGAAACATTAAAACAAAATTGGCCTCGACTTCCTGCAGTAGAGTATGGAAAACACTGAAAATTTCCTACTGATCTTATCAGATATGAGACGCTGCCAACTTAAGCTTCCAATAGAAACTTTATGTTCGACATAATGAGAACTCAACACAGAACACAAAACTGAACAAAAACAAGAAACTTGCAATAGCTTTCCCTAACATCACATCTAAGTGCACTGTAACAAGTGCAATAATAGCTGAGTTGGTTACAAACTCATCCAATTGCATACATAACACACAGGGACCAAATTGTAAATTCCATTATTTCAAAGGGGCAATTCCACAATTAAAGTTACCAATCCTCAATCAGACCAATTACATGCATACTGGTGAAATTCCGGGTCAAAGCGATCATTCAAACTCATTTAATTGCAAGTAAAACAATCAGGGACTAAAACGAAAGAAAACAAAAACCTTAAAACATACTTTCAACTAACTTAACCACTGCTCGAATCGATACGCGGGCAAGTGCCTCGATACGCCTGAGCATTCACAAAAACTCCAGATTCCAGTAGCTCAAAACCGTATCGATACACCTCATCGAGTATCGATATGCTATGCTTAAAACCGTAGACCCGTATCGATATGGTAACTTGTGTACCGATAGGCTAAGCCTGAAAATGTGCTTACCCGTATCGATACGATTATTCGTGTACCGATACGCTGTGCCTGAAAACACTTACCTGTATCGATACGCCCTGACCTGTAATGTCAAAATTTGCTGGTTTTTAACCTTGCTTTGGGATTCTAACACCTAAGCATATTTCTAACAATCAAATAACATCATCATAGGTCATTTTCCATCAATTTACCATAGATCAAACATCAAGAAATGATCATCATGCTTCAAGGCTAACTATAGGCATGCTTCCTAGAACTCAAGCAACCAAAACATAGACCATATGCAAAATCCATCAAACCAAGCTTATCATAAGTCCAAAGCAATAATATAAACTTGCTCAAACAGAGAGGTAACCACTCAAACCCTCCCAACAACATTTAAGCCACATTGCCTTTATTACTGCTTAAAACTCAAACATACTTTGGTAACTCAAGTATTGAGTATTCATTCCTTGCTTGCTAGGCCACTTGCACTTAATCAATCTGCATTGATGATAAAAGAGAGCGTAAGCAATCATTGCTTAGTGAGGAGCGCTCAAAATACAAAACATCATCCAATGCAATTTCAAACCATTTTAGAACAATCATACCACTCTTTCAAAACATGCACTTAATCTTTATAAAACCAGCATATTAAACCATAAGCAATCATTCCCATGTGCAATTTCCTCCACTTAAGCCTACCCAAGCATAACATCCCATATGCAAAACTCAACTCGTATAAATCACATCATTCAAACCAATCCATCAACATGATACAATTTAAAACATTATATTGGCTTCCAAGTGACCTGTTACCATATACATCATTTCCATAAATCATCATTAACAACGGATACACAGATTTTCCAAGAGATTTCGCAATCTCTTGCAGCCCATTGGCATAGAGTTGTGCAACACATGCACCACCTCTACACTACCAAGGGTAATCCTCCAATGTGGAGTTCACACACTCGACGCATCAACCTCTACAACTCATGGCCGGAGTAAAAGCCATCTAAGTGTTACCTCAACAACATTAGGGTTCACATGATCGGAGTAAGTACCTCTCGTACTACCTCTACAACCAAGGGCGACTTATTATAGTGCACTTTAAATCCTATGGCCGACCAATTATATCCGATAACATTTTCAATTCATCACTTGCCAATATAATCCACTTTTATAAACATACCTCACTGTTTTCATATGCATCATTCAAATCATTTCATTTTGCATTAAACCATGCATAAGCCATGTTCATAAACATTCTTTAAAATCATGCATTACTTTCCAAATGCATCTAACATTATTTCATATCAATTCCTAGCATTGAACCATGCTCATTTCATGCATAAAACATGAGGTAAACAATCATTTAACAAGTGCATTCATAAAATATTTTCCAACCGAAATCGAGAGAGAAATCCACTTTACTTACTTCCAAGCCTTAGACCAGCGTATCAAGCCTAGTTTAGACTCCCATTAAACTTTTTCAAATCTTTGAAAAGCCATTCTTATCTGTTTCACTCACCGACAAAGCAACTCCTCCCTTGTCGATGTTAAATTAAGCTTCCGGCAACTCTTCAACACCAAGGATTAACTTCCCTTGTTTCAAACACATCACAACAGAGGATCCAATGCATTGTAATGCATCCAAACTCACAGCAATCATCAATTAACATTTATCTAACTATAATCCCCCACAACACCACAACCTATAAACCGAAAACATCATCGATTCACCAAAAACCTCAACCCATCCCACAACTACGAATCTCAACCTTCAAAAAACATCAATTAACATCAAAATAACAACCTAAAACAACCTTATACCTCCAGCAACAAATAATTAACCTCAACACCTCAAATCTCTTAACTACCAATCTAACAAATTAGAGATTCAATAGATTCTGGGATTCTATCATCAAAACTCACTTCATTATCATATTAAACATCAAAATCAAGGTATAAACCAATCCTTAATTCAGCAAAAATAGATCAATACGAATTTCTTCAATTTTCATCATAAACCATCAATTAAACCATAAATTCGAGTTTAATTAATTAAAACCCAATGAAAATCATATAAAATGGATCAAGAACTTAGGAATTTCAATAAAGAACCTTTCATTATAGGAGAAGAATGAATCCTTACCTCCAATGCTGATTTCTCCCCTCAATTGCTTTATAAACCATGAAAATCAAGGTAGAAACAATAAGTATTTGATGTAAAAGCTTTAGAAATCAATTGGAAATCAAAAACTCTTTGAAATCCTAATTTTACCTGAAGAAATTGAAGCTGGAAATGTGTTTGGCTGGAGAGAATTTGAGAGAAAGAAGTTACAAAGTTAATTACGTGAAATTCTTTTAAAAATCTTAATTGTGTTTAATTAATTCTCTCCACTATTTATACCTCTTAAAAACTTAATTAAAAATAGTTAATTAAAGGGAGAAATCTGATGAAACCCTTTTGGATTATTAACTCCTTAAAGATTCAAAGTTTTGACCCATTTTCAAAACTGTCACTAAAAACAGTTTTGCAAACTTTACGTTTTAGTCACTAACTCAAAATGTCCCATTTTCGAATTTCTTTTTTCCAAATTTGTTTTCACCAAAATCATATATATAATTAATAAAGATTTTAGACTATTTTCCCATATTTTTATCCCTTTTAAAAATATTCAATCTAATTTAAATCCCGAATCTGACTCGAATCTCTAATTCCGATCCACCGGACCGACTAAACCATCCAAAAACCCTAGGCCCAAAATCGAGGTGTTACACCGGACCTTCTCAACAATCAAATATGTCCTAGACTCCTAGTACTTATTGTAAGGGTGGACAACTGCAAATCGATGGAAAGAAAGATAAAATAAACTAAAATAAAAAGTGACATGAAAATCATGTGTTACCATAACACCAGAAATTCGGTAATTGTTTAAAATATGAACATTTACCCTCCCTGAATGTCATCTATTTGAAACATAGCTAGGGACGGAGTCAGGATTTGGGATTGGGGGCAAACTATAAATGTTTGAAAGTGGGAGTGACAAATTCATAAATAAACCAATTTTTAAAAAAATTTAAATAGGGGACAAAGGTGAAAAAAAATTCTTCGGGGTGGGGGGCAATTGCCCCTCCCACCCCTACTTAGTTCCGTCACTGAGCATAGCTATACTAAAACAGTTCAACGTTAAACGAAGTTAATGATTTGAAGGAGAAAGCGGTTGATGTAGGCACATTCATTACCTGGCATAGCCTCCAACGATGAAGCTGATGTATAACCACTTCGGGAACCTGGTAAGCCAAGTACGAAGGAAGCTGAAACCAGCAAACTGGACAATAGCCATGAAATACGAAGTTCCAAGTTCCAACCATGAATGCATCCACTACAGAAATTATGTTCGCATGTGCATTTCTTTTGCATCACTTCCAAACTCATATCCCCAAACATACATAACACTGATCAAAATCTCGTCCTAATTTATCATCCAAAGCATCATTTGAGTTGTTTGCCATGATTTTCCTCCCGGCCTGCAATACGCAATTGCAAAGTGCCCCAGCCACTAATCATACCAAGCAATATTGAAGCCAAAAGGTTTAACAATGCTGAATCAATGCCCCATTCTATGCCACAAACCTTTAAACTTAGATTTGGTGGGGTGTGCCATGCCCGAGATATAGTGCAACACATGGGCGACACATGAAAGCCCCAGTAGCAAGCTACCATGGTAAGCTTTCTCCCTAAAAAATAAATTTAATATCATGTGAGTCAATGGCCCACGTATCAGATATTAAACTGATAAGAACAGATACTACATTTGATCTTAGCCAAAATGCGAGAAAGGTATGCTTAATCAAAGCTAAGTCTGTGCCTTTCATATGCAGCCTTCTGTCTCTTACAGTCTTCTGTGCCTGATGTGGGACTGGATTCTACTTGAAAGAATGGCAATCATAGTTTGTATTAGGCTTAGCTGGTGGAGAAAGGGTGAACCCTTGTTTGCCATATTCACAAGAATAAAAACTTTTATTATCCACATATGGATCAAGACAAAACTATTATATTCTAAAATGACAACTCAAACAATGACATGGAATATAGTTTAGAAACAACCAATAAAAGCAAACCACGTGTGTCTTACCAAGTATTGGATATTTGAGGTTTTGAAGTTCCGGACCAAAAAGTGGAAACCATGCGTTTGCCAAGAGTTGAACCCGGGTCTATTTCTTAGAAGGCAATTATCCTAACCGTTGGACTACAAACGCAACATATAATTTGTAAATATAAAACTCTATCTGGCAGAATAAGCTTCAGACCAATAAACACATCTCGGCATTGTGGTGGAGGGCTCTAAAACACTTGTAGCTTCGGATATGCACCAATTAAAACATTTGTGATGAAGTCAGGACTCAGCAACACAATTAGCCTCATGGTAAATGTGTTTAATCTGCAAGGACCATTGCCTGCTGCATATAACCTGAATCTTCCCAAAGATAAGTTTGATATCTAATGTTTCCATCTGTTATGCCTATAACAGGATGCTTTATACAATCACTGTGAGTGGTATAACTGCATCCATTTGTCTTACATTCAAGAGCAACATCAAGGCAGTGCTTCCCACAGCAATATAACTTAATTGTGGAAACAAATCCAACTGTAAATCAGTAAACCAAACACCGAGTCAAATTTACAACACAAAAATTCACTCTTGATCAGGAAAATAAAATTTGAACAACGATATGCATGTAATACATATCAAGACTTACTGAATTACGATCAGCTAGCCTTGGTTGAGTGCAATGCAATTACACATGTTGCAAATAGTCCTAAATAAAAAATTGACATTCAGGCATACATATTGAATACTGTTGAATTACAACCCCGGACCTTTTCAACACTTAAATATGTCCTATACTTCTAGTATTCATTGGAAGAGTAGACAATTGCAAATCAATGGAAAGAAAGATAAAATAAACTAAAATAGAAAAGTGACATGCAAGCACGTGTATGTCAAAGAGAGAGAGAAGATGTGGTTCAAAAAGTTTTTTAATATGAATAGTTTGACATAAAAAAATCTTAGCGATTTTTCAATGTACAAATGAGGTCAACACAAACAATAGCTTCAAGTAACAAACAGGATGCATTGGGGTCAGCGGATACTCAAAGACTAAAGCTCATCCCTAGTTATGCAAAAAAAAAGTTACGATGTTAGAGAAAAAACATTTCCTAGGGTTCCCTTGTTCATCAAAGTTGATCTAGGCTCAGTGGCCGTTGATCAGACGTCGGTTCCTGAGTGGTTCTTTTTCCTTAGGAAAGCCCACACTCCCACCCGATCTCCTAGATAGTTGACGGTGCAGTGGACTTCGGTGGTGAAGGAGCGTTTCTCTCCTGGCTTTTGCAACGGCGGTTCTTTTGGCTTTTCTCTCATCACCTGCAATGCCTTCAATAGAAAGTCCCTAGGATGGTTTAACAAGAGGGACCGTGAAGGAAGTAAGGTTCGTGCTATCATGCTCCTGGTCAGTCAACAATTCAACGGTGGTGGGTTTCTTGCAGTGGGTAGGTTCGTTGCTACTGAGTCTCCGCTGATGAAGACGATTCCAAGCGAAACAGAGTTGGAAAGCAAATGTCAGGAGAACAACTGGAAGAAGGACCATGGAGTTTGCTTGGAGAAGAAGGTGGGCACAACTTAGAGGGAAATAGGGTCTTTCTTCGCGGGAAATAGCACAAACAGATCAGATATGCTGCTTGCTGGGGGTGCAATTGAAGCTACTGAGGAGAAGGTCCTCTCCAGCCTTTGCTTGGAAAAGGGCAAGGTTTCGAGGGCTTTTTGGTCTTTTTATTTCTTGATGAGACTGTTCATGCATGTGTTTCTAGCCAAGGTTTTTGGACATATCCCGGTGCTGCCGTTTAAGAACAGGATTCATGGGATTTGGTCTCCTAAGATTTTGGATGTTGCCAGCACATCCTTATTTTTCTCTAAGGCTAGCAAGCAGGCCCCAGCTATAGGCCCCAAATCTAGTTTTCACAGTTTTAAAACTTGGTTTGACTTTGTTGTCTTGGGTTGTGCACCTTATGAGCTAATGGTTAAAGGATATTTCTTTTATTCGATTGTTTTGGGTGTAATTTTCAACGACGATATGGCCAATATCCCTAGCCAAAGGTATCCGCAATATCTATGAGTCTCTTGTTTTCATTTATGCTCGAATAGTAGAATGAACGAAGCATAGCAATGGATTGTGTTCCTTCCCCTAGGATCATCTTAAATCCTGCAGGGTTATGTGATCTTAGGTCTGGGGTTTTTCTGATGGTTCGTTGGCCGCGCTTTCTTATGGACGCCTCTCACTGTAAGAACCTTGCTCAGGTTTCTTGATGATCGCTGGTGCTCTCACCAAGGTTGGCTTTTCTCTTTCAACGGTTGTGATGACAAGACCCTCTACCCGATCGGGAGAGCGAGCCTACCTTCAAACTGAGCTCTCTCATGACTATAGTCGAAGACGCTTGTGTCAATAGACGGTTGATGGCGCAGTAGACTTCGGTGGTGTAGGAGCGTTTTTCTCATGCCTTTTGCAATAGCGGTTCTTTTGGCTTTTCTCTCATCACCTGCAATGCCTTCAATAGAAAGTCCCTAGGATGGTTTAACAAGAGGGACCGTGAAGGAAGTAAGGTTCGTGCTATCATGCTCCTAGTCAGTCAATAATTCAACGGTGGTGGATTTCTTGCAGTGGGTAGGTTCGTTGCTACTGAGTCTCCGCTGATGAAGACGATTCCAAGCGGAACAGGGTTGGAAAGCAAATGTCGGGGGAACAACTGCAAGAATGGCCATGGCGTTTGCTTGGAGAAGAAGGTGGGCACAACTTAGATGGAAATGGGGTCTTTCTTCGCGGGAAAATAGCACAAACATATCATATATGCTGCTTGTTGAGGGTGCGATCGAAGCTACTGTGGAGAAGGTCCTCTCCGGCCTTTGCTTGGAAAAGGGCAAGGTTTCGAGAGCTTTTTGGTCTTTTCATTTCTTGATGAGACTGTTCATGCATGTGTTTCTAGCCAAGGTTTTTGGGCATATCCTGGTGCTGCCATTTAAAACCAGGATTCATGGGATTTGGTCTCCTAAGATTTTGGATGTTGCCAGCACATCCTTATTTTTCTCTAAGGCTAGCAAGCAGGCCCCAGCTATCAGCCCCAAATCTAGTTTTCACAATTTTAAAACTTGGTTTGACTTTGTTGTCTTGGATTGTGCATCTTATGAGCTGATGGTTAGAGGATATTTCTTTTATTTGATTATTTTGGGTGTAATTTTCAACGACGATATGGCCAATATCCTTGGCCAGGGGTATCCGCAATATCCATGAGTCCCTTGTTTTCATTTATGCTCAAATAGTGGAATTAACGAAGCATAGCAATGGATTGTGTTCCTTCCCCTAGGATCATCTTAAATCCTGCAGGGTTATGTGATCTTAGGTCTGGGGTTTTTCTGGTAGTTCGTTGGCCGTGCTTTCTTATGGGCGCCTCTCACTGTAAGAACCTTGCTCAGGTTTCAGTGATGATCGTCGGTGGTCTCACCAAGGTTGGCTTTTCTCTTTAAACGGTTGTGATGACAAGTCCCTCTACCCGATCGAGAGAAGGAGCCTGCCTTCGGACTGAGCTCTCGCATGACTATAGTCGGAGACGCTTGTGTCAACCCTGGGTTGTGACTTTTTCCTCTTTTTTATGCTTGTTCATGGCCTGCGTGCATGGTCTTGTTTTTTCTTTTCTTTCGCAGTTTGATCTCTTTCCCCATACAGGGTTCGTGCCTTGGTTGCCCTTCGTGGGTTGCCTGGGGTTTGTTTTGTGTGCATGGTGTTTTCTTGTTGGACATGTTGTTTTTATGAATGAACTTTTCTTTTATTGTCAAAAAAAAGTAACAAACAGGATAGTAAAGAAAAAACATTTAACCATGAATCTCATCATTTCATGTTGTTGAGAGAGTTTCTTGGACGCAGATGGTTTGTCAACCCCACAATTTTTTCTAGTGCACTTTGTCCTAAAAGGATAGTTGACATCATTGCTACTTTCCCACAATTTATTTTGAAAAAAAAATTAGTGATCTATTGCATGTCATCAAATTAGAGTGGCGCAACGGAAGCGTGTTGGGCCTATAACCTACAGGTCCCAAGATCAAAACTTGGCTCTGATATTAGAAGCTTTCCCTAACAACACTTGCACTGTAACATACTGAATAATAGTTGAGTTGGTTCTAAATCTACTTTGTGATATTAATAGCCATACTTTTTTGAATATACTGGTGTGATATTAATAGCCATACTTAAGGTATCATATATGTAAAGGGATTTGAAGCATAATTAACATGAAATCATTTCATTTGATGTTGTTGAGGGGGTTTCTTTGACTCAGATGATTTGCCAGCCCCACAATTTTGTCTATTGCACTGTCCTAAAAGGATAGTTAAGTCGACAACATTGCTACTTTCCCAGTTTGTTTTGAAAAAAAATAGTAGTGATCAATTGTAAGTCAACAAATCAGAGTGGCGCAGTAGAAGCGTGGTGGGCCCATAACCCACAGGTCCCAAGATCAAAACTTGGCTCTGATAAAATGGAAAAGGATTTTGGACATATGTACAAAGTTATACACGAACTTATAATTGATTAAATCCTAAACAGAATTCAAAATAAAGCACGATAACAATTTTATTATAGAAGAAATTAGAAAATATACTAATAGTACCTTAATACTAATGTAAAATTGCAGAAAATCACTGATCATATCTCCATTAGTTTTATCCTATTGGATCAATGTGTAATTTCTGAATGATCTGTAGTTCGAAATTGGCCTCTACTTCCTGCAGTAGAGTACAAAAAAACTGAAAATTTCCTACTCATCTTATCAAATATGGGACGCTGCCAACTTATGCTTCCCATAGAAACTTTAATGTTCGATATGATGAGAACTCAACACAGACAACACAAAACTGAACAAAAAACCAGCAATTTGCAATAGCTTTCCCTAACATCACATCTAAGTGCACTGTAACATGCTCAATAATATCTGAGCTGGTTCCAAACTACTTTGTGATAGTAAAAGCATGCTTAAGGTACCATATATGTAAAGGGATCTGAAGGAAAATTAACAAATAAGAATGAATTTCGATCTATGTTTGCTCTTAGTAAACTATCCGAATTACGAAAATATGCAGCTAATACATATCAAGACTTACTGAATTATGATCAGCTGGTTTTGGTTGTATGCAACTACACATATTGCAGGTAGTCATAAATAAAATAATTGACATTCAGGCATACATATTGAACACAGCTGGACGACAACCACGGACCTTCTCAACACTCAAATATGTCCTAGACTCCTAATACTCATTGGAAGAGTAGACAATTGCAGATCAATGGAAAGAAAGATAAAACAAACTAAAATAAAAAAGTGACATGCAAGCATGTGTTTACTGTAACACAATAAATTTGGTAATAGTTTAAAACATGCACATAATGAATGAGTGTGCGAGAGAAAGAGAAGAGGTGGCCGGTGGCCTAAAAGTTCTTTTAATATGAATGAAGTACAAAGAGCTTAGTGCATTCTTTATGTGTATAAATGAAATCAACAAAAACAATAGCTTCAAGTAACAAACTAGATAACAAAGAAAAAGCATTTAACCACGAACCTCATTGTTTCATTTGATGTTGCTGAGGGGGTTTCTTTGACTCAGACGATTTACCAGCCCCACAATTTTGTCTAGTACACATTGTCCTAAAAGGATAGTTGACAACATTGCTACTTCCCTACAATTTGTTTTGCAAAAAAATAGTAGTGATCTAGCATTAGTCATCAAATCAGAGTGGCTCTGCGGAAGCCTGGTGGGCTCATAACCCAAAGGTCCCAGAATTGAAACTTAGTTCTGATATATAGTTATACATCAACTTATAATTATAATTACATCAAATCAAATTTTATGTGTAACTTTCTACATTTGGTCAAATATCATACTTAGGCTCCATTTTAGGTGCTTCCGCAACCTAAACATCCGTTTGCCCCAAATCTCCTAGCCAAACAGGTGCCAGTTACGCACCCAACGGGCATTTGCCCGCCATATTCTCCCCTCAAACGGCAGTTTGCCCACTGTTGAATTTTTCAGCTTCTGGCAACGGGCGTTCAGCCCCCAACGGCCGTTTGCCCCAGCAGCAAAAAAACCAAAAAACGAAGCCTTAGTTTTGATATTTATCACTAAATTCTCCTACTATTTCTGTCACAATGATTTCTCCAACCTTTTTCCTTTTGTATCAGGTGTCTGCTATATGGTTACTCACTGTGTAGAAACAAATATGCGGCTACTGCATAGAAAGAACTACTAAATAAAGATCAGCTGGCCTTTGTTGAGTGCAGCTATGCTTATTGCAAGTAGTCCTATATGAAAATTGATATCTCCACAACTAGAACATGTCTCATCATCTTCCCTACCACTAACTACAAATTTAAGCATAAAATTTCAACATCTCCAAATTCACCTTCCATTCTAGCACGCTTGGCTGCTGAAGATGTTCTGTTAAAAGTTTCCTTTAAAGGTAAGTAGTTAAAAGTTAATCATCTTAAATCAATGTACGATGTCTCTAATCTCATATAATAATCAATGTTTTACAAAATTCAATTCACCTTCTGAGTAAAAAAACTAGGAATGGAGCAAGCTTAGTATGGCGAATTGAAATTTAAGATGATTTTAACAGTAGATCTATTAGAGTTTGATGTAAATAATAATAATTGCGAAAAATAGAAGAAAAAGAAAGATTACTTGAGACATTGAAGCGATACAATGTAACAGTACAAAACTAAAGAAGAAGAATTAATTGAGTGAGGGAGAAGATAGAACAGAACAAGGAAAGAGAAGAAGCAGAAGAAAGGAGGAAGACGAGATCAATTTCATTCGATAAGGATTTTCACCAGGGTTTACAGCTATATAACCCAATAATAACAAAAAGGACATCGTTTGCAAGACATTCCCAACACCCTAAAACTCACCGTTTCAATTAAGCAAGAAATAACTGAAATTTAAACACTAATGACTCTAGTGAAACAACATAATTTCACTTTCAATTGACTCCTTACAATACTCCTCCCTTCGAACAAATCCTTGACCTCAAGGGTCAAGGTAAAACAATAAGCCAAGCCTTTGAAACAACCATCCTTGAGTAACATTCGATCATCCTTGCTTTTCTTTAAATGGTTGGACCAAACATTGCCCAAAGCTCTTTTCCGCAAAGCTGGATCGAAAGGGAAAAATGTGTCAAGCTTTTCCGGCACTGAAATAAATTCATTTCTATAGACCCATACAATAATGCTCCTTTCTGAGGTATTGAGTGTAACATGCAGAAAAACACAAGCAGCAACAGCATTTATCATCTCTTTAACTTCTGGTATTTCATAATGTGACCCACGGGCAGTAAAAATCACTCTCGGTAACCAGTTCGTAAATCGCAGTAGCAGACGTGAATCAATATCCATAATCCTAAGCTTGTGCTTATACAAAGGGCAAAAAATTGACAGAGATAGAAGCCAACTCGGTGTATTTCCTAAAAGATATGAAACACTATTAAACAAAGATAACCACTTCCGATTGTAGTGACACAGCTTACTAATCTTCCCAAGCACTCCACTTACTCTCTTGAATCTACTCTGTAATATCTCCTCAGTAAATGCCAAACCACTTTGCAAGAAATGGGTGGTGATGAAGTTCATATTCAATCTGATTTCTTGGCGTACAATATCAGAATGTTGAGTCATTACGGTTTTTGTTTTTGTTGCAGGAGCCTTAACCATATCATAAGTCTACGCACTGTTAACAATTCTCCAACCAAATGATTCAACAAGGATAACAATGCCTTTGGGTTGAGAGAACTCGTCTTCACCAATATGAAGTAAATGAGGATACTCGAAAAAGGACAGAGATGGAGCAGTTGCACCTGTTTTCCCATGACAGACCACTACATGAACTTTAAAGGCAACATTTTTGGCAGCATTGATGATCCCACTTGCAATCACATCACATTTCATTATACCAAATATGTTCACCAAACTTACTTTCACTTTCTCATCTGAAGTCAAAATCTTAAACACCTCAACCACTTGCCCTTCATAAACATTCCCATCTACATCAAAAAATTTAGCAGCGGTCCCCCCACGCAACTTGATTATATGCATTGTTGCCATTGCTAACCTTGCTCCATTCACCATGCAATTAATTTCTTCATACAAGCAAGTGTAATTCAAATCAGCCTTGGCAGCTGCCACTTCTCGAGGATCCTCTTGTGATGGATCACATAGAGAAAATATATATTTATGACGAAATGCAAAATTATCATTAATGTTTAATTTTGCATCAGCATCTACTAATTGGTTGCTAGAAGTCTCGGGGAGGAAGTTGATTTCCAACAATGTGCAATCAGCTTCATAGAAAAGCTTATATAATTTCTTCACTTGTTCGATAGAATCAGTTCTATCAACAACCTTTGGAGTCAAACCATCCGCAACCTCGGCAGCATCTTCATCAGTAATTCTTTTGAAAACATCAATAGGTACTTTAATAATCATGTCGGGGTATTTCTTTGTATGGTCTTCAATGTTGCTTTCTCTCTTGCTATAAACAATTGTAGGCAGACCAGTAGTGTTACGATCCAGAGTGATAGTAAAGTACATCTCTTTCACAAGACACAACTTCTCACCCCAGGTAAACTTTGCTAACAACTTTGTCTTGGGAGCCAGTTTGTTTGGTCACAAACATTTGCCCAAGCATCTTCCCTACAAATAGATTTATTTTGTCCCCAATGGTAAGATCTCTATAACGCTGAAGAACCACCTCAATTATTTTCTCCTGGTCAACAACCCTTTTCCTGTTCATAGGCTTTTGGCATTTTGTACTCACCAATATTATCATTCCCTTCTGTCCACTTCTTCACTAGTTCATATATTTCCTTCTTGTACCTTAATTCATGACATTTTGCTTCAGTAAGTTTTACACCAAAAAAATGGTATTGCTCATCTTGCTCCAATACTTTAGATCTTCGTAAGTAATCCACTTTGTGACAAATTCGAAAGTAATCCACTTTTGCCATGAGCAATAGTCTAAAACCGTTTGGGTCATCACCCTCAACAAGTTCAATAGTGATTGCTGCAGATAAATCCCCTTCAAATTTAACTTGAAATTTTGCATCCATTTGTTCAAACATTTCATCGGATACCTTGACTTGAAATTTGTCTATCCAAGTACTAGTAACTGGATTCTTATATTCACTAAACAAATGGATCGAGACAAAATTACATTTAATTGGGTTGACAAATTGAACCACTAAAAACTGGTCTTCACATCCGACTAGCGTATTGACCAGAGCTTTTTCTTTCATCGATGCCACCACTCCTTGAGTTTGGTCATCCATATTGTCCTGCAATTGCACAATGATGTCCCCAAAGTTGGCGCTTGAAGCTTCAACCATTGGCACCAACATTTCATCAAGCTGTTGGGTTTCACTCGAACCCTTAATTAAGTCATCTTCCAAGGGAACTACAGTCGAGTCATCAAAATCATCTGACTCCTCTTCCGTTGACATAGACAATCTGTCAAACACCTGGTCTTCGTTAGGACTGTCACCTGCGATTCTAATTTGCGTTCAGCATAATCTGATATCACGGTGTCTTTATAAAATTGAATGTCCATCTGACAACAACCATCGTAGATATAACGCTGCTGAAGAGAATTTCTGGCGAAGATAGCCTCATGACGTTCTTGATAATGGATCAATGGTTGAAAGTGAACTGAATGCTGAAGCGGAACAATCTTCTCCACTAACCCATGTGGTGAGAACACCTGATACAGAATGTCTGTAGTAATCGGATACAGCAAACGACTAACAGTTACCAAGAGAATTCGACTCGTCAATTTTTCTACCAAAAGTTTAAAATTCTCGCAGAATTCAGACCAAGACAATTGGTGATTGTCAATCATGGCTGGAACCCATGTCCTCTGAGCTTGATTCCGAAATTTCCACAAAAATTCGAGGATAAACCTGTCTCTGATACCTTTGTAACAGTACAAAACTAAAGAAGAAGAATTAATTGAGTGAGGGAGAAGATAGAACAGAGCAAGGAAAGAGAATAAGCAGAAGAAAGGAGGAAGACGAGATCAATTTCATTCATTCATTCGATAAGGATTTTCACCAGGGTTTACAGCTATATAACCCAATAATAACAAAAATGACATCGTTTGCAAGACATTCCCAACACCCTAAAACTCACCGTTTTAATTAAGCAAGAAATAACTGAAATTTAAACACTAATGACTCTAGTGAAACAACATAATTTCACTTCTTCAACTTGACTCCTTACATACAACAGAGAGATGAATTTCGGATCAAAGGTTCGCGCGAAGAGAGGAAGAGAGAGGAATGGCGCGAGTTCAAATTAGGAATTTGCTTGCCCTACCAAAGCAGGGCGGTAACGAGCTTTAAAGTTTACTGCACTTAAAATTTGGTCAAATTCTTCTATTAGTCCTTTCACTGTCTATTAGTTGTAAATTTGGTTTTTGTAGTTCTTGTACTTTTTAATTTTTAAAATTTTATATTGACCCAAACATTAGTCACTAAATCTATTAAAACAAATTTCCTCCACTTATTTCTTTAATTTTTTCTAATTAAAAACATGACCAAATTAACAGAATATGTAAATAATAAAAATTAAATGTGTTAATATACATATTTACTTAAAATACTGCATCATTAATTCTATTAACAATTAACAGTTTGTGGGGTAGATTGAAAGTTTAATGACATAATTAACAGAAGTTTGTTGGACCTTTAGTTCATCCCAACAACTCTAGTTTAAAATCAAGTTGATTGATTTGAATTTTCGAATTCGAATCAGAATTAATAGGTCTAGTTATTATTTATAGATATAGCTAGGGATGGGCACGGGTTGGGTCGGGTCGGGTCAGGTTTTTGGCCCACCCGAACCCGACCCGAAAATAAATACCCTAAACCCGCACTCGACTCGAACATATTCTTTAAAAAATCCAACTTCGACCCAAAAATAAACATATTAAACCCGACTCCGACCCGACATATGTAAAAAAATTAATTTTAGGGACCTAATTGTAAAAAAATATTTTTAGGGGACTTAATCATAAAAAATTATAATTTGTAGGACTAAATTGTAAATGAAAATTTAATTTTAAGGACCTAATTATAAAAAAATTAAATAAAAATGGGTATTATTAAAAATATCCCTAAAATTTTAAGAGAAAATTACGGTCCTAGGTCGGGTCGAATATTTTTCATCCTAAACCTGCACGCGATCCGACCCGAGTTCAATCTTAATAAAAATCCAACCCGAACCAAACCCGAATTTTTATTAAAAAAGTTGACCCGATCGAGCTGGGTCGGGTCGGAACCCGACGTAATCGGGTAAAATGTCCATCCCTAGATATAGCTTTAATTTAAAAAATACTAATTCAAACCAAGAATCCAACCTAACAACAACAAACCACCATTTTTAGCAATCACAATGAATGGCTAAACGCATTTAGTTGTTAATCATTCAAAAAAAAATTAAAATTTTTAATTTCAACACGTATTATCTTGAATAACAAGCTATAAAAAGATCAAATCTCCACTCTAATTTCATCCAAAATCATCTTCCAAATAAACAACAAAGTCTAAAATCAATAATCGAAAACGATGAACTCCATCGCAAATAATGTTGCATTGGCCTTATCGTTCTTCATTTGTCTTTCTTTATTCTCTTCACTAAACGCTGTCCCTGATATCACCCCAATGTGCCAAAAGCTTAAGCACCCTGATCTTTGCATCTCGAGCTATCAGGAATCGTACCTTGGCCGGTACGTCCCCGACAACGCTCCGCCGAGGCTCATCGCATCGATAATCATCAAAATCATTGTCAATAATGCTTCCGACGTCTCTCGGAACCTCAAGACTACTGTGCTCGAAGGCCCTGTACCATTGACACCCGAGGTCCGGGCCAAATACGGAATATGTGACCAGGATGTCGTTTCCGCCATGAAGGAACTCGATAGGGTCCGAACAGCCATGGAATCTAGGAATCTCAAATTGGAGAAACTCGATACGAAAGCTGCAGTCAGTTTTACCGCGAACTGTGAGAATGAACTGAAGATGGTGGAAGCTCAATTGCCGGACAAGAAGCAGTTTGACGAAGTTATTGCACTTAAAGAGTTATTGGAAAATGTCGAAGATCTCGTCCGATTGGTCGGTTGAAATCGGAGATCGATACTATTATCGTAAGTAAATCTGTTGGAGGGTTTGGAGAAGATGATGGATTCAGTGTGGATTGGGTCTTGAATCAAGTGTTGTTTGCTTGCTTCAAATGTTGGTCCCGGTTGTACGTTGATAAGGTTCTTTGTCGACACCTTTTTCAATACTAAATAAATTTGTATGTTTGATTAAAAATTAAATTAAATAAAATATTGTTTATTATTTTTCGTAATCCATCTGTTTTTTTTATTTATTTGAAGTACTCGATTCGATTTAGTCAGTCAATTTATACAAAAAAAATGCTTTTAATACAAAGAGGCCTTTTGAACCCCCAATGAATCTAGCATATCATGCTGCTAATAACACGAATGAGTTAAAATGGTGGAACTCGGATTATGGATATTATTGAATTCAAGAACATTACAGCGATCGACAGCCGGACATATATGTTCGAGTTCGAGATATGGTGCTCGTTAAAATATCATCTGCACTAACAAAAGCAATGCATCGGACTCTTTTCGGTTTCATGTTCTCAGTGGAGATGCAGATGGCCTTGGATATGAGAACTAAGAGCCGGTGCATTCTGAGCGCCCCCTCTATCGTCGCCGGAGTCTTGAAGTTGCTCTACTGCTTCCACTTCTGCAGGCATGTTCGGTCTAGACTTTGATCTATAGACAGGCATTGCAGCACGAGGTAAGCAGCTTTCAACGCTGCTCCCTGTGTGTGTTGTCCTTGGATACGAGCATCCATAACTTGGAAAATCTTGTGTTTGCTAGTAAGGTAAGGCTTGGCCCAATCAACTAAATTATGCTCTCCCGTCGGCCTGTTCTTGACCAATGCTCGCTTGCCAGTTAACATCTCGAGAAGAACCCCGAAACTATACACGTCGCTTCTTGCGGTTAGATGGCCTACATAAGAACAAATTTAAGTTAAAATATGATTGGCTTCAGATGTATAACTATTCAAATTCAACTGGGGATAATGGGTGCATGGCTAGCAATCAAGCCTTTCAGCGAATGAAGACGCACCCGTTGCAATATACTCGGGAGCTACATAGCCATAGGTGCCCATGACCCGAGTCGATACATGGCTTTTATCACCTGTTGGTCCATCCTTGTCCAGACCAAAACCAGAGAGCTTTGCATTATAGTTCTGTCATTTTACATTGCAAAAATGAAAATGAGAAAGCTGCAAGAACCAAAAGTACGAATTGGCAATTTCGGTTATTAAGTTAGCATTACTGAATCAAGCAAGATATTCGAAGTTTTGAAGTCTCGATGTATCACATTTGCCTCATCGGAGTGCAGAAATGCAAGACCCTTGGCAGCACCAAGAGCAACCTTCATCCGAAGGTTCCAAGAAAGTGGCTGAAAATACGAATTCCCCGTTTCATTGTCTTAAGATTATTCATTGAAAACAGAGACAGTTGAACTGATTAAATAAAGGAAGTTATAAATGAATAAACTCCTCACTTCTAAAAAGATGATTCTTCAAGCTGCCTTTCGGCATGAACTCGTAAACCAGAAGCCGGTGATCACCTTCTAAGCAGTAACTGACTAATTTCACGGGATTCGGATGATAAAGCTGCCCAGATAGTTGATTTCAGCCTGCAAGTCACATGAATCATTGAAATTAACAAACTATTTCATCAAACATAGTATTTCTTAACATCGAAGGGTGTTCCAAGAAGTTTATTCCTTTCACCATTGTTGTTCAACTAACCTTCTGAAAGATTTTTTTTTTCTTCTGAAGTTTTCAATCTCGAATCACATAAGTTAAGCAAGTGTAATTGTGCGGAGCTTAATCCGAGGGCTAAGCAATGATTTAGAAAATACAGCATATGTAATATGTATAAGATACTCACCAGCCTTTGATGGCACTGACAAAGTAGTACATTTTAACATCCAAGGATGTTTCGATAAGTTTAATTCTTTTCACCATTGACTCGAATGGATACGGATATGTCTCCGACATGACTGTGTTCATTTTTTTAAGTTTCAATATATTTGGAGAATCAACACCAATAAGCATGTTCAAATATAAGTTGGATACAAGTTCACACCCATATTCATACAGTAAAAGCTTAATCTAAGGGCTTGGGAAGGACCTTGTAACTACTGCAGAGCTCATATATGTATATGTATATGTATATGTATATGTATATGTATATGTATATGTATATGTATATGTATATGTAAGATATCAGCCATTCATGATAGCCCTCCCGGTCAGGCATTTGACAGTAAAAATAAATTATTTCTTCAAACAAAGTAGTAGATTTTAACATCTAAGGATGTTTCAGAAGGATTATTCTTTTCCCCATTGTTGTTCAACCCTACATTACTCGGACTCAGCGAATATGGATATGTCTTATATGACTATGTTCACATGTTTCTAAGTTTTCAAATATTTGGCAAATCATACCAATACCCAAATTCAAGTATGTCTCGAATAAGGGTGTCATACCTCCATATCCATGTACACGGTAAAAGATACTCACCGGTCATTCCCAGTGGCCCTGGAACCCTCCTAGTTATGCCTTTTGACAGCGTCGACAAACTATTTCATCAAACAAAGTAGTACCCTTTCACATCCAAGGATGATTCAAAAAGTTCATTCTTTTTAACATTGTTGTTCGACCCTACGGTGCTCAAGACCTGGGCGGATACGGATATGTCTTCGACATAACCATGTTCAAACCTTTATAAGTTCTCCATATGTGTGGAGAATAATACCACACCTATATCTACACACACACATGCATATATATATAGTCTAAGCTTAATCTAAGGGGGAAAGCAAGTATTTTGAAACTACTGCAAAGCTCAAGGGTTGAAATGGGGACCCATCAGCCGTTCACGGTGGCCTTGAATACCCTCCTGGTTAATCTTTTTAACAGCAATAACCATGCCAGTACCAGGCTTGGAAGCTGTGAATGAATTCTCATCAATCCAACCCTTGAAAACACAACCTAAACCGCCTTCGCCCAAAACACTATCCGGTTGGAAATTCCGGGTGGCTGTTCTTAGTTCACTGAAATTAAAGCTCTTCAGATTAGAAGACAGCAAAATCTCCCCCTCAGTTCTAGGCACTGAAACGATGAACCCTTGCTGCTTGAACCACTTTTGCTAGCATACCTTGAATTGACCCCTGCAATATATCAAACAGATAAACATTTCAAAAAGGTACTTCAAAATGATCTCAAAAAGGGCTCATACATACATACATACATACATAAGTGGAGAAAAGCAGCAAACCATGGTGGAGAGGGCTCTCAGCTTTGATTCTGGAACTGAAGCAACACCCCATGGAAACAAAGCTCAGGGTCTAAGAATTTGAGGGAAGGAAATCCAAAAAATCCCCTGTGGAACAAAAGGAAAACAGTGTGAAACATTGAAATGGTTTTATATGCAAGTCTTAAAGGTTCCTCAGCTGCCACCCATATTGAATAACTTATGACTGATTAAACAAAAATGAATGAAAGAAGGAATATTTAAAGGGCAAACCAGGTTTGAAAAATGGTGGGCTAAGATTCTGGATTTATATGTTTGTTTCAATGTTTGAGAGAAAGTTCGAATTCTTGTTGAGAAAGTGAAAGGGTTGACTTCAGCCACTTGGCGGTAAGCTAATGCGTCAGACTTCCGTTACTGTGCAAACATACTAGAGTTAGTTAACTAGTGAAACGAATAATAGAACTGTTTGAGCTGTCTCGGTATAATGACATTATTTTTTTCTGAACATATTATAATAAGGATGACATTATTTTTCTTGAGCAGACTATAATAAAGTATGACATTATTTTTTTTAGGTGATTCGAATTCGAGCAAACTTAATTTCTCGAGAGAAATGGAAAGCAATTAAATAACCTCATCGTGACGATGCCGTTTTGCTAAATTTAATTTGGCAATTTATTTGTTTAAAGGTTCCAAATCTTTGTTTTGAAAAATTTTAATTTTTTTTTCTCCATAATTTAATGTTCTAAGGATTTTTCAATTTTTTATTTTCTAAATTTTTAATTGTTTTTAAGATAAATAAACAAATTCCAGCCTATCAAATGAATACAACGATCGCAACCAAAGTGGTTTATTTGATCACGATTTTTTAAAACAATGACTCAATTTATCCATAATTGAAAGCGAGGGTTTATTTATTTTTTAGTACAACTAGAGCGACCAAATGTATATTTAAACCTTTATTTAACCCAAATTCAAATTTTTTTATGTCAAGCCGATTTCGTTCACCACACCTTAATGGCATTGGGTTAACATAACTATGCAACATATACACATGTTTAAATATTGATCCACACATTTCGAATACGTTAAACATTACATTTAACGTCCAAACCGATGTTAAATTGATAAAGTTGTTTGATTATATGATATTAATACTTTAAGGACTTGATTAAAACATTTCAAAGTTTAGGTATCAATTCCAAATCTAAATCACAATTCCAAGACCAAGTGAAAGGACTACGAATGAGAACATCAAAAAGTTTTCATATTTGGAGGGCTTGAAAGAGAACATATATATCTAGAAGGATATTAAGGAAAAGTCTCTCTAATGTATGTACCTCCGGAAGAATTGAACCATTTGTCTACACTTTTCAATGGTCCATAAAATTAGATCAATAGAAAACACAAAAATACACCTACTTCTATGTGAGTTTAAAATTTCCTAGTCACCGTCGTCGGTCGGTCCATCCATGAGTGTTACTATTAATTCAGGTACGAAAGTCAACACCAGAGGGGTAATCTGTTGAAGATGGGGCCATAATCCATATACATGAAAAAACTGCTTTGAAATTTTGATTATACAGACATCACATCGACAAGAATGGAAACATAGATCTCTTCCAATCTCAAATCTTTGACTAATTTGAGTCGAAAATTCTACGGCGAGGGATCGGGATGCATAATACGAGGGAGTATTGATCTACGAATGATAGTATAAACGGCATGCTTAAACAGAACCGACATGTTGCATTGCGTTACAGATGTGCTTCTAATATTAAAATAGAACTCACCTAGCTTCTGTCGAGCTCGAGACAGAGCGGCGAACTTCCAAGTACCAATCACCCACACAGGCCAATTTGCCAAAACAAATGTGTCCAATTCGATGCCTCTGCTGCCATCGGAAAATTAAGCAAAGATTCACCAAGGTGCTTGTTGCAGTTAGCAAACAAAAAGTAGGAACAAGTGCAGTCCCAGTAATAGAATCTCAAATTTACTGGTACGGTACGATGCCACACAATTCCAAAAGCATGCACTCAAACAAGAATGAATGCTTCTTATGATATCAATATATGCATACTGAACCGAACATTTCGCACGAGACGGAAAAAGAAGTTTAACTATGATTTCAAAAAGGGTTAGAACAAAGAAATAAAAGTATAAAACAACCTCCGCAATATAAATGCACATTAAAATCATATTGATATGTATAAAACCACCAAGAGTAAAGAAAGAAGGGCAAAAAGAAATATCGCAGGGGAGGACAGTTTAATCCCGATAGGCAAGGAGCAGAGTTATTATGGGGATCCAAAAACATCAACCTACCATGCACCATCGATAGCTTTTCCTCGGAGAAGCTCCTATCCATTTTGTCCGACAAACCCGACCATCACTTTTACTACCTTCCCGGTAAAGAGCGTGATCTCCACGCGAAATAATCTATTGTGACGACACTCTTCTTCCAAGCACACAAATCAATCCCAACCCAGCTGGCTTTTGCTATATGCTGTTCACAACTTCAGATAGGAATCAGATCTAACATATATATTACCTTCAAGAAAGGAAAGAAACTCAAGTTAAGAACAAATATGGCTACAGTATGAACTTTCCAAGGATCCAGAACATCCACATCTTTTAAAACCAAAATGCAATCTCAGATTGATCCTCCTGAAATAGCACGGAAGTTTGCATTAGGGAGCAAAGTGTTTTCAGTAACACCTAAGACATGAAAAAAAATACATCATCTTCCTCAGCAAAACAGAAATAAATAATATAGAAACATCATCGAACACTTTTGTCTATAAAAGAAACTCCATTGTATCATATATGGCTCTGGAAATAAAGCATCTCATTCCACTATTTGACTTTTGGTTACACCAAGTTCTCGAGCAAGCGCTGAAGCAGGATTCGACGCACCATCCACATGAAATTGACTAAAGGACTAGTGAATCCGAGGCCAGGTAAAACGAGCCAATGGATCAGAATGCACCAAAAGTCCATTCCTTCTCAGGCCTGAAAAACAAGAGAGAAAAGGAAAAAACAACCCTTGTTATAATAGCCAGTATTAAACAAATCTCAGCAGAGGTTAACCATGCACACAAGAAAATCAGCCTTTATCAGCTAGTACTTTTGCGATAGTTCCTTCCATAAAGGTGAGAGCTAGTAACGGATTAATCTCTGCGATCAGAAATTCAAAATAAAGTAGAATAAGATTCTCAACAGAAAGAATAAGGAAACTTCTGAAATGAGCAACTAAATAAGCAAATGGCAACAATGTGAAACAGCATATTTATTTTTGGTTCCATGGGAGGTTTATGAAGTTAACCAAATAACCACATATATATAGTAATCAAAAGCAAGTGACCAAAATCATAAGTTGTCACTTGATTGACAGGGGATTAATCAAGCATCTGGAAATAAAACAAAGGAAACAGTAATTGACATATAACATGATAGAACTTATAAGATGCTATCACATTGTTCATATTTCAAATCCTGATACATTCACTTCGTCCAAATGACCATTTTGCAAATTACTTCGCCATGGTCAACAGTGTCATTAATCAAGTATCTACCAAATTACTTTGCCAGATTCAAAAAAGTCACTAATTAATTACCGTACCACCTTAAACCCATCATTAATTTGTCCCTTTCAAACAATAGCACTACAATTATGGCCAATTTTAGTTAACAAATATCAGTTAGTTTCATACCCCATAAAGGATGCATCTTGATTCACACGAAGAGGATCGCCATCAGGAAGATCGACTTTTGGGTCTGAGAGACAAGTCCGGAAACAATTCCAACAATCCATGCAAGAGTTGAGCGTGTAGTTTACTAGTTCATTTGTTGTACCAAAGATAAAGTCAGGACCAATTCAGCTTGCCTATAATAAATATGTTAGGTTCCATACTTAAATCCTATTTGACTATCATATCTGAACAATTACAGTTTTCCTATCATATCTGAACAATTACAGTTTTCCTTTTGTTAGATTCCATACTTAAATCCTATTTGACTATCATATCTGAACAATTACAGTTTTCTTTTTGTTAGATTCCATACTTTAATCCTATTTAACCATCTTCACTACACATTTAAAGCAATTGGCAAACTATTCAAGAGAGAAAACTTGAACATATGAGCAACAACGCAGATCTACAGAGAAGCTAATGTAGAGAATTTAACATACAATAAGTTGGATGAATTCTTACATCTACAAAACTTGGTATCTGCCGGGTTGAGTCCCGCCAGGAAGTTGTAAGGACTGGTGTGAGATGTCTTCCAGGACACGTTTCAATTCTGCCTTAGCTCTCTTAACAGACTGCTCAGTAGGTCCCTCAATGAACAAGTAAAGCTTCCGTTCTCCTGGTCCTGGGATCCGACCAGGTGGGAAAAACTGTCCCCTCGTAGTAATGGCAGCTCCAGTCCATTCCGATATTGGGCCCAGTGTTTCCTTGTGGGTAACCTTCCATCGAGCATTTTGGGGAAATTCATTAATCTCCAACTCAGCTTCATAATGTTCAGGCATAACATCAGCTTGAATCTTCGCTAAGTTATGCTGTAAATTGAGAGCAGCTTGCAGTGCAGCTTTTCGAGCAGCCTCTTCATTTGGAAGACCAGGCAACCCACTACCAGGAACAACTGCTGCAGTACCGGGCATTGACACGCCAAGTACACCAGGAAGAGAAACAGGCAATACAGAATTGGGGAGCAGTTGAGCAGATGATAGAGGATTCTGCATCAAACCAGTACTAGCTTTGGATGCAGCAGCCATGGCAGCTATCTGAGCAAGTGCCGCCTGTTGTGATATGTCCCCACCTGCCTTCCGCACGCCTTCATCTTCATCTTCTGAATCTGACTTGTCTTCCTCAAACCCGTATTCTTTAGCTTGCGCTTTCTTTGCTGCTTTTCTCTTTTCATCCTCCTCTTCATTGAATTTAAAACCACTTCCACCATAACCAGTTCCATGGGCCTGCTCAAGTCCTTGATTTACTTTTACCATAAAGCCATCGGCAAGAGCTTTCAGGTCATCAGGGACAACTTGCTCAGAGAGTTCTAAAGCCTTTACAAGATCTGGTGCATATCTTGCATCATCCTCAGAGATAAATGTGATGGCACAGCCTTTCCGCCCAGCTCTACCAGTCCTACCAACTCGGTGAACATAATCTTCATAATGATTTGGAACATCAAAATTAATCACTAATTCGAGCTCCTTTACATCTAAACCCCTAGCTGCAATACTTGTTGCAATCAACAAATTGCAGACATTGCTCTTAAAATCAGAAATGGTGGATTCCCGATCAGTCTGATCCTTGGCCCCGTGAAGTGACAGGCAAGGGTAACCATGTTTGAGCAAATCCCTGAACAAAGCATCACACTTTTCTTGGGTGTGGACAAATATCAGAATCTTCCCCTTCAAATACCATTCACCTAGAAGTTCTAACAATCTTAGGAACCTTTCATTTTCTGGCCTCATCTCGACCAACTGAGTTATGTCCTTATTCACAACACTTCTCCCACCTATCTGTATCTCAACAGGTTTATTCAACACTTTACGGGCCAAAATCTCGACCTGGCGAGGGAAAGTGGCAGAAAATAGCACAGTTTGGCGATCAGGTCGAATATTTTGAACAATTCGAGTAATTTGAGGTTCAAAACCCATATCAAACATTCTGTCACCTTCATCCAGAACCAAGTACGTCACTCTACGCAGATTGCTAATTTTCCCCGCACTAGTACAAAGTATATCAATCATCCTACCTGGAGTACATACAACAATCTCTGTTCCCCGCTTTAATTCACTAATCTGCTGGGCAACACCGGAACCTCCATAGACAGGAACACATCTGATTCCCAATGCCTTGGTAAACTTCTTTATGTCACTATGAATCTGCTGGACAAGCTCCCTTGTAGGTGCCATAATGAGTCCAATAGGTCCATCTCCCGCTACTACAGGTGGCTGATCTTTAATATGCCTTAACATAGGTAGCACAAAAGCAAGGGTTTTACCAGAGCCGGTTTTTGCTATGCCGATGCAGTCTCGACCACTCATAATTATGGGCAACGCCTGAGCTTGAATTGGCATTGGCTTCTCATAATTGAGCTTCTTTATTGTTTCTAATATTTTACTTGTGAGTCCAGTTTGATGCCAGGTTTTGATTGGTTTCGGCACATCCTTTCCATGTAACTTCAGTTCCAATTCCTTCCTGTAAGCAGCAACTTCCTCAGGTGTCATTCTAGAGATCTCCTTGACTTCAATATAGAAATTTTTCCTGAACGGTTTATAATCAATCTTTGAGTGGTCAACAATCGATAGTTTTTCAGCTTTTGTTTTCTTTACCCTTTTCATAAACTCATCATCATCTTCATCTTCTAAATTCTCTTCCTCATTCTCAATATCCCCGTAATCTGAACCTGAATCGTCCCCGGGAATGATTCTCCCAAGAGCCTTGTTCGAGCCTTTCTTTGGCTGCTGCTGCCCACCATTACTCAAGACATCTATTTTGTCATTCTTCAAGTTCCCATTGTTATCACTAGGAGGAGGATCAACAACTGCAGTACTTAGCTTCTCAACTTCAGGTAACACCATTGAATTCATAAAAGCATCTAATGGATCGATTTCGTCTTCATCCTCAGCAGCCCCATTACCCCCATTTTGGTCAACAACCATTTTATCTTTTTCATCCTCAGAATTCGCACCTTCAATCAATGCATCTCCAATTTCCTTACCATCTGCATTAAAATTCTCATTATCATCAACATCCATATCTGTCTCTGGTTTCGTTGGAGAACCTCCTTCATCGTCATCCGATTCCCCTTCAAGGGTCCAAGCTTTACCAACCTTAGGCTCCACCTCCTCCACAGCATTCCTTTCCCCGCGTTTTTCTCTCTCCGCCTCTTCCTTCTTCCTCCTCAACTCTTGCCATTCTTGAACCCTCCTCCTCCTCTTCTCCATCTCCTCATCCAAATTACGCTGTTCGTCTTCCATCTCCTCCTCCCTACTTTTCTTCCCTTTCTTCTCCGACTCTTCTTCGCTGCTCTTTTTCCTAACCGGACTCTCTCCTCTGTTTGATTTGCTATCCCTCTCCTTATATTCATCATTACCGTCATCGTCATCATCTCGTTCCCTCCTTCGACGCTTCCTATGCCGTTCTTTCTCCTCCTTACTATCATCACTATCATATTCCCTGCGCTTCTCCTTTTCCCTCAACTTCCTTTCCCTTTCCCTTTCCCTCTCCCTTTCTTTTTCCTTTTCCCTTTCCCTTTCCCTGTCCCTCTCTCTCTTCTCCCTTTCTCTTCCCCTGTCTCTTTCACGCTTCTCCCTAGCTCTTTCCCTCTCCTTCTCTGTCTCCCGTTCCCTATCTTTCCTTTCCCTCCCTCTTTCACGATGTTTTTCTTTTTCCCTCTCCTTTTCTCTATCGGAATCACTGGTCTTCTCCCTCTCAGCACGACGTCGTTCTCGATGCTTTCCTTTATCCCTTTCCTTCTCTCTATCGGAATCACTGCTCTTCTCCCTCTCAGAACGACGCCGTTCTCGATGCTTTCCTTTGTCATTTTCCTTCTCTCTATCGGAATCGCTGCTCTTCTCCCTCTCGGAACGACGCCGTTCTCGATGCTTTTCTTTGTCCCTTTCCTTCTCTCTATCGGAATCGCTGCTCTTCTCCCTCTCGGAACGATGCCGTTCCCTATCCCTATCTCTCCTCTCACGGTGCCTCCTTTTCTCTGAATCTTCCATTGCTCAGAAAACCAGGAGAATAAAATCTACTCCTTAGGTTATAAACAGAACCAACAAAAGATGTAAAAAAAAATTAGGGATTTGCAAATAAACAGAGCGAATCGAATCATTAAATGCTATATAAGAAAATAAAAAAGGAATTAGAAACAAAAACCATGAACAGTGTGAACTGGATGGACTCACCACTTGATTTCTTCAATGCTCGAACACGATTCCCCTTTCTTCCCTTTCTCTGCTTTATGCGTAGAGGAATTGTGTTCGTGTTTTTCTTTTAGATTTTTTAGGTTAAACTAAGTATTTAGTCGTTCGACTTTTAATTTATTTTTATTTTGGTCACCGAAATTTTAAAAAGTAAATTCCCAAACTTTTAATTCGATGTTAATGTTTTTTTTTTCCAAACTTACTGTTGTTATAGGGAACAAATTTTTGATGATCAAAGCAATCGTTGGCCAACTTCGACAGTAAAAATTATTTATTTGGTTAGAATATTAACTTTGACTTCAAGTATATTCCACGGTTGAAAGTGATAAATTAAAAAAATTTAATTTTCAATTTCGATTATGATCTGATTGATATTTGAGAATATTAAAAGATTTTTCGACGAATTTAAATTAATAAATAAATAAATAAATAAAATTTTTAATGATCTTTTCGACCAAATAAACCACCAAATAACGAAACATCAATTTTTTGTAGTTAATGTCAATTTATAAAATAAAATATTTGGGAAGAAGAATTTAACGGTTGTGATCGTAATAAAAATAAATTAAAATTTTATTGATTATAATGTGAATTTTAAAAGATTCGTAGTCAAAATGGAAAGTATCATAAAATTAAATAACTACCATTATATGGCTGACATCTGAATTAGTCGAATTTTAATCCTGTTAAAAAGTGAGGTATTTGTATTTATTTTTTAAATAATTTTAAGGTGATTATTACGTATTTTTTAAATAGTTGTCTTTAGATCTCTGTTTTGCCTTGATTATGTTTTTCTTTGGCTACTCTTTATAATGTTCTTCGGTTTTCATTAATAAATTTGTTTTCTTGATAAAAAAAAATAAAAGATAATATATGTTCATGTTTTTTTTTAATATTTGATAACATATATCTTGCAAAAAGAAGTTACTCGAACTCGAGTTTCTTAAAATGAATCATCACTTTCACAAAAATTACTTGTTAGTTTCAGTATTGTACTTTTAGAATGTCTAATATAATATTTGTTATTTGATAAAACGTTAAATATAATATATGTATTTTGATAAAATGTCTAATATGATATACGTATTTTAATAAAATGTTCAATGTAATATATATACTTTTAAAACGTCCAACGTGATATATTAGTACTTAATCTATATTGTATCAAATGTTTAATAAAATACATGAACTATCATTTCATATATTATTATGATATTTGAGTTAACACCGTCAGTGTAATACATGAACTAAATTTCGTATGTTATTATAGTCCATGATTTAACATTAATAGAAAGTTCTAAATCTGTTAATGAAAAATTATAATATTATAATAATATATAGAATTATAATTGCATTATATATTTTGCCAAAATACAAAAATTAAATTAAATATTTTATTAAAACACATGAACTAAATATTACAATATCCCTAAGGATTATTGAGCCCACACAAGTAACGTGTTTGATGTTAAGCATGGGATTTTTTTCCCTCAAGCAAATAAGCTTAATTGTGAGATTAATATAAACGTATCTGAATATGAAAAAATTAATTTGTCTCAAAAATCCCTAACCGTTTTTTTATTTTTTTCTTAATTATAGCAACTTACTTTTTTTTCTTTGTTTAATATGCGACGACATTAATTTTTGTATTAGTTGTCGACCGCAATAATTTATATTTTATTTGTTTTTGTTTATTTTTTGTTTTTCTTGCATATTTTATTGCACTTTTCTCTACTTCCGTGATACATTTTTCTGTCTTTATGGCATGTCTCTGCCTTATGATACGCTTCTATGATTACTTTTATAGGTTCTTGGTATTCGTACGTTGACCCTCACATTGCTTGTCTTTGATTCGTGTTTGTCAGCTGCCACGTAGAGTTTAATCCCCTTTGAGTTGTTTGCTGATGTAATCTATAACGAATCGTTGTTTTCGAAAATAAGCGTAAAAAATTATTGATGATTTTAGGGATTTATTTTAATTCGTGTTTTGACAACTCCCCATGAGATTTTTTTTTGTGCAAAGAAAAAATGTCTAATATGACTGGTGCAACACTTATCTTTCTTTTTTAAATCTATAATTTTTTTTGTTGTTCTTTTAAATGTTCTAGAACATCTATTATATTTATGTTCTAATTTTATTTATTAATAAAGATGTATGGTTAATGTGTCAAAAATATTGTAAGATTAATTAACTTAATATTTTATTTTAAATTTTGAAATATTTTTAATCTGAAAAATTAAATGTTCTTATCTTCTTGGACGTAAATACTGACTTGCCTTTCAAATTTTATTTTTAAATTACAGAACACACCAATGATAGAGTGAGATAAAAACATTAATCATATTCATGGGAATAAAACTTATTAAAATGAGAAATGCATTACCCAGGAAATAGTAAAACATATTGATTAATAATACATAAAACTCCAGTTTAAGGTGCTGGCATGCATAAAAAAAGCATGAAATTATTATTTCCTTTAAAGTTGGAACTTAATTTTTCAGTAAAAAAACTCTTATTATGGAACAGATCCTCTACCTTCTCCGTTCCCAAACAACAGCTCCTGCAAGTACCCTTAAATCAAACCTTAGGCACTCTTGCTCACCTCAGCGGACTTTATAATGTCAATGAACTCCGGCTGCCGATAATATGACAAAAAACAATAAGAACAAGCCCGACATAAAACGGATGGGATTAAGACAAGGAGAGGAGGAGAAGGGACAATATTATTTACCTTGAGTGAAGCTCCACCGACCAAGAAACCATCAACGTCCGGCTGAGCGGCTAGTTCCTTGCAGTTTGCAGCGGTGACGGACCCTGAAAATGAATGTGCATATCCAGTTCATAACAGATTCGAGAAACCGGAAAGAAAATGATTCTTGAATTTTGATATTTTATTCCATCAAAAAAACATAATGAGAAACTCATTTCAGTTGCTTGATCTGTGCTCACGATTTCCCTATAAACCTAGATAGTAGATCACAGACCAATAGAAGAAACAAAGATAGGGGAACTGAGGTGCCGATAGAGCTAAACGGGGTACCCTAGTGAGTTCTTCCTCTAAGCCTCATAATCTAAAAGTCGATAAGCTTCGATTCCTCCACCCTACAAGAATCTAAGGTTGAAATCATAACAATGTTATTTTAAGACAGCATCTTGCTCAACTTGCTTTGAATGAGATCGCTGACCATGTTAACTCATGTCGACAGACGAGCTCCGTCTAATTTTGCAGCCCTTGCTAGTCGCTACTTTAAGGTAGATCCAGACAAGACGAAGTACATACTCACGATTAGAGATGTATGTTATACACCACAAACTATCCTCCAAAGGCAATATAGAGTAATGAATTGTCCCTTGAGAATTGAGAAGCACTAGAAGACATTAAGCTTCTTGTTTATCCCATACACAAGGGCAAGCCTTTTTCTCAGTATTTTAACAGAAGAATTTTTCCTATATGAACTATTAAGTTGAATATCTTAAGAATATGAAGGCTCTAAAAGAATGGCCTACCTTTTGAACTGTCGTTAAATATTATGGGATTTACTTGAGGATAAGGATCAAGATGCAAGAGTAAACGGATAATGTGAAATACCTCCATAAATAATCCGGGTTGATGCAGCAACACCAGGACCGACGTTTGCTTGAAGCCATTTCCTCAACTCAGAATGTACCTACCACATACATAAACTTTGTAAGTCAACCTTCACAAAGGAAAATCATGTACAAGACAATCATTATCGTCCCTAGAAATTAAACAGAAATTATAACCTAAGAAAATATAATTTGTATACATCATGAAAGTGTCACGGGGCCATTACTCTATTCCCAAAAGACATATCTAATAGGATGTGCAGTGCCATCATATTTATATCTCAAAACCTCCCTTTTTCTTTCCGATGTGGGATTAATGACCCCGCCTCTTCTCAGGCGTGACATTCTCCCCCACTCAACCTCGTGACGTACTCGTCACGAGCTTTCACTCTCGTGATGGGCTACTTTATCACAGTTGTCTACCCTGCCTACCCCACTCATGGGCACTCGGCATGAAATCGGGCAGTCAAAGGGTCGCTCTGATACCACTAGTCACGGGGCCATTACCCTCTTCCCAAAAGACATGTCTAATAGGATGTGCAGTGGCACCATATTTATATCCCAAGACCTCCCTTTTCCTTTCCGATGTGGGATTAATGACCCTGCCTCTTCTCAGGCGTGACAAAAGCAAATAAAAAAACACAATGATAATAATGTTCTAAAATAAAACACCTAACTTACTTCCTGAGCTTGAGCTGGAGTAGCAACCTTCCCGGTTCCAATAGCCCACACCGGCTCATAAGCCAAAACAACATCTGTCCAGTTTGATATTTTTGCTGCCATTGGTAATTAAAAAGGAAACCAGCCATATGCTTAGATTTTGTAGCAGTTAGCACTCAAATAAGTGATGCAAAAGCAGCATTTGTTAAAAGTGCACGGTATGATAAAAGGTGAGTAACCACTTACTTTTACATGAAGACCAATGGAACAAAGTCGTAAAAACTAAATAAAAGAAAATACATCTGGCACTAGATAAATATTCAAGCCGATGCAAAACATAAAAACTAAATGCAGAATGACGTGAAATATTTTACAACGTTTACATGTTCAAAATAGACTTATCTCAAGAGAAGTGAGAATAAGTCATTCAAACAAAACGTTGCAAAAATGCATGTGATATAGAACAAATATTGCATCTAAATAATTACAACAAGGGCTTTATAAATGCAATGAAGGCATTAAAATGCTTACCTGCAATTGCTTTCGTTTGTTCAGCAACAACCGCCACAGTGGATCCTGCTTCACGTTGATCTAGTGTTTCCCCAATACAAGCTATCACCTTCAAGCCTTGAGAAAGTGCGTAAGCAACCTTATCCGCAACAAACTAAAACCAAAGAACCAAACAAGTAAACAAAATGCTAAAAGTTTAACCGACAGGAAAAAATGAGCAAAAGTCAAACTGTAGTTATCAATAGATATATAACAGATGTTAGTATTAATAGTCTGATCGAAAACAACTTACCTCATTTGACTCCTTCAAAATAAGTCTCCTCTCAGAATGACCAATAATAACCCAAGGAATGCTCAAATTGACAAGCATCTCGGCACTGAGAAATAAACAGGAATTTATAGCTTAAGAAAAGTAATGATTGTATCAAATTTCACCGAGGTGAAGCATTTGACCAATATATATTTGAATATATATATATATGCATATCCTTCCTTTGAATGCCAATCTTATATTTGTTTGTAGGAAAAAGAAAACTGACAAAAAGTTTGCTTAAGCAAAAAGAGAATAATATCTTAACCCGAAGAATAAAAGTGCAAGCTGATTATACAACAAAATAAAATCGAATGAAGGACTGAAAGGCAATTAGTAGTGGAAAGGAAATGAGGGCGTACCTAACCTCACCAGTGAAAGCACCTCCTTTCTTGACCCAACAATTTTGTGCAGCAACATGAAAATCAGGCCTCAGTGAAGTTTTGACCAAAGGAAGGAACACAAATGGAGGGCTAACCACAACCTCTGTAATAAGGATAGCATATTAACCCGAATTAGCCATCCATTGTATCATCCGTTTTGAGTTTTGAGAACAATAAAAGAGAAACTAATTGTAGCAAAGAAAACAACAAGTACAACAACACAAGGTGCCAAAGAAAACTAAAAAAAGAATGAATGAAATATATTAGATTCAAGGTGCATACTCTATATTTTGCTTTCTAAGAAAATAAAAAGGTAAACAGACAACACTTTGCCATTAAGTTTAGGGTTTCCATCGATATTTCAATAATGAAGGCTTCAAAACCGCAGTATAGCATAGCTCCTCGAAAAAGAAACGAAACTGCAGTACGACAAATCAGGTTCAAGGATCCAAAAAAATCTTTTTAATGCTAATTTGGGAACATGAATTCTCTATTGAGTTTCTTATGTGAGAATGAAATGCCCTGCATGATTTGTAATTAATCAAAATTCGATATGATTATATTTTCTAAAGGTAAAAACATGAACTTCAACTTCACAAATTACTACAAATATTTCAGATTCACCGCTGAAGAGTCAGAAATCCAACAAATCCATGACTTTGAAAAGCTAATGGTGAACGTTAAATTTGACGTGCTTTATTACACGATTAATACTACTTTTGAACTCCAAATCCATCATTTGAAATCCAAACATCCAAATTCAACTCGAAATTTATAAAAAAAACGTTAATCCATTGGCTTACCAACAACATCCTGAGAAGGCACCTCTCCAGCATTCAAAGTACTCACGATCTTATTCACTTCTTCAGTAGTTCCATTCTACAAAAAAAGAATCCATCGCTTCAGATTAGACACCAGTACACTATCAAAGATCTATCATGAAATTAACAGCAACTGTTTTCCTAATACAATGAAATAATAAGCGCAAATCAAACAATGATTTTCTTCAGAACCATACAGAAAATAGATCATGAGATACTAATCTCGATCAAGGTATCGAAATTCTCCAAAAAAACATAAAATTAAATGAAAAAATGCAAAGTAAAAACTCACGCATTTCCAGTTTCCGCCAACGAAGAACTTCCTTCCCATATTTTTCTTTTTCTCGACGATCACGAATCTCACAAGTGCTCTCAAAATAGATTTTTGGCCTTTACTTTGCTGCTTTCGGGATTGGATAAATAAAAAAAAAAGGAACTTGGTACTGACATAAAAGTACTGTTATATCCAATAGATTCGGATATTCTTAGAATAGATTAGGGGTAATTATGTAAAATACAATAACGGATCGGGTTTTCGGATCTATGAGGCGGGTATGTTGTGGGCCCCATGGGATTAGGTGCGAAACCAGGTGAAGCCTGAAGAGGGAGTATAGAGGCCACGTCATCACCCCGAGAGTCTAACATTAAACATCCTCCACCCAATTAGGGTGAACAAAACTCGACTCAAAAAAATTGAATAACTTGACTCGAGACAAAAATACTCGACTTGAAATTTCATAAACTCGACTCGACTCTAAAAAATTTCAAGTAAAGTTTGAGTTGTAAAATAGAAACTCGAATAACTCGAAATTTTTAGTAATTAATAGATTTATTTTTAAGTTCGAGACGAGTCCCTTAATTTTTTATTATATATATATATATATATACCGATATATAAAGATATTAAGAAATATTGCAACATATGAAAAAATATGAAGAAATATATATATATATATGCATATCTTATATGATTAGAGAAAGTGATTTAAATTGGAACCAAACTATACTATAAAATTTATCGATTGAGCTAAAATATATATTATATAATTTTAGATGATATTTGATTTATTAAATAACTTTATAATTCTTATTTATACATGTGAAAAATAATACGAATATATATCTTATATAGTTAGATAAAGTCGTTTAAAATTAGAATTAATTCATACTAACATTATAAATAATTACAACTAAGTTCGAATAGAAACTCGAATAGCTTGAATTTCTTCAACTCGATTCCACTCGAAAAATTTTCGAATGAAAGTTCGAATCATAAAATTAGACTCGTCAACTCAAATAACTCAAAATTTTCTTACTCGACTTGTAATACCCCAATTTAGCCCTAAAATTAAAACCCTAAATTGGAATAAAAAATCCCTAATTCCTAAGCCTAATTTTTGGGAAATTAAAATCTAAATCCTAATTGAAATTCAATGACCTAATCGTAAAATTCAGAACTTTGGTGGCATGTGTGCAATGTGGGGGAAGTTAGGGGCCCTTGGTGGTAATTTACCCAAATTCTTGGTTTTACCCTATTTTGTTCTATTGTCTCCTTCTTCAAATCTCATTTTTGGAGTTTCAACAGTCGCACCCCCTCTTCTCCTAATCCTCTTTTTTCGAAAACCAAAACCATCTACCTTATCATTCCGATCTTGCTCCGGCGAGGTCACCATCGTCATCCGTTCACCGTTTCGAGACCACCGGCGTGTGCGTTACTCCTTTCCAATCAAAACCAACCCCGACGCCATGCTAAACCGTTGGTCGTGTGCTCAGAACCGACGAGGAATGCTTCGAAACCCCCTTAGCACCGCCGTCCGTTCTGCCTTCTTCCTCGTCGTTTTCGTTCCAGTAAGGGTAAAAACCAAACACATATGTTGTCTGTTTCGGGAACCTTGATGTTGTGGTTCGTGTTGGTGAGTCATGCGTGGCCACTCTTGCGCCGTCGTGGGCTTTCTGCTGTCGTTGTCGGTTCTTCGTAACCCTAGCTGTGGCTGCAAACCCTAGCCGCCAAGGGTTTCGTAACCCTAGCTGTGCATGTGTGTAAGAGGTTTACGGGTTGATGTGGTGTTGGGCCAGAGTGTGTGAGTGATGGGTGAGTTGGTTTAACCCGAGTGGCCTGCTGAGCCCATGAGAGAGAGAGAGACAAGGGTCGAAATTGGGTCGGTTCTATGAGAAGCCTGAATCGACTGAGCTAGTGAACCGTTCAGATCAAACCGAACCAGATGTTGTGAATCGGACCGTAACCCGACCCATTGACCGTAACCTGACCCGTTGACTTTGACCTGACCCGAGCTGACATCAGCATTGACTTTTTGGCTGACGTCGGTATTGACTTTTTAGCTAACGTCGGCTTTGGCTTTTTGATGACGTCATCGGTAACTTTACATTTTTCGACGTTTTAAATCCAAATCAGCTGCCCGTTTTTTCCAAATTTAAACCCGAAAAACCGTTTTGCCATCTTTAATTAATTATAGTTAGTATTTTGAGAATTTTGAATATTAGATTCTGACTCGGATATAATTGTGTTCAGGTGACGTTGACTCGGAGCCTAAGAATCTTCCTCATCCTCCACCTGTTCGACCTTCTTCTGCATAGCCTACGAGTTCTGCACGTGAGTGTGGTTCCGTTTAGTGGTTATGTTAGTGTGGTATAGTAGTAATAGATAATTCTGTTTTGATGACCTCGTAGGTGTTGACTCTGTCCGACCGAATACTAGAGCTGAGCGTGGGAGACGTCACTCTCGGCGTTAAGTTATTTAATTTGCCTAAGGTATGTCTCTTTCTGTGCTATATCATTTTTGTGCTCTATGATATGCGTGCATGTTGTATATGTTGACTTTTGGAATTTTGCTAAACGGTGACGTTTTATTTAAATGATATATTGAGGATTTATTATTTATATTTAAATTGAAACTTGAATTTCTAAACCTAATGTTTTACTTGAGGGGCAAGTTTTCTCAAACTTAACACTTAAGTTTCGACTTAAGAAATTAGGTCAAATTTAGGAGGTTAAATTTAATGGTATCGAGCCAAGGTTTAACCATCGGACTGTGTGGCTCGAATAAAATTTTTAAACTGAAAATGATTTTGCATGCATACTAAATATTTTGGGTAAAATGAGTATTTTTAATAAATATAATATTTGAAAGGATTATGCTTATTTTAAATAGAAACTCCAAGTACCGACTCTAACTTAGGATTATCTTCTTTTGTGATAGACTACTATGCACCTCGTAAGAGTACTAGATTAGCGACCAGACGTGGTCTTGGCTGAGGTCGTTCTACTGCTGTTGAGAGTGATGATCCGCCTCCTACGGATCTGCCGCAGGATCAGAATGAGGTACATTATGCTGATGGAGAAGAACAACCGGGAATCAAGCTCGAGAATACATCACTTGCCCAGCAGACGCCTTGGTCTTTGGTTTACATGATTCCGGAGATAGTGAGACAGTGGGCATGAATTATGTTACTGTACAGAGGGAGTTGCTCTGTTACCTCCGCCAGTCTGAAGGCGTGAGGAAACCTTTTTCTACCGAGTTCTTAGCTGCTGGGATGACCATGTTTGATGACAAGTTGAGTACAAACTCGGCTGATGTGGAGTATTGGCTGAAGAAACTTCAGTGTTTGTTTGTTGAGATGGAGTATCATGCAGACTGAAAATTGAGAGTTGTTGTATCATTAATGAGGGTGAGACCCAAAACTGGTGGGAAGTAGAGAAAAAGTTATTCCAGCCAGTCAGATTTCATAGGAGTTTTTCATACAGTCATTTCATGACCGGTATGTTGGGCCTGAGTATCTAGCTAAGTGTCAAGACGACTTTACGAATTTGAAGCAGAATGATATGAGCGTTAATGATTATAAGATAGAGTTTTTGAGGCTTCTTCAGTATGTTCTGGGGCTGGTTACCATAGAGAAAGAGAAGTGTCATTGGTTTCTGAGAGGGCTGCATTTTTCTATCAGAACTAGGGTTACTTTACATCAGGATAAGGAGTACAATGAGATCACCCAATGGGCCAGAACTGTTGAGCGGATTGAATCTATAAAGAAATGACAGGAATCTCAAGTAATCGCAGGGGCTAGAAGACAATGATCGCCGTGTCGATTCAGCCTGATCAGGTGAATCAGTCTAGAAAGAGGACTGGAGACAATTAAGAACAAGTACCCCATTCCTCGTATTAATGATCTCTTCAATCGCCTGGGAGCTACGGTGTTTTCTAAGATAGACACGAGATCCTGGTTACTACCAACTCAAGGTTAAGGATTTTGGTGTATTCAAAACGGCTTTACGAACACGTTCTGATTATTACGAGTTCCTTGTGATGCATTTTGGGTTGACTAACACTCATGTCACCTTTATGGATATGATGAATAGAGTGTTTCAACCCTATCTCGATCGATTTGTCGTAGTCTTTATAGGCGATATCTGGTTTACTCTAAATCGAGGATGAGCGGAAGGAACATCTCCAAATTGTTTTCTGACTACGAGGAGAAATGATTTTATGCAAAATTTAGTAAGTGTGAATTCTGGCTTTTAGATGTGATATTTTTGGGCGTATTGTTTCTGCTGAGGGTATTGGGTTAATCAGAAGAAGATCAAGGCTATCATGAGTTGGAAGCGAGCCCAAGAATATTTATGAGATCTGAATTTTCTTGGGTTTAGCCGGCTATTATCAAAGGTTTGTTGGGTTTTCGATCATCGCAGCTCGTTGACTAAACTCTTGAGAAAGAATGTTCCTTTTGTCCAGTCCGAGGTTGATGAGACTAGTTTTGAGAAGCTTAAGACTGTGTTGTCAAGCACGGTCCTAACTTAGCGAGCCTAAGAAGGCTTACACCGTCTGAGTGATGCTTTTCACACAGTGATTGGGATGTGTTACGATGCGGGATGGTAAGGTAGTAGCCCGACAACTAAAATCGCATGAGTGTAACTACTATACCCACGAGCTAGAGCTTGCTGCCGTGATCTTTGCTCTCAAGATCTGGAGACACTATCTCTATAGAGAGAACTGTTATATCTTTACGGACCATAAGAGTCTCAAGTATCTTCTCACTCGAAGGAGCTGAACCTTAGATAGCGTCGTTGGTTAGAGCTTTTTAAAGACTATGATTTGTAAAATTGAGTATCATCCAGGCAAGGCCAATGTTGTTGACGATGCCTTGAGTCGTAATGCCATTTCAGATTTGAGAGCCCTATTTACTCAGATGAGTTTGTATGATAATGGCAGTCTATTGGCAGAACTTCGGGTTATTCCTACTTTAATTTCGATATACAAGTCGAGCAGTCTAGTGTTCCGTTCTTGATGCACCGCATATGAGAGGTTGAAGAGGGGGGACATCGGGATTATTCGATCGAAGAGGGTCGGTATTGCATTATGAGGAATTCGGCTTGAAACAGGTTATCCTTCGTGAAGCCCATGACAGATCCTTACTCTATGCATCCCGGTGGGGACAAGATGTACAAGAATCTTCGTGAGAGATCTTGGTGGAAGGGCTGAAGAGGGATGTTGTTGGATTTGTGTCGAAATGTTTGACTTGTTAAAAGGTAAAAGCAGACATCAGCGTCCGTCTAGGTTACTTCAAGCACATTGAGATACCTCACTTGGAAATGGGAGCGTATGACGATAGATTTTGTTAGTGGTCTTCCTTTAACTCCTTCAAAGAAAGACTCTATCCGGGTTATTGTGGATTGGTTGACTAAGTCTGCGTACTTCATTCTGTTCGAGTTAACTATTCTTTGAGTAAGTTAGCTAAGCTCTACATCTCGGAGATTGTTATACTTCATGGGGTGGCTTTGTCTATCATTTTTGATCGGGACCCAAGGTTCACGGTGAAGTTCTAGAGGTCGTTTCACACTACTTTGGGTACTCGGTTGAACTTTAGAACTACTTATCATCCGTAGGTGATGGCGGTCGGCGGGTAATTGATTCTTGAGGATATGTTGAGAGGCTATGTTGTGGATTATAGTGGCGGTTGGGAAGATTTCTTACCGCTTGCGAGTTCGCCTACAATAATAGCTATCGGGCCGATATCAAGATGGCTCCGTATGGGGCTCTGTATGGGCGTAAATCTTTGGACACCTATTGGTTGGACCGAGCTTAATGAACGTTGATTCTTTGGTACAGATATTGTTTATGAGGTGAGCGGTATTAGATTGATTCGAGATCGGCTAAAATTTTGCTTTTTGACAGAAGTTTTATCTTGATTTGAGAGGTTGGGATCTTAAGTTTGAGGTGGGAGATGAGGTTTTCTTGAAAGTATCGCCGTAGAGGAATATACGATTGCCTATCGGCTTGAGTTACCACTTGAGCAATCGTATTCATGGCGTTTTCCATGTCTCAGTGTTAAGACGCTATCATGCTGATTCGTCTCATATTATTCCTGTGGAGGAGATTGAGATTCGTCCCGATTTGCATTTTGAGGAGGAGCCAATTGAGATTCTTGCTCAGGACAAGAAAGTTCTTAGGAGGAAGACCATTAAGATGGTCAAGGTCTTGTGGCGTAATCGTGGTCACGATGAGGCAATATGGGATCCCAAGGCCGTTGTCAAAGCTCAGTATCTGCATCTCTTTGATCCAGGTAAATTTTGAGGCCGGAATTTCTTTTAAGGTGGGGAGAATTGTAATACCCCAATTTAGCCCTAAAATTAAAAGCCCTAAATTAAAAAAAATCCCTAATTCCTAAGCCTAATTTTTGGGAAATTAAAATCTAAATCCTAATTAAAATTCAGTGACCTAATCGTAAAATTTAGAACTTTGGTGGCATGTGTGCAATGTGGGGGAAGTTAGGGGCCCATGGTGGTAGTTTACCCAAATTCTTGGTTTTGCCCTATTTTGTTCTATTGTCCGACCCTTCAAATCTCATTTTTGGAGTTTTTCAACGATGCATGTACCTCTTCTCTTTTAATCCTCTTTTTTGAAAACCAAAACCATCCACCTTCTTCATTCCGATCTTGCTCGCGAGGTCACCATCGTCATCCGTTTACCATTTCGAGACCACCGCGCATATGCGTTATTCCTTTCTAATCAAAACCAACCCCTAAAGTCATGCTAAACCATTGGTCGTGTGCTCGAACCGACGAGGAACGTTTGAAAACCCCTTAGCACCGCCGTCCGTCCGCTCCGCCTTCTTTCTCGTCGTTGCGTTCATATAAGGGTAAAAACCAAACACATATATTGTCTATTTTGGGAACCTTGATGTTGTGGTTCATGTTGGTGAGTCATGCGTGGCCACTCTTGCGTCGTCGTGGGCTTTTCTTTGTCGTTGTCGGTTCTTCGTAACCCTAGCTATTGTGGATCGCAAACCTTAGCCGCCAAGGGTTTCGTAACCCCTAGTTTGTGCATGTGTGTAAGAGGTTTACGGGTTGATGTGGTGTTGGGCCAGAGTGTGTGAGTGATGGGTGAGTTGGTTTAACCCGAGTGGCCTGCTGAGCCCATGAGAGAGAGAGAGACAAGGGTCGAAATTGGGTCGGTTCTATGAGAAGCCTGAATCGACTGAGCTAGTGAACTATCGAGATCAAACCGAACGGATGTTGTGAATCGGACCGTGACCCGACCCATTGACGTGATTGACCCATTGACTTTGACCCGTTGACTTTGATTGACGGTGACATCGGCATTGACTTTTTGGCCGACGTCGGTATTGACTTTTTAGCTAACGGTATCGTTGGCTTTTTGATGACGTCAGCGTTAACTTTTTCGGTAACTTTACATTTTTCAACGTTTTAATTCAAATAAGCTGCATGTTTTCCAAATTTAAACCTGAAAAAACCGTTTTGCCATCTTTAATTAATTATAGTTAGTATTTTGAGAATTTTGAATATTAGATTCTGACTCGGATATAATTGTGTTCAGGTGACGTTGACTCGGAGCCTAAGAATCTTCCTCATCCTCCACCTGTTCGACCTTCTTCTGCATAGCCTACGAGTTCTGCACGTGAGTGTGGTTCCGTTTAGTGGTTATGTTAGTGTGGTATAGTAGTAATAGATAATTCTGTTTTGATGACCTCGTAGGTGTTGACTCTGTCCGACCGAATACTAGAGCTGAGCGTGGGAGACGTCACTCTCGACGTTAAGTTATTTAGCTGCCTAAGGTATGTCTCTTTCTGTGCTATATCATTTTTGTGCTCTATGATATGCGTGCATGTTGTATATGTTGACTTTTGGAATTTTGCTAAACGGTGACGTTTTATTTAAATGATATATTGAGGATTTATTATTTATATTTAAATTGAAACTTGAATTTCTAAACCTAATGTTTTACTTGAGGGGCAAGTTTTCTCAAACTTAACACTTAAGTTTCGACTTAAGAAATTAGGTCAAATTTAGGAGGTTAAATTTAATGGTATCAGAGCCAAGGTTTAACCATCGGACTGTGTGGCTCGAATAAAATTTTTAAACTGAAAATGATTTTGCATGCATACTAAATATTTTGGGTAAAATGAGTATTTTTAATAAATATAATATTTGAAAGGATTATGCTTATTTTAAATAGAAACTCCAAGTACCGACTCTAACTTAGGATTATCTTCTTTTGTGATAGACTACTATGCACCTCGTAAGAGTACTAGATTAGCGACCAGACGTGGTCTTGGCTGAGGTCGTTCTACTGCTGTTGAGAGTGATGATCCGCCTCCTACGGATCTGCCGCAGGATCAGAATGAGGTACATTATGCTGATGGAGAAGAACAACCAGGGAATCAAGCTCAGAATACATCACTTGCCCAGCAGACGCAGGGTGCTGGTTTACATGATTCCGGAGATAGTGAGACAGTGGGCATGAATTATGTTACTGTACAGAGGGAGTTGCTCTGTTACCTCCGCCAGTCTGAAGGCGTGAGGAAACCTTTTTCTACCGAGTTCTTAGCTGCTGGGATGACCATGTTTGATGACAAGTTGAGTACAAACTCGGCTGATGTGGAGTATTGGCTGAAGAAACTTCAGTGTTTGTTTGTTGAGATGGAGTATCATGCAGACTGAAAATTGAGAGTTGTTGTATCATTAATGAGGGTGAGACCCAAAACTGGTGGGAAGTAGAGAAAAAGTTATTCCAGCCAGTCAGATTTCATAGGAGTTTTTCATACAGTCATTTCATGACCGGTATGTTGGGCCTGAGTATCTAGCTAAGTGTCAAGACGACTTTACGAATTTGAAGCAGAATGATATGAGCGTTAATGATTATAAGATAGAGTTTTTGAGGCTTCTTCAGTATGTTCTGGGGCTGGTTACCATAGAGAAAGAGAAGTGTCATTGGTTTCTGAGAGGGCTGCATTTTTCTATCAGAACTAGGGTTACTTTACATCAGGATAAGGAGTACAATGAGATCACCCAATGGGCCAGAACTGTTGAGCGGATTGAATCTATAAAGAAATGACAGGAATCTCAAGGTACTGACAGGGCTAGAAGACAGTCGACCGTGTCAGTTCAGCACAGTCAGGTGAATCAGTCTAGAAAGAGGACTGGAGACAATTAAGAACAAGTACCCCATTCCTCGTATTAATGATCTCTTCAATCAGTTCTGGGGAGCTACGGTGTTTTCTAAGATAGACCTGAGATCTGGTTACTACCAACTCAAGGTTAAGGATTTTGGTGTATTCAAAACGGCTTTCTGAACACGTTACAGTTATTACGAGTTCCTTGTGATGCATTTTGGGTTGACTAACACTCATGTCACCTTTATGGATATGATGAATAGAGTGTTTCAACCCTATCTCGATCAGTTTGTCGTAGTCTTTATAGACGATATCCTGGTTTACTCTAAATCTGAGGATGAGCAGAAGGAACATCTCCAAATTGTTTTACAGACTCTGAGGGAGAAATGATTTTATGCAAAATTTAGTAAGTGTGAATTCTGGCTTTTAGATGTGATATTTTTGGGGCGTATTGTTTCTGCTGAGGGTATTCGGGTTAATCCGAAGAAGATCAAGGCTATCATGAGTTGGAAGCAGCCCAAGAATATTTATGAGATCTGAATTTTCTTGGGTTTAGCCGGCTATTATCAAAGGTTTGTTGAGGGTTTCTCGATCATCGCAGCTCCGTTGACTAAACTCTTGAGAAAGAATGTTCCTTTTGTCTGGTCTGAGGTTCAGTAGACTAGTTTTGAGAAGCTTAAGACTGTGTTGACTGAAGCACCGGTCCTAACTTAGCCAGAGCCTAAGAAGGCTTACACCGTCTACAGTGATGCTTTTCACACAGGATTGGGATGTGTTCTGATGCAGGATGGTAAGGTAGTAGCCCGACAACTAAAATCGCATGAGTGTAACTACTATACCCACGAGCTAGAGCTTGCTGCCGTGATCTTTGCTCTCAAGATCTGGAGACACTATCTCTATAGAGAGAACTGTTATATCTTTACGGACCATAAGAGTCTGAAGTATCTTCTCACTCAGAAGGAGCTGAACCTTAGATAGCGTCGTTGGTTAGAGCTTTTTAAAGACTATGACTGTAAAATTGAGTATCATCCAGGCAAGGCCAATGTTGTTGACGATGCCTTGAGTCGTAATGCCATTTCAGATTTGAGAGCCCTATTTACTCAGATGAGTTTGTATGATAATGGCAGTCTATTGGCAGAACTTCGGGTTATTCCTACTTTAATTTCTGATATACAAGCTGAGCAGTCTAGTGTTCCGTTCTTGATGCACCGCATATGAGAGGTTGAAGAGGGGACATCTCAGGATTATTCGATCGAAGAGGGGTCGGTATTGCATTATGAGGAATTCTGGCTTGAAACAGGTTATCCTTCGTGAAGCCCATGACAGTCCTTACTCTATGCATCCCGGTGGGGACAAGATGTACAAGAATCTTCGTGAGAGATACTGGTGGAAGGGCCTGAAGAGGGATGTTGTTGGATTTGTGTCGAAATGTTTGACTTGTTAAAAGGTAAAAACGGAGCATCAGCGTCCGTCTAGGTTACTTCAGCACATTGAGATACCTCACTGGAAATGGGAGCGTATGACGATAGATTTTGTTAGTGGTCTTCCTTTAACTCCTTCAAAGAAAGACTCTATCTGGGTTATTGTGGATTGGTTGACTAAGTCTGCGTACTTCATTCCTGTTCGAGTTAACTATTCTTTGAGTAAGTTAGCTAAGCTCTACATCTCGGAGATTGTTATACTTCATGGGGTGGCTTTGTCTATCATTTTTGATCGGGACCCAAGGTTCACAGTGAAGTTCTAGAGGTCGTTTCACACTACTTTGGGTACTCGGTTGAACTTTAGAACTACTTATCATCCGTAGACTGATGGCCAGTCTGAGCGGGTAATTCAGATTCTTGAGGATATGTTGAGAGGCTATGTTGTGGATTATAGTGGCAGTTGGGAAGATTTCTTACCGCTTGCCGAGTTCGCCTACAATAATAGCTATCAGGCCAGTATCAAGATGGCTCCGTATGGGGCTCTGTATGGGCGTAAATGCTGGACACCTATTGGTTGGACCGAGCTTAATGAGCACAGATTGCTGGTACCAGATATTGTTTATGAGGCTGAGCAGACTGTTAGATTGATTCGAGATCGGCTTAAGGCTGCTTTTGACAGACAGAAGTTTTATGCTGATTTGAGAGGTTGGGATCTTAAGTTTGAGGTGGGAGATGAGGTTTTCTTGAAAGTATCGCCGTAGAGGAATATACCAGTTGCCTATCAGCTTGAGTTACCACTTGAGCTCAATCGTATTCATGACGTTTTCCATGTCTCAGTGTTAAGACGCTATCATGCTGATTCGTCTCATATTATTCCTGTGGAGGAGATTGAGATTCGTCCCGATTTGCATTTTGAGGAGGAGCCAATTGAGATTCTTGCTCAGGACAAGAAAGTTCTTAGGAGGAAGACCATTAAGATGGTCAAGGTCTTGTGGCGTAATCGTGGTCACGATGAGGCAATATGGGATCCCAAGGCCGTTGTCAAAGCTCAGTATCTGCATCTCTTTGATCCAGGTAAATTTTGAGGCCGGAATTTCTTTTAAGGTGGGGAGAATTGTAATACCCCAATTTAGCCCTAAAATTAAAAGCCCTAAATTAAAAAAAATCCCTAATTCCTAAGCCTAATTTTTGGGAAATTAAAATCTAAATCCTAATTAAAATTCAGTGACCTAATCGTAAAATTTAGAACTTTGGTGGCATGTGTGCAATGTGGGGGAAGTTAGGGGCCCATGGTGGTAGTTTACCCAAATTCTTGGTTTTGCCCTATTTTGTTCTATTGTCCGACCCTTCAAATCTCATTTTTGGAGTTTCAACAGATGTACCCCTTCTTCTTTTAATCCTTTTTTTCGAAAACCAAAACCTTCCACCTTCTTCTTCCGATCTTACTCCGACGAGGTCACCACCGTCATCCGTTTACCATTTCGAGACCACCGGCATATGCGTCATTCCTTTCTAATCAAAACCAACCCTAAAGTCATGCCAAACCATTGGCCGTGTGCTCAGAACCGACGAGGAACGTTTCGAAACCCCCTTAACGCTGTCGTCCGCTCCGCCTTCTTTCTCGTCGTTTTCGTTCATATAAGGGTAAGAACCAAACCCCGTATATTGTCTATTTTGGGAACCTTGATGTTGTGGTTCATGTTGGTGAGCCATGCGTGGCCACTCTTGCGTCGTCGTGGGCTTTCTGCTGTCGCTGTCGGTTCTTCTGTGGCCGCCGCTGTCTGTGACTGCAAACCTTAGCCGCCAAGGGTTTCGCAACCCTAGCTGTGCATGTGTGAGAGGGGTTTACGGGCTGGTGTGGTGTTGGGCCAGAGTGTATGAGTGATTGGTGAGTTGGTTTAACCCGAATGGCCAGGTGAGCCCATGAGAGAGAGAGAGAGACAAGGGACGAATTGAGCCGGTTCTATGAGAAGCATGAACCGACCGAGCTAGTGAACTATTCAGATCGAACCGAACCAGATGTTGTGAATCGGACCGTGACCCGACCCATTGACGTGACCTGACCCATTGACTTTGACCCTACCCGAGCTGACGCTAGCATTGACTTTTTGGCTGATGTCAGCATTGACTTTTTGGCTGACGTCGGTATTGACTTTTTGGCTTACGGTATCGTTGACTTTTTGATGACGTCAGCGTTAACTTTTTCTGACCCAACTTGACTTTACATTTTTCAACGTTTTGAATTCAAATAAGCTGCATGTTTTCCTAAATTCGAACCTGAAAGACCGTTTTGCCATCTTTAATTAATTATAGTCAGTATTTTGAGAATTTTGAATATCAAATTTTGACTCAGTTATAATTGTGTTCAGGTGACGTTGACTCGGAGCCTGAGAATTTTTCTCCTCCTCCACCTGTTCGACCTTCTTCTGCACAGCCTACGAGTTCTGCACGTGAGTATGGTTCCGTTTAGTGGTTATGTTAGTGTGGCATATTAGTAATAGATAATTCTGTTTTGATGACCTCGTAAGTGTTGACTCCGTCCGACTGAATACTAGAGCTGAGCTTGGGAGACGTCACTCTCGACGTTGAGTTATTTAGCTGCCTAAAGTGTGTCTCTTTTTGTGCTATATCATTTCTGTGCTCTATGCTATGCGTGCATATTGTATATATTGACTTTTGGACTTTTGCTAAACGACGACGTTTTATTTAAATGGTATAATTTGAGGATTTATTATTTATATTTAAATTGAAACTTGAATTTCTAAACCTAATGTTTTACTTGAGGGGCAAGTTTTCTCAAACTTAACACCTAAGTTTCGACTTAAGAAATTAGGTCAAATTTAAGAGGTTACACGACTCGATCTAACGCTCACCCCTACACCCAATTACTCGTGAGTTTTGTGCATCATGGGTCATGCGCGACTTCGGTGAGTGTGGTTGACATTTTTTAAAATTATTATTTTTATATATGAATTTTTCTACCAATTTCTTGAAATATTTTTTTTAAAAAATGGTATGATATATACAGATGAGTATTCGATTCAGTCGAGTCAAAAAAATATAAGTAAGTCGAGTTGATTAGTCTTATATATTTGGAAAAAAATTAAGTAGATTTTTTGTTCAAATTTAATTGTAAAATGTTTTAATGTTATGATACTAATTAGTTCCAATTTAAACGACTTTCTATAATCATAAAGGATATATATATATATATATATATTCATATGTGATATACATATTACCAAGCATAATTGAGAGACTCGACTCATACTTAAAAACCAATCCGATAATTGCTAAAAGTTTTGAGTTATTCGAGCCTCATCTTATAAGTCAAAATTTATTTGAAATTTTTTAATCGAGTTTATAAAATTACAATTAAAGTCAACTTGAGTTTGATCGAAAAATTCAATTTTCTCAAGTTAATTCGGGTTTTGCTCACCCCCAATGATACATTAGTGGTGAAACTTTTTAAACTTCACTACATAGTCTTGATCTATTATCATTTGTGTACTTTACTAAAAAACCTATAATAAATTTCGGTTAATTCAAAAATCGAACGAATTAACCAAACTTTCTTAGTTTCGGTTAAAAAATTTCAACAAAAGTTCAATTTTATTAACGATTAAAGGAAAAAACCGGTTAATAGATTTTTGCTATTTTGGCTTGATCGATTAATCGAACCGACTGATTGAACACCCCTACAAATTCTCTATTAAAATTGTTTGTTATCATCAATCTATATAAAATTTAATAACCGTTATTGAAATCTTTGTACGTATATAATCAGGGATGAATGCATAACTTTATGTTAGAGCGCGAACTTATAAAATTTTAGGGAAAAACTATAAAATTCTAGGGAGGGCGAACTTATAAAATTTTAGTGGGGCGAAAATAGATTTTCAATAGAAAATACTTAAAAAAATTTATAAAAAAATTATATAAAAATTTTAAATTTTTAGAGGGAGACTGGCCCCTCCAGGTCCAACCCTGTATCTAACTAAAACTCATCACATATCGGAGATCAAATCATATTGGTGTATCTTGACAACGCTGATGTTCATAGACTCCTTGTTTCCCCCTCAACCACGAGTCCTTATGCTTTGGTTAGAGCTATTGGTGGTCTCCTTGATAGAGCTTGGTTAGTAAACTTCACTCTGGTCCGTCGTGAGACTAACATGTCGGCTGATACGATGGCAAAGCTCAATTTTCTCTTTAATAATTTTCTACAGATAGTTCTTTATAAAAAACTGTCACCAAAATAAATATAACTATATCAGATTATCGATCTTTTATGATTATAATAGTACTGCGATAAGTGTTTCGTAAATAATAAATTATCATAAAAATTGACGAAAATTAAGAAAATGATGTGCGGGAAAAAATAAAAGAAAGAATTTTTATTCAAAACATAGAAACAAGGAAAATTACAAAGGAAAGAAGCAAAATCTCTAGATCGCATGCATGTGGCTTACATGCTTAGGGTTTTGTAAAGATAAAATCTGAAATTGAATTTTTTTAATATTTGATAATATTTTTTATTTTTATTTAATATGAGTAAGCTAGTTTTATTAAAAGAAAAAAAAATCAAAAAATACAATGAGTTTATAACTCATAAATAAACTTGATCCCGACATATTCTTATAAAGAGAAAATATCTAAGGGCGCGAGACAACTCTCTCCAAGGGATAACATATTGTAATGAGCCTCAATAGCCTACCAACATCTTTCACTTGATTCACATCAGTCCAAATGTGAAACAAAGACAAGCACTCCGGAAAGACCATTCGTACTGATATGAAACAAGTGGAAGAAGCTGTTCAGGGTAATTGCTCGAGAAGGCCGTGCTTCCAGTCCGATGAAATACCATGATTTCTGAAGTAGCAACATTCTGCAAATAGGAAATTTAGCTTCTCATTTATCCCGTAAATAAAGGCAAGCATTTTCTCAGTATTTTAACGAATCATTTTTTCTTTTATGAACTATTAAGTTGAATATCTTAAGAATATGAAGGCTCTAAAAGAATGCATACCTTCTGAACTGTCGACTGTCGTTAAATATTATGAGATTTACTTAAGGATGGAGATGAAGAGGCAAGAGTAAATGGATAATCTGAATTACCTGCGTAAATAATCTGGGTCGATGCAGCAACATCAGGACTGACGTTTGCTTGAAGCCATTTCCTCAACTCGAAATGTACCTATGGAAGTCAACATTCACAAACTAAAATGTATAGTATATAATTTCAAATTTTCAGGGCATGGCCTCTACATCTACCATGTAGCTCAATCCATGTCCAAAACCAAAATGTTAATAAAATTTATAAAAAAAATGTTATCGAATATGCATAAATCATTACAACATTAAACACGGAAAATATTATAATATTATAACAATTTAGAGAATACCTAGAGGCACGAGACAACTCTCTAAGAGATAGTAAACGTTCTCAATAGCCTACCAACATCTTTCACTTGTTCCACATAAGCACAAATGTGAAACAAAGATGAGCAGTCCGGAAAGACTATTTGCACTGATGAGAAACAAGTGGAAGAAGCTGTTCAGGATGCAATAGCTTGAGAAGGCCGTGCTTCTAGACTATCCGTGGAAGAAATTCGGCAGAAACCAGCCAGCTTCGAAAAAAAAAACGAGGAAGCAAGGCGCCCATGGAGCTTCTTCTTCTTCTGAAATACCATGATTTCTGAAGTAGCAACATTCTGCAAACAGGAAATTTAGCTTCTCGTTTATCACGTAAATAAGGGCAAGCCTTTTCTCAGTATTTTAACAGAAGCATTTTTTCTTTTATGAACTATTAAGTTGAATATCTTAAGAATATGAAGGTTCTAAAAAATGGCCTACCTTCTGAACTGTCGACTGTCGTTAAATATTATAAGATTTACTTAAGGATAGAGATCAAGAGGCAAGAGTAAATGGATAATGTGAAATATGTTGGAAGCGTAAAAGTGGACACTCAATTTTATTACTCGAATAATATTATTACAAACTGGACAAAAGAACAAATTTGATTTGCTGCTGCAAATACACTTTTTCCTTACTTTCTCACGCACACTTGTTTTCTTATGCACGCACTCACTTGTTTTTTGTTACTCACTTCACATGCACACACTTACAACTAACTCCTATTTATAGTGGTGTAAACCGCCTTAAACTATATTTCTAGAGACTTGTAGTTGTTGCCATAATGTTCTAGTGTTGCCTCCATTATTTAATTGCTAGGGTCTTCAAGAATATTCCAAATGCTGCCACGCCAAATTGTTTTACTGTCACATATTCGTGAAGCTTCTACACCATGCTATAAGCTTCCTAATGTTTTCCCATATTCTTGAACTCTCCAAATTATGCCGCCATACTCTAGTTATTTCCATAATCAAGTTTGAATTTTTAACACTCCCCTCAAACTTGATTTTTCATCCCAAGCTTTTCTTTTAGTCTATGAAATGAATCTGCATTTAATGGCTTCGTAAAAATGTTTGCCAATTGATCTTCAGTTCTGCAGTAGACTAGCTCCACATTTTTGTTTTTCACCTTCTCTCGTATAAAGTGATACTTCGTATCGATGTGCTTGCTTCGGCTATGGGAGACAAGATTCTTTGCAAGAGATATAGTGGATTTGTTGTCAACATATATTGTAGTTGGTCTTTTTTGTGCAAAATTTAGCTCGTCCAGAATATTCTTCAACCAAATTGTTTGACAAGTGCATCATGCAGCGGCTATGTATTCTGCTTCACATGTGTGAAAGAGCTACTGTTTGTTGCTTCTTTGATGACCATGAAAATATTGCAGAGCCAATATGGAATAGATATCCATATGTGCTTTTCCGATCATCAATGTCTCCCTCGTAATCACTATCAGAGTAGTCGACTAACTTTGAATTTTGTGAATGTGTGTAGAATAAACCATGATCCAACGTGCCTTTGACATATCTCAAAATTCTTTTTGCTGCAATCCAGTGATCTTGTTTTGGTTTCTCCATGAATTTGCTTACCAGTCCCATAGCGTATGTTATGTCTGGTCGTGTGATAGTTAGATACCTTAAACTTCCAATGATGTTTTTGAACAACGTTGAATTCACTGACTCTCTTGTTGAATCAACACTTAATTTCATGCTTGTTTTTGCTGGAGTGACTACTGGCTGCAATCTTTCATTTCGAATTTGCTTAAGATTTGTTCTGCGTACTTCTTTTGAGATAAGAAAAATCCTTCTTCCATTTGCTTTACATCAACTCCAAGAAAGTATGACATCTCGCCAATATCTATCATTTCAAATTCTTTAGTCATAGCTTTCTTGAAATCTTGAAACATACCTGGGTTATTTTTGGTGAAGATCATGTCGTCCACGTATAAGCACACGATCATGATATCACCATATTTATTTTTCTTTGTATATAAGGTATGTTCGTATGGACTCTTTATGAACCCATTCTCCTAGAAATATTCATCTATTCTTGGGTTCCATGCTCTCGGTGCTTGCTTCAATCCATATAAGGCTTTCTTCAAACGATAGACTTTATCTTCATGGCCTTGTTTAATGTACCCATATGGTTGCTCGATATAGACTTCTTCTTCTAGGTAGCCATTTAGAAATGCCGACTTTACATCTATTTGATAAATCTTCCATTTGTTTTGTGCTGCAATTGCTGTGAGAAGTCTGATAGTGTCAATCCTTGCTACTGGAGTTAATACTTCATCACAGTCTATTCCTTTCCTTTGCTTGTAGCCTTTGGCAACTAGTCTCGCCTTGTATTTCTCTAATTTTCCTTCTTTATTTGTCTTTGTCTTGTACACCCACTTGACTCCAATTGGATTATGTCCTTTTGGTAGGCTTGTGAGCTCCCACGTATTATTTCTTTCTATCGATGCAATTTATTCATTCATGGTATTCTTCCACTTATCATCTTCAATTGCTTCTTCATATGTTATTAGATCACTGCTTGCAAGTAAACAAAAAAGTGAAATATTTTGAGTTTTGTAATCCTTGTACCTTTCTGGAACTCTCCTCTCCCTTGTAGTCTTCGAACTTCAGTCGGTTGTACTTTAAGATTCTCTGTTATGCTGCTGCTTGATGAAGACGATTTAGTTAGATTTTGTTGAGGAATTTGATCATCACCTTGTTCATATTGATTGATGAAGTCATCATCGTTAAAAAATAGTCATTCAACTTTCTTTTCTTTTGTTCTCCATCTCTAATGCTCTGCTTCATTGAACTCAACATCTCTTGAGATTATCAACTTCTTAATGAGATGATTATAGAGTCTATAAGTTTTACTTCGTTCATCATAGCCGATGAAAATACATTTCTTTCTTTTGTCATCGAGCTTCTTTCTTATTTGCTTAGGTACATGGGCATATACGATGCATCCAAAAACTTTAGGTGGCCAATTCCTGGTTTTTTACCGCTCCATGCTTCATTCAGCGTCATGTTCCTCACACTCTTTGTTGGACAACTATTCAACAGGTAAACTGCACATCGAACTGCTTCAGCCCAAAAATTTCTTGATAGATGCTTACCTTTTACCATGCTTATTGCCATGTCAAGAATGGTGCGATTCTTTCTTTCTACAACTCCACTTTGTTAAGGCATGTATCTAACTGTCAACTGATGAATGATGCCATGCTCCTTGCAAAAATCTTCAAATAACTTTAATGTATACTCGCCTCCTTTGTCAGATCTGAGAATCTTTAAGTATTAGCCGCATTGCTTCTCCGCCATTGCTTTGAATTCTTTGAATTTATTCAATGCTTTTGATTTTTCTTTAAGAACATATACTCAACACTTTCTACTATAATCGTCAATAAAGATCAGGTAGTACCTATTTCCTCCAAGTGATGGTATGTCGAAAGGACCATCTATGTATGTGTGGACTATCTCCAATGGTCTTCTTGCTCTCCAAGATTTGCCAACTTCAAAGCTTTGCCTGTGTTGTTTTCCTTTGATGCATGCCTCACACAATTGATTCGGAGGTTTGATTTTTGGCAACCCATTCACCATTTTTGCTTTTGACAGTAGTTTCAAGCCAGAAAATCCAATATGCTCATACCTCAAATGCCACAACCATGAATCGTCTTTGATTGCAGTTTTCATTCACTTTACTTCTCCCGACTCGATGTCAATGGTGAAGAGACGATTCTTCATCATATTGACTTGGGCAACTAATTCACCATTATTGTTTTTGATGACAAGTGAGCGATTTTTCATCTGCACTTCATATCCTTTTTCTAGGAGCTGACCAAGACTTATGATGTTGCTTTTCATAGCCGGTACATAGTAGACATCTGATATGTATCTCTTTTCTCCATTTTTTTGCGTAATCATAACTTTACCTTTGCCTTTGACCTCTGCGTACGAGTCATCACCAAAACTTACTCGTCCACGGATCGTTTCGTCTAACGCCACAAAAAATTCCTTTTGACCACACATATGATTACTGGCACAATTATTGAGATACCAAATATTTTATTTTGATTCATCATTTCCTTTATAAGTGAGGAATAAATGAGATTCCTTGGTATTTTCTTCTTAAGCTTTCGCTACATTATTTTTTTTCATACTTTGGAGTTGATCTACACTCGTAACTATAATGACCATATTTATTACAATTATAACATTGTACCTGAGAATTATCTATTTGTTGATATCGGCCTCTGGCTCGTTCTCTATATCCTCGTCCACGACTTGGTGATTGGTAATTTTCATTTGCTTGATTGCTACCATATGAACGACTGCCACGTCCACGTGTTCTTCTTCCGCGATATCTACCATAGTTTCCTTTACCTCGTGTATAGCTGCTGCTTGTTCCGCCTTCGTTGACGTGCAACTTAATCTGTAAGACTTGCTCCAAATTTTTTGTTTCTTCATTTAGCTTCATTTTCTGCTCATGGGCTTGAAGCGATCCCACAAGCTCATCGATAGTCATTTGAGCTAAATTCTTTGATTCTTCAATTGCAACAACCGCAGAATCAAATTTTCATATCAACGATCATAAAATTTTTTCCATCACTCTGACCTCGCCGAGTGCTTCACCGTTTCTTTTCATTTCATTTGTGACGGCTTTCACACGGTTAACATAGTCATCTATACTTTCCGTGCTTTTCATTTTTAGCATCTCAAACTCGGCTCTGAGTAGGGATGACAATGGGCCGGATCTGGATTGGATCCAGCTGGACCCAGATCCAGACCTATTTTTACATCCTGGATTCAGACCCGCCCCGGATCCGCGGGTCTAGAAAATTGGGACCCAGATCCAAATCCAACGGATCTGGGTCCAAAACGGGTATGTTAAAAAAATGACCATTTGACCTATTTTTTAACGTAATAAAATTGTCATTGACTAATTTCACATCACATCCTCAATGGAAGAAAGATTAATTTCAATACAACTAGTAACATAATAAAAAACGATAAACTAAAGTCTAAAAAAAACTCCAACACAATTACACAAATGTCTTTTGAATAACACAGATATTAAAAAATGTAGATCATGAAACATTCTATTGTCGCAAGCCGAATACCGCACTTTTACCTCCTTAGAGTGCTAGTCTTCATCACTACTTAAATCATCAACATCTTAAAACAAACAAGAAACAACCAACCAAAGAGAAAAATTTGTTTAATGAAAATAATATTTGTGAAATTTAAATATTAATATTAAGGTTATGTATTATAATAACTTTATTCTTTATCATGTCAATGATATCCACCACTTCTGCATCATCATCACAATCTTCATTAATAGTGGAACAAGCATGTGTTCCTTCAAAAGTGTCTATCATAAATAAATAAAAATTACAATAAAGAATAATGTGAATATAAAATTAAATCAAAGGAAGGGAAATAATATTTTAATACCAAAGGTGGGTTTTTTATAAACGGGTAAACGGGTCCAAGTCCGGATCTTAGTGTCAGATCCGGACCCGGATCTGTCGAGTCTAAAATTTTAGGATCCAGACCCTATAAAACAGATCTGGATCTACGGACTGGGTCAGGTCTAAGATCCATTGCCATCCCTAGCTCTGAGTGATTGTAAACGTACCTTTTTTGCTTTCTCAACTCGTTGGAGTGATTTTTGTAGAATTTCCCATGCTTCTTTCGCAGTTGTTGCTTCTGCAATTTTTTCAAAGTTAGATTCGCCCACCGCTTGAAAAATATAATATAACGCCCTTTGGTCTCTTTTACGAGCATCCCTTAGTGCTCTCTTCTCTTCATTGGTTAGAGCCGCTTCTGCTGCTGCATTTTCCGGCTCAACATATCCTTTTACGACAATGTCCCAACAATCATGCGAACCGAGTAGCGCCTTCATTTGAATACTCCAGTTGCTATAATTCGTCTTTGTCAATCTCAGGATTTGTGGCTGAATCATGTGCTCCATCTTCTCGTGACGTGAACTCGAACTTGACTCAGATACCACTTGTTGGAAGCGTAAAAGTGGACACTCAATTTTATTACTCGAATAATATTATTACAAACCGGACAAAGGAACAAATTTGATTTGCTACTGCAAATACACTTTTTCCTTACTTTCTCACGCACACTTGTTTTCTTATGCACACACTCACTTGTTTTTTGTTACTCACTTCACATGCACACACTTACAACTAACTCCTATTTACAGTGGTGTAAAATACCTTAAACTATATTTCTAGAGACTTGTAGTTGCTGCCATAATGTTCTAGTGTTGCCTCCATTATTTAATTGCTAGGGTCTTCAAGAATATTCCAAATGCTGCCACGCCAAATTACTTTACTGTCACATATTCATGAAGGTTCTACACCATGCTATAAGCTTCCTAATGTTTTTCCATATTCTTGAACTTTCCAAATTATGCCGCCATAATCAAGTTATTTCCATAATCAAGTTTGAATTTTTAACAAAACACCTCCGTATATAATCCGGGTCGATGCAGCAACACCGGGACTGACGTTTGCCTGAAGCCATTTCCTCAACTCGGAATGTACCTATCACATACACAAACTTTGCAAGTTCAAAGAAGATCCAAAAAAAACGTTGTAATGCTAAATTTGGGAACATGAATTTTATGTAGGAGTTATAAAGGAGACCAGCCATTTGCTTGGATTTTGCCGAATAAAAATAAAAAAAATATTTATGTCGAATTGGATTGAGCCGAAGTCGAGATTTTACCCTAAAATATGGGTCACATTCAGTTCGGTTAAAGGCTTTAATTTCTCAGGTCGGGTGCGAGTCGACCAAAATCTCTGCCCAAACCATGATCATCCCTAACATTTCAAATCCATTATATGTAAAAGTGAGCGAATTCATACGTATATTTGCACAGAATTAAACACTTTTTTTACATATTTAAATGCATGTGCACACACCCTCAAATCCGGAATGCCTTAATACAGCCTACCAATACAGTTTGAAGAGCCAAAATGGCAAATTTTCTTTCTTACATTACAGTACATTTTATGCATACAAATTAGGTGAACAACTATGGTTTATGAATCTCCCCACATTGCCGAACTCGATGGTGAAACCACTTTCCAGCACACCTTGGGGAGAACAGAGTCTGAATCAGTGTCAAAACATCATTCCAAAGAGAACTGTCGCTATAATTGTTTCCTATATCGAACAGATACTCATCGTTTCTTGTTTTTTTAGGCTTCCATACCTTCGAGAAGCTCTTCGGCATATTCGCAGATAAAACTTCCGAAAGGGATCTAACTCCCTAGCCCTCTGATTCTGTTTAGAAGATTTCGAATTTAACTTTTATGTGGTGTTGACTGACTTTATTGTAGCAAGAAGCATGAGACTTGCATGCGATCACATTCATATACAAGGGACTTGATTTCAACAATGGCTCCGTCATGGTTATATGGGAGATCTCCTCCATTTTCGTCACACAAGTATTCCCAAGATTGTGAACATCCGTCGATACATGATATCTCACAAGGAATGGAGATAATCCACATTTGAGCTATGAACATCATTGACGGCGAAAAACCCCGTCCATTCAAGTATGTACCTCACATGATACATCTGAATTGCTGCAGCCCTATTCCTTCCATAGGTTGTGACTGTATTGATGAATGTTCACAATCTACGGAATGTCCGTTTGTGACGAAAAACGGAGATCTCCCATATAACCATCGATGAATGTGCAGATAAATTTAATAATCAAAGTATGTACCTCACATGATACATCTGAATTGGTGCAGCCATATTCCTTCCAGTTATATTTGCTCTTATAATTCAAGCACCTTACACAATATGTTCCACTATCAGATTCAGCAACGCAAGACTACATATGGCGTCTGACGCAATACTTTTTAATTGCTAACTGAGCATCTTTCTTTGTATCGAATAGAGCTCCGAGTTTCAACTCTCCATCGTTAAAGCTGAAGAACGAGAAAATACGCGTGCCTCATATTCTGGATCCCGCATTGCAGCATAGTCTACCTCATACATGTGGACTGGAGGCACATAAGCTGAAAGATTGAGCTCTGGTTGAACATAACCCCAAATCGGCGACGGCTCGTCGATCAATCTATATCTAACAGACGCTGCTGCCCAAACATCTTCCTCAACGTCAAGATCATGACCTTGAGCAGCAACGGTCCTAAGAACATCAACATCATCAGCATCAAGCAACTCGACATCATCATCTTCTGCCATTGGTATAACATTTTCGTCATCATCCCTGAAATCATCAACTATTTCGCCTCAATGACCAAAAACGTTTTCGGTGTCACAATCTATCGTGATATGAACTCCGCCTGAAATGGCAACATATTAGAAATACATTTTAAAAAATACATTGTACCATACTGCAAAACTTAACTTAAATTCACTTACCCAATTTTAAAATATTCGATCACACCCAAAGAGTCTCTTAATTTACCCAAAATCCTCCCCAAAACTCTCTCAAACCTTAAATTTTCAAAAAGAAACAAAATAACACAAAAGTCCCGGCCAGTTTCTATATATATTGTAACACCCCGATTCTGTCCCGAATCTGGAGCATTACTTTCGGGTCACCCAAAATCGACCCATTAATATTTCTCGTTTAAAACCAAAAGTTAGAAATTCTCAAAATAATCTATTACCATAAAATCCACGTAGATAATGATATTAAAAGGGTTTACAAAACATAAGTTCCAATTAAAATACTCTGTTTAACCAAATACAGTAAATCAGAATAAAATACAAACTCGACTGTGGTAAGGTCCTATGAATACAACCAGTCCAAACTAAACATCAAGTACTATACTCTGAGATTAGCTTGATGCTGGAAAATCCTCCTCGATGTGCCCCTCCAAACGCAACCTGTCAACCTACGCACGGAAGAAACCACAATTCCGCACGCTGAGCTAATAAAGCTCAGTGGTGCATTTCTACTCTACCGTAATTCATGAATATCATAAAACAAGCATGCATGATAATATATTCAAGAGTGCACAAAAATGCTTCTCCACATCTAAGGATCAACTTCTAGCCTATCCTAGCTAGAGCTTACCACTGTCTCAAGATACCACTATTATGTAAGAAGTCTACCAAGCCATCCTAGGCTTACCGTACACGAGGTCCCACCGACCACTAAATTACGTCCCATACCCTGATCACATAGCCCAAGGGTTATCTAGCCTATGCTCGAGATCACAAAGCTTATCGAGTTACAACCCTACCCTGATCACATAGCCCAAGGGTAACTAGTCAACATCGTTTATCCATACAACAACGTAAATAACATACATTCCCTAATGGACAACGAAGCCCTACTATTTTCCCGTGCTCACACAGCCGTCGGGTTACCCGTGATCACATAGCCGTCGGGTAAGGATCATATTCGGATCACTATAGCCATAGATACTTCCTAGACATACTTGGATCACATTAACCACAAGCAGTCTTATCCAGCGATCACATAGCCGAGCAGGATTACTCGAGATCACATAGCCCATCGAGTTACTCGAGATCACATAGCCCTTCGAGTTGTATTTCCATATCCTGATCACATAGCCCAATGATAGGTTTCGGACCGCATCCAGATCACATAGCCCATGGATACGTCGGATGTACTCGATCACATAGCCCAAAGTACTCATCCCTTTATTTAAGTGCCCTTGCACTGACTCTAGGACATACGGATTCCTGACCAAGACTCATACGATACCACATGCTCCCCCGAGCATCAATATATCTCACCGAGAGATAAAGGCTTCCAGCCAACCATTACCAATGCCTCAAGGCATGACTCATTTGTTACACTATTTAATATGTGTCTGTAGGATTTGTTTACGCCTTTCTCATTAGATTATCTAATTACTCACGGCAACCAACCTACATGGGCGTCCCTTTAGCACAGAGCAAGGACCCCAAGCTACCTCGTAGCAATAACTGATCCACCACGGACCCCTATGGATTACCAAACCAAGCAACTTATCAAACTGTTACTAAACCATTAGCACTTAATCCACATACGGGTTGCTAACCTCGATTTCTTAGTTTTAGAGTTTGTTTTATACATTTAGGGACCTACCGGATCCTTTATTATGAATTATAGAACCCCCAAACGAGAACTCAACTTTCTTTGGCAGATTGTCCAGCAAGTATCGGTACTCCAAGGTGAGTATCGGTACCGTCCTCCTAGTATCGATACTCCCCCATGAGTACCGATACCCTAACTAGGGTCAAAAGAGTTAGACCACAAGCTGTACCGGTACGCTCTTACACAGTATCGGTACTCAGCATCGGTACTGGGACCGCCTCGTACCGATCTAAGCCCGTACCGATACCCACCCTTCGCGTATCGGTACGTTAAGCCTCTCCTAGGCAATCAACATCGCATATCGGTACTCCCCAATGGGTACCGGTACCCCTACTAGATTCGAAGGAGTTCATCCTAAGGACGTACCGATATGCTATGTACCGGTACTCAATGTCTTTCCAGGCAATGTAACAGTGCGTACTGATACGCCTAAGCGCTACTGGATTTCTATTTGAGTGAGGGGTACCGATACACGGGGAGGCGTACCGGTACACCCCTCACAAATTGTCCCTCAATATACAAAGGAGTACCGGTACGCAGCCACCTCGTACCGGTACTCGATCCAGATTTCGAAACCTAGAGCTCGGGATTACACCAATCCCACCCTTAACCTCTACGAATAAGTCTCAAATCTTTCCTACAAGTTATTTGGAGTATATTAGGTGATTTCCTACCAGTTTTACCCACTATCAACTCCCAAAACGTGATTTACCATTAGAGGGTTTAAAGCTCAAGAACCCTAACTAAGCAACCCATAAACATAAAACCAAGCAAGGCAATCATCTTATGAGGCTCATGAAACGTAGGAGTCAGAGATGTACTGACCTTAAGCAAGGAAAACCCGAAAATGAAGCTCTCACCAAGCTCTTACCACCTCTTTTCTTGGTCCAAGCTTCCAACTCAACCTTCACCAAATCCAATGATGCTTAGCTCAAAACGAAGATCCTTTGATGCTGATAAACTCTTCCTTGATGACCAATCCGAGATTCACTCTCAACTACAACAAGTTTTCATCTTTTCTTTGTGTTTGGGTGGGTGGTTTGGGGAGATAGAGAATTGAGATGAGATGAAGATGAATGTGATCTCATCCCTCTTACACCATGCAGAAAATTAAAGAGGCACCAGCCCTCTTGTCCCCTATTTATGATTTTACCGTAATACCCTTTCTTAAGCCCAACATAAGCCAAGCCCAAAACCACCAAGCAAGCCCACAACGCATGGAGGCTCATTATAGTCCAACGTCTCGGCCCGACACGTCGGTCCAAGACTTGGGTCAGCGCCCATTGTTGACTCGAAAATCTGGATCGCTACATATATATCCAGGGGCCTGTCGCCACCTGCAGCCATCGTCCAAACCTAATCAAAATTACAAAATTAGAATCACGTCATCATCTGCAGATGGCGTCCAAGGTTCATGTCGCCACCTGCAGATGACGTCCTTCTAGGAATCTTGCAGACCTGTACGCCATCTGCGCGTGGCGTCTTGTCGAGCTAGCTTTATTCGGGTGTCATGGCTGACATCTTTGACTGCAGCTGGCTGAACTTGCTGGATTAGCGGCTCAAATATTGTAATTTAACTCAAAACGCTACCTGCAGAAGGGGTCTTGACCCAAGGTAAAAATATAATAATAAAAAATTAAAAGACGCCACCTGACCTGTTATTGTAGTTTTTGCTGTAGTTCCCCAATTATAGGTCAGCGCACCACACATCCACAATTTGAATTGGGATGGATTATTCCCCAAAAAATGCCTTTAATCTTTGAACAAGCACAGTAAACTAATTTTATTAAATATATTAAGGCGAAACATATAAGCACAACCTAACTATTAAAAAATATTTGGCGACCAATTTCATCAAGAATTATTGAGAACAAAATTAAAACATGTAACACATCAAAAAAAAATTGTCTCTTTCAACGTCATATTGATATATGATTAAAGATAAAAAAAAATTAATCTTGCAGATTATTTCGTTAAAAAATTTAATTGTATCGTCAAATTAACAGTAAAAAAAATTTAACCATATTAAACATTTCTAACAGGAAAAAAAACCCTAATCGAATCCCCAATCCGCCATGGTTGCCGATTCAAAGCTTCCGCTGCAAAGCGGCAACAACGCAAACGTCGACGCCTCGAAGACCATTGAAGAGACGTACCAAAAGAAAACCCAATTAGAGCACATCCTCCTCCGGCCGGACACCTACATCGGTTCGATCGAGCAACACACCCAGAAACTATGGGTTTACGAGAACGACGAAATGATTCACCGCGAAATCAAATACGTTCCGGGACTTTACAAGATCTTCGACGAGATCTTAGTAAATGCCGCCGACAACAAGCAGCGGGATCCGTCTATGGATTGCGTTAAAGTGGTGATCGACGCGGAGAAGAACTTGATCTCCGTTTACAATAATGGAGATGGAGTTCCGATCGAGATTCATCAGGAGGAAAATGTTTATGTCCTGGAGTTGATCTTTGGCCATTTGTTGACTAGCAGTAATTACGACGATACTGTTAGGAAGACGACTGGTGGGAGAAATGGGTACGGCGCGAAGCTTACTAATATATTTTCAACAGAGTTTGTTATCGAGACTGCTGATGGAAAGCGGCAGAAGAAGTATAAGCCGGTATTGTTTTCTATCTTTTCGATTTTTTCCTGGGTTCCTGGTTCGGGAAGCAAAAAAGAGGAAAATACGTGTACGAGTTTTTTTAAATAAGTGATTATTGTTTTGAAATTTCATTCTTGTCTACTTATTTGCTCTTGTTCAATATTTTGAAATAACATTTTTGTTTTAATGAAGATATGGTTAAAATTTGGTTTGCTTATGATCAATTCTTTTCTGGGTTACTGCCTTGTCAATCAAAAGGGAGGACATATGTTGTTTGGATGTGGGTCTTTTTAATTGATTGTTGATTCGAAATTGTGCACTTATCAAGCAAAAATTAGATAAAATTTGTTTTAATGAGGTTATGGTTTAAAGTATTCTCAGCTTAAGTTCAATTTTCCAGCTTTATTGATTTGAAGGTTTGCTCTTGTCTGTTTATTGCTATAGTTGAAGATAGTAATGGCTTTGTTCTAATGAAGACGTGGTTTAAAATATGCTTAGCTGTTGAACTGAAATTAATTGTATAGTTTTGGTTTATTGATTCTGGTGTAATAAACTAAATTTATACACGAAATTCTAATGTGAAGGTTTGCTATTGGATTTGTAACTGCTGGCTCTCTGTCTTTTTGAAAAAACAAATTACCACCCAAAATTTTCTATTTCTTAATTATGTGAAATAATTTCTTTTCTAACTGCTGGCTCGATTTGTAGGTATTTACAAACAACATGGGAAATAAAACTGAGCCTGTTATAACTAAATGCAAGGAGGGTGAAAATTGGACAAAGGTTACTTTTAAGCCTGACTTGGCCAAATTTAATATGACTCATTTGGAGGAGGATGTGGTTGCATTGATGAGGAAGAGAGTGTTTGATTTAGCTGGCTGTCTTGGCAAGACTGTGAAGGTTGAGTTGAATGGGAAACGCATTCCAGTGAAATCATTTCTCGATTATGTCAACCTTTAAACTAGAACTGAACCGCTCTCAAGGTCTGTATTACTAATTTCATTAGTTGTTTATTGCATGTGTCAATTGAAGGGGTTTCTCATGTAAAGAGTTAATTTTTCCAGGATTCCTGAGAAGGTTAATGCTAGATGGGAAGTCTGTGTAAGTACCAGTGAAGGGCAGTTTCAGCAGGTACTTTTTCTTTCATTTAACCTTTTTTTAGATTAGATTTCAAGTGTTGTTTATGTTATAATAATGTTAATTATTTTCGGTGTACTTTCCAGGTTAGCTTTGTTAACGGGATAGCTACAATCAAGGGCGGAACTCATGTTGACTATGTTACCAATCAGATATCCAATTATGTGATGAATGCTGTAAATATGAAGAACAAGAATGCTAATATCAAAGCACATAATGTGAAGAACCATCTGTGGGTTTTTGTCAATGCTCTTATTGACAACCCTGTTTTTGATTCTCAAACGAAGGAAACTTTGACACTTCGTCAGAGTAGTTTCGCTCTAACTGTGAACTTTCAGAAGAATTTTTGAAGAAAGGTTTGTTAACATAGCTCACTTATTTAGGTTTTGGTAAGCTGTAAAGTGCTAACTAATTTGGTTCTTGGTTGGTGAAATGCATTGCAGTTTCAAAGTCTGGAATTGTGGATAGTTTGCTCCAGTGGGCAGTTTCAAAGTCTGGAATTGTGGATAGTTTGCTCCAGTGGGCAGAATTCAAGCATAGCAAAGATCTTAAGAAGACCGATGGAACCAAGTCAGGAAGTATTCCTGGGATCCCCAAGCTAGATGATGCTGGAGGAAGGAATTCTGAAAAATGCACATTGATTTTGACAGAAGGGGATTCAGCAAAATCTCTTGCGGTAAGTTATGATTTTTTAACTTTTCCAATTCCAGTTTTACTTTGATGCGCTGTAACTATGTGAATCTTTGTCACTAACTATGTTTACTTTTTGCAGTTGGCAGGGCTTTCTGTTGTAGGCTGAAACCACTATGGCGTCTACCCCTTGAGAGGTAAACTTCTCAATGTGAGGGAAGCCAGCCATAAGCAGCTAATGGAAAATGCTGAAATTCAAAATCTTAAGCGAATTCTTGGACTCCAGCAGAACAAGGAGTATACAGATGTAAAATCCTTGAGATACGGACATTTGATGATAATGATCGATCAGGTTTAGTGTTGCTGAAGCAGTTTTCTCATGGAGTTCGCTTTTTACTTACTTTCCTTGCTTGTCTTCATGCTAGTGACTGATCACCTTGCTTTTCTCACAGGATCATGATGGTTCTCATATTAAGGGTTTGCTGATTTATTTTATTCATTCCTTTTGGCCATCACTGTTAAAAGTAAAATCATTCATGGTTGAGTTTATAACTCCTATTGTGAAGGTAATACTGGCTAGAATTTGCATGTTGAATATCTTGGAGCAAGCCTTCTTGTTATTTATGCTTTTGTTTTTTGCACAGGCTTCACGCATGGTCAACAAAAAGGACAGAAATGGGAAGGAAAAAAATGGGAAGGAAGAGATATCATTTGATGATAATGACCGATCAGGTTTAGTTCTCAAGGAGTTTGCTTTTTACTTACTTTCCTTGCTTGTCTTCGTGCTAGTGACTGATCACCTTGCTTTTCTCACAGGATCATGATGGTTCTCATATTAAGGGTTTGCTGATTAATTTTATTCATTCCTTTTGGCCATCACTGTTAAAAGTAAAATCATTCATGGTTGAGTTTATAACTCCTATTGTGAAGGTAATACTGGCTAGAATTTGCATGTTGAATATCTTGGAGCAAGCCTTCTTGTTATTTATGCTTTTGTTTTTTGCACAGGCTTCACGCATGGTCAACAAAAAGGACAGAAATGGGAAGGACAAAAATGGGAAGGAAGAGATATCATTTTATTCCATGCCTGAGTACCAATCTTGGAAGGAAAGTTTGGGTGGTAATACAAAGGGCTGGACCATTAAGTACTACAAGGTTTGTGGCTTAGGCAGGATTTATTTCCTGTCTACTGGTTTCTGGTTTTGTACCTTTCTTTCCTAACATGATCATTTTGTTGTAGGGGTTGGGAACAAGCACTGCAGCTGAAGGGAAGGATTACTTTAAAGATATTGATAAACACAAGAAAGAATTTGTATGGGAAGGTCATCCGGATGGGGATGCCATAGAGCTTGCATTTAGTAAGAAGAAGATAGAAGCAAGGAAGAATTGGTTGAAACAGTTTGAGGTCTTATTTTTTATGTTAACTTTAAATGTATTTATTCTAGAGAATATAATTTTTTAGCCTCTTGATGAAATTTTCTTATTTTTTGTATTGCAGCCTGGCACGCACCTTGATCACAATGAGAAGCTCATCAATTTTAGTGATTTCATTAATAAGGAACTTATTCTGTTTTCCATAGCTGATCTTCAAAGGTCGATACCTTCTATGGTTGATGGCCTGAAGCCTGGTCAGAGGAAAATCCTTTTCTGTGCCTTTAAGAGAAATTTTGTAAAAGAGGCAAAGGTTTCTCAATTTTCAGGTTATGTTTCCGAGCATTCTGCTTACCGTCATGGTGAGCAGAGTCTTATGAGTACCATTGTTGGAATGGCTCAAGATTTTGTGGGTAGTAACAACGTCAACCTTCTTCGTCCAAATGGTCAATTTTGTACTCGTAACCAGGTAAGTTGATGCTAATCTCGGTTGTGACAACTGTATCAGTTCAGGCTAACACATCAATAGCGTTACTATTTTCTCCACTAATACAAAGTCTGTTGCTTTTGCAGGGTGGCAAAGATGCTGCAAGTGCTAGGTACATATTTACCAGTCTTTCTCCCATTACTCGGTACCTTTTCCCTAAGGAAGATGATGGCCTGCTCGATTACTTGAATGAAGATGGTCAATCCATTGAGCCTTCCTGGTAAATTCAACGTCACAGTAACTAATACTTTGCATCCGAACTGCATATGCATAAAATTAATGCCGTCTGAATTTTTAGGTATGTACCCATCATACCGATGGTTCTCGTCAATGGAAGTGAAGGAATTGGAACAGGGTGGAGCTCTTTCATTCCAAACTACAATCTGTAATCACTCATTTTTACTTAAATATATTAATATTGCATGAATGTTACTAATAAGGTGTATGCACATATAAGCTATGTATACGTATTAGTATTAGGGGGTATGTATGTCACGTATGTGTCTAGGGTATAAGCGTATATTAATTATACATATGATTATACGTACGTATACTAGAATAGTGTATTAATTAATGATCGTATAATATAAGTATATATTTATTGCTGTTATAAGTGTATTATTATTATTGGGCTGACTAAATATAAAATTAAATATATATATTAAACCCAAGAAAAAAGTCCGAGTCCAATTACAAAAATCCAATTACAAAGCCCGTTTGGCCCAAATCAATCCTATCTAATTACAATATGCGGGTAACTATGGGCCGTTGGATCAAGATCGATCCAACGGCCACGATGCAATGAAGGTTAAAAATATACGCCAGCGCGTACTCACACGTATGGACCGTTCGAGTGCCACGCGCGCGTGTGGTCCACGCTACGGACGCTTTATTATCCCACGCGCGCGCGTAAGATCCACGCGTTCGACTCCTCGATTGCGGTGCTCCACGTGGCGAAATCGGCCGTTTCATCGGATCGAGGCTTCATCCAGCCGATCGTTCTTCAAGCCATCTCGACCGTTAGATCGGATCGATCTAACGACCAAAAATGCGCGTCGGCCTCTGGCGCAGAACGACCACACCGCCGCCGCGCCGATATTCGATCCCGCGTTGATTAAGCCAAAGACAACAAGCAAATGTCGATCCGGAAAAGAAGATACAAGTTGCAACCAAAATACGAGAGATAGTGATATATGAAAAACGGGTTGTTGTAACGGGGGTTTTTAGAGAGGAGCGAGCAAAAAAAAGAAAGTAGTAACACAAGAAAGTAAAGCTTTGTAAAAACCAAACTTGTAACCAGTCAAGATAATCAAAAAGCGATCCGGTGGTAATCTTTTGTCTCTTTTTCTTACTGTTTCCTTTGCATGCATATCTGAAGTACAAAAAGAAAATAAAAGAAAACAAGTAAAGAAGTCTACAGGCTTTGTCAGTGGGTCTTCCCTTCCTCTGTGACAAGCCTTTCGGCTTCTACAAACCAGATCCGGTGAACAAAGGGAAGGAAGACCCCCTTGTGGTCTCGTTTTGATCTAAAGAAAATATATTTTTGGGTTCGTATTTCTTAGATCTAGGGTAAATAAAGGGTATCCTCCGAATCCAACCATGGATTCATGTTGAGGACGACAAGAGAAAGGTTTTGGTGTATTTTGAGTCCACCGCGCAGCGTTAGGGCGGCCATGGAGAAGAATACTGGCGGCCGACCACCGGATTCGGGTTTCTCAAGAACACTTGAGAGAAAAAGATGAGCGTGGGATATTTGAAATCAAGAATGAAACGAAAAAATGGGGAAAATTTGGTTTTACTGAAAATAGCCGTTATATAGGTGTTATTATTTTACTAAATGGGTAAATTACACACTTAATCCCACCGCGTTTTCAATATTTTCATTTTTGTCTTGCCACATGGTATAATCACAGCCCCAGTCCCCGAGTTTCCAAAAAGTCACAATTTAGTCACCAAATTACACTGATCACGAATGGTAAAATTACGCCTTAATCACCCGTGTTTTTGAAATTTTCATTTTGAGTCCCCTTGGTATAATTACAACTCTGGTCTTTGTAGGTTTTATTTGTTTTTCGATTTCGTCCCTAAATTACATGTTATTGCTCTTTAATTTACCATTGATTTTCATTTTCCTTTCATTTTAGTCCTATTTTCTTTGTAAATATTATTGTTGAATTATACTTGTGTATGTGGATATTATTTCATTTTATGTCTCCCGTATATGACTCATTTTATGTTTATATGTATATATATGTGTCAAGTATGATATTCGTTTTTATCCAGTTATTCATATCAAGCATATTATGTTTTAATTGGTTCATACATGGCGTAATTCTGTATTTTATATGTGTGTGAGCTTTCTTATTTTTTAGGGCTACATGTTAGTATATTTACCCTTTTTTTTATGATATGTTGACCCGTATATGTTGAAATATGTTTTATTACCAGTATGCATGTCTTTTTGAAATATTTGTTCGTATATATACATTTATTCATGCCTTATTATTTTGACATATGATAGTTGTTTTTATCTATTATTTAGAGTAATATGTATATATATACATGCATTAGTCTAAAATATCATTCATGATAAATTAATGTTCTGGTATGTCAGTATTTACTATGTTTAAATGATTTGCCATGTTTTATGTTTTTGCCATTAAGATTGCATATCGAGATATAAATTGTTAATGTGGTATCCTTTTATCCGAACGTAAACGGGGCCAGTATCAAGCGTAGTGATAGTGGTTGGGCGTTTATTCTCGGATAACGGGACCCTTAAAATATATTCGCAATTATGACCGAAATTTAAAAAATGATCGTCACTTTAATCCGGAAAATCCAATATTAATAAAGCGGTAATTATTAAAGTACCAATTTTTTGGGCGGTGTGGGGGTGCTAATCCTTCCCCATCCGTAACCGACTCCCGAACCCTGTCCTTTTGAATCTCTGGTTTTGTGGTGTCCGGCCTACCTAAGTGGCCGGTGGCGACTCCATTTTTATGAGGTTTTTTTTGTAAACCCTGCGGAATAAATATTTTTTAAATATCACAAACACCTTTCAAAAATCCTTCGAAAACACAATCGTTTTTATTTTAGCGATGAAAATTAAAGGGACATCGCTACAGATGGCGACTCCGCTGGGGACATTTTTGTTTTTCAAAAACAAATGAGAGTCAAGCTTTTAAAATAATTACCGCTTTACTAATATTGGAAATTCCGGATTAAAGTAACTATTAAATTAACATTCGGTCATAATTGCGCGTTTATTTTAACGCATTTAAAATATGGCATATAAACCCGTCTTTTTAAGTGGGGGGAAAACGCTAATGCTTTCGTGGAGATATCGTTCTCCCGTATGGGCCTAGCAAGTACCTTCGGGGCTCGAGTACCTTATGCTTTCGTAAGGATATCGTTCCTTCAGACGCAAGATAAGCGAACGGGTCCCCGAATTGAACCCGGTTGAAAGGAGCCTATAATGGGTGATGATCGGGGCCTTGCTACCCTTAGTAGGGGACAGCAAGGACAATTCGGGTACCTCCTAGCACCAACACTGCATGTAGAGAACATAGAAACCCTACCTGTTAGAGCCATGCGGATAACCTTAGGTTTTAGACGGGATGAATAGGGTTGTTTTTTGTGTTTATTCATTTAATTTTGTCATTTTATTTATACATTTATCAATTTTATCTGTATGACTTGTTTTTTTTTCGCTTTTTGTTCTTTTTCTCATACATCATTGCATTTGCATCGCATAAAGGTCTTGGATCAAGTGGTTTGCCTGATCGTAAAGTCTTTCACTATGGAAAAAAAGGTGTCTTAAGAAAGAAGAGCTAAATTTGTCAGTCAGACATTGGTCAGAGGTCAACCAGAAAATCCAAGGGGACAGCCTGCCTAACGAACGCGTAATAGCTGGATACACCTATGTGAGTCTCCAACAGAATATATTCGCAATTATGACCGAAATTTAAAAAATGATCGTCACTTTAATCCGGAAAATCCAATATTAATAAAGCGGTAATTATTAAAGTACCAATTTTTTGGGCGGTGTGGGGGTGCTAATCCTTCCCCATCCGTAACCGACTCCCGAACCCCTGTCCTTTTGAATCTCGGTTTTGTGGTGTCCGCCTACCTAAGTGGCCGGTGGCGACTCCATTTTTATGAGGTTTTTTTTGTAAACCCTGCGGAATAAATATTTTTTAAATATCACAAACACCTTTCAAAAATCCTTCGAAAACACAATCGTTTTTATTTTAGCGATGAAAATTAAAGGGACATCGCTACAGATGGCGACTCCGCTGGGGACATTTTTGTTTTTCAAAAACAAATGAGAGTCAAGCTTTTAAAATAATTACCGCTTTACTAATATTGGAAATTCCGGATTAAAGTAACTATTAAATTAACATTCGGTCATAATTGCGCGTTTATTTTAACGCATTTAAAATATGGCATATAAACCCGTCTTTTTAAGTGGGGGGAAAACGCTAATGCTTTCGTGGAGATATCGTTCTCTCCGTATGGGCCTAGCAAGTACCTCGGGGCTCGAGTACCTTATGCTTTCGTAAGGATATCGTTCCTTTCGTGACGGGCATAAGCGAATGGGTCCCCCTGAATTGAACCCGGTTGAAAGGAGCCTATAATGGGTGATGATCGGGGGCTTTGCTACCCTTAGTAGGGGACAGCAAGGACAATTCGGGTACCTCCTAGCACCAACACTGCATGTAGAGAACATAGAAACCTACCCTGTTAGAGCCATGCGGATAACCTTAGGTTTTAGACGGGATGAATAGGGTTGTTTTGTGTTTATTACATTTAATTTTGTCATTTTATTTATACATTTATCAATTTTATCAAATCTTGACTTGTTTTCTTTTTCGCTTTTTGTTCTTTTTCTCATACATCATTGCATTTGCATCGCATAAAGTCTTGGATCAAGTGGTTTGCCTGATCGAGAAAGTCTTTCACTATGGAAAAAAAGGTGTCTTAGGAAAGAAGAGCTAAATTTGTCATCGGACATTGGTCGAGGTCAACCGAGAAAATCCAAGGGACACTGCTAACGAACGCGTAATAGCTGGATACACCTATGTGAGTCTCCAACAGAGCGACTTGTGGGATCTTCAAAGCATTTGGGAAAGATGGGACCGAAGGCTACAAGACTTATTTAGCGATAGTTATGGCGACATCGCGCAGCTATTATATGTTCGGATTAACCAGCCCCTACTCCGAGCTATAGTCGATTTTGGAATCCGCTTTTTGTCGCTTCACCTTCAATGGGCAAGACATGATGCCTACGGTAGAGAAGAGTACTTCGCTTTGCTTAACCAGAAAAATATTCGGGGAAGATTGGATCTACGCGAAGCCTCCAAGGAATCGAATTACACTGCGAAACTCAAAGCCTTTGCGGGAATGAGTGATGATTGGGTTAGTGGCCTCCTTCAAATCCGAGGAGATAATACTGATCTTTGCATGGGAGAGTATTCGGGACATCATATCGACACATCCGCACGAGGCAAAGAAAATGGACTTATTCGCTTTAGGAATATATGGCTTGGTGATCTTCCCCCCAGTACTGGGAACATTGACATAGCCATTCGGATTTGTTTGAACGGGTAAAACGGAAAGCAAACCCGGTACCAGCAATTTTGGTCGAGACTTTCATTTCCTTGAACGCTAGCTGGAAGCATGAAGAAGGACGTTTTCGAGGATGCGCACAGCTATTACAAGTATGGATCCAGAGTCACATGTGGAAGACGCCGACGCGGGTCCTGCCGGGGATATCCTTCCAAGGTTTTTCGCCTTTACGAGAATACTTAGCAAAGGAATGGCGAGAAGATTTGAGAACAAAAATGTGGACCAGTTTCTTCAGGAACATTCAAGATGAAGACATAGCATGGAGGGTCCCATGGCTCGGTAAAGTCAATTATTTTCTATACAGTTGTGGTGACTTCAACTGGCTGAAGATGTTAGGATTGCATGGAGGGATCGCTTGTGCTCTACTTTTAGTATCTCGACAGTTCGGATCACGACAGTTCATTCCCAATACCGCCGGATTAAGCCAAACTGAATTTCTTTTCAAAGGAGAATTCAAAGGAAAAATTCAGACCATCATGAGGGCTTGGGATCATTGTTACCGGATCAGGGTGGAAGGAGATACCGAGCACATGACTACCCCGAATTATGATCTTTGGAGACGTTTGAGGGTTAATAATGTGATTCCCGAATCTAATCAAAGACCAACAGTGTCACTCGAGGAGCTTACAAGGGTGGTACCGTCCGAAGCCGATATCTTAAGGAGTGAGCTCGAGGAAGTTAAAAAGAAAATGGACATTCAACAGACCCAACACGCGAGCGAACTCTATAAGGCAAGCCTAGAAGTCGACGAGCGGGAGGGGATCATTAGGCAACTGAAGAAATTAAATGCAGATTTGAATGACAAGAATACTCTTTATCAAAAAGATGCCCTCCTGTTACAGGCAAAAATACAAAAGGCCGGCCGGAGTCAGTTCATAGCTGTGGAAAAAGAAAGAATGAACGGCATCCGTTTGTTGGAAGAAGAACGAGAAATTAACAAAAGAGCGATCGAGAGAGAGATTGAAAGCTGTCGTTTGGCTATGGAGGAAGAAAAACGGTCCGCCAAGAAGGCCATTGATCAAGAGAGAGAAAGATTCAGACAAGAAGTCAGCAAAAGAAAACAGGTTGTTCATCATGAGAGAGAAAGTGTCGCCGTATGGAAAAGAAAATCCATGAATAGCCGAAACAGACTGTTAGAAATGCAGAAACTGTACGATGACACTCTTCAAAGTTTGGGGCAAAGCCAAAGTCGAAATGATGAATTAAAAGAAAAGATGGCGGAAGCCGAACACTCACTTCGAATGTACTGCCGTAGGAATAATTTCGCGGAGCTGCAAGAAAGAGAACGCGAAGTGGGTGTATTACAAGCACGAATCAGATCCCTCGAAGCAGTTGTGGAGGATTACAAGGAAAGAATTAATGTGTTCGAGGAAGCCGCAGCCGGGGGAGACACCTATTGGCAGAAGAGATTACGCGACGCTGCTCGAATGGTACAGGACAGAGACCAGTACTACGCAAATCTAATGGTGGACATACAGCGAGTCGCCAGACACGTAAATGATTTAGCTGTCGAGGCTGAGACACTCTGACCTTTTATAGCCCCAGAAATGGAAGAAGCTCCTAGGTTCCTCAAGCTGCTCAAGGCAATTGGAAAGTTAGGGGATAGAGCTAGAGTCTATCTATAGGACTCTGTGTTATAATTAGATCTTTTGTACTAGGGATCTTTACTTTGTAACACGAATTTTGTTGTAATCAAGACCCTTTAATTCCCGTAAAAGTAATTCAAAAGGGTGATTACCAGCGGAACTAGTACCTTGTCTGCATGCATTCTTGCATTTGCATCATAACATTTGCATCGTCGTACATGCATTTATTTTTTACAACCATATTAATAGTATGAATATTGTGGCATTCCAGTGTGCTAACCCGCAATCATTCATCACATATACTTTACCCGGCTACAAAGAAAGCTCATGTAAGAAAGAATAATCAATCTAGAAAGAGGGCAGAGAGAGCTCGAGTCAAGGCTTGAAGAAGCCCAGAGAAGCCTTAGTGATCAGATTGCACAGTCACAAACTTCAATAGTATCTGACATAACGACATTGCTGGCAAAAGTCTCGGAAAACGAGTAGAAGGAGAAAATATCCCAGAACCAGAAGGTACCCCGGCTCACTTCAAGGTTCAACCAACTGCACCAAACCAGGCTAGGAAGGTGTATATTGACCATACAGGAATGTCTTCCAGCTTTCAAGTAGGGGCACTGAGATTCAACCCCTTGATACCGAAGCCTTTGTATGAAGAAGAAGTGCGGACCTAAACATGGTCGAAAAAGATCAGGAATGAGGTAGAAAGAAAGTGGGAAGAAAGATTTCGCCTCATGGAAGAAAAAAATTTAAAGCGTTACAATCAAATGAAGAATCAGAAAAACAGCGCTAGTGATCTAAGTCTAGTGTCCGATCTTGTCTTGCCACCAAAATTCAAAACGCGGAGTTTGATAAATATGACGGACCACATGTCCTTCTCGCACACATAACGATGTATTGCAGAAAAATGGCGGCTTACCATAAAGATGAAAAGCTACTGATCCACTTTGTTTCGGGATAGTCTAACTGGAGCGGCATTACGTTGGTATACTCGGTTAAGCAAAGCAAATGTCAAGACATGGAAAGATTTGTCTAAAGCATTTTCCGAGCAATACAAACATGTAATGAGACATGATCCCTAGCAGAATTATGCTAGAAAAATGGGGCGAAGTCCAATGAAAGCTTGCGACAATATGCCCAAAGGTGGAGAGAAGTGGCCGCCCAAATCCAGCCACCTATCCCGGAGCATGAAATCACGCCATTATTCGTCAATACTCTGAAAGGGGCACTCTTCGATCGCCTCATTAATAACACAACACAGTGTTTCGCCGACTTGATCAGGACTGGGGAGTCTCTCGAACTAGCAATCAAGAGCGGCATAATTGATGGTGGGGAAGGGTCTCGAAAGTACAACAAGAGAAGTGAAGTAAACGCCACCAGCACCTATACCGCCTCGAAGAACTTCACAGTCTCACAGCCCCAAGCACCTGTGGGAAAAACGTAAAATTCGAATCAAAGAGATGAGAGAGTTATCAGAAAGGATAAAGAGAGGAGAACTTTCACTCCCCTACCGGTTTCATACTCAGAGCTTTATTCCCAGTTGTATGAAGCAGACTTGGTCCGACCATACATCGTTAATCCTGTCAATCCACCCTTCCCGCCTTGGTATAATCCAAGCGCACATTGCGACTATCACGGCGGTACCCCTGGACACCCCACTAAGAACTGCCTTGCCTTCAAAAAGCTTGTGCAGAACTTAATTGATTCCGGGATATTGAAGTTTGAAGAGCCTAGCGTAGCCAACAACCCGCTGCCTAATCATGGGAGCAGAGGGGTAAATGCTATAGAAGAAGGTTTTACCAGGAAAATAAAGGATGACGTGTCAGAAGTCAAGTCTCCTTTACGGTGGGTATTTCAACAGTTATGCATGGCTCGTATGATCAATAAAGGCATGATAATAAGGCAGAAAGAATGTGGAAAGTATTGCGAATTCTATCAGACTGAAGGGCATGATATCCAAGAATGTGATGAGTTCAAGAAATTGGTACAGAAGTTGATGGATGGAAAACAAATTGAATTCTTTGAGGAACCCATAGGGAAGGGATCAGATGTACACATGACAGATACCCTCAAAACTAGATACGGGAAGGATAGACCTTTCATCATCTCTCCCAGGGTAGGGAATGCAGGTGTCTCCCAAGGAGAAACCAGCAAGATAAATCCCAAGATCGTCATTTCAGCACCATCTCCATTCCCATTCAAAGACATGCGACAAATTCCCCGGATTATGCCGCGAATGTGACCATGCCGAAAAAATCGTAACGCGAGCAGGTGAAAGAGTCTGTTTGGAAGACCAACAAAGCCAAAATAATGTGAACGTTGGTGAGGCAGGCCATTTCACCAGGAGCGGCCGATGTTATTCCTCCGAGGCTTTGAGAGCAGCCGAAAAAGATAGGGGGAAGAGTACGGCAGTTAGCCCTGCACAGATATTTGGAGAAGAACCTCCCCAAAAGATAAATGAACCGGTAACTGAGGCCCAGGCCAAAGAATTTCTAAAGTTCTTGAGACATAGCGAGTACAGCGTAGTGGAACAACTACGAAACAACCGGCCAGGATCACAAAGTCTTTGGAATTACTCTTGAGTTGAGAGAAGCATCGGGAGACACTATTGAAAGTCTTTGAATCAAACTTTTGTGCCCCAGGACATTTCTGTAACAAACCTGGACATGATAGTGGGGCATATTACTGCCTATAATCATATCACGTTCAGTGATGATGAGATCCCGGAAGGAGGAAGGGGGTCCACTAAAGCCCTTAACATCACTACCCACTGCAAAGGGTATGTATTACAGCGTCTTGATCGACAACGGGTCAGCATTGAATGTCTTGCCTATGGTAACCTGCAAAAATTACCAATAGATGGTTCGCACCTAAAGCCTTGCTACAACTCGGTAAGAGCTTTCGATGGTACACAAAAAGGAACAATGGGGAAAATTGAGATACCCCTATTGATCGGACCAACTGAATATGTGATCGATTTTGTGGTAATGGACATAAAACCATCTTACAGCTGCTTGTTGGGAAGACCGTGGATCCACTCCGCAGGAGTTGTCCCATCATCATTGCATCAGAAATTAAAATTTGTAGTTGAAGGCAAATTGGTCACAGAGGCAGAGCATGAATTTGTTGCTTCCGTGACATCGGACACCCCTACATTCAAAATGATGAAGATCTTTGCAGAATGCTCGTTCCGAGCATTAGAACTAGTAAATGCCACATTCGTTTCAGAGGGAAACCGGATCCCCTACCCCAGGTTATCTAATTGTACCAAGATGACCATCGAAGAAACACTGGGCCGAGGAGCCAAAATAGGAAAAGGGTTAGGGAAGAAATTACAAGGAAACCTGAGACCCAAGAATATGACAACCAAGAAGGATCGTTTCGGCCTGGGTTACCAACCAAGTGTCCAACAGAAGAAAGAGGAATATAAGAGGAAGGAAGAACAAAGAAAAGCTAGATCTAAAGGAGAAGACATTCCATGGAGGTCGATATCCTTTCCTAGTTTAAAAGCCACTTTCATCTCCGGAGGATTCTACCGGCCAGGTCAAGATATTGGAGAGACAATGAAGAAAAATGATGAACTTGGCCAGGAGAAAATGATCAGTAAAGCATTTGAAGGGATGTATATCAACATGATAGCTGAAGAGGACCGAGGTAGCAAAATGTTGACCAACATCCGCCCTTGTCATCCCGGGGAGACACTCGATAACTGGAGCTGCATTGATCTACGTGTAGTTTTTAGGAATAGATCAGAGTAATGCTCCGAATCAACCTTTTGTTTTTGCCCATAGACAATGGGGATCTCTTGTATGGGGCACCTATGTTAACTTTTTGATTGAAATTAAATATCCCCACTTTCTTAAAAATGACCAAAGTCTCATTTATTCCATTCATGCATTCTTCATATTCATTCCCTTCATGTAAAGCCGTCTCTTTCCCAATACAATTCATTCTCATTTAATGCAGGTCGCTCATGATTGTGATATGAATGATCTTTGGATCCAATCTCGAGTAAATTTGAAGGCCACGAGGTCTCGAGAGGAAACGGAGGGAGGATATGGTGAAATAGAAATTGAGGTCCCGGAAGAATTAAAGAGAATGGTGGGCGACGAAGAAAGATGATTATGCCCCACCAAGAAGAAAGCGAAATTGTCAACTTAGGGACGGAAGAAGCGCGAAGAGAAATAAAAATATGAACAGCGATTTCCTCAAAAACCAAGCATGAACTGATAGCCCTACTTCAAGAATTCAAGGATGTCTTCGCTGGACTTATCAAGATATGCCGGGATTAAATACCCGGCGTAGTGGTGCACAAATTGCCAACAAAATCGGAGTGCAAACCCGTACAGCAAAAACTTCGGAGAATGAGGCCAGATATGCTGTTAAAGATCCGAGAAGAAGTGAAAAAGCAATTTGATGCTGGATTCTTGGAAGTAGCCAAATACCCCGAGTGGGTTGCAAACATTGTACCAGTACCAAAGAAAGACGGGAAAGTTCGTATGTGTGTAGATTATAGGGATCTGAATCGAGCTAGCCCAAAAGACAACTTCCCTTTGCCACATATTGACACGCTGGTTGACAACACCGCATGACATTCATGGTTCTCCTTTATGGATGGCTTCTCAGGATACAACCAGATAAAGATGGATCCTAACGACATGGAGAAAACCACATTCATAACCATGTGGGGCACTTTTTGTTATCAAGTAATGCCATTTGGGCTAAAGAATGCAGGGGCAACGTACCAAAGAGCAATGGTGACTCTTTTCCATGACATGATGCACAAAGAAATAGAAGTATACGTCGATGATATGATTGCCAAATCCCGAACAGAGGAAGAGCACCTACAGAACTTAAGGAAACTATTCCAAAGACTACGGAAGTACCAACTGAGGCTCAATCCTGCCAAGTGTACCTTCGCCGTTACTTCTGGAAAACTCCTAGGGTTCGTAGTAAGCAGAAGAGGGATTGAGATTGATCCCGATAAAGTGAAAGCCATCCAGGACCTTTCACCACCCCGCACGCAAAAGGAAGTTCGCGGTTTCCTAGGGAGGCTGAATTATATCTCTCGTTTCATTTCCCAATTAACCAATCAATGCGACCCGGTCTTCAGACTTCTTAGAAAGAATAATCCTGGCGTGTGGGACGAAGAATGTCAAAAGGCTCTAGAAAAGATCAAAAAGTACCTGACAAATGCTCCAATTTTAGTCGCACCGGTACCCGGTCGTCCACTAATTCTCTACCTAACAGTCTTCGAGAATTCAATGGGATGCGTACTGGGGCAACACGATGAGTCAAGAAAGAAGGAGCAGGCCATCTATTACCTAAGCAGGAAATTCAACGATTGAGAAACACGGTACCCACCAGTGCAGAAGCTGTGTTGTGCTCTAGTTTGGACTACCAAGCGACTCAGGCAGTACCTGTTGTACCATACTACCTGGTTAATATCCAAGCTAGACCCATTGAAGTTCCTAATGGAAGCGCCAGCACTAACGGGAAGGATGGCCCGATGGCAGATGCTCTTATCCGAATTCGACCTCGTATATGTTAATCAGAAAGCTGTAAAGGGGAGTGCCGTAGCAGATTTCCTGGCAAGTCGTGCTTCGGATGACTATGAGGCATTGAACTTTAGTTTCCCAGACGAAGACTTGATGTGCATTACAACCGAAGAAGAGATTTCAAATGATAAGTCATGGAAACTTTACTTCGATGGAGCCTCCAACGCCCTCGGACATGGGATAGGGGCAGTGCTAATTTCACCTGAGGACGTCTATTATCCTTTCACCAGCAGATTGGAATTCTTCTGCACAAACAATATAGCTGAATACGAAGCTTGCATCATGGGACTGAACTCACCATCGAAAGAAAGGTTAAGGAACTTCGAGTGTTCGGAGATTCGTCCCTAGTCATTTACCAATTGCGCGGGGAGTGGGAAACCAGAGATCCGAAGTTGGTCAAATATCACGAATGGATCCAAGAGCTCGTCAAAGAATTCGAAAAGGTCAGCTTCAATTACCTACCCCGAGAAGAAAATCAGATGGCGGACGCGTTAGCAACCTTGGCATCCATGTTTAAAACAAACACCTGGGCAGAAATGAAACCCATTGAGATGCAGACGTTTGAAAAGCCTGCTCATTGTTGTAGTATACAGGAAGAGATTGACGGGAATCCATGGTACTATGATATCCTACAATATGTCAAGCTTCAAAAGTATCCAGAAGGGGCAAACGACAATGACAGAAAAGCGCTCAGAAAAATGGCAACAAAATATGTCCTAGATGGGGAGATCCTATATAGGAAAAGTCATGATCAAACATTGCTGAGATGTGTGGATGCCCGGGAGGCGAAGGAAATCTTAGCCGAAGTACATGACGAGATCTGTGGAACGCACGCCAACGTGTTGTCTATAGCCCGAAAAATTATGAGATACGATTATTTTTGGTTGACCATGGAGGGAGATTGCATCGATTACGCCAGGAAATGCCACAAATGCCAAATTTACGCTAACAAAATTTATGCACCCCCATCACCTCTACACACCATGAATTCTCCGTGGCCTTTCGCAGCGTGGGGCTTGGACGTTATCGGGCAGATCCATCCGAAAGCTTCCAATGGGCATCGTTTCATTTTGGTCGCCATAGACTACTTCACTAAATGGGTAGAGGCAGCATCTTACGCCAATATCACCAGGACTACAGTTTGTAAGTTCTTAAAGAAGGAAATTATTTGTCGATACGGATTGCCAGAGAGGATCATCACCGACAATGCTTCTAATCTGAACAACAGAATGATAAAGGACGTGTGCACTCAATTCAAGATAACACACCATAATTCCACAGTCTATCGTCCTAAAATGAATGGAGCAGTGGAAGCAGCAAACAAAAATATAAAGAAGATCATAGCGAAAACTACGGATACCTACAAGGATTGGCATGAGAAGTTGCCTTTTGCCCTTTTCGCCTATAGAACGTCCATTCGCACATCAACGGGGGCAACACCCTACTCCTTGGTGTATGGTACCGAAGCAGTACTCCCAATTGAGGTAGAGATTCCGTCCCTCCGAGTCTTAAACGAAGTAAAACTGGAAGAAGCTGAATGGGTGCAGGCCAGACTCGACCAGCTAAATCTCATTGACGAAAAAAGACTAAAGGCCATTTGTCATGGTCAGATGTACCAAAAGCGGATGGTGCAGGCTTACAACAAAAAGGTGCGCCCAAGAGAATTCAAAGAAGGGGATCTGGTACTCAAGAGAATCCTCCCAATCCAGAAAGATTCTCGAGGAAAATGGATGCCCAATTGGGAAGGACCGTACGTCGTAAAGAAGGCCTTCTCAGGAGGAGCCCTGATCCTAACGGAAATGGACGGGGACGAGCTGAAAAGTCTCGTAAATTCTGATGCCGTCAAGAAATACTATCTCTAAAAAAAAAGTGGAGAGCTCAGGATGAAAACCCGAAACCGGGCGTCTTGAAGCAAAGGAAGGACTCGAGTTGAAAACCCGCAAAGGGCGGCTCGGGTAAGTTGAAAAGTTAAATATCTGAGGAGAAGGGTATCCCCATGAGCATCATGAAGAGGAAGCTTCAGGCAAAAATTCTACACCAGTTGACAGGATCATATATCATTCATATCAAAGATAATGAGAGATCTTGTGTTTAACTTATACGTGTCATACCTTTCTTTCTAAAATATCTCAAAGCCCTTAATCCTAATAAAACCATGTTTTGAGCATCCATTCCTAGCCTCCTTGTCGATTTCAGTCAGATAAGATAACATAGGCTTATAATGAAACAAGAGATTTCGAAGCATTACTATGATTTAACCTTGAAAATTGCAGGTAATCAAAACGGTTAACTCCGTCCTTTTAAGTTCCCTAAATGGCTGTCGATCGGGAAGACGGGAAGCTTCAAACAACCTGATAGGATAACCGATGGCACATGTCCTATCTATTCAAGAAACGCGTACGAGACAACAAAAGAAATCTCCTGGGTGAAAACCAGAAGGGCACTTAAAAAAAATCTCTCTAAAGTGAAAACCCGAAAGGGCGCTTTAAAATTCCAAATCAGAATTGAAAAAGAGAAAGATCGAGACGGTTGAACTTGGCAGTGAAGCAGAGTATCGATGCCCGTAACAAAGGAGAAGGCGAACGGCAAAAAGAACCAAAACAAACCCACCATGATATTGAAGCTCATGCATCATGAATAGTCAGACATCACTAGGATTAGGAGCATGTCAATTCATTCATTTGTCATAGCATTTTGTTTTCATCTCAGGTATTTGCAGATCCAAAGAGATATCAAGGGTCATCACGATGTGAATCCCAAATGAGAAGACAATGTTTTTACATACAAAAGGCACATGTTTTCAAGCTCCAGAGAAAGGTTCTATATAGGAAGAATCCTACTCTCCGAGGCTTCAGAAGCTGAAAGTTCTATATAGGAAGGACTGACAGCTCCAGGGTGAAGACTCGCAGTTCTATATAGGAAGAACTCCCAGTCAAAGCAATTCACCTATGACACAGGGTTATATAGGAAACCTGTTGTGTCAAAAGCAAAGAGTCTTATATCGGAAAGACTCCGAGCTTCATTGTCTTAGGGTGAAGGGTTCTGTGTCGAAAAGAACCTGTGGCTCTGAGATTCCAGACGCCAAAAAGTTCTATATAGGAGGAACTGATGGCTCCAAGGTGAGGACTCACAGTTCTATATAGGAAGAACTCACAGTCAAAGCAATTCGCCTATGACACAGGGTTATATAGGAAGCCCGTTGTGTCAAAAGCAAAGAGTCTTATATAGGAAAAACTCCGAGCTTCATTGTCTTAGGGTGAAGGGTTACAGGTCGAAAAAGAACTGCAGCTCGAGACTTGAGACGTCAAGAGTTCTATATAGGAAGAACTTACGAGCCTGAAGATTCAGCCAAGGAAGAACGGAGATGTCCAAAAGAATTCGTTTTTCCAAAGCTATAATGAAAGCGAAGGGTTCTGTGTCGAAAAGAGCCTGTAGCTCCAAGGTCGGAAGGTGTCGAAGCTCTATATAGGAAGAACTTACGAGCCTGAAGATTCAGCCAAGGAAGAACGGAGATGTCCAAAAGAATTCGTTTTTCCAAAGCTACAATGAGAGCGAAGGGTTCTGTGTCGAAAAGAGCCTGTAGCTCCAAGGTCGGAAGGTGACGAAGCTCTATATAGGAAGAACTTACGAGCCTGAAGATTCAGCCAAGGAAGAACGGAAATGTCCAAAAGAATTCGTTTTTCCAAAGCTACAATGAGAGCGAAGGGTTCTGTGTCGAAAAGAGCCTGTAGCTCCAAGGTCGGAAGGTGACGAAGCTCTATATAGGAAGAACTTGCGAGCCTGAAGATTCAGCCAAGGAAGAACGGAGATGTCCAAAAGAATTCGTTTTTCCAAAGCTACAATGAGAGCGAAAGGGTTCGTCAGGTCGAAAAGAGAGCCTGTAGCTCCAAGGTCGGAAGGTGTCAAGCTCTATATAGGAAGAACTTACGAGCCTCGAAGATTCAGCCAAGGAAGAACGGAGATGTGCAAAAGAATTCGTTTTTCCAAAGCTACAATGAGAGCGAAGGGTTCTCAGGTCGAAAAGAGCTCGTAGCTCCAAGGTCGGAAGGTGACGAAGCTCTATATAGGAAGAACTTACGAGCTGAAGATTCAGCCAAGGAAGAACGGAGATGTCCAAAAGAATTCGTTTTTCCAAAGCTACAATGAGAGCGAGGGGTTCAATGTCGAAAGAGCCTGTAGCTCCAAGATCGGAAGGTGACGAAGTTCTATATAGGAAGAACTTACGAGCCTGAAGATTCGGCCAAGGAAGAGCGGAAATGTCCAAAAAAATTCGTTTTTTCGAGGCTACAAACAGGGAAGTCTGATAAAATGAGTGCTTATGAATCTTTGCTTTGTTTCCCATTTCATGAGAACAAGCAAAGAGGGGCAACTGTAATCACTCATTTTTACTTAAATATATTAATATTGCATGAATGTTACTAATAAGGTGTATGCACATATAAGCTATGTATACGTATTAGTATTAGGGGGGTATGTATGTCACGTATGTGTCTAGGGTATAAGCGTATATTAATTATACATATGATTATACGTACGTATACTAGAATAGTGTATTAATTAATGATCGTATAATATAAGTATATATTTATTGCTGTTATAAGTGTATTATTATTATTGGGATGACTAAATATAAAATTAAATATATATATTAAACCCAAGAAAAAAGTCCGAGTCCAATTACAAAAATCCAATTACAAAGCCCGTTTGGCCCAAATCAATCCTATCTAATTATAATAATGCGGTAACTATGGGCCGTTGGATCAAGATCCGATCCAACGGCCACGATGCAATGAAGGTTAAAAATATCCGCCGCGCGCGCATCTACACACGCGTATGGACCGTTCGAGTGCCACACGCGCGGACGCTTTATTATCCCACGCGCGCGCGTAAGATCCACAGCGTTCGACTCGCCGATCGCGGTGCTCCACGTGGCGAAATCGAAGCCGTTTCATCGGATCGAGGCTTCATCCAGCCGATCGTTCTTCAAGCCATCTCGACCGTTAGATCGATCCGATCTAACGACCGAAAAATGCGTCCGCCTCGCGAGAATGACCACACCGCCACCGCGCCGATATTCATCCCCCGCGTTGATTATGCCAAAGACAACAAGCAAATGTCGATCCGGAAAAGAAGATACAAGTTGCAACCAAAATACGAGAGATAGTGATATATATGAAACGGGCTGTTGTAACGGGGTTTTTAGAGAGGAGAGCAAGCAAAAAGAGAGAGTAGTAACACAAGAAAAGTAAAGCTTTGTAAAAACCAAACTTGTAACCAGTCAAGATAATCAAAAGGCGATCCAGTGGTAATCTTTTGTCTCTTTTTCTTACTGTTTCCTTTGCATGCATATACGAAGTACAAAAAGAAAATAAAAAGAAAACAAGTAAAGAAGTCTTACGGCTTTGTCCGTGGGTCTTCCCTTCCTCTGTGACAAGCCTTTCGGCTTCTACAAGCCGAGATCCGTGAACAAAGGGAAGGAAGACCCTTTGTGGTCTCGTTTTGATCTAAAGAAAATATATTTTTTGGGTTCGTATTTCTTAGATCTAGGGTAAATAAAAGGGTATCCTCTGAATCCAACCATGGATTCATGTTGAGGACGACAAGAGAAAGGTTTTGGTGTATTTTGGGAGTCCACCGGTGGCCGGTTAGCGGCGGGCGGCGGGAGGAGAATACGGCGCCGGCCATCGGATTCGGGTTTCTCAAGAACACTTGAGAAAAAAAGATGAGCGTGGGATATTTGGAAATCAAGAATGAAACGAAAAAATGGGGAAAATTTGGTTTTACTGAAAATAGCCGTTATATAGGTGTTATTATTTTACTAAATGGGTAAATTACACACTTAATCCCACCGCGTTTTCAATATTTTCATTTTTGTCTTGCCACATGGTATAATCACAGTCCCAGTCCCCCTGAGTTTCCAAAAAGTCACAATTTAGTCACCAAATTACACCTGATCAGCTTCTGAATGGTAAAATTACGCCCTTAATCACCCCGTGTTTTTGAAATTTTCATTTTGAGTCCGCCTTTGGTATAATTACAACTACGGGTCTTTGTAGGTTTTATTTGTTTTTCGATTTCGTCCCTAAATTACATGTTATTGCTCTTTAATTTCTGCCACTGATTTTCATTTTCCTTTCATTTTAGTCCTATTTTCTTTGTAAATATTATTGTTCGAATTATACTTGTGTATGTGGATATTATTTCATTTTATGTCTCCCGTATATGACTCATTTTATGTTTATATGTATATATATGTGTCAAGTATGATATTCGTTTTTTATCTGGTTATTCATATCAAGCATATTATGTTTTAATTGGTTCGTACATGGCGTATTCTGTATTTTATATGTGTGTGAGCTTTCTTATTTTTTAGGGCTACATGTTAGTATATTTACCCCTTTTTTTATGATATGTTGACCCGTATATGTTGAAATATGTTTTATTACCAGTATGCATGTCTTTTTGAAATATTTGTTCGTATATATATATTTATTCCTGCCTTATTATTTTGACATATGATAGTTGTTTTTATCTATTATTTAGAGTAATATGTATATATATACATGCATTAGTCTAAAATATCATTCATGATAAATTAATGTTCTGGTATGTCAGTATTTACTATGTTTAAATGATTTGCCATGTTTTATGTTTTTGCCATTAAGATTGCATATCGAGATATAAATTGTTAATGCGGTATCCTTTTATCCGAACGTAAACGGGGCCAGTATCAAGCGTAGTGATAGTGGTTGGGCGTTTATTCTCGGATAACGGGACCCTTAAAATATATTCGCAATTATGACCGAAATTTAAAAAATGATCGTCACTTTAATCCGGAAAATCCAATATTAATAAAGCGGTAATTATTAAAGTACCAATTTTTTGGGCGGTGTGGGGGTGCTAATCCTTCCCCATCCGTAACCGACTCCCGAACCCTATCCTTTTGAATCTCTGGTTTTGTGGTGTCCGGCCTACCTAAGTGGCCGGTGGCGACTCCATTTTTATGAGGTTTTTTTTGTAAACCCTGCGGAATAAATATTTTTTAAATATCACAAACACCTTTCAAAAATCCTTCGAAAACACAATCGTTTTTATTTTAGCGATGAAAATTAAAGGGACATCGCTACACAATCCGAGAGATATAGTGGCAAATGTTAGGCGCTTGCTGAATGATGAACAAATGGTGCCCATGCATCCGTGGTATAGAGGTTTCAAAGGGACTATTGAGCGGACTGCATCAAAGGAATCTGGTGTCACCTACACTATAACTGGAACAATAGAGGAGGTTAATGATACCACACTTAAAATAAAGGAACTTCCATTACGTAGATGGACTCAAGATTACAAGGAATTTTTGGAATCTATCATTACCTCAAATGATTCATTCATCAAGGTAGTTTCTGGTACTTACAAATGACAGTTTCTATTTGTTAATTTATCTTTATAACTTCATTCTCATAAAGCTGTATGTGGCTTGTAGGAATTTAAACAATTCAGTGATGATAAAACTGTCGATTTTGAGGTCATCATGACTGTGGAGAACATGATGTTGACTAAGCAAGAGGGGTTGCTTAAGAAGTTTAAGCTAACAACAACAGTTAGCACAAGTAACATGCACCTGTTTGATTCAAGAGGGGTGATTAAGAAATATGACACCCCGGAGGAAAGTATGTGCTAAACTTTCCCTATTTCTTAGCAGTAATAATAATGTTTAAAATGTTGGAACACTGAGCTTAATTTGTGTAAATGCAGTTCTTGAAGAATTTTTTCACTTGAGGCTTGAATTTTATGTGAAACGCAGGGTAAGGTCATTAGAGTTTATTTTGAGTTGATTGAAATGTTAATTAGAGACATTGATTAAAAACCCTGTCATTTGCTGCAGAAACATGTGTTGGGCACTCTTGAACTGGAGCTGTTGAAAATGGATAACAAAGTTAGGTTCATTCTTGATGTTGTAAAGGGAGACATCATTGTGAACAATAGAAAGAGAGCTGATCTATTCCTTGAGCTGAAAGAGAAAGGTTTTACTCCTTTCCCAAAGAAGAAGAATGCGGTGGAAATAACCGTGGCTGGGGATATTGACAGAGAGGAACCTGAGGAGAACTCTGAGGTTAGCGCTGCAGCAAATAAGGAGAGTGATTATGACTATTTGTTGTTGATGGCAATCGGTACTCTAACCCTGGAGAAGGTTCACGAACTTATTTCTGATAAAGATAAACTCGAGCACGAGGTTGAGTATTGGAGGAAATCAACTCTGAATTCTTTATGGCTGAAAGACCTTGATGAACTTGAGAAACAGCTAGATGTATGGACCCTGTACAAGTTTTCTTTTAAATTGATTTCTCATATACAACTTTTCTAATGAATATGATATATTCTGTTTTGTTTAATCAGGAGCAAGATAAAGCTGATCAGGAAGCGGAAGAACAGCATGGTAACGACAGAGCGAAGAATGGAGCTGGCAAGAAGGCTGTGAGACAAGCATCTAAAAACCCAAGGAAGCCAACTAAGAAAGACCAAGCTGTTTCAGAAGCCTCGGATGTTTCACCCAGTTCAATGGAAACAGGTTAGCTTAATAGCTTGTGATTCTAATTTCTATTCCTTTTTCATTCTGAACATTTAGCTGTTGTAACAATGTTTGACATTCAAGATTGATGTTGCCATGAGAAATAGTGTATGTTACTCTGACATGGAAACTGATAATGTTTTCTTCCCCTTGATTTAACCAGAAAATGTTCCTGCTGCTGTTGTGAAACCCAAAGGCCGAGGTGGTGCAAAAAAGGCCAAGGTCTGGTTCTTGTTTTCGTATTGTTTTATATACACAAACATATTGTATTTGTATATACTGTCTTTCTCAAGCCTGGTTTATCAACTGATTAGTTTTTGTTACCTCCATGTTTATTCGCAGGATGACAGCGATGAGGACGATGACTTTGATATTCCCAATCTAAGGGAGCGTCTAGCCAAGCACAACATCGATTCCTCTCCTGATCATTCTGCTGGTATGTTTTATCCTAAATTTAGTTGATATGTTCATTGGCCGGATTGGATAATGCTATATAATTCTGGATGGTTACACAGTCCTCGGAATGTTTACCTTGAATGAAACGGATTCTTTTGATAATGCAATGGCTGTATCATCATATTTTTCAGGAAACTGAAGTGGCCAAAGAACCTGCCGGAAAGAAAGAACCTACCAAAAGGGCAGCTGCTGCTAAGAAGAACCCTGTCATATCTCTCACCGAGATTTCCGAAAGCATAGGTGAAATCAACATCAGTGACGAAGACGTAGAGGTTGCAGCACCAGCAAAGAAAGTGGGACGTAAACCTGCTGCGAATTCAAAAGCCAGTAAGCCACCACCAGCGGCAGCAAGGAAGAGAGCCCCAGCTGCAGCAGGCAAGCAACAACAAAAGCTTTTAACTCAAATGCTGAAGCCTGCATCTGTGGCAGAAAGTTCGGGGATATCATCGGAGAAGAAAGTGAGGAAAATGAGGGAGTCTCCGTTTAACAAGAAGAGCGGTTCGATCTTGGGCAAGGCGAATGCTTCTTCACTGTCTTCTATGGCAGAAATCGACACCGATGAAGAGGATGAATAAGTGGCTGTGGTTGTCGAACCGACCCCAAAAAGCTAACAGGACGAAGAAAACTTATGTTATTAGTGATTCAGAGACAGAGACCGAGGATGCTGCTGCTGAGTATTCGGATTTCGAGGAAGATGAGGATTGATGAACTGAATGTTTTCTTCACTAACTAGTATGTCGTAATTGTATAAATCATAATTAAATGGTTTTGTGTATGTTTTACCCAAAATTCTATTGATTGGAATAGGAAAGATCCAAACCAGAATTAATTTCCATGATGTTTAATAAAAAAATTCTTAACTATTGTATTTCCCGCCAAGAAAATGAGAAATAACAAAAAGTATTTCAGCTCGGGCGAGTGTCAACTCACCATCTTTTGGTTTCTGTTAATCAATTTTCCAATCGGCTAATCTCTGAATCCCATGTCATTTCCCAGTTCATTCAGTTTCCTGACTAGCAAAACCCTATGTCGCTTCGAAGAAATGGCTGGCGAATCCGGTCCTCACATATCTCTCTTCTCAGCGGATACTTTATACCGGTTTGAAGTGGTTGTTTCACTTAATATCTTGTTTGTTTGGTCAAATTAGGTGGAATTTATTGCTGAAGATAAACTGATTAGATCGCACCAAATATGCGAATGGATCGTCTCAATTTCATCTGTATAATCTTCGATTCCGTTTTGACCGCAAATGGCTTCGAAGAACCAGAGGAAAATGAACGATTCTGCCTCCTCAGCGGGTCAGTCACCTTCTTCTTCTCCATTCTTTGATAAAGTTATTTTTGGTGTCTGATTTGAACCAGAATTGTTAGTTTGTGAAACTTAATTTGGTGCTCATGGTTCGGGCATTTCATCTGTATATTCAAATAGGGAAAGGGTTTTGGACTAGGTTTGCTTCATGTTTCTCTAGTGCCAGATTTGATAACCAATTTAATAAAATGATGGAATGTTTCCCCGGTTTATCCAAAAACTTTGTTTTTCCTATAGTGTAATCAAGATGGCCTGAGCTTGATTTGAAACTGGAGCATGGATGCTTGGCTCAAGTTTGATTGAGTTTTACTCTTAAATTTTGAGCTTGATTCGAGATAAACGCCAAACAGCTTGCTTACCTAGTGAAATATGAGTGTGGATACAATGGAGTCAGAGAAGAGAAACACTCAAAAAACAACCCTTTGGCTCTATGCATTCTCAGTTTCCAAGATTTGCTAAAACTGAAAAGCATCATGTAAACTCTTAGTAATTTAATATTTAGCTCACTAAGCAAATGCGGGGATAGCTCAGTTGGTATAGCGTCCGACCGAAGATTTGAAGGTCACGTGTTCGACCCATATTTATAGCATAATTACTTTCTAATAATAGCTATTGACCTGGTTATTTTCTCCAAAGCTGTGAATACACCTAGTTTCTATTATATGGTGTTATGGGGAGAATTAGATCTTGTGAACTACATCATTTCCATTGCATTTTCTAACATGTAATCTCACTGCTCTTTTGTGTAACCTTTGGGGCTGGGCTTGATTTAGTGGATTGTTGGATGTGTTTTGAATGCAACGCTAAAAAGTTAATGTTGGTTTTTTTCTTGTTCTGGAAAACAATGTATAAGAGTTGAAGATCTAACTAAAGAGAAGGAAATTATATCATGGGCCCGACCTACCACATCAGTTATGGTTTTATCCAATGAAAATCACTCACTTCACCGTTTTTTTCTCCCATCATTTTTTCCAATCAATGAATCTTCACTAATTTTTTTTGAAGTGTGTGTGATTTTCATTAGATGAGACTATGTCTAATGTAGTAAGCCAGACCCATAATATAATTTTTCATTATAAGGGGTGTTTAGGAAATAAATGAGATTAGGTGGCTTAAGGCGGTTCACCATGATTGAGTAGGGTGGACAGCTGCTGTACACGATGGTCAGAATATATCAAATGATTCTGATGAGGTGGTAGTTAGCAATATAGCATGACAATCTATCAATGGTATTGTCCTAGGTAAACTGGGATCATCATTTGTCCTAGGTACACCATGATTCTGCCTTCTGTGTTGTTACCAATGAGAGACAACATTTTCAAACAATTTTACTAAAGTTTTACATCAGCAAGAAGGGGAAACAATGTTCTTATCTAGTACTGTCCATGAAACTTCATTGTTTGCGGACATGTATGGTTTGAGTAGGGCTCTAGAAGTTGAGAATATGTTATATTACTGGTCGGGGATATTATGTTTACGGTTCTATGTATATGTTCTAACGTTTCTTCCGATTTTTTGTTGTGGACTAGAAAATTTGACTCGAGTTTTGGGAGGAGAATGAGAATCTCAAGAGGCATTTCAGGTTCTGCCATTTCTTTGATCAGTAAGCCTTGCTTGAAATTTTCTTACCATTCTACCTAATAAATAATGATTTCCTACTAGGTTTCTTACATGACAATGTATTTATGAAACAACCCTTTGGCTATGTGGATTCTGAGTTTCCAAGTTTTGTTAAAACTGAAGAAGACAATTTAAATTTAACATTTATCTATATCATCAAATGCGGGGATAGCTTAGTTGGGAGAGGGTTAGTTTGAAGATCTAAAGGTCACGTGTTCAATCTATGCTCATCGCAAAAATTCTTTCAATATTTCCCTAGATATATTTTAGTCATGCTGTTTCAGAATTTAAAATTTAGTCTTTATACTCTTTTTTTTTGTAAGGGTAAAACTTTGATACACTATAAAAATCCTAATTTTAGTCATGCTGTTTCAGAATTTAAAATTTAGTCTTTATACTTTTTTTTTAAGGGTAAAACTTTGATACACTATAAAAATCCTAATCCTAACCCTAAATTCTAAACACTAACCTTAAATTCTAAACCCTACAACCCAAACTCCTAAACCTTAAACCCTAAACTAAAATCATAGCCCCTAAAACTAAAAGGCACGTGTAAACTAAAGTTTACACGGCCTGTGTATCAAAGTTTTTTCCTTTTTTTAGATGAGTCTTTATACTATGAAAAAAACTTTGATACACAGGCCGTGTAAATTTTAGTTTACACGTGCATTTTAGTTTTAGGGTTTATGATTTAAAGTTTAGGGGTTTAAGTTGTATGGTTTAGAATTTAAAGTTAGTGTTTAGAATTTAGTGTATAAGGTTTTAGGGTTTAGTTTTTTAGGGTTTAAGGTTAGGAGTTTAGAATTTGAGTTTTACACAGCCTGTGTATCAAAGTTTTACCCTTATACTATTGCTTATTTAAATATCTTGGTCTCTCCCCTAACTTAATGATAATTGTTGACATGCTAGTTAAATAAAAAGAAAAACCCTTAACATATTTAAACGTACTTCTTTACTTCAGTTCTCTCCGAAACACTTTTTGGAGAATCCTACTTGGTGCCTTTGCCTTTGGAGTTGGCATATAATTGTAGCATTTGTTTTGAACCCTTGTCGAGAAAATCTGTCTGCATATTGTAATCGCCATTGACGTTGTTATTTTCTCCAAATCTGTGAACGCATCTAGATGTGGTGATTTAAGACGGTTCATTTTGATCGAGTAGGGTGGAGAACCGTTGTACACAGTGGTCGAAATATATTACATGATGTTGAGAGATTTTGAGATTGAAGATGTTCTTGTTTTTGTTTCTGCATGATCCTTTTTAGTTCTATGTTTCTCTATTTTATACTTTTTGTTGCATGTATTCTCGTAGTGACACGTGTTGATCGACTATAATGAAATGACAGTTACCATGACAATCTGTCAATGGTCTTGTCCTAATATTGGACCGAGATCATCATTTGTCCTAATGCCACTTACTTGAAATTTGTGTTGTTATAAAATCTGCATGTGCAGGGAGTCAGGGACAAAGTCATGAATCAAGACCAGAGGTAAGGTATATAAAAAAATCCCTATTTGTGAAGCCTTTGTTGACAAATCTTACGGCGGAGTCATTTTCTCCGGAGACATATTCCTTCTTTTAAGGTATATTCGAAAATATAGAGACGGAGGGTATAACACATGTCCCGTGGTTGAAATATATCAGACGGCTTTGAGAGGTTTTGTGGCTGAAGAAGATGTCATGGAGTGGTAGTTTTACTTCAAATCTTTTGTTTGGTTGGTTGAAAAATAAAGTTTGACTATTTTGTTTTTGATTTTGGTGTAATAGCATGATCATGACCCTATTGCATACCAATAGTTATTGAAATGGCACAAGGTTTGGGGTAGTAACAACATAAACTCGAGCATGATCTTGATGTTTTGGAGAAATCGACCCCCTAGTCGTTATGGTTGAACGATCACGATGAACTTAAGGATGACGAATTTGATATTCTTGACCTCACTCGGTGGGAGATTGACTCCACCGGTGACCTGTTGTTGAGGATGAAGAAGATTGACAAAAGAACTTATGTTTTGTTTTCTGTTTACGAACATATAATTCTAACTCAAAACTTTCTATTCAATTAAACAAAAAAGGTACATAAATCTCGACCCGGACTCAATACTTCCAATTCAATTAACGAAAAAGGGTTATAAATCTCGACCCTAACTCAGTACTTATAATTCGATTCATTTCAACTTGAAATTGGTTTTATAAAAAGTTAATAAATCAAATTTGTTCGATTTGAGCCGAATCTGATTCGAACACGGAAAGTCTTGATCTTGAATGATTCTATGGAGTAATCATAAATGAGCCGAATTTGAAAGATTAAGATTCGAATTGATATGAACGTGCAGAGCTGGCTTCAATTTTAGAAGCATGCCTAGTTTTTCAATCCTCGAGATGGTCTGAAACGCATAAGCTAGTGATCGAATCGGACAATCTGTTGTCTGTAAATTGGATTGCAAATCCGAGTGCAGCCCCATCAATTTTTTATCCGGTGGTTTTGAAATGCAGCTCCCTGTGTGCAAAGTACGAGTGGGATTGTGGCGTTTAGTTTAATTTTTCGAGTTTTGGCATGTTTGAAATTGTAACGGCAGTGTGCAGCGTCACCGTTTATATTTCAAAACCTCAATTTTTTTTTCGATGTGAGATTAATGTCTTTGCCTCTTATCAAGCGTGACATTATTTTCACTCAACCTCGTGACGCCCTCGTCACGGTTGTTCATCCTGCCTACATCACTCATGGGCGTTCGGCGTGAAATCAGACAGTCAAATGGTCGCTTTGATATCACTTCTCACGAAGTCATTACCTTCTTCCCAAAGGACATGTCTGATTAGATATGCAACGCTACCGTTTATATATCTAAAGACCTTTTTTTTCGACCTATACTCTGGCGTGTCAACCCTTAAATTCAAATGATTTGTAATTTAAACTAATTCAAGTCCAAAATAGACCTGAATTTGAATTTGATTTGAAATGTTTGAAATTTAAATTAACTCAATCCAATATCAATTCGACAAGTTTAATTTAGAGTGTTTCATTTCGTTGAAATTAATTCAAAATAAGATGGTACATAATATTTAATCATTGAGTGTTTCAATTCGTTTAAAAGGGTTTTTCTTTTAGTTTTCGTCAAAGAAATATTTGAAATTTTCTAAAATTATTGTTTTTTGGCCGCGTTATGACTTGTACATAATTTCCCGCCAAAAAACGAAGAAAGAGATATAGGGTTTCCATCTACTGCAATTCACATACTCAGTATCTCTACTCGGGCGAGTCGCAACTCAGTGTTTCATCGTCTTTCGGTTTCTCTTAATCTCTGAATCCAAATTATTTCCCAATTCATCCAATTTCTGAACTAGAAAAACCCTAGATACGCAGATATGGCTGGCCAATCCGATCCTCATATCTCTCTCTTCTCAGCCGAAGAGGTTGCATTCCATTTCCCGTTGTTCCTCTATACCCGTTAAATGATATTATTTAATCTCTTGTTTTGTTTGGTTTAATTAGGTGGAGTTTATGGCTGAAGATGAACTGATAGAGATTGTGCCGAATTTGCGAATGGATCCTCTCAATTTCATCAGCGTAATCTTCAATTCCGTTTCACCTATCATTTTTTTAAATGGTAATTTGGTTTTGTTTTTGGTTTGTATGAAATTGCAGGGTGATTTTGGTCCATTTTTACCGCAAATAGCAACTCAGGTGCCGTTTTGGCTCGCAGTGGCTTTAAAGAAGAGAGGAAAATGCGCGATTCGGCCTCCTCAGTGGATGTCAGTTGGTGAGTCACCTTCTTACTCTCCATTATTTGATATAGTAAATTTTTATTTTGAAATTTAATCACAGTGGCTAGTTTGTGAGCTACGAAACTTGATTTAGTGCTATTTTCTCGAATACCTCATCTGTACGTTCAAATAGGAAAAATGTTTTGGATTTTACTTAAGGTCTGCTTTGTTTTTCTCTAATGACAAAATTTGACAACCATTTAAGTTAAATGATAGAATGTTTGAAATGTTTCCCAGCTCAATCTAGTAACTTGGTTTTGTCTATCGGTGATTGAGATGAGCCGAGCGCAAGTTGTAAGATGTTTGAGCTTGACTTGAAATCGGAGCATCAAAGCTCGGTTCGCGTTTGTGAAGTTTCACTTTTAAAGTTTAAGCATGATTCGATATAAAGATCAAACTGTTTAATCTCGTTTGATCATTTACCTTGTAAAAGTTTAGCTTGATTCTCATGTTTAACTTCAAGTTCGATTATTTGTATTTTAGTTTGAGTTCTAGTCCGATTTGAAATTTTTGGATATTGATAAAAAAATGGTTCTAATAGGTTCCTGGTTTACCTGAGTCCAGCATTAGAGCAACAACTCAAAGCTGTCCGAGTTTGAAATCGACTATGATTGAACTGAATTTGAGCCATACCTGAGTAGCTTGTGAGCATAGGTGTTTAGTTTATATCCCTAGTTGCCTTTTGCGTGTTACCAATGATACCCAATATTATAAAGCAATTTTACTATAATTTTACATCAGAATGAGAGGGCACATGTTTTTATCTAGAAATGTCCATTCATCATGATATTTGTTTGAACTTCATTGCCTGGAGAACATGTATTGCTTGAATGGGGATCTAGAAGTTGAGTTGACAGTATGCTGGGTTACTGACAGGGGTTATTATGTTACGGTTGTGTCACATGAATATGTTATAAAGCTTCTGAATTTTTGTTGTGGGCTAGAAAATTTGGCACGGGTTTTGGAAAGAGAACGGGAATCTCAAGGTGCATTTCAGGTGCTTCCATTTCATTATGTGGAGATATGTAGACTTCTCTTTGATCAGTAAGTTTTTCCTTGACATGCTTCTTACCATTGCACGGTTTAACAGTATGAAGGCTTTAATACTTTGCTTCATTTTTTTGTGGATGGCAGTGCAGGCGAGGACATTCCTGACATGTATATGGTGAGTTGGAGAATTCTTGTAATCTTGTATTTTACTGTCCATTTGATTTCTGCAAGTAGTTCTTCATGAATCCATTCTACAGGTGAGATCTCTTATTGAAGACATAAAGGATGTACGCATTCATAAAGTTGAGACAAGCTTGGAGAAGTTCAGTGGGACATCTGCAGTGAAAGTAAGTTTTTTTTCTTCCTGCCCTTGTGAATTGTTGGCACTTATTATCACCGAGTTTTAGGCACATTGCTAAATTATATTTCTCCTAATATGCTTCAGATAAACTGGATTTCCTCAATGATCTTCGTTGTTCCTCATTAATCTTTTATCAAAGTTTTTCATACCCCACCTTGATATCTTGCCTCTAATATCTTTTAATTGGCCAGATTCCAAATTTATCTGCAATGGAAGTGAATATAATCCGTCCATTTGTGGGGAGGGCCCTGCAGGCTTTCTATAAGCATGATAATCCAGAGAAAATACCAGATGTAGACAGAGCATCCAATGCACAGACCCGAGTAGCTAATAATGAACCAAGAGTATGTTCTTGTTCGTTATTTGTCTGTGTCTTATCTAAAGTTTAAACATGAAATGGATAGTTTGGTTAAAAAAACATGAAATGGATAGTGGTATCATCAGTGGTTTGAAGGTGGCAATGAGTTTGCCAGATGATCATGGGGTTTCTAACTGTTTCTTCTTCTTTCTTCGCTTTGCAGCGGCCACTGAGGAGATAATAAATCATTTTCATTTTCGATTCATTACGGTATCAAAAAAAGAAACTTCAGCCTGCCTCTGATGAAGGTACTTCTGTTCTCTTAGAAACACTTTTAGGAGAATCCTACTTGGTGCCTTTTGTCTTTGTAGCTGTCAAATAATTGTGGCATTTGTTTTGAACCTTTGTTGAGTAAAGTTGTTAACTTGTTATTTTCCCACAAAGTTGTTAAGACCTCATTAGTGTTGTATTGTATTATAGAGAGAATTAACTCTTGTCAACTGCAACATCATTTACTGCATTTTCTAAACTCATGTGATCACTTCTCTTTTGTGTAACCTTTGGGCCTGGGCTTGATGTTAATGTTCTGTTGCATGTGATGAGACAATATATAAGAGTTGAGTATCTTAGGGGGTGTTCACTTGGTTAATTCGGCCGCTGACCAAACTAAATTAAATAAAATGAATTGATCGATTTTTTTCTTTAACTGTAAGCCGAACAGAAATTTGTTTGAAAATTATTAATTGAACCGAACAAAGTTTGATTAATTCGGTCGGTTTTTGAATTAACCGAACTTTGATATAAGTTTTAGGGATTGTGTTTTTCTTTAGTTATAAGATTAATTTGAATATTTTATTCATTTGGGTAAACAGTCATTACTTTTGTTCGCGATTGATTTGTAAACTCATTGTATTTCTAGATTTTCCTCTTTTAATAAAACTGACTTATATTAAAAAAATAGTTTTAAATTGAATTAATCGATAATTAAATTTTAAAAAAAATATTTAATTATTAACTGATCGAACACCTAATTAACTTAAATAAATTTTAGTTCAATCGGTTAATTTAGTTTTAACCGAATAATAAAAACACTTCTAATATCTCTAACTCAAGAGATTGGATGTTTGATTTGATTTATGGTGGAATATAGCATAGGGACAAATGCACATTATAGGGGAGTCACCCATGCAATCAAATTTGTTGAAGGAATTGCTATTTGGATGTAAATGATTGTGTTGTTGTCTAGGCTGTACATGTTCTGGATAGACATCTCCTTTTTCATATTTAATTTAATAGTATTACTATTAGAATGGTGAACTGTTTGATGTATAAAATAAAGCTGAATCCCAATCCATATGAATGGTCCCAAGGCATGGTCCTTGTCTCCATCTACATCCATTGTGCCAAATGTCTATCCATTTGTGTAAGAACTCATAAAAGATAGTCCTCATTTGTGTTCAGACAAAAGATGGAGACCCCAAGAGACAGGTCTGGATATTTCTTTTTGGTTTAACCATTGGTTTTCAGTTTACTAGTTGACTAATTCAGATCGGATTTTATAGAGATCTATTATGGATACGACCTTTCCAATTTAATTTTTTTAATTCACAACGTTATTATTCGTACACTTGACCTTACTTAAAGAATCTAATACCTCATTTTATTAAATCAACTGATTGTCGATAGGTTTGGATATTCCTTAGATGAGCTATTAAATTAGTGTTATGTACCCACATGCTGTGGGTCCTCTAGCTCTCTGTTTTCTTTATAAGATTAGAAGGAATATGAATCATAAATTAAAGGATTGTTATCATCCACACCTTCCTAGGAAAGCAAAATATTAAATTAAAGAAATGAATCTTAACATGATTTGTTTTTGTTGATTGAGCTGTGTGAGTTTGAGAATGTGTCAGATGCTCAGCTTGTTTGTGTTTCAGAATCTTTAGCCCGGGAAGTTATTTAGGGATTCAGAAGATTATTTGCTATTTAGATCTATATTACCTGAATTCGAGTGTAATTGTCGGATATAAATATGTGTCAAGACTTTTATTATTTTGGGTATGTGTACAACATAGTTTTGTCTGTAGACTTATTAAGTTTATTATAAGAAGTCAATATGAACTCGGACCGATCTGAATTTACAATGATATGTCCAAAAGAGTTTAAACTTAAAACGGTTTGAAATCTAAAATGACCTGAATCGAAATGCATAAAAATATTAGAATCTGGATTGATCCGATCCAAATTATTATAACTTAAAACTAATTTGATTTGTCTGATTGATAATAGTAGATATTAAATACTGATATTTCAAGAAAAATGAAGAATCAAAGTAATTTAGATTTTGATCTTAATAGAGCATTTTTTTGATAAATTTTAAATTTATTCTGAATTCTTCTTAGAGAGGAGGGGAAAGAAAGACTCTAAGGGAAGGAATAAGAGTATTTTTAATGGGTATAAAGCTTATGACCTGAGAGAATATGAGAAATAAAGATGAGAAGCTTGACCAGTTAGTTTTGAATGATAGGAGAGCTTTATATGTTTACTTACCAATTAGCAAAGGCAATTAGTTTAGGATCTATGCCATTTGGTATTGTGAGATAGTTTTCTATCTAATATTAGCTGGCATTGCAATTTCTTCTTTTTCAGAAGTGAAATCATTTGATTCCAATTTTTTGATGCAATTATTAGATTCCCTTTACATGCAGATTCATTATCTGTTGTGGGTATTCCAAACAAGCCGCCAGCTTATAATCAATCATTAACCTTATTATAATAATAAGATTTTTTTTTTATAATCACCCTCATCTAATTTATTTGGTTGATTAATCGAGATTGGGTATTGCATATGTTCATAATGGGATGATCCTCTTAATCCAATTTAATACATTGCTTATGGGATCTAGTGTCTTATCCCACTAGATTAACTGATTGATGGTAAAAAAATTCTAATTTTAAGAATTGTCAGCCGTCACAAAAGGTCAATTTTCTGGTGAACGTAGTAGTTGTTGATCAATCCCAATAATGAAAAGACTTTATTTGACTAAATGATTAATATAAGTTCTAAATCCAAAAGCATAAAACGCTAAACTTTAAATAAAAATAAAATTAAAATATATAAGATTATATAATTTAAAGTTTACCCGACCTGTGCGTTAAATAATTTTCGTTGAAGGTTTATTGGCAACATTTTTTTTTTATAAATCATAAAAGGATTAGTTTGACTAATTCAATGATTTTATTTTCAATTATGTATTCAAACATTCAAAACTTTATATTTGACTTTTTTCATAAAAATACAAAACTTCTAAATATATGGTCATATAACTAATTATATATATATGCATGAGATAATCTTTTCGTCCTTAATATTTAATATATATATATATATATATATATCAGTCTTAGAACTTGACAAATTTTAATTTAATAATCAAATTTTAATTTTTATTTCTTTTGATAGCGTGACATTTTGAAAGTATATCATGTCATCACTTAAAAAATGCATTTTAAATTTTTTAGGTGATGACATGGTACACTTTAAAAATGTCACGTCAAATGGATAAATATAAAAATTTAAGTTCAAGAATCAAGTTAGAAAAAGTTGTTGAGTTTCGAAACAAAATTTAAAAAAAATTAAGGATAAAAAATGATAAAATTTACAAAATTCAAAGTTTAAGTTGAATTAGGTCAAATTCCTTGACCTAATAAGTTGCCTAATTTTATTAACATATTTAGTTATAAACTCATAAAGGAGTTATCTAACATCTTGACAATTAGAAGGAAAATGAAACTAAAGAGAGTTTAGATAAAGTTAGTCATAATTGGTGTTGTAAAGTTAGGTGCATTCAATTTTTCTTTTTATTCTTCAAAATTATTATTATTATTATTATTTGGTGAGGGTTTCAATTATTAATTGCAAATTAAAGATTCACAAGACTTTTATGTGAGTTTATATTTTTTTATATTTATTAATATCTAATTTATTAATTGATTAATTTAAATTTAATAAGTATAAATTTTTATTATGAAAACAATCATATTTTTTATTTCCAGACTATAGTAGAATATCAATAATAAAAATAAGAGAATTTGAATGGGCTTTGGATATGAGGTTTTTAAATTTGAATTTATGGATTATGTTAAATTTGGATTAGAGATCAGCTAATAAGTTTTTATTTTTAATTTAATTTTTAAAATATATAAATCTTAATATAAAAAAAAAATTAATATATATTTTATTTTCAAATTGATAAAATGGGATAGTGAATAGGGTCAGCTGAACTTAATTTGGTCCTCAATATGATTTCATCTTGAGAAAAATATATAAATATATATTTTTATAATTCATTGATTGTTAGAGTTTAATTTGAGTTTAAATGTGAAATATTTTAGAAACGTTGGACCCTTAGAAACCCAATTTGTAGGATCAAATTTGAGGAAGAATAATCTTTAAATATTTTTTTTGAATTGGATCTTTAAATATAAATTTAATTCGTGTAGTCTTTATATATATATATATATATATATATATATATATATAGGTTAAGATCCACTTACATTGTGTAAAACTCAATTACTTTTACACATTTTTTGGACCGTTGGATGATGATGATAAATAACTAAGATTATTTCCTTATTTTTTTCCAAGCGATAATCTTCACATTTTTTACTGTTAATCTCATCTATCCATTTACCTTCATCCAACGGTCTAAAAAATATATAAAACTTTCAAGTTTTACATAGTGTAAGAGGACCATCTCTATATATAACCCTTAAAAATTATGATTTTCACGTAAAGATTGTGATTTCATGTATTTGTTTACCTAACACTATTTTAAAAGAAAATAAAAAATTGAACCCATCAAGTCATTTTAGTAATAAAAAGGTGGTGTGTTCTATTTACATAATCAGGTTTGAATAATTTAGTCTGCAAGAATGTGTGAGTTTATCTAGAATTAAAATCGGACACACATATTATCTGTATTCTAATCAGTGGCGGATCTAAAAATATTTTTGAGGGTGAGAACATGTAATATCTTAAAATTTTAGGGTGAACATAACACATTAAAATTAAAAAATTGAAGAACTAATTCATAAAAAAACTATTATGAAGTGACCTTTTCAATTAGGTTTGTTTATTTACAACGCTAACATCTAAACCCATAATTTTACTTATGAGATCTAACACTTTATCACGCTAGACAATTGACGGTTGTTATGTGTGATTATTTAATATAATTATATACCTAATTGAGCCAAAATAATAAAAAATTGGGTACCTAATTGCACTAAAAAATAGTAACTAAATGCACCAACAAAAAGGTTAGATATTTAATTGCAAAAAAATTATCTTACCATAAAAATCATTAAAAAAAATCCCTAAAGGAATTCCAATGAATCTACCCTCAATTATGTCCTCTATTCAACAAAAAAAAAAGGTTTTCAACCTTATTTAGAATAATACATACTTTTTTTGTTATGAAATGACTTAAAACCCATTTTTTAAAATTAATTTTGTTAAATAAGTTACTATTTTTAAAACATTAAAAACTTAATCTAAATTCTTATCAAATAATATCAAAATATTACTATAAATAAAACAAAATTAACTAACATTATTAATATTAGTTTTTCAACAAAAATTATTATTTATAATGTAAACTACCCAACTTCACATCTGTAATAACAAAAACAAATATCTGAAGCCCATTTTCGTCATTTCCCATTTCCGCCATAAAAATAAAGCTCTTCGTCTCCGTCGAATTTTGTTTGCAATTTCCCCCTTCCCTTCCTTTTCTCTTTTTCTTTGCATTTTCAATCTAAATTACGCGCACGCCCCCTCCCGGGTTTTTGTGGTGGTCGGTGTTGAAATTGTAAGGAGGGAACGGGGAAAATTGTGATCGGACGATGGCGGTGACGACGGCGAAGAGGGCGGACGTGTGTTGGCGAACGATGATGGAGTGCAGCTTATGGATATCCGCGGGGGATCGTCAAAATGATAATAGAAATTCTAAAAACAATAGTTTGTGGGGGTTTAGCAACGAAAGCGAGCATGATTTGGCTTTGATGGTTAGAGATTTCTTGGAAAACAACAGCGGTAGCGCCGGTGCCGATTCTTGGTGTAGCAGCGATAGCGAGTCCGGTTTCTCCGATCTTATCCACCTCGCTGATAAAATCTCCGTTAGTATCTAACCATTTCCCCTTTGAAAATAATTGTTTCCATTTCTGGGTTTTTTTTTTTAAATTCTATATTTTTCCTAATGGGTTTTCAGTTTTGTTGTTATATTCTTCTCTATTTTTTGATTTTTTTTTTGTTTTGATTTATGTGTTGAAGAACTAGCTGAATTAATGTTTTCGTTTTCTCAATTTAATATTGTTTTTTATTATGATTTTGGTGTAAGATAAAGCCATGAGGCTGAATTTGCTAAGGAAATTTTCGTTATTTTGGTTGCAATTTTGAATATGTTGAGTTTGAGGGAAATGAATTTTGTGGAAATATGAAGCTTAATAAATGGTTATTGTTCATAATTCAATTATGCTTATCCTAGTTGTGAGATGCCTCTCTTCATTAGCATAACTGGTAAATGATACTTTAGATTAAATTATACGAATAAATTTCGCATACCGGCATCCGAGCTCGTGTAATATTTGATGTCAAAATTTGTAATAGTTTTTCATTACATTAGGCTTTGTCAAAATTTCTTTTGATATAGTTCAGAGTATTTGATTCTGAATCTATAAGCATGGGAGTTTTGTGGTTCTATGTACTTTTAACCCCTTATTGCCATTTAATTCTCTTGTGTTTTGTTCTGTTGTGTTGCAGTACCATAAGCACTCGGCCTGTCAGTATGACTTGGATTTGTTGTCCGTGGTTCATTCGCTTATATTGTCGATGGGTGAGACGGACCTACACTTTGTGAAGTCAGGTCCATGTAATGCCAGTTGCATCAGATATCATCTGGTAAAGCTGTTGAGGCTTTCTGGCTATGATGCGGCTGTTTGCGTATCAAGGTGGCAGCGTAGCGGAAAAGTTCCCGGAGGTATGGCAATAGCCTCGGAATCCTAAATTATACATTCGTATACATATATGCATAGTTTTGTTTCCGGATTATCTAATTCTCTAGTTTGTTGTTTCCAAGAGGTGCTTGCATTCGAGTTTGTTGTGTAAAATCTATTTTCTGCTGCATCCCGATCTTTGTTGCCCGTATCAGAGAGTTCTGTACCATTCATGATGAAAACCAGTTTCTATATTCTGTTCAGTTAGTCTAAAACTGTACGATTCGTGTTAATTTTTCGCTCCGAGTTGTAAATGTATAGTGACATTTTGTGCAACTTTCTAGGTACCTTTGCCCGTATCAAAGATTTCTTCTGTACCATTCATGATGAAAACCAGTTTCTATATTCTGTTCAATTAGTCTAAAATTGTACGATTCGTGTTAATTTTTCACTCCGAGCTGTAAAAGTATGCCATTTTGTGCAATTTTCTAGGTACCCTTCCTGCAACAGTTTAATTTTGACAAAACCAGTTTGTGACATATATGCAGGTGATCATGAGTATATTGATGTGGTCGATTACAACAACGGGAATTCCGAGCGTTTGATTATCGATATCGACTTCCGAAGCCATTTTGAGATAGCTAGAGCGGTTGATTCTTACAATCAAATATTGAATTCGCTACCAGTTGTCTATGTTGGCTCCTTGTCTCGGTTGAAACAATTGCTTCAACTTATGGTTGAAGCTACTAGGTCGTCACTCAAGCAAAACTCAATGCCGTTCCCTCCATGGAGATCTCTTGCTTATTTGCAAGCAAAGTGGCAATCGCCCTACCAGCGACAAGTTGCTCATCTCGAACACGATATTAGTGTCGGCAACGTTTCTTCCGGCCATAAACAGTGCAAAGGGCATTTAAGGAGGCTGCAACCTTCGCTTCAGTCCGAATTAGAAGCAGAACGACTATTGAAGCCCGTAAACATCGATAACACCCGGAGATTGAAGCATGACAGGGCAAGGCGCTCTTCATTCAGGGCTCTCTGACGCAGAGATTTTGATCTGGAAGACTGAAATTCTTTTGTTCATTTTTTTGTGAGAGATGAATTGTATTGCGGCTCTTAGCTATTCGTTTTTCGTGATAGTGAATAAGTGCGGACCTCGGAATGAAGCGTAGGTTCATATAGCTGATAATGAAGTCAATAACACACCATGTTTTGTCATCGAGCCGGGGAGCTAAGCATACGCTTCTCATAGATATTCTATGTGTCGGTACGTAACAGTACTATTGCGGAATTGTTCGGTCCAAAACAACCCGGAAAGTCTACTACACTATATATAGATTCTCATTTTGTTTTCCCTAGCCTGTTGTTTTTACGAGGTCGGGAACTTTGTTCTTCATATGTGATTTGGTTGTGGAAAATGTGGCTTCAAAATCTTATGCAGCCATCAGGAACATATGCTTTGATTACAAATATACAACAATATCAAATAGTATATAGTTGCTTTATGTTCCTCAATTGTTCTTGTCTATGCTACCCAGAACTTCATCTTGAATGATCTATTTTCGCCATATTCGATAATGGTTACGACTGCTGCTCCGTCGTACCAGGCGAAACAACCACTTTTTTCTCTATTGTAGTTCGACTCGGCACTCAGCGATCACCATGAGTTCATAACATTGTGAACTGCTTTTCGTCGAATTTGAATGTATTATCAATCAAAACTTTGAATATTAGAACATCATAGATTCGTTTTTAACAAATGAGAGATTAGATTTCTAAATCAAACAAGAATAGAGAGTAAATTTCAGAACTTCGAAAAGTATAGCGATTTAAATAGAATTAGGCCATGTTGTGAATCGCTTTTCAAACTAGTTTTTAGAGTCAAAAGCTAGTTTGAGACAAAAAGCTATGAAAAACAAGTAGCTTTTCAGGTTTAACAGTTCTTTTCAGTTTGGTTTAAAAGTATTTTTCAAAAGCTGAAATTTTTAGCTTCCAACTTTGGCTAAACTATAAAATAAGTGCTTAAACTATGTTTCTTTTTTGTAATAGGTGCATAAAATATTTTTTACTTGAAATAGGTGCCTAAACTTTTATTTTGGATGAAATAAGTGCCTAAACTATTTTTAGCTGAAATAGGTGTCTAAACTTTCATTTTTGGCTTGTTTTAAAGTCAATTTTGGCACCTACTTGAGCACCTATTTCAATCAAAAATGAAAGTTTAGGCACCTATTTCAGCCAAAATTGAAAGTTTAGGCACCTATTTCAGCCAAAAAATAATTTAGGCACCTATTACAAAAAAGAGGCATAGTTTGGGCACTTATTTTGTAGTTAAGCCTTTGACCTTTTCAAAAGCACTTTTAAGTAAATTTATTTATATATCATCGTTTATATCATCAATCTTCTTATACTTTCAAAAAGAATGTATAAAATAGACATTTATCTACTTAAAAATACTTTTTAACAGTATTACCAAACACTCCACACTTTTCAAAATCACATTCCCACCATATTTTTCAAAAGCAATGCCAAACTGACCCTTAGTAAGATTTTCATGGTAAAATACGCAAATGATCACTAAATTAAATAAAAAATAAAAAATGTTCATCTGATTTTTAAAAGTTATATACTAATAGACATTAAACTTTAGTTTTTGTTACGAAATGACCGTTGAGCCGTTAATATTAAATGGGTGATGTGACAGTTACAAAAATTTGTATAATAGCAGATTTAATTCTCCATATTTACACATTTAATCAATTTAGTCATAATACAAAAAATTAAATACATTTAACCCTCGTTATTTGTACATTCTTTTAATTTGGTTCTATTTTTATTAGTCAACTAATTGTGTATATTGGCCGGCAATATTAGGGTCATAATGGACCTACTCCATTAGTCTGTCAACTGTCTATTAATGAAGTGATCGTGTCTACCGAGCTATCTGACCAATCAATTATCAAGTTGAAGTATATTAGCAGGGAGTGCGAGAAGTGGCCGAATGGTGTGTCAAGATGGTACAGTGTCAGAATTTTTAAATATAAAGGGTTAAATTTAATTGAATTGTTTTTGAACGAGGATCAAATTGATAAAATGTAAAAATTTTAGGGTTATAATTATTATTATACCAGACCATATTTCAATTTTAACGACCCATTAGCCTATTTGTAATAAAATTTTAATTAACTAAATTGCAACTTTTAGCAAAAAGTGACTCGTTTATAACCGAACACATAATTACTCACAAATAAACTATATTTAAACTAACTTTAAATTTAGTTATAGTTACCCTAAAATCGATCCGAACATGGCATTGAAATATTCCTCGATTTTATTAATTTTGAAACTAAAAAATTTTAGGATGCATTAATGGATGAAGATGTAAATTCTCATATCTTTCCGTATGTCAAAATTCTGATCATAAACAACTCTTCCATGGTTGATCCATCTTCTCTATATATACACAAATATATTACACCCCAAAACAAAATAAAAGATCGAAATAAAATTACAATAAAATAAAATAAAATTGCTATAAAACAATAAATTTGGATTCATGAAGTCATTGAGCAGCGTTCTGTAATTCGTATCGGTACACGGCGATCCATTTGAAGGTGTATAAATAATATGGGGAAGAAGAATTTGTGTGTGCCGAAAGACGGCGTCGGCGATGCTAAGTTGCAGCCAAGGAGTCGACTGCGGTCCAATTCAACCCAGTGTTGTTTGCGTCGAGCCGGCCGCCGTCAGGTCTCGTGCCATGAATTCTTACTATCGGGGGAAAGGAGGTATCGATAGCGCCTGTGATTTTAGTAGCACTGCTCATACAACCACCAAGGATCCAAGTAAGCTAGAAAAACATTTTGGTTTTCATCCCCTATCATGTTTAAATTTATTATTTAGTTCCTATACTTGAATTGTACATGATTTATATGTATTCAATTTATTAGTTGACTAATCTGAATCAGGTACTGCAGATATTTATTACGGGAATAACTCTCTCAACTCAATTTATTTCATTCACAATGTCAGAATTCGAACATTTAACCTTAATAGATCTAACGTTCCATTCTAATTTTATAGGGTTATTAGATAATCCAAATCACTAGTATTGTTAACTATTTCAGTTAAATTGTTTAGGGGGGGGGGGCAGAACTTGGTGGGGATCGGTGGGGTCATGCCCTAAAATTTTGAAAATTCATCATTTGACCCTTTAAAATTTTTAAAAATACAATTAGGTTTCTTCAAATATTTGAATAGTTCCTCGAAATTTTAAAAGCTCGTCATTTGACTGTTTGAAAATTTTAAAAATCTCAATAGGCCCTTCATATATTTGAATATTTTTAATTATTTCTTTAACATTTTGCATTAATAAGTATTTATATATTAAAGAAACACAATAAAAAACTTAGGGTCGAACTTTTGTGTTATACATATAAGATCTATTAAAAAAAAAACCTAAGTTAGCCCCTCAAAATCGAATGTCAAATTCCGTCATTGTTTACGTGGATTTTTTTTTATGTTTAAAAAACACATCAACATGATGAATTACAAGAGATTTTTAAGATAAAATCAAGTTAGCAATTTAATCGAAATAGTTAACGATGTTAACAGTTTGAATTAATTAATTACATAATGAAAGTAGAGGAACTATATTGTGTTAAATTAAAGTATAAAATTAAATCTCAAATTTGAATATAATACAGGGACCAAAATCAAAATTTAGCTGTTGTTGTTAATTTTTTCTTTGTTTAATTCATCATTTATTTTTATGCAGGTTATGGCAAATGCAAATATGTTTGAAGGCTTTACTTTGCTCGAAAAAAAATCCTAAAAAAAGGATTGATTTATTCTGTAAAAAATATTAGAAAAAATCCCTATAAAAGATCGATTTATTTTTCATTTTCTAAAAAAATAGATTCTTATTGTACAATGTACTTCTATATATAATTTGATGAAATGGAAACATGTTTTTGAAATAATTGTGATTTGTTTTTTAATGGTTGGATACTTGGATTATGGGGAAAATGATAAAATTATAACAATTATTAACAAAAATTAAAATTATTCTAAACATTTTCGTACATTAATTTTATCTTATAATCGATCTAATTTTTTAAAAATTAAACCTTTGCTGCACATTTTTTTTGGGACCAACATTTTAACATAATGGTTACATTCTCTCTTTTTTCTGATAAAATATTTTGTATTATTATTCAAAAAGCAAAAAAAAACTACTATAAATAACATTCTATCTTATGACAGAGATCACAAATATACATTAGAGGATCAATATTGTCACGCCTGAGAAAAGGCAGGGACATTAATCCCACATCAGAAAAAAAAGGTCTTGAAATATATAAACGGTGGCGTTGCACATCCTATCAGATATGTCTTTTAGAAAGAGGGTAATAGCCCCATGACAAGTGATCAGAGCGACCATTTGATTGTTCGATTTCAAGCCGAGCGCCATTGAGTGGAGTAGGCAGGGTGAACAATTGTGACAATGGTCATCACGAGCGTGGTTGACTCGTGACGAGGGCGTCACAAAGTTGAGCGAGAGAATATCACGAGCGTGGTTGACTCGTGACGAAGGCGTCACAAGGTTGAGTGAGGGAGAATGTCACGCTTGAGAAGATGCAGAAACATTAATCTCACATCGAAAAAGAAAAGAAAGGTCTTGAGATATATAAACGGTGGCCTACACATCCTATCAGACATATCTTTTAGAAAAAGGGTAATGGTCCCGTGACAATATACATTATACAACTGTGCATTTACAATGTCCTCCCTATCTATACTCATGTTGTAAAGTTTAATAATAACAATATCTAATAGCTTGCACAACCTCATCAACATTTTTATCGGTCCCTATAAAAAACCGATAGTTTCGTTCCAGGGACGGAGGGACATGGGGCTCGGGAGGGGCCATGCCCCCAACTCATTTTTTATTTTTATGATGTAATTTTTTTAAAAAATAAATCATTGGCACATTTTTTTCCTCACTTTTTAAATATTTAAAATTTCTCCCAACATCAAATCCTGGCTTCGTCCCAATAACATGTCAGTTAAACTAAACTCGACCAATAATTGAAAATTTTCTTGTAACTTTTAAATGATTAATCAAATTACGCAAAGATTGGGTCGTATTTAACAAAATATGCAATATTGTAAACATTAAAACCAAATTAAGATTGGTTGAATCTTAGCTCATTTGGTACTAGTGCTATACATCATGTAGAAGGACATAAATTCGAACGTACTTAATCACACATTTTTTCTAATTTACATATGAGTCCTCTAGTTAGATATGAAACATACAAAAATTCACGCGTTCTAGTGAATACATGAAATCCTTTTAAACAAGGGTTCAATCCTCTATCAATAGGGATTGTTTTTTTTTAGAAATTCAATGTATTTTTCTAGTTTTTGATCATAAATGGAGAATTTTGACTTTGTTAATAGGGATGGTAACAAGCATGTTGAGACAAGTTTTTTTTTTCGCTCTGAACTCGACTTGATATGATCCTGATCTTAGTTTAAGTATATTTTTTGTACTCATCTTAGGTCAGGCAAGTGATTTCTCTCCGAATCTAAAATCGACTTACAAAATATTCTCACCCTATTGAATCGAATCCCGTTGAGTACATTTTTTCCTAAAAGATGAGACTTTTAAAATTGATCATTTAAGCATGGTTAGGGGTTTGAATACTGATGTTGTGAATGAAGAAAACTGAGTTGGGAGGGTCGCCCTATAATGGATCTATGCAAAACTCGATTTGAATTAGTTCACCGTTGAATCGAAAAATATGAGACTTTTGGTTCATGTTTAAAAATAATAAAATTTTGACTTAAAACCATAAATTATGGATCAATGAAGCTGTTAATTCTCTGAGTTCCCCATATGTCAAAATACTGAAAAAAAAACTACCTTCCGTGGTTTATTCATCTTCTCTATATATCCACGAATTGTACAGTGTCAAATGAAAATAATAAAATTTAGAATCATGAAGCCATTGAGCAGTGTTGCTTTCCTCCTCCTCGGCACCGTCGCCTTCCACCTCTTCTCCTCCGCCGCGGCAGGGATGATTAAAGGAGGAGGATCATTCGGGGATCGCAAGAAGTTTTGTCAGCCCTCACCGGATGCTACCGATGCCCAACTGCAGAGAAACCTGGATTGGGCATGCAACCAAGGCATCGATTGCGGTCCGATTAAACCCGGCGGCGCGTGTTCTGTACCGTCCACCGTCAAGTCCCGTGCCGCGTTCGCCATGAATTCTTACTTTAAGCTCAAAGGAGGCGTAGATAGCGCCTGCAACTTTCAAGGCACTGGTCTGATCGCAAGCCAAGATCCAAGTAAGCTGGAAAAACGTTTCGGTCAAATGTTGTTTTTGATTCCTCCATTATGTTTAAATTTGGCTTTTAGTCCCTATATTTTAATTTGATATAATTTGGTCTCTAATTATGTTATGTCATAGCTAATAGAGTTAACTATTTCAACTAAAATGTAAACATAGTTAATCTAGGGACGGTCATGGGTTGGATTTTTGGCCGACCAAAAAATTTAACACATCTACTCTAATTGAACCCGATCTGACATTTTCTGTTGTTCCACCTGACCCAAACCCGGCTCAAATTTTAGAGTAAAAATTTAAACTCAATCCGACCTGACATAAATAAAAAATAATTTTTTTATTTTTATTCGATAAAATAGGGAATTAATTGAAAAATACAAATAGAGAAGGGCATTATGATAATTATTTCATTTTTATTAGACAAAATAGAGAGATAATTGAAAAAAAAAACATATAAAGAGAGGGAAATCCTAGCAATTATACTTAAATATTTAAAGTAAAATTAAACTATTATTTTAGGTAGAATCGGGTATTTTTTACCCTAAATCTAAACCCAACCCGTCTCAACCTCATCATAAGACCCAACCTGAATGCAAAATTTTCTAAAAAAAACGACCCTATAGGATCAGGTCGGAACCCGAGTATGATCAAATGACCATCCCTAAGATAATCCATTCATTCTAAAAATGAAAAGAAAATAAACCATAAAACAAAAGGAAAATACTTTGATACATAAACCTTTTAATTTTAGGGTTTAGAGATTTAGGTTGTAGTTTAGGGTTTAGGGGTTTAGGTTGTAAGGTGTAGAATTTAAGGCTTATGGTTAGAAGAGTTTAGGGTTTAAGTTTAGATGTTAGGGCTAGGGATTTAGGTTTTAAATTTTATATCTTAAATGTGAAAGGTTGTGTATCAAAATATAATTTGAATAAAAAATCAAAGTACATATTTTAATCGAAATAGTTTATATTTTATTTATTCGAATTAATTGAAAATATTATCTTAAATTATTTAAATTAACTGACAACATTTTAAAAGTAGATGAAACAAATTATATTAATTTGATGACTAAAATAAAAAATTCCAAATAAAATCAATGATAGTATAGTTTAATTTTCTTTTTTTTTCTGATGACATTTTATTTTTAATGCAGGTTATGGCAGATGCATATATGTTTGAAGAATTGGACTACGTTATCGATAAATATGTAATTATTTTAAAATTAAATTAATATAGAGTTAAATTAAAAAAATTAATTTAGTGTTTCAAAAGTTATAGGTAATTTAGGGATTATATCAAAATTAATTATTGGGTGAAGATTTTGCTTAGCTCGAGAAAAAAATCAAGTTATCTTGTAAAAAATATTAGAAAAATGTTACTTCTTTCATTAATAAAATATTAATTTTATTTGAATTTTTTAAAAAAAAGTTGTCTATTGAAATAAATATTGTTACATGTTTTCGAAATAATAATTTCTAACATTTATTGACTTTTAATTATTTTAGTCAAAAGCGTTTAAAATATATTTTAAAACCGAATTTTTTTCGGTTCGGTTAAATTTTTTTGAAAAAATCGGTTTGGTTAACGGTTAAAAGGAAAAAATTTGGTTAATGGATTTTGGGTAATTCAGTTCGATCGGTTAACCGAATTAACCGTATGCACACCCGTATTTCTAGTGGGTCTAGAATCCATGACGTAAGGGAATACGAGGGAACAAAGATGAGTAGCTTGGCCAACCGGCCAAATATGCTTGCTCATTTTTTGCTTTTGTTAGAACCTATTACTTCTAACTAATAAATATATAATGAAAATAAATCGACCCTATTAATAAAACGGCTCACTAACAATTAATTGATTTAATATGATGAGGCATTAGAACCCTTACGCAAGGTTAAAGATTTTCTTTTTGAATAGTCTAAAGGTGATTACAATGTAGTATCTATCCATAAATATTCTTAACTCTTTGACAATGCACACACACTTTGCAGACATTGCGATTGAACATGTCTCAAACATCATCCGTTTTTTCTACTGAGACCACTAGTTGGGTTCAAGTAAGGTTGAAGATTTAACTATAGTGTTGCAAATGTATTAAATTGAGTTTGAGTCGTCTTCATAATGAGTCTTTGCAACCTTCGATCCAAATTAATCAACCAGTAAACTAAATATCAGTAGTTATACCAAATAGTAAGTCTCGGGATAAGTTAACCTATGCATAATCTTATTTACCTTCAAGCAGGAAGTCATGGCTGCAAATTCTCCCCCGTCATCCGTCTGAAATACTGGTAGACTTAGAAAATCTATATTACAGTGTCAATTATTTTAAAATGATGTTAATAATTTTAAACGTTGTTAATTTTATTTTCATAAAAAAATTAAAAATATAATGTGAATAAAATTACAAGATAATACAACTAAATTATAAAGATCTGTAGAATAATTAAATCGGAGAATAATAATAAAATTTACAATTTACGGAAGCCCAATACATAAATTAATAATAAAGCTTGACTTTACTGATCCAAAGACTAATTTAAAAGAAGATCGGAAATTTAAAATTAAAAAAAATTGAATAATTTAAATGTGATTATAAGGTAGTATCTGTTAATAATATTTTTAACCCTTTGACAATTCACAAACGCGATTGAACTCGAATTTCTTATGATAAACATCAACCGTTTTTCTACTAGGACCATATGTTGGGATCAAAATCTGAAAATAAATGTAATTATATTAAAGTAAAAAGTTTAAATGGCTTAAATGAAAAATAGGTTCCTAAAGTAGGACTGTTTTGGGGAATAATGCAAACCCAAATAATATTTTGGGTTTTGAGGCACATTTGGGTATATTTTAAAATTTACAGCAAATTCTACGGTGCAGGGTGAAGTCGCCACCTGCAGATGGCAACTTGTGTGAAGACGCTATCTGCAGGGGGCGACTTCTCCTTGATTTGTAATAGTTTAATATTTTTCTTTATCGATTCAAGACAAAATCAGGGTGAAGTCGCCACTTGCAGATAGCGTCTTCACCCAAGTCGCCATCTGCAGGTGGCGACTTCACCCTGCACTGTAGAATTTGTCGTTTATTCTAAAATATACCCAAAGATGCTTTATTTTTCCAAATATTCAATTCAGTTGGATTATATATCCAACGAAGCCCCCAAAGTATGCCTTTTTTGAACTTTAGGTGCTTAAAGTATTTTTTGTATAAATAGGTGCCCAAAGTTTTAAAAGTTATAATTTTAGGTGCCCAAAAGTTCAAAAGTTATAATTTTAGTGCCCGAAGTATTTTTTTTTGTAAAAATAGGTGCCCAAAATTTCCGAATGGCATGTCACGTGTCAAACATTGATTAGTTAAAAAAATCTAACACCCATTAACAATCAGGCACTTAAAATTATAACTTTTGAAACTTTGGACACTTATTTTACAAAAAATAATTTAAACACCTAAAATTCAAAAAAGACATATTTTAGGCGCCTATTTTTCATTTAAGCCCGTCTAAATCTATAATTTATAGATAACTGCATCATATGGAAATGGCCCACCGTTGGTTGGATGAGTCCACCTCAAAGCCTTTGCATGAACACCTCAAACAGTTGTAAACTTTAGTTTTTGCCAAATCAAATGGGTTGTAAAAGAGAAAAGGAAATGAAAAGGAATAAAAGTTTAAGCAAAATATTGGACCACCATAAAATGCTATGCATTAACATTTCACAACAAATATTTGGGTTACCTGTCCTAGAATTCTTGAAATTAATGTAAAAAAAATTCCAAATCTCCCAATTTATTTATTTTCTCAAAAATCAAAAGAAAAATAAATGTTTCTCAAATATTTTAAAATGTTAGGAGGGATTAAAGACCAAATAAGTATTTATATCTAAACCAACAACTAATTAGTCTAGTAGGATGAGACACTAGATCCCTTAAGTAATGTCAAAGGTTCGAATCTTGGCGTTGTGAATGAAGCAAATTGGGTTAGGAGGATCGTCCCCATAGCGGGCATCCGCAGTGCCCGATCTGAATTAGTCAGCCAATGAGTTGAATACCGATGGTTAAACCAAAAAAAATATTTACATCTAAAAATTGAGAGCGGCAAAGACCTTGTTTAATTAATATGTAAACTAAAAATGATCTAAAATATCATTATACCAAAAAATATGGGAGGGACAGTTACCGCTTCCAGCCCAATAGTGGCTTTGTCCCTGGTCTAGTGAGATTGAGACCCAAGTCCCTTAAGCAAGTTAAAAGTTTGATTCTTGGTGTTATTAATGGAGCAAACTGAATTGTGAGAGACGCTTCTACAATAAGTCTTTTCCAATACTCAATTCAGATTAGTCTATCGAATATCAATATTTATAAAAAAAAATATTATGGATTATAATGTCAAGGGTAGTGTCGGTGTTTTTTTGCAAAAGAGAAACATTATTAGTCTGTAATCATTATATTCATCAATGGCAATTATTTAGTTTTCAATTTTAGGAGCCTCTTTGGCTTTTTGCTACCTAATTAGCTTTCAATTTTAGGTGCTTGGAATTACAATGAAAAGGGAAATGCTTTGATCTAAAGAATCACGTAATATTGTTTGATTTAGTTTTTTCAAAATTGAAAAATAAATCAAATCATAAATTAATTTTAGATTGGGAAGTGGATCTATTCGATTAAAATATAAAAATAGAATAAACAATCGAACTTAAACTATTGACCTTATAAAAATAAAATATATATGAACAGATGCTATCTTGTAATCAATTTTAGACTATTAAAAAACTGACCTTATATTATGCACACACAAAATAACCAAACCAAAATTATTTGATTTGGTTTGGTTAGTTTAGTTTTGTAATGTATTAGCTTTATTTTTACTTTTTTTAGTACAAATACAATCATACTTATTGACAATTATAAAGCCAATTCATTACAAAATTATTGTTAATGGGTTGGTACACGTGGTAAGCAGTTTGGTATTGCTTAAGCAAGTTACGATTTCGAAACCTTGTGTATGCAAAAAAATCTTTTAAAAAAGTGAAATTTAGTTATCAAATCTATAATTAAATGACATTAGTGTAATTTACCTATAAAATGGAGGAGACGAGAAGTTTTGGCCTGAATTTTTTTAGGCTGTATTGGTGGCCCTAGTTTGCTAGACATTTGCTTTTGGTTGGTGTTCTCAAGAGACTTATGAAAGTTGTGGCCTATGAATAATTAAAGGCAATGGTGCCTGTCTTTTGAAGGAAACCACTTTAATGGGATGACTTATTGCTTTGCTTTACAACTCCAACCTACATGGAAAATGAGATTAATTAAAGTTCACGGGTTCGAATTCTGATGTGAATGAAGTAAATTGAGTTTGGAGGGTCGCCCCCATAATGATATCTGTAGTACCCGATCTAGATTAATCAGCCAATGAATTGAATACTGATTGTTAAACAAAAAAAAACTATATTTTTATAAGAAAAAAATTGTTCGGGATTGAACACAAAATTTAATGTCAATTAAATTTAAAGTCATATATGTTGTCATTATACCATAGGTTTGTGTAGCGATGTCCCTCTCGCTAAAAAAACAAAGGTTTTGAGGTGTTAGTTGTCTTTCGGGTATTAAAATATTTATTCTGTGGGGGTTTTAAAAAACCGCGTTTTATTTAGAAATTGGAGTCGCCACCGGCCACTTAGGTAGGCCGGACACCATAAAACCAGAGATTCAAAAACTTTGGGTTCGGGAGTCGGTTACGGATGGGGAAGGATTAGCACCCCACACCGCCCAAAATTGGTACTTTAATAATTACCGCTTTATTAATATTAGATTTTCTGGATTAAAGTGACGATTAATTTAAAATTTGGTTATAAGTGCGAGTAAATTTTAAATGGCCTCATTATCCGAGAGTAGACGCCTAACCACCATCACTACGCCTGATACTGGCCCCGTTTACGCTCGGATAAAAGGGCACCGCATTGACAATTTATATTCCATTATGCAACCTTAGCAAATAAAACATTATAAACAGATATTTACAAATACGTGGGATTAAAAACGTAAAAGCATAAATATAATATTATTAAAATGCAAAATGTATGGACAAAAGCAATATAACATGTCCTAACAATAAAACAAAAATATAAATATAAACGTGCAACAAAGACATGCTTCCAAAAACTAAATTAATTAAATCTAACATGCTTAAACACATAAAGAAAACACCAATGCAAGAATATGCATGACATATACATATGACAAAGTGTGGTACTAAATCAACAAAATAATATGTAAACATAAAAACTAGAATTCAATATGTAACACAAAATATGTATACACAATATAAACACGTTAAGACAAAATTAACAAATTTTCGTACTAACATGTAACCTAGGAAACAAGGAAAACATAAAGAAACTAACACTTATTTTATCACAACCAAACTAAACTAAACATACGATAATACAAAAGAATATATGAATAAACATGACTAAAACATATAAAAACATAAAGAAAGAAATGGACGTAAAAAACGAACATGATAATAATTAATATGTAACATACTATGCAAAACAAATAAAAAACATACTAACATACGAACGTGGTATGCAAATTAAATTAAACACAACATGTAAAATGAACACGTATATAATACGAACAAATAAAATGAACAAAACCCATGACAAAACACAAGATAGATATGGTATAGACACAACATGTAGATGAATATGATGCAACATAACATGTAAAAAATAGAGGACACAAAGACACAAAAAACGTCAGAGGGACTAAAATAAAAAATAAATGAAATCCGAAAACAGAATTTAAAACAACCAAAGACGTAATTAGGGGTTTAATTAAAAACTGAATTAAACTCTTAATGACCTATTGTGTAATATAACCAAGGGGCACACTCAAAATGAAAATTTTAAAAACACGGTGGGACTGAGTATGCAATTTCCCCTTTAAAAAACTAATTTCGTTTAATTTAATGACTAAATTAAAAGCTTTCGAAAAGCCAGAGGGACCAGACTTGTAAATGTACCAAGGGGCAGGCTCCAGATGAAAAATTGAAAAACGCGAAGCCCCTTATGTGGTAATTAAACCATTTTTAAAAACTAAAACGCCTATAAAAAGGCTATATCATATTCCTTTTCTTCCTTTTGGCCATTTTTGGTTCAAACCCTAAAATAAACACCTCATTTCTTCTATTTTTTAAAACCTCAACAATCCCAAATTCAACCGATTTGGGATAAACCCAGATTCCGATAAGGCGCCGCCACATTGGCCGCCGTCCAACACTGCATGCAGCCGTTCACCGGCGGAGAAGAAACAAAAAAAACTCCAAAACGGCTCATTTTTCATTTTAAAAACCAAACCCGGTCCCATTTTTTGTCAAAACAAGCCCTATTTGTTTTAGATCTAAAAGAAACGAAACCCAAAATGTTTTTTTTTTAAAAAAACTCATTTTAAAAGAAACCAAGACGAACTACCCCCTTTTGACGCCGCCATCTCACTCCGATTCACCCATGCAAGGGCTTCTCACCGAAGAAGGGAGCGGACGGTGAAGGTAAACGCTCACCCTTTTTTTATTTTTTGGTTGCAAAAAAATGGAGATGCATGTAAGAGAAAAGGAACAAGGGATTACCACGAACCCTTTTTTTGTCTTTTTTTTTTTCAAAACTGGTAACTTACAGACTTTTGCTTTTGTTTTTATACACATACATTTTCTCTGAATTTTTTGGTAGAAACAAGCATGTATTACATGTCTTTCTTGTTTGATTCAGTACTAATAATCTATTTTGTTTATCTGACAAATCTGCACGGTGGTTGAGCCGGTGGTACGGTGGCAGAGGGAGCATGGTGGTGTATGGTGGCAGTGTGGGGGAGATGTCCGTTCGGCCAGAAGGGATCCTGGCCATTCGATTAGATCCGATCCATCAGTCAGGATTTCTCGATGTTTGAACAGCCAGGATTCAATCTTGAAGCTGAGAAGACTGCATCAGATTATGACGCGTGGCTCACGGGAAGCGGCCAGTCTCGCGCGTGCGTTGCACGCCCGAGTGAGAAGTGCAGAGTCCCCTCGGGTACATCACACGTGCGCCAGCTGTATTGGCTCCTTCTGATCTTGGCCATTGGATAACTTCTAATCCAACGGCTTGGATGACGACGGCTGCAACAGATGAAAAGGGTGTTAGATATGATTCTAGGGTTTTTTTTGGTTTGGGCCGATTTGGCCTTGTAATATATTTTGGGTCTGTAATACATATTGGACTGGACTATTATAAAATATTTGGGTTTTATGTTTTGGATTTTATTTTACATTAGTCCAATAATATTAATAATAATACGATAGTACATACATACGTACACGTGCACACTCACATACGTGTAACATACGAATACACGTGCAAACATTAATTAATGTAACATACTAATATACATGCATATAATCATACACGTAATGTACACATACAAACAATGTATACATAAAACATAAACACGTATGACAAAAATATACTATAATAAATATTAACACATACATAATATGTATAATATGCATGCACTTACACGCATCACACATATTTCATACACACGTTAATCACATATAATATACATACATACAATAATTATTAAACTAACACAATACTTATACACCGGATAAAAATGAGTGATTACAGTTTGATGGACTTAAAAACTATGAATCTTGATACTCTACTTTGCCATAAAATGTATTTTATTTTAAATTCAAAAAGTTGGTACAATGATTTTGATTTTATTATTTTTTACAAAATATATTCAAATTTGATTGATTCATAAAATATCATACGTTAGGCAAATGAAAATGTTAATTTTTTTAACATAATGCTTAAAACAACCCATAAATCCTCTTCAATCTTTAAATTAGAGGTTAGTACATTTTTAAGTATATTTGAATACATAATTTCATGAATGTGACAATAAACAATTATATTAGCTGAATTAAGACTAAAAATGTTATTCAAAAATCGATAAAATTAAAAGTATTATATGCATTTTATTTGTGGGCAAAGAGAATCCATTGAGCCGTCCAAGTAGTTAAGAGTATGAATATGATGCTCCCCTTTAAGTAACGTAATCTGCAAGTCTGCGTGAATTCATTCAGATAAGAAATCAGATTAAAATATTATTTTATAACGAGATTAGAGTGTAAAAAAATAAAATTAACAATGAAGCACATCTCATGTATACACACACTTGGTATTAAATAGACTATATGTTAGATGAATAGCATGTGAATTAGTGTACGGGCATCATTTAAAAAGGCTTTTGGTATATATATATATAATAAGTTGATATTAATTTATATTGGGCTGCTCAATAGCTCCATCCTACTTCACTTCCATGTATATATATATAATAAGCTGATATTAATTTATTTGTTATAAAATAATCAAATTTTTTATATGTTTTAGAATTTTTTTTATAATTTATCTATGTATTTCTATTAAAAATTTATTTTCGCCCCTTAAAATTTTATAAGTTTACCGCTCCTAAAATTTTATAAGTTCGCTCCTCCTGATATAAAGTCGTGCGTCCATCTCTAGTGAGGAGGTCAAGGAAGAGAAAGGTATTATATTTCAAATCGGTGATAATTTGACAATAGAGATGGAATATTAGACCAAGATAATATCGGAACTTTAATTTGAATTTCGTCATTCCAAGAAAATTCAAATCAATAAGAAGAAAAACAAAAAAATGAACCATTTTATTATCAATTACGTCACAAATGATGGCCGACAACAGTCGATAAAACAATAAAAAGGAATCCATTTGTTTTAAATACATTCTCAACAAAGTGTCACTTAAACTTAATTCCTCGCTAGTTACAGATGTTCTATCATACAATATTTCTTAATTATTTTTTCGTTTAAATAATCTTCGCTGATTAATTAAACACACCGATAAAACAATTAGAGATGGCCATTTGACCCATACCCGATGAGTTTTGACCTGACCCGATCCGACCCTATAGGGTCGGTTTTTTAAATAAAATTTTGAGTTCAGGTCTGATTTTTTAGGATAAGGTCGGGTCGGGTTTAGGTTTAAGGTGAAAAATACCCTACTCGACCCTACCCAAAATAATAGTTTAATTTTCTTCTAAATGTTTATGTATAATTACTACAATGCCCATCTCTTTATATACATATATATTTCAATTATCTCTCTATTTTGTCTAATAAAATAAAATAATTATTATAATGTTCCCTCTATATTTGTATTTTTTTCATTTAACTCACTATTTTATTGAATAGTAATAAAAATGATAATTTTTTATTTATGTCGAGTCGAGTTGGGTTCGGATTTTTACTCTAAAATTCGGGTTCGGGTCAAGTGAAACATCAGAAAATACCGGGTCAAATCAAGTTTGGATAAAGGTGTTAAATTTTTGAGTCGATTGTGAATCGACCGAAAACCCGATCCATGGCCATCCCTAAAAACAATAAACAAAACCCTCAAAATGAACAAGGCCATGTTTTTCAACAAACGAATTTGTGCTAAATACAATAATGCAATAATAAGATCTCTTTCAATATTTTTGATCTTATCCATATTTATCTTCTTCAAAAGTGGAAATAATCTTCAATTAAAAACAAAACTGAAGATTTTATTAGTCAAAGACCTCATTTTTAATAAGCAAACTCCTAATGAAGCAGGCACAGGTTATTAAGTTTCCAAATTCACGTAGATTCTTAAATATTATTTCCATTTTAATATTTTGGAAATTTTGTTCATAGACTAAAATCAATAAGTTACTTTGAATAAAAATGCTAATTAAAACACTTAAAAGTTGTACCTGAACATGGTTCATAAAGGGACCAGATCCCTTGACAAAATATGATATTCGAATTTTAATGTCGTAAATAGAGTAAATTGATTAAGAGGGTCACCCTTGTAATACACATTTATAGTATTAGATCTGAATTGATCAGCCAATAAATTGAATACCAATAATATTTTAATTTAAAATTAGGGTAAATTATGTAAATTATCACTAAATTGTACTTCCAAATCTATTTTAGATACTAAAGTTTCAAAATGTTTAATTCACTCACTGAAGTTTAGATATTAAACGTTTTTTTATCACTCCTTTGTTAACTTCTTGACAACGTTATGACGTAGACGTCATCCACCATTCATCGTCGTCGGACGTCACCGTTGAAGGCCATAGATGGTGGTCGTTCGGTTCTAAATTTCACCATTCGTTTCATCTCGGTCCCTGTATTTAAATCTAACCTCCATATCACTAGAAAGTTCCTCAAGCCTACGAAACGGGCAAAATCTTTTGATTTCTCTCTCGTCGATCTCCTTCCTCCATCATCGATGAAACTCGCTTCTCAGTATATTGCTTTCCTCGTATTGATGAAGTTTTCTATTGTTCGGATCTTGGAAAAGTACCTCGTTCGTTGGTAAATGAACGTCGTCTAAAAGTTAATGGAAGAGTGACAAAAAATGTTTCATTTATAAACTTCAGTAAATAAATTGAAGTTTTAAAACTTTAATGACCAAAATAAAATTGAGAATAAAGTTCAGTGATGATTTACGTAATTTACCCTTAAAATTATCTAAGATACACAACTTTACACATCAATATCATATTTAATGCAGAAAATAATGAAAGAACATGAATGGTATGCTACTCTGGGGACTAATTTAAAATATAGAATATTCAAAGGGGGTTTAGTGCAAATAACCCAATTTGAAATTTTCAATCATATCCAACAAACGAATTCACACCACCAAAAAAGCATTAAGCTTGGTTTTCTCACCACACTCAAAACAAAAACCCTTTTCCTCCACCAAACTTGAAAGTTGAAACCCAGAAAAAAGAAAGAAAAATAACAACTAATGGAAGAGAAGAAAAAGAACAACAAGAAGCAAAAACACCAGCACCCAAATGATCAAACAACAAAACCACCAGCAGCAGAGCTCTCATTCAAGCCAAGCTCCGATGTAAAAGGCCTAAGATTCGGCGGTCAGTTCATCGTGAAATCCTTCACAATCCGGCGAGCAAAGCCACCGGAGCTCCTCAAACTCCTCGATTTCCCACCATTTTCAAACAAGGTACCTTTCCCTTCCACGACGGCGTTTCTACCGACCAACTTCACGATCTTAGCTCACCAAGCTTGGCACACACTCACTATGGGTCTCGGCACCAAGAAATCGAAGGTCCTTCTATTCGTTTTCGAAACGGAAACCATGAAGGTCGCCGTCGATAGGGTTTGGCCGACCGAGATCCCGCTCGGGGAAGTTAACAAGAAGCTCATAAGGGGACTAAAAGGGTGCGAAATGGCGAGGTTTAAGTTCAGGAAAGGGTGCTTAACGTTCTATGTTTATGCTGTTAGAGGTAATGGAAATCTGGGTTTTTGTTGTGCTGATGACCTGAGAATTATTTTGCAATCTGTTGTTGAACTTAAAGATTTCTTGGATCATACTTCCATGCTTGCCATGCCTAACCAGAGAAGCATTAATTACAATCATCCTGTTGCAATGGCGCACTGACTTTTCTTCTTTTTTTGATTCTTGATCTGTTTTTCTTTAGATGAATTGGTTTATTTGTTGGAATATCTTTGTTCATGTTAATCTTTTCTTTTCTTGAACAAATTTGTAGTATGAATAAATTTGCAGTAGCTTATAGTATTTTTTTTTCTGGGGAAATTCCATATTCTGTTTAGGTCAAATTGTGGTTTGATCCTTTTTTAGTTCTTTGATTTTTAATTTTTACTTTATTTTAACATAATTTATTTTTTATATTTTGATTAAAATGTCAATTTGGCATCAATGTCAACTAAAATATAAATATTAAAATTTATTTGTTTGTAACCATTAGAAAGTATAAAAATTAAATATCAAATTTAAATATAATAGGGATCAAATCCATAACATAACCATTAAAATTCTTTTATTGCACAAAATTACTATACATGCTTTTAGCATGCTTGAAATATACTTCAAGTCTATGGATTTTTTTTACATTTAGATTTAGATTTTTTTAACTTATATTTATAAGGATTTATTCTATTGACTATTTGAGATTTAAAATTTAAATTCAATTATTAATATTTTAAACATATCTTATTATTTTTTTCTAAATTAGAGGATATTAATTTAACAGTCTTGTAATAAAAAAATTAATGTTGATATATTTAAGAAAAGAATTTTAATTGTTTTAATAATAAATTAAAATTTAAAATTGAGATATAATATATTAAAGTTTTAGAAAATAAAATAAGAAGAAAAAATTACATTTCAAACTTAAATTATATTTTAACATTTTAATATTTGAAAAATGATAGAAACAATGAAAAAGCAAAAGTATTTGTTTATCAATATTCGTAGTAAGATAAAATATTAGATTCTTTAAGTAAGGCTAGAAGTCAAATTTTAATATATGGTGCAGATTAAGTTAGGATGATTATCCTCATCATGGTAGAAGCCAGGAATTTTAATTTGGGGGTTAAAATTTTAATTTTTTAGGAAGAATTTTTTTAATCTAAAAACAAACAATAAGTGTTAATTTTCTTTTTAAAATGTGTTAAATTTTTTAAAGAGTGTCAATATTCATTTAAAATTATATTAATTTTATTTTTAACATTATTAAATATTAAATTTATAGAGAAAAATTTCTCTTAAAATTTGGGTGTTATGTGACCCCTCTTTAGCTAAGGTAGTTTCGTTTTTAATTTTCATAATAGACCTTTGCAGTATACAATTTAAAATTGTTAATGTATTAGATATCATTATTAAAAAAATCTATGTAGATTGAAAAAATCATGGGTAAATGCGTCCAAAACTTGGCCTGAGCCTGAATAACGATTGTGAATTTCTTGGAAATTGTGCTCTGTAAATGAAACCCGTGAAACCAATCGCCTGAGCACCCTGCCGTGCGGTGCCGCCCTGTCCCCCAACACCGTCAGGGCTGCAAATTGGTTGGTTTTGCAGAATTTAATGAAGGGAAGGTGCATGAATTTACAGCTTTTATGGTCATAATGATGGCAAATAGCCAAACATTATTAAGTTTTATTCCTTGAGGAAATAATAATAATTAGAAAATATATTTGGTTAGTTGATTAAATTGTTTATTTTTACTCTTTATATTATCTATTATTCTTTATATAAAATTATAATTTGTTAAAAAATAATAATAATAAAGATAAATAAAATAAATTATTATTGTATTTTTATGACACTTTTATTTTGGTTATTAAACTCTTAAAACTTACGTTATAGTTACTAAATTTTTAGTTTGCATTTAGTAAGGCCTCTCCTATAAATTTTCGTTAAAAATATTGATATGACACGTTAATTTTCCTCCTTCCTCTCTCTTATTTTTTGTCAATATTTTTTATCAAAAGAAGAGAGGAAAAAGAAAAATAATATTTTTTGTCAATATTCTTAACAGAAATTAACGAAAAAGATTTTATTAAAAATAAATTAAAAATTTAGTGGTTAAAACATAGATTTTAAAAATTCGATGATTAAAATAAAAATGTCTTAAAAGTGAATGACCAATCTCTCCCCCTAATAAGAAAGGGTGCATGGCCAACCTCTCAACCTTTAGCCTTTATGGTCCATAAAAGTGAATGAAAAGGAGAAAAGAAACTTCCTTTTTTTACTTTTGCCATAATTTCTTAGGGTAAACACAATCTTTGACTATAAAATTATTTTTTTACAAAAATATTATTAATATTATTATTTTTATTTTAATCATTGATCATTAAAAATTTAATGGTGATGTTGGCGTAACATTTTTATTTTCACGTGTCATTACTATATTAGTTAAATTATTAAAAAATTATATGTTGACTGCTCAAGATAAGAGAGAAAATGACGTGAAGAATAAAAAGTAAAACACACTATGTTAATATTACATTAAATTTTTAATTATAAATAATTAAAATAAAAAATAACGTTAGTGACAAACACTCTTATAAATAAAATTAGTTTGGTGATCAAAATAAAAAAAATAAAAATAACTTGCTGATCAATGGCATTATTTATTCCATTTTTATTATGATTTTATCATATCATAAACAATTTCAATATTAATTAATTAATTAATATTATTGTTATTATAATAATTTAAATATTATGAATTTAAATGTATTTGAATATAAAATTGCTTTTACCTTTATGATACATAAAAGTGTACAACTTCTTCTTTCTTTTCATAACTTGTTTTGTGAATTTAATCATGTTGAAATATAATTGTAAGAAACATAATCTTTTAGTATATGTTGTGATCTCATTATCGTATATGAACATTTTTCTTAGTTCTTTGATAACAAACATATAAATAATCTATTCAAACTCGAATTTTTTAATCTAACAACATTTCTTTTTTACTGGTATCACTCGAACATTTTAACCGTACAAGTGTATAGATCATTATGTGATAAGAAAAAATGGTTAAATTCTGTCATTAATTTATGTATTATGTATACCGTGCAGATTTTATTCGTGTATTTTAATTTGATCGATTCTAGTAGATATTTTTTTAAAAAAAAAAATTGAAATTAGTTTATGGTCCAAATAATACATGAATATAATAAGGTAATTTGATTTAAGAGATTTTACTGCTATTATTTAGGTAAAGACTAAAATCTCAAATTTGAAAAAGCATATGAATATAAGGTAAACCGGGCCGAACTGAAACCTCCAAGGCCTAGTCTATCAGGAGCAAACAAATTGGAAGAAAAACCACCATGGGGATTGAACCTACGAAAACAAGGTTAAGAGCCTTGTGCTCTACCGACCGAGCTAGACGGGCTTTGACATCGCCGTCCATTATAGGCTTTTAAAACTGTAAACCACTGAATTTAAAATTTCACTACTGTTTCGGAGAATAGCTGGAAAATAAACTATTAAATCTTCGCAGCTGCCTGCAACTGCAACATTAAAAAGCTTGAAAGAAATGGGGTTTCATTGACTATTGAGAGTTTTATGCTTTCCTGCTCCTGCATGGTAACAATCGTGTTAAGATATTTGTTTTGATATAATAATTGAAAAATAGTTTTGGATTAAATTGAAAAGAATTCAAAAATATTTTTAAGTCCAAACAACTTGAAAATAAGCTTGAAAAGTTTTTGAAAGGTTTTGAAAATGTTTTAAATGTTTTAAAGTAGCCAAACTAACATTTTAAGTACAGGCGTACCGATACGGTATACCTCGTATCGTATCGGTACGGTTCAAGGGTTTCAACTACAATGATTTTCCAGAACCGAAAAACCGTACCGATACGAGTAGGGTCGTACCAATACGTAAGTACGCGTACCGATCCTATTTTAACTACCCCCAACGGCTATTTCCTAACGATCTTTCAAATTGCAGAGCGTACTGAAACAGACCAACCCGTACCGATACGGTTTGCCAAACAAACCAAGGCGCACCGATACGGTTAGCAAACAGACCAAGGTGTTTCGATCGGTTAGCAAGACTGAGCACAACGGCTAGTAGCTGTACCGATACAAGTTCACTCGTACCGATACGGTTAGGCAGTTAAGAGCTTAACAGCTAGTTTCCAATAAGGGCGTATCGATACGGGTAACCTGTGTATCGATACGGACAGCTGCAAAACTGCATTTATTGCGGGAAATAAAGGCTCCAATTCAATCCCAACGGTCTCCAACGGCTATAAACTCAATTGAGAGTATTTAAGGACCCTTCAAGCTTCAACAATAACTAATGCTTCTATTGTCAACAACATTATGATGCCAAACTTGTCTTACAACTTAAATTCTCATTCTTTATTTAGACAACACTTGTGAGCTTAATTGTCAATGTATGCTCAAGTGTTTTAGGTTTGAGTGAGTGCTTAAAAGAGTGCAAACATCTATCTTGTAGAGAGGATTCTTTGTTTGCCTTATTTCTTTGTTTGAGAGGATTCCCAAAGCTTGGGTTGTAAGTTTTGGATGCTAGACTTGGTAATTGAGTCTAGGTTGTAAAGGTTGCCTCCTAAGCCTTGTTAAAAAGGGAAGAAATCTTAGTGGATTTGGGAAATCCTTAGTGGGAAGCTAAGGTAGTGAATGTAGAGCTTGTTAGAAGCTTAAACCACTATAAATTATTGTGTCCATTGTCTATCTTTTTACTTCCCACCATTAACACCCAAAATCGACTTCTCCACCACTTGGCAAGCATATCGGTTGAAGGAATTCGAGCCCAACAATTGGTATCAGGGTGAGGCTCAATCGAGAATGTTTAACCACCTATTGAGGCGATCCGACAAGCTCGACCAACAAACAAGTCAACCGACTTCCATGGCGTTATCCATCGACAAACCGCCCTTCTTCAACGGTGATAACTATGCTTCTTGGAAGCATATAATGATGTTCTTCATGAAAAGCAAAGACTACCGTCTTTTAGACATAGTTGAAAATGGACCGTTCGTGCCAAATCGGAGAAAGGCGGAATGGAGCGCGGGAGATCGTAAGAAGATGGAGCACAATTACAAGGCCATACACATTATATTTTGTGCATTAAGCCCAGAAGAATATGCGAAAGTATCTTCTTGTGAGAGTGCCAAAGAGTTATGGGACAAATTTTAAGCAATCCATGAAGGGACAAATGAGGTGAAGGAGACAAAAATTGGTATACTCAACCTCGAATACGAAAACTTCAAGAAGGACCCATATGAAGACATCAAGAGCATGTTTGACCGGTTCTCTATAATCGTCAATCAACTCAAAAGTCTTGGAGAAGAGATTATGAAAGAAAAGCTTGTTCGAAAGTTGATTTATTCACTTCCCGAATCATGTGAGAGCAAGAAGATGACCATTATTGAAGTCAAAGACTTGAAGAAGCTCAAGCTTGAAGAGCTCATAGGGTCTATTCTCACCCATGAGATGATGTCTCTACCCTTGAAGAGGGAGAATGAGAAGATAATCCAAGAGCAAGGGATCGATGTCAACATCATTGCTCTACAATCCTCCACAAGTCACCAAGAAGAATCAAGTGAGGAGGAAAGTGAAGATGAAGAGATGGCCTATCTCTTCAAGGAATTGGCCTGATTCATGAAGATCAACAAAGAAGAATCCAAGCATGAATCGAAGAAGAAGATGGTGGATTCCCCCAAGTGCTCGAAATGCAAGAAGACGAGGCACACCAAATCTGATTGCCCTCGCTTCAACACGAAGGGATCATCATCAAATAAAGTATATGTGGCTACATGGAGTGATGAAGACTCCACCGATGAAGATGAGATAGCCCACCTATGCATGATGGCCCTCCAAGAGGATGAGGTAACCTCTAACTCATCTATTTCTAATTTTTATACTTTTGATGAGTTGCAAGATGCCTATGACCAATTGGTTTTTGAGTTTAAAGCCTCATTTTCTAAGAACAAAAAGTTGATTTCAAAATTGAAAAATGAAAATGATTTGCTTGTGAAAACCAATTTGGAATTTGAAGCAAAATTAAAGGACTTTGAACTTAAAGTTTTGAATTTACAAAATTTGCTTCAAAAGAAAGAAAAAGATCATCAAATTGAAATAAATGATCTTAAGAAAGAAAAAGATTTGATTTTCAAAGAGCTTGAAAAGAAAAACAATTTAGGAAAATCAAATTTTTATCAAAGACAATCTAGTGCCCCTTGATTTTTGAATGGAAAAGTTTTTAGAAGTATTTGGGTCCCAAAAGGATTAATTACTTCAACCAAAAAGAATGAAATTGAAAAATAGATTCCTAAGGGGAGTAAATTATGTGCTACTAATGCCTATGGATCCAAAGCAATTTGGATACCAAAAATCAAGTGATTGTCTTTTGTAGGTGTGATGGAGCTTTGATCAACAAGTGATAAAATTAAGGGGGAGCTCTATACACACAAGGAGGAACACTTGAAGAAGGAAGGCTTCAAATCCTACCTTTTGTTCAAGTGGTAAAAATTAGTTGAATTTTATTTTAGTTTGATTTATTTATTTTAATTTAACTAGTTTATCATTTATTTGTTGGACAAACATTTGAATGCTGCTTGAGTAAGGGGGAGCCAATTTTAAAACAAAACTTATTTTTGTCAATTTTTTCCTTTGAAACTCTCCATTGTTATGAACTTTAAAGTTTTTCAAACTTTGGTTTGAACCATTTTTGATATAACAAAAAGGGGGAGAATGTTTTGAAAATTTGAATTTTCAAATGAATAAGGGGGAGCTTATAAGATTTCCATCATTAAATCTCGTATTCAAATCTTATTTTTACTAAGGGGGAGAATCTCAAAAACAAATTTTCAAGTTGGTTTTACTATATCAAAAAGGGGGAGATTGTTAGGATATTTGTTTTGATATAATAATTGAAAACATAGTTTTGGACTAAATTGAAAAAAATTAAAAAATGTTTTTAAGTCCAAACAACTTGAAAATAAGTTTCAGAAGTTCTTAAGAGGTTTTGGAAATGTTTTAAAGTAGCCAAACTAACGTTTTAAATACAGGCGTACCGATACAGTATACCCCGTATCGATACGGTTCAAGGGTTTCAACTACAGTGATTTTCCAGAACCAAAAAACCGTACCGATGCGCCCCTAGGCGTACCGATACGGGTAGGGGCGTACCGATACGTAAGTACGCGTTCCGATCCCATTTTAACTACTCTCAACGGCTATTTCCCAACGATTTTTCAAATTGCAGAGCGTACCGAAACAGACCAACCCGTACCGATACGGTTTGCCAAACAAACCAAGGCGTACCGATACGGTTAGCAAACAGACCAAGGTGTTTCGATACGGTTAGCAAGACTGAGCGCAACGGCTAGTAGCTGTACCGATAAAGGTACACGCGTACTGATACGGTTAGGCAGCTAAGAGCTTAACAACTAGTTTCCAAGAAGGGCGTATCAATACGGGTAACCCGTGTATCGATACGGGCAGCTGTAGAACTGCATTTATTGCGGGAAATAGAGGCTCCAACGGCTCCAATTCAATACCAACGGTCTCCAACGGCTAGAAACTCAATTGGGAGTATTTAAGGACCCTTCAAGCTTAAGCAATAACTAATGCTTCAATTGTCAACAACATTATGATGCCAAAATTGTCTTAGAGCTTAAATTCTCATTCTTTGTTTAGATAACACTTGTAAGCTTAATTGTCAATGTATGCTCAAGTGTTTTAGGTTTGGGTGAGTGCTTAAAAGAGTACAAACATCTATCTTGTAGAGAGGATTCTTTGTTTTTCCTTATTTCTTTGTTTGAGATGATTCCCAAAGCTTGAGTTGTAAGCTTTAGATGCTGACTTGGTAATTGAGTCTAGGTTGTAAAGGTTGCCTCCTAAGCCTTGTTAAAAGGGGAAGAAATCTTAGTGGATTTGTGAAATCCTTAGTGGGAAGCTAAGGTAGTGGATGTAGAGCTTGTTAGAAGCTTGAACCACTATAAATTATTGTGTCCATTGTCTATCTTTTTACTTCCCACCATTAACACCCAAAACCGACTTCTCTACCACTTGACAAGCATATCGGTTGAAGGAATTCGAGCCCAACAAATCGATTATGAAAGCATTGTAAAACATGGAATGCTACATTCACGTGGTGGATTACTTCTAATGCTAGACGGTTAACTTCTGTCATTAATCAATTTATTAATTAATGATTGAATTATCATTTTGGCACCTATTATTTTTCTTGAAGTAATTTAGCCCTTAACGTTTCATTTTGAGTCAAAATAGCCTCTCAGCGGATGAAAATTGTTAGCCAACCAACGGTAAATGACTTGAATAATATGACAAACCTATATGGCAGTACACGTCGCGATAGCAGTGTCATATAGGCAAATATGCTGACTTTACAGAATGACACATCAATCAAAAATTAATTTTATAAAATTGTATAAAATATAAAATATTTTTTCTTCTGACGTGTCATTCTGCCAAGTCATTTCAAGTTGTTTATCGTCAGTTGACTAACAATTTTCATCCGTAGAGGAGCCATTTTGACCCAAAATAAAACGTTAAGGGCTAAATTGCTTAAAAAAAGAATATGAGCTAAAGTGATAAATTAGTCAAACGTTAGGGGTATTTTTTAACATTATACCTCATATAAGTTATAGATTTAACTAATGCATTTTAATTTGATTATTAAAGTCAACATACTTTTAAAAAAATTAATTTTAATTTTTGATCTAAAATAACACGTGAATAATATGACTAAATTGTAGGACTTTAAATGACTAAATATGAGAATATGAATCGAATCTATCATAATATAGAAACAATAATGCAAGTTGAGTTAGCAGATTTCACCGCCATTACGCTGCCTTTTAGATTTTTTGTGTTATTTTTTTAGTCCCAATTAAGTATTTCTTTGTTTCAGATTCATTCTTTTATATATTTTATTGTATTTGTTCGTTTGCTTTTGTAATACGATTTTTTTATTTTGTGATACGTTTTTTGTTTATCTTTATAATATTCTGACATTTGTATAGTGGCTATCACGATGTAACTTCTGGTTAGAGAAGGTCGACGATTCAATATGGATAAATTTTCTTTTATGGTAGTTTGTCAATACAATCAAAATCATTAATAAAATAATCAACAAGATTTATTCTCGATCATCACTCATACATCAATATAGCGTATAGTTGAAAGAGACAAAAAGATCTTCACAAAGATTACTGAGTTTCTATAAAAGATGAATATTGTATTCAATGGAAAGATCATTTTTTTTCTTCATACCTTTTGATTTACTTATTTTAATTTTATCTCTTCAAAAATATTCTTGATGGACTAGTTCTCCAAGTTTTTTTTTTATAAATTGGGTTGAATTTATCGTATATTTCTTTTATTTTTGAATGAAATCTAATTTTTTACTCTAATTAAGAAAATCTTAAAATCTAAAAAACACACTAACTAAAAATTAATAAATTACGAAACCCATAGAATGATCGCAATAAAAAATGAAATTATTTAATTTCAAAAAATTGTCTATAAAATGTGTGTAAGATTATTAAAAAAATAAATTTATAGCCAACAACCAGTTGGTCTAGCGGGATAAGACGATAAGTCTATTAAGCAAGATCTAGAGTTCAAATCATAACTTTGTGAATGAAAAAATAAGATTGAGAAAATCATCTCATAACGACTTCTATAAATCTCGATATAGATTAGTCTACCAATTGGTCGGAGCTAGTAGTTAAACAAAAATTAAATTTATAACTTAAATTACGTATACAAATGGAAGAATTTGACCTAAAAGATTTTGTATCAATAAAATAGGGTAAAGCGGGCCAAACTGAAATTTCGAAGGCCAAGTCCATCAAGGGCAAAAAAATTTGCCCATCATTGCATTTCTTCACAAAACCTAGGAAAATGGAAGAAAAACAAAAAATGAAAACGTCCACAGTGGGGCTCAAACCAACGACCACAAGGCTAAGAGCCTTGCGCTCTACCGACCGAGCTAGACGGGCTTTGAGGTCAACACTCACTGTAATTTATAAAATATCTTAATTTTGAATATAAAATTCCAGTACCGTATAAAAGCTGAAAAACACTGTAGTAATCTTCACAGCTGCCTGCAAAATAAAAAAAAAACTTGAAAAAAATGGGGTATTCAGGAGCTCCTGACACAACCATTAGAATATCTAATGTCCAAGTAGTTGCTTTCGGCTCTCGTGCTCATCTTGTGGAGAAAAAAAGCTCTTGCTACAGACAAGTTTATTAGAAATGATGCTTGATGTTTAGTCGTGTATAATATATTGATTTTCTTGTCTGAGTTGCACATTTCTTCTACATGGATTTGTTCAATCTATGTTTGAAAATGAAATGGTACCACAACTTTTTTGAAGGGTTTTCATCTTATTGTTCTCCTATATGGATACATTCATGAATTTCTTCATGTTAGTCATCAATTTTAATGATTGTGCTCGCCCTGAGATTCCTGGATCCAAGGTAAACCTATTGAGCATACCAAACATTCTTTGCGAACTCGCCCTCATGTCCGTCGATACAGAACTTGAATGTGGAAAATTAACTCCCGATGTAGCGATTTTTCGGATCTGTCAGGCAATGACAAGCCAAAGAGAAACAATGTAGCAATTCGATAACACGAGGTTTAGAACATTCTTAGGAGAAATATTCTACTGTTGGCCGAAATCAGTTTATCCAGAATGATCTTTAACCAGTAACTAAAGATACATTAGAGAATATGACAAGGAGATATCTTCACACAAACAAAACATTCTTCCCATAGTACATAATCTTAGAGATCTAAGTATATCAGTTGAAAGAAGATGAAGGTCCCCAATCTAGGAACTTCACACACGGCCAACTCCAAGAATTCAATCTGTAAGGAAAAATGTTTCAAGGTAAGACCGGCAGCTCGACCTTAGCAAAGGAGAAGAAACTGACTCACCCGCTTTCTACGTGACCAAACTTCAAAGGGATGGCACCATGCTTTATTTCGACGGCCTCAATTTCTACTCTGGATGGTGGACTGCCCCTGTATGAGAAGACAAGTCGAGCAAAAAGTGAAATTTCTACACAAACAAATAATAAGTTTTATTCACGCGTATGTACATGTTCATTTCATGAATGCAAGGCAGTCCTAAGTCCACAAAAATCAATGCAATAAACAATGTAACCAGCGTCCAACATGCACAAGTCCAAGTAAACTTAGCATAACAGTGTGTTTATGTGTCGAACAGAAATTATGTTCAATGATAAAGGACGATAGAATAGGCCTCATAGAGTCGGGAAAGCTAGTGTATGGTAATCAACAGTCGAAGAAAAGCTCTACATAAGCTGCTTTTGTTTCAGCAGCTTCGGGAAGAAGAGCCATAATAAGATACTCAACAAAGGCAATATTATAACTTATAGAGAGAAACCATGTTTAACAAAATGCGAAGATCGTTATTAATTTCATTCATGAAAGAGGAGTGATTTTGTATTCAGTTTTCTTTAGAAAAAATCAGGAGAGTCTCAAGTTGTGAGCAAAAGAGAGAACAAAGAAATTAAGAGTTCACAAATGAATCCAGAATTAAATTGCTTCTTTACCGTGACAATTTTGCAGTAAAGCCAATACACCTCAGCCTTATGCGTCTCAGAATGCAACAAGTTCTATAATTTCTTGTACACTCGCACCATTGGCCATTTAACATCAAGGAAAAACTATCTTACGAGGGAAAAATCCAACAAAAAGACAGATATTCGATAATAAGCAATATAATCTTACCTACTCATGCATAGAATAAAACTCGGATCACCAGGAGAGGACTTTCTAAACTTGCTGTTTGGAAGATAAACATGAAAAGCCGGAGTCACTTCTGTAATCTGCATATTGTTGAACAACTCAACAATGGAATTCTTGTTTTCTTGCTCCATTTCTAGCAACTCGTTACTCTCTTGACTGCTCTTGAGTGAACAGTTTCCAGACTTGATCTTTTGACCCTTCACAGACCAAGGGATACCATGGCGCCCAGCCACATAACCGAGAGATTTCAGGTGGCTATACACCTCAAAAAGCTCCCAATTGCATCCACTCTTTCCATCTGAAAGCTTCTCATATAGTTCTTTTGGAGAAAGATATATACCATTTCCGTCTAAAACATGCAAGGCCCCTATTTCAACCAAAAACCTATAAAATTATTTCTTAAAAAATTAAAAAAAAAGAACATAAACTTTCAATAACCAAAATTCTAAGTCAAGTTGGATTTCACCCACAGAGTTTCCTCGATGGAGCAATATGTGTTGCCATTGCGAACTATCCCCATAGTCACCCACATCTTACCCTTCTTTTCAACAACCTCGGCCATAGCCAAATCATCGATCCATCGAGCCTTTGAGATATCTTTCCTGAAAACAGATACTAACTTTGACTTTCCTAAGATGTTTGCCATAAAACAAAGCAAAATAACATGCTTTCATGCAAGGTCAACTATTCTAAACAGACTGCATCTTATCAGTAGACATAAGCAAAAGTCACAAATTAATTGTCGAAGAAAACGAATTTTATTGAAAACAACAACCAGAAACAAAGAGCACCTAAATTGTAAACTGGATACGGACCCGGATGAGTAGCAATCCTCTTCATCATCGTCCGCGTTTCTGTCTTCAAGATAGACCTCATTGTCTGAACAACCTTCCCAATCTTCACTGTCCATTGTAATTACAACAGTTGCAGCAGAAGATGAAAACCTATAAACGAGAGATTAGACCACCATCAAAGCCTTAAGCGGTGGCGGAAAGTGCCACAACTGCTATTGAAAAACCTAACAATTAGGGGTGATCAATCGGTCGGTTTAGTTAAAAATTTTGAAAATTGATCTGATTGACTTCATAAATATGATAACCTAAAACCAAATCAACCTTGCTGGAAACCGAATTAACCGCGCCGACTTAACAGACAATATCATGTAAGAAAAACTGAATTTTTATGATTTTATCAACCAGATTGCTCAGATTCGCTGTAAAACAACACTTTGTTCAAATGCTTTCTTAATCAATTAAGAATAATGACTAAAGCTCTTCGCTTTTTGTTCTAATCTGTTGCTTTTAGCATACAGCTCTTCGAAAACCAAATTATAAAGGAAAACAAAATTAATATTTGCTAAGTGTTTCAAATGAGAACCATTTTATGTCAATAGAGTAACACGTGTTTCAGAGAAAGGTTGAACTTGAATTTCAAAAGGAACTTACAGCGACCGGGGAGGCGACGGGGCAACCAAGGTCCGAGCAAGCACGGGCTGACCGGCGTTGCGTTGGTTTAGTACTTAGAATCAAGGCTGTTTAGGTTTAGGAAAGCGAGTGGGGCAGAGAGTAAAGTCAATTTTAGGGGGTTAGTTTTATAATTTTGGATAAATTTATTTTAAAATATTTTCATTTTTTTTACCAATTTGATACTATCATTTCAGTTAAGTTTAACATTTATGCTAAAAAAAGAATAACTCTGAACCGTAGAGTGGTTCAAGTGGTAAAAGATGTATTTTATTTAGGTGATCCGGATTCGAGTACCATGTATACACGATATGTGTTGTTAAAGGGCTAAAAAAATTAAACAGATATTATCTTATAATCACATCAATATATTAAAAAAATTTAACTCCCCTCTACTTTAATTTAGTTAATTTTAAAAAATTTCTTCAAGTATTTTTTCCGTTAAAATTATTTTTAACAGCAACCTTTATGCCGTCGACTAATTTTTATAATTTTCAAAGTTAATTGTATATAAATAAAATTCTTCTCTCTTGATTAGAAATCGTTAACTTTTTTCAGTTTTTTTTTTTTTGCTTATTTGTTGGAACGTGCTTGAGGGAAGCCAATATGACCCTCTGATCCAATCAATGTACTTCCTCTTGGGTGGAGCCAATGCGTAGATCTCCTTCGTCATCCTGTCAGCGATGTTCGAGAACATGGTCGTACCACCCTTGAGTACGGCATTACTGTACAAGTCTTTCATGATATCCACGTTGTACTTCATTATGGAGTTGTACGTGGTCTCGTGAATGCTCGTAGCTTCCATGCCGATCAACGATGATTGGAAAAGTACTTCGGGGCATCTGAAACGCTCGACGCAGATAGTAATGATCTGACCATCGAGCAATATCCATAGCTTTTGTCTACTGACAAGCTGGTTTTGGATGTTTCTAGTTCCTGCTGGTAGTCGAGAGTAACGTACCTCACGATTTCTCGCTCGACTGTGGTGGTGTATGAATACCCACGCTCGGTCAGGATTTTGATCGAGTTCTCGGTAAGGTCACAACCAGCCAAGTCGAGACGAAGAATGGCGTGCGAGGGGGTATACCGTTCGTAAATAGGGACCGTGCGGCTAACATCATCTCCCGAGTCCATCACAATTTCTAAATCGAAACATTGATCCAAGTTACATTCTTTCGTATTTCGAAAAACAAGAGATCGTATTTTCTTTAGGCATATATTCTAAAGAAGTGTGGAGAGGTGTAATGTAGTTGTGTCGATTGACAAGACCATGTTGAATCATGGAGTCAAGAGGTTTCATGAATAATGTCAATGCTTAAAGATAATTTTTTTTTTCTTTCTATTGGAATGTATACATTTACTGAATTTGGAAGAAAAAAGGAATAATAGAATTTTTAAAGGAACAACAATGAACGAAACGGATTTGTTATTCAAGATTAATGAGAATGTTCGGATGAGATTCATTAGAATTAAGATAAAACAAGATAAGATCATGACGGCTCGTGGTTGGGAGGTTTTCAAGTTTATTAGTGTTTTCAAGATTGATAATCTTGATGTTCTCAACATGTTGAAAATGAATGCGCATCGGCGCGGGGGCCTTCCTCTATTGTTACATTTGGACGAGCTTCATCAAAGGGGTGGCGTGTTCGTTTGGAGCATGTTCGCCTAGATGATAACAAGGTGGCTGGTACTTTAGCTAAGTCTGCCACATCCGACAGTTTTGAAGTTGTTCATTACCTGACACCCCCACTTGGGATCACGATGATGCTGCAGGAGGACCTCGTTATATAGTTTGTTCGAGTCTTAGTATGTTAGTGTCTTTTTTTTGTTTGTTGTTAGTCGGGTTTTTCCTTATCAATTGATTTTTTTAATTATTACCATGTGTATTCTTTTTTTTTATTTAGGTTTAGGAAGATGAGCTTAGTAATAATTCCAATTTTCATTTAAAAAATGTTAAGATTTGATAGATTGGGGCATAGTATAATCATTTCCTTTTGATTTTTTTAATGTTCGTAATGTAACAGCTAGCTTGCTTCCATTGAATAATAAATCAACAATTATCTAAAAAGACTTAGATTCTCAACAGAGACATTGTAACCCCTAGACCCGGCTATGCGACACACTTAAATTTAAGAGGTCACATTAGGGTCACCGGAGCTACCCACAGAAAAATAGAAAAAAACTCTTAGCAATACCTTTAAAAGTATAAAATAACATTTTTGTTAAAACTATATTAAAATTTCGTTTATACAAACTAAAATTCAGAAAACAAAATACGAACTCAATCATAAAATAAATTGTGACATACATGCCCACTAATACATAGGTACCGTACTCCACGCGCAATGCCAAGGGAACTCCAAACTGATATCGGTCATAAATCTATAATCGAGTTTCTTTAACCTGCAATGGTGAAACAAAGTGAGTTTGGGAAGGCTCAGTAATACAAAACTACAAAATGATGATGTAGACAAATGCATGTAAGGTAAAACAAACACATGGTATAGTATAACACTATCACGGTGTTCCGGGTAACCACAGGTTCCAATTACGGTTCATTTTAAATTCTTATCTATCCTCCAACTGAACTCCAAATAGGCAGTTTTCCAAGACTGCATCTATAAGGCATTAACCCAGGCCCATTGGGCGTATGTGCTGAATGTAGAATATTTTACCTTAGCCGAAGCGTAGGAACCTGATACAGTAGCAGTAAGGTATTACCCTAGCCGAAGCGTAGAAACTCGTCTGAGAGCGATAATGAATTACCCTAGCCAAGCGTAGGAAACGTCTGAGAGCGAAGGTATTACCCTAACCGAAGTGTAGTAACCTGATATGGGCGAAATCATTCTAGCCGTAACTGAGGATCCGAGTACGAGTGTTAACCCTAGCCATTAGGCGATGGTACCATCCTAAGGGAATACCTTAGGTCACGGGCGTAATTACCCCAGCCGAAGCATGAGAACCGAATACAGGCGAAATTACCCTAACTGAAACTAGGAACCTAATACGGGCGGAATTAATAGCCTGATCAGGGCTGAACATTTAACACTTCATATCATAACCCAAGCACCCCAATAATCAATTCAGGCATTTCCATAGTATGCAGTAACTAACATGTATACCGATAATTCATTAGCAGGCTTTCAATCAGATAACAATAACCAGAGAAATATGTTGGACATAACGGGTATTAAGGCATAAATCATGCATAACAACGAATCATACTCAAGTTCAGAAAACAGATTATATATATATATATACATAAAATCAGGTTTAACAGTCATGCGTACATGATCAGTTTAATATAGCGTTCAAAACAGTATATAATGCAGATGTAGCACATAGGGAACACACTAAATTACCCTATTACGGCTCAAGTACAAGATAGTTGCGGAACATGTGTACTGACACTCTATAGATTTGAGTAGTTACAATATAAGATTCCTTAATAAGAAGCTCAATGAATATCAACGCCATTAAGAAGTTTAAGAACTTAATATATCAGGACCGTTTAGAAATTCAGAGTATACTATGATTCATTCATGAGTTCAGATACATCATGATGAATTCCAAGATATAAATGGATCAAGACCCTTTCAGGATTCTTGATACATCAGAAGATTCTGTACAAATTTAGTTTATAAGGGTATTTTGACCGTTTGTCTTTCAAGGGCATTTTGGTAATTTACGCAATTAGTGAAAAACATAAATTTGCGATGTCCAAAACATTTGTCGTCTTATCCACCCTTCAAACAACTTGAACCGAACAGATCTCATTATTACACTATATACCAATATTCAAATAGGTACACATATGCGCATTCGGTACTTAATACCAACGACTTATATAGCTAAAAGCTTCACCACCAATTATCTTTTAACGAGTCATGAACAGTTCAAATATACATCTATATGGTCTTCTTCCATTATTTAAGCAGCATAGGAAACATAAATAATTATATATATGGCGTCTTCAAACACGTATGAGCATTTCAGTCTTTTGAGCTCTATGGATTAATTCCAGGTTTTACAGAACGTTCACTTATTTAAATTTATAATAATATTTCAATCAATTAATTATTTAATGACATTTTAGTCATTCTGGTCCACTTTTTGTTCTTTCACCAGATTCGATTGTTTTTCGAATATTAGGGGTAAATTCGTCATTTACATATCAAGGGTATTTTTGTCCTTAACAAAAATCCAAATGTTCAGAAGCCAACTCTTTTATTAACCATAATTCATTTCTGAAGTTGACAACATTATGATTAATTCTTACCGAACTTAGAGTTCTCTCATATCGTTAGACTACTTATTTGAGTTTTTTAGGTTTTATCTGATTTATCATTCTTTTGTTCCGAAGTCCAAATGGCTTAGGCCTTTTCATCAATATACTCATTTAATGTCTTATATACCAGAACTATATACCACTATTACATAAAACATGAAGTAGGTAGAAATGTATTACCTCGACTCTGAGTTACATCGGTCGGCCTTTGAAGTGTATTCGATTGCTCACAAACAAGAATTAGTCCACCCACGTTAATTCAGATACATGGAAAAATGAATCACATCAGAAACGAGTCTTAATAACAATAATTAGATTTAATCGGAAATAATAAATGCTGAAAAAATAGTTTAACGAGTTTGAATTTAACAAAACAGGCCTCAAAAACAGACTTAGGGCATCGAAAAACTTAAAATATGACTTTTTCAGGAAAAGTTGACTTGTAGTCAATAGTCAACGCTGACTTCAGGTTAAAGGTAAAAAATGACATCACGTTGACGTCAGGTCAAAGGTCAAAGATGACGTCACACTAACGTCAGGTCGATGGTCAATGGTCAATGCCGATGTCAGCAGTCAACGCTGACGCCAGCGACCAAAGGTTTGACTCAGTCGGGTTGACTCACTAAATTGACTCGGTCAACGGGTCGGGTCAGTTCGGGTCGGTTCAAACCGGTTCAAGCAGAACCAATTCAATACAGAATCGGTTCAAGGCCGATTCACCCTGGCCACCGCCTAAGGCTGCCGAAAATCGCCTTGGTGGCGCGTGTACTCCACACGCGGCCAAAATAGCCGGAACAGAGGCCCAATATGTCCGTTTTAGCCGGATCTACACACTACCACACTCCATTAATCCAAAAACGTTTCAAACTAGCATGAAATCAACCAAATATTTCCTAACTCACCAAACACTGGTCGGATTCTGGCGAAGGACCAAACGGCGTTGGTCGAGTGATCGGCTGATATGGCTTGGCTCGCCTCGAGACGGGGAAGACAATGGTGGTTGCCAAATCACCAACGGACAAGCACGACGGCCGGAAAAAGTAATGAACGAAGGGTTTCCAAACCCTAAGGCTAACGACGCTTCCGACTTCGATTGCCGACGATCGGACGGGTGGTTTGGCGTGTGGATAAGGGGGTTTTGTTCGGACGGAGACAAGGAACACGGTGGTAGGGCCGGTGAGGGCCACGACGGCGCGGCGGTGGCAGATCTGGTGGCGGCTGGCTAAGTTGAAAAAGGGGAAAGTATTTTGGGTTGAATGGGTATTTTGGTTCGAATGAAAAACTGGTAGATGAGGGGTCAACAGGTTCTTTTATTATTTGTTACCCCAAGTCAACCATAATTCAAAAAAGAAATTTAGAAAAACACTTCACTAAGAGTTGGTAGCTCGGATTGTTGGGTGCTAGGTCACGAGTTCAAATCCTATATCTACACCTTCATTATTTTCTTTATTTTTCATTCATCTTCTTTTTTTTCATTTTCATTTCATTTTTTTCCAGGTGTTACAGACATCTTACAATATTCGAGATGTATTTATTGGTGGCAAAAAAGTAAATACATTGTCAAAGTAAATGTTGAAATTAGAACTTATATAAGACATGAGCATCTTTGATCACTCGATCGATCATTAGATTTTTCTTTCTATAAGCTTTGATGTTAGAGTTACCTACAACTTATTTTTTTCTCTCATAATCTTAGGTATCTTAAGAGATCTAACGTCTTATTCCGCTAAATCAACTGATAATTAATTTATTATCACTTAAATTTAATCATTAAATTTTTAATGGGTTGATTCATCAAATGCCCCCATATTATAGTCCAAATTATAATTTGATCTGAAACTTTAAAACATCACAGTTAAGTTTTAAAAGTATTTAACATAAATTTGGTGTTAAATATCAATTTAGATTTAATATGAAATATATTTAAAAACATGTGGATGAAATATAAACTTTGTGTACTTTCTATAAGAATAGTTTAAAGTTGACTCGCAGGGAAAAAAAGCATACAAATATCATGAAAATTTAGAGGATTATTTATTCTTTTAATCCAAAAAGTTTATATAATAAACAAAAAAGTCTAAACACATATTTCCTTTTTTAAGACAATTGATTTTCATAATAACACGTGATGTTTTATTATTAGGTAAAGTACAACAAAAGCCACTCAGTTATGGTTAAAATTATATTTGGTCGCTCAATTATTATTATGGTTACATTTGGGTCATTCGACGGTTTAAAGTTGTTAAATGTTGCTGTTTAATTGGGTAGAATGACAAATTTAGTCCTCAAAACTTTTATATTCTATCAATTTAGTCATAATTCAAAATAATTCAATAAATTTAACTCTTTATATTATAAATGAAGTATTCTAGTGTTAATGAGGGTATATAAGTGATTTGGAAGGAAAAATGACTAAATTGATATATTTTTTAAATACGAAGGGTCAAATTTATTGAATTAAGATAAAATTGATAGAGTTTAAAAGCTTTGAGGACTAAAACTATCATTTTATCCAATTAAACAACAACATTTAACGACTTTAAAGATGTAATTTAACGACTTTAAACGGTTGAGTGATCCAAATAGAGTGACCTAAATGTAATTTTTAATCATTAAATGACCAAAATGTAACATTAACCATAATTGAGTGACCACCGTTGTAGTTTACCGTTTATAATTCAATTAAGTTTCTATCTCAAGCAAAGATAGCTGTCAAAACCCTAATGGACAAACCCAATTTCACAATGTAAAGATGTTGAACTTCAACCCCCAAGATCATAAATTTAGGAACAGAAGTAGCTTACCTACTAAATTACTTCTCACAAGTTAAAGAATACTTTAATCCCAATCATTGGAGAAGTTTCACAATCATAATTTCTTCATTAAATGGAAATGGAAACTTACAAGTTATGATTTTGAAAATTGGCATGTATTTAATGAACTGAGATATATAACAAAGTTCATCGAACGAAGTAACAACCAACAGTAACAGTGTAAATAAGCAACGATTTTAATGTCGAAAATGACCAACAAGTAGTCCACTGATCCTATCTACAGGAATGGGGGCAGAATGATCCATCTTCGGGGGTACTTCGGCCTTCCATCCTTGCCGTCAAATAGCTGCAAGCGACAAGAAGAAGGTAAGCGTAAACTTTAATAGACGTCGGAATAATGAACCGCAACAGAAATGAAACGACAAGATTCCTAAACAGTTAATTTGTTACCATATACGAACTTAAAGGAGTTTATATGCAGAGAGCTTTGCCTATGCATTTGATTAACATAATGAAATAACTTGAACATATTACTCAAAGAAATATCCGATTTAGTAGTTCAAGTGGTAAAAGGAAATACCTTCTTCAATCGGCGGTGCTTTGCGAGGGCCCAATTCGTCATGATGGAAGTGGCAACTACAAGAAACACATAGCCTGCAACTGTCTGAGTAGCAATATTGAAACCCAACCATTGGTAAATCTCCGTTGTGTAATTCGCGCATGTCACGATGTTGAACAAAAAGCCACGAGGGATTTGATACCCTCCACTGCCGTCAGGACCACGTAGATTCTTCAGTATGATATGACAATAGAAGTTTGCTAGTTGACAAACCAACCCAAACCCAAAGCCAATCTTCATCTGAAGGTCGCCAACAGGTGTGTAAAGTGGGTGGTTGACGTAATAAGCAATGTACGCACCAAAGGTCCAGTAATAAGCACAATTTCTGAAGACGTTTGAGAGTGGAGATGTTGCATGGCTGAAGCGGTGGACAAAGAATGTTTCTATAATTCGTTTGAAGTAGTGGAAGCACCAGTAATATAAAGCATATGTTTGAACAGGGTGAATGGGGTGGACGACATCTTTGTATCCAAAGAACTTGTACACTGGGAAGTAGTAGAAGACAGGATAGAGGATCAATGGACCTAAGTACTCGAAGAAGAAAAGCGTTCGGTAAGACACTTGTGGACCCAAGTCCTTGAACACTACGGTTAAGCTATTCTTGTTCCCATCACAGTAGTCTTTGAGACTCTTCTTGTAGTTAAGGACGACAGGCCGCTCCCTTGATCCCGAAGGAACGGGAAGTGTTAGTCTTTGTCTCGAAGGATAGAACTTTTTAGCTGTTAATACAACACACAAGAACTCAATTAGACAGAATCTAATGACCAATCAAACTGCCTGCACCGATGCAATCAAAAACATATCTCAAGGAATGAAATGTTCACGATAAAAGTCAAAAGATCGACATACCAAGTTTACGAACCAATCAGAAAACAAACAAGAGGAAGACTTGAAACATATGATCCACTATGGATATGAACAAAAAAGAAAAAAAAGCTTCACTAACTGGAAATGTAGTGACCAAAACGAATGTCAACCTCCGTGATCTCGGCCAAGTATCGAGAAGGAAACATCGCCTTAATTCGATGTTTTCAGTCACTTGCACTACTCAAGAGTCAATAAAATTAGGAAACCATGATCCATACAAAACACAATATGAAAAACCAAAAGACATCATAACAAACATTGAATCTCTAGCTCAGCCATGGAATAGAAAGGGGGTAAAAAGAGTACCTAATTGACTCTATTTGCAAAGATTTGAAGCAGATTTACAAGAAATTCCCACAAAAAAGCAATTATTCTCCACCAATTCAGAGTTCAACACTTAATTAACAAACAGATAAAGTAATTAAGCTAATTTTAAACTAATAAGAAAAAAAACCCACTTCTCTTGTGAATTGCCTCCTGCAGATCAGCCACAGTAGCCTGCAAAAATTAAAAAGAAACACAATGAATTTCCATTCTTTCTTTTCATTTTTTTCAAACCAAACCATTAAAAACAAACAAATCACAAAAAAGAGACATACCGAGTCATTGAGCTCAAGGCCACCTTTAATGAACTCTCTCCCACTGCGAGAAACTAGAGTGACCTTCATCCTTTCTTAGACCAAAACAAAGGAAACCCAGATTTTATTACAGCAAAAGGAACAAACCCTTTGAAGCTTTAAGCTTGGAAAAGTTTGGATCTTTGAGTTCCGGAGATCTCAAAGATTAGAACTTGGAAAAAAAGAAAGTGAGAAAAGTGGTGTTGGAATTGGGATATTATAAGTGTAAATATTAAAGGCGTGTGGTTAGGGTAGGAGAGCTAACTATCTTGGCCGATGAACCAACACCGGTTCTTTAATGGCTGACCTGATTGATTGAGTGAAAGCAGGGGGACCATTTCTGGGTGTGGCTCATGGGTTTCGACGGTGGTGATCTTGACACATCATCAATCTTGTTTCGTTTCCATTTTCGTTTAGTCTGGATTACATGATGAGAGAAAGTAAGGTGATCTAGTTTTACAGATTTATCTTTAATTTGTTGGTTTGTTTATGGAGGATAATTAGAGGAGGAATTCTATAAATATTGCTTTAGATTTTTTTTAAAGTATAATATTTTTTATTTTAATTTTTAAAATATTATATTTGTTACAGTACTTTAGAAGTCGGATTTAACAAAATCTGACTTTGAACAATAAATTAAAAAAAAACTAAAGACTGGTTCAGAAGGATCCGACTTTAGGCAATTTTTAAGATTTTTTGGGGGAAAACAATGTTCATAGTCGAATTCTGTTTATCCGACTTTTAGGGTACTGTAACAAATATAATATTTCAGGAATTAAAATGGGAAGTACCATATTTTTGGGGAAAACCCTAAAGCTATATTTGAGTAAAAATTTCATAATTAGACAAATTTCTAAAAAAATAATATAGTAATATAAATTATTAGTTGGATGAGACAGTAAATCCCTTAAACGAGGTTGGATGTTCGAATTTTGGTATTATGAATAAAGAAAACTTAATTAGAAGGGTTGTCCCATAATAAGTCTCTATAAAATATTCGGTCTGAATTAACCGACCAATAAATTAAATACCATTAATTATACCAAAAATGTGAAATATCTATCGATCTTCTACCAAAAGTATTTTATTGGAAGATTAAATTATGGGTAAAACTTTGATACACAGGACGTGTAAAATTAATTTTACACAAGCATGTGTATTTACACTATAAAAACCTAAATACTAAATTCCTAACCCTAACCCTAAAAAACTAAACCTTAAACTCATACACTAAATTATAAACACTAACCTTGAATTCTAAACCCTATAACCTAAACCCATAAACCTTAAACCCTAAATTAAAACATTCACCCCTAAAACTAAAAGGCACGTGTAAACTAAAGTTTACACGGCCTGTGTATCAAAGTTTTTTCCTTAAATTATTATTCAACAAATTAAAATTGAAATTATTAACAAACGAGATCAATTCAGAGCATTTTTTTTATTCGTAGTAATATAATAGACATAATTCTATTGATATAATCTTAGACTTTCGAATCCATCTTTTCTCTATTGAACTTTAGTTTTTTAATTTTTAACAATTAATTTTAGTTATTATATTTTTTATTTTAAAATTTTAGTCATGACTTAAATGATTCAAGAACAATTTAACTAAGACTCAAAATGATTAAATTGGCTAATATAAATTAAATCTATAATTTATGTAAAATTTTATTTAACAGATATATCAATTATCATTTGAGTAATGACTGAAATATCCATACTTAAAAAGTGCATAAATTTAAAATATGAAATTAAAGTAGAACTAAACCCACAATTTACACATAATTCATCTATCTCGATCTCAATAACAAGTCGAGTTCCCTTCGCTTCACCAAACGAAAGATTAAATTCATTAGGATTTTGGACATGGTTTTTATGAGACTTCTACACAAAATCAAGTTTTTTGTTTGAACCATGGATCAAATTAGTCTTTATTTGAATATCACGATAAAAAAGTTCTTAGACGTTGAAAATACTAACAAAAATTTGATATCGGCTTTTCAAATAAAGGCTCATTTGACCCATAATTTTTCGTACCCAAACCCATAATTTTCATATAAGGACTCATTTGATCCATGATTCAAAGGACTTACTTCATTTTTTGGTACAATTAAATGAACCAATTTGATACATATTAAAAAAAAATCAAATTGATCTGATTGAATTTTGTTACACTCAAATTAGATTGGGTACGAAATATAAACTCAAAATAGTTTTTTTATAATATTTTTTAATTCAAATTTAGTTATGCAAGCATTTATATCACACATTCACAAGTGTGGTTGGATTTTGATAGGCCTATGCACATGACGGCATGTAGTTTATGAAAAAAAATAATTTATATATAAATATTGACATCATTCATTCATGTATGGGGTTGAACGTTGATCCATGACTGAAATAAAATGTGCCAAAAATCTGATTGCTTCCCAACTAATTTAACAACCTATTCATTCCGAGGCATGTGACCAATTGGCCAATCAACATTCTCATATATAAATATCTAATGATAACTAACTTAATAGTGGGCTGGTAAGAAGCAGGAGCTCAACCCTTGGCATCTTCTTAATGTCACGACCCGCACATTTGAGTCTGCTACAGTCGCGCAAGTATCTGTCAAAGAGGTTCGGTGCGGAGTATCGAGTTTGCCAAGACCATCGAACTTAGCCCATCACTTGGAGAATGCTAGAGAATTCGACCATATTGGCTTTTCAGAAATAGTAGGAGGCAACAAATCAAAGGAGATGGTGAAAGAATCCTGCCATATCAAGTGTGATTACCTATCCGAGGAAATATACCTTCTAAATGATGTGATTTGATAGGATTTGATATTCTTTCCTATATTAGGATATCTTGTAAAGATTTGGGTTAATCCTGACCATCCATGTAAATCAATTTGGACCATTGATTGTGTGGGAGCTCAACTATAAATAGATAGCCTCCCACCTCATTTGTATCATCTCATTCCATCCATTCTCACTTTGAGAAGAGTAATAAGACTATGAGGCATTTACTATACTTCTTTTGTTCTTTTCAGTTGTTCTTGAGTTTTCTTTGTTCTTGTTGCCCCTCGTAGTGGCTAGAGTAGCTACCTGGTGTTTAAAGCTTCCGCATCCATCGAAGCCTTGAGGGCTTGTCCGAGCCTTTGGCGAGCTGAAGTTCTCGCAAGGCGTGGCTTAAGGCTGACTAGGCGCAGAACCGACCAAGTAGCGTCACGAGGCGTCTAAGGCCTCACGTTCCAGGCTAGTGAAACTCTAGGGACGTGACATTAAGTAGAGGTGGCTGCCGCCGTGGCACCACCTTGCAAACCAACGAACACCACTCTCTAATAGGCAGTGGTGAAATTTAGGGCAAGAATTTAAGGGGTTAACTTAAATTTTAAAAAATAATTTAGAGGTTGAAATTAAATTTTTAAAATTTTTTAGAGTTTAACCAAAATTTATAACAATTTCGAGAGATTTAATAAAAAACTTTGAAAATTATGAGAAGGAATTTATTTAAAAATATTCAAAATTTTGAAGTTTAATATGTTTTTTTTAAATCTTAAGGGGCCAAATTAAAAATTTTAGGGGAAAAAATCTAATTTCTCAAAATTGGGGTCCCTTCAAGCGTTTGCCCCTACTAATAGGGGGTGATATTTGGTCGAGTCAAATAAAACAATTTCAAGTTAATTGAGTTGACGAGTTCTATTTTTTAACTCAATCTTTATTTGAAACTTTTTTGAGTCGAGTTTATGAAATTCGAGTTGAGTTGTTCGAGTTTCTATTACAAATTCAATTGTAAATATTTATAATGTTGCGGTACTAATTGATTATCAGTATATACTAATAATATCTTATGTTAATTAATAAAATCGTTATAAAATTGTTAATTGTCATGAAATATTTGATGTATATTATATAATAGTATGAAGCGGTATAAATGATAATTCGAGGATGAAATTGGAACATTCAAAAAGTTTAGGGGATAATTTAGAATGATGGTTATAGTTTAGGGATGAAAATGGAACATTCAAAAGTTTGAGGACCAATTTAGAATGAGTTCCTTAGTTTGGGGATAAAATTGGAATATTTAAAATTTTAGGGTTCAATTTAAAATGAGGGTCATAGTCTGGGGACGTGTGGTGCAATTAACTCTATAATTAATTCAAAACTTATTATCAATAAAATTAATTAGTAATAAATTTTTATTTTAAATTAGAGAGTGAAGTTTTAAGAAATATAAATATAAAATAATACATTAATTTTAAGTGAATTGGGTTAACTTTACAAATTTAATTATTTAATGTTTATTTGGTTTGGGATATGATTATATTTTGGGTTTAGGGGTTGATTTGAATTATGGGTATGATATTTGTTTGGGTTTGGGCTTTAAAGAGTGGATTTAGGCTTTGGATAATTTATTTGGGTTTGGTTTCATATATTTTTAAAATATATAAATTTGATAAGTTAATATGTTGTTGAAAACTCCCAAGACTTTCAGGTTTGACAAGAGACCCAAAGAAGCAGGCATTTCTCCTGTTAGCTGGTTGCCTTGCAAATCAACCCATGTAAGCTTAGAACAAGCTGATAAATTGGAAGGAATTTCACCACTGATGGAATTATTTGCCAGCTCTAATGTTTCCAGTCTTCTTAAAAGACCGATTTCTAGAGGAATCTCATTGTATGGTGATAAAGACCCTGAGGCAGCTAAGATTGAATCTTGAGGGGCAAATTGTATAAGGACGTAAGAAGTATTTAAACTAAAAAAATTGAGAGGACAAAGGCTTAATTTAACTAATATTTAAACTTCTGAATGCCAAATATACAACCTGCAAAGCCTTTGAAGCTTTCATCTTGAGGTCTGATACAGTGGCATTTACAGGTAACACCACTACTTCTACAGTTGGAATTTTACATGAGGAGAATGTTTATCATCTTACTTGGGAGGTGCCAGTTTGGAGGGGGAGAAGGCTGAAATTCCTCCCATATTTTGGTTTTTGTTTTCCTCTGGCTGTCATGTGGGTGTTGCAGGTCTTGAATCTGGAACCGCTGATGATGAGGGCCTCGAATCCACCGTAGAATTTAACGCAGGGGACAAAGTAGCGGACCCTGCAATCCCACCTGCATCACTCTCTCTGCCCCTGTTCAAGGGTCTAGACGTTCACAACCTCATAAACGGTTTCCAAGCTTAGGCAGTTAAAACAAAACACATGGATTCTTTTTGACAAACAAGTAGTAAATCGAAATCCAGATATCGAAAAGGCAGGGCAACTTCACACATGTTCCATTTTAAGAAATTATGCAGTAGACATACAACCAGGTTGAGCAATGTTTCTGAGATGGTTTCTCACTTATAAAACAATTTTTTATTCTAAGACCTCTCATAATGGAGTTTATGATACTATGACAGAAAAGATATATTTAATACAAACTACACTGACAAATTATTGGTGGAAAACTGGAACAACTCCATGTTTGTTTTCTTTTATCAGAGCAGAATGTAAACGAAAGAGAACAGCAAGCACTTCTCCAGACTCAAGCCTCTTAACTTCATCCATACTACACCTTAGATACCTGCAACTTATGAAACAAGGATTTATTTACGCAAAACATTTCATCAGAAAAGTAATGTAAAAAGTGGCTGAAGTGATGAAATGATCGAGTATTATGCTAAGATAAGAAGTCATTATAACGTGCTGATCAAGCAGCGTATGGAGCTTGAGCCCCACGATGGAATCGAGTTGGACGGAGAAGCTTGTCTCTAACAGAACAAAGCTTGGTAACAACATCACTCATGCTCATCCGCTCACTTGGTGATTCAGCTGAACAAGTGAGACCTATTTCGAATATCAAATTCAAGAATTGATGTCTCTCATTTCCCAGGCTGTTGTCATTGAGAGTGATGCCTGCAACTGTTCCTCTTCTGAACCTCTCTTGAAGAAGAATGGGATCTATAATTTGAATGATTTGATCGGGAAAAGCTTCTGCGACAAAGCTGTGAAGACTTAGACCTTCGTTGAACTTTTCATCAGTTGGCCTTTTCCCTGTAAACATCTCTAGCAAGAGGATGCCATAGCTATACACATCGCCTTCTGTTGACAGCTCGCTTCCCATGCCATATTCTACAATTATTTCATCACAAATTACGCATATATACAAATAATGGAAGAGGAAAACCCTCTAAATAATTGCAAAAGAAATCAATACAGTGTAATTACCTGGTGGAGCATAACCAATTGTTCCTCTTATGCCAAGGGAGCTTGACTGATTAGCATGATGGTTAAGCCTATCTTCATACAAGACTTTTGCTAAGCCAAAGTCACTTATATGGCTAACCATGTCGTCATCGAGTAGAATATTGCTTGGCTTGAGGTCACAATGAATGATCGGCGTTTCACAACGATGGTGTAGATATTCAAGTGCATGGGCAACATCTATGGCTACATCTACTCTTTGGAAGAAGTTTAAGTTTCTCATCGTCTCCGGTTCATTCAGGGCGATAGATGGATGCAGCCAGTCCTCCAAGCTTCCATTTTCCATGAACTCATAAACCAAGGCTTTAAAATCGTTGCCTTTGTAATCAACTCCTGAAATGGCTGTTAATACCTTGACAAGATTCCGATGTCGAATGTTCTTCAAGGCCTCGCATTCAGCTAAGAAACTCCTGGATGCTCCAGGATTAAGAAGATTAAGCACCTTTACTGCAATAGTTGTTCCACTCTCTTCAAGAATTCCTTTGTATACAGAACCGAAACTCCCCGAACCAACCAAATTTTGCGTGGCGAATTCGCTAGTAGCCCTCAGGATGCTTTGGTACGATAACTGTAAAAGCGAATTTTCTGTACAAGTTGTTGTTGGCTTTTGCTCTTTCTTCTTTCTAAACCACAAGATGAGGAGGCAAGTGAAAACCAAAGTCACTCCTACGATCACAACAATAATTGTAATTTTCAATTTAGGGGACGTGTGTGATGAATTTTTCAAGTTACATCTTGACAAGTGTAACTCAGGGATGCCTCCACAAAGCTTATTGTTTCCATCTACGAAGATAGCACTTGCATTCTTAAAGACTCCTTCACTTGGTATCACTCCCTCAAAATCATTGCAAGAGAGGTTTAAATACTTTAATGCCCCAAAATTCACAAGAAATTCTGGAATCCCACCTGAAAGATTATTGTCAGATAGGTCTAATGCCTCAAGGCCTCTCAATGAGCTAAAAGATGATGGAATGGGTCCTTCAAACAAATTTCCATTCAATAACAATATCCCCAGACTTGTACAGCTACCAAGGCTGTTTGGAAGCAAACCAGATAACCTGTTTTGAGAAACATCCAATTGACCTAGATTTTTCAGTTTGTCTACTTCAACAGGAAGTTCACCAGTCAAATAGTTTGATGATAAATCTAGCCAAATGGACAAGGATTGGAGTCCAAGTATTTCACGCGGTATTGGTCCACTAAGATTGTTATTAGAAAGGTCCATTACAATCAAATTTTGGCACTTAGCCAAACTTGATGGAATGTTGCCCTGAAGATGGTTAAAATCTAAACCAAGTAGAGTTAACTCTGTTAAATTTCCAATAGCATGAGGAATAGTCCCAGTGAGCAAATCACGTTGGGCGTACAAGTTCTGTAGCTTCTGAAGCCTCCCAATACCAAAGGGAATTGGACCTGATAGTTGATTTCCTGATGTCCCCAGCACTTCCAAATTGATGAGATTTCCAATCCCATCCGGGATTCTTCCCAATATTTTGTTCTCCTCTATTTCTAATTGTAAAAGAGTTCTAGAAAAATTGCAAATGCATTTGGGAAATTCCCCTCCAAAATTATTTGTGCTTATATCTACTTTTTGTAGTTTGGTTTTGTTGACTAAAGTGCAGAGAAAGTTCAAGTCACCTTCTCTCCCATGGCCCAAACGGTTTTCGTAGAGGGCTAATATGAATATTTTATCCAGCTTCTCTATCGAAGGCACAGTTCCACTAAGCCTGTTACCATTCAATTGAAGTACATTCAAATTTGAGGCATTGGATATTGAAACCGGGATTTGTCCAGAGATTTGGTTGCTGGCTATGGAAAAAAACTCAACATATGGCATAGCGATTGCCAAGTTAGAATGAAAAGTAGATTGAATATTGTTTGCACCAATATCAAAGGTTCTAATATTGGAGAGATTGAACATTGTGACTGGCACCATACCTGAAATTGCATTTTCGGCTATCGAGAAACCTGAAAGATTCGTCAGTTGGCCAAGGGCTTCAGGTATAATCCCACTTAATCCGTTAATTGACAAACCAAGAGTCTCCAATGATGACAAGTTCCCCAAGGAAGGTGGGATACTCCCCCTCAAACTGTTGTTGTAAAAACTCAGGAATTTCAGGTTCGACAAGAGACCCAACGAAGCAGGTATTTCTCCTGTTAGTTGGTTGCTTCCCATATCAACCAGTGTAAGCTTAGAACAAGCTGATAAATTGGAAGGAATTTCACCACTGATGGAGTTATTGGCCAGTCTTAATGTTTCCAGTCTTCTTAAACGACCAATTTCTTGAGGAATCTGGTTGTTGAAACCGTTGCCTGCAAGGTTCAACTGTCTGAGAAAGCTCAAGTTTCCTATGGACGTTGATAAAGATCCCGAGAGTTTGAGGAATTGCAGTTCCAACTTGGTGATTCTCAGATGCTTGCGACCGCATGTAACACCACGCCACTGACAGAAGTGAATGGAACTATTCCAGGACTCCATGATCTTGAGCCGATCGCCAGTTATCTTGGCCTTGAACTGGAGTAGAGCTTGTAGGTCTGTGCCACTTCCTCTAGCTCCAGGGCTTGCTGCTGCTGATTCAAGCAGGGTAAGACACTGGAAGTTGAAGCATGAGACAAGAATTATAGCTTCAATGTAAACAAGGAAAAAAGAGATGGACACTTGAGAATGCTTTTTTGTTTGCTCCATCGAAATGAAACACTTTCTTAATCGATGAGATTGAATTATATTTGAGAGAGTTTGTCTCGTCAACATGAACTAGAGTTCAATATAAGTAGTTTGGGAGTCTGATATTAACCTTTTCCATCTCCCGCCAATTGGTTCAAAGCAAACGTCATGTGGGTACGATTTCCATGGCCCTGCTTTAGTTTCTACACTTCACTATTGTGATTCCATATATTCAAAATGACAGAGGAGACTTCTCAAGTAAACGCTGAGGAAAAGCCGGATTATGGATAATTACTAGCCATACTTTTCTTTGGGGAAACAAATTGGAAACAAGAATTGTAGCTTCTGCCTGGTTCTTTGGTTATGGGCCATTGCCGTCCAATGAATGCCATTTTTCGAGCAATGAATAAAGCAGAAGGTTCAGAAATTTTATTAATCTGGAATTACATAAAGTTAAAGAATGTTAAGCAGTAAACAGAGAAAAGAAAAAGGAATTTTAGCCATAAATTGCAGAAACAAGATTTAGAAACTAAATCAAATATACTTACAGATTTGATCTTTCATTTCACAGAGCATGGGGTATAATTAAACAACGCTTGCTGCAGGAACAGGAAATGTGTTACTTCTTTAAAGTTTTTTTTTTAATTTTTAAATAGAATGATTTAATTAACTTTCATTGCAAGAAATTTAATATTTACGTCACAAGAATCACTGATTCTACTTGGTTCAAGTTTGTCCAACTTTTAAAGTCATTCGGCCATGACTTCCACGGGTCTGCTTTAGTTAGATGCGTCTACTTACGAAAATTATATTAAAAACCTTCCTGTCACATCAGTCATAATCCTACACATTAGAATTAAAAAATAATATTTTAAAAGTTACCATTTGAGTGGGTTGATGACATGGAAAAAAATAGAGTGGATGGTTTATATTGGTTGAGTCATGGTTGATGAATAGATATTTTCTGGCCCTTTTCGGTGTCTTTATGTATATCTCACATTAAAAAATTAGGTTTAGAGTTAAGGTTATGGTTTAAGTTTTAGAGAATCAAAGGTATGATGTATTTTTTAGAGTTTAGGGTTGATGATTTAGGATTTAAAATTCAGAGTTAGAAGTTAAAATTTATTTATTTTAATGGTAGGGCATAAAAAAGACACTGAAAAGGGGCAGAAATTTTGTCCATAGTTGACGTGGTAAAGCGAGTCCATGATATAACTTTTCGTCTACTTAGGGTTGAGTTTTATGGTTGATATATTTATTTGCATAACAGAGTCATACTTGCTGCACTCTAAATGCTTGACAACTGACATCATCAATGTGATTTTAGACAAGCATAATGTAAGCGACCACACATGACTATAAAATAAATCCCAAAATAAGCTAAATGTTTGCAAGAAAAAATTATTCTATACTATAGTAAAATATGCGAGTAAAACAAAATATTATTATATTTTATGAGTTCAAGTCTCGTTAGACTTATTTTTTATTCAAAAGCCTACCCACTATACTTACAAGTCAACAATATTTAATTACAATAAATTTAATACCTCATTTTAATAATTTGTAAAGGCCTCTTAAATTTTTTAGCCGCTCCTATTCACGGAGTGAACGTGATGGAGAAGTTGTACAAAGGAAGTCATATTGCCCCAATGACTAAGTTGTAAAAAGAAGGGTTCCTAGGCATGTTTTGACTTCTAGTCATCTGATAGCTGATTGGTAACCAGGTTTGTTGCTTTTGCTTGGTTCTTGCCTCTTGGGTCAACATTGGTGACCCAGAAGTGGGGCAGGGGCCTTGACTCCCCAAAAGGTATAGAGTTTTTATCTAGTCCCTTCAAAAACTGTGAACTTATAAGTTAGTACATTGATAAAACAACTTGGTCCCTCCAAAAAATTACAATTCACTTTCAAGACCATCTAAGCTACAAAAGCCTTTGAATATGTCTTCCGAACAGGGGAATCTGAAAGGGTCTACTCATGCTAAGAGTTATTCAAGCTTCCGCTTTCGGTTTATTGTTCTTGATGATCTGACATGATAGATCCTGGGTTTAGATTTCATATCTATTATGGTTTAGTTCTAACATCCAACTCCAAGACTAAGACTAAGTTTATTTCCTTTTCATGGCTTTACACCCTGACCATTATCTGGCATGCATGATGGCAGGGGATTCCCATTTACATAGATGATGTTGGATTGTTTGTCATTAATGGCATTAAATTACCAGGAATGCGGCACCTTGTATCCTGGACAAAACGATATGAAATCAGATTTAGGAGACCCTGACAGAAAACATATTTAGATTTTTGTACTCTCATGTCGAAAAGACATGCCTGAATTATTTGGTGATGAAGATTTTGCAGACAAGTTACCATGAAGAGAATGATTATCATCTTGCATGGGAGGTGCTAGATTCTGCCTTTTTATCATCCTCTCAACCATTTTAATTCCAATTACAGGCTTTTTTGTTGATATTACAGAATTATAATGTGGCCTGAGATGTACGCGTTGATGATGCGGTAGGTATATACGTTCGGTGTACGATGCAGGTCTTGAAGCCGGACACCTCATGACTCGAATAGAAGGCAATTCATGTTATAGAGTCCTCTTAAAAGGAAATATTTTTTTACTTGATTACATTCATGTGGGAAAAGGAAAGGATTAGCGCAAAGCCCCTTTGGGCAAACAATCACATATAACACCTTGCCAGTTAAAGAAGTCTAGGCATAACTCACTGAGAAGCTATGCAAATATCCTCGGGTACTCTGCGGTCATAGACTCCCTTCTAAATCTGCACGTTTGCACAAAACTTCTGATCTGTATCCACACCCAACAACCTTTAGATTATATGCTCCATTCAAACATTTTGGCACACACTTTCAAATCCGAGTAATATAAAACGAGACTATGAATTTCAACAACATAAAGTTCCCATGAATAGCCATCGACATGTTCAATAGCATTACTAGATACAGAGTCAAAATCCAACATTGTTATTTTAAGTCTGATTTGATGACAATCCAGTAGCTTATGACGAAAAGACAAAAATGATATATTTATACCAATTACACTGACAAATTATTGGTGAAAAACTCCATATTTATTCCCCTTTCTCAGAGCAGAATGTGAAGAAAGGAGAAAATCAAGCTCTTTGTCTAACCTAAGCCTCCCATGTTCATCCATAAAACACCTTAGATACCTGCAACAAAAGAAAGCAGGATTTACTTAAGCACATTACATTACCACTAATTGATTATTTTGCTAAAGATTAGAAGACATTATTACCTACTAACTGTACGGCGTGTGAAGTTCAAATCCCACGATGTAATCAAGCTGGACGAAGAAGCTTGTCTCTAACTGAACAAAGCATGGGAACAACATCACTCATGTCCATCCGCTCACTTGGTGATTCAGAAGAGCAAATGAGTCCTGTTTTGAATATTGAATTTAAGCAGTGAAGATGTATGTCACTTTCCAGGCTGTTTTCATTGAGAATGATGTCTCCGACCGTTCCTTCTCTGACACTCCCTTGAAGAAGTTTGGGATCTATAATCTCAACCACTCGATCTGGCAAAGTTGCCTGAACAAAGTTGTGTAAACTTAAACCTTCTTTGAATCTTTCATCAGTTGGCCTTTTCCCTGTAAACATCTCTAGCAAAAGGATTCCATAGCTATACACGTCACCTTTTGTTGACAAATGGCTTCCCATACCATATTCTACAATTAGTTCATCACAAATCACAAAAACAAATGATTCCAGAGGAAAACACTCTAAATAAATGCTGAAGAAAAGAATAAACTGAACTTACCCGGTGGAGCATAACCGATAGTTCCTCTTACTCCAAGGGAGCTTGACTGATTAGAAGAACAGTCGAACCTGTCTATAGAAAGTATTTTCGCTAAGCGGAAGTCACTTATATGGCTAACCATTTCCTCATCAAATAAAATATTGCTTGGCTTGATGTCACAATGAATGATCGGTGTTTGTCAATGATGATGTAAATATTCGAGTGCATGAGCAACATCTATGGCCGCATTAATCCTTTGGAAGATGTTCAGGTTTCTAATCTCTCTGGTTCATTCATGTTGACAGATGGATGCAGCCAATCCTCCAAGCTTCCATTTTCCATGAACTCATAAACCAAGGCTTTAAAATCATTGCCTTGATAATCGACACCTGAAATGGCCGTTAATACTTTGACAAGATTTCGATGTCTAATGTTCTTCAAGATTTCACATTCAGCCAAGAAACTCTTGGAAGCTCCACGATTTAGAAGCTTAAGCACCTTTACCGCAATAGTTGCTCCAGTTGCTTCATGAATTCCTTTGTATACAACACCAAAACTGCCCGAACCAATTAAGTTCTGCTTGGAGAATCTGTCAGTAGCCCTTAGGATGCTCCGGTATGATAATTGTAAAGGCAAGTTTTTTTTGCAAGTCATTGTTGGCTGCTGCTTTCTCTTCTTTCTAAACCACAAGATGAGGAGACAAGTGAAAATCGAAGTCACTCCTAAAATCACAACAAGAATTGCAAATTTTAATCTGCTGATGGATGTTTTTGAGTTACATCTAGACAAGTGTAACTCAGGGATGCCTCCACAAAGCTTATTGTTTCCCTCAACGAACATAGCACTTGCATTCTTGAAGATTCCTTTACTTGGTATCACTCCCTCAAAATCATTGAAAGAGAGATTTAAGTACTTTAATGCCCCAAAACTCATAAGAAATTCTGGAACTCTTCCGGAAAGATTATTATCAGAAAGGTCCAATGCCTCAAGACCTCTCAATGAACTCAAAGATGACGGAATGGGCCCTTCAAACAAATTGTTATCCAAGTACAATTTCTCCAAACTTACACAGCTACCAAGGTTGTTTGGAAGCAAACCAGATAACTTGTTGTTAGAAACAAAGAATTCACCTAGATTCTTTAGTTTTTCTACTTCAACCGGAAGTTCGGCAGATAAATAGTTTGATGATAAGTCTAGTGAACTAGACACGGATGAGAGTCCAACTACTCTTGGTGGTATTGGTCCACTAAGATTGTTACAAGAAAGATCCATTAGAAGCAAATTTTGGCAGTTACCTAGACTTGAAGGAATGTTGCCCTGAAGATTGTTAGCATCTAAATCAAGTTCCATTAACTGTGTTAAATTTCCTATAGAATGTCGAATAGCCCCGGAGAGAAAATTTTGATACGCATTAAGTATCTTTAGCTTTTGAAGCCTCCCAATATCAAAGGGAATGGGATCTGATAGTTGATTTTGTAATACCACTAGCACCTCTAAATTGATGAGATTCCCAATCCCATGTGGAATTCTTCCCAATATTTTGTTCCTTTCTAGTACTAAACGTAAAAGGGTGCTAGAAAAATTGCTAATGCATTCGGGAAATAGCCCTCCGAAATTATTTTCAAATATTTCTAGAATTTCTAGTTTGGTACTATTGGCCAAAGGACAGACAAAGTTCAAGTCACCCTCTCTCCCATGTCCCAAATGGTTTTTGTATAGGAAAAGTTTATGCAATTTATCCATCTTTTCTAATGAAGGAACATTTCCAGTGAATCTATTATCATCAAATGCAAGTACATTCAAGTTTGAGGCATTGGATATTGAAGAAGGGATTTGTCCAGAGATTCGGTTTTCTCCTATGGAAAAGAACTCAACATATGGCATGGTGATTACTAAGATAGAATGAAGAGTACCTTGAATCTTGTTTACACCAATATTAAAGACTCTAATATTGGAGAGATTGAACATTGCAACAGGAACAATACCGGAGATTGCATTTGCGGCTATGGAGAAATGCGAAAGATTTTTCATTTGTTCGAGTGCTTCCGATATAACCCCGGTCAATCCATTGAGTGTCAAATCAAGTTTCTACAGGGATGACAAGTTTCCTAGTGAAGGTGGGATGTCCCCTCTCAAGCTGTTGTTCCTGAAACTCAAGACTTTCAGGTTTGACAAGAGACCAAGCAAAGCAGATATTTCTCCTGTTAGCTGGTTGCTTCTCATGCTAATGAATGTCAGACTAGAACAAGCAGAGAAATTGGAATGGATTTTCACCACTGATGGAGTTATTACTGAGGTCGAACACTTCGAGTTTTCTTAAACGACCGATTTCTTCAGGAAGCTGGTTGTCCGAAAGGTTCAACTCCCTTAGGAAGGTCAAGTTTCCAATGTATGGTGATAAAGACCCCGAGAGCTTGAGGAATTGCATTTCCAACTTGGTGACTCTCCGATGCTTTCGACCGCACGAACCACCACGCCACTGACAGAAGTGAACGAAACTATTCCAGGACTCCATAATCCCGAGCTTGTCACCAGTTATCTTGGCTTTGAACTGGAGTAGAGCTTGTTGGTCGGTGTCATTTCCTTTTACTATAGGGCTTGCTGTTGCTAAACCAAGCAAGTTAAGAGCCTGCATGTTGAAGCATGAGAGAAGGATTATAACTTCAATGTAAACAAGGAAGATCAAACCGGACGCTTCCATATTCGATATCGAATTCTAATCGAGAGTGCTTATTTAATCAACAAGAAGTCAGATATTATCATGTTTTATCTCCCGTTAATTGGTTCAAGTTCTCCAACATTGAAAGTCATGTGGCTAACATTTGCCTTGGCCCCTGTTTGACTTAGTGTGTAAATGATGCTTGCATGATTAAACATTGATATGTGATTACCATTATTACTCAATGCAATAATTGATGTCCTGGTGGTGGTTCTGAACAGATCAATAGGAGCGATCATACAATGCACAAAAAATAGATTCAAAATAAATAAAGTTAAATATTTGCTAGAAAAAAAAATTTAGACTAATGGAAAAGCATAGGAGGAAAACATAATGTTATTGTATACACGAGTTTAAGTCCTTTTAAACCCATTTTTTATTCAAAATATAACTTGTCATGCACACAAGTCAACAAAAATTTAGTTTTTGAAAAAAAATCGATGATCACATTTTAATAAATTACACTAAGAGGGACGAAGCTAAGATTGAATTTTGAGGAGAAATTTTGTATAAAGACCTATAGAGTATTTAAACTAAAAAATTAAGGGGACAAAGACTTAATTTAATTATTATTTAAATTTATAAGACATAAAATTAAACAAACCCAAAAAAATTTAAGGGGCCATAAGCCTTTTTTCATATTTTATATAGATTCGTCCCTGTATATAGAACTCTTAAATCATTGAATCGCCCATATCATACACTCAAAGTGAAGCAAAGATTATATTAATCATTCACGTGTCAAATGCTTGTATGAATCCTATATTTCCACAATTATGGGCCACCCTACTTACAATTATTGTTTCACTCGTCAAAGGCTTAACCATTTGCTTTGAGGCAGCATGAACTTTCATCTTTGCAACAAGCGTGGATGATCTTCGACGTTACGGAACTTAATATTATTTATCGAGAGTCATTTGAAAAAAATTTAATTTAAAGGTTAATAATAAATTATATATTTTTTGAGGGTTAAAAAATAATTTTACTACAAAATTTTTTATTTTTTAATATTATTATGGGGCCATGACCCCACTAATTCTTATTTTCTTTCTCCCCCGCTCGTATTTTAATGAACAACAACAAAGCATTGATTGGATAGAAGAAAGATATTATAAGGTAACTATGCAGACATAAAATTCGAGCAAGAGAAACCAGAGTCCAAGAAAACCCAAACCTAAAAAGCATCAGCCCAAAAAATCCGAATCCATAACAATTCGATCCATAACCCGAAAAAGCCAAAATTGATAACTATGCAAGCATTAATATACTTATATGATAATATTTGAAATATAAATAAATGGAAATTATTTATTTTATGAAAATGTATTTATAGATATTATACAATTAAGAGTTAATTGCACCACCTGTCCCTAAACTATGACACTCCTTTTAAATTGGTCCCCAAACTTTTAAACATTTCAATTTCATCCTCAAATTATGATCTTTATTCTAAATTAGTCCCCAAACTTTTGAGCGTTCCAATTTCATCCTCAAAATATAACTCTTATTTTAAATTGGTCCTCAAACTTTTTGAACGTTTTAATTTTATTCCCAAATTGTCAGAATATGCTAATCGTATCTTATGTTAATAAAACCATTATAAAAATTGTTAATTGTCATGAAACATTTATGTATATTATATAATAATATGATGTGGTATAAATGACAATTTGAGGATGAAATTGGAACATTCAAAAAGTTTGGGGGGGTAATTTAGCATGATGGTCGTAGTTTGGGGATGAAAATGTAACATTAAAAGTTTGAGGACAAATTTAGAATAAGATCCTTAGTTTGGAGATAAAATTTGAATATTTAAGTTTAGGGACCAATTTAAAATGAAGGTCATAGTTTGGGGACGTATGGTGCAATTAACTCTATAATTAATTAAAAACTTATTATCAATAAAATTAATTAATAATAAACTTTTATTTTAAATTAGAGAGTGAATTTTTAAGAATTATAAATATAAAATCATACATTAATTTTGAGTGAATTGGGTTAACTTTACAAATTTAATTATTTAATGTTTATTTGGTTTGGGATATGATTAAATTTTGGGTTTAGGGTTTGATTTGAATTATGGGTATGCTATTTGTTTGGGTTTTAAAGGGTGGATTTAGGTTTGGATAATATATTTGGGTTTGGTTACAAATATTTTTAAAATATATAAATTTGATAATTTAATATATTCTTTTGATTAAAAAAACAATATGTTTTAATCGATCTCTACAACCAGCTAAAAAATTGGTCTGATTAGATTAGGTAATCTTTTTTTTTTTGTTAAAATTAACTATCTATTCTTTTTTACTAAAATAAAATATCGTTATTTTTATTACCATTAATATTAAAGTTTTTCTGAAAGAAAAAAATATTATTTTATTCTACCAGCGAAGTTGTATGATTGTCAAGTATTCCTTTAATTATATTAAAAAGATTAAACAAAAAATAAAGACATGCCAATCATACAATCTCATTAATAAAATATTTTTTCTACTATCAATGAATAAAATAATAGTTCCTCTGTCCCGGTTAAACTGTCACAAATTGACTTTTCAGGGAGTTTCAAGAAGAAAAATTTTGGTAAGTGACACACATCGTAATTGTCAAATAAAATATGCTTAATTCTCAAATAAATAGAAATATAGTAAAAAGAAATAGGATAGATCCTCAGGGACTAAGGAATTTCTAATGCCGAATTGTTTTGATCTTGTTTCAACGAGAAAAGTAAAATGGGGTTATGAAAAGTATGAAAATCGAAAATAAAATAAAAGTGAATTTAGAAAAATTGCGAAATAAAATCGAGTAGATTTAAAAGAGAATAAGAATAGATGAAAAATAACCTCAAGCTTCGTTTTGCCTCAATTTCCAATTAATCATCGAAAGAGATTTTACTTATGGATTCATGCCGGTTATAGTCTACAAGGCCCAACCCTTGTAACTTACTTTTTTTCTCTGGTAAACCGATATTCCCAAGTCTATCTCCGGAATTCAGTCCTTGTTGGACTAACCACGGCTATCGCCGTTAGCACCAATACAGCTTTAAGCACTGGAAAAGCCTGACTTAGGTTATGTTGTCTCAATGAGAAACGAACCCGATCTTAATTCCCCTTAGCGGACCGCCTCTAAGTTTGTTCACAGGAAGTCGAATTACGACCAACCAATTCTTCTTCCTAACGGTAAATCAGAACAAACCAGCGAGCTCTTTTTGAAATGAAAGTGTTGAGATTTTTAAAGGAAAGGCCGATTGCCAAATCAAGTTTTCAAAACATTAAGAATAATATCAGGAGATATTAAGTGCTTTTCAATTCTCAGAAAATGAATTGAGTCATCTCTAAGCTATCGGCTAATTGAAAGTTTAGCTAAGTATGATTGAAATCATGCTTAGCATTTTTTTTGAAAAGAGAATAAAAGCTTAAAGTAAATAAAAGTTGAAAAATAAAACCCGAGAGAATTTTATAAATCAAGAGAAAAAGTAAAAAAAAAGTAGTACCCCTCAAGCTTTACCCCAAGGGGTATTTATAGTCTTCTAAAACCCTAAAGATAGACCAAATATTTGAAATAAAAATATCCTAAAAATAACATTATCCAAAAAAAAATCCCAAAGTATTTTCAAATTCAAACTTAAATCCTAAGATAATTTCGCCCACCAGTCTTCCAGAAGATGCTGATTGGACAACCTTTTAGAAGCCATTGCTGACTGGACGGTCCGAATCTGTCAGGTCATAAAATGTCGTGCCCCATGTAGTTCCCATGACTCCAGCCACGATCCCCAAAAAAATGCAGAATGATTCTTTTTACTGTTGGTTCTGGAAAATAGGTTCCTGCACCAAAAACAAGTAAAACAAAACCAAATCAGTAGTAATAAATTGACGAGGGATAATAACCAATAAAATATATTCAATTTTGAGCACTCATCAGTAAGAGATATGTGTAATCACTAATTTTATTCGGGGTATGAATCTGTTTTACATTTTTGTCAAAATTTTATAATATTGGGCTCTTTTAAATATTATTATTGCTATCATCTTATTATTATTATTATGACTAAAAACCTCAAAATATTATTATGTTAGTATTATTAATTTACTTGATACTCTTATCATAGTATATTACTTATTATATGTTAGAGAAAAAAGAAAGAAAGAAAAAACATTATTATTATTATTATTATTATTATTACTTCTTATTATCTATTATTATTGTTATTATTATTTTTATATTATCTTATTATTAAAAAGAATATTATATTTGTTATTACCATTTGTAAATATTAACTACTATTTTTGGTAGTATTATATATTACTATTTTTTTTATTGTTTTTGATTATAGTTATTATTATTATAATTATTATTACTATTAAATAAAAACCCAAAAAAAACTAACGGATAATTTAAATAAACAAAAGCCCAAATATTTTAAATTAAAAGTCCATTTACATATTTAAAAATTCAAAAAATATTACATGGGTGGCCCAATAAGCCCAATATATTAAACACTAGCCCCAATCTGATGGAAACCTTAATGTTATTTTTCTCTGCGCAGCTAGCTCCCAGCCGTTAGATCTAGGATAGATATAACGGTCCAGATCAAACACCAGGTGAAAACCCTACGGAAACCCTAGCAACCCTCATATCGTCTTGGCGCTGCATCATCATGGCCGTTAGATCATGGGGCACACCAACGGCCCATATCACGCGAAGAACGTTCCAGAACCCCCATACGCCCACGCACGGCTCGCCAACTCCCCCACTTACGCGTAGAGCTCACCACTTGGCTCCCCAAATTCCACGCGTTCGTCTTTTTCACTCCTTCACGCGTGCGTGGACACCACCATTGGTCCCCCGCCTTCTCTGATGACCACGTCGTTTGATCTCCTCTAGTGCTCGACCAGTGTCACATGCAACCACAAAAAAGGAGAGAGGTTAGAACATGCAACATACATACAAAACACCAGAATTTTAGAGCCAACATTCTTAGAGGCAAACATGAATTCGGCCAAAAGCATGTACAGAACGGCCAATAGGAATTTAAACATCGTATTTCTTTTTTTTTCTTTTTCTATGTAAATCGAAGGGATATATAAACTGAAACCTTAACAGTAAACCCTACGAGGACATTCAACCATCAATAAAAAAAGCAAAAAGAGATTCAGAGGTATTTTTTATCCTCTTCAAAGTGCATACATAAACAAAAAGAGAAAGAAAAGCTAGGTTCTTACCCTCTGTGGCTGTTGGCCCCCTCCCCCTTTGAATCCCGCCAGTGATAAGCCCCCAAGCCCCCATTCACATGCCGTTTGCGGTGAATAAGACGGGGATCTTGTTGGAGAAGCTTCTTTTTACAAAGGGTGACTAGGGTTGTTGTTTTTTTAAATAGGGTTTCAAAAGGGTAGTTTTTCAGATCTAGGTAAAAAAGGAAGTCTTTTTAAAAAGTGGTGGCTATTTTTGGTTTCAATAAAGAAAAGGGAGTGAAAACGGTGTTTTTTGGTGGTTTTTTGACGCTGGTGTACGGCGACCGGCAGCGGTTTTTGTGATGAGGATGGCCGAAATTTGGGTTTATCCCAGATTCTGGTGAACACCACGACGATGTTCATTGTTATTTTTTAAGAAAATGGGAGGCTTTCAGAGGACTTTTCGAAAAAATGGATAAAAATTTGCCGTTTTGAGCAAAAAATGGGTTTTATAATCGTTTTAAAAAGGATGGGTTATTTACTTTTTCAAGGACTCCCGTATTTTTAAAACTTTCCCCGCGATCCTTCTGTTTTTCTAAACTACACCCGAGGCCCTTGTCAGTTTCCAATGCTTTTCATTTTCATCCCTTTTCTAAGATTATTCAGTGTTTTCAAAATGGTTTTATCTTCCTCAGCCCCCTCCGCGTTTTCAAAATAATTTTAAAGCCCTTCCGCATTTCGAAATCACTTCCGTAGTCCTCCTTGTTTATTAAAGCTTTCAATTTCATCACTGTTTTCAACTCTAATCCAATTTTAAGTAGAATAATACCCTATTTAGTCCCTGAAGCTTCTTTTCAGTTTCAATTTGGTCCGAAACCCAGTGTCAAAATTCATTTTTTCCTCTTTTTTGTTAAGTTTTCATTTTGGTCCCTTGCATTGCATATTTAATTTTAGCACTGCATTTATTTCCTTTATATTCCAGTCCATTTTTTTTTATGTTTGAATGTTATTTTATTTCATTTATTTGTTTGGAATTTGTGTCTTTATGTTCGATATATATCGTATGTAATATGTATATGCGTTTATATATTTATACTATTGTTAGTGTTTTGCTTACATAGTATCAATCTATAATATACATTATATGTTATATGTACATATAAAAATGTATACTTTACTATACTAAACTACTATATGTATATATTACTTTGTTTTTTTTTAAATATATGCTATATATTATATTTGTTATATCTAATATATATGTATAATATATGTTTATATGTCTAATATATGTATACTTTCATACGCTGTTTTTATATATTCCCCCTTTTTTATATATTTTTAATATATGTAATATATATTATATGTTAGAGTTATCTGTTATTATGTCATGTTTTATTTTATCTTGTTCATATATATATCATACCTTGTTTAGATTGCATCTAGATCTATAAACTGTTAATGCGGTGCCTTTTTATTCGGGAGTAAACGTGGCTAGTATCGAACATAGTGGTGGTGGTTTTTCGGTTTACTCTTGAATAACAGTGCCCTTAAAATTTACTCGCACGTATAACCAAATTTTAATTTAATAGTCACTTTAATTCAGAAAATTTGATATTAACAAAGCAATAATTATATTTTTCTTTTGGTACCAATTTTTTGGGCGGTGTGGGGGTGCCAAAACCTTCCTCATCCATAACCGACTCCTGAACCTACTTTCAAACGAATCTCTAGTTTTATGGTGTCCAGCCTACCCAAGTGGCCGGTGGCGACTCCAAGTTTTTGTTCTAAAAAATACGAATTTTTAAAAGACTCCCTATTTTTCAAATATTTTCCCAAAAACAAAAGGAAAACTACTACTCCTTTTTAGCGATCATTCGACTTAAAAAAAAAGAGGTCGCTACAGCTGGCGACTTTGCTGAGGACCATGTTTTGGTTTTTAAAACAAAAGTGAGTCAGGCCATTTTTTAAAGCAAAGATAAAATATAATTACCGCTTTATTAATGTCGAAAGTTATGAATTAAAGTGACGATTAAATTAATATTTGTTTATAAATGCGAGTTTATTTTAATGCATTTAAAATTTGGCATTTAAACCCATTTCCTTTAAGTGGGGAAAAAGCTAGTGCTTTCGTGTGGATATTGTTTCTCCGTATGGGCCTAGTAAGTACCTTTGGGTCTCGAGTACCCTATATTTTCATAGGAATATTGTTTCCTCGTATGAACAATGTTTTTTTGGCTTAACTCTAAAAATTGGTCCCCAACGGAGTTGCCAACTGTAGCGACCTCCCTTTTTTTTTGAAAATTGCTAGAAAAATAATTGGTAGGAAAGTAATCGGTGTTTTTTCCGCTTTTGTTGAAGAATTTTGAAAATTGGGATAAATTGAATTTTGGGGAATTTTGTTTAAAAAAGCTTGTTTTTGTTTTGAAAATAAAGGGTTGGAGTCGCCACCGACCACTTTTATAGGCCAGACACCATTAAAACCAGAGGTTCTTTTGAAAATGGGTTCGAGAGTTGGTTACGTGTGGGAAAGGATTAACACCCCCATCACGCCCTAAAATCGGTACCAAATTATACGTTGCTTTTAATCGATGGAAATTATTGAAATTTAAATTAGATTTAATTAACCGTTCCTAATCGAATATAAGCTTTAATTGAATGGGTTGTAGCTTTTAATGAGTTTGAATTAATTATCCATTTAATTAATAAGGGTGACGGTACATCGGACCATAGAATAAACCGACATCGAATAAGCCCGACTATCGTGTTAATTTACGGTCCGAATCAAGTACATCATCTTTATGCATGATGTAAATAGTTAAAAATGATGTTATGAGTTGTCAAGATTTTACCCATTTCAATATTTACCTTCAGACGATAAGAATTAATTCAAATATTTGGTCTATATCCATTAAGCCAAGATTAAGACCAAAATAATCGAGTTAATAAATATATTCTTTTTATAATTTAGATTAATTAATTAACAATGTGAAATTAAATACATTAAGGGTTAAATGAATGTTAGTCACAAAAGGCAAGCAAATAAATGAAGAACAAACAAGAAAATAAATACAGGAAACTAAAGATCGAACAAAATAAATAAAAGCTTAAAATGTCCAGAAAAATGATCGGATCGAGCAAAAGATAAAGTGCGTAAAATAAATACGGAAATTAAATACGGTAAAGTAAAGGCGAGAAATTAAACTGCGGAAAATAAACCTACACTAAACGGGCCATAATAATACGGATCGTCCCCCCGTTGTGGGTCACCGTAAGGCCGATACGAACAATAATTAAATAAAATGAAGATAAAATAAATAATAATATATAAACATATATATAAATAATATATAAAATAATATAATATATTATAATATAATATAAATAGTATAATACTATAGTATATAAATGTAACATACTATATATATAATAAACATAATATATAATATATAATATAATGTAATATTTTAAAAGAGGGTACCAAAACGCACAAAAAACAAATGCGAGGGCCGATTTTAAATAAAACAGAACTTGAAAACGCCTAAAGTCAAAAGGAAAACAAAAAAGGAGGACTAAAATGGGTATTAACCTATGACTGAAGTGCAAATGGTGGAAAACACAGAAGACCGAAAGGGTAAATATCACCTTTACCAAAATGTGCGGATCCTTCCCTCCGGGTCGGGTCACCGCGCAAGTCAAAGCATGGCCAAAGCGGCGGCGTACCGGCGCCCCCATATATATCAAAAGCCAAGGCAAAAATGCGCTAAACTCTCATTAGTTTCAGTTTCAAACAAAACGAAAAGAGAGCTTTGAAAGCTCTAAAATTTCGAAACCCTAGCCCCTTTTCTAGAAATCGGACCTAGCCGCGGTGGTCGGCGACCTTAAAAACACCTGAAAGCGCATCTCTTTTTTTGTAAAACTCGAAACCAAGCTTTGGTTTTTGAAAAAAAAACTCTTTTTGGTTTAAAATCACAAAAACAGAACCCTTAACCCTCTTTTCATTTTATAAATCCAAGTTTAAAACTCTCTTTTTGTGAAATTGAGTTTGAAAATCCTTTGAAAAAATGGGACACTTGGGAGCCCTAAACGGCAAAGAAGATGAACAAAGGCAACGACTCCAAAACGGTAAAAAACCTTCACATTTTTTTTTTATTTTTTGGGTTTTTGTTTGATATTCGAAAATGAAAGAGTAAGAACGAAAACCCTAAATTTTTTATTCAAATGAAAAACGATGAATGCCTTCACTGGAAATTGTTGTTGTATTGATTTTTCAGAATGCCCTCTCTAGTTAGGGTTACATTACTTTGATTCTGAGTTTTATACCCAAAAATTACACTGGATTTAAAAAAAAACTAAAAAACTATTGGTTATTTTTTTTGTATTCATCACTGACATCCCTTAAAATTCTGATTTTTGTGTGCCTTTTTGCATGTACGAAATGAGGGGACCAGTGAGAGTTTTGGCTGGTTGCTGATGATTGCTGAAAGGCCGGTGATGTGGCATGGGGCTTGTTGGTGTGGCGCGGACGTGGTGCTAAAGTGGTAGCCGATGTGGAGCTGACGTGGTCGGGGAATCTGAAAAGGCCAAGAGTTGCTGGGGAAGCTTCTGGAAGATTGGAAGCTGAAGAGGTGGCGGGCTGGTGTTGGCTAGGGTTAGAAAATTAGGGTTTTTAGATTAGGGTTAGGCAGATGGGTCATGTTTAAAAAAACGGGCATGGGTTGTAGATCAGATGGGTTTTAGTTGGAATCGATTAAAAGAAATGGGTTTAATTTGTAAAGGGTATTTGGGCTTGTAATGTAAATTGGGTTTGTAAATAAAAATGGACATTTGATTAATTTAATTTGGATTTGTTTTTTGGATTTTGAATTTTGAATTTAATGGTTTATTTACCCGGACTGAAAATGGCTATTACATTTATTAGTACAAAACTATTTTTAGTTATTCAGACTATTATTTATTATTTTGAGACATTAATGTAATTTTTAGACTTTGGGACTATTTATGTTTTTAATTTGAGATTATTTTTAGTATTCATTTACTAAGTTTTTATTAAGATAATTTTATTAAACATTCAAATACTATTTATGACATGTATGTTTTATTTATTATAAGGGGCGTATTAAATTTTTGATATTTTATTTTAAATTAAAGTATAACTTTCAATTTTGGTTTTTTTGAGGGTTAAGTTTTAATTGTAACTTTCTAAATTTAATGACTACAATTTTCATTGAGATTGATGCCTGCAATTGTTCCTCCTCTGACCCTCTCTTGAAGAAGAATGGGATCTATAATCTCGATAATTCGATCAGGAAAAACATCAGCAACAAAGTTGTAAGACTTGAACCTTTTTTGAACCTTTCATCAGCTGGCCTTTCCTTGTAAACATCTCTAGCAAGAGAATGCCATAGCTATGCACATCACCTTCTGTTGACAGCTCACTTCCCATGCCATATTCTACAATTATTTCATCACAAAGTACACATGCAAATAATTGAATAGGAAACCAAGTTGAAATGCAGAAAAGCTGGAAAAACTATACAGATTTTCCCTATTCAATAACCATTTGGGACATGGGAGAGAAGGTGACTACAGATTTCTCTGCACTTTAGTCAATAATACCAAACTAGAATTTCTCTGCACTTTAGTCAATAATACCAAACTAGAATTTCTATCTATAGGCTTAAATAATTTTGGAGGGGTATATCCTGAATGCATTAGCAATTTTTCTAAAACCCTTTTAGCAATTTTTCCCTATTGACGGTACTTCTCTGATGATATGATGGGGTTATATAAATCCTTGTTTCTGAAGTTTCGGGTATTTAAGGTGTCGTATGGATGAGCTTGAGAGGCTTAGGTCCAGCACTCTTTTGTTCACATTCTGCTTTGAGAAATGAGAATAAATATGGAGTTTTTCCAGTTTTCCACCAATAATCTGTCAGTGTTATTTGTATTAATATTTCGATTTTGTCTTTCCATCATAAATTACTGGATTGTCATCAAACTAGACTTTGAATAACAATGTTGGATTTTACAGCAACAGGAGAAATACCTGCTTCGTTGGGTCTCTTGTCAAACCTGAAAATCTTGGGCTTTTACAACAACAGCTTGAGAGGTAGTATCCCATCTTCATTATGGAGCTCTGGGACGAATGAAAAATGGAGGATACTCACAGCAGGGTCACAATTATGGAGGATACTCAAGCGGCTAATAATTGCACAGCCCCTGGCCTAACTTGGTGCATATTTGGTGTTCACTTGATTAAACGTTGGCATATATATGCTGACTTTTATTAAGCAATAAAGGGTAGCCAGAAAACATTAATTTCTCGTGTAAGAAAATGGTGAAGGAAGACTTCAAAGTAAACTGAAGATTCTATGAAGCCCCCCTATTGACTAATGATGAGGAAAAGATGGATTCAATGAAGGGTCTCAATGTTAGTTTCCTTTTTTATTTCTTTGTGGAAGAGAAATTTGTGAGCCGACCAATGACTCGATCTGTGTCTAGGAAACATAACAACGGGAAACCGGAATTGTTAAGCAACAAAAAACAGAAAACAAAAGTATATTGTTCATAAAACCTCAGAGATGGAAATTCATTCATAAAATCAGATACGATTATTGAAACTAAATCAAATATGCTAACAGATATGGTCTGTCATTTCGAACGAACAACGGAATGGTAAGAAGAACAGAAGAGAAAAACAAATGCCATACTAATTAACTGCAGGTAGAGAAAAACATATTTATACTGTTGTACTCTCATTCTTGAGGTTCATAATTACTCAACAACTGAGAAAATTTGAGACAACAAACTAACTGTAGAAACAATCCTTCTATTGTTAACTGAGGTAGCATCATGTAAACAACTTATATGCAGTAGACATGCAATCAGATTGAACAATGTTTCTGTTCTGATTTCTCAATAGTTTCAACATTAGACAATGATTCCATTAAGCCGTAGCTTTTGTAAAAAGCAGGATTTTGATCCTGGGACCTGTGGGTTATGGGCCCACCACGCTTCCGCTGCGCCACTCTGATTTGATATTCAATTTATAAAATCTTGGTTTACAAGTAGACTTTTGAATTTACTTGATGGTTATAATCTGTTCACATCATGCAATTGAAGCATTTCTTGTATGTTAAACATTTTGTCGCACATTTTCGAATCCAAGTAATATAGAACGAAATATCAATTTCAACAATATAAAGTTCCCTTTAATAGCCATTGACAAGTTGAAGAAATTTTCCAGATTTGTGCTTTTGACCCTTGTATTACTGGAAGTAATTTGGAATCGTGCAAGGAATGGATTGACTTTGCTAGACTTTCTCTGGTGGTAAATTTACTCTGTTAATTGTACCTTTCCATAGAATTTGTGGAATCGTAGGAATAAGTGGATACATGAGGAAACTTTGATTCCTGGTTGACCGATTGTGGAGTATGCCAAGCTGGTTGCATCTGAATATGATAGTGTACACGCCTGAGAGACTTAATCTGAGTCCATTAATAGCAACCCTCGATGGTCTCGCCCCTTGAATGACACTATTAAAGTTAATGTAGACGGTACCATCTTGAAAGAATCTGGAGCTGCTTCGATTGGCATTGTTGCGAGGAATCGACATGGCCTTGTGGTTGATGGCCTTGCAAGGAAATTATGTGGGGTTCATTCTGCTGAAACTTTCGCATTCGCTGAAGGAATTAAGTTGGCTTTGGAGAATGGTTGGCAGTCGGTAATATTTGAAGGAGACTCTAGCTCGGCGTATCCTCGATCAACATACTTGCTTCAGTATTGCGTATGTTCAGCGTGTTTGCATTAGAGTTGCATACTCACTTGCCCATTGGGCCTTAGATTGTAATGAGCCTTTTCGTTTTGTTTTTGATATTCCGGATTGTATTGCTGTTGATGTTTTGGATGATGCCATTTTTGGCTAATGGTATAAACTTTCGTTTTCCTTAAAAAAAAAACAAGTTCAATAGCATTACTGATATAGTAAGATTCAGATTTCAGACTCAAAATCCAACATAGATGAGGTAGAAGCCATTTGTAATAGTTCTGCGTCGTGTAGGACCTGATCTCCCATTGTACATGGATGATGCTCAAATATTCATCATTAATGGCCCTAAATTACCAGGAATGCATTGCCTAATATTCTGGCAAAACAATATGAAATCCGACAAGTTTTCGTAGACCTTGACAATAACATATTTAGATTTTGTATTATCATGTCTAAAAGATATGCGTTACAGACATATCAGGCGACTTCTTTGGAAGTGTTATTTCAAACCCTGAACTATTTGATCATTAGGACTTTGCAGACAAGTGTTATTTCCTTTTTATTTCTTTGTGGAAAAGAAATTTGTGAGTCTCCATTCTCATGTCTAAAAGAAATTTGTGTAAGAGGTAGGGGATCAGACGTCGGTCCTTCATTAAGTAGAGGCGCGCCTGCTGCCACAGAGTCACCCTGCAATCCCACCTGCATCACTCTCTCTGCCCCTGTTTAAGGGTTTAGACATTCACTACCTCGTAAATTGTCTCGTAAGGTTAGGCGGTTGAAACAAAACATATGGATTCTAATTCCCCGTTAAGCATTCCAACCTAAAACCAATTGATAATAGGTGGGGAGATCCAACTTAAATATACAAGAACTCCAAGACTTATAATAGATTGCGGGATAACAAAACTTTGACAAACATGTGGTAAATCGTAAACCAGATATCAACAATGCAGGGCAACTTCACACAAGTTTCATTCTCTTTTCTTTCCTTTTCTTCTCCTAATCATATTAGGATCATGTGGCATTGATCTACTTTGATTATATAGCCTAAAATTCTTACTATAAAACTCAATGGGAAACTATGTCTATGTATATATATAGCCTCATACTCAAGCCTCTAGCACTTCTCCATTGTCCACATATTCGAAACCTACCCCACTGGCTCAACTCGTAACTTAAGTGGTAGCGACCTTGTCGGGAACCAGTGCATTAAAGTTCAATCTCAAACTAAAATACAAATTAAGTTTTCTGGCTGCAAAACAACTCTCATTTAAATCTTCCACTATCTAAGAAATCAAAGACCTGCTTAACATAGCATGGTCTTGAAGACTCGAAATATATGGCACAACACAAGTCAAATCACAATAAAATAGAACCGCAGCCCAACTCATGTACTGTTTTAAATATTTGTTTTAATGAAAATATAAGCCAACTGAAATAAGAAAATTCTGCAACTCACATTGTTGAGGTTCATAATTAGTCAAGAAAATTTGAGTCGATCAATTTAGTAGCAATGTTTAAATTTTTTTTTGCAGTAGACATGCAACCAGGTTGAGCTTTAACGGTTCGGGTTTCGAGACCATAGTTCCAGTTTCGAGTTTGGGTTATGAATAAATCGAGTGAGGATCCTTAGACTTGCGGATTGGGCATTTTGGGCTCACTATGTTCAATAGCATTAGCTGCATTATTCATACAATAAGATGTCGATTCAAAAATCTTTAAAGTCTGATTTGATGACAATCCAGTAGTTTATGATGGAAAGACAAAATCAAAATATTAATACAAGCATAATGTGAACAAAAAGAGCACAGCAAGCACAATTTTGGACCTAAGCCAGTCAAGTTCATCCATTCGACACCTTAGGTACCTGCAACTTAAGAAACAAGGATTTATTTAGGCACATCATTTCATCACAGAATTGCCGTCAATGTGCCTTAAGTGATCAAATGATTTAGTATTATTGCTGATTGAGCAGTGTATCAAGTTTGAATCCCACGACCTAATCGAGTTGGACGAAGAAGCTTGTTTTGAACAGAACAAAGCTTGGTAACAACATCACTCATGTCCATCCGCTCACTCGGTGATTCAGCAGAACAAGCGAGTCCTATTTCAAATATTGAATTCATGACCTGAAGATGTTTGTCACTTCGCATGCGGTCTGCACTGATAGTGATGTCTACGACTGTTCCTTCTCTGACACTCTCTTGAAGAAGAATGGGATCTATAATCTCAACCACTTGATCTGGCAAAGCTGCCTTAACAAAGTTGTGGAGACTTAAACCTTCTGTGAAACTTTCATCAGTTGGCCTTTTCCCTGTAAACATCTCTAGTATGAGGATGCCATAGCTATACACATCGCCATTTGTGGACAACTCGCTTCCCGTGCCATATTCTACAATCAATTCATCACAAATCACATATAAAAATAATTTCAGAGGAAAAATGTCAAATAAGAAGAAGAAGCTTCTTTTAAATAATGAAATAAACGAATAAAGTGAACTTGCCAGGTGGAGCATAACCAATGGTTCCTCTTAATCCAAGGGAACTTGAAATATTAGCAGCATAGTTCAGACTGTCTGCAGAAAGGATTTTTGCTAAGCCAAAGTCACTTATATGGCCAACCATGTCGTCATCGAGTAGAATATTGCTTGGCTTGAGGTCACAATGAATGATCGGTGTTTCACAGCGATGGTGCAAATATTCGAGTGCATGAGCAACATCTATGGCCACATCAACTCTTTGGAAGAAGTTTAGGTCTCTTGTCGTCCCTGGTTCATTCACGGTGATAGATGGATGTAGCCAGTCGTCCAAGCTTCCATTTTCCATGAACTCATAAACCAAGGCTTTAAAATCATTACCTTTGTAATCGACCCCTGAAATGGCTGTTAATATCTTGACAAGATTTCGATGTCTAATGTTCTTCAAGGCCTCACATTCAGCCAAAAAACTCCTGGATGCTCCACGATTCAGAAGGTCAAGCACCTTAATTGCAATAGTTGCTCCACTCTCTTCAAGAATTCCTTTGTATACAGAACCGAAACTTCCCGAACCAACGAAATTCTGGGGTTGAATCCATCAGTAGCCCTCAAGATGCTTTGGTATGATAACTGTAAAAGCGAATTTTCTGCACAAGTTGTTGTTGGCTTTTGCTCTTTCTTCTTTCTAAACCACAAGATGAGGAGGCAAGTGAAAACCAAAGTCGCTCCTAAAATCGCAACAATAATTGCAATTTTTAATCTGCTTTTGGATTGTTTTGAGTTACATCTTGACAAATGTAACTCTGGGATTCCTCCACAAAGTTTCTTGTTTCCCTCAACAAATGTAGCACTTGCATTCTCAAATACTCCTTCATTTGGTACAACTCCCTCGAAATCATTGAAAGAGAGATTTAAATAATTCAATGCCCTAAAGTTCACAAGAAATTCTGGAATCACACCAAAAAGATTATTATCTGATAAGTCTAATGACTCAAGGCCTGTCAATGAACTCAGAGATGATGGAATGGACCCTTCAAACAAATTGCCATTCAAGAACAACCTCTCTAGACTGACACAACTACCAAGGTTGTGTGGAAGCAAACCAGATAACATGTTATGAGAAACATCCAGTTCACCTAGACTTTTTAGTGTTTCTACTTCAACACTAAGCCCACCAGTCAGATAGTTTGATGATAAATCTAGCAAAATAGACAAGGATTGGAGTCCAAGTATTTCACTGGGTATCGGTCCACTAAGATTGTTAATAGAAAGACTCAGATCAAGCAACATTTTGCACTCACCTAGACTTGAAGGAATGCTGCCTTGAAGATTGTTAAAATTTAGAGCAAGTCTAATTAACATTGTTAAATTTCCAATAGAATGGGGAATAGTCCCAGAGAGAGAATTAGCATCAGCATAAAAGATCTTTAGCTTCTGAAGCCTCCCAATATCAAAGGGAATTGGACCTGATAGTTGATTTGTTGAAGCCGTTAGCAGCTCCAAATTGATGAGATTTCCAATCCCATTCGGGATTTTACCCGATATTTTGTTACCTTGTATCACTAAATGTAAAAGGGTGCTAGAAAAATTGCTAATGCATTCTGGAAATACCCCTCCAAAATTGTTAGGGCCTATATATAGAAATTCTAGTTCGGTGTTATTGACTATAGTGCAGACAAAGCTCAAGTCACCTTCTCTCCTATGTCCCAAATGGTTTCCTTCTAGTCCAAGATTAACCAGTTTATCCAACTTTCCTAACGAAGGCACGTCTCCGTTGAATCTATTACCCAGAAATCCAAGTACTTTAAGATTTGTGGCATTGGAGATTGAAACAGGGATTTGTCCTGAGATTTGGTTCACCCCTACAGAAAAGAACTCAACATATGGCATAGTGATTTGTAAGTCAGAGTGAAGAGTACCTTGAATCTTGTTTATACCGATATCAAAGGCTCTACTATTGGAGAGATTGAATATTGAGACTGGAACAGTACCAGATATTTCATTTTGGCCTGAATCGAAAACTGAAAGATTTGTCAGCCGTCCAAGAGCTTCAGGTATAATCCCACTTAACCCGTTAATACTCAAACTAAGTACCTCCAAGGATGACAAGTTCCCCAACGAAGGTGGGATACTCCCTCTCAGGCTGTTGTTTAAAACGTCCAAGACTTTCAGGTCTGACAAGAGACCCAGCAATGCAGGTATTTCTCCTGTTAGTTGGTTGCCTTCCATATTGACCAATGTAAGCTTAGAACAAGCTGATAAATTGGAAGGAATTTCACCACTGATGGAGTTATTCGCCACTTCTAATGTTTCCAGTCTTCTTAAACGACCGATTTCTTGAGGAATCTCATTGTAGAAGCTGTTGCCTGCAAGGTTCAACTCCCTGAGAAAGCTCAAGTTTCCGATACACGGTGATAAAGACCCCGAGAGTTTGAGGAATGGCAGTTCCAACTTGGTGACTCTCCGATGCTTGCGGCCACATGTAACACCATGCCACCGGCAGAAATGAATGGAGCTATTCCAGGACTCAATGATCTTGAGCTGATCACCTGTTATCTTGGCCTTGAACTGGAGTAAAGCTTGTTGATCAGTGTCATTTCCTCTAACTACAGGGGTTGCAGCTGCTATGCCAAGCGAGTTCAGACCCTGCAAGTTGAAGCAGGCGAGGAGAATCATAACTTCAACGTAAACAAGGAGAAAAGAGACGGAAGCTTCAAAATGCTTTTTTGATAGCTCCATGAAACTGAAACAATTTCTTAATGGATGAGATTGATTTGTATTTGAGAGTGTTTGGTTCATCAACAAGAAGTAGAGTTCAATATAAGTAGTTTTGGAACTCTGACATTATCATTTTCTATCTCCCGTTAATTGGTTCCATATATTAAAAAAAACATCAGTTTCTTGTATAACAAAATGAAAGAGACTTCTCAAGTAAACCCTGAGGAAAATTATGGTCACAATTATGGTCCTCCCCTATTGACAATAATTGTTTCACGTCTAAACAAAGTTATGTTTTGTTTTCTTTGTGGGAAAAATTGAAAAATTTAAGTTTTGACTTCCAGAGTCATCTGATAGCTGATTGATGGTTAATCAGATTTGTTTCTTCTGCCAAGTTCTTGGGTCAATACCCTTGAATGAAGGGCATTTTTCTATGATCACTTTCGAGACCATGTGTTAAATGTCTGTTTTCTGATCAGTCTTCTTCCAATGAAAACCGTATTGATCGTTGAATGACTTTTCTTTAATTGTGAAATCCTTTTACTAAATCAGAGCTAGAAGCCGTTTGTAACAGTTCTGCGTCGTGTAGGACCTAATCTCCCATTGTACATAGATGATGCTCGAATATTCATCATTAATGGCCACAAATTACCACGATTCAGAAGATTAAGCACCTTTACTGCAATAGTTACTCTCTCTTCAAGAATTCCTTTGTATACAGAACTGAAACTTCCCGAACCAACCAATTCTGCGTGGAGAATCGATCAGTAGCCCTTAGGATGCTTTGCTATGATAACTGTAAAAGAGAATTTTCTGTCCAAGATGGTGTTGGCATTTTCTCTTTCTTCTTTCTAAACCACAAGATGAGGAGACAAGTGAAAACCAAAGAAGTCATATTGCCCCAATGACTAAGTTGTAAAAAGGATTCCTTGGCGTGGTTTTTGGATCAATCCCATAAACAAATTCATATTGCCTAATGACTAAGTTAGAGGATTTGTCTTTGTGGAAAAAATATGGAAATGCATGTTTTGATTTCTAGTCATGTGATAGCTGATTTGTAACCAGTTTTGTTGCTTCTTGCCTCTTGGGTCAACAGGGTGACCCAAAAGGGATAGAGTTTCTATCTAGTCCCTTAAAAAATTGTGAACTTATAAGTTACTACATTGATAAAACAACAATTTGGTCCCTCCGAAAAATTATAATTCACTTTCAAGACCATCCGAAAGGCCTGTTTTCAAGGCCATCTCAACTATAAAAGCCTTTGAATATTTCTTCCAAACTGGGGAATCTGAAAGGGCCTACTCATGCTAAGGGTTGTTTTAGCTTTTTATGATGCAAGACTACACTGTAAACACCGCGGTTGAAGGACTTTTCTTTGGTTGCGAAGTTCTAGTACTAAACTAGAGCTAGTAGCCATTAATATTCGAATATAAAATTCTAAACAACAAGCTCTGAACTAGGATTACTTCCTGCAGCAAGAGGGAAATCCAAGACACTAATTGTGCTGCTTCATGTAGGACCTGATCTCAACACTGTACATGAAGGATGCTGTCTGCAAAATATGGAATCAGATACATTTGAGACCCTGACAACACCTTATTTAGATTGTTGTACTCTCATGTAACGGATCCTGATTTATGCGATATAAAAGATACGCCTCCGAACATTTTGGGTGACACTTCCCGGACAAGTTAACACAAGGAGAATGTTTATAAACATGCTAGGGAGGTACCAGTTTTGTATTTTTTTTGTGTCATCTGGTGTTGAAGTTGGGAGGGGGAAAAAGGCTTGAATTCCTCCGGTTTTCTTTTTTTGTTTTCCTCTGGGTGTCATGTAATGGAAATGCATGTTTTGATTTCTAGTTATCTGATAGCTGATTGGTAACCAGATCTCTTGCTTTTACTTGGTTCTTGGGTCAACAGGGGTGACCCATAAGTGGCGCAGCGGCCTTCACTCCCCTAAAAGGGATTCAATTTCTACATAGTCCCTTCAGAAATTGCAAACTTATAAGTTAGTACATTGATGAAAATGCAATTTGGTCCCTCCAAAAAATTACACCATCTGAGCTACAAAAGCCTTTGAATGTCTTCCGAACTGGGGAATCTTGAAGGGCCTACTCAAGCTAAGAGTTATTCAAGCTTTTTAAGATACAAGACAACATTGCAAACATCGTGTTGAAGGACTTTTCTTTGCTCGTGAAGTTCTAATACTAAACCAGAGCTAGTAGCCATTTATAACCAAAAAAAAAAGTTGCACAATGCTGTTTTTTTTTTTTTTTTTAAATATTTCGAATATAAAATTTTAAACACCAAGCTCTGGACTAGGATTACTTCCTGCAGCAAGAGGGGATTCCAAGATACTAGTGGTGCTGCTTTATGCAGGACATATTTACTCGGTGGTTATAATCTGTTCATACCATGCAATTGAAGGATTTCTTGTATGCTAAGCATTTTGTCGCACACTTTCAAATTCAAGTAATGTAGAATGAGATATCAATTTAAACAATATAAAGTTCCCATTTAATAGCCATTGACATGTTCAATAGCATTACCGATGCAATAAGATGCAGAGTCAAAATCGAACATTGTTATTTAAAGTCTGATTTGATGACAATCCAGTAGTTTATGATGGAAAGACAAAATCAAAATATTAATACAAATTACACTGTCAGATTATTGCTGGAAAACTAGAAAAAGACCATATTTATCTTCTTTTCTCAAAGCAGAATGTGAACAAAAGAGCACAGCAAGCACTACGCTGGACCTAAGCCTCTCAAGTTCATCCATACCACACCTTAGATACCTGAAACTTAGGAGACAAAGATTTATTTAGGCCTATCATATCATCAGAGAAGTACCGTCAAAGTGCCTTAAGTGATGAAATGATCGAGAGTACCTTCTGATTAAGCAGCCTATCAAGTTTGAATCCCATGATGTAATCGAGTTGGACGAAGAAGCTTGTTTCGAACAGAACAAATCATGGTAACAACATTACTCATGTCTATCCGCTCACTTGGTGATTCAGCAGAACAAGTGAGTCCCATTTCAAATATTGAATTCATGCCCTGAATATGTCTGTCACTTCGCATGTTGTCTGCACTGTTACTCTCTCGAAGAAGAATGGGATCAATAATCTTAGCCACTCGATCTGGCAAAGCTGCCTTAACAAAGTTGTGGAGACTTAAACCTTCTTTGAAAATTTCATCTGCTGGTCTTTTCCCTGCAAATATCTCTAGTAAGAGGATGCCATAGCTATACACATCGCCTTTTGTAGACAACTCGCTTCCCATGCCATATTCTACAATCAATTCATCACAAATCACATATAAAAATAATTTCAGAGGAAAAGCATAAAATATAATAAGAAGCTGCTTTAGATTGTAGGTTTTTCTTTTAAATAATGAAAGAAATGAATAAAGTGAACTTGGCAGGTGGAGCATAACCAATAGTGAACTTGGCAGGTGGAGCATAACCAATAGTTCCTCTTATGCCAAGGGAGCTTGAATGATTAGCAGCATAGTTAAGCCTGTTTGCAGAAAGGATTTTTGCTAAGCTAAAGTCACTTAGAGGACAAACCATTTCCTCATCGAGTAGAATATTGCTTGGCTTGAGGTCACAATGAATGATCGACGTTTCACAACGATGGTGCAGGTATTCGAGTGCATAAGCAACATTTATGGCCACATCAACTCTTTGGAAGAAGTTTAGGTTTCTCATTGTCTTTGGTTCATTCATGGTGATAGATGGATGCAACCAGTCTTCCAAGCTTCCATTTTCCATGAACTCATAAACCAAGGCTTTAAAATCATTGCCTTTGTAATCGACCCCTGAAACAGCTGTTAATACTTTGACAAGATTCCTGTGTCGAATGCTCTTCAAGGTCTCACATTCAGCCAAGAAACTCCTGGATGCTACACGATTCAGAAGATTGAGCACCTTTACTGCAATAGTTACTCCACTCTCTTCAAGAATTCCTTTGTATACAGATCCAAAACTTCCTGAGCCAACGAAATTTTCTGTGTTGAATCCATGGTAGCCCTTAGAATGCTTTGTTATGATAACCGTAAAAGTGAATTCTCTGCACAAGTTGTTGTTGGCTGTTGCTTTCTTTTCTTTCTAAACCACAAGACGAGGAGGCAAGTGAAAACCAAGGTCACTACTAAAATGACAACAATAATTTCAATTTTTAACCCACTTTTGGATGTTTTTGAGTTACATCTAGGTAAGTGTAACTCTGGTATCCTTCACTGGGTAATACTCCCTCAAAATCATTGAAAGAGAGGTTTAAATACTTTAATCCCCCAAAGTTCACAAGAAATTCTGGAATACCACCTGAAAGATTATTGCTAGATAAGTTCACTGCCTCAAGGCCTCTCAAAGAAATCAAAGCTGATGGAATGGACCCTTCAAACAAATTGCCTTCCAAGAACAGCTTCTCTAGACTTATGCAACTACCAAGGTTGTTTGGAATCAGACCTGATAACCTATTTTGGGAAACATCAAATTCAGCTAAACTTTTTAGTTTTTCTACTTCTGCAGGAAGCTTACCAGTCAAATAGTTTGATGATAAGTTTAGTACAATGGTCAAGGATGAGAGCCCAAGTACTTGAGACGGTATTTGTCCCCTAAGATTGTTAGCAGAAAGACCCAAATAAAGCAACATTTGCCACTCACCTAGACTTGAGGGAATGCTGTCATGAAGATTGTTAGAATCTAAAGCAATTTGAACATTGTTAGATTTCCAGTAGAATGCGGAATATTCCTAGAGAGAGAATTAGTATGAGCTTGGAAGATCTTTAACTTGTGAAGCTTCCCAATATCAAAGGGAATTGGACCTGATAGTTGATTTATTGATGCCACTAGCACCTCCAAATTGGCTAGATTTCGGCCACTCGGGATTCTTCCTGATATTTTGTTATCTTCTATAACTAAATGAAGAAGGGTGCTAGAAAAATTGCTAACACACTCAGGAAATAAGCCTCCGAAATTACTAGTACGGTTTTATTGACTAGAGTGCAGAGAAAGCTCAAGTCACCCTCTGTCCCATATCCCAAAGGGTTTTTGCTTAGGATAAGCACAGACAACTTATCCAACTTTTCAAAGGAAGGTACGTTTCCACTGAGTCTGATATCAGAAACTTGAAGTACATTCAGATTTGAAGCATTGGATATCGAAATCGGGATTTCTCCAGAGATTTGGTTCCCCCTATAGAAAAGAACTCAACATGTGGCATAGTGATTTCTACGTCAGAGGGAAGAGTACCTTGAATCTTGTTTTCACAAATATCAAAGACTGTTAGACATGAGAGATTGAACATTGAGACAGGAACAACACCAGATATTTCATTTCCACTTACATCGAAAACTGAAAGATTTGTCAACCGTCCAAGAGTTTCAGGTATAATCCCACTTAATGCGTTAATACTCAAACCAAGTTTCTCCAGGGATGACAAGTTCCCGAACGAAGGTGGGATATTTTGTTTTAGTGCCATGATTATAGGTGGATATTTTGCTAAGCCAAAGTCACTTATATGGCCAACCATGTCATCATCGAGTAGAATATTACTTGGCTTGAAGTCACAATGAAAAATCGACGTTTCACAACGATGGTGCAGATATTCGAGTGCATGAGCAACATCTATGGCTACATCAACTCTTTGGAAGAAGTTTAGGTTTCTCATCATCTCGGGTTCATTCATGGAGATAGATGAATGCAACCAGTCCTTCAAGTTTCCGTTTTCCATGAACTCGTAAATCAATGCTTTAAAATCATTGCCTTTGTAATCTACCCCTGAAACGGCCGTTAATATCTTGACAAGATTTCGATGTCGAATGTTCTTCAAGGCCTCACATTCAGCCAAGAAACTTCTGGATGCTCCACGATTCAGAAGATTCAGTACCTTTACTACAATAGTTGCTCCACCCTCTTCAGGAATTCCTTTGTATACAGAACCGAAACTCCCCGAACCAACCAAATTCTGTGTGGAGAATCCATTAGTAGCCCTTAGTATGCTTTGGTAGGATAACTGTAAAAGTGAACTTTCTGCACAAGTTTCTGTTGGCTTTTGTTCTTTCTTCTTTCTAAACCACTAGATGAGGAGACAAGTGAAAACCAAAGTCGCTCCTAAGATTACAACGATAATTGCAATTTTCAATGTAGGGGAGGCATGTGATGATTTTTTCAAGTTACATCTTGGCAAGTGTAACTCAGAGATGCCTCCACAAAGCTTATTGTTTCCGTCAACGAAGGTAGCACTTGCATTCTTAAAGACTCCTTCACTTGGTAGCACTCCCTCAAAATCATTGAAAGAGAGGTTTAAATACTTTAATGCCCCAAAGTTCACAAGAAATTCTGGAACCCCACCCGAAAAATTATTATGAGAAATGTCCAATGCCTCAAGACCTCTTAAAGAACTCAAGGATGAAGGAATGGGCCCTTCAAACATATTGCCTTCTAAGAACAACTTCTCTAGACTAAGGCATCTGCCAAGGTTGTTTGGAAGTACACCAGATAACCTATTTTGAGAAACATCTAATTCAGCTAAATTTTTTAGTTTTTCTACTTCGGGGGGAAGCTCACTAGTCAAATAGTTTGATGATAAGTTTAATATAATGGTCAAGGATGAGAGCCCAAAAATCCCCTTAGATTGTTAGCGGAAAGACCCAAATAAAGCAACAATTGACACGCACCTAGACTTGAGGGAATGCTGCCATGAAGATTGTTAGAATCTAAAGCAAGTTGGGTCTAACACCCAAAAATCCCCAATTCAGAAAACCTAAATGTTGAAATCCCTAATTCAGAAACCCTAGAAATTTGGGGATTTTATATTCGAAAACCCTAAATTGAGAATTGGGATTATATTGGATGTTATAACTTTGGTAACCATTTCGAATATAGGGTAAAGCTTTGTGTCCTATTCATGAACCCTAGGAATTGCAAGGTCAATCCTTGTATTTTGACCCTTTGAGTAGGGTATTTAACTTCTTTTTCAGCCTAAAGCACCCTTTCAGCTCCCAGATTACATTGTTCAGTCGCACATCCCCTTCCCTTCTGTTGGAATATCGAGTCTCTCTCTCTCTTCCAAACCCTCCATCTTTCCTTTGTTCTCCGGTTGTGCTCCGGCCAAGCTTTTTCGTTGTCCAACCGTCGTTTTGAAGCCCTCAATGTGCTTCTCTCGTCCCTAACAAACCCATACATCCATAATCCCGCATTGTTTGTTGTTTGCTCAAAACCGTTCGATTTACCCCTTGTCAGCCACCAATCGGGAGAGAACGGAGAACAGCTTTTCGAATCTCCGTTGTTGCTCGCTCTACCGTCTTCTCCGTTGCTTGCGCCGTCGTCCCTTCCGTCGCGTTCTCCGCCGTGGCTTCATCTTTTTCGAGTTGGGTAAGCTTCAATGTTCCTCTTTGGTTTTGTTTTGGTCATTTGAGTTACGGATTTTGACTTTGGGGTTCTTGTTGTTTGGCCGGATTGGCCATCGAGGTCTATGTTTTACGTTGCCGACGAGCCGCGCCGCCCCGGTTCCCGTGAGTTGAAGATGCCGCCGCCTTAGAGGGTTCTGGAAACCCTAGACCTTGTTACCACAGAGGAGAAAACCCTTGTGTGATTTGGGCCATCAGTTTCGGCCAAGGGTTGAGAGACCAATAGGAGTGGGCCTCGTGTGTGTTAGTGTGAGAGGTCCATAGCCTTGGAACCAGATCAGGCCTGCGAATAGTATGGTCTGAAAACCTATGGAATGAACATGTAACCAGACCCATGAAACCGAACCGGGCCAAGTAAACCGGACCAAGCTTTGAACTGAATCAGACTTTGTGAACTGACCCGAAACAGTGAGAACCGAACCGGATGGGTGAACCGAACCGGCAGAACCAGTTTTGACCTTGGATAGTCAACCTTGACCGGACCCGACTTGACAGTTGACCGACCCGACTGTTGACTGGATGGTGTCAGCATTGACCTTGATGATGTCAGCGTTGACCACTTGACTTTGACTTGGGCCTTTCACCAGTTGAACCTTGGATAGTCCTTTGTCAAATTCTCATCCGAAAGCTTCGTTTTGCTAATTACGATTAATTTGTACGTTAGTAATTTTAGAAGAATTGAGTATTAGATTTAACCTGAATTATTCTCGTGTTCAGGTATCGTCTCTGAAGCTGACGAGTTACCACATTATCCTGTTCAGATCGATTTTGCATGTTCTTCGAAGCTTTTACGTGAGTATGCCTTCGGTTTCGTTCTTATGTTTATAGTTGGTGGCTTAGTGATAGTAATATGGAATTCATTTCTCGTAGGTTTTGATTCAGCTAGACTTGAGCGTGAGGCGCATTCCTCACGGCTTTAGAACCATTGCTTGCTAAGGTGTGTCTTTTCATATGCTATATATTTGTGTGTTTCTTACTGTGTTATATTCTGTAAAATAATGTTTATATCTTGTATTTATTGTCTGATTGACTGTTATTTGAGAATGTTTTGAAAATATCATGCATGTCATAATAAATTGTGTTTTAAAATCAAGCATCGGATTTTCAAAAAATGAGACAATCGTAAGAGTTTGGATTTATGATTTTACAAATCATATCATGTGTTACGGGATTGGAATTGTGTTCAGAAAAAGTGAGGGAAACTTTCACTCTGGCGAGGGCAACCTCCACTCTGTATGATATCGGATAGTCGAGTATTGAGTCATGTATCAGACATCATAACATTATGATTTGGATTTATAAGATTTATTATGCATTCAGAAAAGACTTTATTAAAAAATAAAAATATTATTTTGTTTTTGTGTTGCTTGCACTTTAGAGACACACTAAGCTCTTTAGCTCACACCCCTTAGTTTCTCTTTCAGATTATCAGAATCTCTTAGGTGACTCGGTACTTGGAGCATCTCTCCTTTGTTTAGATAATTTTTAAAATTCAGTATGAACTTTCTTTTGATTATTTCAGACTATTGTTTAAAATATTTTGGTATATTTATGTAATTCGGACATTGAGACTATTTATAATTTGGATTTTCTTGGATGCATGCATCTGTAAGGTTATTTTTTGGATACTTAATTAAACTATCGGAACCAAGTTTTACGACCTTGTTTTATAATAAGTGAAATGCTATTGAGTTATTTAAATTTAATAACCATTTTGTATTACAAAATATTTCAACCTAAGATTTAATAATTATTTTGTTTTATAAATAAGTAAACCTAAAATGTGTTACTTGAGGGGAAAGTTTTCAAACTTAACTCCCAAGATTTGACCTAAGCAATTAGGTTAAATTTTAGGGGTTACATTGGGTTAACTTTGTTAGATTTCCAATAGAATGTGGAATAGTCCCCGAGAGAGAATTACTATCAGCTTGAAAGATCTTTAGCTTCTGAAGCCTCCCAATGTCAAAGGGAGTTGGACCTGATAGTTGATTTCTTGATGCTACTAGCACCTCCAAATTGGCTAGATTTCTAATGCCATTCGAGATTCTACCCGATATTTTGTTATCTTTTATTACTAAATGTAGGGTGCTAGAAAAATTGCTAACGCATTCAGGAAATTCCCCCCCAAAATTACTTTGGCTTATATATACATATTCTAGTTTGGTTTTATTGACTAAAGTGCAGAGAAAGTTCAAGTCACCTTCTGTCCCATGTCCCAAAGGGTTTTTGCTTAGGCTAAGCACAGACAATTCATCCAACTTTTCCAAGGAAGGCGTGCTTCCACTGAGTCTGTTATCAAAAACTTGAAGTACATTAGAAAAGAACTCAACATCTGGCATAGAGATTTCAAAGTCGGAACGAAGAGTACCTTGAATCTTGTTTCCATCAATATCAAAGGCTCTAATGTTGGAGAGATTGAACATTGCCGAAGGAACAATACCAGAAATTGCATTGTGTAGTAATGAGAAAACTGAAAGATTTGTTAGTTGTACAAAAGCATCAGGTATAGTCCCAGTTAATCCATTTTCCCCCAAGAAAAGTACCTCGAAGGATGACAAGTTCCCCTAAGAAGGTGGCATTCTCCCTGTCAAACTGTTGTTGAAAACTCCTAAGACTTTCAGATTCGACACAAGACTCAACGAAGCAGGTTTTTCTCCGGTTAACTGGTTGTTTCTCATATTAATGGATGTAAGCTTAGAGCAAGCTGATAAATTGGAAGGAATTCCACCACTGATGGAATTATTCACCAGTCCTAATGTTTCCAGTCTTCTTAAACGACCGATTTCTCAAGGAATCTAGTTGTAGAAGCTGTTCCCAGCTAGACTCAACTCCCTAAGAAAGCTCAAGCTTCCGATGTACGGCAATAAAGATCCCGAGAGTTCGAGGTATCGCAGTTCCAACTTGGTGACTCTCTAATGCCTGCGACCGCATGTAACACCATGCCACTGACAGAAGTGAATGGAACTATTCCAGGACTCCATGATCTTGAGCCGATCACCGGTTATCGTGGCCTTGAACTGGAGTAAAGCTTGTTGATCAGTGTCATTTCCTCTAACTGCAGGGGTTGCTTTTGATATACCAAGCGAGTTAAGACCCTGAAAGTTGAAGCATGTGAGAAGAATCATAACTTCAACGTAAACAAGGAGAAAAGGGATGGACGCTTCCTTTTTGTAGGTCTGTGTCATTTCCTCTAGCTACAGCGTTTGCTGTAGCTAAATCGAGCAAGTTAAAACCCTGCAAGTTGAAGAATGAGAGAAGAATCATAGCTTCAACATAAACTAGGAAAAAAGGGATGAACACTTTAGAATGCTTTTTTGTTTGCTCCATGGAAATGGAACAATTTCTTAATCAATGAGATTGAATTGTATTTGAGAGTGTTTGGCCTATCAACATGAAGTAGAGTTCAATATAAGTAGTTTCTGAAGTCTGGTATTAACCTTTTTCCATCACCATCAATTGGTTCGAGTTTTCCAACTTTGAAAGTCATGTGGCTACGATTTCCATGGGCATGCTTTAGTTCGATGCGTCTACTTGGGTTGGTTTTTTATGGTTGATATTTACTCAGAAGACATTGATTTCTTGAATAAGAAAATGATAGGAGGGAGACTTCAAATCAATTTGCCACCACTTTTTTCCATTTCACAGTTATCAATTACATATTCAGAAAACATTAACTTCTTGTGTAAGAAAATGATATGAGGAAAACTTCAAAGTAAACTCAGGATTCAATGGAGGATACTTTCAGCAGCTCCCAATATTGACCATTGTAGTTTAGATTTCCAACTTCAAGACAAAGTTAATTTCCTTTCCATTTCTTTGTGGAAAAGAAATCTGTGAGCCGCCCAATGAGTCGATCCGTGTCTAGAGAACATAACAATGGAACTTTATTCATAAAACCAGACACATAATTTGCAAACTTTTGAAACCAGATCAAATAACTATCGGGTTTGGGAAGTTCAAATCATTCTAAGACCGAGTCGCCATTCTCATATATTATTATTAAGATAACCTAATCGTTGGTTGGTAAGAGGTAGGCGATCAGACACCAGTCGTTTATTAACTATAGGCGCACCTACTGCCACAGAATCACACTGCAAGTCCACCTGCATCGCTCTCTCTGCTCCTGTTTATGGGTCTAGACGTTCACAACCTCATAAACGGTCTCTTAAGGTTAGGCAGTTAAAACAAAACACATGGATTCTCTTTGACAAACATGTGGTAAGTTGAAAACCAGATATCGAGAAGGCAGGCCAACTTCACCCAAGTTTCATTCTCTTTTCTTCTCCTAATCATATTAGCATCATGTGGCATTGATCTACTTTAATCATATACCCTAAAATTCTTGCTATAAAACTCACTGGGAAACTATGTCTATGCATATATATAGCCTCATACTCAATAGCCTCTAATTTAACTGGTATTGACCTCCTCGGAACCAATGCATTAAAGTTCAATCTCAAACTAAAATACAGATTTCTGGCTGCAAAACAACTCCCATTTAAATCTTCCGCTATCTAAGCAATCAAAGACCTGCTTAACATAGGATGGTCTTGAAGACTTGTAATATATGGCACAAGAGATTTAATCAGAACACATTAAAATAGAACCGTAGCCCAACTCTTGTACTGTTTTTAATAATTGTTTTAATCAAGCAGGGTAAAACCCTGCAAATTGATGCAGGAGAGAAGAATTATAGCTTCAAGATAAACTAGGAAAAAAGAGCTGAACGCTTCAAAATACATTTTTGATAGCTCCATCAAACTGAAACAATTTCTTAATTGTTGAGATTGATTTGGAACTCTGATATAATCTACATCCTGGTTTAAGTGGAAGAAGAAATTAAGTGGAGATTGACTGTTTTAAGTCATACGAAATTATGAAAGTTTTCGACTTGGAATTCGGGCTGGTAGTGCAGGTTGAAGAACGGAAACACAAAGACTTGTTAAAAAAATGAAAGTGGGAGACTTGAAGTAAACGCACTCTGCCACCACTTTCTACATTGAAAAAGAAAACTACGAATGGAATGATATAAACCAATTGAACTGAGAAAATTCTACATCTCTCTTTCTTGAGGTAGCATTATGTAAAGAAATTATATGCAGCAGACAAGCAATCAGGTTGAACAATGTTTCTGATCCGATCCCTCAGTAGTTTGAACATTAGACAATGATTCCTGTGAGCCGGAGCTTTTGTAATGGCCGGGATTCAGAGTGTCTCAACTCAGACCTTCCATTAAAGAAGTTTTTTATTTTTTTGTAAGGACAGCAGATATTGATATTATTATGTAAAGAAATTAAGGACATATTTGATCTGAAAGATATGAAAAAACTTGGTTTACAAGTAGACCTTTAACAGCCATTGACATGATCAATAGCATTACTCGTACAAAATCGAAACTTTTTTTTGCTCGGCAATATAATTTTATTGATTATGATTAAAATCATACAAGTCTTTTGTTGCGCGTAATAAGTGCTACTCAATTGTGCAAGTATACACGTTGCAAGTTATAGTATAAAGGATATCGTCTCCACAGGGATTGGTGCCACTTCAAGAATCTAGTCTCTTGCACTGTAAAAAGTAAAAACACAAATAGAAGATTATAAGAGTTTAACTAATAACTAAACTAGAAGGCAATAAAGTAAAAGAATAAATGACATCAAATGAGAAAGATAGGCCATCTTATCGTGAGTTGAGGTGTGATAGTCGATTGGATCGTCTTGGTAAAAGAGTGCACGGGCAACTTGCACAACGGGGTTGTCTTGGCAACTAATCGATGGTTGCCTGGGCGACTAGTTGGGCAACTACTTGAGCGTCTGGGCAGCAACCTTCAAGGTTCGGTAGAGCGTTCTTCAATGATTTCTTCTTATCCCTAAGTCGAAACTCTAGCTACTTGTGCATGCCTTGATAATACATCCCTGCGTGAATCAAGGGTGAACAACAACCAATCTTGCGCTCCTCTTAGCCGTTGAAATCCTTAACTTATTCCTAAGCCGGATTAATCTTCACCATCAATAGATTGAATAAAGATCATATTCATTCGTTTCTTGAATCTAACTCTCCCGATATTAGATAAATAGATGAAGTTACGAGATCCTCTCCCAATTCACTCGCAAACAAGAATAAGAACCAAGAATGAATAAACCTTGAATAGAAAAGTGCAAACTCTTATTACCTAAACAAAATCCAATAGTTTCTCACAACCACAAGACACAATAACCTTAGCCAAATAGATTTAGTTCATGGCTAGGTTCCAAAGAAACACAAGATAAAGAATCCCTAGCATGAACCTAATTGAACAAGAAAGAAAAAGATGAAGGATGAAGCTTGAAGAAATCCTCCTTGCCCTAGATGCTTGTTGAAAATTCTCTCTTCTCTCTCCCTTTGGAGTTGACGGCATGGCCTCTAATTTATAGGGCTAGGTCAAAGTCCTTCTTTGAGGAGGAAGTTAAGTTAGAATTAAATTATCTTTAAAGAATATAATTCTTTATTATAATTATATTCCTTCTAGAACTTCTCTTATCTTCTTGGAATTTAATTCTTTTTTAATCTCTTCATGAAAATCAAACTCCTTTGGAATTTAGCTTTGCTTCAAGTCATCTTGGGCTTGTCTAGTCATCAATTTCGACTACCACATCACCTTATTCTTTGTCGACAATTGCCCTGGCAATTGGCTCGGCGTCTCCTTCATGCATTGCCCTAGCAACTAGCTCGGCATCTCCTTCATGCATTACCGTGGCAACTATCTCTAGCCTTGCTTTGGCAAGTTATATAATCAAGCTCAACGATGGAAGGAAACATGGATTAATGCATGAATGGCTAATTATGCAACTAATATGAGCCTAAGTCTAACAATAATATGAGTAAAAAGGGTAAGAAAAATAGTACTTTTGAACACTTATCACCTTTGACCTACGTCGTGTGCCTCATTAAAAACCTCCCTAATCCTAAATGGAGGAAAATAGTACAACACAACAAGGCCCAAGAACAAAACAAAAGGAACATCTAGCACATCCCACTATAACAAAACAACATCAATTTCTACCCAGCAAATCAAAATATTAATACAAGGAGAAAAGAGCTGGACGCTTCCATATGCTAAATCAATTTCTTAATTTATAAGATTGACACCTATATGCTGACTTTTATTAAGCAACAGTGAATGCAATTTGCCACCACTTTCTCCACTTCACATTTATCAATTATATATTTAGAAAACATCAAATTCTTGTGTAAGAAAATGATAAGAGGAAGACTTCATAGTAAACGCACTTTGTCACCACTTTCTATATTTCATATCGATTTCTTGTAATAAAAGAAACTGATAGAGGGAGACTTTAAGTAAGTGATGAAGAAAAGCAGGCTCCCAATATTGACTATTATAGTTTAAATTTCCAACTCCAAGACAATGTTAGTTTCCTTTTCATGGTTTTACACCCAGACCATTATCTAGCTTGCATGCCGGCAGGAGATTCCCCACCTCTCTCGCTGCCAATATAATCATCTATGCCGCCCCCTCTAAACAAATGCCACTATAATTGGCTCTGACATAGCATTGCTGCTTGTAGCAAGACAGAAATCCAAGAGACTAATAGTTGTTCTTCATGTAGGATCTGATCTCCCATTGTACATGGATGATGTTTGATTATTCGTCATTAATAGCCTTAAATTACCAGGAATGCGTCACCTTCAATCCAACCGTCGATTCAACCATCATCGCACATCCTTTCCTTTGTTGGACCCCATTACTGATTATCATACCCTTCTATCATTGGCAATCGACGAATGAGCTGTCACTTGTACCACGAGCATTGAATAAAACCTTCAATCCAACAATAAATTGGGCCTTTGAATCTTTCGACCAGAGAAGGAGACCTCATTGTTGCGATGAAAGCATGATGCTCAGTGGCGAAAGAGGAGGAATTTAGAAATTTATGAATTTGAGTTTTCTTAAAAAAATATTGATAATTTTGGAATTCTTTTGAAAAATTAGGATTTTTAAATTTAAAAAAATAAAAAAAGAAATGTGTCTAGCAATGACTTGATGTCGATTTTTTACGGACATTAACGATTTGACTTTAAAATAGTAACAAAATGAAATGTTAAACATCTACTTTGATAAAAAAAATTAAACATAAGTACAGAATTTAGAATAAAAAAAACTTTAAATCTCCAGATAAATAATACAATCACATGTGAGATTCTAGTTGCTATGACTATAAATAATTTTGATAACTACCCTAAGATGATATATCTCATTGGAATATTTCATATAAGGTTGGATTTGTATTATTTAGATATTTATTCTTATATTGTATTATTAAACTTTTATAGTGAAAACTGTCGTACTTGTTGTAGTTTAGTGGTAAGAATTCCACGTGGAGGCCTGGGCTCGAATCCCAGCAGTCACAAAATTAAATTATGCTTTTGCAACTTTTTCAACTCTGTTACTTTGGGGCTTGGGCCGGCTCTTTGTTTAAACCATCACAAAACGCTGTCGTTTTGCTTTCGCAAAACAGTTGATATCAACAACTACAAATTCTAAAACTCCCATACGGTTTTTTCAAATTTTCTTCGCCATTATTTTGCTTCAGATCTGCTCGTTGCTTTGGACGCTTCGTCTCCTCGATACACAAAGTGCGTGGTTTCTCGTTCAATCCCTCCCCTTTCTTGCCTCTGTTTCTTGTTTTTCTCTTTTTATAATCGAAGCAAATTATCACCATCTTAGATCAGATCGCCGATCTCTTATAGATTCTCTCTTTCTGTGAGCAGATCATATATATATATATATGTGTGTGTGTATTGCGTTTCATCTCTTCTTTTTCTGTTTTTATATTTGAACATGCTTATCTCTTTTAGATTTACTCTGTTCATAGTGTATTAGGTCTTTTGAACATCTTAGGTTTCTGGCTTAGATTTTGGAGTGGCAGTAAATCATAGCGCTGTGCTAATATAAAGAAAATATTATAATTGTCTGTAAAGGGGATCGCATAGCGGAGCGGATATCGCGTTTGACTCCGGTTCCAAAGGACGTGGGTTCAAATCATTGCGATCGCAAATCCTTCTTTTTCTCATTTTGAGCTCTGCAAAAAATTATCTACTTCTGGGTCTTCGCACGATTTTTTTTTTAAATTGAACTATAAAAAGGAAATTTTATGAGAAATTCGTGTTAAAGCTCAATTGGATGCCCATTGATGACTTAAAAAATTTTTGAGGCTGCTTGTTAGTTCGTGCATCTGCCGACAAATTTTCAGTCTTTTACGCGTCCACGGTAGCATCAGGATTTGATTTTTATTAAATTTTGGTAGAAAAATTCCGTTAATAGTTCTCAAAGTATGAGCTTGGTTGATATGAATAGAATTGGATGGAATGAAGTAATTAGTATTGAAATGCTTGGTAGTTAGACCCTAAAATGTTGATTGTTTATAGCAATCTCATTATATGGAAGAAATGAAGTAATTTTAGTCTGAATTTGTTTGGCCACATATAGTTTACTTTAGATTAAGTTCTACTATTAGTTCCTGAATTTAGCCCCTATACTCTAATTTGGTTGTTTTTAGTCCATGAACTTCTCAAATTCTGAAATTTTAGTCCCGACTCAAACATAGTAGTACAGGGACTAATAACAAATTTTGACCTTTACTTTATATTGATTTCAAGACTGTCAATATTAACTTGTAAGTAGTCCAGATGCCATGGAATCTTTATTATGATTACAGACAATAAGTTGATTAACTTTAGTAGGCTGATTGCTTGCATAAAGATTCAAACTTATAACCCCCCAATATTATGCCCATATTCTCCTATATAAAGATAGGTCTTGAGCTGAATTTGACCTAGTGTCTGCCTGTCTGGATTCTGGAAACACTACTCCATAGTTTCTCGAGTTTGAAACTTCATGTTATGGATTTTATTTCCAATGTTTGTTAAAATCATAGCACGCATGGTTTCTGATGAGCCATTGATTTGTGGGGATTGTACCTGTTCTTGCAGATGATTGATGATCAACAGCTGGGGTTTCTTGCCAATTTTCTAGGCATTTTTATATTTGCGCTGGTAATTGCATACCATTATGTGATGGCTGATCCAAAATATGAAGGAAGCTGAACCTATACTGAGCTAATGTAAGCAGTTTTTAGATAAGAACTTAATTTATGTTGGTTTTCTTTGCATAATTGAACTGCTAACTTTGGTTTTGTCAATCTTTGTTTTTTCTACTAAAGATTGATCTATAATCAATTTTCTTTAGATTTGAAGTATGTTAACATTGTTTTTCAATGCACTTAGATAAGAACCTGTACATGCATGAACTTACATGATATGTGGCTTGTTTCTTCTTTAAGTATCCGTGTTCAATACGTTTTCGGACATATGTATGGGGATATGACTCTTCAAGAACCCTCTAAATACATGGAAAACTTAGAAAGAAAAACAGATCATACTTGTGTTAGAGGCGTACTTGTATCCAACACTCACATTTGAGTTCCAGGTAACATAGGCTAGTGATGCAAGTCTTGCTATTGTCAACCTCTTCAATAGTTCTATGTGAAATGTCTGGTCATATTTTACAGGGTGTGATCATGATTTTTTTTCTTTTTGCCCATTATGTTTTGGATTGTTCTCATGTTTCTAAACTTGACACCACTTTGTAAAAATAAGTCCATACAAAATTCATTTAGTTTTACGTCTTTTAAATAGTTGGTCTTGATCATTTAGTTACTTTTATTTGACAGTCCAAAAAATATACAAGAAATAAAAAATTTATACATGCAAGAGAATCCTACCTCTCTGCATTTATCCTATCTGATTTTGTCAAACCAATCAATCTACATGTATTTTGCTATAGCACACGTCATCCCAAATGTGTGGGGTACGGGGCCCAACTTTATGAAAAAATTATTAGATGGATTTGATTTCCGGCCAATAAAGTTTATGCATGTAATTTTTCTCTCAAAGTTAATCTACACTTCTTTCTTACATGTCAATAAAAAATAGATGGTTATTTAAAGTTAAAATGACATAGATAGATCTTGTTAGTTGAGACCACGAATGGCGTGCTCAACTGGATCCATATAATATTTTCTCCAATTGTGGGATCCCTAACTTTTCTTTCCCGCCATGCTTATGCAGCAATTCCTGGTGCCTTATTCTCTTAAATTATTCTCAGAGCAGGGGTTCTTTGTATATTTGTTGATTTATGGGATAAGCTTAAAACTTCAGCGGATAAATAACTAGGTGTGGCAATAAGCTGGACTATTTAAAACTTTCAATGGCTATGGTTTTTTTTTTTTTTTTATATAAGTGATCTGAATTCGGGCAATGTATGCGTTTGAATTTATTTAAATTTAAAATCGTATTAAAATACTAACTTGCAATTGAATTAGGTATTTAAATTTTTAAATGATTGGATTTTTTTAACATATTGTGAGGTGGAATCTGTATTATTTACTATTGTGTATAATTTCTTTTAATGTTTGTTAAATATATGTATCAAATTAGTTTAGAAAACATAGGGAAGATCATGAATTCGAGTGGTTTATTTTTTATTTAAAAGATAAGTAAAAATGAGAACAAATCAGTAAATTACACAAATTAGAAAAATATATTACAGCGAACGGTACAGAGCAAGAAGCATTAACAATTTTCAGTACATCCAAAAATATTCTCTCTCTAAAGATGGAAACGAGAGCCGTTGATCATAAAACATACAACCCGGAAACCCGACAGCAACGACGACAACCCGAGAAACAAAAACCCCGCGAAACCCAAAGCCACGGAAATATCAGATTGAACGCAAAACGAGTTCGATGTCGTACACGTGTCCGTACCTTTTAACGTTTTCGCCAACGCCGTTCCCGCGGAGTTCGCCGACAACAATAAGTAAATACCTAATCCAATGTTAAAATAATTTATAATTACTTTAGCATAAATTATGGTAGAATTTCGTAAAAGGTCCTTAAACTTTGGTTTGTAATCAATTTAGGTTTTAGTATTATATTATAATTTAATAATCTCTAATTATCAAAATGTGAGTTTTCACAAGGTCATTTTTTTGTAGATTTCCAAAAATAATTTAGTACTATAATTTATTTATTTATTGTTTATTTTGTAAAATAATTTACTTCTCCTATGATTTATTTAACAAGGTTATTTGTTTAAGAGTAAATTCCATAAATCATCATTGAACATTACTTTCAAACTTATTTTGATCACTAAAGTTTTAAAATATTCAATTTACTCACTGACGTTTAGACATTGATCGTTTTTTTGTCATTTTTCCGTTAATTTTTTGACAACGTCCATTCGTCGACGAACGAAGGAACTTTTTCAAGATCCGAACGGTAGAAAGCTTCATCAACACGAAAGAAGTGATGTACTTCAGGGCATTTTCCAATGAAATGAAGGTCGAATTTGGACTCAAAGGGGTGAGACAAAGCAACTGGTGAAATTTGGCACCTAACGACGACGATGAATGGTGGAGTGACAAAAAACATTCAATGTCTAAACTTCAATGACAAAAAACGTTTAATGTTTAAACTTCAATGAGTAAATTGAACGTTTTAAAACATCAATGACCATAATAGGTTTAAGAATAAAGTTCAGTGACAATTTATGTAATTTACCTTTTTAATAGTCTTAAGATGACATGCCATTGTTCATACTTTTTCTTAATCATTTGATAACACACCTTGTAGACAAAATTGCTCGAACTTGAGTCTCCAAAGATGAACAACATTCTCTTTTTCACTAAGACCAATAGTTGGGTTCACAAATAGTTACTAAACTATGTTAAAATGATGTTTCTGGCACTAAACTTTTAAAAATTATAAAATAGTCTTTTAACTTTTGATTCAATTATAATATTATCATTATTTTTTCAAATGTTACAAATGATCATTCAAACTTGTTGAACTGTTACAAAATTATCCTTAAACTTATTAAAATTTATCGAAAACTTATCACTAGTAAGGATAATTTTGTAATCAAATCATAAGTTCAATGACTATTTTGTAATCAAATCATAAGTTCAATGACTATTTTGTAACTTTTGAAAATCTAGTGATCAAATAGATAATTTCAGTATAATTTAGTGATCATTTATGTATTTTACCCTAAAAATACACCCCAAATAGATTATAATTATATATTAAAAATTGAAAAATCGAAAACAATTGATTATTGCAGGTAGACTAAATTTAGAAAACAGAACAATAAAGTAGGGACTTCTATGTAATTTGGCCATAATGCAAATGGAAATTGTTGAAATTTAGGACTGGTTGCTATTAATGATAAAACAAGAGGAAACCCGATCGTGGCCGAAGTCGAACCAAACTTGGAGGATTTCAGGGAAGAGAGTGGCGCCAGTGGAGATCTCCCAAACGGAAACGCCCGTTTCGAACAGCGAATACAAAGCCACGATCGCGCTCGCCGCGAAAACGAATCTGCGATGAGATTTCACGTTTTCATTTCAATTTCTAAGCTTCCTTATTCCTTTCTTTCAATTTCATAGAATCCAAATCGTAAAAGCAACATAAAATCCAAGTTAATTACTATTTAGTTTTCTACTTATTTGAATTACGAGCTAAAGAACCGCGCGCTTTCGAGCTTACTCGGAAAAACAAGTAAAAATAAACAAACTAACCTGAAAGCGTCGAAATCGATCCAGTGAGGGGAATCGGAGCCGCGAGTTAGTGACCATGAAGACTGAGGAGGAAGCGAGGGAGAAAGTGAAAGCAGTGACTCGGAAGACGAGAATCAGTGAGTTGAATCGTTTGAGTTTCCGGATAGTCACGGTGTTGTGGAAGTGAGGGGTAGGGTTTCGGTGGTGAGGCGAAGGGGTGTCGCCGTTGCGGAAACCCTGTGGCGACCGCATGATGATCGGCTGTGATTACAAGAGCAGAGGAAGCAGAAGGGAAAGGGAGGGGAAGAGAGTCACGAGAGAAAAGGGGAAGGAATTGGGAGGAGAGGGAGGGAAGGTTGGTCACGGCGGGAGAGGTGGAAGTCATAGGATAAGGGAGATGGAAAACTTTAATATACAAGTATTGTAAATTTTAGTATACAAGTATTTTTTAGTTTTAGGAGTTATGATTTTAGTTTAGTATTTAGGGGTTTAGGTTGTATGGTTTAGAATTTAATGTTAGTGTTTAGAATTTAGTGCATAGGATTTAAGATTTAGGGTTTAGCTTTTAGAGTTAGGAATTTAGGATTTAGGTTTTTATAGTGTAAATACACTGGCTTGTATAAAATTAATTTTATACTGTCTGCGTATCAAAGTTTTACCCTTTTAAGAAGGTTTAAATGAAAAATAAGTGTTCAAAATATATTATTTTTGAACTTTAGGTATTTAAAGTATTTTTTTGTAAAAATAGATGCTTAAAGTTTTAAAAGTTATAACTTTAGGTGTTCAGCTATTAAAAAAATTGCTATCCATTTAAAACACTATACGTAGAATGAATATTAATTTTTAATTATTTTTAAAAAAACTTTAAAATTTATTTTTTAAAAGAAATCCAAAATTTACAAAAATGTTCAAATCAGTCCCTAAATCCCTAAATCCTAAATCCCCAAATCATCACTGTTGTCGTAACCGACACACCCGTTCGGTCGCCGGACTCAGCCGATCATTTCCCCCAACTCGCCATTGCTGGAGATCGGCGAACGGTGTGCCAATCGAACAGTTATTTCACGTTTGACGTTCAATGTTCAGTTGGCACACCGTTCGTCGGTTTTCAACGACAGCAAGTGAGGGGAAATGGTTGGTTGCGTCCGGCAACGGCGGGGCATCGGTGAGAATATGGGGATTTAGGATTTAGAAACTATTTTAGAAAGTTTTAGAATTTTAAGATTTTTTGTAAAATTTTAAATTATTAAAAAACAATTTAAAGAAATTAAAAATGACGCGTGTAAATTTTGTATTGGTTAACGGTTTTTTTTTTAAAAAATTTAACAGCCGGGCACCTAAAATTATAACTTTTGAAACTTTAGACACCTATTTTTACAAAAAAATACTTTAGGCACCTAAAGTTCAAAAATGGTATACTTTGAGCACTTATTTTTCATTTAAGCCTTTTAAGAATTAAATTATTTATCGAGTTAATTGCATCTTACATCCTTAAAATATGATTTTTTTAAATTGCTCCATAAACTTTTGAATGTTCCGCATTTTAAATTGGTTTACATATTTTTGAACATTCCGAATTTATCTTCAAATTATCGTTTATATCACATTGTATTATTACATAATATACATCAGTGTTCACATAACACATGATAATTTTTATAACAATTTTATCAACATGAGATTTGATTAACATATATTGATAATTTAGAGGTGAAATTGGAACATTTAAAAGTTTTGGAACCAATTTAGAATGAGATTCATAATTTGAGGATGTAATTAGAATATTGAAAAGTTTGGGGATCGATTTTGAATTTCATAGTTTGAGGATGAAATAATTTAGAGGTGAAATTGGTATATTTAAAATAATTTTTTGTTGACTTATCATTCCGTCAAGTCATTTCATACTATTTAGCATCAGTCTTCTAACAATTTTTCATTCGTAGAGAGGCTATTTTTACCCAAAATAAAACGTTTGAAGGTTGAATTGATCTAAAAAAGAATATGACGAAAGTGACTGTTCAATTAAACGTTTGGTATATTTTGACTTTATACCTAGTAGTTATATAAAAGACCTACGAGATAAACAAAACAAATATAACATATAAAAGTCCAACTCCAACCCAATAAGCCATAACAACACACATGAAACCCTCCCTACGCAGCAAGGACGAAGAGCAAAAGCTCAGAAGAATTGTACCCTAATCCCCCACATCCTCACGCCACAGAGATCCAATTTCTGACGAGGAAACACCAAGATGGATGGCCCCGATGCTACTGGTGAGAGTTTTCTTATTTTCATATTTTAATCTATATGTTATATTTTGATACACAAGCTGTGTAAAAAAAATTATACATATCTTCATATTTAAAGCTGTAAAATCTAAAACTTAAATCCCTAGCCCTAACTTCCCAAATTCTAAATCTTAAACCCTAAACTCTAAATTATAACAAACCTTAAATTCTACTCCCTATAACCTAAACCCCTAAGCCTTAAACCCTAAACTACAAACTAAATCTATAAACCCTAAAATAATAGATTTATATAAACTAAAATTTACACAAACTTATGTACTAAAGTATTTTTCTTAATCTATATCAAAAAATAAAAATAAAATGGAATAAACGTTGCATGTTAATATAATACATTTATTAATGTTAATTACTTGTAAAATATACAACGAATATAAATAGATCTTTTCACGTGTGTGCATTGATATTAGCAACATCTTTTCAAATGAAAGCTCTAGTAATTATTATCGATTGGTTTATTTAGATGATGTGCCAGATAATTAACTTCTTTTTTCGTCAAAATTTTCTTATTTCCTACAATTAATCTCAATTATTAATTTTCACTTGTCCAATAGACCTAAAAGTATGTCAAAAAAAAAAAAATCACCTCATCCAATCTCTCTCTATATTATTGTTATTCCCATTATGATCTCCTCATAACCCTTTCGCATTACGCTTTCTCGATTACCAAGCTATCTGGAAGTACTCTTCTAAAGCCACCCATCCGACCATATTCAATGAGCATCAACCAAACAAGCCTCCAAAGTAATCTTATCCCAAGGCTACATTGACCTCGACAAGATAAACATCAAATTTACTGACTCATTAATTAATTATACCAATTAGTAAACATGAATACTCTGTCTCATTTATCATATCTAATTATGAGTATTCGGGCTAAATCCCGCATAAAGCGTCAACTAAACTTTATTTATCTCATTTTTTATCTTCATCTTTATCATTGACCGCGACTCTTCGTTCACACCAACTTAAATAAACTGTCTGATAATCAACCACCACAGTCTCATTCAGCCCCTCCACAATTTAAAAAAAGAAGAAGCTAAATCTAACTGAAACAAAAGTTATGGAAATCTACATGATTCTTCAACATACTTCAATGGAAGCCGGCATTTTAGAGCAATTCTTGCGACTTTTGCGCACAACGTTTAACTTTCTTAGTGAACTCATTCCTATATTCCCTCCATTCTTTCTGCAACCAACACCATTAGAAAACAATGTTAAAACTGAAATGTTAACCAGAAATCGAAGAACGACAACGTTTATGTATCGAATCGGGCAACTTCCGATGCATTAAGCTTAACAACATTCTCGAACAATGAATCATATGAAAAATGGAAAGAAAAGTTTCATCACCTTATGTATGGGGTATTCCTTTGAAAGCATGGGCGGAGTCAGAAATTTTATTTTGAGGTGTGATAATTTAAAGAATAAAATTGTCTAAAGAAAGTAATAAAAACTAGTAACACATAATACTAATACCCGATAAAGACTATTACAAAGTTATTACAATAGTAGCTAAACGACTAAGTATATCGAATAAAGTTCAATAATACTAACAATTTTCTTACAGTTGTCCATTGTGCTTTCTTATGTTTTGAAATCATTGAATTATTTTTCTTTGTCGATGCGATTAAAAATATATTTCTCAACATATGTAACCAAACATTCATCCATTGATCTTCAATTTGATTTCGCAAGCAATTTTTCACAATCTTCATTGTAAAAAATGTTCTTTCTAACTTATCGTAGTACCTAACAAAAGCAATGCAAGCTTAACCAAGCGATATACCAAAGGATAAACAATATACGAAAAAATAAAAATAAATTAAGGTTATACATTATGGTTTCTCACACCAACAATCTTCTTTCCCATGTCTCTTCCTTCACTTCTATGTTTGAATTATAACATAGGAGATTTATTTATTGTTTTCTATGAACTTTTAGTGCTTCAATTTGAAAACAATAATATGAAAGGGAGAGTAAACGGTGGAAATCATGAATTAGGGTTTCAAGAATTTGAAAAGGGACAATTTTGACCTTTCGAGCTCATGGTGGGTGTCGGGTGGGAGGATTGGGATGAGGTTTATTTTTTTATTAAATATTTTATAAAATATTTTTAAACAAAGTTTGATTCATTTTTTATGTGAGAGGTGTCAACTTTTCAAGATGAATGTGGTTTATTTCTTATTTAAGAGGTGTAAAAATAATTATTAAAGGGGTATCATTTTCTTTTTAATTAAATTTCACATATAAAATTTACATAAAAAATATTTTATTCTAAAAAAAATTTGGGTGTCACTTGACATCCCATGTTATATACTGGCTCCGCCCATGTTTGAAACAATGGTGGTGAATTCATATCTTGAGCCGCACGAAAGACTTACCGCGGTGTCAATGTCGACCGAATCAACCCACAATATCGGAACCAGCAGTCAGCAGAGCAGAATGCAATAACGGAAGATCGTATCTTCGTATGCATGTCCAGATTTATATTGGACATAAACACGAGGAAAAAATTCCGAGCTCAATTAGTGAGGTGTTATTATAAGCAAGTTGATGTATTTGATCATTTTCGATCAGTTTGGTAAGGGTATGCCTAATGTTTTGTACTGCTTTATTTAGCATATTTGGAGGATTGTTTCGTCGTATTCATATCTGAATATGTATAGTCTAGACACAAGTTCAAATACGAATATTATAAAAAAATGAAGAAATAATATCTCGAATGAAGTGAGACGAAAGAAAATAAAAAGAACTTTTATTAAGTGAATTAAAGAAATACAGTATAGAAATAAATACTTGAAATTGGACAGAAATTGGTTGAGGCGATGATCAGCTACAATTGCATTGCTTCAAAGATTATAGGAGTTTCACATAGGAAAATTATATATGCGGGTGAATCAATGGATAAAATGCATGCTACCAAACTCAAATGGGTTCAACTAACTTCAATTCACACCCTTGCACACTTACAATTGAAGAACAAGTTCCATTTAAATCATTCAATAATTAGTAAGTAGGTTCGTGTATTTAAACACTTCCAATGCTCGTTATCTCACCAATGTGGGATAAGAGGGTTTTATTTTCCTTACACAATTCACAAGTACCTTACTTTGAACATTAATTTCTCATTCACCACTCAACCGTTTTGAGCATATGAGATACCCGTTGTAAAGGTCTCATGGAGTATAATATGAACCAATAAATTTATTATTCGAATCTCCACCTTTACCTATAGGAAATATGACTCAAAGTTACCAATTTTTCCAACATGAAGCTATCTCAAGTTTCTCTATTTTCATTCCCAACTATAGCTACCATCAAATAGTGAAACAACATTATTTGTTTGTAACACGATGAATGCAAAAAGATAACATATTCGTATCTCTTTAGCATTCATCCTTTCGTCTCCAAACCAAGCCGGATTCTTTCCGGCTAGTTGGATAGAAATCCAGAGGGTTAGATATCGTACACTTTACAAAGAAGTTAGAGTAACAAAGAAAATAATATCTCTTTCAATTAATGTAATTAGAAACTTAATCAAATAAATTACTCAACTATCGTAAAACATTTGATTGAATTGACGTTAGTATAAAAGTAAGGCTTAATTCCAAAATAATTGCCTCAACTATCCATTTTTTTCTTTTAGGTGCTTAAACTATTTTTTGTCTCTTTTAAGTGTCAAAATTATTTTGTTTTTCCCTTTTAGGTGTCTAATTTTTTTTTTGCCTCTTTTAAATTCTCAAACTATTATTTTTTGGTCAAAGTAGATGTCCAAACTATTACTTTTTGGTCAAAGTAGGTGTCTTAATTTAACCTTAAAAAGAGTAAAAGAATGATAGTTTGGGCACTTAAAAAGGACAAAAAAAAAAGATTTAAACACCTAAAAAAGTAGGATAGTTTGGACACTTATTTACATTAAACCTAAAAGTAATGACAATAAGTTTGTTGACCCCAAATTATAAGTATCGATCAATTACTTAACCATATAATTATTTATCGAATTAAATTATATTATATTTTATAATTTAACCATATAACTAATGTTGTCCGAATCACAAACCTTATATAATACACGAGTAATGAAAATTATGTTATATGTCTTTTATTGAAAATAATAGTATTTTTATAGTTAATATTGTACAGTATAATTTTATCAAATAGTTTTTTTATTGAAAAACATGTTTATATTAAGGCTAAACTATAAAATAAGTGCCCAAACTATGTTTCTTTTTTGTAATAGATGCCTAAAGTATTTTTTGGTTGAAATAGGTGTCTAAACTTTCATTTTGGGCTTGTTTTAAAGTCAATTTTGGCACCTACTTGGGCACCTATTTCAACTAAAAATAAAAGTTTAGACACCTATTTCAACCAAAAAATACTTTAGGCACCTATTTCAGCCAAAAATAAAACTTTAAGCACCTATTGCAAAAAAGAGGCATAGTTTGTAGTTAAGCCTTATATTAATTGCATTGGAAAGAATGTTTGTATACACTAATTATACTATGGGAGAGAAAATAGCGGAGGGAAATATATAAACTAAATTTGAATTAAGTACTGCAGAGGTTTATCACATGGTTGATTTTTTAAATTTAGTTACTCTATTTACAACGGTAAGATTATTTTTTAGTATTTTAATTATAAGTTATTATCTTAGCCTGGCTTTAAATTTAAATAAACTCATATAGCCTTACACATTACACTGCTTGAATCCGAATCACTTAGGAGAAACAACATCCTCCTTTGTAGAATGGATTCAACTTTTCACAAAACTTTTTCGATAATGATGTCTTTCTACAATATTTTTCACAACAATTTTGAAAAACATTTTTTAAAAATCTAAGCGCAATGAAAACTGGCCTTAAGTTCAGAACCCATCATGTTCGTAATTTTTTGGTTTAATAGTCAAAAAAGGTACCTAAACTATTTTTTTTTCAGTTTAGTGCCTAATGTTTTTTTATTTCGTAACTCAAATAAAGTTTTCTGTGACATATGTTAAAATTTTTTCGTTATTCAATAAAAACACGAGACGTGGCATATTTATGGTATTTTCTTTATTTTTTATTTTTTTAAAAATCAGAAAATCTTTAATTTTATAAAAAAGCCCCAAAATCTTTAATTTATCTAAACCCCCAAACCCTACCCTAAATTCTTCCCCTCCCACCACCGATTGAACCACCACCAGCCACCCTTGCCTTCACTGGCCCCCATGACTGAAAACACTATCACCCTGTTGTTAAAAATCGGCGAATGAACCGTCGATTGCTTCGTCGACGAACATTCAAAAATGAAGAAAAAAGACCAATTGGGCTTCTAACTGACGGCTAGAGAGTAGGGGATGCTGAACGGTGAGGTACCCGACTCTTGGGTGGTGAACGATGAACCGTCGATGTGTATGAATGCCGGATGGTGAGAAAGATGTGATTTGAGGGTTTGATTGAAAGGAATTAAAATTTTGGGTTTTTTAAGAAGTTCATATTTTTAAAAAGTCAATAAATAGATAAATAAAGCACGCTACGTGTCTGTTATAATTGGATACCAGAACTTTTTTAACGGCCTTTGATGAAAAAATTTGATTTGAGTTACGGAATAAAACGTTAGGCACCAAAGTGGCCCGAAAAAAACTTTAGGCACCAAACTAGAACAAAAATATAGGTTGGGCACCTTTTTTATTGTTAAGCCTATTTTTTAAAAAACTTTTAACTATTATTATTTTTATTTAATTAACGGTTAAACTATAACCTATTTTTTAAAGTTAATTAATGTCGGTATTTCATTTTTTAATGGAAGAAATCAAATCATGTTGCAGCGAAAATCTAGTTAAAAATATTCCCTTTGTCTCTTCGCATGATTATGGTTAAAGATCTTGGTTATGTGCCATACAATGTGCAAAGCAATGCCCTTAGCTAGGGTTCTAATTAGACCCTAATCTTATGAAAATTGTTAAGATCATCTGCATCAAAACTGAAGATTTAATTTAGGTAATAATAATCATTTTGAATTTGTGTAGAGGGGAGGCCCTCCTTTATTCTCTTTTCAAAATCATGAGATACAAGAAAAAAAAGATTTTGCAATTAATTCAGAGCTTATTTTAATTAGATCATGTAGTTAATAGGGGAGTAGCAAGTAGGTTTAACGTAGGGATGGGCATGGGATTCGAATCCGACGGGTTCTGATCCAACTCGATCCTATAAGGTTGAGTTTTTTAAAAAAATATTCTGTTCACGTTGAATGAAAATTCAATACACATCGGATTAGGTTCTGATTGGACAAAACTCGACCCGTGTTCATCCCTAGTTTAACATGCTTTAGCTAAATCAAGATTTTAAATCACAAGTAATGTTAAACAAATAACATTTTTAAAAACAATACCAAACAAACTAATCTAACCTAACCACAAATAACTTTAATGTTTGAATTTCAATATTCGTAACTCTTTTTTATCTCGAGAATTTTTTTTAAATCTGAGATGGACTTGTATAGACGAACCACCCGATGTAAAGACAATTTTGAGTGTTGGTCATTCAGTTATAGAATCATCCGATGAAGTTTTTTCAACTTCGATGAGAGATTCTTAATATAATTTTATAGTAGTATTTGTTCTGTTTGTTTAGAAACGGATAAAACTTACACAAATTACAGATAAAGTTACTCAAATTGTAGTCATTAGAAATACCATTTTGATATGATAATAAAAACGAATTATTCGAAACTCAAACCCGAAACTAATCACACGGAGTAGATAATCCAGATAAGAATTTAAAGACTTAGACAAGAACCACAAGCATAAGAGCAAAGGGGAAAGAAATCAAACAAAGGCCAAGCTACTTTAATTTGGAAAACCCCAATGTTATCAATTAGCTAATGAAATCTACAAAATCCCAGACAGACAAGAAAACAAAATGCATAGAGACAAGAGTGAAAGATGTTATGATTACAGCTTTGTCTCATTTTGTAGGTCAATGAGGCAATGGCACCTCAGGTTTTAAGTGTCTTTTACCTTTTCTTCCCTTTCTATCTTTGCCAAGTGGGAATTTCCACTGTTAATCAGCTTTTGTTTTTCTATCAGTGGTAACTAGTAAAAGACCCCATAGGGTTTTTGTCAACACAACTCTACTTCTTGGAATAACTTGTATTTTATGTCTGTGATCTTTATATTTTGTTGAAAATTTTCACGTGTTAAAATTTTAAGTTTTTAACGGTTAGAGTTTATGACCCGAATTTTATCTTAATTCGATTTAATTGATAAAGATTTAAAACTGAAGCTAAATTAGGTATCTGTGGGGCGGAGAAAGCATAATGGAGGTATGCTAAAGCTCGTGGTATGATACAAGTTACTTCTTACATTAGATTTTGGTTTAATATGAAAATTTTAATTTGAATAGATTTTTTGTTAGACAAGTTTAATATGAAAATCGTTTAGCCACAAAAACTAATCCTATTATGATTTTTAAGCATCATAGTCAATTTCTCCTCAACTGCTCATGATTTTTCTCATCAAGTTTTTTCAGGTAAAATTTTAGTCTCTTTTATTGTACGATCAGTATATACTTGACATTATTCCATAGCATTTACATTATTCAATTTACTTTTATACCCGTTTATTATAGGTTTAATATCATTCGAATATATAATCTCTAAAAGGTTTAAAAGTGGAGAGACACTATGTAAATATGCAATCACCCGTCAAGAGCAAATTCCCCTCCCCTCCCCTATATAGTAATTGTTCAAAAAAAATTGTTTATTCTAAATCCTTTTAACTCCATAAATTTCTAACTTACAACAATCATTTGAGTAAAACATTATGAGTCTTAAGTTTATTTGAACCGACAACGTTCAAAAATGTTTAACAATAATGATATTAACTGAATTACTTCGTCAATATAAAATCCGATACGTAATAGACATGAGACAATAATCTTAAAATTGAAAGATGCAAGTAAAATGCAAAGCAACGTAATAAAACTCGAAACTCAGTACTCAGGCATGAATCAAGAGGGCACTGGGACAATCGTTCCCTTCAAAATTTCAAATTTTTATACAGTTTAGATGTTTTCTTTATATTTTATTAAGTATAAAAGTTCACTTCGTCCCTACTGATAGTGTATTAAGCCTTTAATCTAAAATTAATTAGTTTGATATCGAAGCTATCAGATTTTGGTCACGGATTGTACGATAATCTTAAAGCAGAAACATGTTTTACGAGCTGTTACAATACAGACATTTTGATTTTCCACCAAGAACAAGTCGTGAGGAACATTGGGTTGGCAATGTCACGTTGCAAAAGCAATGATTTTTGGACGATTCTATTACATGATTAGAAAACCAACAATTAGCTTTCCCGTATACAAAGCACCAGCTGTTCTAATCAAACTTTAGTCCGGTGAGTTAGACCATGGGAGGGATCGATGTTACTCGAATTCAGATGTGAGAAACAAACATTAAAATATGCCTGATACGAATATATTTGATTTTTATATGTTGCACAATGTGTTTGAAGGTCTTTAGGGACCATATCCTCTTATTTATGTTTGAATATCTCGGATATACATATAAGACACAGACAAGAACAGAGTGTTCTTGGGGCCCAAAAAGGCCTAGGTCGTTGTCATAAATCTCAAATTCTCGATAAATTTTGATCTAATAGCAATTTGACCCCTGTAAAAAAATAAGTGTTAAAATTTTAAATATATAATGAAGTAGCAGTTAAACTAAAGAAGGATGGCAGTTGGCCTTAGATGTTTTGGTCTAATAACAATTTAGGTTCCTATAAACTTATATGTTAGATAAATAAGACATTGCTCCTTGAATTTTGAGTTTAAATACTTAATAAATCCTTGTATTTTTAAAATTAATTATTTTGACTCATCCAAAAGTTCGATCCTGACTCCGTCCCTAGATGCGGATAATTCAAACAATACGTAGCTTAATCACATGGTCTGTCCCTATCAAGTCGAGTCAACTTGAAACGCCAGGGAATAAAATTCCCACATTTTCTAGCCAGCTTTACATACATAATCCAAATCTGTAAAAAGAAAAAGCATTGGATTCCCAGACAGATATATTACTAGTTCGCATGTTTTTCAAACTAAGTCATGATTATGTAACCCAATTTGTCCACCATAAATACCCACAACCAGCCCCCTACCAAGTCCATGCACAGAGTTGGAGCCAAACATGAAGATCAAAATCCAAGCAATTCTACCCTATCTGCTCCTTGCACTTCTTACATCTTCACTAGCCACGGGAACAGGCAAGTTCTTTTCTTGTTTTTTACTTTGTTTTAATCAAACAAACATCTCTTCGGACAATCTTATGAAAAACAGCGTAATAATCTATGTTTACAGTTAAGGATGAGATGAATATGATCAAACCTGCAAAGCCAAACCTAGATTCTGTCAACAGGTTCTTGTTAGCTACTTGGGTAAGTTTTTCGTACCTAAATACATGCATCAGTGTATCAAATATAAATCTTATATATGTGGTTGACATGTCCGGGTTAATTTGTTTGTCTGAATTTTCTTGTGTGTAACAATGAAGGAAAGTGGAACGAAGGTTCCATCTGCTCCGAATCCTAGAGGAAACCGGCATCCACCATCCAAGCCATGAATATGAATATGTCGGGTCCGTTAAACAATATATATATAAATATATATTATGTGTGTGTGAATTTATTTTCTTTATTATGGGTTAAATATGCTTCAATTGTTTGGAAATTTTTGTCCGAGAAATTCCTCATGCCTTGTTTTAAAATGCAGCCGATACTCAACGTAATGACGAGTTACGTAACACAAGATTCGATCGTATCGAGAGTTGACTTAAATCGGACATTTAAACAGATAATATGATGATTAGTCAGGATAGAATCATAATTGAACAATGAGGGGACAAATTGATTAATTTTAAAACGAACAAGGTCTTAAAAAATAATTAAACCATAAATATTAAGATAGTTAATGTTTAATTTTATTAATTTTAAACCTGAAAGGTCTTAAAAATAATTAAACCTGAAATATGAGGGTCAAATCTTAATTTTATTAATTTCAACTGATATAGTCCTAAAAAATAATAAACCGAATAATTTTATTTGAGACAATGACTTAATTGCAATAGTTTCAAAACTATCAGTCATAAAATATAATTAAATCATAAAATTTACGGGGATAAATACTCCTCTCATCCACAACGTTGGTTCGTTTATAATAACGCTCACGATATTTAGAAGTTACAATTGTAACAAAATCTGCAACTGAAATTTATATGTTCTCATTTTCTCTCAATGGTGTATGGTATCATATAGAATAGTGTGATGGGTTGAGTAGACATGTTCAAGGGTCAGGTTTTATTGAACTAATTTGACTGAAATTTGGATAAAATTTTTAAAAAATTATATTAAAAAATTATATTTATTTAATCATAAATACATTTTTAAATGAAGAGGGGAAAAATCCCAATTGTCCTATTTAATTTCAGTTGTAGAGATTATGGTTGATTCTCTAAACATCTCCAAATCATTACCTATATTTGAAATTGATTCTCAAACTTCAGAGCACTGTGATTAAATCTTTAAAATACCAATAATTATGTACTTTTTAATTGTAATTGTCTGTTTAGGTGTTAAATATCCGTTTGGATATGACATGAAGCATATTTTTTTAATATAACCACTGAATTTTTATTATAACTATAGAAAATATCTCAAATACAACGCATCCATGAAGGAAATAATGGGACTAATCTACCCAAAATTTCTTACAACCCAAAAACAAAAAAGAGAAACTTCTACAGAGATAAGCATACCATCAAAATTCAGAAGCTTCCTGAATCTCCTTGTCTCTATCCAATTGAGACGCATAATGGATGAAGGGAGTGGTGAACGATCCAAATTATCAGGCATAATGTTCCGCTACCCAGGACTGATTACATCGGCAAACAACCATCAACCGGGTGGGGATCTAACTTTGCATGACCACCGACAAAATCATAATAAAAAACTGGTTCCAATTAAAATCTCCGTGCGAGCAACAAACGACCGCTAGGGTATGCTGAATCATGCCACAAGGACATATGAAACAAACCACAAAACGAAGAAAACATGTCACAAGGACAAAAGAAAACGCATGTCACAAGGACATAAGAAAACATGTGCCATACAGGCAAAGATTCTTATTAAAAAATAAAAAATAAGAGAAAAGCAAGAAAATAATAAACCTTGGCGATCGACAATCAATATCTAAGTGATTGCCGATCGCCGGCCAATGCAAAAAATTAAAAAAAAATTGCAGGCGGCGCAGGATTGGTAGAGAAAGAAACTAGAGTTTGAATATATATATATATATATATATATATATATATATATATGACATGAAGCATATTTATAACATAGATTAAATTGTCAGTGCATGTTTACCTGTTGTATGGACAGTTCAATTTGACTTGGAGTATATTTAAATCACATGGATCAAATATCAAACACATGTATAGATACTATAAGGACAATTTGAATTTAAATATTAAAAGATAGATTCTCATTAAAATTTAGAGGGCTCTTTCTTTTCATTTTCAACACATCATATATAAGTCGTTCAGACATAAGCGCACACATATTTACAATTCGACCATGTGATCTAATTATGTCCATGGTAGATTGAGCTAACATATAACGTCCAAGTTAATTATTAGATTGATAAAATGGCATAATTGATACAATGCAGAATATTTGAGAAACTCAATTAAAATCTTTTAAATTAGAAATTGATTTAAAATCTAAATGATGATTTTGGATGTTTGGTATTAAACTGTTGATGTTTTGGATGGGAGGTGAGGTTTCACGGAGGTTCATCCTGATTGATGTAGGCGGAGAACCGTTAGATCGGGTATTCGGGAGTTGTAGAGTTCGAAAGACAAGGGAGAGGTCTTGGGATCAGGGATCCCCTTCAAATTAGAGGATCAAACTCTCTTTTACAAAAAAATTATTATATGGTCTCGGTCCATCACACTTTTTATAGATGAATCATGATTTTTTTTAGGTTTAAATTTAGTAGTTGATTTGAGGTCTAATTTACTTGTCCGATAATGAAATGATCGAGTAGTTTAGATTTAAATTTAGTGGTTGATTTGGCCGGGTTGGTCAAGTTGCTTATTTTTGTTCCTTCATTTTTTTAGGCCATGAATTCTAGACCCAGTATGAACATCCCCTTCCTTCCCCTAGAGCCCTCTTTCCCTTCCCTCTAGGCAAGATTAAAACTAAAATTAGGATTTGTCAAAAAAAACTTTGGTGGATGCTCTATTGAAAAAAAAACCTTTGGCGGCTGTTGTCCCATCTATTTACGAGGTAAGTGGACGAAGTATGTGGATCGAGTACTGTATATGTTTATTACTGGGCGATCTTTCAACTCAATTTACTTTATTTACATTATCAGAATTCGAACCTCTGACCTTATTTAAAAATCTAATGTTTTATCTCATTAAACTAACTAACTATTTTCGAAAATGTAGATTTCTATTCGACTATTACAATCGAGCGAGGTTCGAAGAGCTTAACATGGAATGATATCATGCTAAGATGGATAAGAGAAGTGTCCATGATGCTGTCCTCGTCTGTGGTTGGACCAGGATTCCGGAAGCGCAATCATTAAAAAAAATATTTTTTCACTGTCAATATATAAAATAATAACTCGATTATTATCTTAATCTGAACAAAATTATAATCCGGTCGTAAAACAAGTAAGGACACATGATAATTCCAAAAGAATAATAATAATAAGGCTAGGTGCCTGGCTGAGGCTGCAAGGGCCTGCTTTTATATAAAGAATCAAAATGATGAAAATGTAGCTTTCACTAAACTTTATAATATTCTTCATAGGACAATGCTAATCTTTGCAATTATCGACCAAAGCAACACATAAAACTCCTTCCTATAAAAGAACTCTTCAACATTTCCCATGCTCACTCTCTGTCATGGAAGACGACAACGATGATGGTTTCTTCAACAGGAAAGCATCCGTCCTTTTTTTTGGCCTGGGATCGGCGGCCTTGGTCGCAACGATCTACCATTGCATTACCGCGGGATGGTGGCGCCGATGCAATAATAATGTCCGAGGCCGGACATCACAACAAACACAACAAGATCGACAACATGCGTTAGGACATGAAACGTTGGAGATTACAAGCTTGGAGATTTCGAAGGCCGAGCTCATCCCCGTCCATAAGTACCGAAAGGGCACAGCTCTGGTCGATGATGACGGGATGTGTGCGGTGTGCTTATCTCAGTTCGAAGAAGACGAGGAGTTGAAGACCTTACCGGGATGCTCGCATTCTTACCATGCGTCGTGTATAGATATGTGGCTTTACTCACATTCGAGCTGCCCCATGTGCCGTACTAACGCCACAACGCGGCTGCAAATATCGCACCACTTACCGGATTCCGATTCCGTGCGTTTAGATACGGGTATGTTACATAATATTGTACAACCTCGGATGTTGTGATCATTTAAAGGTTCGTTGATTTCAATCTCGCAGATGCAAATCTCGAACTAGCTCTTAGCCTTCCATGTAATGATGTGGTTTCGTATGATATTTTTTAATATGCAAGTTTTATATCACCAAAATCCGTGATTTTTATATTGTTTTAACGAATTTTTATTTTATCATTTTGGAGTAAAGGCGGCAAACGGGTCGTTCATTCAGGTCATTTCGGGTCTGATTACATTCAGTTTAATTTTGTTCGATCAATTCGGTTTTAATTCTGGTCTATGATGATTTCGGTTCGAGTATCGGGTCGGGTCGTTTGATTTTTGGTTCAGCTGCCTTTCGGTTCGGTTAATAATGGGTCGTTGATTTCGGATCGGGTCAATAGTAGATCGATCGCTTTTTAGTCGGGTTTTTAGGCCGAGTTAGGTTTTTCAACCCTATATATGACTTTATATAACCTGAATATTTGGCTCTTTAGTGAGTTGTGCAACAGTCCACATCCTATCTTTCTTTATTTATTTTAATATGTTTTCTTTATTTCGGGTTGCCTTCGGTTCAGGTTGATTTCAGTTCAGGTCCATTTTCGGTTTTATCAAAATTCAGGTCGATTTCAGTTTGGTTCAGTTTATTTCGGGTCATCGTGTTTGGGTCGATTTCAAGTCTCGAGTCAAGTTTGTCATGTCTATTTTGAAAGTAATATTCGTATTTATTGACAATTCTAATGATTTTCTCAAATTATTAAAAAAATATAAATTGTTAGGTAAAAACGAAATTAAATAAAAAGTTCGAAACACAATAAATCATTTCCTTTTTAAAAAATATATTGTGACAAATAACATTTTTTTTTGAATGGGATGACAATAGCATTCTCAGGTCCTGAGATATCTGCGTGAATAAATTATATCCTTATAAATAATTTTTTTTTTGTAATCGATTAATTTGGATCGAAAATTATAGATGTTTAGTATAGAGACAACCCTTTTAACTCAATTTGCTCAATTTACATTGATAAAATTTATACTTTTGATCGTACTTAAAGAATCTAACATCTCATTTCGCTATATCGTTAATAATATATTTTTTTATTATGAAAATAATCTTTTTATTTTTTTATTAAAAAAATCTTTTAAGGGTTATTAGAGTAAAAACAAGAAATTCTAAGGCCAATGATACGTTTCTGTCCTTTTTTATTGTCATTCCTTGTGAGGATCCTCTCGACCATAAAAATACAAGGGCATTCGCTCCACTCTTCCTTTAATCTTTTCCCTAGTGGCACTAAAACTTTTAGGATAAATTATGTAAATTATCATTGAAGTTAATTGTTGAGAAGCTTGAACGATCAAATAATTAAGGGGTGAATTAGATTTTTGCTTTGGTAGATGAAAGTTAAGTAACAAAAATTGGACATAATGATTTATAGTGGTTCGACTTTTAAACAAGTCTACCTCCACTACCTTAGCTATTCACTAAGGATTTTTCACAAATTTACTAATTTGTCTTTCCTTTTTCCGGGTTCAAGGAGATAATCCTTACAACCAAGACTTATGCCCCAAAGTCTTGAAAACACTCTCTTACAAAGAGAAAACAAATTGGCAAACAAGAAAAACCTCTCTAGGCAAATGTGTTTGCAATTTAAGCACTCATCAAAATCCTAACACTTGAACAAATATAACAATTAACCTCACAAGTGTGTTCTACAAAGAAATATGAAAAAATTGAGCACTAAAACACTTTCTCTATCATTGAATGTTGGTAGTTGGTTTCTTGTTGTTACATGGCTGCTTGAAGAGGCCTTTTAAACCCTCTAAGGAGTTTGTGGTCGTTACTAACTGTTGGAGACTTTATTTCCAACATTAAATGCACTTATGGAGTAGGGTGTATCGATACGCGTGCAAGGGTATATGTACCTGCCTCAAAAAAGAAAAAGTCGATGGGAAAATTTAACACTAGATATCGGTACACTATATAAGTTTATTGGTACACCTCCTATCATATCGGTACGGCCAAGCCTGTACCGGTATAGGTACGGTTTTTGGCTATTGGAAATCAGACCATTTGGGGACAAATGGGCGTATCCGTACACAGCTTAGTTGTACTGATACGAACACTTTTGGGTGCCGGTACGGGTCAAACTGTACCGTTACTCATAGCCTGTTTTTGATACTTTGGCTATTTAAAATCATTTTAAACATGTCAAAAACCATTTGAAAAGATTTCAAACATATTTTTCAAAATTTTGGACTTTTGAAATATTTTTGCAAATTTGTTTAAGTCCAAAAACATTAGGTTATATCAAAATCAATATCTCAACATTTACTCTCAAATTTATTTTGGTCACTGGAGTTTTAAAACGTTTAATTCACTCACTAAAGTTTAGAAATTGAATGTTTTTTTAACACTCCTCTGTTAACTTTTTGACGACGTCCATTTATCGGAGAATAAAAGAACTCCAAGATTAGAACTGTGGAAAATTTCATCGGCACAAGTAAATTACATACTAAAAAACGGACTCCATCCGGCAACAGATGAGGGAGATCGACGAGACAGAAATAAAAAAAAATTGGTTGATTCGTGAACTTCAGAGCACTTTCCAGTAAAATGGAAGTCGAATTCAAACTCAGAAGGCCAAGACGAAGTGACTGGTGAAATTTGAGATCGAACGACCACCATCTACATTCATTTGAGGTTTAAGAGTGACAAAAAACATTCAATGTCTAAACTTTAGTGACAAAAAATGTTCAATGTCTAAATTTCAGTGAGTAGATTGAATGTTTTGAAACTTTAGTAACCAAAATAGGTTTAAGAGTAAAGTTCAGTGATGATTTACTTAATTTACCCTAAGTTTTATTTTCAATTCTCATATGTTGTTGAAAGCTAGAGATTTTCCTAGTTGGATTGGGTCAAATTTGAGTCAAATTTATACTTGATATAGATAATATTAGTTCAATTATTTGATACAATGATAAAGTGATTTTATTCTTCACAAACGATTTTAATTCAACGAAATATAACATTCTTAAGGATGACACGCTCGACGAGCACCGCTGAACACCACTAACAATGAATACCATTAAATTAATTAATAAAGATTAAAAATCTAAAGGACTCAACATATAATTATAAATTTTTTAAACATATAATTATAAATTATTTAAAATAAAATATTAATTAAATTATTATATATATAATATATTTTTTAATTTTTTAAAAATAATTGGATCAAATATCAAACTTAGTCAATTAAAAAAATAAAAACCCTAAATCCTAAACTCTAAACCCTAAACTATAAACCATAAACCCAAAACCCAAAACTTGAAACCCTAAACCTAAAACACAAAACCCTAAACCATAAACATAAAACCCAAAACCTTAAACCTTAAACCCAAAATCCAAACCCCTAAACCCTAAATCATAAACCCAAAACCCAAAACCTAAAACACTAAACCATAACCCTAAATTCAAATATTTGGTTTAGGCTTTAGGGTTTAGTGTTTAGGGTTTATGATTTAGTAGGGTTTAGGATTTAGTATTTTGGGTTTAGTGGTTGGTATTTGATCCAATTTTTTTAAAAAAATTAATAAAAATTATATATGTGGAAAATAATTTAATTAATATTTTATTTTAAATAATTTATAATTATATTTTTAGTCATTGAGATTTTTAATCTTTATTAATTAATTTAATGATGTTCAGAGGTGATCGTAGTTAGTGGTGTTCAACGTTGCTCATCTAGCGCTATAAAATTTTCCATTCTTAATTGATTTTTTAAATAAATAAGACACATAACAATGGATTAAGACCGTTTGTAAAAAAAAAACGAAAATCCATTATTAATATATCAAATAATAATTCTTATTATATATTATTCATATCGGAACCAATCGAAAACATGCTGAATTTTATCCTACTCAATAATATTTTTATCTTTCTATTTTTTATAAATGTTAATTTTTGTCTTTTATATTTTTACTTTTCATGTCTTTGTATTAGAATATTATATGTAATAACGTTTAATAATATACGAAAGTAACGATTATATATTATAAAATTTAATCTTAATAAGTAAGATCAAATTCGAACCTTGAAAATTAAAACTAGAATTCAATCATTTTCTCGATGGTTTTTTTAACCTCATTTATCAAACCCATTTTTAAATATAAATACTCCCAATTATCCAAAAAGGATCGTTTAAAAGCAAAGAAATCAACATTAAAATTTTAGTATGTTCTTAGAGAAATTTATTATGGCCAAGTTTGGCAATTAGCAAATTGCTGCCGACTGACTAATGCTTAGCAAACGATTGATGAATTAATGTAAATATGTTAGTAAATAATACCGAGTTTACGTCTTTTTGCGTGCAAATATACACGGTCAGTAAGTAATACATCAGTAAGTTGAGTATCGTATCCACATGGATTGTTTAGGAATTAAATGCCACAATAGTTACTTGTGAAATGAAACAAATGAGTTGGTGATTGTTTTCGGATTTTAACTAAGGAAAATGACTAAAGGAAAATTTAACAAGATCTAGACAGATTGACAAACACTTTAGTCAAGATGATGGATTGGTGTTGGTAATGGATGCTTGGATTTCACGCTAGCAAAGACAACAATTAATCACATTCAACCTTGGATTTATTGCTGAGCAGATTTTAAGTTAGCATTGCCTTTGTCGATGACAATACTCTAAGTTAATCACCTTTAACACCTATACATCTATAGTGTTGTTTTCAAATAATTAACCTGGCAAAGTTTTAATCTTTGCTCCTAAGGGGTAAATTCACTTCCGAAGTAAGCTCATCTACTTAAACATCTTCTGTCGAAGTTTCTCTCCTTAGTATCTGGCAATTAATCCTTATCTCCTAAGTCTATTAAGATATGAAGGGATAATAAGCATTCAATGTCAACTGTCGTATGTCATAAAATTTGATGAATATAAGCGCAAGCAAAATAAACAATAATGTCAAGGCATTCAATTATTAAAAACCTAAATCAAGCATTCATCGCAAACACCCCGAGTCAACTTTAAAAGATTAGTTCATGGCTGGGGAAACCATCAAAACAATATCGTTTTTAAACATCACTATCATGAAAGAAAATAAATTTAACAGAAATGGACTAAAGAAGGAGATTTGTTGATGCAACCCTTCAATAGATCCAGAGCTCTCGATCACAGCATGGTCGAACCTTGATCAACCTCTACCCTCACTTTCTTCTCACGGCACAGTCTCCCCTTTTGCTTGATCAATGGTCTTCTTTATATAGCGCTCATGGAAACCCTAGCTAGGGTTTGATTTTTTGAAAGTTTGTTACGCACCATTGTATGCGTGTTACCCTCTTTTTGATTTAGGGCTAACATGGATCTAATTAATGGATAACTAATCGGGCATCAGTCTTCCTTCTTTTACCAACTGAGCTTGGAATTCTTCCTTCATGCTTTTCATAACGGCACTCGGCATATCTTTTCTGCTCTTCTTACTCTTGACATGCTCTTGATCTGTTTTTCCAAACCTACTCCTGACCTGCCTACCACAGCAAGAAGATACCCATTTACTCTGGCAATGAAAACTACATATTCCTTAACTCCTAGATGCAAATACATAAATTTACTGACAAAATGCACAAATATATACCCAAAGTCAAGCAATAACATGCTAAAATATGCATGAAAAATAGATCTTTTGAGGAGTTAACACTCCCCTAAACCTAGCTCATTGCTTATCCTCAAGTAATGCAACTAAAAACTATAAAGTACAATAAAGAAAAATTAAGTATCTTGGCAAAGTTTTCCTAATTAACAACACAAGCTAGCAAGCAAAAACTGGCCCTAGTTTTGTCCTCAGATATCTCAGTGCAGTAATGCCAACAGAGCAACAAATTCAAGCGTAACAAAATAACTCTAACCTAGGGTCATGAAGTGTGCATGAAGTGCAGGTGGTTTGCATCAAGAATCCTTTAACTCCCTTTGTGAAACTTTACTATCCAAACTCAAAAAACACATTTTTTATTCTTTTTTTGGCTTTAAATTTGGGTTCACGTCATAATGTTGTTTGGCATGAGAAGTAAGAGGGAGCAAATCATGAATCGACACGTTAATCCAGACTTTTATCACTAAGCTAACCCATTACACACATACCCTAAAGTTTTTGTTTGCCTAAAAACTAAGAGGGAACAAACCACGAAGCCTCAAGTTACTTATTATCTCTAAGGCAAATGAGTGTTCTAAATTTTTTAGCCTTTGGCAAAACATTGTTGCCCTAATCTTTACTTTTACCCTGGCATATATCTTTTTCTTATTTCTTTTTTTTTTCTGAGTTCAATTTTAAGCATCCTAAGTTTGTTTTGGGAACTAGATGTATACTACGTGTTTAAGTGAAACCAAATTTCCCTAAACTAGAGATCAATTGCCAAGCAGCCTGGCATTACTAACTCTACCAACTTATGCTAACAAGAGATTCTAATTTCATCATTGGACAGGGCATACTAGTGTAAATTCTAACTATGCTAGCAATGTGTTGGCAAAACTATCAGTTCAAATTCAAGTTGTGGCACAATAATTTTTAATGGTTTGGTATGCATAGTTCTACTTAATCTACATGGCAATGACAAGATGCAAATAGAAACATAAAAATGAATGAATGTAATGGCAATATATGTGAGGTAACTGATAAGTGTTCAAAAGTACTATTTTTCTTACCCTTTTTACTCATATTATTGTTAGACTTAGGCTCATATTAGTTACATAATTAGTCATTCATGCATTAATCCATGTTTCCTTCCATTGTTGAGCTTGATTGCATAACTTGGTTGTTTTTGTGGGAAAAAATGCTGCTTTGGTGTGTTTTGTGTGTATGTGCAGAATCACTTGCCAAAAGCAAGGCTAGAACTAGTTGCCAGGGCAATGCATGGAGATGCCGATCCAGTTGCCAGGGTAATTGTCAACAAAGAATAAGGTGATATGGTAGTCGAAATTGATGACTAGACAAGCCCAAGATGACATGGAGCAAAGCTAAATCCCAAAGGAGTTTGATTTCCATGAAGAGGTTAAAGAAGAATTAAATTCCAAGAAGATAATTTAGTTCCAACTTAACTTCCTCCTCAAAGAAGGACTTTGACCTAGCCCTATAAATAGATCACCAAGCCGTCAACTTCAAGGAGAGGATGAGAGAAATTTCGACAACTCCAAGGGGGAGATAGGAGAGAATATTTGACAACATCAAGGGCAAGAAGGATTTCGACAAAGCTTCATCCATCCTTGATCTTTTTCTTTCTTGTTCAATTAGGTTCATGCTAGGAATTCTTTATCTTGTGTTTCTTTGGAACCTAGCCATGAACTAAATCTATTTGACTAAGGTTATTGTGTCTTGTGGTTGTGAGAAACAATTGAATTTTGTTTAGGTAATAAGAGTTTCCACTTTTCTATTCAAGGTTTAGTCATTCTTGGTTCTTATTCTTGTTTGCGAGTGAATTGGGAGAGGATCTCGTGACTTCATCTATTTGTTTAATATCGGGAGAGTTAGATTCAAGAAACGAATAAATATGATCTTTATTCAATCTATTGATGGTGAAGATTAATCCAACTTAGGAGTAAGTTAAGGATTTCAACGGCTAAGAGGAGCGCAAGATTGGTTGTTGTTCACCCTTGATTCAAGCAGAGATGAATTATCAAGGCATGCATAAGTAGCTAGAGTTTTGACTTAGGGATAAGAAGAAACCATTGAAGAATGCTCTGCCGAACCTTGAAGGTTGCTGCCCAGACGCCCAAGTAGTTGCCCAACTAGTCGCCCAGGCAACCATCGATTAGTTGCCAAGGCAACCCCGTTGTGCAAGTTGCCACGACAACTGAGTTGCTCTTGCACACTTTTACCAAGATGATCCAATCGGCTATCACACCTCAACTCATGATAACCTGGCCTATCTCTCTCATTCGATCTTATATATTCTTTTACTTATTTGCTTTCTAGATTAGTTATTAGTTAAAACTCCTATAATCTTCTATTTGTGTTTTTACTTTTTATAGTGCAAGAGATTAGATTCTTGAAGTGGCTCCAATTCCTGTGGAGACGATATCTATTATACTATAACTTGCGACGTGTACACTTGCACAATTGTAGAGCACTTATTACGCGCAACAAGTTTTTGGCGCCATTGCCGGGGATTGGCAATAGTGACTGTTTTTATTTTTCTTGTTTAAGATTCAAAGGGTTAACAAACTTTGGTTTTGCATTGGTATATGACCAGGGCGAGACCTATCACACCAGAATATCCCTTTGATCCAGAAATCGAACGAACCTTACAAAGACTTAGACGAAGGTTAAGAGTAGCAATGGCTAATCAAGACGGCAATATAAATCAAGATGTTCCAGCAGGAGGATGAGTGATTCTTGCACGAAACAGAACTATTCGAGACTATCTTGAAGAAGATCTTGATGGACTTAATCAAGGAGTTGTCACACCTGAAATTGAAGCTGACCACTTTGAGTTGAAACCGGTGATGTTTAATATGATCAACACAATTGGTCAGTTTGGCGGCTCAACAACTCAAGATGCACGACAACATCTTAAATTTTTCCTCGAGATTTGCAACTCATTCAAAATACACGGAGTCACCCTCGATGTTTTACGATTAAGATTATTCCCCTATTCACTGAGGGATGGGGCGAAAGCAAGGTTGAATAGCATTCCTGCCGGATCAATAGGATCTTGGACCGATCTTTGTCGTGATTTCCTTGCTTGGTTTAATCTTGCAAATTTGACTGATAAGCTTCGTGACAACATTACTTCTTTTCAGCAAGCAGATGATGAATCCATGTACGAGGCTTGGGAGCGATATAGAGAACTTCTACACAAGTGCCCCCTACACGGATTCCCAGTGTGGACACAAGTAACAATGTTTTACAATGCCGTGAATACACCAACAAGGATGATGCTAGATGCCTCGGCAAACGGCATACTCCTAGATAAGTCACCGAAGGAAGCAATGCAAATTCTAAACAAGCTTGCCAAGAATGATTATCAATTCCCCTCTACTAGAAGATAAAGAGTTAGACGCCAAGCCACAATACATGAACTAGGATCATCCGACTCAATTTCGGTACAATTGGCCACTTTAACCAAGATGGTCCAGAATATGCAGAAACCAAACAACACACATGAGGTCAAGGTAATGGATTCTTTTTTTGAGTTATGTGGTGGTAACCATGATTCTTGTGAATGTATGCAGAATCCGGAATCCAGCTTCTATGTGGGGAATTACAACCGGAACAACAATGTGATGTCCAATACATATAATCCAGCTTGAAAGAAGTACCCGATTTTTTCATGGAGTAATCCCAACAATGATCTAAACCATAACAATCAGAATGCACAAGCATCGGGATTCCAGTAGAATATGCCACGGTAATAGTTGTCGCAGCAACAACCGACAACATCCAGTTCTTCAAAAAATTCTCTCAATGCTTTTATGTTGAAAACTGAATCTTATATGGCTGAGAATAGTAACTTCATAAGAAGAACTGATGCTTTTATTAACAGGGCCGAGATGAGATTACAAAACCAAGAGGCGACAATCAATCATTGGAAAATCAAGTTGGACAATTTGCTCAAAACCTGAATACTAGACCGCAAGGAGGTTTACCTAGCGATACTGAAGTTGCAAGAGGAATGGGCCATGAGCAATGTAAGGCGATCACCACTAGAAGTGGCCAACAACTTAAAGAGGCTCAAGCCCGTTCATCAAACAAAACTCCACAAAAAGATCAAGACGAACCCAGCAGCAAAGCCTCAGATGTTGAACCAAGAATTTCCGTGGCAATCGACAATAAGCATGTCTCGACAACCGACAATAAACGTGCCTCGACAACCGACAATAAGCACGCCTCGGCAACCGGCGATAAGGATACCTCGGCAACCCCAGTTGATAATGCCTCGGCAACTCTAGTTGTTCCAGCAATGCCATCAATCAGATTCCAGACCAATGAAAGGATCAAAGATATCCGACTTCCACCACCATTCCCACAAAGGTTGAAGCGACAAAAGCGAGAATATCAATTCAAGAAGTTTCTTTATGTCCTAAAGCAAGTCCGCATCAACTTTCCATTGGTGGAAGCAATTGAACAAATGTCGAACTATGCCAAGTTCCTTAAAGACATTGTGTCCAAGAGAACAAGGCTAGGAGAGTTTGAAACAGAGGGATGCATGGCCATGTTGCACAATCGTATGCCACCCAAGTTGAAGGATCCCGAAAGTTTCACAATACCATGTTCCATTGGAAACCACTATGTCGGCAAAGCATTATGCGACCTTGGGGCTAGCATAAACTTGATGCCTAAATCGGTTTTCCAGAAACTAGGAATCGGGAAGGCAAGACCTACAACAGTTATGCTACAGCTAGCCGACAGATCCTATGTGCATCCATAGAGAAAAATCGAAGATATACTGGTAAAAGTTGATAAATTTATTTTTCCCGTTGACTTTATTATTTTGGATTGTGAAGCAGATGAGCATGCACCTATCATTCTCGGGAGACTATTCCTAGCAACAGGGAGAACTTTGATCGATGTTGAAAAGGGAGAACTCACAATGAGGGTGAATGACCAGCAAGTTAAACTAAATGTGTTCCAAACACTAAGGCATGCCGATGATCCAGAAGAATGCCAACTTCTTTATGCCACGAAAGAGTTTAACTTCGATGAGGAATTTAGTTACCTCAGCAACTACATTGGCGATCAAGAGGAACCTGAGGACTATGAAGAACCGATCGATGATGAACAACAAGAAGAGGCAAATTGGCTAGTCAATCGACCAGGTACATACTTTGAACCACTGGATTACTCAGGTAAGGAAGGTAAGCTCGAAAAGCCCTCTATTGAACAACCACCGATTCTTGAGTTGAAACAGTTGCCAGAGCAACTAAAATATGCATACTTAGGAACCAAAAAACATTTCCTAGAATTATTTCCTCTAAGTTACAGCCTGAGCAGGAAAAGAAGCTGATCAAAGTGTTGATGCTACACAAGAAGACAATAGGGTGGACAATTGCCGACTTGAAGGGGATTAGCCCGGCAATGTTCATGCTCAAGATTTTGTTGGAAGATGATCACAAACCTTCAATTGAGGCCTAGAGGAGACTAAATCATGCTATGAAATGGGTTGTAATGAAAGAAATCATCAAGTGGCTTGACACTGGCATTATGTACCCTATCTCTAATAGTACATGGGTAAGTCCGGTACAATGTGTACCGAAAAAAGGAGGTATAACGGTGGTAAGTAATGAAAACAATGAACTCATTCCAACCAGGACTGTGACCGGTTGAGGGTTTGTATGGATTATCGAAAGCTAAACAAAGCCACCAGGAAATATCATTTTCCATTACCCTTTATTGATCAAATGCTTGACCGTCTTGCAGGTAAACCCTTTTATTATCTTCTTGATGGTTATTCAAGTTACAATGAAATTGGCATAGCACCAGAAGATCAAGAAAAGATAACCTTCGCATGCCCATCTGGTACTTATGCTTTCTGGAGGATGCCGTTCGGATTGTGTAACGCCCTGACAACCTTCCAAAGATGCATGGTGGCACTCTTTTCAGACATGGTCGAAGACTTCCTTGAGATCTTCATGGATGATTTTTTTGTTTTTGGTAATGACTTCAACAGCTGCCTCGGCAATTTAGAGAAGGCGTTGGCAAGATGTGAAGAAACTGATTTATTCCTCAATTTGGAGAAGTGCCATTTTATGGTAGATGAAGGAATAGTGCTCGGCCACAAGATTTCATCCTAGAGAATTGAAGTAGACAAAGCCAAGGTAGACGTGATCGAGAGATTACCCCCACCAAGTTCGGTTAAAGGAATTCGAAGCTTTCTTGGACATACAGGTTTTTACAGGAGGTTCATTCATAATTTTTCTAAAATCACTAAACCCTTGTGCAATTTGCTTGAACATGATAAAGTTTGATGATTCTTGCGCCCAAGCATTCGAAACTCTAAAAGAAAAGCTTGCCTCGACACCCATTGTCGTTCCACCAGATTGGATGCTACATTTTGAGCTCATGTATGATGCAAGTGATTTTGCGGTAGGAGCAGTCCTAGGCCAACGCATAGGTAAGACCTTCCATGTGATATACTACGCTAGTAAAACTCTTAATAGTGCTCAAGTGAATTACACAACAATGGAGAAAGAATTAATAGTTGCAGTTTTCGCATTTGACAAGTTTTGATCCTATTTGATTGGTACAAAGGTAATTGTTCATACGGACCACTCGGCAATTAAATATCTATTTGCTAAAAAGGATGCCAAACCTCGTTTGATTCGTTGGATATTACTTGTACAAGAATTTGATATTGAAATTAAGGACATGAAATGGACAGAAAATCAAGTGGCCGATCACTTATCACGTTTAGAACGCAATAGGGAGGAGGACGCAGATTTAGAGATATACGATGCATTCCCGGATGAGCAAATTTTAGTTGCCTCGGTAACCATGGGTGTGCATGCCTCGGCAACCCTCAATGCCGCAGTAGCTCCTGACACGCACGCCTCGACAACCCTCGACGCCGCAACAGCTCTTGACGTGCACGCCTCAGTAACCATGGAGGCGAATGCATTGGCAACCCTCGACGCCGCAACAGCTCCTGACGCGCATGCCTCCGCAACTCCAGACGCGCACGCCTCGGTAACCCTCGATGCCTCGGTAACTATGGACGCATACGCCTCGGTAACCATGGACGCGCATGCCTCGACAACTCTAGAAGCACATGCCTCGGCAATCTTGGGAGTAGTCGACACGGTAGCACATGCCTCGGCAATACCCTGGTACACAGATTTAGTTAATTTCCTTATTTGTGGTATTTTACCTTATGGCCTTACTCACCAAGGGAAGAAGCGGTTCGTCCATGATGCTAAGCATTACTTTTGGGACGAGCCTCTTTTGTTTAAACAATGTGCATATCAGGTTATACGTTGATGTGTCCCTAAAAATGAGCTGCAGAATGTACTCCGACAATGCCATTCTTCACCCTATGGAGGACATTTTGGAGGAGCTCGTACCGCGGCCAAAGTTTTGCAATCCGGTTTGTATTGGCCAACATTGTACAAAGATGCCTAAGACTTTTACAAGCAATGTGATCGTTGCCAGAGGATGGGCAATATCTTTAGACGACATGAGATGCCACTCCAAAACATCATCGAGGTGGAATTGTTCGATGTGTGGGGGATCGATTTTATGGGACCTTTCTCATCTTCATTCGGCAACCTCTACATTCTACTTGCCGTCGACTACGTGTCTAAATGGGTTGAGGCAGCTGCAGTTCCCAACAACGATTCTAAGACCGTACAACAATTCTTGCAGAAAAATATATTTACACGGTTTGGGATGCCAAGAGCAATTATCAGTGATGAAGGCAAGCATTTTGACAACAGTCTTAGTTCCAAGATGTTGCAACGCTTCGGCGTATCACACAAGATTGCCACAGCATATCAGCCACAAACCAATGGGCAAGCAAAAATTTCCAACCGGGAATTGAAGGGTATACTCGAGAAAGTTGTAAATCCCTCTAGGAAGGATTGGTCATTAAGACTAGATGACGCGCTTTGGGCATATCACACTGCATTCAAAACACCCTTAGGTATGTCCCCCTTCCGACTTGTCTGTGGAAAAACATGCCATGTACCGGTGGAAATCGAACACAAGGCATATTGGGCAATCAAGACCGTGAATATGGATTGGGAAAGTGCCGGACAAAAATGTTTGTTGGACCTCAACGAGATAGAAGAATTTTGTGCACTTGCCTATAACAATGCACGAATCTACAAGGAGAAAACAAAGCAATGGCATGACAAGAAACTATTGCCGCGGCAATTCACGCCAGGGAAACTAGTTATCTTATTCAATTCTCGGCTAAAAATTTTCCCGGGAAAGCTGAAATCAAGATGGTCGGGACCATTCGAAGTTGTCAAACCATTCTCCCATAGTGCCGTGATAATCAAGTCCATCACTGACAAACATGAATTCAAAGTTAATGGACAAAGATTAAAGCACTACAATGGAGCCCATGTGGAACGTAACAAAGAAGTAGTCACCTTAGGAGATGCATGAGCATGCTCTCCTTTCGATATATTTTTTTATTTTTATTATTTTTATTATTTATTATTTTATTATTTTTTTCAAACTAATTATTTTTTTTATTTTCGATTATTATTATATTTTTTAGGATATTTTTTTTTTATCTTTTTAAGTTTAAGAATCCCTTTACACATCTTTATTTATTTTCTTTTATTAGTTTATCTTTAATTTTAATCATTATTTGATTTGTCTTTGAATTGTAGGAAAAGAGTTCAAGATAAAGAGGAATTTTGATCCAAGAAGGAAAACATCTTCAAAAAGAAAATTAATGGGTTGAATCTAAGGCTTATATAAAGCCTCCAACTTACCCTAATTAAACCCCCTAGCCGTCACCCTTCCCTTAAACTGAAACCCCCTTTATTTTCTATCCAAAATTAATCCCACCCACCATATTTACTACCTATATTTTCTATATAACCCATCACCCTTAACTTCCAAGAAACCTATTCCTACTTTTAATCTTGCAACTCTTTAGTTTCTTTTATTTTATTTTCTTTGTTTTTACAAAACTCACAACCAAGATCATCCATGGCATCCAAAATTAAATTTTTGGTTCATCCAAGTTCCTCCAAAGAACCAAGATACAAGAAGTTTGCTACACCGGTGGTTCAAGAAAGATTTCACTCCAAGTTTGAAAGCCGAAAGATTTACGAAGAACAAGGCTTTGAATACTTGAACTCTCATCCAGATTTCAGCCTTGAACCGTTCATCTTCGAGAGGATTGTACATCAAAAGTGGCAAATCTTTTGCCATCAATCGGAACCGGATAATCCTTATGTTTTTGTTCATGACAAGGCCATACTCATAAGCCCCGAAAACATCAACACCTTTTACGGGCTCTACATTGAGCAGGACGAGCATCAAGCCTTTGTTGATCAAATCTCGCCTAAGCAACTCGACAACGTGCTTTAAGAACTCACTCAACCGGGAACTCATTGGAACGACGGTAAATACAAGGGCACGGTAAATCGCCTTCGGCTTAAACCTGAGGTAAAACTATGGAATAAGTTTGTTAAAACTTCTTTAATGCCCACCATACACAATACTACCGTTGATATACCATGTCTTTTGCTCATACATTCTATTTTGCATAATCGCATCATTAACATTGGAAAAATTATTTGTGATGTGATTTTTGTATGTAGCTCAAAAGATAAGGGTTATCTTTTCTTCCCTTGCTTAATTTCTAATCTTTGCAAGGAGATGCATGTCCCAAGTAGTCCACTGATGAAAAGGCCCTACCAAAGTCCGGTTGGAATCAAGCAAAAATTCGAAAGCTAATGGGAGAGGCACCAGAAAAATCGTCAAGGCCTCCAATTACTGCGACAACTCCTACCGCCTCGGCAATCGCTAATGTCCAATCACCTAACGCCCGGGCAACTCGGCTATCAACCTCGGGACACTTTGAAGCACTCTTGCAACCATTGGCAAGCCACCTAAGGTAAATTGAAGATCGGCAACTAATGTTCATGAGGTACATGAAGGAGCACAACAATGCCATCACCCAAGTCATCCTAGAAAAGTACCCGGACAGCCGCATGCCGTTCCCAATCTTTCCTGCCGAGATCCTTGCCCCGGCAAGCAATGAAGCAGTCGCCACGGCAACCGCAACAGATGATGCCACCACAACCAACCCTGAAGATGCCACGGCAACCAAAGCTAAAGACATCTCGGCAACCACTGCAAAAGCCAAAGGTAAAGCACCTATGCCCGAATTAACTCGTACGGAATCATTGTCTGATTTTTCAGATTCGGACGAGTCCTCCATTGCACCAACAAAGACCGCACCAATTGAATCCTCCAAGCGAAAAGCCAATGACATTAATGAAGAGGACGATGAGGACAACCCCGTACGAAGATCGATTCCACCATCGGCAACAAGGAAATAACCATCGTGTTCAAGAAAGAGAATCAAGACACCGACCAAAAGGAAACTAATCATCCACGATGACAAACTCTCGGAGTAAGTCCTCATTTTCATTTTACTTTTTTTTATTTTTATTTCTCTTTAATGCATGCATACCTTTAGTAGTTAGTTACCATGTTTAGTTGCATTCATCTAAAGTATTGCATTTAGGATACATAAATTGCTTGCCATACCTTTAGTTGGAACAAGAATTGCCTAGATTTGATGAATATCCGATGATGACTTTGCCAATGCACTTAATTGATAGAATTTTTATTCTAGGATAACCATGGAAAAACTTAGAATTTTACTATGATGCTAAATTTGATGAAACACTGTTGTGGTTTGATTGATTTAAGGAATCATTGTCTGATTTTTCAGATTCGGACGAGTCCTCCATTGCACCAACAAAGACCGCACCAATTGAATCCTCAAAGCGAAAAGCCAATGACATTAATGAAGAGGACGATGAGGACAACCCCGTACGAGGATCGATTCCACCATCGGCAACAAGGAAACAACCATCGTGTTCAAGAAAGAGAATCAAGACACCGACCAAAAGGAAACTAATCATCCACGATGACAAACTCTCGGAGTAAGTCCTCATTTTCATTTTACTTTTTTTTTTATCTTTATTTCTCTTTAATGCATGCATACCTTTAGTAGTTAGTTACCATGTTTAGTTGCATCCATCTTAAGTATTGCATTTAGGATACATAAATTGCTTGCCATACCTTTAGTTGGAACAAGAATTGCCTAGATTTGATGAATATCCGATGATGACTTTGCCAATGCACTTAATTGATAGAATTTTTATTCTAGGATAACCATGGAAAAACTTAGAATTTTACTATGATGCTAAATTTGATGAAACACTGTTGTGGTTTGACTGATTTAAGGAATTCTAGTGAACTTAGGTTGATAATTAAAAAATTGGAGGATTAGAATAAAAATTGGGTGAATGCTAGAGGTGCTCGAAATTGGCTCTAGCATGTGCTAAAAATTTGATCGCTAGAGGTGCTCGAAATCGGCTCTAGTATGTGCAAAAAATTAATCGCTAGAGGTGCCCGAAACCAGCTCTAGTCGAATAAATTAATTAACTTAAGAAAACTAAAAACAAAACACTAGAGGTGCTAGAAACTGGCTCTAGTTAAAACATGTTAAAAGAACCCAATGAAGTAATTTGAAAACCTCTTGTTTGCATAGAATCCGAAAAATCAACTTGCATACAACTCCGCACACACTCACAAGCATTATAGTTTGATTCCGAGTAACTCCTAAGTTTTCCAAAAAATGAAAAGCCAATCATACTTTGTGCCCCGGTTCTGAGAATTGAAATCAAGTTCAAAGCTAAGTTTGTGAAAATTGAAGTCTTGGCAGGTAATTATTAGTTTGCACTACTTGAGGACAAGCAATAGTTCGAGTTTGAGGGTGTGATAAGTGTTCAAAAGTACTATTTTTCTTACCCTTTTTACTCATATTATTGTTAGACTTAGGCTCATATTAGTTACATAATTAGTCATTCATGCATTAATCCATGTTTCCTTCCATCGTTGAGCTTGATTGCATAACTTGGTTGTTTTTGTGGGAAAAGATGCTGTTTTGGTATGTTTTGTGTGTATGTGCAGAATCACTTGCCAAAGCAAGGCTAGAACTAGTTGCTAGGGCAATGCATGAAGGAGATGCCGAGCTAGTTGCCAGGGCAATGCATGGAGGAGATGCTGAGCCAGTTGCCAGGGCAATTGTCGACAAAGAATAAGGTGATATAGTAGTCGAAATTGATGACTAGACAAGCCCAAGATGATGTGGAGAAAAGCTAAATCGCAAAGGAGTTTGATTTCCATGAAGAGATTAAAGAAAAATTAAATTCCAAGAAGATATGAGAAGTTTTAGAAGGAATATAATTATAATAAAGAATTATATTCTTTAAAGATAATTTAATTCCAACTTAAATTCTTCCTCAAAGAAGGACTTTGACCTAGCCCTATAAATAGATCACCAAGCCATCAAGTCCAAGGAGACGATGAGAGAAATTTTGACAACTCCAAGGGGGAGATAGGAGAGAATTTTCGACAACATCAAGGGCAAGAAGGATTTCGACAAAGCTTCATCCATCCTTCATCTTTTTCGTTCTTGTTCAATTAGGTTCATGCTAGGAATTTTTTATCTTGTGTTTCTTTGGAACCTAGCTATGAACTAAATCTATTTGGCTAAGGTTATTGTGTCTTGTGGTTGTGAGAAACAATTGGATTTTGTTTAGGTAATAAGAGTTTCCACTTTTCTATTCAAGATTTATTCTTTATTGGTTCTTATTCTTGTTTACGAGTGAATTGGGAGAGGATCTCGTGACTTCATCTATTTGTATAATATCGGGAGAGTTAGATTCAAGAAATGAATTGGAAGAGAGGGGAATTTCGACAACACCAAGGAAGGCAAGAGGAGAGAATTTTCGACAAGCATCTAGGGGAAGGAGGATTTCGACAAGCCTCATTCTTCATCATTTTCTTTCTTGTTCGATTGGGTTCATGCTAGGGATTATTTATCTTGTGTTTCTTTGGAACCTAGCCATGAACTAAATCTATTTGGCTATGGTTATTGTGTTTTGTGGTTGTGAGAAACTATTGGTTTTTGTTTAGGTAATAAGAGTTTGCACTTTTCTATTCAAGGTTTATTCATTTTTTGTTCTTATTCTTGTTTGTGAGTGAATTGGAAGAGGATCTCGTGATTTCATCTATTTATCTAATATCAGGAGAGTTAGATTCAAGAAACGAATGAATATGATCTTTATTCAATCTATTGATGGTGAAGATTAATCCGGCTTAGGAATAAGTTAAGGATTTCAACGGCTAAGAGGAGCGCAAGATTGGTTGTTGTTTACCCTTGATTCACGCAAGGATGTATTATCAAGGCATGCACAAGTAGCTAGAGTTTTGACTTAGGGATAAGAAGAAACCATTGAAGAACGCTCTGCCGAACCTTGAAGGTTGCTGCCCAGACGCCCAAGTAGTTGCCCAACTAGTCGCCCAGGCAACCATCGATTAGTTGCCAAGGCAACCCCGTTGTGCAAGTTGCCACGACAACTGAGTTGCTCTTGCATTCTTTTACCAAGACGATCCAATTGGTTATCACACCTCAAGTCACGATAACCTGGTCTATCTCTCTCATTCGATCTTATCTATTCTTTTACTTATTTGCTTTCTAGATTAGTTATTAGTTAAAACTCTTATAATTTTCTATTTGTGTTTTTACTTTTTATAGTGCAAGAGATTAGATTCTTGAAGTGGCACCAATCCCTGTGGAGACGATATCTTTTATACTATAACTTGCGACGTGTACACTTGCACAATTGCAGAGCACTTATTACGCGCAACAGTAACACACACACCCAAACGTAAGGTGTGCATTATCTTTAATGCATGAAAACACATATATACAAATGAAATACATACTAAAAATAAAAAGAGAAAAATATGAAACTAAGGAGTTAAGGGGAAGAGGACTTCCCTTTAGAATGTTTTGGGCGAGAGACGTGTGTCATTCTCTTGATGTAGGATCCTTGATTTGGTGCCACCGATTTTTTTCTTTTCAACTGTTGGTTTTAGGCAGCAGTAGAGACCTTCACGTCTAGAAGGACCTCCTCAACTACCCTCGCCAGCTTAGATGTTGTAGGAGCTATAAGGGCAGCTGAAGAGGCTAGAGCTACGGGTGGTAAATCTGTCTTGCATATACATCAGCATCAGACTCCTGTAGAGTCTTAGTTCTAGCATATTTGACATGGATATATGATAATGGTATTGTGGCATTAGACTGCTAGGTTAGAGTATGGACAGACTGAGGGCTGGCTGGCATTTCTTTCGGAGCATGACACTCATTTGGGAACTCTGGATACAATGGAAAATGATTGGTGGACATGCCCTCAAGAGTCATTTTAGAGCACGGTCCCTAGCTCTAAATTTTTGCTAGAGCACCAAGATTTTTTACTCAGCATTCTCTAACTTTTACAGAATGAGTTACTGGCATTGATAGATCTAAGAAAGCAATGCCATTGCAACAACTAGCATTTATGTGAAAGGTTTTGCCTTGGGTGTCTTGGCAGCAGATGCTAGCTCGGTAGCTTTTCCCTTGCCCTTCTCTTTATCCTCCCTAGCAATCAATTGCCCCCAAAGAGCAGGGGTGATGCTTTCTTTGCATTTATAGACGTTGTCAGAGTCGAGTTTTGGCACCTAATACTGTTTGCAAATTCTAGAGATAAGTGAAGGGAAAATCAAACTACCACAATTCTTACCTGCAAACTTGTAAGACTCATCAATAATCAGACGACCCACATCGATCTTATTTTCTGTCACGATTGAGTGCAACAATGCCATCTTGTCCTTTGACACGGTGTCATTGTGTATGGTTTGTATCAGATTAGCCTTCAAGAAATGGTTCTATCCTCTTGGTTGCTCTTTCAATGCTAGCCTTTTCACTGCCCTCTTTTCTTTTGATGAGATATTTTATTTTATATTAGGTTCACAAAAATCCTTCAACAACAACTATCTCGTGGCATCATCCATGGATTCAGAGAATGTCGAATACTTCTTCCTGCACTATCTAAGCTGAACATGCAATTAACATACCCTCACCAAACTGAACACACTTGCCCCGAACAAACATAAAAGGCGAGGACTTAGTGGTGAGGTGGGCATAAAGTTCCCTAACAACTATTGAGTTGACCTCCCAAGCTATTGGCAAAAGACCTCCCAATTGTGTTTCTTGACGATGGCAACCACCTTCGGTGAATATCCCAAGTTGGGTTCATTCTTGAATTCGAGCCCTTTTTCATAACAAACGGTTCATGCAGCGTAGTTTTCCTCGTACTTTTTTTTCGTCTCATCGTTGAAGAAGATTTGGGGCATGGCTGATAAAGATGCTATTTGAAGATTTGGGGGAATAAGGTTGATCAAAGTGAAAGATGAAAGAGAGGTTTGAATTCTTATTTTTATTGCCGATTCGAAAGAATGGAAAAAGGAAAGGTTCTTGACTAAGGAGAAATGGGAGTTAAATAGAGTTTAATGGAGATGGATGAGATGGTTTAAAGTGGATTTAGTGGGGATAATGATGGCGCAAGAAAAGAAAACATGGCTAGGGTAAAAGAAATAGGGTAAAAATTTTAAAGTTTAAAATTTCACTTGAGGGCTGTTAGGTTTCCCGTTCAGCAAAAATTACTTTCCCTTGGGCCTGATCTTGAGTAATGTCCATATGTTACCACGCCTCATGATGATGGGTATCTGAATGCCAGCCTGTTATGGCATACTGCCTTGTCAAAATAACCTGCACGTACACTCACAAAAACCTTTCAAAACAGAAAAACAAAAATTAAAATAAATAGACTAAAATACTATAAAGAAAATAATTGTCCTAATTATTTACAATAACTATACTATGATGGCAAAATTACTAAATTTCTATAAGGAGAATAATCTCCTTGGCATTTCTCTGACTTCCTTCCCAATAATACTTCAACCTCTGGCCATTCACTTTGAACATTGTCCCCATTTTTGAGTCTTTGATGTCTACAGATCTATGAGCATAAAGCTTGACTACTTCAAAAGGTCCTAACCATCTGGATTTGAGTTTACCTGGAAATAACTTAAGCCTTAAGTTGAACGGCATCACTTTTTGCCCTACTTTAAACTATCTTGGAAATATTTTGTTGTCATGCCACCTCTTTGTTTTTTTATTATAAAGCTTGGCATTTTAATAGGCTTGTGCTCTAAACTCCTCCACTCATTTATATCTAACAAACGCTTCTCACATGCAGCATTCCATTCAATGTTCAACTATTTGGTTTCCCAATAAGCTCGGTGTTCTAGCTCCACTGGCAGATAGCCAAATACAAGCTTGTACGGGGAAGTCCCTAATGGAGTTTTGAAGGCTATTTTATATGCCCACAAAAACTTGTTGCGCGTAATAAGTGCTACGCAATTGTGCAAGTATACACGTTGCAAGTTATAGTATAAAAGATATCGTCTCCACAGGGATTGGTGCTACTTCAAGAATCTAGTCTCTTGCACTGTAAAAAGTAAAAACACAAGTAAAGGATTATAGGAGTTTTACTAATAACTAATCTAGAAAGCAATAAAGTAAAAGAAAAGATGAGATCAAATGAGAGATAGATAGGATAGGTTATCGTGAGTTGAGGTGCGAAAGCTGATTGGATCGTCTTGGTAAAAGAGTGCACGGGCAACTCAGTTGCCGTGGCAACTTGCACAACGGGGTTGCCTTGGCAACTAATCGATGGTTGCCTGGGCAACTACTTGGGCGTCTGAGCAGCAATCTTCAAGGTTCGGCAGAGCATTCTTCAATGGTTTCTTCTTATCCCTAAGTCAAAACTCTAGCTACTTGTGCATGCCTTGATAATACATCCCTGCGTGAATCAAGGGTGAACAACAACCAATCTTGCGCTCCTCTTAGCCGTTGAAATCCTTAACTTATTCCTAAGCCGGATTAATCTTCACCATCAATAGATTGAATAAAGATCATATTCATTCGTTTCTTGAATCTAACTCTCCCGATATTAGATAAATAGATGAAATCACGAGATCCTCTTCCAATTCACTCGCAAACAAGAATAAGAACCAAAAATGAATAAACCTTGAATAGAAAAGTGCAAACTCTTATTACCTAAACAAAAACCAATAGTTTCTCACAACCATAAAACACAATAACCATAGCCAAATAGATTTAGTTCATGGCTAGGTTCCAAAGAAACACAAGATAAATAATCCCTAGCATGAACCCAATCGAACAAGAAAGAAAAGGATGAAGAATGAGGCTTGTCGAAATCCTCCTTGCCCTAGATGCTTGTCGAAAATTCTCTCCTATTGCCTTCCTTGGTGTTGTCGAAATTCCCCTCTCTTGCTCTCTCTGGATTATCGAAATCTCCCTCTTATTTATAGGGCTAGGTCAAAGTCCTTCTTTGAGGAGGAAGTTAAGTTGGAATTAAAATATCTTTAAAGAATATAATTATTTATTATAATTATATTCCTACTAGAACTTCTCCTATCTTCTTGGAATTTAATTCTTCTTTAATCTCTTCATGGAAATCAAATTCCTTTGGGATTGGGCTTTGCTCCACGTCATCTTGGGCTTGTCTAGTCATCAATTTCGACTACCATATCACATTTTCTCTTGTCGACAATTGCCCTGGCAACTGGCTCGGCGTCTCCTTCATGTATTGCCCTGGCAACTAGCTCGGCGTCTCCTTCATGTATTGCCCTGGCAACTAGCTCTAGCCTTGCTTTGGCAAATGATCCTGTACATACACACAAAACACACCAAAGCAGCATCTTTTCCCACAAAAACTACCAAGTTATGTAATCAAGCTCAACGATGGAAGGAAACATGGATTAATGCATGAATGGCTAATTATGCAACTAATATGAGCCTAAGTCTAACAATAATATGAGTAAAAAGGGTAAGAAAAATAGTACTTTTGAACACTTATCACACCCCCAAACTTGAACTATTGCTTGTCCTCAAGCAATGCAAACTCATAATTACCTGCCAAGACTTCAATTTTCACAAACTTAGCTTTGAACTTGATTTCAATTCTCTGAACCGGGGCACAAAGTATGATTGGCTTTTTATTTTTTGGAAAACTTAGGAGTTACTCGGAATCAAACTATAATGCTTGTGAGTGTGTGCGGAGTTGTGTGCAAGTTGATTTTTCAGATTCTATGCAAACAATAGGTTTTCAAATTACTTTATTGGGTTATTTTTAACATGTTTTAACTAGAGCTAGTTTTGGGCACCTCTAGTGTTTTGTTTTTAGTTTTCATAAGTTAATTTATTCGACTAGAGCCGGTTTTGGGCACCTCTAGCGATCAATTTTTTAACGCATACTAGAGCCAGTTTTGGGCACCTCTAGCGATCAATTTTTAGCACATGCTAGAGCCAATTTTGGGCACCTCTAGCATTCATTCAATTTTTATCCTAATCCCCCAATTTGTTAATTATCAACCTAAGTTCACTAGAATTCCTTAAATCAATCAAACCACAACAGTGTTTCATCAAAATTAGCATCATAGTAAAATTCTAAGTTTTTCCATGGTTATCCTAGAATAAAAATTCTATCAATTAAGTGCATTGGCAAAGTCATCATCGGATATTCATCAAATCTAAGCAATTCTTGTTCCAATTAAAGGCATGGCAAGCAATTTATGTATCCTAAATGTAATACTTAAGATGAATGTAACTAAACATGGTAACTACTAATAACAATCCCCCCCAAACTTGAGTGAGGCATTGTCCTCAATGCATGCTTTAAAGAAAAATAAAACTAACGAAAAATAAAATGCATACGAGGACTTACTCCGAGAGTTCGTCATTGTAGATGATTAGTTTCCTTTTGGTCGGTGTCTTGATTCTCTTGTTTGAACGCGATGGTTGTTTTCTTGTTGCCGGTGGTGGAATCGATCCTCGTACGGGGTTGTCCTCATCGTCCTCTTCATCAGTGTCATTGGCTTTTCGCTTGGAGGATTCAATTGATGTGTTCTTTGTTGGTTCAATGGAGGACTCGTCCGAATCTAAAAAATCAGAAAGTGATTCCGTAGGAGTTGATTCGGGCATAGGTGCTTTACCTTTGGCTTTTGTAGTGGTTGCCGGGATGTCTTTAGCTTTGGTTGTCGTGGCATCTTCAGGGTTGGTTGTCGTGACATCATCTTTTGCGGTTGCCGTGGCGACTGCTTCGTTGGTTGCGGGGTAAGGATCTCGGCAGTAAATTTCCTTAGCATAGTGGTTGTGAGTCTTGTTGTGGAAAAGAAAACAAAGAAAACCTGAAAACTAAAGATAATGAAGAAAAATAAAATATCTCCTAAAAATAAAAATGAAAAGAAAAAGAAAAAGAAAAAGAAAATATTGAAAGGAGAGCATGCTCATGCATCTCCTAAGGTGACCACTTCTTTGTTACGTTCCATATGGGCACCATTATAGTGCTTCAATCTTTGTCCATTAACTTTGAATTCATGGTTGTCAGAGATGGACTTGATTATCACAACACCATGGGAGAATGGTTTGACGACTTCGAATGGTCCCGACCATCTTGATTTTAGCTTTCCGGGGAAAAGTTTTAGCCGAGAATTGAATAAGAGAACTAGTTGCCCTGGCGTGAATTGCCGCGGCAATAGTTTTTTGTCATGTCATCGCCTTGTTTTCTCCTTGTAGATTCGTGCATTGTTATAGGCGAGTGCACAGAATTCTTCTATCTCGTTGAGGTCCAACAAACGCTTTTGTCCGGCACTTTCCCAATCCATATTCACGGTCTTGATTGCTCAGTATGCCTTGTGTTCGATTTCCACCGGTAGATGGCATGTTTTGCCATAGACAAGTCGGAAGGGGGACATACCTAAGGGTGTTTTGAATGCAGTGTGATATGCCCAAAGTGCGTCATCTAGTCTTAATGACCAATCCTTCCTAGAGGGATTTACAACTTTCTCGAGTATACCCTTCAATTCCCGGTTGGAAATTTCTGCTTGCCCATTGGTTTGTGGGTGATATGCCATGGCGATCTTGTGTGATATGCCGAAGCGTTGCAACATCTTGGCAATTAGTCTGTTGTCAAAATGCTTGCCTTCGTCACTAATAATTGCTCTCGGCATCCCAAACTGTGTAAATATGTTTTTCTGCAAGAATCGTTGCACGGTCTTGGAATCGTTGCTGGGAACTACAGCTGCCTCAACCCATTTAGACACGTAGTCGACGACAAGTAGAATGTAGCAGTTGCCGAATGATGATGGGAAAGGTCCCATAAAATTGATCCCCCATACATCGAATAATTCCACCTCGATGATGTTCTGGAGCGGCATCTCATGTCGTCTAGAGATATTGCCCGTCCTCTGGCAACGATCACATTGCTTGTAAAAGTCTTGGGCATCTTTGTACAATGTTGGCCAATGCAAACTGGATTGCAAAACTTTGGCCGCTGTACGAGTTCCTCCAAAATGTCCTCCATAGGGTGAAGAATGGCATTGCCGGAGTACATTCTGTTGCTCTTCTTCAGGGACACATCGGCGTATAACCTGATCTGCACATTGTTTAAACAAAATAGGCTCGTCCCAAAAGTAATGCTTAGCATCATGGCGGAAGCGCTTCTTCCTTTGGTGAGTAAGGCCATAAGGTAAAATATCACAAACAAGGAAATTAACTAAATTCGCGTACCAGGGTGTTGCCGAGGCATGTGCTGCCGTGGCGACTGCTCCCAGAATTACCGAGGCGTGCGCGTCAAAGGCTGCTGCGGCGTCGAGGGTTGCCGAGGCATGTGCATCCATGGTTGCCGAGGCGTGCGGGTCCATGGTTACCGAGGCATGTACGTCCATGGTCGTCGAGACAACTAAAAGTTGTTCATCCGGGAATGCATCGCATATCTCTAGATCCGCGTCCTCCTCCCTATTGCCTTCTTGTGTAGCATCAACATTTTGATCAGCTTTTTTTCCTGGTCGATTGACTAGCCAATTTGCCTTTTCTTGTTGTTCCTCCTTAACCGATTCTTCATACTCCTCATGTTCCTCTTGTTCGGCAATGTAGTTGCCGAGGCAACTAAATTCCTCGTCGAAGTTAAACTCTGTCGTGGCATGAAGAAGTTGGCATTCTTCTGGATCATCGGTATGCCTTAGTGTTTGGAACACATTTAGTTTAACTTGCTGGTCATTCACCCTCATTGTGAGTTCTCCCTTTTCAACATCGATCAAGGTTCTCCCTGTTGCTAGGAATGGTCTCCCGAGAATGATGGGTGCATGCTCATCTGCTTCACAATCCAAAACAATAAAGTCAGCGGGAAAAATAAATTTATCAACTTTTACCAGTATGTCCTCGATTTTTCCCTCTGGATGCACATAGGATCTGTCGGCTAGCTGTAGCATAACTGTTGTAGGTCTTGCCTTCCCGATTCCTAGTTTCTGGAAAACCGATTTAGGCATCAAGTTTATGCTAGCCCCAAGGTCGCATAATGCTTTCTCGACATAGTGGTTTCCAATAGTACAGGGTATTGTGAAACTTTCGGGATCCTTCAACTTGGATGGCATACGATTGTGCAACATTGCCATGCATCCCTCTGTTGCGGCAACTGTTTCAAACTCTCCTAGCCTTGTTCTCTTGGACACAATGTCTTTAAGAAATTTGGCATAGTTTGGCATTTGTTCAATTGCTTCCACCAATGGCAAGTTGATGTGGACTTGCTTTAGGATATCAAGAAACTTCTTGAATTGGTATTCTTGCTTTTGTCGCTTCAACCTTTGTGGGAATGGTGGTGGAAGTCGGATATCTTCGATCCTTTCATTGGTTTAGAACCTGATTGACGGCATTGCCAGGACAAATGGAGTTGCCAAGGCATTATCAATTGGGGTTACCGAGGCATGCTTTTCACAAGTTGCTGAGGCGTCTTTATTGTCGGTTGTCGAGGCATGCTTATTGCCGGTTGCCGCGGCAATTCCTGGTTCAGCATCTGAGGCTTTGCCACTAGGTTCATCTTGATCTTTTTGTGGAGTTTTGTTTGATGAGCGGGTTTGAGCCTCTCTAAGTTGTTGGCCACTTCTAGTGGTGATTACCTTACATTGCTCATGGCCAGTTCCTCTTGCGACTTTAGTATCGCTAGGTAAACCTCCTTGCGGTCTAGTATTCAGATTTTGAGCAAACTGTCCGATTTGATTTTCCAATGATTTGATTGCCGCCTCTTGGTTTTGCAATCTCATCTCGGTCCTGTTAATAAAAGCATCAGTTCTTTTTATGAAGTTACTATTCTCAGCCATATAAGATTCAGTTTTCATCATAAAAGCATTTAGAGAATTTTCCAAAGAACTGGATGTTGTCGGTTGTTGCTGCGGCAACTGTTGCCGTGGCATATTCTGCTGGAATCCCGATGCTTGTGCATTCTGATTGTTCTGGTTTAGAGCATTGTTGGGATTACTCTATGAAAAATTTGGGTGCTTCTTCCAAGCTGGATTGTATGTATTGGACATCACATTGTTGTTCCGATTATAATTCCCCACATAAAAGTTGGATTTCGGATTCTGCATACATTCAGAAGAATTATGGTTATCACCACATAACTCACAAAAAGAATCCATTACCTTGACTTCATGTGTGTTTTTTGTTTTTTGCATGTTCTGGACCATCTTGGTTAAAGTGGCCAATTGTGCCGAAATTGAATCTGATGATCCTAATTCATGTATTGTGGCTTGGCGTCTAACTCCTCCTCTTCTAGTAGATGGGAATTGATAATCATTCTTGGCCAGCCTGTTTAAAATTTGCATTGCTTCCTCCAACGACTTATCTAAGAGTATGCCGTTTGCTGAGGCATCTAGCATCATCCTTGTTGGTGTATTTACGGCGTTGTAAAACATTGTTACTTGAGTCCACACCGAGAATCTGTGTAGGGGGCATTTGTGTAGAAGTTCTCTATATCGCTCCGAAGCCTCGTACATGGATTCATCATCTGCCTGTCGAAAAGAAGTAATGTCGTTACGAAGCTTATCAGTCAAATTTTTAGGATTAAATCGAGCAAGGAAATCACGACAAAGATCGGTCCAAGATGCTATTGATCCGGCAGGAATGCTATTCAACCATGCTTTCGCCCTATCCCTCAGTGAATAGGGGAATAATCTTAATCGTAAGACATTGGGGGTAACTCCGTGTATTTTGAACGAGTTGCAAATCTCGAGGAAAGATTTTAGATGTTACCGTGCATCTTCAGTTGCTGAGCCGCCAAATTAACCTATTGTGTTGATCATATTAAACATTACCGGTTTCAACTCAAAGTGGTCGGCTTCAATTTCAGGTGCGACAACTCATGGGTTAAGTCCATCAAGATCTTCTTCAAGATAGTCTCGAATAGTTCTGTTTCGTGTAAGAATCACTCATCCTCCTGCTCGAACATCTTGATTCATATCACCGTCTTGATTAGCCATTGCTACTCTTATCCTTCGTCTAAGTCTTTGTAAGGTTCGTTCGATTTCTGGATCAAAGGGATATTCTGGTGTAGTTGGTCTCGCCCTGGTCATATACCAATGCAAAACCAAAGTTTGTTAGCCCTTTGAATCTTAAACAAGAAAAGTAAAAAGAAAGTGCAAGAAAATAAAAACAAAGTCGCTATTGCCAATTCCCCGGCAACGGCGCCAAAAACTTGTTGCGCGTAATAAGTGCTACGCAATTGTCCAAGTATACACGTTGCAAGTTATAGATAAAAGATATCGTCTCCACAGGGATTGGTGCTACTTGAAGAATCTAGTCTCTTGCACTGTAAAAAGTAAAAACACAAGTAAAGGATTATAGGAGTTTTACTAATAACTAATCTAGAAAGCAATAAAGTAAAAGAAAAGATGAGATCAAATGAGAGAGAGATAGGCCAGGTTATCGTGAGTTGAGGTGTGATAGCCGATTGGATCATCTTGGTAAAAGAGTGCACGGGCAACTCAGTTGCCGTGGCAACTTGCACAACGGGGTTGCCTTGGCAACTAATCGATGGTTGCCTGGGCAACTACTTGGGCGTCTAAGCAGCAATCTTCAAGGTTTGGCAGAGCGTTCTTCAATGGTTTCTTCTTATCCCTAAGTCAAAACTCTAGCTACTTGTGCATGCCTTGATAATACATCCCCGCGTGAATCAAGGGTGAACAACAACCAATCTTGCGCTCCTCTTAGCCATTGAAATCCTTAACTTATTCCTAAGCCGGATTAATCTTCACCATCAATAGATTGAATAAAGATCATATTCATTCGTTTTTTGAATCTAACTCTCCCGATATTAGATAAATAGATGAAATCACGAGATCCTCTCCCAATTCACTCGCAAACAAGAATAAGAACCAAGAATGAATAAACCTTCAATAGAAAAGTGCAAACTCTTATTACCTAAACAAAAACCAATAGTTTCTCACAACCACAAAACACAATAACCATAGCCAAATAGATTTAGTTCATGGCTAGGTTCCAAAGAAACACAAGATAAATAATCCCTAGCATGAACCCAATCGAACAAGAAATAAAAGGATGAAGAAGGAGGCTTGTCGAAATCCTCCTTGCCCTAGATGCTTGTCGAAAATTCTTTCATCTTGCCTTCCTTGGTGTTGTCGAAATTCCCCTCTCTTGTTCTCTCTGGATTGTCGAAATCTTCCTCTTATTTATAGGGCTAGGTCAAAGTCCTTCTTTGAGGAGGAAGTTAAGTTGGAATTAAATTATCTTTAAAGAATATAATTCTTTATTATAATTATATTCCTACTAGAACTTCTCCTATCTTCTTGGAATTTAATTCTTCTTTAATCTCTTCATGGAAATCAAATTCCTTTGGGATTGGGCTTTGCTCCACGTCATATTGGGCTTGTCTAGTCATCAATTTCGACTACCATATCACCTTTGCTCTTGTCGACAATTGCCCTGGCAACTGGCTCGGTGTCTCCTTCATGTATTGCCCTGGCAACTGGCTCGGTGTCTCCTTCATGTATTGCCCTGGCAACTAGCTCGGCGTCTCCTTCATGTATTGCCCTGGCAACTAGCTCTAGCCTTGATTTGGCAAATGATCCTGTACATACACACAAAACACACCAAAGCAGCATCTTTTCCCACAAAAACTACCAAGTTATGTAATCAAGCTCAATGATGGAAGGAAACATGGATTAATGCATGAATGGCTAATTATGCAACTAATATGAGCCTAAGTCTAACAATAATATGAGTAAAAAGGGTAAGAAAATAGTACTTTTGAACACTTATCAAAGTCCCTAATGGAGTTTTGAAGGCTATTTTATATGCCCACAAGAAATCATCTTGCCTCAAAGACCAGTCTTTATGAGTTGGGTTCATAGTCTTCTCTAAGATATTCTTAATCTCCTTATTTGAAATTTCTTCTTGGCCATTTATTTGAGGACGGTAGGTAGTGACAAATCTTTGCTGGATTTTGTACCTGCATAGAGCTTTACTAATTAATTGGCATTTAAAATAGGTACCTTCATCATGTATGATGAATCTAGGGGCACCAAATTTGTAAAGATTTTCTTGTGTAGAAACTTGGCAACTGCCTTGGCATCATTTATTGGAGTGCAATAGCTTCAATACACTTTGAGACATAATCTACTGCCATAAGTATGCATAAATTACCAAACGCTGGGGGAAAATGACCTATAAAGCCTATCTCCACACATCAAACAACTCTACAGGCATGATTTTTGAAGTGACAATTGATGTCTGATGGAAATGTTTCCAGCTTATCACATGCCTTGGCAAAATAATGGGCGTCATTAAATAGTGTTGGCTAGAAAAATCTTGACTGTAGCACCTTGGTTGTTGTCTTTATTTCGGCAAAGTGGCCTGTTTTGTTATTCATCTTCTGGCACACAACGATGAATAATTTGGTCGGCACATTGTTTGAACAAGAATGGCTCATCCCAATAGTATTGTCAAATATCGCTCAAAATTGCTTTCTGGTATTACTTGTTAAGTCTAATGGCATAATATTACTGACTAGCTAGTTGACTATGTCAGCATACCACAGAATGGTACTGGTCACAAGTAACTGCTTATCATGGAAGTCATCTCTAATCATTGTGGTGTTGCCATCTTTATGGTGGTATTCTAAACGAGACAAGTGATCAGCCACCAGGTTCTCACTCCCCTTCTTATCTCGAATCTCGAGATCAAATTCTTGTAATAAGAGTGTTTATCGGATCAGTTTGAGCTTGGCATCCTTCTTGGCCATGAGGTATTTGATTGCTGAGTGATCTATGTACGCTAAAACTTTACTACCTACAAGGTAAAATCTGAATTTGTCAAATACAAAGATAACTGCAAGGAGCTCATTCTTAGTTGTTATGTAATTAAGCTGGGCTTTATCCAATGTGCGACTGGCATAATAGACTGTATAGAAAATTTTGCCACGTCTATGTTCTAACACAACTCCAACGACATAGTTGCTAGCGTCGTACATAAGCTCGAATGGCTCATTCCAATCAGGTACCACAACTATGGGGTATTAATTAACATGTCTTTCAATTTCTGAAAAGCTTTCAAACAAGAATCATCAAACGAAAAAGTGGTATTATGTTCCAAAAGTAAGCATAAAGGTTTAGAAATTTTTGAAAAGTCTTTAATAAAGTGACGATAAAAACATGCATGTCTCAAGAAACTTCTAATACCTTTGACACTTGTGGGTGGTGGCAATTGTTTAATTACCTTTACCTTTGCTTTGTCTACTTCCAGCCCCTTCTTGGTCACCTTATATCCGAAAACTATGGTCTCCTTCACCATAAAGTGGCATTTTTCCTAGTTCAGGACCATGTTGGTTTCAATGCATCTCCGTAGAACAAGTTCCAAACTCTGAACGCATTACTCAAAACTTTTACCAAAGACAGAGAAGTCATCCATGAAAACTTATAAGTTATTCTCGATTATATCTGAGAAAGTCGACATCATGAAACACTGAAATATTGCTGGAGCGTTACACAATCCAAAGGGCATTCTTCTGAAAGCGAATGTATCATATGAACAAGTGAATCTAGTTTTTTCATGATCTTCTGAAGAAATTGCTATCTGATTATAGCTTGAGTAGCCATCTAGGAAGTAATAAAATGCCTTCCCTGCCAATCTGTCCAACATCTGATTGATGAAAGGTAATGGAAAATAATCCTTCCAGTTCATTCCATCATTTTCCCAGTTCAGGACCAGGTTTATTTCAATGTATCTCCGTATAAAAAGTTCCAAACTCTGAAGGCATTACTCAAAACTTTTACCAAAGACGGAGAAGTTATCCATGAAAACTTCTAAGTTATCCTCGATCATATCCGAGAAAATTGACACATACAATGCTAAAATAATATTGGAGCATTACACAATCCAAATGGCATTTATCTAAAAGTGATTGTCCCATATGGATAGGTGAACATAGTTTTTTCTTGATCTTATAGAGCAATAGCTATCTAATTATAGCCCGAGTAGCCATCTAGGAAGTAATAAAATGTTTTCCCTGCCAATTTGTCCAACATTTGATCGATGAAAGGCAATGGAAAATGATCATTCTGGTGGCATTATTTAACTTCCTATAATTCATGTACACCCTCCAGCTCGTCACGGTCCTCAAGGGGGATCAGTTCATTCTTGTTATTCTGAACCACATATATTATACCTTTTTTTTGGTACACACTACATCGGGCTAACCTACGAGCTATCAGAAATAGGATAAATTATCCAGGCATCTAGCCATTTTATGGCTTCTTTCTTAACTACCTCCTTTATGCTGGGATCCAGTCTTCTCTGGGCCTCAATTTTTTTGCTATAGTAATCATTTAAAATAATTTTTTGTAAGTAAATTGTTAGGCTTATCCCTCAAATATCAGCTAGAATCCATCCCAGGGCTTGCTTGTAACTGCCCATTGTCTCCAACAATCTTTCCTCTTAGTCTTTAGTCAAATCAGCAACAATGATTATTGGCAAAGTGGAGTTGTCCCCTATGTAAGCATATTTGATGTGGCTTGGAAAATGTTTCAGCTCTAGTTCTAGTGGCTCTTTAATAGATGGTTTGGGTGCCTTGATTTCTCTGCCAGCCAACATAAGTAGCCCAGGTCTCCCGTAATAACTCATGACCTCATTCAACATGGTTGGTTCTTCAAATTCTTCACTCATCCTATCTTCTTCATTTCCCTAGCATCAACATCTGTGCATTGGAAAAACTGTGCTATGTCCATATTGAAAATAGACTCCATTAGCTCAACAACTTGGCATTCCTCATATTCATCTACACACTTAAGAGCTTGAAATACGTTAAACGTTACATGCTAGTCATTCATATGCATAGTAAGCTTACCTTTTTTAACACCAATTAAAGTCCTACATGTGGTAAGAAATAACATTCCCAATATTATTGGGACGCCAACATTAGCCTTATATTTTAAAATAATAAAATTAGCTAGGAATATAAATTTATCTATCTTTATCAACACATCCTCAATCTTACCCTTAGGATGTGCATAAGATCGATCTGCCAGCTGGAGTGTTTGAAAACTGACATTAGCATCAAATTGATGATGGATCCCAGGTCACACAGTGCTTTACCCATAAATTTATTACCAATCATGTAGGGAATAGCGAAACTTCCCAGATCTTTCAATTTTAGCGGTAATCTATCGGTTATCATTGCACTGCATCCCTTAGTGAGAGCGACAGTCTCAAAATCACCCAGTTTCCTATTTTTGAGCAAGATGTCCTTCATGAATTTGACATAGTTGGACATTTGTTCGAGAGCTTCCACTAATGGTATATTGATATGCAGTTATTTAAGAACTTCCAAGAAGCGTTTAAACTGTTGATCTTGCTTTTGTTTCTGGAGCCTCTGTGGAAAAGGTGGTGGAAGATAGGCAAATGTTGGCTCTGCTAGTTTTGTCGAAGTGGTGTTGCATTAGATTGAGGTCCGGCATTATCAATGCCATTCTCTTTTTTCTCTGTTTCCTTGGGTTTATCTACTGACACCAACTTCTTAACCTAGCACATAGTTGGTTGTTTGACAGGGGTTTCATTCTTGAATTATTTCCCACTCTGAAGAGTAACTACTTTGCATTGTTCATTCTTTTTTTTACCGAGCATCTTCCGTATCACTTGGAAAATTTCCCTGGGGTCTGTTACTGGTTGCGTTGGCAATCTATCCTAGCTGAACCTCCAAGTTCTGCATAAATGCTGCTAAACCCTGGACAGTTGCATCATTACACTCCATATACTCTATTATAGTATTCCCCTGGTTAGATCTTTGCCTTGGATGGAAATTATTTTGTGCTTTCTATAGCATCACATTCTGGTTGAAACCTGGCAGTGCATTTTTGTTATGATGTTAGGCATTATATTGGTTACCTCCCTAATTTGCCCATGAAATGCTCAAATGCTGCTTCCAACCTGCATTATAAGTATTGGAATATGGGTTAAAATTACGATTGAAATTGCCAACAAAATTTATCGATTCTGGGTTTATCGGGTATTCTTTCACATTACAATCCTCTCCACAATAGTGCAGAATGGTTCTAATGTCTTCACTTCTCGATCTTCAATAGACTTTTGCATCGTTTTCACTATATTAGTGAGGTTGGAGATTTGAGTATTGAGAGATGATAATGCATAAAACTCTAATTTTTTGGCTAGTTTTATTCTGGTCCCCAATCTAGCAGTAGGGTATTAAAAATCATTAGTGGCAATCCTTTCAAGAATGTCAAATGCCTCAGTGTAATTCTTGTCTAGAAATGAACCGTTTCTCGAAGCGTCAACAACAGTCCTGGCATGAGTATTGAGTCTATTATAAAAGGTCTTCATTTGGGCCCAAGAAGGGAATCTATACATGGGGCATCTTTTCAATATATCTTTGAAACGCTCTCAGACATCATACAAAGTCTCATCATTAGCCTGCCTAAAAGTAATAATGTCACTCCATAGCTTGGCATTAAGTTTAGGTGGCAAGAATCTCAAAAGAAATTTTTGACGTAATTCTGCCCACGAAGTAACTAAACCAGGTGGCAAAGAACTTAGCCACAATTTTACTCTATCTCTCAGAGAGAATGAGAATAGTCTCAACTTCACTGTCTCTTCAGCCACACCTGATTGCTGAAATAGTTGGCACACCTCTATGAATTGCTTCAAGTGTTACCTTGGGTCTCCAGTAGGTCATCCATCAAACTGACCTACATTTAATAGTGTCTGAATCATTACCAGTTTAAGTTTAAAATTAGTTGCATTACCTCTAGGCCAATTAGTCCTGTCATCAAGTTGTTTGGTGCCAAGTGTTCTTTGATAGGTTGTCCTTCTGGATTTTCTGCAATGACAGCAAGAGCGGGTGGTATCCCATTATGTACTACTGTATTCTCTTGATTGTTTAGTACACCATCTACTCCACCATTTCCATTATCAGCTATTTTTTTGCGTTCTCTTCTTATCCTACGTAGGGTTCTTTCAATCTCTGGGTCATATAATAAATCTTCCTTCGCAATGTGGCTCCTAGTCATACACCAAACAAAACAAAATAAGTGAAGTAAACAAAAACAAGCAAAAATCAAAGCAGCCAATTCCGTTGCAATCCCAGCAGTGGTGCCAAAAACTTTTCGACTGACTAATGCTTATCAAATGATTTATGAATTAATGTAAATATGCTAGTAAATAATGCCAAGTTTAGGTCTTTTTGCGTGCAAGTATACATGACCAGAAAGTAATACAGCAGTAAGTTGAGTATCGTATCCACGAGGATTGTCCAGAAATTAAATGCCACAATAGTTACTTGTGAATTGGAACAAATGAGTTGGTGATTGTTTTCAAATTTTAACTAAGGAAAATTTAACAAGATCTAGACAGATTGGCAAACACTTGAGTCAAGATGATGGATTGGCGTTGGGAAGGGATGCTTGGATTTCACGCTAGCAAAGATAGCAATTAATCACATTCAAGTTTGGTTTTATTGCCTAGCAGAATTTAAGTTAGCATTACCTCTGTCGATGACAATACTCTAAGTTAATCACCTTTAACATCTATACGTCTATAGTGTTGTTTTCAAATAATTAACCTGGAAAAGCTTTAATCCTTACTCCTATGGCGCAGATTCACTTTTGAAATAAGTTAATGTACTTGAACATCTTCTGTCAAAGCTTCTCTCCTTAGTATCTAGCAATTAATCCTTATCTCCTAAGTTTGTTAAGATACTAAGGGATAATGACTATTCAATGCCAACTTTCGTATATCATAAAATCTGATGAATAATAATGCAAGAAAAATAAACAATAATGCCAAGGCCTTCAATTATTAAAAACCTAAATCAAGCGTTCATCACAAACACCCCGAGCCAACTTTAAAAGATTAGTTCATGGTTGGGGAAACCATCAAAACAATATCATTTTTAAACATCACCATCATGAAAGAAAATAAATCGAAGAGAAATGGACTAAAGAAGGAGATCCATCGATGCAACCCTTGAATGGATCTAGCGCTCTCGGTCACAGCCTGATCGAACTTTGATCAGCCTCTACCTTCACTTTCTTCTCATAGCGCAACCTCCCTTTTTGCTCGATCAATGGTCTTCTTTATATAGGCTCTTGTGAAAACCCTAGCTAGGGCTTGATTTTTTAAAAAAGTTTGTTACACACTATTGTAGGCGCTTTATCCTCTTTGTGAATTAGGGTTAACCTGGCTCTGACTAACGACTAACTCACTGAGCATCAATTGTCCTTCTTTTGCCAACCAAGCTTTGCATTATTCCTTCTTGCTTTTGCCAACAGCACTCAACATTTCTCTTCTGCTCTTGACCTACTCCTGCTCTGCCAAACCTACTCATGACCTGCCTACCACAGTAAGAAGATACCCCTTCGCTCTGGTAATGAAAACTACACATTCCTTAACCCCCTAGATGCAAATGCATGAATTTACTGGCAAAATGCGTAAATATGTACCAAAAGTCAAGCAATAGCATGGCAAAATATGCATGAAAAATGGATCTTTTGAGGAGTTAACAATAGCTGATAGCGGATTACATTAGCGGATACTTGATAGCATTAGCTAATTTGATTAGCGGATTGTATAAAAGTATTTGTAAAATTAACCGATAGCTGATAACTATTTGAACAAGCAAAATGACAGATAAGGACATGATTATGTTCGTTATTTATTTGAATAATTTATTAGTTATTAACATTTTGTATCTATTAATATTAGGGAAAACTATATATTTAGTACCCAACTATGCTCACGTTATTGTTTTGGTATTCCAACTATTAGTTTTGGCAAAATTGTACCTAACTTTATGTTTTTGTTCTGTTTTGGTACCCCGGCTATTAAAAACTAACAAAGATGATGGCATGGCTTGGTATAATCACATTTTTAGTCCAAAACATTTATATATTATCAATTTAGTCCAAAATCCATCAATTTAATACATCATCTTAATTTTGATTGAATTTTGTCTCATCCCTTTCCCACCCCTCGTATTCTCGCCGGTATCTCGATCGTAGAGTTTGATTTTCCCTAGCTTGTTTTTTGAACTCCAAAAACCTCAAAAAGTGTTCGACCGGAAAGAAAAGAAAATTGAAGAATTTACAATTTTAATTCAAAAACTAAATCAATGTTTAAATTGATAGAATTTTAGACTAAATTGATAGATTATATAAGTTTTTGGACTAAAATTGTTATTAACCTAAGCCACGTCACATTTTCGTTAATTTTAAAAGGTAGGGTACCAAAATAGAATAAAAACATACCATTAGGTATCATTTTGTCAAAAATAATAGTTAGGGTACCAAAACAATAATATGGGCATAGTTGGGGTACTAAATATGTAGTTTTCCCTTAATATTAATTAGATTATGAAAAATACTTTTTTAATATCATTACTAAACATATATGAAGGATGTAAATATTAATTTTTTATTTCTTAAATTATCTTTTTAATATAATTTTAATAATTATTAAATTTGGTGTTTATATTAATTTCTTATTTATAAAATTATAGTTTGAATATAATTTTATTAACTATTAAATTTATATGTGTTTATTAATTTATATATTAATTTCTTATATATGAATTTTTAAAAAAAAATTATATTTGTTATTTAAATTTATGTTATTTAGAGAATTTTTTATAATTATCAAGGACAAAATAGTCTTTACAAGTTTTTTATCCAAACATCTAACTCAAAAAGCTCATAATAGGAGTTTTTCAAAATGAGAGGTTTCACCTCAATCCGCTATTACAATTCTCTATCTACTAAACATCCAAATTAACAGATTTGACTGGTCAAATCTTTAAAAATGATTCAAACCTCTAATTTTGGCACAAAAAGCTGTTTGCCAAACATGATCTATTATTTTTTTAAATTACTCTGCAAGTATATAAGTAGCCACTAAACTCTAAAAAATATTTGTTTCGGTTACCGACCTTTTAACAATTATAAAATAATCATTAAATCTATCAAACTACTATAAAATAATCATTAAATTTATTAAACTGTTATAAAATGATCATTAAATTTATTAAATTGTTATAAAATAATTCTTAAATTTTATCGAATTGCTATAAAATATTCACATTGTTACACTATTTTATAATGTTGAGACCATTTATAACAGTCTAACAAATTTAATAATTATTTTATAATTTTTATAAAATCAACCACCAAAACAACCATTATTTCGTAATTTAGTGCATTTCACCCTTTATTTTCTTATACTTCCATTGTTTTAGAACACGAAAAGCTTTTTGCATAATTATATGCTTAATGATTAAAATAGTGTGATTTTCAGAGAAAAATGCCTCTTTCTAAATTTATTTATTTATTCATTCATTCATAATTATTTTAGCAAAAGGGTTTTAGGCAACACTCTTTGGTTTTGCTAGTAAAAGCTGAAGAAGTGTACATTTCTAATGCTTTTAAGAAAGAAAGAGAGCTCTGATAATCATATAACTCACTTTGGGCTGGGGATGTTTCAACTTTCTAGTCAAAGTTCATCACTTTACTTCTTCTCTTTCTGGCTTTTTGTTTTCTGATTGAAACCTCTCATTAATCCTGATTTTTTCTTTGTTTTTAGTGTTTTTTTTCTGATGTGAAAGAAATGAAATCTTTGAGCAGTGTAGGGCTTGGTCTGAGCATAGTTTTTGTTGTTCTGTTCTTGGCATTGATTGCCGAGTTGTATTACTTGTTATGGTGGAAGAAATCAGCTTTGAATCCACAGGAAATCCAACAGCAACCATCTCAGCTGGTTCATCATCTGCAATCAAACAAAGATTTGTTCTCCAAGCCCTATGGTGTTGATGATGATGATGATGGCAATGGCGGTGATGGTTTGGACCCACCAAGATTATTGTTCACCATTGTTGAAGAAACAAAGGAGGATTTGGAGTCTGAGGAAGCTAAATCAAAGAAAGGGAGGAGCTTGAGTGATGTGGTTTTCAGTGTTGAAACCCCATACCTCACCCCACTTGCTTCACCTCCACTTACTCCGTTGGAGGCTGCTTCTTGTTGCTGCAATCACCATGGGTCATTCAACCCTTTGGTTGAAACTTCAAAAGGGGAGATTTCAACATGTTATCATCATCATCATCTCCTCCAAAGTTGAAGTTCTTGCAAGAAGATGAGAAACCCAATAGGAAGAAAGGTTACATCAATGGAGGGAGTTGATAGCAATGGTGAAGAAGATGGATCATTTCCCACAATCATTGTTGGTAAGAGCAAAGAAAACAGGGTTTAATGAATCACATGGATTTAAATTGAAGTTGTAACTGGGTTGCGTTTATCACGATCGAAGACATAACATATGTTATTGTGGTCACTGCGGTATCGTGGTCGTAATTTTTTTTAATAATAGATGCGATTGTAGACATAATGTTTGCGGTTATCCCGATTTAGGACAATGCAAAAAAAGTTATATAACGACCTCTGTTACATTTACAAATCGCTCTTTAAATCTCTGGTCTCATGTACTTTGCCTCTTATTAGTTCATGTTCTTTATTCAGGTTTGGCACTGTAAATTTCTTACAGAATCTATACTTTAAGTTGTATAATTTCCCAGTAAAAGATAAAAAAATTATTGATGAGATTCGAATATTGATATTTGTAAATTTTGGAGTAATTTAAGGATTGATTTAATTCTTGGAAACATTGTTGTCGATATGGGCTTGGCAGATGATTATTGTTTAGTGTTTAAACCATTTAAAAATTTGGTACGAACTTGGAAAAATGTGGATGAAAGTTGGCACGTGGGTTGGATTTATTGGTAATCAGTGACTCAGTACCTTACATTATTATTATTATTATTATTATTATTATTATTATTATTATTATTAATTCTAATCATAATCATAATCCGAATTACTTAGAGAGAAAGGCGTTTTGCTCCTGATAGGTCTAAAACTTATGATCTAAAGGAATATGAGAGAATAAAGATGCACAACTTAACCAACCGGCCAAATGTATGAATATCTATTGAAATTAGTTCGTATGGATATCTATTTACTTCGGTGTAAATTTATAGATATAATTTAAAAGTATTTAATATATACATATAAAAATATATTTAAAAGTAATAATCATATGATTTAATAAATTTTTTTAAATCCATAAATCCTAGCAGCTTGTTTTTTCCCAAATATGTTGTTTTGTATTTTTTTTATCTAATTTGGCTCGCGATTGGCGATATCAATGTTAGTGTTGATCGTTGATCACTGGTGTTCAATCTTCTCCATGTTTTCTTATATCCCGCTTTGATTTTTAGTTTTTAATAAAATTCTATTTGTTTTGCTTATCTTCTTCTCGCAAATCTGATTGTGTTTGTTTTTCTCTACTTTTTAGCACATTTTTCTCTACCTTTATGGCACGTTTCTGTCTTATGACATATTTTCTAAATACATTTATAGCCGCATGATGCTCGTGTAGTGTTCCTCACGACGTTTGTTCTTGATTTGAGTTTGTCGATGGTCTTGGATAGCTTGATCCTCTTTTGTGGTTGTTTACCGATATAATCATAACTGCGTAGCGAATCAAAACCTATGGAACCGACGTAAAAGGTATTTACAGTTTTCTATTGGAGATTTCATTTAGTTCATGTTTTAACAACTCTCCAAAGGACTCTTCTTACAATAGACTTCAAAGATTTGTTATGATGCAAAGAAGAATTATCTAATTTGACCAGAACAACCCTTTAGTTTTATTTTAGTTGTCTTTTTTTGGATGTTTGAAACTTTTGAATAGTTTTGTTCTTAATTTTTTTGTTTATTAATAAAGCTGATTGGTTTTAAATTTTAAAAAATAATAATAATCATATGATTTAATAGGATAAAATATTAGATTCATTAAAAACATATTATAAATGGAACAAACTGAATTGAAAAGATAGTTTATAATAAACTTTTACAATACACCATTCGAATGAATAGGTGTCAATGGGTCATATTCTGATGATTATAACAAAAAATAGATATAGATACGTATCAAACGCATGTACATTCAATTTTTTTTAATCAACTTCCATATTTAAAAAAATTATACTTCAAATGAATAAATATCATATACATCCATATATATTGTGCGTATTATATTTTGATACACAAGCCGTGCAAAAAATTTTATACAACTCTTCATATTTAAATAAATCCCTAACCCTAACACCCTAAACCCTAAACCCTAAACACCAAATCCTAGCCATAAAGCCTAAATTCTACACTATACACCCTAAACCCCTAAACTCTAAACCACAGCTTAAATCTCTAAACCCTAAAATTAAAAGACTTGTATAAACTAAAGTTTACACAAGTTTATGTATCAAAGTATTTTCTTATATTATACATATATAAAGAATAAAAGTTAAGGTGGGCTGTTTCACAAGGCAAACAGTGGAAAAAGTAAACCCACCACCTTACAAAGAATCATCATGTTTTGACATCCCACCCTTCCCTTTATGCCTTTAATTTACCCCCGGACGACCAGGCAGGGTTGCCCCATCACCCACTGCTCATTGTCATCACTTCATATATGCTCTCTCTTATTTTTCATCACACCCCTAAAATCGCTACAACCTATTGAATCTTAACTCGATTGACATTGTTGTTGCTATAACAACCTGAGTGTGCTTAAGTGTGTATTTTCCTTCAATTTAGAGGCTTGAAGGGATTATGAGTGATTTAGGTAGTGTATAAAAAATTATACATACTCCTTGATACGGAGGGCACCACCTACTACTCCAGGTGTAAGTGCTTTGTACCAAGCTACAACCATGCTTTTCGTCTATTAAAGCGTTCTAAGAGCCTCACATTCTATGGTGGACTCTTCACAATGCTTTTGGTGAAACTGTGCAGTGAGAATTGTCTTTTCATAGCACCGAGGCTTTCGTTGCGGTGATTGGGACTTTTCACCACACAAAAGCCTTGTGTCATTTTCTTTTACGGTGAGAAGGTAGGAAGCTTGGATTATTCAAAGATTGTGCGAGTGCAGTGATGTAACAGTTTTGATCGGTCTGAAAAAGAGAATAGGAAATGCACTTGAATCTAATGTGGATTATGAATGAAAGCAACACCACCAACATATTCAAGTTATGCGCAAGTGATCGAAACCCTAAGTGATGCATACATGGCAATGTGGGATGGGATAAGGGACCACAATGCGATTAGCATCGAACTAATTAGGGATGTCTTGTCGATCCCGCCATCATCTGAGGTTTTACATATTGAAATCCTATCAATAAAACACACTAGGTTCAAGTTTTCTCAACTACGTACAACTTCACACCATGGATACAAAAAATGGGTTTAGAACCGGAAACGAGAAAAGATGAGCACAAACTACAAGTCCAATAAGTAGACACGATGCACTATCAAAGGTGCAATGGAGTTCAAGGTACATAAATTGCAAACAAATGAAGGTAATAAATAAAAATGGTATCAAAGTATACCTAAAGCAGCAAGATTTGTCATTCCAAGTTCAGCACAGAGTGGATTCAAACCAGGCTCTTCCAAAAGACTGAATGCAGTAAATCCATAGTAGGAATGATATAAATCAGGTAGTTCCCTGGGATACTTGCTGAAACCTCAGATCTGATAAAAATAAGACCAAAATAGGAATATAGTGGACAATCTGACAGATAAGAACCTCAACCTTCCTAGATTTAGATAAATGAGTATAAAATTAGATATATGTACATGATGCAAGGCAGCTAGTTTTGACATTTTTAGCTTGCCTTGATCCTATTTTCCATTGCTCTAAGTATTAAATTCCTTTCTGAAAAAGCATTTGTGTAGGAATTTCATTAATCTCTCATTCCCTCTAACTTGGCTCTAGCGCTCTAGATAAATATTGGTTCCGACTAGGAGATGCTGAGTACCATATAAAGAGATTTAAATACCAGTGGGTGCTAGTTTTAAACATCCAAGCAAGCAGTTTCCTGTCTTGCATGGATCATGGGGCTGTTCCATTTACTTAAAAATTTAAATGCAAAGGGCATGTTTTTTACTCTTTTGAATGCATGCTGAATTTAGATCAAGTGCAAAGAAGCAGTATCAGCACCTCAGATTGGCAAGTCAGCAAAAATCTTCGTAAAGCAATCTTGTCTATTAATTTGTAGCCCCCTAAGATCTTCAAAACTGACCCAATCCTACACAAGAACATCATTTCATCAAATCAAAGGCAGCTTATACTATGTAAAGAACAAAGGTTTTTCTTATCCTTACCAAAATGCATAGCATGTATCACTATATTTATTGACTCTTCCTTGAAATCCACAGTCAATTGCCTGCCTCTGTTTGAGAAATGACAGAAGAAAGGATGAAATTATTCTTGAAGCAAAATGAAAGTTGTTACCCAACACTCAACTCAAGAATCAAGTTTTCCCATAGATAACAATATTGAATCATCTAAAATTTTGCTTTGTTAGCACTTTTAAGTTAAATTGGCTTTTAAGAGGTCCATTGTCTATTTCTATTTATTAAGCCAAAAACAACATTTTCCTCGCTCATTAAGTGATGCTTCAAGATGCTAAATGGCAGAAATAAACCTGCATACACCAGTCCAGCAATAACGGCAAATTTATGACGTAAGTTGGTGCATTTTTTGACAGAAGACCATCTTCAACGTACCCCATTAACCGAAGAGATGCCACAGCACAATACGTACCACCCCCTGCATCACTAGGACTAATGCTGTTGGTATTATCATCAAATTGAACAGAATCATGAACTTAAAGAAATAAAAGCCCGAGGCTGCTTCATGAATTGAACTTTTACTACTAAAATATAGACCCATCAGAAAATTACACACAACAATATGAAAATTTGATAAAAGTAGGACGCGGGGGGCAAAAGGAACTGGCATCAGTTAACTATGAGCAATGAGAAAGTTGCAGAGAAACAATGATTAGATCCACTCTAGATGCATGGAGTTGACAGAACATTAATCAGCAATTAGATGAGATATTATGTAACTCACCATGCGATTCTAAACCAGGCATCAAGCCAAAGCCACCGTCATAAGACTGAGAATAAAATCACTTATTCAATATACATGCCATAGCATATGCAGAGAATAAAGATAAAATGGAATCGATGATAATTCGGAAGTGCAATGCAGGCACACCTGGCAATTTAAGATGTAGTCCTTGGCTTTCTCCCTATCCATGCCACTCCAATCCTCCATCATAAAACAGATTGCAGCTGAAACATCAATCAGCTAAACCAAGATTTCCTTATGGACAACTTGAAATGATATAGCTTGAACTGTTACTGGTAATGCTTTCAGTTCTTACCAGCACAATATACAAATCGAAGATCCGTCTCTGCACCAACATGCACCAGCGTAAAACTGCAAGATTAAGAGAAACAAAATTAATAGCTTCATACAAAAGTAACCAGTCTACTAGATCTATTACATAAAAAATTTGAAAGGAAGAAAAAACTGATTTTTTTCCTTTCCCTTTCTATTCTAGGTTGGAGCACAGATATCATCAATATATATTGATTGCCCTTACAAACAATAGAAGTAGGCGGACAATGCTTTGAAGCATACCTTCCATCTGGCTGTTGAAGATTCCTCATTGATATCAATATTGATTCTTTGTCTATGGTCAAGAGATTAAAGCCAACTGTCTTTAGTATGGCTAGGGCACAATACGTGCTCGCCAAGTGACAAGCATTATGAACTGAAACCTATATGCAGAATAAACAGAAAAAACAATTAAACCAAACAATTAATGACTAAAAGGCAATATAATGACATTTTTCATACCCCATTTTCATTCGGAGGGAACTGTGAAGTCCTAGAACCATGAAACCCGAAAAATTGTCCTAAAAAAACAAATCTTATTTCCTTTTAGAAAATATCTTCCTTATATGTATAGAAAAAGCACAATGGAAAATCAAAAGGCAACAAAACAAGACAACATTTTTAAGCAAATGCCCAAACCATTTTTCAATTCAGCTCGACTTCTCGGATGAGCTTGGAATGATAGAACCCAATTGGCAACTCTGTCCTTATCAACCTAAAATATATAGCAATCAGAATTAATAAGTACTTTTTTCATTTTCTGGTACCATCTAATTAAGTATTTCAATTTATAATCAATTGTCCCAAGAAAGAATATTCTTTTTACTTCCTAATTAACTAGAAAATATGATTAACAACCTTCAAGAGAAAATTAATAAAAAAATCTAACTTTTTATGAAGGTATAAGAAGCTAATTTCCTATTGCAATCAATCAATAGTACAGTAACCAAGACCAATTGGATAAAAGAACATTGCCAGGCATCAGTAATAAATTAAAATTCAGCTATTTTAACTTCAAATAAGCATTTCCGCTAAATTAGTAATCTAAAATTTCTAAAATGACAAAATAGGAAAAGAAAACAATTAAAAAATTACTCGATCTAAGGCTTGGAGAAGGTGAAGGCCAGAGATAGTGAAAAATGCAAGAGTGAGGCGATTGATCTCCTGCGATTGCTAGTGATAGGGCATCAAATCGTACAACATTTCAAAGAACGCAACGTGCCAATCTCTGTCGAAGTAGGACAGCGGTGATGATGGCGGCGATATCGAAGACGGTGACGGCGTTCCCTCTTCGTCTTCTTCTACTCCGACATTGAAATCCAATGGGTCTCTCGTCGCCATTCCGTTCCCGCTTCTGCGAATTTTCCTTCCAAAAATTCTGACTTGGGGACTTAGACTCTTTGATTGAAGGTAAATTTCTCTCTTTTAACCTTATATTATCTGGGGTACTTACGCTCAGTTAAAAAATTTTTGGAACGTCGTTAAAATTTTTTAGGGTAAACTAAATCAGTAGTCACCAAACTATGGTTTCATTCTTAGTTTGGTCACCAAACTATGTTTTGGCAAAAACATCACTGACGTTATGTTTTCTTTCTATTTTGGTCACCGAACTATTTTTTTGGCAAAAACATCACTGACGTTATGTTTCCTTCCTATTTTGGTCATCGGCTGTTAAAAACTTAACGGTTTTGCTGACATGGAATTTTATTTTATTTTTTTTAATTTTCCATGTCATTTATTCTCTCCCCCTTAAGCAATATATGTTATTCTATAATATTTTTATTCAACTAACAAGATGGTGACACGTGTCACTGCCTATTAGTGGAATAAAAAGAATGAAAAATCAAGCCCCTTATGCAGCCAGAGAGATTCGACTAATAGGCAGTTACACATATCACCATCCTATTAGGCAGTTACACGTGTCACCATCTCTTTGGCAGTATAAGGGGCTTGTTTTTTCATTCCTTTTATTCCTCTAATGGGCAGTTACACGTGTCATCATCCTGTTAGTTTAAATAAAATATTATAAAATAACATATATTGCTTACGAGGAGAGAGAAGAAATGACATGGAGAATTAAAAAAATAAAACAAAATTTCACGTCAGTAAAACCATTAAGTTTTTAACAGTCGGTGAACAAAATAGGAAGGAAACATAACGTTAGTGATGTTTTTGCCAAAAAGAATAGTTCGGTGACCAAAATAGGAAATAAACCATAGTTCGGTGACTACTGCTGTAGTTTACCCAAAATTTTATTGCTTCTCTCGTACTCATTAAAAATTCCGTTGTTCGACTTATTCGTTGCTTGTTTAGCTCGCTAAAATTTTTATCTTGTCTTTTTAAATATAGCTAAAATTGAAGAATAACATTAGAGCTTAATATAAATATACAAATTTAGAAAAACGTGAAGACGGAGGAGATAAATAAAAGAACCTATTATGATTGAATTAGAGATGAAGTCTATATTCGAGTGTGAAACTCTTTTTAGTTTCTCGACAATCTTCGATGAACAACAAAAAAAGAGAAAGTCTTATAAATTTTGAATTTTAACTTTTAATCATATTTTTTTTATATGAGAACATGTTTTTCTCTTTTTCTATTTTTATACATAAATTAATAATAAAAAATATTTTAATAAAAAAATAGGATTGCTAATTATTCTAATTTAAATTCTTATTAATATAAATTAGTTTTTGAATTCTTATAGAAAGTTTTAGAAATTTGAAACCAAATATTTTATGGGTAAATTATTTAAAAAGTTGTTTTTATTTTTTTAGAGTTTTGTGCTAGCAATTAAACTTTTTGAAACATAACTTGTTCTAACGTAGTCACTAAAAAATCATTAAAAATTAAAAAATAATAATGAGCTGCTCGCGAATTATGGAGTAAAGATCTTGATCGACTCGATCAACTCGCTAAGATCTCGAGTCGAGTTCTAGTTCGAGTCAAGTCAACTCGATTTGAACGTTGATCGAGTTTTAATCGAGTCGAGCTCGAACTGCTTGCAAGATTCTCAATTCGATTAGCACCCTAATTTTACCCTTTTGCCTTTATCCTAATCTTTTTCTAAAGGAATAATTTCAAGGGTCAAATTTGATTTTGCTTCCTTTACTGCATTTGAAATTAGGCTTAAGGATCACTTTTGTTTATGTAATAGTCTTAATTTATTGATTTCGTTCCTATAGTATTTTTGCTTCAATTTAGCCCGAAGTAGTCGAATTGCATCATCGTTTGCCCCTTGACTGACGGAAGTCAACGTTGACTGTTACAGTGTTGACGTAGCAATCCACGTGTGAAGATGATGTGGCAGAGGAGAAAATTTGATCTTTCAAGTGAGTTCGAAGGCAAAATTGATTTTCTAGTTGAGTACGATAGCAAAAATAATTTTTTAGGCAAAAAAATATGAATAAAATACTAAAATATTAAAATAACATAAAAAATAATAAAAAAATTTAAAAAAACATGTAATAATATATGACTTAAAATAAAATAATTAAAAATATTTAAAAATAAGTAAAAATTATAAAATTTAAATATCATAAAGTAAAAAACTATAAATTATTTAATAATTAAATTTAAAATATTCATAAAGTATTAAAAAATATAAAAACTTTCATAAAAAATAGACGATTTTAGTTTTCTTTCTCGTCAAAGAATGTTAAGAAGAAAGAATCCTAAAATAGAGTTAATGTCATTCTCTCAATCGAACAAAAATCTTCAACCCTTTTTGGTACCCCTATCTCTCAATACTAAAAAAATAAACTCTACACTCTAAGTTTAATTTCTAAATCATAAACCTTAAACCCTAAAATTTAAACCCTGTACTTGATTAAATTTATACACATACTTCTATGTTTAATAGTCACTTTATATTGATAAAATTTTCAATTAGGGTTTAGGATTTAAGGTTTGCAATTTAGAGTTTGAGAATTTTAGGATTTGAAATTTAGAAATTAGGATTAGAGTGTAAAATTTATTTTTCAAATTTTAATTTTTGAATAATTTATAATTTAATAGCTTCTGATATTTTAATTTTATAACTTTTACTTATTTTTAGATTTTTTTAATTTTTAGCTATAGATTAATAAAATATTTTTAGATGTTTTATTAACTTTTACATCATTTTAGTATATTAATATTTTTTTAAATTCTTATTTTTACCTAAAAATTAATTTTGCCCTCGTACTTAACCAAAAAAATCAATTTTACCCTTAAACTAGGTCAGAAAATCAATTTTGCCCCTCTTCCACGTCATCTTCACACATGGATAGCCATGTCATCACACGTGGACTGTCACGTCAACATCGTTGATCTCCACGTTAGCATTGTAACGGTCAACGTTATCTTCCGTCAGTCAAGGGGCAAACGATGATGTAATTCGACTACTTAAAGGGCTAAATTGATGCGAAAGTATTATAGGGGCAAAATCGGTAAATTGAGATTACTACAGGGGCAAAGTGACCCTTAAGCCTTAAAATTAAGATTTAATCCTTATACATCAATTTATCATAATTTGATCATTTACTTTTATATTGTTGTTAATTAGTTTACACCGTTAATTATTCTGATTAATATGTCCAAGTGGATTTTTCCTACAAATACAATTTCGGACATAATGTTAATGCCCTTCTATATTTTTTTTCTTTTCAATTATCTTTCTATTGCATCAAATAAAAATGATTTTTTATTTATATCAAACAGATCATATCAGATATTAATTTTTACCCCAAAATTTAAATCAAATTTCGAATTGAGTGAAACATCACCAATGTTGAATCGAATAGATTCAATTAGAAATTTTCAAATTTTGGGCCTATTTTGGGTCGATCAAAACCTGACCCATACTCATTCCTAGTCACTATGTGAGTCTTGAAAAATACTAAAAACGCATGTCTTTTAGGCTTTGCTTGGTAGAGAGGAAAAAAATTGAAAGGATAAAAAATTAAAGTGATGAAAAAATGAAAGGATAAAAATATTTTTTTCTTAGTACAATGGAAAAGTGAGAGGAAAGAAAATTAAGCTTTGAAAATTATAATTTATTTTTAATTTTTTATAATTTAGTACAATATTTTTAATTTCATTAAATTTAGGAAAATTTAATCTAAAATTGACTCATATTTGTTTCTAATTTTTATAACTTAATCTAACATTTTTAATATAGCTTTATTTTTGTTCAATTTAATCCCTAATTTTTTCCTTTAATTCAAAATTGACCTATGTGTATTTCTATTTTTTATAATTGAGTCCAATATTATTAATATGGTTTTATTTTTGTCTAGTTTAGTCCATAAAATTTTTATTTAATCTGAAATTAACCTCTATTTATTTCTATTTTTTATAATTTAGTTTAATATTTTTATAATCTAATCCCGAATGTCGAATGCTATAAATGGCCTATTTGTGGCCTAAAACAAATTAAAAAAACAAGCATATTTTATTACTTGAAAGTAAACAACCAACATGAATATAAAGGGGAAACAATTAACTAAAGTCACCCGAGAAAATAAACCTTTAAAAACTTTAGAAAATAAACTATTTAACAAAAAGGCATTTTGGTAATTTTACAAGATTTGAACCCAAAACACATTCAAAACTTAAATAAAAGTTTAATATTAGTAGAAACATTGTATACCTCTGTTTTTCTAAAAAAAGAAGTCCAAATTGAAGTAAATTTAACCGAATAAGAGTTTAGGGACTAAAATGTAAATAATTTAAAAGTTGGATTTTAAGTTAAAAACTCAATTTCAGATCCATTTTATACTCATTAATTCCAACTAGACGAAATGGTAAACTCTTGTTGAAATTGAACTTGAAATAGAATTTTAATTGCAAAAACAAGTAGCTTATGGGCCATTTTGAAAACATTCATAAAATACAGGGTCCAATTTTTCAAAAAGTGAAATTAAACCTTTCTTTATGAAATAAATATCATCATTGAAATATAGACGAAGTTTTAGGTTAATCAGAGCTAAAACAAGTCCTTAATTGCAATTATAAATTTGGTGACTAAAATGTAAAGTTTTCTATCATGAGATCATGAACTGAATTATAAAATAGAGGTCAATTCCAAATTAAATAAAATTTAGGAATTAAATTGAACAAAAATCATAGTAAAAATATTAAATAAAATTATAAAAATTAGAAACAAATAGGGTTTATTTTGGATTAAATAAATATTTTAGGGACTAAAGTGATAAAAATATTATTATATTAATAATATTGAATTTATTAATAAAATAAAAAACAAATAAAGGTAAATTTTAGATTAAATAAAATTTTTAGGAACTAAACTGAACAAAATAAAATCATAATAAAAATATTGGATGAAATCATAAAAAATAATTATAAATATAGTTAAAATAAAATTAGAATTTTTAAAACATAATTTCATAATTTTATTATTAAGGTGAGATAAATTTCACTTTTTTTCCCTATTTTCACCCAATTTAGAGAGAAAACTATTTGTATAGGAGCAAGAAAAACTACCTCCCCTCCTACTTTCTTTCCTTCGAATTTTCTACTCTATCAAGCAACCCTTAAATTTATTTTCTTTCCAATTTTTTCTTCCCTCCTTCCTCTTCCATTTTTCCTCTCTACCAAGCAAAGCATTAAAGTGGATGGAAATCGTCTACCCCCTAAGTATGCCTCCTTTCATGCCCTCACATTGAAAATTAAGTTTAGAGTTTAGGTCTAGAGTTAGGGTTAATGGTTAGGATAGAGAATTGCGTGTAGGGTGTATTTTTTAGGGTTTAGGATTTGAATTTTAGGGTTAGGGTTCAAAAGTAAAATTTTTAATATTTTTAGTGTGGGGGCATGGAAGGAGGCATACTTAGAGGGCATAGGATTTTTTTTGGGATAAATGTTGTGTGCTTTATTATCCAAAGAAAGCAACATAGCTACTATAAGAGGACCCTATATATGCACTTGGGTTGCCAACCCTAAGAGGGAATTCCCTGAACTGCACAAAGATTTCTATTTACATGTTCGAGTCTAAAACATTTACTATGCAATCGAATATGAACTGCATCTGTACACAACCTAGTAAAATATAAGCATTTCTAGAAACATTTCTAAGCTGTTGATAGTTCCTTTCCTCCCATATGTAATACGTATAAGCCCAAAACAAGTTTTAAAATGAAAACAAGCACAGATTTTCCCTTGCCCAAGCAATTTCATCATCCCAACACATAGCAGTCCTGCTCAAAAGGCACAGTTTGAGAAGGTCCTCCCAAATTCCACGGACATAAGCACATTCGAAGAAAAGATGATTTTTAGATTCTTGCATCACCCCACAATTTAAGCAAGTTCCACCCATCAGCATTCCCATCCTCATTAATCTATCTTTAGTTGGCAACCTGTTTAAGATTGCCATCCATAAAATGATAGAATGTTTGAAGATATGAAGTGAGAACCATACAAACCTGTGTCAACTTACCTTTTCTCTTTTCAATCTCGGGCAGAAGATTTTTGTTCAAGGTATGTTTAATTTTCTTCTTCTTTCATTACACGTTTCTAACATAACGTGTTCTTTAGGGATGTCAATTGGGCGGAGTGGGTGCGAAGGATGCTCTCTCCGCATCCATCCCCGTAAAAAATTTTCACTCTCATCCCCGCCCCACAACCCGCTGCGAATGTAAAATTTAAAACCATCCTTGCCTCGTGACACGCAAGGTTAAAACCATCTCCACCCCACCACCTACGTGGTTCTTAGACCCACCTAATTCCCTTTAAATTATCAAAAAATAACATAATTAACACGTAAAATAATATTTCAATTATCGTAAAAAATAGCAATATAAAGAGAACTAAAAAGAAAATAAAAAAGCTTTAGAAAATAAGAACAAATACCAACAAAATATAAATAACATACAATATTAAAATTTTAAAATTAAAAGAAGTAGAAAAATAACATACCTATGAGTGAAATCAGAGGAGAAAAAACAAACCGAAGACTTTAACTCCTTAGCAAGAAAAAGCTAGATTGCTTCCCTTGAATTGTAAAATTTTAAATAAGTTAATATGAATTACTTTGAATTTGATTCCGATCCAAGCTGATATTTTTAAGATACTTATATATTTAATTGATCAATCTCAAATTTAATATATATATATATATAAATAACATTTCATAACTATCCTAAGACAAGTCAATAGGAATTACGTTAAATTTAACTTAGATCCAAACTGATATTTTTAAAAATATTTATATATTTGAAATAATTAATCTCAAACCAATTATATTTTTTTTAAAAATATTTTTAATAATATTTATAATAACATGTTATAAGATCTATTGGGGTGGGTGAGGATGATGTGGGGCGGGTGGGGATGGGATGGGGCGTGTAACACCCTCAACCCGGATGCTACATTTGGGCCACAAGCCCAAACCACTCCCATAAAATTTTCACTTTTTAAAGCCAATAAAAGTCAACCTCATAAACCCAAACGTGACATACCAAAGCATTTAAATCCATATGTACTTAAAACATTCAAAATAGTTAAAGGAGCTTCAAATACAGTAATAAAACATTTGACCAATACAAGTTAAATCAAATAGAGTTACAATTACATAGGGTCATACGAATACATAGCCCACTACATCTAACAACGATTCCGAACGCTAAGCTAACAAAGCTCAGTGGGTACACAACCACTCGACCATACTTCAGGTGAATCATAATTAAGAGCATGCTATGAAATATGAGATCAAGATAAGATAAAGCAATGACGTTACTACAACAGCCTAAACATAAGCTATAGAACAACCAGCACCTCAACAATATCAGCATATAAATAAACAAACCAGGAGTGAGGCCTAATGTCACCCGACACTGGGAAACCCACCCATGCTCAGAATCTCAAATTGAGCTGCTTGAAATGTCACATCGAGCGGTTTACTCGAAATCTCACATCGAGTCTTCGCTCAGAATCTCACATCGAGCGGGGCTCGAAATCTCGTATCGAGCAAATATCATCACCCATAATCTCACATCGGATGGCCTTCATGTGTTGCAACACTCACTCACTAGGTATCCGGATCCCACCAAACAAAGACTCAAACCACACAAGTGCCCTTACCTGGCACAACCTCAAATGATCCACCAAGGATCTCTAAAATTGCTAACCCGAGCAATTTACTTTCATTACGATACCCAATTAACCATTTAATCTTACATAAACAAGAAGAGTCACACATTCTTGGTTTTACCAGTCATTTTATATCATAAGAGACCCATTAGAGCCTTAGCCGCAAATTATAGAACCCCAAACTCAAAACGTAAAAACTTGGGCAGATTGCCCAGCAAGTATTAATACTCCGAAGTGAGTATCGATACTCTTGTCTAGGTATCGGTACTATCTCACGAGTATCGATTTAGATTCAAAAGAATTGGCCCCCGCTCTATACCGATACGCTCCGTGCCGTACCGATACTCTATATCGGCACTAGGATCGCCCCGTACTGATCCTTATCCGTACTAACACACCTAGTGTAGCGTACCGGTACGCAAAGCCTTTCCAGGCAAATAAGCAGTGGGTATCGATACGCCCCTAGCGTACCGGTACGCCAAAGTGCTACTGGAATTCTGATCTAATGAAGGGTACCGATACACAGAGAGGCGTACCGGTACGCCTCTCGCAGTTCGTCCCCTGAGATACGTGTTGTCACTCGATTTTCACTCGAGTATTTTATTTTTATTATTTATTATTTTGTTTGTTTATTTCTTCATTCATTCATTTTATTTTGTTATGTGAATTTTTAATAAAACCCATCTTTAAATAAAAACTCATTTTAAAAATAAACCTACTTTTTAAATCTACCATAAGATTAAAAAGTCCATTTTTAATCTTTAGAGCCCATTCCTTGAAAGTAATAATAATAATAATAATAATAAGGACCCATTTTTAAATTAAATAAAAGGGCCCAAATTAACCCATTTAATCTTTTGTTTCCAGGTTTAAACGGGAACCATTGGATCTAGGGCATTAGGGATCAAGGGACCAGATTGGATCAGATTTAACCAAAAAAATAATAATAAAGGAGGGAATGAGGACCACTCGTGCCGCCACGCGCCTGGCGCGTGCGTGGGTTGGCTCCTCCCCAACCCCCTGTTCGCGAACACAACAGCAACTGCTGCCTCCCCCGTAGCGCCGGAACCACAGCAGCCGTCGCTGGTGGCACCAGGCGGTCCACCAGCCCACGTCGAAGCCGCCCATGCTGTCACCGTCGCCGGTCACCTGCAAATTGGAAGGAAAAAGGGTCAAACCCTAGCTCAATATTAGGAGTAAATTCATCCCCAAATCCGAGCCAAATCAAATTATTTTTTTGTAATTCAGCCAAAAATCAAGTTCTTTATCTGATTTTGGCTCGAATTTAGGGATAAGAATCTGATTTATACCTTGTAATTCAAAGCCCTAGAACCCTATAAAAGCCCCATTTCACCATTGTTGTACTGGCCTAGAAAGAAAGAGAAAAAAGCATAGAAATTCTGGAAAAGCAAGTGTAATTAGCAGCGTTTTGGTTCGAATCTTTGAAGCAGGAAGCAAACATTTCTTCACGTTTCAGTATAATTTTCTTATCTCTTTTCTTCCATTTCAAGTTTATTCATTTATTTTTTGGTTAATGCTCATCTTTTTTTTAAGATGCATTTGATGTTTTGATCTTTTGTTTGGTTGATATTCTATCATTTAGTGTTTATGTGGTTGTTTTGGTCCGAAAAATAATAAAAAGAAACCACCACCGACAAGCGGCGGCCAGCATGGTGGCTCTACCCCATTGTTCTTTTTTGGTTCTTGTTAATAACATGTGTTGTTTTTAATAGAGTGAGTGTTTGATCCACTTAACTTTTAAAAGATGAGAAAGTTGTGTTTGTGAATAAAAAAAAGTTTTATACCTAAAAGATATTGGGACAATTCCCTTCATTAAATCCACTTTTTTTATACTTTTTTTCAATCCGAAAATAAATTTTAAAATCATCATAAAACGGTAACTTAATTACTACAACCCCATTTTGTTTCTTCCAATTTTAGTTATTTTCTTAATTAAAAAGATTTTTTTTAATATATATATATATATATATATATAAAGAAAGCAAAATAAACCTTTTTAAAGGGAGTATTTCTTTAAATTAAAAAATAAGGCCTTTATCCTTTTTAAAAAAATAAAATAAAATTTAAAAAAAATAAACTAACCTTTTTTGGAAATACAAGATAATAAACACCCCTTATAAAATAAAATTCGTTTCCAAAATTATCAAAAAGCTTAAAAAGAAAAGTAGTGAAATATTTAAACAAAGAAAATAACATTTCAAAATAAAAAGCTTTAAAACATAAAAAGAAAATAACATTTCAAATAGAAAGTTTTAAAACAAAAAAAATAAAAAACTTTTTCGAAATAAAAAAAAGAATAAAAGAAAACAAAAACCTCTCTTAAAAAAACTCAAAAATGAAAAAGTTTTTAAATTTAAATAATAAAAATTATTTCCAAATAAAATAAAATTGAACCAAGTCCATTAATTTTTTTTTTCGAGTTTTAAAATCATTTTTTTTTCTATTTTGTTTTCGTTGGCTTTAGTATTAAGTTGGCCTTAGGAATAGGTTCTTCGAACCTTAGATAGAGACTTCTTTGAAATAAAACTTTCTTCACAAAAAAATAAAACACGCTTAATAAAATTCAAACCCTCAAATAGGAAAAACACTTAGACCCTTTTTAGGATTAATAAGTTTTAACTTAGAATAAATAAAAATCTTCAACAAATCAAGTTTCTTTATTTGTTAAAAAGTGAAATTAAAGTAATGCGGTGTCTTACTAAATGGAAATGACGTGTTAGCGCCAGAGGTGTTGGCGGTGATTGGAGTTCATTTTCGGATAGTAAGGTCGTTAAAGTAAAATTAAACTTATGAACGAACAATAATTTAAGCTTTACATCAATTCGCAAAATTTGACTTTAAAACCTTTTGTAACCGACAAGGTACTAATTTTTGGGCGTCGTGGGGGTGCTAACCCTTCCCCACACGTAACAGACTCCCGAACCCATTTTTGTGTTTTCGCAGACCAAAAATGCTATTTTAATAAAATAAAATGATTTTATTAAAATAACCCGTTTTAGGTGATCCAATCACACCTTTTAAAAGGATTGGCAGCGACTTCGTTGTTTTGATTAAAAAAAATCGTCGAGACCCCTTAAAAAAGGGTTGCGACAGCTTGGCGACTCCGCTGGGAAAAACGTTTTTGTTTTTACAAAAAAAAGAGAGTCAGGCCACAAGTCGGTTACATCTTGTTTTAATATTGGAATTTGTGAATTTAAGTAAAGCTTAACTTAATTGTCCGTTTATAAGTTTAATTCTATTTTACGCATTTAAGACTTAAATCCAAGCTCTAAGCCCGAGCTTTGTCCCGATCGTTTAAGTAGGGGAAAACGCTATTACTCTCATGGGAATATTGATTCTCCGTATGGGCCTAGTAAGTGCCTCTAGAGCCCACGCTCTATGTCCCCGTGTGGATATTGATCCTCCGTATGGGCATAGGAGTGGGTCCCCCTGAGTTGAACCTGATTCGTTTGAAGCCTATAATGGGTGAGAATTAGGGGCCTTGCTACCCTTAGTAGGGGACATCGAGGACAATTCGGGAACCTTTTAGAACCCAACCATGTGTGTGAGTCTAGAAACCTACCCTATTAGAACCATGTGGAAAACCCTAGGCCTTGAATTTGGACAAAATTATTTCGTAAGAATAGTCCGTGGAGACATGTCCAAAAGTGTTGGAATGCGCTGTCCAGTTACTATTTATACAATGAAATTATTTTGGACCTTTTTGTGTTTTTTTCGAAGTATTAATCATTTCTTTTTCTTGCCTTGTCTTTGTTTTGCATGTTTGCATCCTCACTTCATATCTAGAAGGGGTTGATTCTCAAGACATTTGCTCGATTAGAAAACAACTCTTGCCATGGATAAGAGGTACCTAAAAAAGGATGAAGACAATGTGGATGTACATCACTGGTCTAAGGTCAACCATCGAGCACATGGGGATAGTTTGACAGTTGATCACAGGACAGAGATATCAGAGTATGCCCATATAAGTGTCAAACAGAACAGTGTACTTGAGCTACGAGAGATATGAGGCAGTTTTGACTATGTAAGAAAGCAATTGTTCCTTGATACTTACGGCGACATGGCATATCTGCTACATGTAGAGGTGGATGAACCATTCCTCAAAGCATTGATTCAGTTCTGAAATCTTGGGTACTGTTGTTTTACTTTTAATGGTGAAGATATGATGCCTACATTTGAGGAGTATTTTGCACTTTTCAACCTACGCAAGGTGAAGAAGGACCGGGTCTATGTTAAACCTCTTAAGAACAAGAATGCTCACATGAAGCTCAAATCTTTTGTTGGCATGGGGGATGGCTGGGTAAAAGGACTGATACAGAAAAGAGGGGGCAGCTTTTCATTCCCTTGGTCGAGCATCCGAAACATAATTCCCACTCATCCAGATAAGGAAAATAGAGTATATCTCTTGGCTATAGCAATTTGCGGCTTGGTCATCCTTCCAATGGCATTGGGCAATATCGATGTGGCTATGCTAGATTTCTTTGAGCAGTTGAAAAGGGAAACCAATCCAGTGCCAGTTGTACTAGCAGAAACTTTCATCTCTTTGAATGCGTGTCGAAAGCTTAAAGGCGTGCGTTTCAGAGGATGTACACCTTTGCTCCAGGTTTGGGCCCTTAGCCATTTCTGGAAGTGTCCAACCCTAGCATTGCCTAACATGCACTCCCCAAACTTTTCTCCACTCTGAGAATTTCTGGCAAAGAAGTGGCTGGTAGCTAAGAGGAACAAGTGGGTTGATATCTTCCGGGATCGCCGTGATCAGGACATTGTATGGAGAGTTCTGTGGTTGGGTCACACTAAGGTTTTGTACAGGTGTAGGGATTATGATTATCTAATACTGTTAGGCCTATGGGGTGGAATTGGTTGTGCCCCCTTACTAGTGTCGCGACAGTATGGTTCTCGACAGTTTGTCCCCTTCACTACGGGTCTTAACTTATCAGAATTCGAGTTCCAATGAGAGTTTAGAGAGAAGATCCAAACTATTAACGATTCATGGAAGCATTGCTACTTCATGGAAATAGAGCACGACAGCCAGTGTATGTTCATTCATGATTACGATGTATGGAGACATGTCAGGGTGAATGACAAAATTTTACCACCAACGTCGGGGTAGGCTAAATCCTTGGAGGAACATCTGAAGGTGGTCCCGTCTGAGGCTGATATTCTAAGAACCGAATTAAAGTGGGCTAAGGCTGAGATTGAAAACTTGCAAAGCCAACACACGAAGGACTTATTTGAGGCAAGTCTAGATGTGGACAAGTATAACGGAGAGACATATCGGGTAGTGAATCTGTACAAGGACCTAGAAGCAAAATTTGAGATTCAGAGGGTGGATTTTCTTAAATTTTAGGCCACAGTCCGAAATACTGACTTGAGAAAGACTCCAAAGCAATGGAAGCAAGAAATTGACCAGGCCGTGAGAAAAGAAAGAGAGCGTGGCAAGAAAAAAGTTGAAAAATATAAACGATTGCTAATGGATAAGAAGAAAAGAGGGAAGTAGGTAGTTGAGAATGAAAATAACAAGCGAGCCCTCAAAAAAGAAAAAAAAATGTTACTGCATGGAAGAGGAAGGCGCATGACAACAAGGTTCGTTCGTTTGAGTTACAGATGGTATGGGATGAGACAAATAAGAAGATGAAGCAGAGCCAAGCCACCATTGTTGAGTTGCAAGCCAAGGTAGCAGACCTGAATCATTCACTGCACAGGTTCCAGAATCATCATACTTATATCGAACTCCACGCCAATCTGAGTGAAAATGATACATTGAAGAAGCAAGTAGAAGCTATGGTTCTCGAAGATATCAATGAAGGGGGCAATGACTATTGGTTTACTCGACTTAAGGACAATACAGAGAGTTCCAAGAATGAGATGAATTCAACAAAATCATAATGACCCAGATACAAGACGTGGCTAAGCATGTAAGATGTTAGCTACTGAAGCTACGACTCTCCGCCAGTATGTTAGGCCAGTTGGTAGGTGGGACCAAGACTCATATGGTTGATAAAGGAAATGAAGGAATTAGGTATTCGGGCAGAAAGATATTTGTAAAAAAATAGAGGAGTTATTGTAATAAAGATCATTCCATCCAATAAAGAGTTTGTTCTTTGAGCAATTACTTTATGGAATCAATGTCCCCCTTTGTTTACATTCATGCATTTTTCCTTTCTACATTTCTTTGATTGTTTTGCGTTAGATTAATATCATTGCATACATATACATAACATAAGATTTTAATCGAAATAATTTGCCCAAACAGAAAATTCAAAATAGAAAGTCACAAATACGGTACCTGTTCCAAAACCAGAGCAATGGACAAAAGTACTGAAGACATGATAACATCTCTCGAAATCAATCACAAGAGTACTCAGGACAAGCTGGATAAGATTCAGAATGACTTGAAACATGAGATTGAATTGGCACACATGAAGACGGTGGGTCAGATTGCGGCCATGTTTGGGTTCAGAGACCCTGATGCTCAAGATAACCCAGAAGATGTTATCACTTTACCACAGTTTCAGGGGATTCACCCTGGAATCCCAAGAAGAGCCTTCTCGTTCAAGGCCAAATCTTCGCTCAACTTTGAAGAATCTTCTGCTCGCGCACAAACTGAGCCAGTGGTTAACCCTAGGGTAGTGCATGATTATGAGGTCTCGGACCTTGATGAAATTGCTGATAAGGTCAACATGAACAAAAAACTTGAAGATCACTGTGACAAGTTAGAGGAGATCATTAGGACCTTCCAAGAAGGAAACACCCATGGAGGCATAGATGCTAGAGGCCTGAGTCTAGTGTCCAACTTGACAATTCCTCCGAAATTCAAGACCCTTGACTTCGATAAATACGATGGGACTACATGTCCCAAGGCTCACCTAATCATGTATTGTCGTAGAATGTCGATGTATTTAGAAAATGAGAAGCTCCTTATTCATTGCTTCCAGGACAGTTTGTCTGGGTCCGCCACTCGCTAGTACAATCAGTTAAGCCGGGAAAGCATCCGAACCTAGAAGGATTTGTCAAGGCATTCAGTGAATAGTACAAACATGTTGATATAGTCCCAAACAGGCTTGTTTTACAAGGGATATAACAAAGACATAATGAAAGCTTCTGCCAATATGCTCAGAGATGGCGGGATGTGGTCGCTCAAGTTTGCGGACACCCTTAAAGGTGCTTTCAATGATCGTATGATCAATCATGCGACGAAGAGTTTTGCAGACATGTTAATGAATGGAGAACTGATTTTGGCAGTTGTTAAGAGCGAAAAGCTCGATGGAGGAGAGATGAAGAAACCATATAAGAACAAAGATAATGAAGTCAGTATGACAGGTGTTTACAACCCTAATTATTCAAAAGGGGTAGTCCTTAATAAGCCTGTTACCTAGAATACCAATGACGTGGCTTCAAATTCGCCAAAAGATGAACGAAAATAGCAAGGGGATAAGAAGCCGTATTTTTCTCCTATCACTATGATGTATGCCGAGTTATTCTCTGAATTGGTTGAAGCACGGATGGTGCTACCACGACATGTTCCTCCATTTTCTCCTCCATACCCGCCATGGTATGATGAGAAGGTTCAATGTGAATACCACGCTGGGAATATGGGGCATACTATTGAGAACTGCACTGCTTTTAAAAGGGTAGTAGATGATCTACGGAAATCAGGCATGTTATCTTTCGATTCTTCAGGCGCGAAACATAACCCACTACCTAACCACCAGAAGACTGAAGTGGATACAGTGGACGAGGAGGAAGGCAAGTTGGTAAAGGAATATGTTGAAGAAGTTAAGGCGCCTATGGCATGGGTATGGGCCCAAATAGTGAAGGCTGGACTACTAAGAAACAAGACGTGGAAGCTGAAGGAGGATGGTAAGTCTTTCTGTGAGTACCATCAAGAGGGAGGACATGAAATTCAAAACTATTTTGAATTTAGGAGTTTGGTCCAAGATAGGATGGACAATAAAGAACTAGAGTTCTTTGAAGAGAAGGAAAAATGTTGTACGTTGAATGTATGTGCCTCAGATGAAAGCCCTGCAAGAAGGAACTATACGGGAATGAAGCCCTTAGTAATTAAGACCAATGGTAGAATTACTGAGCCTGAGAAGGGAACAATTCCAAAGCTGGTTATAAAAGCACATACCCATTTCCATACAAGGATAGTAAACAAGTGCCTTGGAATTATGCTTGCTCGGTAACGGCCCCGAAAAATACATCAGGTGGAGAAGGAAAAGAAGAAGAACCGGTCAATCAGGTGGGCAATTTTACAAGAAGTGGAAGGTGTTACTCACCACCAGAGGCTGAAGATAGGGATGCCACCCAGAGGAAGATAGCAACTAAAGATCCTGAGGGAGAAAAATGATTTCTTTATGGAGAAACCCAAGACTAACCTTGATCCAGTAAAAGAATCGGAGGCTCAGGAATTTTTAAAGATAATCAAACATAGTGAGTACAGTGTGGTAGAGCAACTCCATAAACTCCTGGCAAGAATTTCAATGTTATCTTTATTGCTGAGTTCGGAAGGCCACCGTGACGCCCCTTTAAAGATCTTGAATAAGACTTTGTTTCAAAAGAGATAACGATTGACAAGTTGGTCAGCAATATTACGGTAAATAATTTCATCACATTCAATGATGAAGAAATTTCGGCAACTGGGAGGGGATCCTACAAAGCCCTTCATATCTCTGCTAGATGTAAGGGGCACATGCTGCCAGGGGTTCTTATTGATAACGGGTCAACGTTATATGTATTGCCTTTGGATACCTTGAAAAAGCTACCGGTTGACCGCTCTCACATAACTGTATACCAAAATACTGTGAGAGCATTCGATGGAACCCAGAGGGATGCTCTGGGGAAAATAGAGATACCCCTACAAATTGGCCTATCTACTTTTGAAATAGATTTCGTGGTGATGGACATCAAGCCCACTTATAGTTACTTGTTGGGGCGCCCTTGGATCCACGTTGGAGGGCCTGTTCCTTCCACTTTGCATCAGAAGTTGAAATTCATAGTTGATGGCCAGCTAGTGATAGTCGGAGCTGAAGAAAATATCATCGCCTCCGTATCAACTGGTGCCCCTTATATAGAAAGAGATGAAGGTGCACTTGAGTGTTATTTTAGGATATTTGATCTCGTTAATGCTACCTTTGTCGCTGAAGGAAACAAGGTCCCTGAGCCGAAATTGTCAAATAACGTAAAAATGCAAGTCAATCAAACTCTGGGAAAAAGGGCAAAGGCTGGAAAAGGCCTCGGCAAGCAGCTTCAAGGGAGGCCATACCCCGTGATAATCCCTGAAAAGAGAGACCGGTTTGGTCTAGGCTACAAGCCCAACCCAACGTAGAGAAGAACAGTAATAAGAGAGAGGCATGAAAGAAGGAAAGCAAGACAAAATGGAGAAGAAATTAAATGGGAGCCAATGACATTCCCACCTATCAGTCACATTTTCAGGTCAGGAGGCATCATGAATCCTGAAACTACAAATGATGAGGAGGAAAAAGGAAAGAAAGATCTCGAGAAAGCTTTTGAAGGGCTGAACATTAAATCCATATTAGAGGAGGATGAGGGAAACAAGTAACTTTCCATGATACACCCATGTTTGGAGCTGAACAACTGGACTGTGGAAGAAATTCCTATAGCTTTTAGGTCATCCACAGAGTAATACTCGAAACTAACTCTTTTGCCTTAGACCCGAAGGCATTAGAGATCTCCTATTAAGGGTCAATGTCAAAAAACCATTATGGTTTTTATATCAATGAAAGATGTTTTCCAATAAATCTTATGTGGCAGACTTTCTTTTTTAACTAAAACATCGTAAATAAAACCCAAAGCAAATTAAAGTAAAAACCAAAGTAAAAAAGTCATCATTTCATTTTTTGTTTGACTTTTCATTTTTGTTGTATACATATATATTCTATTTCTTTTAGGTTTCCAGATATCAACGGTACAAGTAACTCTGAATCTGATTTAGAAATTGACTTCGAGTTTCCCATGTGTTTAGAAGAGGTCGAAGACTACAAAGATGAAGAAGAGTATGAACTGCCTAACAAGGTGCTCAGGATGTTAGAAAGCAAAGAGAAGCAAATTATGCCTCACGAGGAAGAATTAGAAGTTCTGAATCTCAGTTCTGAAGATGAAAGGCGTGAGGTTAAGATAGGTACTTCTATCACCACTAAAACTCGAAACAAGTTGATCAAGCTCCTACAAGAATATAAGGACATTTTCGCCTGGTCGTATCAAGACATGCCTGGTTTAGACACAGACATTGTTATGCATCGACTTCTTATCAGGCCCGAATGCAAGCCTGTGCAACAGAAGCTAAAGAGGATGAAGCCTGAAATGCTCTTAAAAATTAGGGATAAAGTGAAAAGGCAGTATGACACCGGTTTCCTCGAGGTGGTTAAGTATTCTGAATGGGTGGGAAAGTACGAATGTGTGTTGATCATCGAGACCTTAATAGGGCAAGCCCTAAATATAACTTCCCATTGTCGTATATTGACACGCTGGTGGGTAATACATCAGGGCATTCTCTTTTCTGTTTCATGGATGGATTCTCAAGGTACAACGAAATCAAAATGTGCCCAGAAGATATGAATAAAACAACATTTGTAACATGGTGGGGAACCTTTTGTTACAAAGTCATGTCTTTTGGTTTAAAGAATGCAGGGGCAACCTACCAACATGCCATGGTAACCTTGTTCCATGGCATGATGCACAAAGAGATAAAGGTATATGTTGATGATATGATAGCTAAATCCCGATCAGAAGAGGAACATATTGAAAACTTGGAAAACTTTTTAAAAGGTTGAAAAAATTCTAGTTGAGACTCAATCCGTCCAAATACACTTTTGGGGTGCGATCAGGAAAGTTGCTGGGATTTGTTGTGAGTGAGAAGGGGATTTAAGTCGATCCAGACAAAATTAAAGCCATCCAAGAACTTCCTCCACCTCAAACACAAAAAGAGGTTCGAGGATTCCTTGGAAGGTTAAATTACATTGCCCGTTTTATCTCCCGATTAACGAAAAAATGTAGCCCTGTATTTAAATTACTTCGAAAAAATAATCTGGGAACATGGAATAAAGAATTTCAAGTGGCCTTAGAGGAGATCACAAAGCTATTGACGAATCCACCTATTTTGGTACCACCTATTCTGGGGAAGCCCTGATCTTGTGCTTAACCATTCACGAAAACTCAATGGGATGTGTATTGGGGCAGCATGATGAAACCGGGAGGAAAGAAAGAGCAATCTATTATCTAAGTAAGAAGTTCACAGAGTGTGAAACTAGATATTCCCCAACTGAAAAACTGTGTTGCACTTTGATATGGACAGCCAAGAGGATTAGGCAATACATGTTATACCACACCACATGGCTGATATCGAAGTTTGATCCCTTGAAATACATGATAGAGGCGCCAGCCTTATCAGGAAAAATGGATCATTGGCAAATGTTACTTTCAGAATTTGACATCCAATATATAAGCCAGAAAACAATAAAAGGGAGTGCAATAGCAGACTTTTTGTCAAGTCGCGCTTCCGAAGATTATGAGGCCCTGAACTTCAATTTTCCTGATAAATAACTAATGTGCATTTCGGAACTCAAGCTCACGATCCGGTGGTAATCTGGGTAGATCCTCCAAAAAGACATCTATGAACTCACAAACTGTCCTGAGGCTCTCTAAGGACAGACTCTCGACTCTAGTATCCACCACATGAGCCATAAAGGCCTCACAACCTTGTTGTATTAACCTCTGCACTACCAAAGCTGAGACTACGTTGGGGATGCAAGGGTGTCTCTCTCCTCTAATCGTTAACGTAGATCCATCAGCCACATGGAGCTTCAAACTCTTGGTCCTAAAACCTAAACTAGCGTCGTACTCCACAAGCCAATCCATACCTAATATTGTGTCAAACTCTTGGAACGGCAAAACCATAGGATCCGCTGGGAAGATTGAACCTTGAAATTCGACAGGACACCTCCAGTACACCTTGTCTACCAACACATCTAACCCTAATGGACTAGACACGCGAACTCCTATCTCTAGGTCCTCAGCCGGTATACCTTAACGCTGGGATATCCCACTACGGATGTAGGAGTGGGTAGAACCCAAATCCACTAATGCAACAATAGGAACATAAAACAAGGAGAAGGTACATGCAAACACATCGGTGGGCTCGCAATCCTCCTGAGCTCTCACTGCATACTACTTTGCCGGTGCCCTTGCTGTGGATTGAAACAGGCCTCTGCTTTGGTGGCTGGTCGCCTGACTTGCCCCTTCCCTAGAGAACCCTCAACCCCTCTGAGCCGGATAAGAGATCCTCGGTGCCTGAACTAGAACAACTGTGGTAACTATAGGGTAATCCTTCATAAGATGATCCTGGGATCTACACTCAAAGCAAGCTCGATTTACACCCCAACACTCTCCTCGGTGCCTCCGTCCACACTGATTATAAGCCGGTGTGCCCGTACTCTCTTAAGAACTATTTGGGCTCATCATAGACGAGGATGGGGTAGGCCTCCTACGGTTGGTAGACTCTGACCTACGGTTTGACCTCACACTATGATTCGAAGCTCCTATTCCCTGACTCCATCGATTCTTGTCCCTCCTCGATTGAGACTGTGAACTGTTAGAGAAATTCTGAGTCCTCCCGCTAGGACCTCATTGTCCACTAGCAGAACCATATGTCAAACCTTGTACTTGCTCAAGAGACTTTGCACTAACAGTTAACTCAGAAAATACTTTGGGTAGGGCAGCTGTCAAATAGGTTTGTATCTCTTTCCTTAACCCTTTTATGAATCTCTTTCACCTCATTTTCTCGGTGGCCACAAACTCTAATGCATATCTGCTCAGCTGCAGAAATTCTTGTTCATACTAAAAAACGGTGCAGTTCCCTTGCACGAGGTGAGTAAATTGGTCTCTCAACCTGTCAACTTAAGCCTCACCCACATACTTTTTCTCGAACTCATCTAGAAAGTCATCCCAAGAAGGTCCGCTAGGATGCCATTCCAGCTCTACGATTTCCCACCATTCTCTCACGTTCTCTCTGAGCAAGGACATCACACAGGATAATTTATCTTCAGACCGCAACCTCATCTGTCTCATAATCCAATGGGTGTCTCGAAGCCATTGATCCGCCTTCACCGGGTTGTCTTGTCCCAACCTAAGAAAATTTATGGCACCCTGCCTACGCACCCTCTCAACCGAAGCCTCCTGAGGGGTAGATGAATACCTTGAAATCGCCCTCACAATCCTGTCTAGGGCCCGGTGCAAGTGGGAGAAATAATTAGTTCCCTGCCTAGCTCCCCTATCGGACTCTTCCACATCCGGCACATAGTCTTCATTGGAGTTCCCACCCCAGGAACCCAAACTTTCTTTCACGTTCCTAGCTCTCCTTGGCATGGTTTAACTCTACACAATTAAACAACATGAATACACCATCAAATTTCTAGCTTAATTCAAGTACGACTTTGACTCATAGGCATGTATTCGTTACACTTCTATTTACCATACTAGACTCCCCGGGGACTGCTTATAACCGACTAAACCTAGGCTCTGATACCACTAAATGTAACACCCTCTACCCGGATGCTACATTTGGGCCATAGCCCAAACCACTCCCATAAAAGTTTCACTTTTTAAAGCCAATAAAAGTCAACCTCATAACCCAAACGTGACATACCAAAGCATTTAAATCTATACGTACTTAAAACATTCAAAATAGTTGAAAGAGCTCCAAATACAATAATAAAATATTTGACCAATACAATTTAAATCAAATAGAGTTACAATTACATAGGTTCATACTAATACATAGCCCACTACATCTAAGTACTTGTACTCTACCAAATGGCCAACGCTAGATCCTTACCTCGAAGGTGCTCCGCTACGCTCGATCTATCTATCAACCTACAAACAGAAACATCAATTTCGAATGCTGAGCTAACAAAGCTCAGTGGGTACACAACCACTCGACCATGCTTCAGGTGGATCATAATTAAGAGCATGCTATGAAATATGAGATCAAGATAAGATAAAGCAATGACGCTACTACAACCGCCTAAACATATGCTATAGAACAACCAGCACCTCAACAATATCAATATATAAATAAACAAACCAGGAGTGAGGCCCAATGTCACCTGACACTGGGAAACCCACCCATGCTCGGAATCTAACATCGAGCTGCTTGAAATCTCACATCGAGCGGTATACTCAAAATCTCACATCGAGTCTTCGCTCAGAATCTCACATCAAGCGGGGCTCAGAATCTCGCATCAAGCAAATATTATCACCCGAAATCTCACATCGGATGGCCTTCATGTGTTGCAACACTCACTCACTAGGTATCCAGATCCCACTAAACAAAGACTCAAACCACACAAGTTCCCTTACCTGGAACAACCTCAAATGATCCACCAAGGATCTCTAAAATTACTAACCCGAGCAATTTACTTTTATTATGATACTCAATTAACCATTTAATCTTACATAAGCAAGAAGAAGCACACATTCTTGGTTTTACCAGTCATTTTATATCATAAGGGACCCATTAGAACCTTAGCCGCAAATTATAGAATCCCCGAACTCAAAATGTAATAACTTGGGCAGATTACCCAGCGAGTATCGATACTCTAAAGTGAGTATCGGTACTCCTATCTAGGTATTGATACTCCCTCACGAGTACTAATACTCGATTTAGATTTGAAAGAATTGGCCCCCACTTTGTACCGATACGCTTCGTGTCGTACCATTACACCATATCAGACTGGGATCACCCCGTACCAATCCTTATCTATACCGGTACGCCTAGCCTAGCGTACCGGTACACAAAGCCTTTTTAGGCAAATAAGCAGTGGGTACCGATACGCCCCTAGCGTACCGGTACGCCAAAGTGCTGCTGGAATTCTGATATAATGATGGGTACCGATACACGGAGAGGCATACCGGTACGCCTCTCACAGTTTGTCCCCTAAGATACGAAGGAGTACTGATACGTAACCCTTCTCGTACCAGTACTCGAGCCCCAATTTCGAAACCTAGAGCTCGGGATTACACCAATCACACCCTTAACCTCCCTGGTTAAATCCCAAAACGTTCTTACCAATTATGAAGAGTCACTAGGTGAGTTTGTAACTATTTTTACCCATATACATCAACCATTACAAGTTTTTCCATGAATGACCAACCAAGCTCTAACTTATCCAAAACATCACAATTCAAGCAAGCATAGCAAAATGATGATGCATATGAACACACAAATGTTAGAAGTGTACTAACCTCGAATTTCAAGCTAAAAAGGAACCCCCAACTTCCACCTCAAGCTTTCTTCTTCCCTTGAGCCTTTGAATGCTCTCTAACCTCTTTAACTACAAGGAGAAGTTGTAAACGAGTTACAACAAGGTTGAAAGACTAAAAGAAGCTTTAAGGTCGATTCAACAATGAGAAATATGATTAAAAACACCATTCCCGTTCTCACTCTAAAACCTCCACTAAAACCCCTTCTCCACCATTTCAAGCAGAGCTTACCTTGGATTGTAGATCCTTGGATGCTTAACAACTTTCCCTTCTACACCAATCCGGTATTTCAACACAAAACTAACAAAGTTGGAGTTTCTCTTTCAAGCTCAAATTGAGAGAAGATAAGGAGGGTGGGAAAAGCTTTTGGGGGACAAAATGACTTCATCATCTTACCAAATCTGCAGCTTTTAACTCCCCATCTCTTATCCTCTTCTTCAATTATGAAGTTACCATAAAGCCCCTCTTTATAACCCCATAACTCAAGCCCACCAAGGTCTAAGAGTCCAAAAAACATAGCCCAAACGCGAGGCCCATAACTCGGGTTAGCCCGACGCTCGGGTTCCAAAACCCGAGTCGTTACAAGGCGGGGCAGGTATAAAGTTATATTCATGACTGCACCACCACCCACGGTGAATCTAGATTTTATCTTCATCCCCGTTCTACGACCCGTAAAATATGTAACCATCTATTCCCAATTGAATGCGATGTAGGGTGAATCCCCGCAAAACCCGCCCCACTGACATCCCTAGTGTTTCTTTTAAAACTATGAATTTCATGATTTTTTTCTCTACTTCAGTCCTAGCACCACAACCTCTTTTTTCACTTGTTTTCTTGGCTGGTGGTCGGTAATCAATTTTAGTATTAGTTGTAGATCACCGGAGTTCATTATTTTCTTTTTTTATATATTTTTAACAAAAAAAATTTGCCTTTGTGGCACGCGTTCCATCTACCTCTGTGACACGCTTTTTCTTTGTTTTTGTGGTTCATTTCATTAGTCATTTTGGCATGATTTCAGCATACCTTAGAGGTCATTTGGTGCTTATACAGAGATCTTCACGATGGTGGCCTTTTATTTTGATTCTGTCGGGTGGTCATAGAAAGATAAATCCTCACTCGATTGATGGTTGTTTACCGATGTAATTAGACCTAGGTAGCAGAGCAATTTGTCTGATGGGTTGGTTCGCTCACCACTCCTTTTTTACCTCATAAAACATCTTGTTTGGATAGAGATATGGATATTCATGAAGGCTTCTGGATTTTAATGGAATGATAACCTCTATGGAAATCTTTACTTTTCTTTGCACCTTTGAGTTTTTGTAATGAGATTTTAGTGGACTAGTCCTCATTATTCTCCTTCTAAATGCATTGTATTTGTGATATCTTTCATGATTTTTTTAATAAATTCAGTTTTCATTTAAAAAAACTATGAATTTCATCTATTAAAAAAACTAAGAATTTTATTGCAACACAAAAGATAGTTTAGGAACAAATCACGAAAGCATGACGAACAATATCTAATCAAAACAAGCAAGACTTGACATTCCAGGGGCTCCAACACACACTTCACGGGGTCATAAGTATCAGATTTTCACCCGACATGCATTTCATGTCTCACAAGTTGAGACAAAGAGATCATCCGAAGGGGAATTTTCAAGGTTCCTTGGCGAGGAAAGAACTCTCTACACACTTCTTTCATCATCGGACGTGACCTCGGTTTATGATTTCAGCAAGCAAAAGTCAGTGTAGCGACGTGAACAATATTTTTTTAACTAGTTGGCTTGTTTGAAGCGGTAAACGGCCGTCTAACACATTGATTAGCTTCGTATTCACTAGAAAATACGGTGATGACAACAATGACAATACCTCACATGGATGTTTTCCCGATAACGTCTCCAGTGCCACCACCCCAAAACAATAGACATCGCATTGTTCGGTGACAACCATTGTATAGGCAAGTTCTGCATGCACAAATCTACAGATGAGAAGAAATACAGCTATTTATTCAATTAATTACTACTATATATTATTAAAAAAGATATAACCTGGAGCTATATAGCCTCGTATTCCAACAAGAAATTTTTCCTTGGCCAAATCTTCAGGCTCGTAAGTTCTTCCTATATAGAACTTCTTCACCTTCTGATCTTGGAACTAAAAGTCCTTCCTTGAAATTCTGGAGTTAGGGCTCTCCCTACATGGAACCTTTCACTGGGGGCTCGAAAACATAGGCCCTTCCTATATATAGAACCTTTATCTTCAAATTTTTTGGGATTCACGCTGACATGGCTATCAATCTTTCTTCACATCTGGGGATTCACGCCAAAAATGGCTACCGAACTTTCTGGACTTACACTACTATGGCTTCCAAAATCTTTCTTCAACATCTGGGGATTCACGCCTAAAACGGCTACTAAACTTTCTGGACTCACGCTACTATGGCTGTCGAAATCTTTCTTCAACATTTGGGGATTCACGCCGAAAACGGCTACCGAACTTTCTGGACTCACACTACTAAGGCTGCCAAAATCTTCTTTCACATCTGGGGATTCATTCCAAAAATGGCTACCGAACTTTCTGGACTCACGCTACTAAGTCTGCCAAAATCTTTCTTCAAATTTGGGGATTCACGCCAGAAATGGCTACCGATTTTTTCTGGACTCACGTTACTAAGGCTGTCAAAATCTTTCTTCAACATCTGGGGATTCACGCCGAAAATGGCTACTGATTTTTTGGACTCACGCTACTAAGGCTGCCGATCTTTTTGGACTCACGCTACTAAGGTTGCTGATCTTTCTGGACTCACGCTACTATGATTGCCGTTCTTTTTGGACTCAAGCTACTAAGGTTGCCGATCTTTCTGACTCACGCTACTAAGGCTGCCGATCTTTCTAGACTCATACTACTAAGGCTGCCGATCTTTCTGGACTCATGCTACTAAGGCTGCCAATCTTTTTGGACTCACACTACTAAGTTTGTCGATCTTTTTGAACTCACGCTACTAAGGCTGTCGTTCTTTCTAGACTCACGCTACTAAGGCTGTCGATCTTTCTAGACTCACGCGACTAAGGCTGCCGACATCTGGCCTCACGCTACTAAGGCTGTCGCATCATGCCCGAAGGACTTATTGATGGCCCAAAAGACTTATCACCATGCTCGAAAGACTTAATGGTGGCCTGAAGGTCTTATCATCATGCCCGAAGATCTTACTAATGGCTCGAAAGACTTAATATCCGGCTTTACGCTACTATGGTTGTCGCATCAAGCCCGAAGGTCTTATTGATGGTCCAAAGGACTTATCACCATGCTCGAAAGACTTACTAGTGGGCCGAAGGTCTTATTATCGTGCCCGAAGGTCTTATTGATGGCCCGAAGGACTTAATATCCAGCTTTACGCTACTATGGTTGCCGTCACCTGGCCTCACGCTACTATGGTTGCCGATCTTTCTTTCTTTAATAAAATCTACTTCTTAAAACTCTTCGAGAATTCTTCAAATTCTTGTCTAAAATAAGAAAAAATTGACATGCCGCTATCTATATGATGCATGCAATGTACTACTTTATTTTTCTTCTTTTTTTTTCTTTCTTTCTTTCTTCTTCTTCTTCTTTCTTTCTTCTTCTTTTCTCTCTTCTTTCTTCTCTCGCTCTCTTTTTATTTTTCTTTCTCTCTTTTTCTTTCTTTCATTCTTTCTTTCATTTATTCTTTCTTTTCTCTCTTTTTTTTAAACATGTCTTAAAATCCTATGCCCTGAAAAGTCATTTCTCGAATTTCTTCATTTCCTTTTTTTTGCAGTATGCTCAGTTTTGATCTTCATTTCCATAAGTCTTTCCTTTATCAATTGAATACCCGCCCTTGCTCTCTTGCATAAGCAACTGTCTTTCTTCTTCGAGGTCTCTACCTATTTCACAAATAAGCTTATTCTAATCTCTATATCATTATTGTGCAGGGATTCTTACCATTCTTCATGTTCTGCATTGCCCCACTCAATCATGAACTTGACTATATTCCAATTCCTTAACCCAACATTCGAAGTATTTGTCAGTTTCATCATCGGGGCGAGCAAAATGCTTCCGTGCTCTGAACTTAATTTATAAATTCAATCTTCTTGTTGCTTCTTGACGGGAACCATCTCTCGATCCCTATGCTCTATCTTTCTAGGGAATCAATGTTTATCTATTACCTTTCCCCGTATGTTGCAATCTCATTCTCGTCCTGGTCTGTTCTTCATCTCTTTGACCTTACCAAAGTATCACGGCTGAAACTCGCTTCTTGCTCTTGAGCCATTTGACATATGTTCTTGTCATCATCCTTATCTTAGACATTGAGGGGTCGTTTCTGGTTAGGTACCCAATAATATCTGCGACCTTGTGTTTTGGATCTTATCTCTGAAGTAATACATGGAAATCTTTGTTGCTTTAAATTGTCAATTTGTTAATTGGCATTCCACTGAAGGGTGTCATTTAGATTAGCATACAGGATCTTGAAATCACAATCTTAGTATAACAAACAATAGAATAAGAACTCTGGATATCAAGTGCGAGAGCATCTTAGATTCAACCATTCAATGATCATTTCAAGCATAGCTTGAGTCCATAAGGATTTTGGATGTTGCGGCGATTCAAGACTGTGAAGTCTCCCCAGATGACTCGGTTCATCCTCATGATTACCGCGTTGCTGCAGAATATTACTCTTTCTCAATTCTCATTATTTGCTCTGCCCTAAAGAAGGGTGGGCTTGTTTGACCACTTGAGTGCAGAAATATCATTCTAAGAATAAAGTTCTAGGTAGATGTGTGTGTTTTTAATTATACTTATGTTATTGTTCATTTTTCTTTCTTCTTTTATTTTCTCTCTTTTTTTCTTTCTTTTTCTTTTTCTTCTTTTTTTTATTTCTCTCTTTTTCTTTTTCTTATTTTTCTTCATGCATTATCATTATTTTTTGAGGAAATCAACTCGCCACAGTCCTTTGTCTTGAAGTCAACGATGGAGCAAACAACATTGCCCTAAGTTACTCGGCATAGTCACGATTTGAAAATATTACCATCACTCATGAAGCTAAGGTTTCTTGACTTGGATGGTGTATTGCAACCTTATTGCTTCAGCAGAGTGCCCCAAAATTTCCACACTCTTATCTGAACAAGCCTATTACCAGCTTTCGAACATATGAGTGCTTTTTTATTTAATCCACCTAATATTGTTATTTTCTTTTATTCCACACACATATGTCATGTTTTGATTGTTAACTCTTTAGTGCATAGAAGATTACGCTTAGAGTTTCAATTTCAAGCAAATCTTCATGGTTAACATTTGAAGCTTTTTCGTCCTTGAACGTCATTGAAAGAGAAGTAGTCTTGCTTTGCTGACTAGAGTCATTTGGGGAGATCACACCTCATCGTTATCACAACATCTAACTAATGTCACATCTTGCAATTAATATCAGTGCCCTACAACAGCGAGAAAAGATACACAGCTTTCAAGAACATTGTATGTTAAGCAAAATGGGTTATTTATTGGAATAAAAATCAACAAACACGACGCATGCCCCTTCACAAAAGATCTTTACCACATGTGGGCCACAGGTAGTAAAGTTGGTTCCTTGTATTACTTCAAGAAAGTCTTCTAATGTAGAGACATCACGGGTTTCTTAGCGCTATGCAAACTTGCCCCCTGTCCTTGGTTCTCCACTGCTGGATCAGTTCTTGTGTCAAGGTCCCATTATTGATCAGCCTCTTGATCTCCTCCAGCAAAGGTCTACACTTTCTGGTGGGGTGCCCTGGTGCCCCCATGTGGAATTCACAAGTGCTACTCGAGTCGAAGCTATGGGCAGATGGATCAGGTGTAATCTTCATCAATTTGGGAGCAAGATAGCGACCTTCTACCAAATGAGGAATTTTTCTGAGGAATTTTTCTTAATGACCTCAAAGAGCCAGTCTGTCTTCTTCTTTTACGACCACTAGAACCTTGGAGGTGACACTTATTTACCTCTTTGTCTTCATTTGCCATCTCTTTAGTTCAGTCCTTATGCTTAGACCCTAATTTTCCTTATTGGATTACGTATTCTATCCTCTCTCCAATCGTCATAAAATCCTCGAATCTGCTTCTTGATCTTTCCAACATCATATCAAATAAAGGAAAATGAAGCGTTGCATGGAACATGAGAGTTAACTCTTCTTCTGCTATATGAGGTTGGACTTGGGTTGCCGAACATCGCCACCTTAGTGCATATTCTCTGAAGCTTTCATTTAGCATCATCTTCTCGTTCTGGAGAAACTGACGACAGAGCGCTAAGTCTAAAGCGTATCTATAATGACTCAAGAAGGTATTAGCAGGTCACCCCATGACCGAATTTGGTTTATGCTCAAATGGTTATACCACACTGTTGCAGGTCCCGTCAGGCTATCGTGGAAGTAGTGGATCAATAACTCTTCATTCTTTATGTATCCCTCCATTTTTCTGCAAAACATGGTCAAGTAAACCTTCGGGTAGCTAGTACCATCATACTGTATAAATCTAGGAATCTTGAAATCCGGAGGAATGACCAAATCAGGGACTAGGTAGAGTTCCCTCGTATTGAAAACATCTATTTTTTCTTTCTTCTTCAGCTCCTTCTCGATTCTTTCTTCTAGCAAGTCAAGCCTTGACTCCTTAGTTCGTTCCATTTTCTTGACTAGTTCTGCCACCGAACTCCATAAATTAAAAGATGAAGTGTCATGCAATGCTAAAATCATTAAACGATGCAAAGGATGTAATGCAAATGCAATGCATAAATGCAATAAGGTATTGATTCCGTAAGTGATTTTTCCCTATAGAACATCTTTCATTCAGACCAAAAGTTTTTATTACATCCGGTATTAGGAGTTTATAGATAGCGGTCCAATGCTGGATCCATTATGGCTTATCGACACTGCTACATCAGCTAAATCCGCTACTTGTTGGGCCACTTGTCGCGCTTGAGTCATAACAATCTTAATGTCTTGATCTTTCTCCTACATTTTTTGCTCGACCTTTTGTAGCTTGATAGTTACTTCTCTAAAACTTTCATACCCGGCCTGCTTGTACGCTTCAGCACGAATCTCACTGGTACGTAAATAAGTCTTGAACCTTTCTATCTACTCTTTGAGTGTTGCGTTTTCCATTTGAAAGGCTTGAGATTCCTCCCCTTCCTGCTGCAGACTTGATTTCAGGATCTCGTTCATAGCTAGACTGCTTTCCAACTCATTTTGGAGGGTGTGGCGTTGGCTCTCAACTTCTTTAACAATGATCTGGCTTTATTTTCACTAGTCTTGCATTTCTGCTTCCAACGTTCCAAATTATTCTTCAGCTGAATCATGCCATTAACCCATTCTTCAGAGGTGTCACCCAGGCCGGCATTCTTGAATTCAAAGCGCAACTTCTGGTACTCGTCTTGTATACTCTTCGATTTTTCGCTCCGATCATACTTCTCCTGCTTGAGCTGGTCGTACTCAAATGCAAGTTCATCTTCTGAGATGCTTTTACTCTCGACTCCTGAATTTGTCTCAATTGAGTGACCCATTTTTGTGTTATCCGAACCTTGGACTGGGCGCTGACCCTTCTTCGACTTTGCCCATCGGGCAATGGCTGGCTCATTATAGAATCAGGGTTGTCTGTCTTTGAAACCCAAAACTCCCATCCTGATAAGATCTTGAACTCTACTCTTCAGGGTCCCGCAGTTCTCAGTGTGATGACTCGAATCCCCTATGTGGTAGCTGCACCATATACGACTTTTGTGACACTTCGGATAAAGAGGTCTCTTTGGTACGGACTTTACCGGTATGATAAGATTCCTTTCAATGAGTAACAGAAGTAGCTCGGTGTATCTCATAGGTATAGGACAATGCCTCCTTACGTTATTTGCTTCTCGGGCTTCTCCTAGTCTTGCCTCTGTTTCCTGGGTATCTAACTCAAATTTGCCTAATGTCTGTTTCTTGAGATAGATCACAAAAAGATTCAACTTGTCGTATTTAACAGTGTCGTCCAGCTTAGCATTTTGTCCATCCTGATCCTCGATCGATTCTTCGCTGGGTTTGACAGGTTGTTTACCTTTCATCATAGTACTTATCTGGTTCATCATCTCGGCCATTTGCTTCTTTAACTCTTGTACTTCATCTCGCTCGTTATCAAGACTGGCACTGCTTGCTGAATCTGACATGGAGTCTCTGAACGATCCTTCTTCTACTGTCCCTGATCTAGCCTTAGGAGGAAACTCTGGCATCGAACCCCCAATTGTCTGGTCACAGAGCCCTTGTTCCATCATGAACGACCTCTATTACGAGAGAAACCACTCGGGAATCAATACCCTTATGTAATGTGAATGTGATGATATATGCAAAAACAAAACAAAAAAGGAAATGAGTTAGTACCAGATAAAATAAATAAATACATAAATAAAGGGCAAATAAGATAAACACGTAAAACAACCCTATTTACATCCCGTCTAAAACACCTAGGTTATCCGCATGGCTCTAAAGGGGTGGGTTTCTATATGTTCTCTACATGCAGTGTTGGTTCTAGTAGGTACCCGAACTGTCATTGATGTCCTATACTAAGAGTAGCAAGGCCCCTGATCATCACCCATTATGGGTTCTTTTCAACTGGGTTCAATTCAGGGGGACCCATTCGCTTATGCCCATACGAAGGAACGATATCCTCACGAGAGCATAAGGTACTCGAGCCCCGAAGGTACTTGTTAGGCCCATACAGAGGAACGATATCCTCACGAAAGCATTAGCGTTTTCCCCCCACTTAAAAAGAACGGGTTTATATGCCAAATTTTAAATGTGTTAAAGTGAACGCACAATTATAACCAAATGTTAATTTAATAGTCACTTTAATCCAGAACTTCCGATATTAGTAAAGCGGTAATTATAAAAAAAGCTTGACTCTCTTTATTTTTTGAAAAACCAAAAAATATTCCCAGCGGAGTCGACATCTGTAGCGATGTCCCCTTTCGCTAAAAAAGTATTTTTATTTTATTTTGTTTTGAAAATAGTGTCTTCCGTGGGGTTTTTGTAAAAAACCGTATTTTGTTTAAAAATGGAGTTGCCACTGGCCACTAGGGTAGGCCGAACACCATAAAACCAGAGATTTGGAAACTGTTGGGTTCGGGAGTCGGTTACGGATGGGGAAGGATTAGCACCCCACACCACCCAAATTGGTACTTTAATAATTACCGCTTTATTAATATTAGACTTTCTGGATTAAAGTGACAATTAAATTAAAATTTGATTATAAGTGCGAGTAAATTTTAAAAGCCCCGTTATCCGAGAGTAAACGCCCAACCACCATCACTACGCCTGATACTGGCCCCGTTTACTCTCGGATAAAAGGGCACCGCATTGACAATTTATATTCCATTATGCAACCTGAGAAAGCAAAATATAAAACATACAATTTACATTGACATGATATTAAAACATAAAATATAAGTATTACAAAATTTAAACAAATTTAACCAAATGCATTAACATAATATATATCACAATAATAATAAACAAAGTATGCACATAAACACGAAAAAAGAAAAAAAAGTTTTCAAATTAATTAATTAAATCTAACATGCTTAAACACACGAATACAAGCCACAACTATAACATATGCATGGCATAAATCATATGGTGCTAGATTAATGAAACATCAATGCCATGGTAATACATTAAAACTTAACATATGACATATTTTATGTACACATCAAAATAAAAAACAATATGTCATGTAAAAAACACACTAACATATAACCTAAAGACAAAAGGGGTAAAAACATGTAAACGCACAAACATAACATACTAACTAAACCGAGACATGACATGAGACAAACATACATACAACATGATCAAATAAAATAAGACATGGAAATATGATATACCATACTTTAATATACATGTTACAAAGACATAATTTAATCATGCCATAAAATGTATACATACGCCAAAAAACGACATGAATATGCTAAAAACATGACAAAAAGGACATAAATATCTAAACATGAAAAAGGACCGAAATGTACTAATAAAAGAACAAAGGTGAGAAATTAAAAGAACAAAAAGAGCACAATTAAGGATCGAATTATAAACTGGAATCAACTCGCGAGGACCAAACTTGTAATAAACCCATGCGGCGAGATAGTTTTAAAAACATTGAAAATGTGAAATGACTGAAGCGGTGATTTCACCATTTAAACTCAGAATTTGTTTAATTTAGGGACCAGATTGAAAAGTTTGAAAAAGAAAGAGGGATTAATGTTGTAAATATACTGAGGGGAAAGACAGAACTGAAAATACCGGATGCAAGGGAGGATTTATGAAATTATTTGCCCAAAATCTATTTATTTTCGGTCTATAAAACAACAAGACAACCCCCCATTTCATTTTTTCCATCATTTTTTTACCTTAAAGAGAGAACCCTCACCTCTCTTCAGTTTTTTCCAAAAAAACAACCACCACTTCTCTCAGCCGCCGTAGCCAACCGGTCTCAGGCGAGGCTTGGCCTTAACGGCCGCCTCAAGCCGTCCTGGACCATGGTCGTTCAGGAACCTAGACCACCATCTAACCCAGAAACCCCACTGGAACCCTCACTTCAAACCTTCAAACCCTTGCTTTCGAAATGAAAAAAGAAAACCCTTTCTTAAATGGCTCACTCCTGAGAGTTTATCGCCAGCCAGAAGGGTTTCTTAACTCTGGTAAAGCTCTCGTTTTTTTTTTGTTTATTTTCTTGTATTTGGTTTTATGCATGCAATAGAAAAAGATAGGAGAGAAAGAAATATTACCACTAAAACTTGGTTCTTTTTTTTATTTTTTCAAAACTGGTAACTTGATGATCGAGTACAAAGGATTTTTGATACATATATATTCTGCCCTCTCTTTTTTTGTTATGCTTTTTGTTTGGTAGATAATACATACTTTTACAGATTTGTTTACTGACAAATGCCTTGTTTTTGGTGTTTTTCTGATGATTGACGCGGTGGTTGGAGCCGGTATGGAGGAGGCATGGTGGAGGTGATCATCCGTCCAGATTCGTTCTCGGCCGTTGGATCAGATCTAATCCAACGGCTGAGATGCCCTGAAGATCGAACGGCTCAGATGCATGATTGAACGAGCGGGATTGCACCAGATGACGCCACGTGGCGTCTTGATATCTTAGGAGTCAGTGCGTGCTCTTCACGCGCGCGTGGAAGTCCAGCAGCCTCGGGAGTGAGCCACACGCGCCAGCTGGGGGGTCCCCTCCCTTCAATCACGACCGTTGGATTTAGATCCAATCCAATGGTCCAGGATCGGCTGCGTACAAGAGAGAGAAGGGTTAGGGTTAGACATGTAATTAGGGTTTTTTTGACATGGGTTAGGGTTTGGTTGGGTCTACCCGAAATGGGCTTTGTATATTATTTTGTTTTTGGTTTGTAATATATGTAAACTATGGACTGTTATAATACATCTGGGCTTTATATTTTTAGATTCTACTTTATATAAGTCAAATAATAATAATAATAATACATACATACATACATGCATACATACATTCGTACGCACATACATATACGTATAACATGCAAACACTAATATATGTAACACGTCCTTAATTAATATAATATATATAATTATACACATAATTAATATGAATATTCACACAATGCACACATTTTACGTACATTAATATCACATATACATAATAAACATATAATATAACATGTATACATACAATAATAATACCCATTAATTATTATACTAATATATTAACAATATTTACAAACCGGATAAAAATGAATGATTACAGAAATGTCTGATTGAATCATTCAAGATCCAACATTCTAGCAGTTCCAAAGTCAGCCACAAAGGCCTGAAAGCTCGAGTTCAATTGGACATTGTTACTCGATATGTCTCGATGAACTTTCGGAGGGCTGCAATCATGGTGCAAGTAACACAAAGCATGCGCAATGCCTTTGATGATCTCAATTCTGTTCGTCCAATCCATTTCCATGGCTCCCACTTCATCTCTTAGGTTGTAAAACAAACTCCCATTTTCCATGTATTCGTAGATCAAAAACATGGACCGTCAGTGTAAGCAAAACCCATGAAGCTTCACAATGTTCTGACGTCGTATTTCCGTTAGGAACTTGATCTCGTTCTTGAAATTCCTGCCGAAAGCTGGATTTTCAGCATCTGAACAGTGAAGTCTCTTCAAGGCAACTACTTTACCACAAGGTAGTTGTGCTCGGTAAACGCTTCCATAAGCACCGGTTCCGATACAGTACCGAAAGTCGAAATCCTCTGTTGCTTCGATGATGTCTTCATAGGCTATGTTTCCATCATAGTCCCATATGGAAAACAAGTCCCCGTTCTTTGTCAGGGGTTTGCCAACACAGTTATTCTTGACCTTAAACCGTGAAAGTAGAAAACATCCAAGAATGAAGGATGTAGAAAAAACGGCAGCAGGAAGGCATATTCTGATAAAGTAAGAACTGGCACTAGCTCTGTTGGTATCCGGAGGGCACATATAGGGTGATAAATCATCGTTACCTTCGGATTGATCGGGAAATGTCATTTTACAGCCATTTTGGAGATCGAAAATACGGAGCTTAGTGGCGGTCAAAACAGGAACATTACCTTTGAGTTGGTTGAAGGTGAGATTTAAATATGATAGCTGAGAAAGCTGGTTAGTCTGAGGTGGGATGGAACCACTTAATCTATTTTCGGAGAGGTCCAATGAAGCTAATGCTTTCAAGTTCCCAATTTTTTGGGGAATATGACCATGTAATAGATTTGAAGCAAGACTCAAGGCTTCCAAGTTAGACAAATCACAAATGCAAGAAGGGATTGAACCAGTCAATCTGCTTCGGGAGAGATGCAATGAAGCTAATGCTTTCAAGTTCCCAATTTTTTGGGGAATATGACCTTGTAATAGATTTGAAGCAAGACTCAAGGTTCCCAAGTTGGACAAATCACCAATGCAGGAAGGGATTGAACCAGTCAATCTGTTTTGGGACAGGTCCAATGAAGTTAATGTTTTCAAGTTCCCAATTTCTTGGGGAACATGACCATGTAATAGATTTGAAGCAAGGTTTAAGGTTTCCAAGTTGGACAAATCACCAATGCAGGAAGGGATTGAACCAGTTAATCTGTTTTGGGACAGGTCCAATGAAGTTAATGCTTTCAAGTTCCCAATTTCTTGGGGAACATGACCTTGTAATAGATTTGAAGCAAGGTTTAAGGTTTCCAAGTTGGATAAGTAACCAATATAAGAAGGGATTGAACCAGTCAATCTGTTTTGGGAGAGGTTCAATGAAGTCAAATTCGATAAAAATCGAATTTCTAATGGGATAGATCCACTAATTTTGTTACCCCAAAGACTCAAAGTTCTGAGATTGGTTAAGTGACTCAAAGCAGAAAGAGGTAACTCACCCTGCAACCAACATTTGGACAAGCTGAGGTACTTCACGCCGATAGATCGCCTATCCGAGGCGGGATACTTCCACCGAGTCTAAGACCACTAAGATCAAGATGGACAAGATTTGGAAATGAAGAGAAGTTCAATTTTCCAAGTCCAAGTCCAAGTCCAGCTCCAATCACAACATCGAACGCATAGGATAAGTCGAGTCCGGTGACGCTTCCAGCAGTGTTGCATTATATGCCAGACCACCAGCAACGGTGTGAAGTATGGTTGCTATAGCTACTCCACCAACCACTCTCCTGCAGAGCTTTGGTCTCGGACTCGAACGGCGACTGATCTGCTGCCGACACAATTATAGCAAAGGAAAGAAGGATGGTAGCCCACATTACCCCTAGAATAATGGATTTGGCCAAGGATGAACCCATGATTAGTTAGCTTATCAAGCTTAATATTCTGCTAATGTTTTTTCCAGGCTGATGAACTTAAAGAAACTCGCAATGCATTTCCATGGAAATGTAGTGATTTGAACTGACAAGTCCAGCACTGGTTGACCGACTTCGAACTTTCACGTTGCAGAAAGAGAGAGAATTTACTCTGAAATTTATGGTAATTGCTCAGTCAAGGTCGTGTTGCACCCTTTATGGGGACAAATACTTGCTCTATGGTAGCTTTTAAATAGGACTTGGGTACTAATTTCATGGGTTAATATTTGATGTACAATAGTGAACTTTTTTTTCCTTTCTACGAACATACTTATTTAAATTTTAAAACTTTAAATCTTAACCCTAATTATTAAATCTAAATTCAAAATATTTAATCCTAAACTAAATCACTTAACTAGTAAAAAAATTATTTGTGTAAATAAAACTTATACCTACAGGACATCAAATATTTTCCCTAATTTTATAACCTTAATGCGGTAGCCTGATAGAAAAGTAAACATAGTACCTTTGGAGATAGACAAGTCCCCAACGACCATATCTTATAATCATGGATGATTCTGAACATGTGCAATAAGTACAACAGCACAAAGCCCTGAAAAAGTAGTCCCAAAATGAGTTAATTTAAATGCTTACAAAAGAAAAATAAAAAGATTAATTATAGACTAATAGTAAATATATGGGAAAATATAATGCTACACTTTATAGATTTTGAGTATGTTACTCATTTTTTATACAAAAGTCAGCATAGAACACACATGCTAAGTCAACAAACATTTAAAATTTTAAGTTGAGGACCACATTTTAATGACCCCTAAATCTTTTAACCGTCCCTACTTGTAATAGCGGATGTAAACGGGACTACAACTTAGTAACTTGTTGATAGAAAAGTATTTAAATTATAGTGGAATTTAAAATTTTTAGAGGGACGAACCTCCTTCCAGCTCCGAGTCAGTCATGCATATTACATAGACCACTGAAGTTTTGATTTTTTCCACAAAAGATTCATGAATAGGAAAATTTTGGTTAATGAGGGATTCGGGGTATATGTTCGGTGTTAGAAGCGGAACTTTGAGGTATGTACGAGGACTTATATTGCGAATGAAATTTGGGAGAAAACATAATTATAGTTGAGATCGATACATGAATGTGATGCGGATGATTAACGATTCTGCTTCAAGTTTTGGTACTTATTCGTTGTGATTGGAAAGTTGGGGTGGTGCATTGCTTATTTGCTTTCGTGGAAGACATAAGTTTGCCGATGGTATGGTCAAGTTAGCATGGAATTTTCTTTTGAATATCAAGGTTTCCATAGCTCATCCAATTAAGTATTGAATATTTTATATAAGAGAAAGGCTTAAATAAAAAATAAGTGCCCAAATTATACCTCTTTTGAACTTTAGGTACATAAAGTTTATACGGTTTAATTTTTAGGTGCTTGACTGTTAAGGAGTGTTTAAAAAAATTGTTAACCAATCAATGCTTGACACGTGGTAATAATTTCAAATTTTTAAATTTTTTGAAGAAAAAAAACCAAAAATTTTCAATTTTCACAAAATAGTCCCCAAATCCCTAAAATTTCCCAAACCCAAACCTCCAAACCGCCGCCGCTTCTTCTGCCAATCACCGCCCCTAAGCACACTCCTTTGGTCGCCGGACCTAGGTGGTCGTTTCCCCCTTCACGACATCGCCAGAAATGCCAAACTGCGTGCTAGTCGAACGCGTTGGGGGAAATGACCGCCTAGATCCGACGACCAAAGGGGTGTGTTCAGTGGCGGCGAACGGAGGCAGAAGCAACGACGATTTGGAGATTTGGGTTTGGGAAATTTTAGGGATTTGGTGGCTGTTTTGTAAAAATTGAACATTTTCGGGAAGTTCTGGAAATTAAAATTTTCCATGTAAAAAAATTGTTTTAAGTTTTTAACTTTGAAAATAAATAAAATAAACATGTCATGTGTCATGTTTTGATTAGTTAACGTGTAACACCCTGGTTTTTGGGCCTAACAGTTTTGGGGGTTATTAGACGGTCCGGTGGACCAGGTTAGAGATTCGAGTTGGATTCGGGACAATATATTTTTTGGTAAGATAAAAATATGGAAAATAGTTAAAAATCATATTTTAATATATAATGATTTTTGGTGGAATCAATTATGGGAAATGGAATTTGGAAATGTGACATTTTGGTTAGTGACCAAAATGCAAGTTTTGAAAACTGTGATTTTCTAGTGACTAAAATGAAAAGGGTCAAATTCCTAGAATCTTTAAGAAGCTATTTTACCAATTTGTTTCTGATGGTTTCTCCCTCAATTAGACTTATTTTAACATGTGTTTTATTATTCAATTAAAAGGGATTTTTGGTTAAAAGGGTGGTTATTCGTTTTGGAAAACAAATCACGTTATTTTTTTTCTCAACTCCTCTCTCCATTCTCTCCTTAGCCAAACAGTCAAGTTTTCATCACATTCCAGAGGTGAGATGGTTTCTAACTTGATTTTATGGTTTCAAATTGTTTAACTAAGATTGTTTATACAAAATCTCACATTAATCTTGTGTTTTCTTAGCCTTTATCAAATCAATTGCGGGAGAAACTTCACAATAGGGGTAAGGTCTGAGATCTCCTCTATTGTATGGTTTTTTATTGAAATTCTCAAGCATTTGATCCTTGATTTTGTGCTCTAATCTGATTTTAATGATTTTTCAATGATTAATTGAGTTATTTAGGGGGATGAGTTGATTCACGGGTTGAATCTATTTTCTAGTAATTAAGAATGATATAACTCATATTTTGGATGTATAATGATGTTGTTAAGTCGATTTTATGAATGGAATCCCGAAACTCTTGAATCTCTAATTGTTTAGGTTGCAAGATTTGTGTTCTTGGGGTATTTTGGTGGCTGTGTGTTTGCAGGAGGGGTTAGGTTGATTTGATTCTGTTTCTAAATGTTAATTGGTGATAAAAGTGGTGTTAGATTGTTAGGTTGTGGCTGGGTTGCGTTTGAGAAGGATTTGTTGATGTTTTCAGTTATTGTGGATGGGTAATCTTGAGAGGATTGTGGAAATTTGAGAGGATTTGTTGTTGCATTGTCTTGAATGCAATGAGATGCATTAATCCTCTGTTTTGTTGTGGTCAAAGCAAGGGAAGTTGATTCGGACGTGATTGGTGAGGCATTGGGGGCTATGGACACTTAATTTTGCGTCGACAAATCAAGGTTTTGCGTATCGGTGAGTGAGAACGTGGATTCCAGCATTGGAATGTTTTAATGGTGGTTTAGGGGAGTTTAAACTTAGCTTGATACGTTGGTTTAAACTCTGAAGTAAGTAAAAGTGGATTTTCTCTCTCAGTCGTGCTAGTAGGAAATGGTTTTATGCACTTGTTTTGATTTACATGTTACATACTGTTTAAGCATGATTTAAAGTATTTGATATACTATTTTTGAGCATGAAATGCTGAATGATGCACATGGTAAGTAATCCTTGTAAGTATATGGTTTATACTTGTGGTTTAAAGCATGGTTGTTGCTTTGGAAAAAGGATTGGCTTAATGCTTGTTAAAAACAGTGAGGTATATGCTAAGTGGTTAATTATATTGGCAAGTGATGTGATTTTAAAATTGTTATCGGATATAGTTGGCCGGCCATAGGATAGAGTGCACTATAATAAGTCGTCTTAGATGTTGAGGGGTTTAGATCTGTGTACCGAAAACTACATCCGAGTACCCTAACGGTTGAGGGGTTTAACAGTACCGAAAACTCCAGTTAGTGGATTAAGCATCTAACTGAGGGTTGGGGTTGGCGTCCTCGTGGGTTGTAAGTGTACCCAGTTGTTAATGTACCGTGATTGTAATTGTATCGCTATTCCGGTTGAGATGGCTTGAAATGTTGGTTGAACACTTGTTGAATCTGTGTATCCGATGAACTCTTTTGTTAATGGATTTGTTTAATGATCACTTGTAAGCCAATATAATTGTTAATGTATCATTGAAAGGTTTGTGTTGTATAATGTGATTTATATATGTTTACACTTTAAGCTTTGCATATGGTTGTTATGCATGTGAAGGCTTAAATTGAGGTTAGCAATGGGATTTGCTGTTGGTTAATGAGACATATTGTATATGGTTTAATATACTGGTTTCGAAAGTGTTAAGTGCATGATTTTTAAGGCATGATGCTTTATATGCTGAAAAATATGATTTAAAGGGGATTTTTAATGTGCTATTGGACAATGGTTTTTAAATGCATTGATGGTGTGTTGTATTTTAGCACTCCTCACTAAGCCTAGTGTGCTTACGCTCTTTTTGTCCATCAATGTAGAGAATTAAGGACTCGAAAGCCAGCAAGAAGCAAGGGGATCCTAGCAAGACTTGGCTATCAAAGTATGTTTTGGATTAGACTATAAGAATAAAGGCAATGTGGTACTTGTTTTGGTTTTGGGAGATGTTTTGTTGAACTCCATGTTTGAGCATGTTTGCTTGGTTGCTCTCGAGTTGTAAATGGCCTCTAAAGTTTGATTTTGGTGATGGTTTACCTTTGAGTATGTTGCTTGGAAGCAATACTAGTATGCATGCCTATAGATCTTCTTTTGATGGAAAGATTCCATGTTAGGATGTTAAGTTTGTGAAGCTTGAATGCTTGTGGTATGCCTGGTATGCTGGTATTATGTTTCAAACTTGTGGGAATGATTTGAGTGGGTTATTTGGATGAAAACCCAGCAAAAAGTGACATTACAGGTCCAGGCGTACCGATATGCGGGGACGGTATCGGTACAGCTGGGTATTTCCAGGCTTGAAGGATCGGTATGGGCCATGAGTGTTTTGATACGCAAAGGAAATTTTGGTCTAGTGTACCGGTACGGAGGAAGGTGTTTCGGTACAGTACGATCATTAAGAATTTCAAAAGTTCGGTATGCTAGTTGGGCGTATCGGTACGACACGTAGGTGTATCGAAATGGGGCATTTCAATCCGTATCGATACGGTTGTACCCGTATTGGTACAAATGGTCGTTAAAGTGGTTAATGTCACTATAGCACAGTCTTGGTTTCTTTGCAATTTACTACCTGAGTTTTGTTTATACAATTAAATGCGTGGAGTGGTCGGATTGAGCTGAAAATTTGAGATGCATGTTTGAAACCTGATTAATTAAGGTTGGGATTCATAAAAGTGAGCTTTAATCCTGTAATTTTCTGGAATTGTAATTTGGTCCCTAAATTGCATTTGAGATCAATTTGATGTCAAACCGATGCCCGATTAAGTTGGGGTTAAACCTGTTGTCAGCATGATCATGTAGGGTTAATAATTGGCATCTAGACAAGATAAAAAATATAATATGGATCGGTTTTCATTGTATTCTCTCTGGTTTGCCTCGACAAACCTAATGTAGCATTCTCGATTTGGTTGGGCGTCTAGGCCGGGTCAAGGGGTTACATTTGGTGGTATTAGAGCCAAGTTTGCGAAAAGTTAGGATGTTTTGTTATTGCTTGATAAGCACGGTGGTTGATAGAAGTACGCTAACTGTTTTATGTCATGTTGGGGGGAAATTTGGGGACCCATTGCCTTATTATTATAGTCTGGAAAATTTTGGTTTTTGAAATGAAAGTCTTGGATCCTTGCTTGAAGCTGTCCTAATGTTTTGCTTGAAATGATTATCATGCCTTAGATATATTTTAGCACGATAGGACCGAGGAGAGAGCTATGTTCGGGTACGGTTGTTGCTGCTACTGGGCAAGATGCTGAGGGGGAAGTTGTACCTCCTGGAAGGTTGCCGCCACCCCTACCTATTCCACCTGAGGGTGGAACAAGTACCACCTGGGCCGGCTAGGCCAGCATAGGTGATATGGCACCGTTAATTAGGCCATGATTGGTGCTTTTTAGGATGCAATTGTGGGTGTTCGTGTACCAGCACCACCGGTGGATAGGCAGGGTTTGTCGCTTGAGCGTCTTTGCAATCTGGGCGGAGTTGAGTTTTGAGGTTTTTCTCCTAAGGCTTTTAAGGGCTGGTTGGCCAGTATTGAGAGGATACTGGGCCAAATAGAGTACACCGATGCTTGTAAGTTGGGCTGTGATGTTTCCCTACTACAGGGTGATGCCTATACATGGTGGACTACCAAGATAATCGGTATGGCGACTGATGATGTGACCTGGGAGTTCTTATGTGGAGATTTTCGGAAGAAGTATCTGGGAGTTCGATATCAAGACGATAGGAAGCGCGAATTTATGGCTCTGATGCAGGGCAGTATGTCAGTTGTAGAGTACAAGGTGCATTTTGTGATGTTGAGTTAGTATGCACCCAAATTGGTTCCTGATGAGCACAAGCGATGTGATCATTTCTAACATGGGCTTGTGCAAGATGTTAAGACATACATGCTCGCTGCTGATTATACTGATTTTGATATGTTGGTTTTGTGAGCCAAGGATGTGGAGCAAAATTTGGGTTTGGCTTCTGGATCTCGAGGTTCTAGCTCGGGTAAGAGAGCTGCTGATTCGGGTTATAGTAGTGCTTAGGCTAAAAGACACTGTGACAGGAGGTTTCGTCCGAAATCGAGGCATAGTGGAGATGTTGTTGGACGTGGTGTCTAGGGGCAGGGTGCCCAGGTTAGAACTCCGTATAATGCCTGTTGGGTTTGTGGGTCCTGAGATCATTTGAGGCGAAATTTCCTGCGTTTGGCCAGGAAGGGCCAGACACCTGCTTGGGCCTCTTTAAGTTGTTTGATGAGCGAGCTTGAGCCTCTTTAAGTTGTTGGCCACTTCTAGTGGTGATCGCCTTACATTGCTCATGGCCAGTTCCTCTTGCGACTTCAGTATCGCTAGGTAAGTCTCCTTGTGGTCTAATATTCAGGTTTTGAGCAAATTGTCAAACTTGATTTTCCAATGATTTGATTGGCGCCTCTTGGTTTTGCAATCTCATCTCGGTCTTGATAATAAAAGAATTAGTTCTTTTTCTGAATTTACTATTCTCAGCCATATAAGATTCAGTTTTCAACATAAAAGCATTGAGAGAATTTTCCAAAGAACTATATGTTGTCGTTGTTGCTACGGTAACTGTTGTCGTGGCATATTCTGCTGGAATCCCGATGCTTGTGCGTTCTGATTGTTCTGGTTTAGAGCATTGTTGGGATTACTCCATGAAAAACTTGGGTGTCTCTTCCAAGTTGAATTGTATGTATTGGACATCACATTGTTGTTCCAGTTGTAATTCCCCATATAAAAGCTGGATTCCGGATTTTGCATACATTCAGAAAAATCATGGTTACCACCACATAACTCAAAAAAGGAATCCATTACCTTAACCTCCTGTGTGTTGTTTGGTTTTTGCATGTTCTGGACCATCTTGGTTAGAGTGTCCAATTGTGCCGAAATTGAGTCTGATGATCCCAGTTCATGTATTGTGGCTTGGCATCTAACTCTTCCAGCAGATGGGAATTGATAATCATTCTTGGCAAGCTTGTTTAGAATTTGCATTGCTTCCTCCGGCGATTTATCTAGGAGTATGACGTTTGCCGAGGCATCTAGCATCATCCTTGTTGGTGTATTCACAACGTTGTAAAACATTGTTACTTGTGTCCACACTGGGAATCCGTGTAGGGGGCATTTGTGTAGAAGTTCTCTATATCGCTCCCAAGCCTCGTACATGGATTCATTCTCTTCCTACCGAAAAGATGTAATTTTGTTATGAAACTTATCAGTCAAATTTGTAGGATTAAATCGAGCAAGGAAATCATGACAAAGATTGGTCCAAGATCCTATTGATCCGCCAGAAATATTATTCAACCATGCTTTCGCCCTATCCCTCAGTGAATAGGGGAATAATCTTAGTCGTAAAACATCGGGGTGACTTATTGTATTCTGAATGAATTTTAAATCTCGAGGAAAGATTTAAGATGTTGTCGTGCATCTTCAGTTGCTGAGCAGCCAAATTGACCAATTGTGCTGATATATTAAACATTATTGGTTTCAATTCAAAGTGGTCAGCTTCAATTTCAGGTGTGACAACTCCTGGATTAAGTTCTCCAAGATCTTCTTCAAGATAGTCTCGAATAGTTCTGTTTCGTGCAAGAATCACTCCTCATCCTGCTGGAACATCTTGATTCATATTGCCGTCTTGATTAGCCATTGCTACTCTTAACCTTCGTCTGAGTCTTTGCAAGGTTCGTTCGATTTCTGGATCAAAGGGATATTCTGGTGTACTCAGTCTCGCCCTAGTCATATACCAATGCAAAACCAAAGTTTGTTAACCCTTTTAATCTTAAACAAGAAAAATAAAAAGTGCAAGAAAATAAAAACAAAGTTGTTAATGCCAATCCCGGCAATGGCGCCAAAAACTTGTTGCGCGTAATAAGTGTTCCGAAATTGTGCAAATTTACACGTCGCAAGTTATAGTATAAAAGATATCGTCTCTACAGGGATTGGTGCCACTTCAAGAATCTAAACTCTTGCACTGTAAAAAGTAAAAAAAAACACAAGTAAAAGATTGTAGGAGCTTAACTAACAACTAAACTAGAAAGTAAATAAGTAAAAAAAGATGTAATCAAATAAGAGAGAATAGGCCAGGTTATCGTGAGTTAAGGAGTGATAGCCGATTGGATCGTCTTGGTAAAAGAGTGCAAGGGCAACTCAGTTGCCGTGGCAACTTGTGCAGCGGGGTTGCCTTGGCAACTAATCGACGGTTGCTTGGGCAACTACTTGGGCGGCTGGGTAGCAACTTCAAGGTTCAGCGGAGCGTTCTTCAATGGTTTCTTCTTATCCCTAAGTCAAAACTCTAGCTATTTGTGCATGCCTTGATAATACATCCCTGCGTGAATCAAGGGTGAACAACAACCAATCTTGCGCTCCTCTTAGCCGTTGAAATCCTTAACTTATTCCTAAGCCGGATTAATCTTCACCATCAATAGATTGAATAAAGACCATACTCATTCATTTGTTGAATCTAACTCTCCCGATATTAGATAAATAGATGAAGCTACGAGATCCTCTCCCAATTCACTCGCAAACAAGAAAAAAAACCAAGAATGAGTAAACCTTGAATTGAAAGTGCAAACTCTTATTACCTAAACAAAATCCAATTGTTTCTCACAACCACAAAACACAATAACCTTAGCCAAATAGATTTAGTTCATGGCTAGGTTCCAAAGAAACACAAGAAAAAGAATTCCTAGCATAAACCTAGTTGAACAAGAAAGAAAAAGATGAAGAATGGTTGAAGCCTCTTTGTCAAAATCTCCCCCTTTTGATCTTGTCGAAATTTCTCTCCTCTCTCCCCCCATTGGAGATGACGGCTTGATCCTTAATTTATAGGGCTAGGTGTTGCGCGTAATAAGTGCTACGCAATTGTGCAAGTATACACGTTGCAAGTTATAGTATAAAAGATATCGTCTCCACAGGGATTGGTGCCACTTCAAGAATCTAGTCTCTTGCACTGTAAAAAGTAAAAACACAAATAGAAGATTATAGGAGTTTTAACTAATAACTAATCTAGAAAGCAATAAAGTAAAAGGATAGATGAGATCAAATGAGAGAGATAGGCCAGGTTATTGTGAGTTGAGGTGTGATAGCCGATTGGATCGTCTTGGTAAAAGAGTGCACGGGCAACTCAGTTGCCGTGGCAATTTGCACAACGGGGTTGCCTTGGCAACTAATCGATGGTTGCCTGGGCGACTAGTTGGGCAACTACTTGGGCGTCTGGGCAGCAACCTTCAAGGTTCGGCAGAGCGTTCTTCAATGGTTTCTTCTTATCCCTAAGTCGAAACTCTAGCTACTTGTGCATGCCTTGATAATACATCCATGGGTGAATCAAGGGTGAACAACAACCAATCTTGCACTCCTCTTAGCCGTTGAAATCCTTGACTTATTCCTAAGCCGGATTAATCTTCACCATCAATAGATTGAATAAAGATCATATTCATTCGTTTCTTGAATCTAACTCTCCCGATATTAGATAAATAGATGAAGTTACGAGATCCTCTCCCAATTCACTCGCAAACAAGAATAAAAACCAAGAATGAATAAACCTTGAAATAGAAAAGTGCAAACTCTTATTACCTAAACAAAATCCAATAGTTTCTCACAACCACAAAACATAATAACCATAGCCAAATAGATTTAGTTCATGGCTAGGTTCCAAAGAAACACAAGATAAAGAATCCCTAGCATGAACCTAATTGAACAAGAAAGAAAAAGATGAAGAAGGAAGCTTGTCGAAAATTCTCTCCTCTTGCTCTCCTTGGATTGTCGAAATTCCCCTTTAATTTATAGGGCTAGGTCAAAGTCCTTCTTTGAGGAAGAAGTTAAGTTGGAATTAAATTATCTTTAAAGAATATAATTCTTTATTATAATTATATTCCTAGTAGAACTTCTCCTAACTTCTTGGAATTTAATTCTTCTTTAATCTTTTCATGGAAATCAAATTCCTTTGGGATTTGGCTTTGCTCCACGTCATCTTGGGCTTGTCTAGTCATCAATTTCGACTACCATATCACCTTGTTCTTTGTCGACAATTGCCCTGGCAACTGGCTCGGCGTCTCCTTCATGCATTGCCCTGGCAACTAGCTCGGCATCTCCTTCATGCATTGCCATGGCAACTAGCTCTAGCCTTGCTTTGGCAAGTGATCCTGCACATACACACAAAACACACCAAAGCAGCATCTTTTCCCACAAAAACTACCAAGTTATGTAATCAAGCTCAACGATGGAAGGAAACATGGATTAATGCATGAGTGGCTAATTATGCAACTAATATGAGCCTAAGTCTAACAATAATATGAGTAAAAAGGGTAAGAAAAATAGTACTTTTGAACACTTATCACACCCCCAAACTCGAACTATTGCTTGTCCTCAAGCAATGCAAACTAATAATTACCTGCCAAGACTTCAATTTTCACAAACTTAGCTTTGAACTTGATATCAATTTCGTAACAGGGCACAAAGTATGATTGGCTTTTCATTTTTTTGAAAACTTAGGAGTTACTCGGAATCAAACTATAATGCTTGTGAGTGTGTGCGGAGTTGTGTGCAAGTTGATTTTTCGGATTCTATGCAAACAAGATGTTTTCAAATTACTTCATTGGGTTCTTTTTAACATGTTTTAACTAGAGCCAGTTTTGGGCACCTCTAGTGTTTTGTTTTTAGTTTTATTCGACTAGAGCCGGTTTCGGGCACCTCTAGCGATCAAATTTTTTTTAGCACATACTAGAGCCAGTTTCGGGCATCTCTAGTGAAAAAAAAAATTTTAGCACATGCTAGAGCCAATTTCGGGCACCTCTAGCATTCATCCAATTTTTATTCTAATCCCCCAATTTGTTAATTATCAACCTGAGTTCACTAGAATTCCTTAAATCAATCAAACCACAACAGTGTTTCATCAAATTTAGCATCATAGTAAAATTCTAAGTTTTTCCATGGTTATCCTAGAATAAAAATTCTATCAATTAAGTGCATTGGCAAAGTCATCATCGGATATTCATCAAATCTAAGCAATTCTTGTTCCAACTAAAGGCATGGCAAGCAATTTATGTATCCTAAATGTAATATTTAAGATGAATGTAACTAAACATGGTAACTACTAATAACAATCCACCCCAAACTCGAGTGAGGCATTGTCCTCAATGCATGCATTAAAGAAAAATAAAAATAACGAAAAATAAAATGCATACGAGGACTTACTCCGAGAGTTCGTCATCGTAGATGATTAGTTTCCTTTTGGTCAGTGTCTTGATTCTCTTGCTTGAACGCGATGGTTGTTTTCTTGTTGCCGGTGGTGGAATCGATCCTCGTACGGGGTTGTCCTCATCGTCCTCTTCATCAATGTCATTGGCTTTTCGCTTGGAGGATTCAATTGGTGCGGTCTTTGTTGGTGTAATGGAGGACTCGTCCGAATCTGAAAAATCAGAAAATGATTCCGTAGGAGTTGATTCGGGCATAGGTGCTTTACCATTGGCTTTTGCAGTTGTTGCCGGGATGTCTTTAGCTTTGGTTGCCGTGGCATCTTCAGGGTTGGTTGCTGTGGCATCAGCTTGTGCAGGCACGATGTAGGTTGCCGCGACATCATCTGTTGTGATTGCCGTGGCGACTACTTCATTGGGTGCCGGGGCAAGGATCTCGACAGGAAAGATTGGGAACGGCACGCGACTGTCCGGGTATTTTTCTAGGATGACTTGGGTGATGGCATTGTTGTGCTCCTTCATGTACCGCATGAACATTAGTTGCCAGTCTTCAATTTGCCTTAGGTGGCTTGCCAATGGTTGCAAGAGTGCTTCAAAGTGTCCCAGCGTTGATGGCCGAGTTGCCCGGGCGTTAGGTGCTTGGGCATTAAGGATTGCCGGGGTGGCAGGAGTTGCCGCGGTAATTAGAGGCCTTGAAGATTTTCCCCGTGTCTCTCCCATTAGCTTTCGGATTTATGCTTGATTCCAACCGGACTTTGGTAGGGCCTTTTCATCGGTGGACTCACTTGGGACATGCATCTCCTTGCAAAGATTAGAAATTAAGCAAGGGAAGAAAAGATAACCCTTATCTTTTGAGCTACATACAAAAATCTCATCACAAATAATTTTTCCAATGTTAATGATGCGATTATGCAAAATAGAATGTATGAGCAAAAGACGTGGTATATCAACGGTAGTATTGTGTGTGGTGGGCATTAAAGAAGTTTTAACAAACTTATTCCATAGTTTTGCCTCAGGTTTAAGCCGAAGGCGATTTACCGTGCCCTTGTATTTACCGTCGTTCCAATGAGTTCCCAGTTGAGTGAGTTCTTGAAGCACCTTGTCGAGTTGCTTGGGCGTGATTTGATCAACGAAGGCTTGATGCTCGTCATTCTCAATGTAAAGCCCGTAAAAGGTGTTGACGTTTTCGGGGCTTATGAGTATGGCCTTGTCACGAACAAAAACATAAGGATTATCCGGGTTAGGTGAGTGAGCATAGAATTCTCTTACCCATGAGATGTTGCCCGGTTCCGGTTGATGGCAAAAGATTTGCCACTTTTGATGTGCAATCCTCTCGAAGATGAATGGTTCAAGGCTGAAATCTTGATGAGAGTTGGAGTATTCAAAGCTTTGTTCTTCATGAATCTTCCGGCTTTCAAACTTGGAGTGAAATCTTTCTTGAACCACCAGTGTAGCAAACTTCTTGTATCTTGGTTCTTTGGAGGAACTTGGATGAACTAAAAATTTAATTTTGGATGCCATGGATGATCTTGGTTGTGAGTTTTGTAAAAACAAAGGAAATAAAAGAAACTAAAGAGTTGCAAGATAAAAAGCAGGAATAGGTTAAGGGTGATGGGTTTTTATAGAAAAGATAGGTGGTGAATATGGTGGGTGGGATTAGGGGAAGACGAAAAAAGGGTTTTGGTTTAGGGAGAGGGTGATAGCAAGGGGGTTTAATTAGGGTAAGTTGGAGGCTTTATATAAGCCTTAGATTCAGCCTATTAATTTTCTTGTTGAAGATGTTTTCCTTCTTGGCTTAAAATTCCTCTTTATCTTGAACTCTTTTCCTACAATTCAAAGACAAACCAAATAAGGATTAAAATTAAAGATAGACTAATAAAAGAAAAATAAATAAAGATGTGTAAAGGGATTCTTAAACTTAAAAAGAAAGAAAATCTATCCTAAAAAATAATAATAATCGGAAATAATAAAAAAATAGTTCAAAAAAATTAATCGAAAATAATAAAAATAAAAATAATAAAAATAAAAATAAAATATCAAAGGGAGAGCATGCTCATGCATCTCCTAAGTTGACCACTTCTTTGTTACGTTCCACATGGGCACCATTGTAGTGTTTCAATCTTTGTCCATTAACTTTGAATTCATGTTTGTCAGTGATGGACTTGATTATCATAGCACCATGGGAGAATGGTTTGACGACTTCGAATGGTCCCGACCATCTTGATTTCAGCTTTCCCGAGAAAAGTTTTAGCAAGAATTGAATAAGAGAACTAGTTGCCCTGGCATGAATTGCCGCGGCAATAGTTTCTTGTAATGCCATTGCTTTGTTTTCTCCTTGTAGATTCGTGCATTGTTATAGGCGAGTGCACGGAATTTTTCAATCTCATTGAGGTCCAACAAACGCTTTTGTCCGGCACTTTCCCAATCCATATTCACGGTCTTGATTGCCCAGTATGCCTTGTGTTCGATTTCCACCGGTAAATGGCATGTTTTGCCATAGACAAGTCGGAAGGGGGACATACCTAATGGTGTTTTGAATGCAGTGCGATATGCCCAAAGTGCGTCATCTAGTCTTAATGACCAATCCTTCCTAGAGGGATTTACAACTTTCTCGAGTATACCCTTCAATTCCCGGTTGGAAATTTCTGCTTGCCTGTTGGTTTGTGGGTGATATGCCGTGGCGATCTTGTGTGATATGTCGAAGCGTTACAACATCTTGGCAATTAGTCTGTTGTCAAAATGCTTGCCTCCGTCACTGATAATTGCTTTCGGCATCCCAAACCGTGTAAATATGTTTTTCTACAAGAATCGTTGCACGGTCTAGGAATCGTTGTTGGGAACTGCAGCTGCCTCAACCCATTTAGACACGTAGTCGACGGCAAGTAGAATGTAGAGGTTGCCGAATGAAGATGGGAAAGGTCCCATAAAATCGATCCCCCATACATCGAACAATTCTACCTCGATGATGTTCTGGAGCGGCATCTCATGTCGTCTAGAGATATTGCCCATCCTCTGGCAACGATCACATTGCTTGTAAAAGTCTTGGGCATCTTTGTACAATGTTGGCCAATGCAAACCGGATTGCAAAACTTTGGCCGCGGAACGAGTTCCTCCAAAATGTCCTCCATAGGGTGAAGAATGGCATTGCCGAAGTACATTCTGTTGCTCTTCTTCAGGGACACATTGGCGTATAACCTGATCTACATATTGTTTAAACAAAAGAGGCTCGTCCCAAAAGTAATGCTTAGCATCATGGCGGAACAGCTTCTTCCCTTGGTGAGTAATGCCATAAGGTAAAATACCACAAACAAGGAAATTAACTAAATCCGCGTACCAGGGTATTACCGAGGCATGTGCTGTCGTGGTGACTGCTTCCAAAATTGTTGAGGCGTGCGCGTCAAAGGCTGTTGCGGCGTCGAGAGTTGTCGAGGCGTGCGCGTCCATGGTTGCCGAGGTAACTAAAATTTGCTCATCCGGGAATGCATCACATATCTCTAGATCTGCGTCCTCCTCCCTATTGCGTTCTAAACGTGATAAGTGATCGGCCACTTGATTTTCTATTCATTTACTGTCCTTAATTTCAATAGCAAATTCTTGTAAAAGTAATATCAAACGAATCAAACGAGGTTTGGCATCCTTTTTAGCAAATAGATATTTGATTGTCGAATGGTCCGTATGAACAATTACCTTTGTACCAATCAAATAGGATTGGAACTTGTCAAATGAGAAAACTACAGCTAGTAACTCTTTCTCCGTTGTTTTGTAATTCACTTGAGCACTATTAAGAGTTTTACTAGCGTAGTATATCACATGGAAGGTCTTAACTGTGCGTTGGCCTAGGACTGCTCCTACCGCGAAATCACTTGCATCACAATGGGTGTCGAGGCAAGCTTTTTCTTTAGGGTTTCGAATGCTTGGGTGCAAGAATCATCAAAATCAAAAATTTTATCCTGTTCATGCAAATTGCATAAGGGTTTAGTGATTTTAGAAAAATTATGAATGAACCTCCTGTAAAAACATGATTGTCCAAGAAAACTTCGAATTCCTTTAACCGAACTTGGTGGGGGAAATCTCTCGATCACGTCCACCTTGGCTTTGTCTACTTCAATTCCCTTGGATGAAATCTTATGGCCGAGCACTATTCTTTCATCTACCATAAAATGGCATTTCTCCCAACTGAGGACTAAATCAGTTTCTTCACATCTTGCCAACAACCTCTCTAAATTGCCGAGACAGCTGTCGAAGTCATTACCAAAAATAGAAAAATCATCCATGAAGATCTCAAGGAAGTCTTCGACCATGTCTGAAAAGAGTGCCATCATGCATCTTTGGAAGGTTGCCGGGGCGTTACACAATCTGAACGGCATCCTTCGAAAAGCATAAGTACCGTATGGGCATGTGAAGGTTGTCTTTTCTTGATCTTCTGGTGCTATGGCAATTTGATTGTAACCTGAATAACCATCAAGAAAACAATAAAAGGGTTTACCTGTAAGACGGTCAAGCATTTGATCAATAAAGGGTAATAGGAAGTGATCTTTCCTATTGGCTTTGTTTAGCTTTAGATAATCCATACAAACCCTCCAACCGGTCACAGTCCTGGTTGGAATGAGTTTATTGTTTTCATTACTTACCACCGTTATACCTCCTTTTTTCGGTACACATTGTACCGGACTTACCCATGTACTATCAGAGATAGGGTATATAATGTCGGCGTCAAGCCACTTGATTATTTCTTTCATTACAACCCCTTTCATGGCATGATTCAGTCTCCTCTGGGCCTCAATTGAAGGTTTGTGATCATTTTCCAACAAAATCTTGTGCATGCACACTGCCGGGCTAATTCCCTTCAAGTCGGCAATTGTCCACGCTATTGCCTTTTTGTGTAGCTTCAACATCTTGATCAGCTTCTTTTCCTGCTCAGGCTGTAACTTAGAAGAAATAATTACAGGCAATGTATTATCGGTTCCTAAGTATGCAAATTTTAGTTACTCTGGCAATTGTTTCAACTCAAGAACCGGTGGTTGTTCAATAAAGGGTTTTTCGAGTTTACCTTCCTTACCTGAGTAATCCAGTGGTTCAAAGTATGTACCTGGTCGATTGACTAGACAATTTGCCTCTTCTTGTTGTTCCCCATCGACCGGTTCTTCATACTCCTCGGGTTCCTCTTGATCGACAATGTAGTTGCCGAGGCAACTAAATTCCTCGTCGAAGTTAAACTCTGTCGTGGCATGAAGAAGTTGGCATTCTTCTGGATCATCGACATTTCTTAGTGTTTGGAACACATTTAGTTTAACTTGCTGGTCATTCACCCTCATTGTGAGTTCTCCTTTTTCAACATCGATCAAGGTTCTCCTTATTGCTAGGAATGGTCTCCCGAGAATGATGGGTGCATGCTCATCTGCTTCACAATCCAAAACAATAAAGTCAGCGGGAAAAATAAATTTATCAACTTTTACCAGTATGTCTTCGATTTTTCCCTCTGGATGCACATAGGATCTGTCGGCTAGCTGTAGCATAACTGTTGTAGGTCTTGCCTTCCCGATTCCTAGTTTCTGGAAAACTGATTTAGGCATCAAGTTTATGCTAGCCCCAAGGTCGCATAATACTTTCCCGACATAGTGGTTTCCAATGGAACAGGGTATTGTGAAACTTCCGGGATCCTTCAACTTGGGTGGCATACGATTGTGCAACATTGCCATGCATCCCTCTGTTGCGGCAACTGTTTCAAACCCTCATAGCCTTATTCTCTTGGACACAATGTCTTTAAGAAACTTGGCATAGTTTGGCATTTGTTCAATTGCATCCACCAATGGCAAGTTGATGTGGACTTGCTTTAGGATATCAAGAAACTTCTTGAATTGATATTCTTGATTTTGTCGCTTCAACTTTTGTGGGAATGGTGGTGGAAGTCGGATATCTTCGATCCTTTCATTGGTTTGGAACCTGATTGACGGCATTGCTGGGACAACTGGAGTTGCCGAGGCATTATCAATTGGGGTTGCCGAGGCATGCTTATCATTGGTTGTTGAGGCATGCTTATTGCCGGTTGCCGAGGTAATTCCTGGTTCAGCATCTGAGGCTTTGCTGCTAGGTTCGTCTTGATCTTTTTGTGGAGTTTTGTTTGATGAGCGGGTTTGAGCCTCTCTAAGTTGTTGGCCACTTCTAGTGGTGATTGCCTTACATTGCTCATGGCCAGTTCCTCTTGCGACTCAGTATCGCTAGGTAAACCTCCTCGCGGTCTAGTATTTAGATTTTGAGAAAACTGCCCGACTTGATTTTCCAATGATTTGATTGCCGCATCTTGGTTTTGCAATCTCATATCGGTCCTGTTAATAAAAGCATCAGTTCTTTTTATGAAGTTACTATTCCAAGCTGGATTGTATGTATTGGACATCACATTGTTGTTCCGATTATAATTCCCCACATAGAAGCTGGATTTCGGATTCTGCATACATTCAGAAGAATCATGGTTATCATCACATAACTCACAAAAAGAATCCATTACCTTGACTTCATGTGTGTTGTTTGGTTTTTTCATGTTCTGGACCATCTTGGTTAAAGTGGCCAATTGTGCCGAAATTGAATCTGATGATCCTAGTTCATGTATTGTGGCTTGGCGTCTAACTCCTTCTCTTCTAGTAGAGGGGAATTGATAATCATTCTTGGCCAGCCTGTTTAAAATTTGCATTGCTTCCTCCGGCGACTTATATAGAAGTATGCCGTTTGCCGATGCATCTAGCATCATCCTTGTTGGTGTATTCACGGCGTTATTAAACATTGTTACTTGAGTCCACACCGGGAATCCGTGTAGGGGACATTTGTGTAGAAGTTCTCTATATCGCTCCCAAGCCTCGTACATGGATTCATCATCTGCCTGCCGAAAAGAAGAAATATCGTTACGAAGCTTATCAGTCAATTTTGTAGGATTAAACCGAGCAAGGAAATCACGACAAAGATCGGTCCAAGATGCTATTGATCCGGCAGGAATGCTATTCAGCCATGCTTTCGCCCTATCCCTCAGTGAATAGGGGAATAATCTTAATCGTAAGACATCGGGGGTGACTCCGTGTATTTTGAACGAGTTGTAAATCTCGAGGAAAGATTTAAGATGTTGCTGTGCATATTCAGTTGCTGAGCCGCCAAATTGACCAATTGTGTTGATCATATTAAACATTACCGGTTTCAACTCAAAGTGGTCGGCTTCAATTTCAGGTGCGACAACTCCTGGATTAAGTCTATCAAGATCTTCTTCAAGATAGTCTCGAATAGTTCTGTTTCGTGCAAGAATCACTCCTCCTCCTGCTGGACATCTTGATTCATATTGCCGTCTTGATTAGCCATTTCTACTCTTATCCTTCGTCTAAGTCTTTGTAAGGTTCGTTCGATTTCTGGATCAAAGGGATATTCTGGTGTAGCCTGTCTCGCCCTAGTCATATACCAATGCAAAACCAAAGTTTGTTAGCCGTTTGAATCTTAAACAAGAAAAAGTAAAAAGAAAGTGCAAGAAAATAAAAACAAAGTCGCTATTGCCAATCCCCGGCAACGGCACCAAAAACTTGTTGCGCGTAATAAGTGCTACATAATTGTGCAAGTATACACGTTGCAAGTTATAGTATAAAAGATATCGTCTCCACAGGGATTGGTGCCACTTCAAGAATCTAGTCTCTTGCACTGTAAAAAGTAAAAACACAAATAGAAGATTATAGGAGTTTTAACTAATAACTAATCTAGAAAGCAATAAAGTAAAAGAATAGATGAGATCAAATGAGAGAGATAGGCCAGGTTGTCGTGAGTTAAGGTGTGATAGCCGATTGGATCGTCTTGGTAAAAGAGTGCACGGGCAACTCAGTTGCCGTGGCAACTTGCACAACGGGGTTGCCTTGGCAACTAATCGATGGTTGCCTGGGCGACTAGTTGGGCAACTACTTGGGCGTCTGGGCAGCAACCTTCAAGGTTCGGCAGAGTGTTCTTCAATGGTTTCTTCTTATCCCTAAGTCGAAACTCTAGCTACTTGTACATGCCTTGATAATACATCCCTGCGTGAATCAAGGGTGAACAACAACCAATCTTGCGCTCCTCTTAGCCGTTGAAATCCTTGACTTATTCCTAAGCCGGATTAATCTTCATCATCAATAGATTGAAGAAAGATCATATTCATTCGTTTCTTGAATCTAACTCTCCCGATATTAGATAAATAGATGAAGTTACGAGATCCTCTCCCAATTCACTCGCAAACAAGAATAAGAACCAAGAATGAATAAACCTTGAAATAGAAAAATGCAAACTCTTATTACCTAAACAAAATCCAATAGTTTCTCACAACCACAAAATACAATAACCATAGCCAAATAGATTTAGTTCATGGCTAGGTTCCAAAGAAACACAAGATAAAGAATCCCTAGCATGAACCTAATTGAACAAGAAAGAAAAAGATGAAGAAGGAAGCTTGTCGAAATCCCCTTGCCCTAGATGCTTGTCGAAAATTCTCTCCTCTTGCTCTCCTTGAATTGTCGAAATTCCCCTTTAATTTATAGGGCTAGGTCAAAGTCCTTCTTTGAGGAGGAACTTAAGTTGGAATTAAATTAACTTTAAAGAATATAATTCTTTATTATAATTATATTCCTACTAGAACTTCTCCTATCTTCTTGGAGTTTAATTCTTCTTTAATCTTTTCATGGAAATCAAATTCCTTTGGGATTTGGCTTTGCTCCACGTCATCTTGGGCTTGTCTAGTCATCAATTTCGACTACCATATCACCCTGTTCTTTGTCGACAATTGCCCTGGCAACTGGCTCGGTGTCTCCTTCATGCATTGCCATGGCAACTAGCTCTAGCCTTGCTTTGGCAAGTGATCCTTCACATACACACAAAACACACCAAAGCAACATATTTTCCCACAAAAACTACCAAGTTATGTAATCAAGCTCAACGATGGAAGGAAACATGGATTAATGCATGAGTGCCTAATTATGCAACTAATATGAGTCTAAGTCTAACAATAATATGAGTAAAAAGGGTAAGAAAAATAGTACTTTTGAACACTTATCACTAGGTCAAAGTCTTTTTTGAGGAGGAAGTTAAGCTGGAATTAAATATCTTTAAAGAATATAATTATTTATTATATTTAAATTCCTTCTAGAACTTCTCCTATCTTTTTGGGATTTAATTTCTCTTTAACCTCTTCATGGAAATCAAACTCCTTTGGGATTTAACTTTGCTCCACGTCATCTTGGGCTTATCTAGTCATCAATTTCGACTACCATATCATATTATCCCTTATCGAAAATTACCCTGGCAACTAGCTCGGCATCTCCTTCATGCATTGCCCTAGCAACTAGCTCGGCATCTCCTGCATGCATTTTCCTGGCAACTGGTTCTAGCCTTGCTTTGGCAAGTGATTATGTACACACACACACAAAACACACCAAAGCATTATCTTTTTCCACAAAATTAAGCAAAACATGAAATCAAGCTTGTCCACCAGGGAAACAATGCAAATATGCATGAATGGCTAATAATGCAACTAATATGAGCCTAAGTCTAGCAATAATAAGAATAAAAAGGGTAATAAAAATAGTAATTTTGAACACTTAACACTCCGCAGCGGGGTCGTGGTCGTGGCCGCGACCGTTTCAGCTTCGAAATGGTGGGCAGAGGACTGTGGCTCATTCTATTGCTATCCAGCCTGAAGGATGTGGACCGGCTAGGGTGTATGCGCACCGTGAGGGTCGCAATGACACTGATGTGATTGCAGGTACTTTTATCCCCACAGTCTTTATCGTTGTATTCGTTGGTTGATTATGGTTCTACTCATTCATACATTTTGACTGAGCATGCTAAGTTGCTTGATATGTCTGTTGAAATTCTTAATGTGGGTGTTAGAGTGACTAGTTCTCTTGGGGAGACAGTCGTGGTTAGGAGGTTGTATCGTAGGTGTCCGCTGATGGTTTAGGGATACGTGTTTGCCGTGGATTTGATGGAGTTGTCATTCTATAGTTTTGATATGATATTGGGTATGGATTGGTTAACCGAACATCGGGCTGTGGTGGATTTTAAGACCAAACGGATATCCTTGAGGTTGTCATATGATTATGAGGTGGTGGTTGATGGCGAGAATGCCAAGTTTTTGTCTAATGTTGTTTCAGCTTTGGAAGCAGGTCGAATGTTAGATTCGGGATGTCAGGCTTTCTTAGCCTACGTTATGAATCCTGGATCAAAAGAGTTGAGGGTGCAAGATGTTTGCACCGTATGTGAGTTTTCGGCTATTTTTCTAGAAGAGTTGTCGGGGTTGCCATCTGATCGTGAGGTTGAGTTTGGCATCGAGGTCTTTACGGGTACGATACTAGTATCAATTGCTCCGTATAGCATGGCCCCGAAAGAGTTAGAGGAATTAAAGACGCAACTATAGGAGTTGCTGGATCAAGGCTTCATTAGACCTAGTTTTTAACCGTGGGGCACACCGGTGTTGCTTGTCAAGAAAAATGATGGTACGTTGCAGATGTTTATAGACTATCGGCAATTGAATAAGTTGATGATAAAGAACAAGTATCCCTTACCGCAGATAGATGATATGTTTGATCAGTTCAAAAGGTGCCTCGGTGTTTTCTAAGATAGATTTGAGGTTGAGGTATTGCCAGTTGAAGGTGAAGGAGGTGGATGTACCCAAGACAGTCTTTCGTACAAGGTACGAGCATTACGAGTTTTTGGTGATGCCTTTTGGTTTGACCAATGCACCGGCTACTTTTATGGACATGATGAACCGTGTGTTTCATAAGTTTTTGGATCAGTTTGTGGTTGTGTTTATCAATGATATCATTATGTACTCTCGTACAGAGGAGGATCATGATAGCCATTTGCGGATTGTACTTCAGAAGTTGTTGGATAACCAGCTGTATATCAAGTTAAGCAAATTTGAATTCTGGCTTATGGAAGTTTTACTTTTCGGACATGTTATGTCGGCCGAAGGAATTCGTGTCGATCCACATAAGGTTGGGGCTATAATGAGTTGGAAGGCGCCCAAGTCTGTGACGGAGGTTAGGAGTTTCCTTGGATTGGCTGGTTATTACCGAAAGTTTATGGAGGGGTTCTCCAGTTTAGAGGTTCCTTTAACTAAGTTGTTACAGAAGAATGTTCAGCTTGAGTGGACGAAAGATAGACATCGAGCTTTTAAAAGGTTGAATGAAGCCTTGACGCGAGCTCCAGTCTTGGTTTAACCATAATCGGGAAATGAGTTTGTTGTTTATAGTGATGCATCGTATGTTGGGCTTGGTTGCATGCTGATGCAAGAGGGTAAGGTAGTGGCGTACGTATCTAGGCAGTTGAAGGTGCATGAACGTAACTACCCTACTCACGATCTTGAGCTTGCCGCAGTTGTGTTTGCCTTGAAGATTTGGAGAAATTACCTCTATGGGGAGAAATGTGTGGTTTTTACAGATCACAAGAGTTTGAAGTATTTGATGCCTCAAAAAGAGTTGAACCTAAGGCCACGCAGGTGGTTGGAGTTATTGAAAGATTATGAATTGTCTATTGAGTACCATCTGGGTAAAACAAACGTGGTTGCTGATGCTTTGAGCAGGAAGGCAACGGTAGAGTTGAGGGCTATGTTTGCACGATTGAGTATGACATGTGATGGTAGGTTGTTGGCTGATTTGCAAGTGAAGCCGTCATTGTCATAGATGATTAAGGAGAAGCAACCGTATGATGGGAGTTTGGTACCTCATGTGAAAGATATCAGGGATGGGAATCCTACAGATTTTCATTTCAGTGATGATGGGGTGTTGTGTTTTAAGGGAAGAATAGTGGTGCCGGAAGACGAAGAGTTGAGGCATACTATCTTGACTGAGGCACACACTAGTCCTTTTGCTATGCATCCCGGTAGTACTAAAATGTATAGATGGTTGAAGGAGGAGTACTATTGGGTCAGACTGAAGAAGGATGTGGCTAATTTCATTGCTCAGTGTATGGTTTGTCAGCGGGTAAAGGGTGAGCATCAGTTTTCTTCCGGGTTGTTGCAACCGTTGAGAATATCATAATGGAAGTGGGAAAGGATCACCATGGATTTTGTGTCTAGGCTGCCTTTGATGCCAACCAAAAAGGATTCTATTTGAGTGATTGTTGACCGGTTTACGAAGTGTGCGCATTTTGTGCCAGTGCATACTACATATACCTTGGACAGGTTGGTTGAATTGTACATCTCAGAGATTGTGCATTTGCAGGGGTGCCCAAATATATAGTTTCGGATAGGGATCCGTGGTTCATTGCAAGGTTTTGGGTGAGTTTGCATTGTACTTTGGGAACCCGGTTGAGTTTCAGTACTTCGTATCATCCTCAGTCAGATGGACAGTCGGAGCGCGTGATTCAGGTTATCGAGGATATGCTGAGGTGTTGCATTATTGAGTACCAGGGAACATGGGAGACGCAGTTTCCGTTAGTAGAGTCTGCTTACAATAATATTTATCATGCTAGCATATAGATGTCACCTTATGAGGCGTTGTATGGTAGGAAATGTCGCACGCCTATGTGTTGTATATATGCCTGATGTTCTGAAAGGCACAACCAAAAAGGTTAAGTTGATATGTGAGCGCTTAAAAGCGGCTACAGATCGTCAGCGGTCCTATGTGGATTTGAAGCGTAGGGATATAGAATACGATGTGGGTGATCGAGTGTTTTTGAATGTGTCGCCTTGGAAAAAGGTACTGCGGTTTGGGCGGAAAGTGAAACTTAGCCCGAGGTTTATTGGACCATATGAGGTTGTTGAGCATGTGGGTCATGTTGCGTACCGCTTAAAGTTACCTCCGGAGTTGAGAAAGATTCATGATGTGTTCCACATTTCGGTGATGCGGAGGTATCAGTCGCATCCGTCGCATGCCATGCCGGTAGAGGATATCGAGTTGAGATCGGACTTATCTTATGATGAAGAGCCGGTAGAGATTCTTGATACCAACAATAAGGTGCTGCGTGGCAAGATGGTTGAGCTCGTTAAAGTGAAGTAGAGGCATCGCGGTGTTGATGAGGCCACGTAGGAATGCAAATTGGATATGTTGAAACAGATTCCGCACCTGTTCCCTTCAGGTAAATTTTCGGGACGAAATTTCTTAAGAATGGGAGAGTTGTAATGCCCTGGTTTTTGCGCCTAGCGATTTTGGGGGTTATTAGACGGTCTGGTGGATCGGGTTAGAGATTTTAGTCGAATTCTGGATAATATATTTTTTGGTAAGATAAAAATATGAAAAATTAGTTAAAATCATTTTTTAATATATAATGATTTTTTGTGGAATCAATTTTGGGAAATGGAATTTGGAAATGTGACATTTTGGTTAGTGACCAAAATGCAAGTTTTGAAAACTGTGATTTTCTAGTGACTAAAATGAAAAGGGTCAATTTCTTAGAATCTTTAAGGATCTATTTTACCAATTTGTTTCTGATGGTTTCTCCCTTAATTAGACTTATTTTAACATATGTTTTATTATTCAATTAAAAGGGATTTTTGGTTAAAATGGTGGTTATTAGATTTGGAAAAAATCATGTTATTTTTCTCTCAACTTCTCTCTCCATTCTGTCCTCAGCCAAACACTCAAGTTTTCATCAAATTCCAGAGGTGAGATGGTTTCTAACTTGATTTTATGGTTTCAAATTGTTTAACTAAGATTGTTTATACAAAACCTCACATTAATCTTATGTTTTCTTAGCCTTTATCAAATCAATTGAGGGAGAAAATTCACAATAGGGGTAAGGTCCGAGATCTCCTCTATTGTATGGTTCTTTACTGAAATTCCCAAGCATTTGATCCTTGATTTTGTGTTCTAATCTAATTTTAATGATTTTTCAATGATTAATTGAGTTATTTGGGGGTGAGTTGATTCACGGATTGAATCTGTTTTCTAGTAATTAAGGATGATATAACTCATATTTTGGATGTATAATGATGTTGTTAAGTTGATTTTATGAATGGAATCCTGAAACTCTTGAATCTCTAATTGTTTAGGTTGCAAGATTTGTGTTCATGGGTGTTTTGGTGGCTGTGTGTTTGCAGGAGGGGTTAGGTTGATTTGATTCTGCTTCTAAGTGTTAATTGGTGATAAAAGTGGTGTTAGATTGTTAGGTTGTGGCTGGGTTGCATTTGAGAAGGATTTGTTGATGTTTTCGGTTGTTGTGGATGGGTAATCTTGAGAGGATTTGTTGTTGCAGTGTCTTAAATGCAATGAGATGCATTAATCCTTTATTTTGTTGTGGTCAAAGCAGGGGAAGTTGATCCGGACGTGATTGGTGAGGCGTTGGAGGCTACGTACACTTGATTTCACGTCGACAAATCAAGGTTTTGCGTATCGGTGAGTGAGAACGTGGATTCCAGCATTGAAATGTTTTAAAGGTGGTTTATGGGAGTTTAAACTTAGCTTGATACGATGGTTTAAACTCGGAAGTAAGTGAAATTGGATTTTCTCTCTCGGTCGTGCTAGTAGGAAATGGTTTTATGCACTTGTTTTGATTTACATGTTACCTACTGTTTAAGCATGATTTAAAGTATTTGATATACTTTTTTGAGCATGAAATGCTGAAGAATGCACATGGTAAGTGATCCTTGTAAGTATATGGTTTATACTTATGGTTTAAAGTATGGTTGTTGCTTTGGAAAAAGGATTGGCTTAATGCTTGTTAAAAACATCGAGGTATATGCTAAGTGGTTAATTATATTGGCAAATGATGTGATTTTAAAATTGTTATCGGATATAGTTGGTCGGCCATAGGGTTGAGTGCAATATAATAAGTCGCATTGGATGTTGAAGGGTTTTAGATCCGTGTACCGAAAACTTTATCCGAGTACCCTAACGGTAGAGGGGTTTAACAGTACAGAAAACTCCCGTTAGTGGATTAAGCGTCTAACTGAGGGTTGGGGTTGGTGTCCACGTGGGTTGTAAGTGTGCCCGGTTGTTAATGTACCGCGATTGTGATTGTATCGCTATTCCGGGTGAGATGGCTTGAAGTGTTGGTTGAACATTTGTTGAATCTGTGTATCCGATGAACACTCTTGTTAATGGATTTGTTTAATGATCACTTGTAAGCCCATATAATTGTTAATGTATCGTTGAAAGGTTTATGTTGTATAATGTGGTTTATACATGTTTACTCTTTAAGCTTTGCATATGGTTGTTATGCATGAGAAGGCTTAAATTGAGGTCAGCAATGGGATTTTCTGTTGATTAATGATACATGTTGCATATGGTTTAATATGCTGGTTTCGAAAGTGTTAAGTGCATGGTTTTTAAGGCATGACGCTTTATATATTGGAAAATATGATTTAAAAGGGGATTTTTAATGTGCTATTGGACAATGGTTTTTAAATGCATTGATGGTGTGTTGTATTTGAGCACTCGTCACTAAGCCTAGTGTGCTTACACTCTTTTTTTCCATCAATGTAGAGAATTAAGGAGTCGAAAGGCAGCAAGAAGCAAGGGGATCCTAGCAAGACTTGGCTGTCAAAGTATGTTTTGGATTAGACTATAAGAATAAAGGCAATGGGGTACATGTTTTGGTCTTGGGAGATGTTTTGTTTAACTCCTTGTTTGAGCATGTTTGCTTGGTTGCTCTCGAGTTGTAAATGGCCTCTAAAGTTTGATTTTGGTGATGGTTTACCTTTTAGTATGTTGCTTGGATGCAAAACTAGGATGCATGCCTATAGATCTTCTTTCTTCTTTTGATGCAAAGATGCCATGTTAGAATGTTAAGTTTGTGAAGCTTGAATGCTTGTGGTATGCCTGGTATGCTGATATTATGCTTCAAGCTTGTGGGAATGATTTGAGTGGGTTATTTGAATGAAAAACCAGCAAACAGTGACGTTACAGGTTTAGGTGTACCGATACACGGGGGATCGTATCGGTACGGCTGGGTATTTCCAGGTTTGAGGGATCGGTACGGGTCATAAGTGTTCTGATACGCAAAGGAAATTTTGGCCTAGTGTACCGATACGGAGGAAGGTGTTTCGGTATGGGCTTTAACCACTGGAATTCTCTTTTTCAACCCAGACCCGTGTACCGAAACACTTGGAGCCGTATCGGTACGGTCATTAAGAATTTCAAAAGTTCGGTATGTTAGTTGGGTGTATCGGAACTGCACGTAGGTGTATCGAAACGGGGCATTTCAATTCGTATCGGTACGGTTGTACCCGTATCAATACAGACGGTCGTTAAAACGGTTAATGTCACTATAGCACAGTCTTGGTTTCTTTGCAATTTAGTCCCTGAGTTTTGTTTATGCAATTAAATGCGTAGAGTGATCGGATTGAGCTGAAAATTTGAGATACATGTTCGAAACCTGATTAATTAAGGTTGGGATTCATAAAAGTGAGCTTTAATCCTATAATTTTTTGGAATTGCAATTTGGTCCCTAAATTGTATTTGAGATCAATTAGATGTCAAATCGATGCCCGATTGAGTTGGGTTTAAACCTGTTGTCAGCATGATCATGTAGGGTTAATAATTGGCATCTAGACAAGATAAAAAATATATAATATGGATCGGTTTTCGTTGTATTCTCTCCAGTTTGCCTCGGCAAACCTAATGTAGCCTTCTCGATTCGGTTGGGCGTCTAGGTCGGGTCAAGGGGGTTACATAACGGATTTTTTTAACGGCAATTAACTATTAGACACCTAAAATTTTAACGGTGTAAACTTTAGGCGCCTATTTTTAGCATAGTGATACTTTAAGCACCTAAAGTTTAAAAGAGGTATACTTTGTGCACTTATTTTTCATTTAAGCCTAAGAGAAAATATCTCATGCACTGATGGTGGGAACGAAAAGTTTTCACAAACGTCTTAGTTTTAGGGTTTGAGGATCTAATTTAGGGTTTAAGTTTAGAGGTTTAAGTGTATGTATTTAGAATTTAAGGTTTATGGATAGAATTTAGAGTTTAAAGGTTGGGGTTTTGTTAGAATTTATGGTTAAAATTTAGAGTTTTGAGGTTAGGGTTTAGGTTAGGGTAATATGGTTAGAGATTTAGGTTTTAACCTATAAGCCCTAAATTTTAACCCTAATACCTAAATTCTAACCATATCCCTAAATTCAAAACTTGTACACTTAAGCCCTTAAACACTAGACCCTAAACAAAATCCCTAAGCCTTAGAACCAAGACACTTTTAGAAACAAAGTTTATACAAGCTATTGTGCATAGAATAATTACCCTTTATATAATGAGGATAATATCCGAAGATTATCTTTGTACGGCCTTTTTTCTTCTTTATATATATATATATATATTACAAATTCAGCTAATATATTGGAGTAAAATTATATCTCTCATCATGGACAGAAGCAGAACTTTATGTTAGCGGAGGCGAATTTATAAAATTCTATGGGGCGAACTTATAAAATTTTAGGGAAGCAAAAATAAATTTTCAATAGAAAATATGTAGAAAAATTCTAAAAAATTTCTAAATCATATAGGAATATTAAATTTTTAGGGAGGCAATCGCTCCCTCTAGATTCATTCCTGTCTTCTCCCTGATTATAACAAATATTAGGAAGTTATAATAATTTATGTACTTTGGTAAACTTTTACGTTGTTTGATCATTACGTAAATTGTTATAAAAGATAATGATTTACATTATTTTTGTAATAACTAACTAATTTTAGTAATATTTATATTTTTTAGTTTTTTAAACATCGATTGCATGGAATAATTTTTTCAATGATGGGAAAATATCTCATGTACTGACGGTAAAAACGAAAGTTTTCATAAGCGTATTTAGTTTTAGGGTTTTAGGATCTAATAAGTTTTAAGTGTAGGGGTTTAGATTTTAAGGGTTAATGGTTATAATTTATGGTTTAGGGTTTAGAGGTTATAGTTTTGATTTTTATGGTAATATGGTTAGAGATTTAGGGTTTAACCTATAGACCCTAAATTTTAACCCTAAACCTTAAATTCTAACAACACTACTTAAATTCAAAACGCCTACACCTAAACCTCTAAACAGTATACCATAAATAGAGTCCATAAACTCTAAAATTAAAACATTTGTAAAAACTTTTTGTTTCAACCTCCTATTCATTAAATAATTGCCCTTAAATAATTGGCCTAACAGCCTCACTTTAATAGTTTAAGGACTTTATAAAAAAAGTTAAAGGACAATATCGTAAAACTAAAGTATGAAGACTGAATTTTAAATTTTGAAATAGTAGAGGACTCTTTAGCATATTTAACCCAAAAAGAAATCCCAAAACCCTGCTTAACTCCATAAACCTCTATTGGGACCACGCTCCTAAAAACCCAGGAAAAGATAATTTCTTTCGAAAGCAGAAAAACTCAATTTTGTAAGAGTAATTTGCTCGAGCACCTGGTGTTCAAATGAAAGGCAGCAACAAAGCTACTGTTTTAACTCTTGCCGAGAAATGCAAGGTCCAATACTTTCCACCATTTGTTCCAATCTACAAGTTTGCGTCTTTACTCTCACTCTGCATTTAAATACTTTCACTTTCTTTTCTCCTTGTTGCAGAATATATTGACATCAAATTGGCAAGGTCATCTTAATACAATCAAAACTGATGCCCATGGAAGGTACCCTTTTCATATTTCGTTTCAATATTGCTTTCCCCCTTTCTTTTTAGCTCAATCAGGTATGTTGATGCTAAGGGAAAAAAGAAGGGTTTTAGTGAAATTAGTTGAGGATAGCTGCGTTTTATTAGGAATCAAAACAAAAAACTCATAATTTTGGTATGGAATAGTGTTTGGAATCAATTTTGATATAATGTTTGATTGTTTTCAATGGTTGTATTACAGCAAAGAGAATATATACACGTCGAAGGTTAAGTACGTTGTGAAGAAGGGGAAACCTTTTATCTGGGTACCAGAACATGACTTGCATAATGTGGTATGTTTCTCTTGCTGCTATGGCTCTCTGTTTTTGTTTTTTCTGTTGTAATGTTTCCTTAATATTCGAGTATCTTGTGGCCCCATAGTCTACAAGTGCATCTTCAATCCCCCCTCTAAATTTTTCGATGTATTTGGAGGGTCCTTGGAAGGTCATATCCTCGTACCCATATATGAAAATTTGTCAGATATGGATACTTAGTTAAAAGGAAGAAGAGTCGGAGGTAAATAGCCAATGGTGTTGTATGCTTTTAAACATGCCGGGTGTAAAACAGTTAAAATATTTAATGAAATTTTTTATCTATTTATTCTTCCTTTGGTTGATGCACTATTTGGAATAACTATTGTATTTATTTGTCACATGTTGAACAGTTCAAGCATGTATGTTCTCTTTTAGTTAATGTTAACCTTGTACCTGTTTGTATAAAGTTTAAATTCCTTTCTCAAAATGTTCGACAGTCTTGAAGTTGAAACACTTGTGAATGTAGAACATAAACTTTTAGTTTGCATTTGTTTTATAACTTTGAGAAACTGGCTGTTCACAATGTCAACTGAATTCTTATTTATTTCATTATTCTCCTCTTGTACGCAGAATACTATAATTGATGAACGTGGTTCGTTTTCTGTAGCCAGCCCGTACCCAGGGCCTCTTGGAAAATTACTCAAATCAATGAACAAGGTTGGTGTCTGTATGAACTTTTGCTCAATTTTTCTTTTCTTGTAAGCACTACTTTAGTTTCGAGAGGGCACTTCCTTTCTTTCGGTAGCATATAATTTGAAATTTTGTTGAGCATGCAATTTCGATAGCAATGGTGTAATTTGCTATATTTCCCTGGTGCAGTTTCCAGTTCGGGTCGCTCTAACCGGGGATGTTGTGCCTCTAAACGATAAAAAGGTAACTATATTTAGAAAACTGACTTGATAATAGGACTTCCATACAACTATGAGCATATGCCCATGATTAGGCTGCAGCAACTAACCACATTATGATAATCCAATTGTGTCTGCATGTATACTTTTAGAGGGTAAAATTGGATTAACCATTGTTTGCGGAAACCTTAATGTTAAGTATTCATTGTATGTGTCAACAATTTCTAGAGCAAGTGGTTAAAGCTCTTAGTTGATACTCTCCCTATCCCCTAGGTTGTGGGTTCAAAACCCATCAGGAGCAAATTCCCCCTTCCCCCTCCCCCTAGGCAGAAATTGTTCAAAAAAAAGTTTTCATTGTATGTCAAGACTCAAGAGAAACAGGGTATGCTGGTCAAATACTTCTGCCATTTCAAGTAACTAGTACGACCTTTATGCTTTCTAACTTTCCGGTTCCTGGGCAATAGTATCAAAGCAATCAATATAAGACTTTATGACGTATAAGCTTTCAGAGATAAATTAACTTAAACCAAATATTTGCAAAAAAAAAAATATGGAGATTATATATCATTTAGTCTAAATACTCTTGGGTATTCTTGTTTGTTGAATGATTGGTATACCACCAGTCACGTGGTATTTTAACAATATGAGGACCATCTTTTCCTGAGTATTAGATTTGTTAAGCTATTTCTTTTTATACTCTTTAAGGAAAAAATAAACGTTTATTTGGAAGTAATAATCTTGGTAATCTAGATTGAATATATATTTTGAAGAATCTTACAACCCCAACTTTATTTATAATTTTCATGTTATAGGCTCAATCCGTTGCAGAATTCCTTAAAGAAGTCATGCTCTCTGAGGAGAAAGCAACTAAAGAATTTAGTTATACAGTTTCTGGTGTATTAAGTTCTTCTAACCACTTTTCCACAACTCGAAGCGAGAACCTCAAGGAGCTGATTGACGGGAATGAAAAATATTTGATTTATAAGTTCAATCTGAGGTATAAACTTCCACTGAGATTGTTAATTTGTCGTACTGTAAATGTAGAAAATTGTCATCACATGAACCCCAGTGGCAATGGTGCTTGGTTTGGCTTCTTTGCCGAATCGGGAAAGGGTGATATTATACCATATCGTGAAAGAAATGAAGTTGTCTGTAGCATGGCATTTCCTTTAAAGAATGATGATTTTTATTCGAGACATATTACATTACATGTTATTTTTTCTGATTAAGTAATAGTTTGTTGAAGTGCTTTCTGAATGAGGATCCAATAGGGATCCCTATGTTATGCACTGAAGCTTCAATATTACGGTAGTTTCCTGTTCGAATTGATTTTGGTCGAGGAATTGTAATACTGTAATTTCTTCGCTTGATAGATTTAGAATATAAATGATTAGAAAGAAGTTTAGTTTGAGAGAAAGGGAAAACAAAAAGAGACACATGAAACTTAAACTTCATCTGAAATGAAATATCTGCTGTACAGTTCTTGCATGTTTGTTGATGGCAATGGAGGAACTCATGAAGTAGACTTTGAAGATATGGAAAAATGTAAAGCAAGTTTGCTAGGTAAGACGTCACTGCCGGAAAAAAAAAAAGTTGACTGCTTTATCTTATTGATAGTTCTGGCAAGGAATTATGAGTACGGAAGTTTTGACATTTATCTTCAATTTGTTTCTTTATAGCACCTTATACTGCTAAGCTCATTGATGGTATCAATCAAAGCGAGGCTCGACGCAGAGGACTGATTCTTTTTTGTTTCATATACTTGAACGTAAATGCAAGAGTAAGATTTACTATCCTTTTCAATTTCGAGTTATTACATTCTACTGCTGTTTGTGCGTCTAATTTCTGTTTCCTCAACCATTTGGTTTGAAAGATAATGATCGATTTGATGTTGTTATCCGCTGTATCATGTCCACATTAAGCATGGATTGACCGAATGTACGAGACTATATAGTTAAGGCTCCATCATAAGCTGCATATCATTGCATATAGCTTTAGGTTGCTGTGGTCTGATAAGTGATTAATCGTTGTTTTTAGGATGCATACATGCTCTCGCTTGATCGTAAGGGCTTTGACGTCCTAGGAAAGGTTCTTTGTAAAGGTACCGGGAATGAAGAAGACGAATACCAATGGAAGCAATTCAGGATCACATTCAAAGAAGAGGCTCGGGACGTCGAGTCATTTTGTCAGCAACTTGTGCAAATGGAAGAAGAGGCCATCCAAAAGGTTTCTAGCTACAGTGGTCTGGGATAAAAAGTAAAACAGACCCTACAAATCAAGTCAGTTTTGTTTTATCTTTTTTTTTTCTGTATGCATAAACTATAATGAACACCTCTAACAATGCTTCCAACCTGTTTCACCCTTCATGCTTCTTTTTTTCTATCCAAAAGGTTTCGAGTTGAGTGTTGGATACAGATATGTTAAATATAGATCATAGTGTTACACGACGATAAGAAGGTCTAATAAGGTCCCCCTCGAGAGTATTAGGAATGGCTTCAAGTATTGTTTTATGGATCACCATGGAAGTGTCAATAGAGTCGTGCAGTTTTACCAAACTCATCCGTCACTATGTTTGTTTCTCGTTTGCAGTTAACAAGTCAAATTTTCTTACAGAGAGAGTCAATAACACGAACAAAAATATAAAATCTTAACAAGTCGAGGGCATAATTATCATTCAAGCAGCATTTGCAGTATTAAGTTGCAATTCAATACGTTCATAAGGATTTTTAGTAGACATCTTTGTAAACATGTCTTGTCAAGCTTTATAATCATAATTTAATTTTCTTTATACAGACTGTATAAATAAATATTCATTTAATTATGATATAGGACGATGCCACAATTGATTTCTTGTGAAGAAAAATCTGGAGAAATGGGTTGGAGATTGAAATGGCTGAATTGAAATGTCAATTTCTTAGGTCAATTTCACAACAAACTCATAGATGGGCAGTGGCCACAATTTGATATTCTTAGATACAGTGGACCACGGTGCATGATGTGACACCCCTTCGCAATATCATGTTTGAGAACTCTATCCTTCTTTAAATTATATATATATATATATATTGTATCATGGTATCGTAATTTATATCTTAGGGACAGACGTATGGAATGTTGGCAGGAGTCGAGCTAGAAAATTTAATTTGGGTTGTCAGAATTTATAACTTTTATGAATGAATTTCTTTTAAGTAGATGAGAGCAAATAATGGATGTTAATTATGGGTGCTTATCGAGCAAGTCGATAGCGAGTTGAGTAGTGCTCGACGCGACTTGAAAATTGTTTGACTCGTGCTCGACTTGATTCGATACTCGATAAGCTCGATAAAAGTTTGCTAGACTCGTGCTCGTTAAAAAAATTCGTTACTCGTTAAGCTCAGTAAATATGAAAAGTTTTGGAAATTTGAACCCAAAAGATTTTATGTGTAAATTACTTAGTAAGCCATTGAACCTTTCTAGAGTTTTCAACTAGCATTCAAACTTCTTTAAACATAATCTTTTAATGTAACCACCAAAAAATCTAAAAAAATATAAAATAAATTAATGAGTTGCTTGAGAACTTATCAAGTCAAGTTGGACTTTGCTAGATTCAACTCGTTAAGATCTCAAGTCGAGCTCGAGCGGCTCAATTTCTTTTTAAAGGGGTTAGTATTCTAACCATGAGATGTGATGTGGTAGTTGCTTAGCTCATCTCTTAACCATGAGGTCAGGGTTTGATTTGTAAACTCATTAAAATCTTGTTTTTTGACCTAAAGTTTTGTGTTCGTCTCTTAATTATTTGTTTATTGTTATTGTATGTTATTTCTACTTATTAATTCTTCTACATGTGATGTAATATGTTAAAACAAAGTGAAATCTTAAATTGCTTGAAAATTTTCATTCAAATTTATAACTTATAAATAATTCATCCGATTGTTAGATACACTGACTTATCTTAATGGGAAAATTACATTTCCAGTCCCTTGAAAAATCCAAAAATTCAATTAAGTCCTTATTAGATCTTTAATTAAGTAGATAAATCTCTGGTTTTTTACCCTTCCCAAGAATTAATGATTCAATTCAACATTTTTTTATTAAATAGAGGGATATTACATTCTCATACTAGAGTTCGAACCTATAAAACATGGGGCATGTAACACCCCAAAAATTTCCCAATTTTAAAACCCTAGATTTTGGGAAATTAGGTTAAAAACCCTAAATTAATTTTGGGAATTTGAATTTGGGCACCTAATTTTTGCTAAAGGGTTAAATTGAGTTAATTCAAAATTGGATGGCTTAATTCAGAATTTAGGGGACATTTTGAAAATCGGGTAAAGTTTGGGTGCTTTCTACAAACCCTTAAATAGTTGGATGGCCTATTGTGCAATTTACCCTTTGAGTAGAGTATTTAAAAACCTTTATCAGCCCTAAAACATTTTTTTCAGATTCCATTCGAGATTCGCAGCCGTACATTCCCCTCTTCACCTCTCGATAAGTATAACTATCTTCCTTTTTCATGCTTTTTTTTTTAATTTCAATCAAACCCAGGTGAGTCTCTGACATCGCACAACTATAACCGTTATTTTCTCCTTGTCTCGTGGGCAAATTCCATCACCTAGTTTTATTAATTGTAAACCATTTAATATTTAGTAATTTTTGAGGGATTTGGATATGAGATCTGATGTAGTTTATATATGAGTTTTAGACGACATCGACTTTGAGGAAGACAAATTACCATCTCCTTCGCCTGTTAGATCTAACTGTGCACCTACCACGAGGCCTACACGTGAGTATTCTTTTAGATTAGTATTAGTGTTTAGTTTGGTGGCATAATGATAGATTTTTTATGTAGAGTTTGATATCGTAGGTTTCTATTCAGCTAGGCCTAGTGCTAGACCTGAACATGAGAGGCATTCTTCTCGACGTTAGAGCTATTGCTGCTTAAGGTGTGTTTTCTTACTGTGCTAAATACTTTTTACACCTTCTGTGATTATTTATATGCATTATGGCTTGCTTGGTTGACATCACATGCATACGATTTCAAAATGTATTTCTGATTATGACTTATGGAACATTTGATTTATGAAACATCGAATTTACGGAACCATGGTTTATAGATTTATGAACTATGATTTATGAAGGATGTTTTATGGAATATGGAATTTATGAAACTGTATTTATGAAATTTGAGTTTCAAACATTACACATGTATGAGCATGGGTTGGGATTTGTACGGGGAAGTTCAGTGGTTTCACTCTTCGGGTTGAATTCCACTTCGGATGCCGGACATAGCGAGGAGGTTATGGGAGCCTTTCTCATCTTTGGCGGACGTAATTGGGTGCATTGCATTAAGCTTGTGATATTGTACCATTTGTTTTATGTTTAAAATAATTTTAAAAAAATATAATTGTGTTTTATGACTATGGTTTTCTTGCACTTTAGAGACACACTAAGTTCTTTAGCTTACTCTCCCATAGTTTCCTCTTACAGATATCTTTAGACATTAGGCAACTTGGTACTTGGAGGATCTCACATTTTATCCGGTTATTTTATTTTTCAGTATGAGCTACTTTTTTTAAGTTTCAAATTATTAGTTATTATTATTTGGGACACCAATGTAATTTCAAACGTTGGGACTAATTATATTTTGGGATTATTTTTAGCTTTCATTTATTATAGTTTTATTCATATATTTTTATTAAACATTTGGATATTAATTATAAAATTTGTGTTTTATTTATCATAAGTGATTTATTAAATTATTGTTATATATTTAAATTAAAGTATAATTCCCAACAATTGGTTTTCTTGAAGGTTAAGTTTTTAATCATAATCCTAAATTCGGTCTTTCCTTCTATGCCGAGTTTAAGGGGTTATATTTAGTGGTATCAGAGCTGAGTTTAACCCTCGAACTGTGAGGCTCGCATAAAATTTTGAACCAAAAATGATTTTTGCATGTATATTAAATATTTTTGGGCAAATGGGAGTTTCTGATAAAATTGTTATTTTAAAGAAATGATATATTTTGAATTAAAACTCCAAGTACCGACTCTAATTTTAGGATTATTTTCTTTTGTAGCTAAATTACTATGCCACCTTATAGAAGCTCTAGATTAGCGACCGGTCGTGGCTGAGGCCGTGGTCGAGGTCAGGGTCTTACCGCTGTTGCAGAGAGTAATCTATAGCCCTCTGTAGATCAGACGCAGAATGAGAATAAGATTCACGATGCTGATGGGGATGAGCAACCTGAGGATCATACTAGAGGTGGGGATTCATCTGCTTACCAGACTCTGAGTTGTGATCCATATGACTCTGGAGACAATGAGACTGTTGGTATAGATACTGCTACAGTACACCGAGAGTTTCTTCGTTACCTCTGCCAGTCAGATGGTGTAAGGAAACCTATATCTACTAAGTTTTTGGCTGTCGGGATAACTACGTTTGAGGGGAAGATAGGTAAGAATCTGGCTTATGCAGATTATTGGCTGAAGAAACTTCAACATTTGTTTGTCGAGATGGAATATCTTGCCAATTGAAAGCTTGGGGTCACTATATCACTACTGTAGAGTAAAGCCCAAAATTGATGAGAGGTAGAGGAAAGTGTTGTTTCAGCCAGTCATATCTACCGATAGTATTTTCAATAGTCACTCTGAGACCGATATGTTAGACCAGAGTACTTAGCATAGTGCGAGGATTATTTCATGAACCTGGAGCAGAATGATAGACAGTAAATGATTATGAGATAGAGTTTATGAGGCTGATCCAGTATGTTTCAGGATTGGTTACCACTGAGAAAAAATATGACTGGTTTCTGAAAGGGCTACGGTTTACGATTAAGACTGGTGTTGCTTTGCATCAGGATACAGTGTATAAAAAGATTACTCAACGGGCTTGGACTACTGAGTGGATTGAAGAACTCAAGAAACAATAAGATTCTCAGGGTACCGATCGAGCTAAGAAGTAATCGGCTGCATCAGTTCAACATAGACAAGGGAATCAGTCTAGGAAGAGGGTTACAGAAGAGTTCGACCATCAGGGTTATTCTAGAGCTAGACCAGTGGCTTCTACTATTCTGACCGCAAGTGTTAGTGGTTCGACAGGTTCCCGCTCTTTTCCAATATGTTCTTACTATAACAAACAACATAGTGGTGAGTGTCGAAAGAAGTTGGGAGCATGTTTCTTATATTGTTCTTTAGATCATTTTCGGAGTGATTGTCACATCGTCCATAGTGCTAACCAAGCTCCGACACAATCTCAAAGATCAGTCCAAGCACCATCTAGAGGCAATGGCCAAAATAGGCATGATGTTTCGGGTAATGCTAGTGGAGGTAGACCAACACAAAGTAATAGATCGGATGTTAGACGACGTGGGTTGATTTATGCAACTAGAGCTCACGAGGGTTATGATGATGAGTTAGAGGACATAGCAGGTACATTTCTGATGTTACTTTTATGTTGAAGGATGGGGAATTTAGAACGAAGAATTTTAAGTTGTGTTAGTTAATTTTTAGGGATCTATTGCTAAGTCTGAAATTTCAAGGACGAAATTTATTTCAAGGGTGGGAGAGTTGTAACACCCCGAAAATTTCCCAATTTTAAAACCCTAAAATTTAGGAAATTAGGTTAAAACCCCTAAATTAATTTTGGGAATTTGAATTTAAGAACCTAATTTTTTCTAAAGGGTTAAATTAAGTTAATTCAAAATTGTATGGCTTAATTCAAAATTTAGGGGCCATTTTGTAAATCAGGTAAAGTTTGGGTGCTATTCTACAGACCCTTAAATAGTTGGATGGCCTATTGTGCGATTTACCCTTTGAGTAGGGTATTTAAACCCCTTTATCAGCCCTAAAACACTTTTTTCATATTCCATTCGAGATTAGCAGCCTCGCATTCCCCTCTCCAACTCTCGACAAGTATAACATTCTTTCTTTTTTTATGCTTTTTATTTCGATCAAACCCTGGTGAGTCTATGGCACCGCACAACTATAATTGTTATTTTATCATTCGTCTCGTGGGTAAACCCCATCACCTAGTTTTACTAATTTTAAATTATTTAGTATTTAATAATTTTTGAGGGATTTGGATATGTGATCTGATGTAGTTTATATATGTGTTTTAAACGATATCGACTTTGATGAAGATAAATTACCATCTCCTTTACCTGTTCGATCTAATCGTGTACGTACCACGAGGACTACACGTGAGTATTCTTTTAGATTAGTATTAGTGTTTAGTTTGGTGGCATAGTGATAGATTTTTTATGTAGAGTTTGATATCGTAGGTTCCGATTCAGCTAGGCCCAGTGCTAGACCTAAACATGAGAAGCGTTCTTCTCGACGTTAGAGCTATTGCTGTTTGAGGTGTGTTTTCTTACTGTGCTACACATGTTTTATTCCTTATGTGATTATTTATATGTGTTATGGCTTGTATGGTTGACATCACATGCGATTTCCGAATGTATTGTGACTTATGGAACATTTGATTTATGAAACATCGGATTTACGGAACCATGATTTATGAATTTATGGACTATGATTTATGAAGTATGTTTTATGGAATATCGGATTAATGGAACTGTGTTTATGATATTTAAGTTTTAAACATCATACATGTATGAGCATGGGTTGGGATTTGTACGAGGAAGCTTAGTGGTTTCACCCTTCGGACTGAATTTCACTTCGGATGGCAGACGTAGCCAGGAGGTTATGGAACCTTCCTCATCTTTGGCAGACGTAGCTGGGTGCATTGCATTACGCTTGCGATATTGTACCATTTGTTTTATGTTTAAAATTTTTTTAAGAAAATATTATTGTGTTTTACGACTATAGTTTTCTTGTACTTTAGAGACACACTAGGCTCTTTAGCTTACTCCCCATAGTTTCCTCTTACAGATATCTTTTGACATTAGGCGACTTGGTACTTGGAGGATCTCACATTTTATCCAGTTATTTTATTTTTCAGTGCAAACTACCTTTTTTAAGTTTCAAATGATTAGTTATTATTATTTGGGACACCAATGTAATTTCAAACGTTGGGACTAATTATATTTTGGGATTGTTTTTAGCTTTCATTTATTATAGTTTCTATTCAGATATTTTTATTAAACATTCAAATATTGATTATAATATTTGTGTTTTATTTATCATAAGTGATTTATTAAATTATTGTTATATATTTAAATTAAAGTATAATTTCCAACAATTGGTTTTCTTGAAGGTTAAGGTTTCAGTCGTAACTTCCTAAATTCGGTCTTTTCTTCTAGGCCGGGTTTAAGGGGTTACAAGACAACATGAACATCCTTAGCTACTGGACCAATTAGAGGATCCCGATTCAAGTCAATATCTTAATTTAGAAATTTGTGTCTCTGCCACCCTAAAATCATTTCATTTCATCTCAATCCATCAAGACAATTTATGACTTCACCTTGGATCATTATCTAATTAATTTTGAGAGTAATTTTTTTATATACATGTCATATAAAAAATTATACAAGTATGCATATTTACTTTTTAAAAATAAAATCTAAATCTTAACTTTAATATTGAAATAATATCTAAAAAAATTCTAGCCACTTTTTAAGTTTTCTCTCAACCATAACCGATTTTCCCCCTTTTTCTTTGTTTAATCGGTGGTGACACCTGTCTTTGTATTGGTTGTCGACCGCTGGTGATTCATATTTCATTTGTTTTCATTTATTTATCTTATTTTTTCTTCTCACATTTTGTTGCGCTTTCGCTGCCTTTGTGGCACGTTTTCTCTGCTTTTATGGAACATCTCTGCCTTATGGCATGCTTCTATGGTTACTTTTGCAATTTTTTGGTGTTCGTACAGTGACTCTCACATCGCTTTCTCGGATTCGTGTTTTTTGGTGGCCACGTAGAGTTTGATCCCCTTTTGAGTTGTTTGACGATGTAATCTATAGCAAATCGTCGTTTTTGAGAATAGGCGTGAAAGGTTGTTACCGATTTTGGGGATTTCTTCTAGTTCTTGTTTTGGCAACTCCTCATGGACCCTTCCTACAATGGGTCGTAGAGATTTTCTTTGATGCAACGAGGAAGTGTCTGATCTAACTGGTGTAACGCTTATTTTTCTTTTTAGATTTATGATTTTCTTTTTTGTTGTTCTTTTGGATATTCTAAAATCTATATTTTATTTATATTCTGGTTTTATTTTATTTATCAATAAAGCTACCTGGTTAATGTGTCAAAAAAAATAAAATCTAAATCTCTAATCCTAAATTCTAAATTATAAACTTTTAACCACTAACCTTAAACTAAATTCCTAAACACTAAAACAATAAGAATCTTATAAACTAAACCCTAAATTCTAAACTAAATAACTAACCCCTAAAACAGAAAGAGTTAATTACACAATATATGTATCGAATAGTTTTCCTTAATTTTGGATAGTGTAAAAATATTAGATGAAAAAATAGGTATATTAATTGGTCTGGTGGTCGTGGATGCACATCCGCTTCACCCCTTGTGTATGTTCGAATCTTTTGAGAATATGATTATTGTAACCCTACTTCATAAAAAAATAGAGTGGATGTTGAATTCAAATGTAGGAATACACATAGAGAAGTTATTAAATAATATAGGGATAACTACATATTTAGTACCCTTACTATTTTCATACCTCACCTATTTTTTTAGCAAAATGGTAACTAATGTTACGTTTTGTTTCTATTTTTGTACCCCGCCGTTAAAAAATTAATGGCAGACTGACTAGGAGAAAAAAAATCACATGTGGCAAGCTGCCATGTCACTTTCTCTCTCCTAGTCAGCATGTCACGTCGACTAAAATCATAAAAAAACACATTTGACATGCTGACTAGGAGAGAGAAAATGAGTGATAGACTGCCACATGTGATATTCTCTCTCCTAGTCAACATGCTATTAATTTTTTAACGAAGAGTATTAAACTAGAAATAAAACGCAACGTTAGGTACCATTTTAATAAAAAAATAGGTAAAAATATTAAAATAATAACGCAAAAATAAGTGAGTACTAAATATGTAGTTATCCTTGTAATATAATATAAGTCGGTTGAAAGCCATAATCAAATCTTATCGTCAACTTCCATTAATTTGCAAAGGTCACCTCTGCCATTCTGTATAAATTATAATTATATTTGTCAAACTAAAATGTGCTAAGTTTTCATTATCAGTCATTTCAATTTTGCATGCAAATTACGCGCATTCTTACCACAAACTCTTCCTATTTCCCCCTCAAATTTTCGATGAAAGTGACTACACCAATTTATGTTTACATAAATTATTTTTTTATTATGAGTAAAATATTACTAATTCAATTTTAGAATTATTAAAATATAAAATATAATTTAAAACATAGGGTTATAAGGATATTTTCTTCGTAAACATTTTATAAATTAATATATATATGAAAATATTTGATAAACAAACTGTGTAAACTTTAATTTATACAAGCTTGCTCGATTTAAGATTTAGGATGTTAGTTTAGTTCATAAGGTTTAGGGATTTAGGTTGTCGGGTTTAGAATTTAAGAATTAAGGTTATAGTTTAGGATTATAAATTTAAGAATTTAGGTTTTAAATTTTAAAGAATGATTCAGAAATATTTTTTTACACATATCAAAATATAACCCATATATAGAATGTTTTCTTAATCTATTATTTTTCTTTAAATATAAATTCTATTATTCCTAAGTCTTTTTATTTTTTTTTCTTGTCACTATTTTTCTATACCCGGTAAAATTTAGACAAAATAATATATAATTATATCAAAAGAACATTTTTGGATGTTATCTTGAGTTTGTATAATACTAAATGGCCTCAAAACTCATTAAAACGACATTTCTTTAGGTGAATATGCCCGTGTGTATGTCTGTCTAGCTATCTATATTAAGTGAGCTGGAATTGATATCAACAGGTATATCATGTCTACGTTCAAATTTTGAAATAATCCCTTTATTTTCATGTCTTTCGACTACTTTATGGCCTACTTTGATATTCTATTTCATTAAAACATATACGCGAATTATTTTCGGTTTAAAACTAGAACCTTCTTTTCTCTGGATCCATCTTACGTCGATGACTCGACCTCATCCCATCTATAGGTAATTTTAGACAAATTTCTTTTGGAGTAGATACTTTAATCCCAAGTACGACACATAATAATCTATCTTCTGAAACAAACAGTGGTTCTTTCTCGACCTGAGTGGTTAATTTACCTACTAAAATATCACACCGTCTCCACCCTAGATCCCAAAATCACAATTCTATTTTTTTAATCTAAATTGCAAAGGAAATAGGCTTCTAAGTGCGGTATGTGTTTTTAAGTTCCTACACATTGACGATGGAAAACTTGTTTTCCACAAGCCTTTAGTTTTTAGGATTTAGATGTTAGAATTTTTTGTCTGTGGTTAGGTTTTAAGATTTAGGAATAGATTTTATGGTGTAAAGTTTAGAGTTTAAAATCTAGAGATTACAATTTAGGGATTAGAGATTAGGATTTAAGACTCCTAAAAGAGACATGTGACAGACAGCTTTAAAAGTCCGCTTATAGAGAAAAAAAACATTTCACTAACGGTGCATCAAACAATTACCCTATGTATTTAAACAATTCATTGTTTTATTCTATCCAAATTAGACCCGAACCTTAAATGTATATAATTTTTTTGACTAAAAATAAAAAAGAAATCCTGCAAAAGGAAAGAAAGAAAAAGATTGAATACATTGATAAAAAGGGTGCTTAATTTTGTGCCACTCACTTGAGGGCCAAATACATGCATGATTGGCCATTGCAGGAACTGTTCATAATTTCAAGTGAAAAAAAAAAAGAGCATTTGTAGGGACCCCTTTATTCCATGCAACCAACCAATTTTTTTTTCTTTGGCACTTAAAAGAAAAAGAAAAAGAAAAATAATGGAAATTCCAAACATTTAAACGCATAAAATCATACAAAAATTACTCATTTACTAATTATGATCCCATACAATCACATATAACAACTAAACATCAAACTTTTTTCTTGATTTGTTGTAAGACAATGATCATATTAATTATTGGCGGTTTTATTACAACTTAAGCAAGATTATAAGCATCAATCAAGATGAGAAAATCAGTCTGAAGGTCTAAAGCATGGATAGATGAGCAAAATAATCAAGTAACTACCAATCGTAGATGTGACAAAAATTCCACCCTTGAAAAAGAAAAAAAACTTACAAAAGTAAGACTATTAGAAAAAGCAGATAAAACATTGTTTTTATTATCCAATAAATAAATCAACAATATCTAAAGCATGTGGTTAAAAGTTTTCCGTTGACATCACTCATTCTCCCCTAGGTTGTGGGTCGAAGGGAAACATTGTTTCTCATATTTGCTCCAACAACTTGCTTATGTTATGTTCAATATCCGAGTAAAAATCTTATGGTCTCTTTCTCTTAATTGCGAGTAAATTATTGCTTTCGATGCAGATGTGTGCAAGTAAAATTATTTGACTCGATATATTGAATATCACATCTTAAAATTAATCGTAAGACTTAATTCGTAAAATCGTTATTAGGATCGATCGGGTGGTCCAGATTTCATCATCAAGCCAATAAAGGGGGATGGGTGATCAAAGCTGTTCATTGCATTTGCATGATCAATGTATGTTATACTCTATGAAAGTTTCAACGAAAACTTGGGCCTCAATTTTCATGTGTGGGGACCCTCGGAGAGGACCAGCTTTATTAAAAATAAAAATGTAGGCCCCAAAGACAAGAACCTTACAAGAAGTTGTTGTGGGACCCACTTAAATCTTACGTGACACGTGACAAAACTGAGAAAAATATGACGAAGACTTATCCCCGCATTCCACTCACGGCTTCATTGTTCGAATTACATTTTCGTAGAATAAGTATAATTTAAAATGGTGTTTGGTTACAACGTATAATGATAAAAAATATCTTTAACGTTTAATTGAATAATCGTTTTGTTTTCGAACTAAACTAACCTTCAACATTTTATTTTATGTCAAAATGACCCTTATGCGGATAAAAATTATTAGTCAATTAACGATAAACAACTTGAAATGACTTGATCGAACGACATATTAGTAGAAAAATAATTTTATATTTTATATAATTTTATAAAATTATTTTTTGACCGATGTGACATTCTTTCAAATCAATACTTTTGTCTATATGACACTTCCATGTCAACATGTACTATTACGTAGGCATGTCACGCCATTTATCGTTAGTTAACAGTTTTCATCTACATAAGTATCATTTTGATACAAAATGAAATATTGTGGATTAAATTGGTTCAAAAAATAATAGGGATCAAAATGTCTATTCAGTCAAACGTTATGAGCATTTTTTTGCTTTATGCCTAGTAATAAATATGTATTTTTGTATAACTACTAGTATCCAACTCATTGAGTGATTAATCTGGATCGAATATTGCAAAGGTCTGTTATGGAGAGATCCTCTAAATCGAATCTCCATACACAATGTCATAATTCGAATCTATGACTTTGCTTAAAAAATCTAGCATATCACTCTACTAGACCAACAACAAGCGGTAGTAAATACATATTGATAATATAAAACGGTTAAACTATGGTTTTAATGTTATTTCATTTAACATGCTTATACAAATATTTTATTTATTTTATTTTATTTAGGATTTGGCCGGTTAGTCAAGTTGTTCATTTTTGTTTCTTCAATTCCTTTGGGTCATAAGTTCTACATCCACTAGAAACATATCCTTCCTTCGTCTAGAGTCCATTTTCCCCTCCCCTCTAATTAGGATTGATAAGATTTGTAAAAAAAATATAATTAATTATTTTAATTTAAAATATTGTCACAAACATTTGTTTATTTTGTTAAAAATACTTATTCTAACTCAAATTCACCTATATTTTCTTCTCTAAATATTTGATAAAATTCTGTTAGCTATTTTGGACCAATGCTTAAAGAAGATTCCTTGGAAAGAGTGGGAAAATTCAGGTATGATTCTTTGGGTGGTAAATAAAGAATATATTGGTTTTAAATTTATCCAAATATAGCTAGTGGTGCGTGTTTATCCTAAGGGGTGGGCTGAAGTATTCATGTTGTATGTCATATTGACTGTTCTTCTTGAATGTGTTTTTCTCGACACTAAAATGTTGCACTCTTTTTCTTTTATTTAATATATATAGAAGATTTTTAACGAGACAATTTTTATTATTTTTTTATATTTAAGAATACTTGATCTCTTTTAAAAATAAATTGCATGACTGTATAAGAGTTAGAGTCCACTTAAACAGTATAAAATTATTTAATTTTATATTGATTTAAGATCATTGAGTTAACTGGGTTTAATGGTAGCGATTAAATTTTTTTAAATTGAGGATAATCCATTTTTTCATAAAAAATTTCTTCATTTCCTAATATTAATCTTAACCATCTATTTTCTCCCCTCTAACGATCTAAAAAATATGTAAAGCTAAATAGTTTTACATTGTGTCAACAGATCCTACTTTTATATATACATGAGTTAGTATTTGATAAATTGATGGTTGAATATTTTAATTTCATAAGTAGTGTTTTAATACCGCCACATGCCGAAAACCCTAAACTCTTAACTCTTAATGCCACAAGTTATGTATTCAATTCTACTGGTGGAGTTTTTTAATTCTACTAACAATATAGGAAAAAATTTATATATAATAATAATAATAATTAAAATGTTTTCTTATTTTTAGATATTATCTTTATTTAAGATATCATCGATTTTCGATTCAATCATCTATTCTGTTCTATTTTTTTTCTTAATCATATTAGAATTACTAAAAGACAATTATTTATTTATTTTTCTTAACTGAAAAAGGAAAGCCATGGGGGAAATCATCAAACATTTGGTGATGTGGATTAGAGAAATTATTATATGGTCTCGGCTTACCACGTCATACATGGTCCCACCCAATGAGATTCATTTATTTAATGATATGTAGGAAAGATGTGAAGATTTACCTTGAAAAAAAATGAGATGAAAAATTATTATTGAATGAACTAAAGATGACGTTGTGAGTCGGGCACATCTAATAATTTTTTGTGGATTGAGATACTAGCTTAGGCTACTTTAATTCCCTATAATTCTTTAAATTTTCAAAAAAAAGAAAAACAGCTAGCATCCTACTAATCTTTGAAAATGATTTTAATTTCACATGAAAGAAATTTAAGTATTTATATCTACGAGATATTTATTTAATGCAATGGATAATAACTTTTCAAACCCAAAAATTAAATGATTGGAAAATTTTAATTAAATCAATTTAAAGGTAATTAAGAAAGTCTTAATCAAATTAATTCTCCCATGAAGTTTTTCTTCTTTATATTTTTAATTTATAAAATATTAGATTACGAGAATAATTATTTGATATTCTGATTATGTAATAAAAAAATTACAAGAAGGCTTAAGATGGTATAATGTGTCAACCTTTCAACCTCATTTGTTTTGTTCCCAACGTCAGAATTTACACTGATGACCTTGCTTAAATGATCTACTCGTGACATAATGTAATGGAGATTAGTGGGGCCATGGCCCCACAAAAAATTGATAATTAGATTTTGATCCTCAAAATTTTTAGAAGTTCTTTTTAAGATTAGAAGATTTTGAACACTTTTAATTAAAACCCCTTCCATGATTTTTAGAACTTACCATTAAGCCTCTCAAAATTATTAAAAGTTTTAGTTAGACCTCAAATTATTTGTAAATATAAATTAAACTCATTATAATTTTTGAAAATTTTAGTTTAAGCATCTAAATTTTTGAAAATTTTAACTCCCCCTCAAACCTTTTTGTCAAGCTCCGTCACTAGACCTAACGTCTCATCCTGCTAGACCAACAAGTAGTTGGTATTGATAATTTATCCTTTTTAATAAAATGGTTCAACAAACTAGTCATTGTTTCTTTGGTTCATTTTCACATTATTCTCCCAATTTCTTTTTTTTTTACTTTAATCTAAAAGGAATTTTGTATTGACTTAAGAAGAAATCAAAGTCAAGCAGAAATAGAAACAGTATAAAAATATATAATTAATGGTTGATTAAGAAAAAAAGTGACAAAATTATGTTTGAATGTATCACTATAAGAATTGCTTTTCATCCTAAATTACATTCATTTCTTTTCACACTTTTCCTTTCTCATACATTTATAGAATAAATAAAGTTTACACTGTTTGAATTTGTAATTTCAGGAATTCAAACTTTGATTTTATTGATTTTTTTTAAAAGATTATAGGTCAATTTGATTAAACTCCAAAGGTCTAATTATTTTTATTGGCGTAATGCTAAAAATGCACCTAACGTTTGAGTGAATAGTCACTTTAGTCTATATTCTTTTTTCTGGAACATTTTGACTCTCGACGTTTCATTTTGGGTCAAAATGACCCCTCAATGGATGAAAATTATTAGTTAATTAATGGTGAACACCTTTATATGATGTGAAAATACTACACGACATCATACGCTAACATAACACTGATTGAATTGTAACTTTTTATCTCGATTTTCAATTTTTAATGATTTATGATGGTTTACATGTTTTATTTTTATTTCACTAGTTCAATCAAACATATCATCAATTCTTAGTTTAATTGATTCAATTGACTGATTTAATTCGTGAAACGATCATACTATTCAATTTAACTGATTAACCGATTGAATCGGATATCTTTATCCTCTCATTTTTTGAACATAGAGTAAAAGTTGAATGTAAAACTTCACCTACAAGGCTACAATAATATACATGAAGAGACAACAAAAGAGGAGAGAAAAAAATAAAGTAAAAATATTTTACATGCAAAAATAAATAAAATAAAATAAAATCCTTAAGGGGACAAACCCAAGAAACAAAGGTACATTCGACTGTGACACATCCACCCATAAGACTCCCCCACCAATACCAACTTTATTTCCCTTTTTCCCATTATTATGTTCTTAATAAATTATTTTTATTATTTCAAAGTCTCATCTAGGGTTTCCTCTTTATCAAGACATGCATGGCCACTAATATCTTTTTCGGGCACTGTAATGATAAAAACAATCAACCTCATTAAGAATTTTGTTCGGTTTAATATTTGATATATCGACACTATATTATTATTCGATTGAGTCGAGTCGAGTTAAGTTAAAAAAAATAAAATCGATCGAGTTTAGGAGTCCTATTTTATAATTCAAATTTTATTTAAAAAAATTTCGAGTCGAGTTGTTTGAATTTATGTTCAGATTTAATTGTAAATATTTATAATGTTATGGTATTAATTGATTCTATTTTAAACGGCTTTCTATAACCATATACGATATATATATATGTATATATATTTCTTCATATTTTCATATGTGATATACATATATCGTACTGAATACCGGTTCACTAATTATTAAAAAAATTTAAATTATTCGAAATTACATTTTATAACTAAAACATTTTTTTTGAGTCAATTTCGTTCGCACCGAGTCGAATTTTACTCCCTCTATGCATCATCAATAAATTAAAGATCATATGTCATCATCTAATTAACATTGTAATGCATAAATTTATTTACATTATCGGTATATCGATCAAATATTAATACTCGATCTTTTCAGACCCTAAAAAAAATTAATAAAACAAAAGAGGGAATGGGATGAGAGAGAATCAAAGGGAAAAAAAATATAAATAAACAAACGCTCCCTTATGCCTTCCTTTAATTTTTACTATCTTTCTTTCTTGATCTCTGCAACTCTAGCTTGTTTTTTTGTGATTCTCCACCAGATCACCATCATCCCATTACAAAAAGATTGAAAGCTTAAGCTCAATAAACGCCATGGTTTTCTCTTCTGTTCCAGTCTATCTAGATCCCCCCGATTGGCAGCAGGTGAATTTTCTTTTCCTTTTTTCAAACCCAGATTTTCTTTTCTTTTCTTTTCTTGGCTGGCTTCTTCTCCAAGAAAGATATAAGTAATATTCTTACCCTTTTTCTGATTTTCACTTGAATATACCATTTGTTTGATATTCTTTATGTGTTAATAAGAATTTTTAGTGATTTTTTTGCAGCCACAATCTCATCAGCAAGCTGGAGTTATTTCTAGTGAAAGTCGTCATAATTCTCAGCTTCCGCCGCCGCCCTCAGCGGCGGGTGTTGGTGGTGCAGGCGGTATTAAGCCTGGTTCGATGCCGGAACGAGCCAGGCTAGCTAAAATACCACAGCCTGAGTCGGCTCTTACGTGCCCTCGTTGTGACTCGACGAACACGAAGTTTTGTTACTTCAACAATTACAGCCTTGCTCAGCCTCGCCACTTTTGTAAGGCCTGTAGACGATACTGGACTCGTGGCGGCGCGTTAAGGAACGTACCGGTCGGAGGCTGTTGTCGGAGGAACAAGAGGAGCAAAGGAAGAAATAGATCGAAGTCTCCATCGGTCGTTTTCGAACGTCAAACTGGTTCGACCTCGTCTTCCGGTACACATGCTTCGAATACCTGCAATGATATTTTAGGCCACATGAACCTAGCAGCGCCACAATTGCCACTACTGCCGCCTTTACATCATCTCGGCAACTACAATTCCGGCGATATCGGGCTGAATTTCGGAGGAATTCAACCTCAGATGGCGGTGACAGGCGATGGTACTACTACTAACATGGATTTTCAAGGCTCAAGTGGTGGTGGGTCAATGTTAGCAAATGGACTGGTGGAACAGTGGAGATCACTGCAACATGTTCAACAATTTCCATTTTTGACTAGCTTGGAGCAGCAACAACATGGATTATATCCGTTCGAAAGTGACGGCGTCGATCCGACACCGAGTTACGGCGGCCACCATCAGCTTCGTTCTAAGCCATTGGAGAGTGTTATTACTCAGCTTGCTGCTGTTAAAATGGAAGACTCTCATGGATTAAATCTATCAAGAAATTTCTTAGGAATTTCAGGCAATGATCATCAATATTGGGGTGGCAGTGCTGGCAACTCATGGACTGATCTTTCTGGTTATTTCTCCTCTCTTATGCATACATGCATATATGATACATATATATACATACATCAGTCGCAGATCCGGAAATATTTTTTAGGATGAACACATATAACTAACATAAAGAAATTCATATTTCAGGTTCATACAACCAGTAAAATAGATAACAAATAGAAGGATTTTCAGATTCCAACTCACCCTTCACTAAACATGGATCCGCACTGCATATATATATATAATATTCCTTCAAAACCCCAATTTAATACTTGTTTTTGGTCTTTGGTTAAATTATTTACAGGTTTCATCAAAGAGAAATCAAGTCATAGATAAGGAGTTTCCATGGAGAAACAACTCTAACTTTTGCAAATTTCAAGTTTCCAATGGAGTAGTAAAACATGAGTTTAATTTCAAAGTTTTAATGTTAGATTTCTTCTCTTGAAAAAAAAAACTATTAATTTGCTGTTGTTCATGTTAATCTTGTGTTTCTATAAATTATTGTAATGCACTAAGGAACTAAGTAGGTTTTGATTAATTATATGTAATATATTCATGGGGATAAAAAAGAGAGAGTTTGGTATCTGACATGGAGAGTGTATCCATATTTTTTTTCTTAATCTATTTCGGTTCCATTTTTTTATTGTTAATTAAAAATATGCAAAATTAAAAAGTTGTATGTTTTGTAACATATGGTATCTTATTTTTTGCTCAGCAATACAATTTTATTGATTAAGATTACATACATATAAACCTTAGACCTATGTTGTGTGTCTCGTTAAAAATCGCGCTAATCCTAATATGAGAAAAAAAGTACAATACAACCAGACACGAGAGCTAAACCGAGGAAAAACCAACAAGTCACAATATCTTATCTTGTATATATAGGATAAATATATAGAGATAAGATTCAATTATACAATGTAAAACATTTTAGTTTTACACTGATTTTAGACCATTGGATGAGTGTAGATTGATGACTGGGATTAAAAGTTGAAAATATGATATTTTTAAGGGAAAAAAGAAAAATGAATAATCTCAATCATAAATTTATACGTATCCGATGGTACAAAATCAATATAAATTTTTTAGTTTTTACAAGTTGTGTAAGAGGATCCTAACTCATATACATATATATATAAGCAATGATTCACTTCTGCAATGTAAAAACTAAGAAAATTTTCATTGATTTTAGACCATTGGATGATTGTGTACATTTATGATTGAGATTATTAACTCTATTATTTCGGTTAAAAATCCTATCATTTTTAACTTTTAATCTCATCCATCAATCTACACTCATCTAACGGTCTAAAATTAATATAAAATTAAAATATTTTATATTATATAACTGGATTTTTTTTATAAATAGCCACTAAATTTTTATTAAATTCATAGAAAAATCACAATTACAACGCATCCTAGAAGAAGAATATTTGGATTAAACAACCAAAAACAAATCCTTACAACCCAAAAACAAAAAAAAAAATGAAAACTTCTATGGAGATAATCATACCAACAAAATTTAGCAGCTTCCTGAATTTTCTTCTCTGTCCAAATGAGACGCGTAAAGAAGGAAGGAGTGGTGCGCGATCCAAACTGTCATGCAAAAAGCACTGCTACCCAGGGCTGATTTTATCGGCAAACAACCATCAACCGAGTGGATATATAACTTTCCAAGTGACCACCGACAAAAACATAAATTAGAAACTAGCGTTGATTGAATCTCTGTGGGAACAACAATCGATCGCTAGGGTATGCTGAAACATGCCACAAAGACAGATGAACCAAACCACAAAACAAAAACAAAGACATGTCACAAGGACAGAAGAAAAAGCGTGTCACAATGACAAAGAAAAAGCGTGCTACAGAGGCAGAGATTCTTAATAAAATAAAAATAAGAAAACTAATAGATTCGGTGGTCAACAACCACTACTAAAATTAATTGCCGACCACCGATTAAAGGGAATGATCAAAGAAGAGGACGGCTAGGGTTGAAGAAGAGAGCAACTAGGGTTCCAAGCCCCAGAATACCGGATTTTATCTATATATAATGTGGATTTCTCTTATTTTTAAACTACATTATGACTAGTGTTTACTTCAGCAGCAACAAAGATCAGTCAGTCGAGTTAAATACTAGTTTTAGCATAGCTGAAAATGAGCTTCAATCTATAGTATTAAACTATGGTCATAATCTAACGCAACGATCGTATCATAATAATTTTGAAGGTTGTCGCAACACTACAAACTATATTTAAAATCATAATTATTTTTTTTAAAAAATTACGAGACAATATCCACGACATCGTAACTACATTCGCAATCGTAATTACGATCACAACCACAATTTAATATCATGCTTCGACCCCTTTCATGCAATGGTAGTAATTCTATCAAAAAATAGAAAAAAAGAAATTACTATTTTTCATTTTCGCGTCACTTGTGTTACTTACAAATGATATGTTTTGCGGGAGAAATTATATTATAGGCTCGTCCCGTCAAGTCATCTATGGTCTCAACCAATAAAAATTATCTATTTTAGTAATTTTTTATATTATCTTTTTACCAAGTGAAGATTCACATTGTAACAACTGTTTTTTAAATTTAATTTACAGTAAATATAAGTGAAGATTCACTTGGTAAAAAGATAATATAAAAAAAATATTAAAATTGATTATTTTTATTGTTTGGGATCATAGATAACGTGGCATGACGGGTTTATAATATAATTTCTCGTTTTACGATCGTATCGTATTTATCGGGATTGTAGTTGAAACGGTAAAAAATATGCAGTAAATGGAGTTTTAGTCTTTTTCTTGTGTAACTCTTTTCAAGCTTACATTTTCCAACAACAGTAACTGATTTCAATTGATTTACTGCTGCTGTAGGGATCACTGATCATCAGAATCTCAGTTTCTCGCTTTAATCAAATTTCATGGCAAATTTCAAATCCCTAAGATGTTACTTTGTCTCACATTTTTTAGGGTTTTTTACCTGAGGTTAGTTATTTTTCACCCACCCCAAACCCCAAAAATAACAATAAAATAATTATTTTGTATTCAATGCATTCATGTCTTTTCCCATTCCCATATTGACATGTTTTTTTTTTAAATCAATTTGTTTTTTTAGAATAGTTTTATTAAAAAGGCGACGTAAGAAATGGATTGAATTTATCATTGGTACAATATATATATATATGAGAACATGAGATTAAGTATGTTTAAGCGTTCAATATACTCTAATTTACGAGTGAAGAAGAGTCTGGATGGTACAGATACTATGTCAAAATTGTATGTTTTAAAAAGATGATATAAAAAATAAATGTCCAAAATAAAAAAAGGTTTTATTTTGATACACAACCCATGTAAAATATTTTTACACAACCCTTCTATAAAATCTAAAACCCTAACTCTAACATCCTAACCCCTAAACCCTAAACTATTACCCTAAACCTTAAATTCTAAACCCTACAACCTAAACCCCTAAACTTTAAACCCTAAACTAAACCCCTAAGCCCTAAATTAAAAAAACACGTGTAAACTTTAATTTACATGGACGAGTATCAAACTTTTGCTCAATAAAAAAAGCAACACTCAATCGAACAATGTCTAATCAATAAATGATCACTCTAATAAAATCATTATTGGGATATATTAATTGATCAAGTAGTCACAAATGTTTATATTGTCCTATCCTTTATAAGTTTGCATCCCGATATTAACCTTGAGCATGTAATTATCTCTATTTAATCAAAAAATTATTTTTATTATTATTATTAAAGGTAAATTTGATCATTATAAATAAAAATTGAAAATTATTTATAATTATAGGAAATTTAATCAATCAATTAAGAATAGATTATATTTCGATATACAAGCTAGAAAAAAGTTTTACACAATCCTTCATATTTAAGCTATAAAATTTAAAACCTAAATTCTTACCTTAACACCCTAAAACCTAAACCATAAACCCTAAACTCTAAATTCTAACCATAAACATTAAATTCTACACCCTACACAATAAACCCTTAAACTCTAAACCATAAACTAAATTCCTAGACCATAAAATTTACACAAGCTTGTGTATTAAAATATATTCCGTTAAAAATACTACCATTTTTTATTTTTTGTAAGAAGTACGAACGGAGAATTTGAAAATTAAAGCTAAAGTTACCAAAAATGAAAATGAAAAACGCCAAAGTTCCACTCAAAACCATGCGAAGATACTCCATTTTTGTCAGCAATTTTTTTAACGTAAGACCAAAACCCAAAAGGACAGGTGAAGTCAAAAGTACAAGAAGAAATTAAAAAATAATTTATTACATTTCAAAGACTTTTGTTTTGTGTTTTATAGATTTTTTGGTAATTTTCGTATCCGTTCTAAATTTTGTGTTTAAGATTAGTAATCGTTCTTTGTAATAATATTATCTCTAAAATTTAAATATATATCTTTTGCAAAAATATGCATCTTTAAATTAAATTGGATTTCTTTAGCTAATTAGATTAATTAGTTTTATTAAATAAATAAAGAGAATATAATAAAATCATAGTATCTACAAAAAAATCCTACAGAAACTAAAGTAGTCTAATCACATTAACTAAACATTTCACTTAAACCATCAAAGGACACAAACTAGTCACTAAATATTAAAAATAGGACCATAAATAGGAAATTTTAAAAAGCTCAACCAAACAACTCAAAAAAATAAAAAAATACGAGCAAACACCGCCGTCAACGATGAATGATAAACACCATTAACACTAATATAAAAAATAAATATAACAAAGGCAACATGTTAAGAACTCAACAACAACTTATCTGAGATGATTGTCAGATTACGAGAAAAAGAACCAAAAGGTCCAAATTATAGATATGACATCAAATCAAATCCTGAAAAAAGAAAGAGAAAAATATACTACAAAGTATAAAAAACATGTTACAAAGAGAGAAAAACTTCCACCATTTTCATTAGAAAATGTGAAGACTTATGAAACAAAACAACACAGAAACTAAGAACAAACATTCGAAAATGAAACAAACTAGGGCACAATGTAAGTCTGGAACATAGAATCAAAGATAGAAGCCGCCACGCGAACAAGTGGAGGGAGAAGAAACAGGTTGCAGTGGCCATCTAGAGATATGGAAAAAATTGAACTTCAACACCCATAAAGGGAATACAATAGACAGGTACCGGTGACACCGACGTAGAATCTAAGGGTCGGGAAGACCAAGACTACGGAGGAGACATCATTCAAATGGAAAGACCTCTTCAAAAGAGAACTCAACAAAGCAGCGGAATCCAAAGACCACTTGCAAAGAGAATATCGGAATGAGGAGTTGCTAGAGCCACCACCGCCATCGACATCCCTCAACCCTGCAAAATCAAAAAATAGAGAAGAGAACCAATAAAAATGAAGACGATAGAAAGGACTGGCAAACACCGAATCTCTCCACCCAATTTTCCTCGTTCTGAGCCGACATAGCATATTAATCATCCCTCTTCCAAAAAATGGCCCAAGCTTAAATCGAGGCGACCGGAGACAACAAAACCCATCGAAAACACCAAAGGGAAGCAAAAGAACAAAATCAAAAGAAAAAAAGGGTCGACAAATGGCTGAAGAAAAGAGGGAAGAAAGGGGGAGGGAGGCCAGCTGCTTTAGACCAGCAGCTGGCCGCCGTCGATGTTGGAGTATGCCCAAAGACCAATCATAAGATGATTATAAAAGACATACTTATTTATCTTGTTTATTAATATTAAGTCATTATTATTTTAGCCTTTATTTTGCGCATATATAAATAAACTAAATTATAATAAAGTCCTTAGAATAATATGATTATTCTTAAACGTCCTTAGTCAAGTATTATTGTAGGTATGGACAACAATAATACATTAAAACTAATATGTAGTTGATTGATGACAAAGTGTTGTCATTGACATGGAGATTTCAAAATCAATACATAAGTATGTATTAGAGAACGACATACTAGACTGACCCGTTATGAGCATGTTTCTTGGATTATTATGTGACAGGCACAACATTTCTCATAGTGATAACTACATGTATGATCCTCAGACTTGAGATCATCATTATTTCAACATTGTGAGTGGCACATTTTGATATAGTCAAACGTGTGTTGTAACTGACTACAATATAAAGACTGATATTGGATACGTCACAATCTATGTAGTGGGATATGGCTGATCAAGATAGGATTTGTCCCTCCTACATAATAGGAGTAATATCATAGGCCACTTGATTGAGTGAGACTAGAAATGCATGGCCATGCTTGAATAAATTGATATGAGAGATCATAGTTATTCGTTTATAATAGTCTACCTAAGATATCAAGAAATATTAGATGGACTATACAAGTGTGACTATTCCATGACTTGTGTCCAATCTAGATATAAGGACAAAAGAATGTAATACGTAAAAAGAGTTAATCACGAAGAGGTTATGTCGAACTACGACTTCCTGTAACTTAGGTGGCAATGATGTATTGCTAGATGCCACTCATTGCTTGTAATATTAGACTTGTTCTATGTATTACTGCTAACGTTATACGAACCTATAAGGGTCACACCCTATGATTGAAACGAACATATATCGACTAGATAGCATTTGTACAAACTTGTTGTACACGAAATTAGTTAATATATATATATTTAATTTTACTAAAGTCCAAAATTATTATAATTATAGTAATTATATAATTTCGTTTATATATATTTTAATACTAGACAATTATTGTAATTATCAAACACTATTAAAATATATATTATCCCTAAAGAAACATAATTGAAGTAGAATTAGATTTTATATATTTAATTATATTTGGTTAAATATATTATATATTTAATAAATCTAAATTTAATTAGGAGTAGGGTTTTGAATGTTATATAAAGGCATAAGGTCTAGCAGCCAAAGGTATGCCTACTGCTAAAACCTCTCTAACAGTTAAAGAAGTAAAATATTGTTCGTTTCATTCGGGTGGACTGCGTAGAGGTCAGAACGCTGTTGTGACGACTAAGATTCGACACCGTACTGAAGAAATTGAATTCTCATACGTCCCTGCGATTATTAGATTTCATTGGTGGAATTCGTCGAATAATTTTTTCCCAGCGTTATGAGGTGTTTCGACGTTTCACAACAGTGGTATCAGAGCTACTTGTACGATACAGATTCAGATTTAAATGCTTGTTGATGCAATTGTATTAGATGCATGTTACGAGATTAGGTTTTATTCGATTTTTGACAAATATATCATATTTTTGCGCTATAGATCGTTCATACCTAATATGATTAAATCATATTGATTGTTCCTAGTGACTAAGAGTTGGTCACCGATTTGTTTGGGTTTAGATGTTAAGCATTAACATACGCGGGTTATATATTAGACTAATGGTTCGTCTATAGACTTCGCCCTTGGACCCCAGCGTAGGAATAATCAGGCAAGGCCTTAATAACAAACCGCACCATTATTATGTTTGTTATGAACGGTGTTTGAAATGCATGATTATAGCCCATTTACTTTAGTTTTTTATTTTATAAATATGGCCTAAGTGTCATGCCTCTCTTTCTTTTATTGTAATTCTCTTCTCATCTTACTCCCTCGTATGTAAAACGAGTTTTTAAAATTGTAATATTTACGAAGAAGCATGGATCAAAGGAGTAGAAAGATGGGCCAATCAAAAGTGGGTTAGATGCTTGAGAAGCAAGTTCCATCTTTATTTTATTATGGTTTTCCCATTGTCTTGGGATGGGTCACCTTAGTTTTACGGGCTATAACCATTGCATTTATATTTACTGCTTTACATGTATGTGATATTATGGATGCTTATTATCATGATAGTAACTGATTTGATCATAGTTGAATGGTGAGATTTATTTAACAAAACCCTCCATATTTGATTAATAGCCATCCAATATTAGCTCTCATTAAAACCTCGATCGGTACTATATAGGTTCTGCTAAAGCGAAGTACTCATATCTATCTTGGTTAAACGCGAAAAATAAGCAAGCGATATTTACTAGTTGTAATATTGGTTAAACTAGGTTTCCTTAACGAGATTAGAAATATAAGGCTAATGTTTTGGATAATCATTAGATGATTAGGAACAATAGTTGTTCACCAAATGAAGGAGTTACATGAGATGTAATTAGCAAGTGTTGCTTACCTAAATAATTGAATTCTAGGAGTAAAGTCAAAGATGACTTAAGATGAAATGAAATATGGATCTTTACCTACTAGAAATTCTTTATAGAAAGTTTTTCAAATTTTGAGGGTTATTAATAGTGGGAATGTTATTTTGTATTTATAAACATGATATAACGTACTCATAAATCATATTCTATCGTTGTAGGTTTGTTATGGCTAAATCAAACTCATTATCATTGCAATCCGTCCATGAGAAGAACAAATTGAATGGTTTGAACTTCCTTGACTAGTTCTGCAACTTGAGGATTATCCTCAAACAAGAACGGAGACTACAAGTCATCAAAGAACCCATCCCTAAAAAAACAGCAGATGATGCCTCCACAGATGAATTAGAAGCTTTTAAGAAATACTCAAATGACATGGTAGATACTGGGTGTTTGATGCTTGCGACCAAGACTCCTGAGCTTCAGAAGCAACATGAGGACATGGTTCCCTATAAGATAGTTAAAAATCTCAAAGAATTATATGAGGGCAAGCTCGTAAAGAGAGGTATGAGACCTTTAAGGCTTTGTTCCGATGCAAGATGGTGGAGGGAACTCCAGTAGGAACTCATGTTCTCAAAATGATAGGGTATATTCAGACCCTAGAAAAATTGGGTTTCCCTTTAAGTGTTGAATTGGCTATTGACTATAATCATTGTCGGATAGTTTTAATCAGTTTGTTCTTAATTTTAATATGAATGAAATTAACAAATCGTTGCCACAATTACTTGGTCTATTAAGAATAACATGAAAAAGGTTGGATGCAAGCCTATTTTTGATGGCCGAAAGAATAACAGAAAAGGAAAGCCCAACACCAAGGCAAACCCAAAGCTCAACAAAGGAAAGACTGCATTGAAACCTAAATGAGAAGTTGCAAAATAAGGAAAGTGTTTCCATTGCAACAATGCTGGACATAGGAAGAGAAATTGTCATGTCTATCTCAAGGATATCAAGAAAGCAAAAGAAAATGGACAGTCCGGAGCAAGTATTTATGTTATTGATATTAATATATCAATATCTATTTCATGGGTATTAGATACCGGTTGTGGTTCTCACATTTGTACTTTTTTACAGGGGCTAAAAGGTGTAGAAAATTAGCAAAAGGAGATGTGGACCTACGAGTGGGAAATAGAAAAAGAGTTGTTGCATTAGCTATAGGGACATACACTTTGTCATTACCTAGTGGACGTGATTTAGATTTAGAGGATTGTTATTTCGTACCTAGTTTGACTAAAAACATTAATTCAATTTCTTGTTTGGACAATATTAGTTTTGAGATTATTATTAAGAATAATAGTTGTTCCTTTTATCTCAATAATGTTTTTTATGGTGCGACACATTTAATAAACGACCTCTATATTTTGGATTAAGACAATTCCATATACAATATAAATACGAAAAGATCAAAAACATATGACTCTAATCAAACTTATCTTTGGCATTGTCGTTTGGGTCATATAAGTGAGAAATGCATATCAAAATTTCATAAAGATGGATTTTTGGATTCTTTTGCTTTCGAACAACTTGATATATGTGAGCCTTGCTTTCTGGAAAAAATGAACAAATCTCTTTTAATGGTTAAAGAAAGCGAGCAAGTAATTTATTAGGCCTAATACATAGTGATGTATGTGGACCAATGAATACACAAGCCAGAGTTGGGTTTCAATACTTCATTACTTTCACTGACGACTTTAGTAGATATAGGTACATTTACCTAATTCATCATAAATCTGAAGCCCTTGAAAAGTTTAAGAAATTCAAGAATGAAGTACAAAACCAACTAGGGAAAAATATTAAAGATCTTCGATCAGATCGAGGAGAAGAATACTTAAACTTAGAGTTTGATGACCTTCTTAAAAAATGTGGGATTGTCTTACAACTTACACCTCATGGTACTTCGCAACATAATAGAGTTTCTGAAAGGAGAAATCAAACATTGTTAGACATGGTTCAGTCAATGATGAGTCATGCTGATCTTTCAATTTCTTTTTGGGGACATGCGTTAGAAATAACTAGTTTCACACTAAATCGTGTTCCATCTAAATCGATTCAAAAGACACTGTATGAGATATAGACTGGAAAACGTCCTAGTATGTTTTTTATGAAAATTTGGGGATGTGAAGTTTATGTTAAACATTAGATGACTACAAAACTCGAACCCAAATATTATAAGTGTCATTTTGTGGGATATTCTAAACAAACTAAAGGATATTATTTCTTCAAACCATCTGAGAACAAAATGTTTGTTGCTCGAATATGAGTCTTTCTAGAGAGAGAATTTATTTTCAAAAAAAAGAAGTGGGATAAATATTAAACTTAAGAAAGTTAAAGATCAACCACAGATCATGAACCAAAGATTGAACAACAACAAGTTCCACAAATAGATGAGGAACATCCAACCATTTTTAAAACACAACCATTGCAGAGATCTATGAGAGAACGCAATGCACCTGAGAGATATGGATTTCTAGTTACATTGTATGGTGATGTTCTCATCATGGATCAGGATGAGCCTAGGACTTATCAGGAAGCAGTAGTAAGCCTAAACTCTCAGAAATGGCTAGAAGCCATAAAATCGTAGATGAATTCCATGTCAGAAAACCAAGTATGGACTTTGGTTGACCCACTTGAAGGGATTAAGCCCATAGGGTGCAAATGGGTTTTCAAAAAGAAGACTAAAATGGACGGCAATATACAAACATACACAGGGCGATTGGTCGCTAAGGGCGTTCTTCAGATTCAGGGTATAGACTATGATGAAACTTTTCCCCTGTTTCTATATTTAAATCCATCCAAATATTGCTTGTGATAGCTGTTTTTTATGATTATAAAATCTGGCAAATGGATGTCAAAACTGTTTTCCTTAATGGAAAATTAGATGAGGATGTGTACATGACACAACCTGAGGGTTTTATCGATCCAAAAGATAACCGAAAAGTATGCAAGCTATAGAGATCCATTTATGGAATGAAGCAAGCTTCTCGAAGTTAGAATCTGTGTCTCAATAATGCAATCAAAGAATTTGGTTTTATCAAAAATGAATATGAGCAATGTGTTTTAAGAAAACTAGTGGAAGCACTATCACATTCTTGGTATTGTATGTGGATGACACACTAATAATACGAAATAACATACCTACCTTACAGTCTGCAAAGACTTGGTTAAGAAAATGCTTTTCTATGAAAGACTTGAGTGAAGCAATCTACATATTAGGAGTCAAGATTTATAGAGATAGATCAAGACGACTCCTAGGACTAAGTCAAAACACATACTTAGATAAAGTACTGAAAAGATTTAGTATGGATGTAACCCCCTAAGCCCGCCTATGCGATACACCTAAGATTAGGAGGTCACATTCGGGTCACCGGAGCAACCCACAGTAAAAACTAAAGAAAATTTTTACAAATACATTTAAAATTGTAAAATAAAATTTTGTTTAAATCACCATTTTGAAACTTAGTTTAAACATGAAATAATAATTTAGAAAACATACGACAGACTCTGGTTCACAATAAATCTCAACATAATGCCCACTAATTACACATGTACCATACTTCACAAGCAGCACGAAGAAAACTCCATAGCTGATGTCGATCGCTAGACTAGGAACATATTCTTTCAACCTGCAATGGTAAAAATAACGTGAGCTTGAAAAAGCTCAGTAATACAAAACTACCAAGAGATGCTATAAGCACATGCAGGTATAAGCCAAAGCATGAAACTGAAATATCGATCATGGCATTCAGTTAATCAGTACTCAAATTTTTGAGTCTCAAACTGGCATCCTACAATTCAGGGAAAAACTGAATGGAATGATATTTTTACTATAATCGTGCCACGGGGTTAAAGTATATCTTTACTTACAAATTGGGAAAGTAGACAACATGCTTCATACACCAGTAGAATTTATTATGGGTACATGAAGAGATAAGAAATTTAGTTTTAGACTAATTATCCTCCTTCTGAACTCTAAAATATAGTTTTCCCAGAACATGCATCATATACTGGCGTTAACCCAAGCCCATTGGGCGAGGGTACCATCTTAAGGGAATACCTTAGGTCACGGGCGAAATTACCCCAGTCGAAGTATGAGAACCTAATACGGGCGGAGTCACTCTAGCCGTAGCTAGGGATCCGAATACGGGTGTTAACCCTGGCCATTAGACGAGGGTACCATCCTAAGGGAATACCTTAGGTCACGGGCGGAATTACCCCAGCCGAAGCATGGGAACCTAATACAGGCGGAGTCACTCTAGCCGTAGCTAAGGATCCGAATACAAACATTAACCCTGGCCATTAGACGAGGGTACCATCCTAAGGGAATACCTTAGGTCGTGGGAGAAATTACCCCAGCCAAAGTATAAGAACCTAATATGGGCGGAGTCACTCTAGCCGTAGCTGAAGATCCGAATACGGGCGTTATTACTCTAGCCGAAGTATAGGAACTTAAAAGGAGACTTGTGCACACAAGTGTCTATCAAGATCTTCTCATGTTTCCCTATAATACCCTGGTAAAACAATACTAAATAGAAACTGCTACATCAATATTTAGAAATAGGATGCCAGGAATCAGGATACAGACCGATGTTTAATCGGTAAAATAAAAGTATCAGGACCTATGAATCAGGCATACTCACATCAGACATCGAAATCTAGAGGTCATGTTTTTACTTTAGATAACATGATCACTTGAGATCAAACTATATAGACTTCGTTTCCAAATTATAGAGGTCTGTCAAGTACACACCAAATGGTCCAGTTTATCACTCAGGGGTCATTAATTCACACTGACAGGAATCACTGAACTATAATCCATTGTAGATTGATTTCTGAATCAAGAACCTTAATCAAATGAATTCGATAAATATCTTCATCCAGGTTTTCAGGGATTATAGCTCAAGGTCATTTAGAGTTTCCCTCATATCTTGTTTATGAAAGATTTTCGGCATATCAGGATCAAGAAAATTTCTGGATTCATTAGGAAAATTGTAGACAAATAGTTCTTATGGCACCTTTTTAATTATTTTAACTTACGAGGGTAATTTTGTAATCTGGTCAAAAAGGGTAGTGCAGTTACTTATGGTATCCAAGACTTTAAACGGCTTATCCATCTTTCAAGTTCACTGAAACTGAAAAATTCGTAATATCACGATACTTACCAAGTATTCGAACACATATATATTTACACGAACTCCATCCTTAGCACCGAATCTACCTTTTTGAAGAATATGACATTCTTTCAATTAACAATGTACTTTCTCCCAATAAATTGAACCGACTTTATCTAGTATTCTTCCAATATTTCACTAGTAGGAGGAACAACTTACTAACACGGTTCATATAATGCAACTTTTAGAGTAGTTCTAATCGTTTGGCCTTAACAGTATTTCTCATCCAAGTCTTAACGGCTTATCCATCTTCCAAGTTCACTGGAATTGAACAATTCACAATATCACGATACTTACTAAGTATTCGAGCACATATATATTTACATGAACTTTATCCTTAGCACTGAATGTACCTTTTTGAAGAATATGATATTCTTTCAATTAACAATGTACTTTCACCAAATAAATTGAACCGACTTTATCTAGTATTCTTCCAATATTTCACTAGTAGGAGGAACAACTTACTAACACGTTTCGTATAATACAACTTTTTGAGTAGTTCTAATAGTTTGGCCTTAACGGTATTTCTCATCCAAGTCTTAACAGTGTGCCGGTCATTTTTAACATCCATGGGTAGTTCAAATTCTTCGATGCCTGCAGATGTTTCTATTATTATGCTCCTTTCAAATTTTTTTCAACTAATCATTCATTTGCAAACTGAGGGTATATCCATAATTTCAGTTAATTTGGTAATTTCAGTACCTATGGTTATTTCGGTCATTTCTATCATTCCAATCAATTCATTTTCCACTATTATTTAGATCGGTTAAGGAATACGAAGAATCTTCTAGTAAATTTATCTTTAGATGTTTGTCCAAAGTTTGGGTAATCCAAATGTTTTGTTATCATACATATTTGCATCTTGATACTGAAGTCTTTCTCAATAGAACATAAATTTCAGATAAAGTAAACATTTTTATCAGATTGAGTGTAAAACTCTAAGTCGTTTCCTTTTTAGGGGTATTTAAGTCATTCTTACTTCTCAAGGGTATTATTATTATTTCTTAACAAAATATTTTAAATATTAAATATTTTAACTCTTTTAATCAGATCGAAGAAATTATCTATCTCTTTAATCATTTACTGAACTCAAAGTCCTTTCGGTCTATTAAACTTCTCTTTCAAATAGTTCGATCCTATCCAGATTACTATTATTTTCTTTCGTAATCGAATTAATTCAAGCAGAGTTGAAAGTACACTTAATCACAGTCATGCATACCTTAACCTATTGCCAACATATTTCATAAAGCATGCCAGAGGTAGTAATGTATTACCTTGATTCAGTGTTACATCTGTCGATCCAAGGTACTCCATTCGATCATTCTTGAATCCCTAATTCGACATCCTCTCTAAGCTCGAATACAAAGACCCGTGATTTTCTTCAAATACACAAGGTCCTTAATCAGTCCATAACATGAATACAACACACACTTAAACTAAATAATTACACATAGGTTCACTCAGGTTCAAGGACAAATTCGGAGGCTTTCAATTTCGAATTTCACAAAATCGACTTCAAAAATAGGCTCGGGATGTCAAAAAACATAAAATATGGGTTTTCTAAAAATTTGACTTTTTGGTCAAAGTCAATGCTGACATCAGCAGTCACCTGGTCAACGCTGACGTCAGCAGTCAACTGGTCAAAGTTGACGTCAGCAGTCACCTGGTTAATGGTCAATGCTTATGTCAGCAGTCAAGGTCAATGCTGACATCATTAGTCAACGGTCAACTGGGTTGACTCGGACGAGTTGACTCACTAAGTTAACTCAGTCGGTTTGACTCACTGGCTAACTCAGGCGAGTTAACTCACTGAGTTGACTCAGTTAATGGGTCGGTCAAACGGGTTGGACAGGTCAAACTCAGGTCAGGTCAAACCAGACGGGTTTAGAACCCAAAGGTCGTTGGGCTTTAAGAAGTAGGCCGACCCATAAATTTAATTAATAGGCCTACTACCGGTTCAACGGGTCAAACGATTCATTGACCAAACTGGTTCGGTTCATGGGCGAGCCAACTCGGTTCAATGGGAAAATAACCATGGTTGCCGAAATCCATCACCTGAAGGCGTGTGAAGACCACGCGCGGCCCTAAACGACCGTAAAAATGGCCTAAATAGTATATTTCCATAGTTCTAACAACCCTCAATGATATTACAGTCGAAATTTGAATGGACACTTACCGAACTTACCATATCGGAAGGAAAAAGGCCGAAAATGGTGTAACACCGATGAAACTTTAAACGACATTCATCTAACGATCGGTAATCGCGGTTTTGTTTGCACCGACGTAAGGGACTCAATGGTGGTTACGGTGCAACGAGAGAACGGCAAACGACGTCAAAAAAAGTAAAAAATAGAGATGACGAGCATAGGGTTTCTGTCGAACCTTCAACTCGATCCCCACGGAAAACGACAGCAAGGCTCGGTGAGTGGCTGGCAGAACTGAGATCAGGGTGCGACGGTGATCACTCTTGATGGCCACGACGTGGCGGTGAAGTCGAATTAGTGTTAGGGTGAGGGAGTTGGTAGGAGAGAAAAAAATAGGGTTCAATTGTTTCTAGATCTAAAATTTGGGTACTTTTTCACGAAATGGGGAAAGGGATAAAAGGATAGCTGATAAGTCTTTGATTTTTTTATTATCTTTAAAGTCAGATCGGGTAAACTTAAATAAAATTTTTGGTAGCTTAACCTCAGGAGCTTGCTTAGCTCAGATGGCTGGGTATTAGGCCAAACAGCCATAGGTTGCGAGTTTGATTCTCGCAACCTGTATTTTCCCCCAAATTTACAATTTTCATTCATTTTTCCTTTTTATTCCATCATTCATTTTTTTAAGTGTTACAACTCTCCCCTCTTAAAAGAAATTTCGTCTTCAAAATTTACCTGAATCGGAGAATGCAGAAACTCTTTCAAATTCTTGTTCTTTTGAGACTTATCCATCAAAGTATGCTTATTTCTCAAGTCTCACGGATAGTCACAAATCAATCTAGTAGAGTTCTCAATCACTCGAACCAACGCTTGACCCAAAAGCATCCCATCATACATCTTAGACTAGCTTATCAGAATATGATGCTTGAATCCATATAGGACTTCATACGGTGCCAAGCGAACACTTGTCTTATAACTGATATTATAAGCAAGCTCAGCCAGTGATATGAAACCTTCCAACTACCACAGAAGTAAATCATACAATCCAGAAGTATCTCCTCTAGAATTTGAATTACTCTATTTGGTTGACCATCAGTTTACGGATGAAGAACGATACCTAAAATCCAGACGAGTACTCAAGCCCTCTAACAGGGCCTTCCAAAATCAAAAGGTAACATCGAATTTCAGTTAGGAATGATACATAACAACACTCCATGCCATATTTTACAAGAAAAAGTCTTTCGTTATGCCGACCGAACATAACCAAGGTCTTGAACGAATATCACTTACCTTAAACGCAATATTCAAACAACTTTTCCTTCATATATAATAGAGTCACCGCAGAATTTACACTTTTGTCACGTTCACGGACAATTCTCTTTTAATTTCATAACACTTTTTATCAAAATTTCATCAGAATATTCTCAAACATAATCATTATCACTGAATAACCTTACAGGTAATCTTATATCAGCTACCTTACATAATCAAACATTTAATCTCAAACTGAAATAACTCTTAAATTTCACAGGCATCAACCATCTCAGGTTCTTTATCTAGATTTAAATCTATCAAGTTAATCCAAATCACATACAACGTTGCAGGCATTCCTTGCGGGTACAGATTTAGCTATATGAGACAAAATACCTAGGTTCACTTATTTTAGAAAAAATGATTCAACATCGGAGTCCCAGCTCAGAGGAGTACGGTTATGATCTAGGGGCATGCAAAGACCAAAAACCCCATAGCAGACGATCGACTGATCTAACCTAGAAAGAATCAAATCTAAGCTATGATACCACTAAATGTAACCCCCTAAGCCCGCCTATGCGATACACCTAAGACTAAGAGGTCACATTCGGGTCACCGAAGCAACCCATAGTAAAAACTAAAGAAAATTTCTACAAATACATTTAAAACTGTAAAATAGATTTTTGTTTAAATCACCATTTTAAATCTTAGTTTAAACATAAAATAATAATTTAGAAGACATACGACAGACTCCGGTTCATAATAAATCTCAACATACATGCCCACTAATTACACAGGTATCGTACTTCACAAGCAGCGCCAAGAAAACTTCATAGCTGATGTCGATCGCTGGACTAGGAACATATTCTTTCAACTTGCAATGGTTAAAATAACGTGAGCTTGAAAAAGCTCAGTAATACAAAACAACCAAGAGATGCAATAAGCACATGCAGGTATAAGGCAAAACATGAAATTGAAATATCGATCATGGCATTCAGTTAATCAGTACTCGAACTTTTGAGTCTCAAACTGGCATCCTACAATTCAGGGAAAAACTGAATGGAGTGATATTTTTACTATAATCGTGCCACGAGGTTAAAGTATATCTTTACTTACAAATCAGGAAAGTAGACAGCATGCTTCATACACCAGTAAAATTTATCATGGGCACAGGAGAAGATAAGAAATTTAGTTTCAGACTAATTACCCTCATTCTGAACTCTAAAATACAGTTTTCCCAGAACATGCATCATATACTGGCATTAACCCAAGCCCATTGGGCGAGGGTACCATCCTAAAGGAATACCTTAGGTCATGGCAAAATTACCCCAGCCGAAGTATGAGAACCTAATACGGGCGAAGCCACTCTAGCCGTAGCTGAGGATCCGAATACATGCGTTAACACTTGCCATTAGACGAGGGTACCATCCTAAGGGAATACCTTAGGTCACGGGCGGAATTACCGCAGCTGAAGCATGGGAACCTAATACGAGCGAAGTCACTCTAGCCGTAGCTGAGGATCCGAATACAAACATTAACCCTGGCCATTAGACGGTGGTACCATCCTAAGGGAATACCTTGGACCGGTCCAGGTCAGAGGGCAGATACAATGGCCGCTGAAAATCACCTCCGGCTATGGGTGTTTTCTATGCGCTGCCTTAGACAACCCAAAAATGCCCAAAAATGTTGGTTTTCCAGATTTCGATCTAACCACAGCAAAAACACGACTGAAAACGATCGGAAATCGAACGAAACTTACCCAAATGGAAAAAACCAACGAAGCTCCGATGAGGTTGAAAACGGTGACCGATCAAGAAATTGGTGGAGGGGTTTTGAATGCCACGAAAATGGGGGTTCAACGCCGGTAGGGGTGTTACGGTTAGATGTCGAACGGCGACGGAATCGACAGAACCAGTAGAGCATCTTGAAAATTCCCTCGTCAAAGCCTTAAGCTGACCTCCATGAAAAATGACAGCAGGACGACGCGAGTGGAGGCTAGGCTGATGTCAGGGTGTGGCTACACTCCTATTGGCGGCGGTGACGACCACCGTCGAGCGGTGGCACCGATAGAGCCACGAACAGGGATGGGAAAAAAATAAGAGGTGGTTCTGGAATTCTTCAGATCTTAAACACTTTGATCTCCAAAAAATTAAGGGCTGGTTGGTTCAGGCTTAATTTATTATTAGGGGAAAAATCCGAACATAAACGGTCAATTAAAAACCGTGGTAAACTAAGACCACTGGTGGCCTTAGCTCGGATGGATAAGGCACAAGCCATTAGGCCAATAGGGCACAAGTTCGAAACCCCTTGGAAGTAGTTCATCTCTTTTTTTACACCAAAACCAACCACTTAATTTCTAACAGAAATTTTGGGTGTTACAACTCTCCCCCTCTAAAAAAAATTCGTCCTCGAAATTTACCAGAATCAGAGCAATACAAAAACTACTCTTTCATCCATTCATCCACTGAAACGTACCCATCAAAGTATGCTTGATTCTCAAAACTTCCCAAATGGTTACATATCCATCTGGTAGTGTCCCCAAGCTCTCAGACTGACTTTGGGCCCCAAAAATAATCCACCATACATCTCAGACCAACTGACAGAGATATAGTATTTAAATCTATACAGAGCTTCGTACAGTGTCAAAAGAACGCTTGTCTTATAAATATTATCATAAGCAGACTCAGTTAGGGATATGAATCCCTCTCAACTTCCTTATAAGCTAAAAATACACACCGATGTATATCCTCCAAAGTCGAAATCACTCCTTTAGACTGACCATCAATTCACAAATGAAAAATGATACTAAAGTTCAGACAAGTTTTTCAAGACCTCCAATAGGGTCTTTCAGAAATAGGGGATTGACCTCATATCTTACTCAGAAATATGCTATAACGATACTCCGTACAACTTGTCAATTCTCTGAATCGCATAATCTACTAAACTTATTAGGTTGTTCAATGGTCAACCAGACAGAACCCTTTCTATAAGGAGTCAAAGATAGATCAATAACAGGGTTAGCAACGGTTCACCCATACTTTTATCCGGGAGTCATCTCAAACCATATCAGAACGGATGAATAACGATATTCCCATTATGATCAAATTATTGTGGTACCAACTTGGCACACACATCGATTTCTGATTATGAAATCCATAATCGAATCAGATTCAACCTTAAATCTTACCAAAATCCAGCATACTTTAGCGCTTCATAAACTTGCTCATTCATTCTCATTCTGAACCAAATCATTTAAATTTTCATACATCAACCATTTCAGGCTTTTATCCAGATTCAGATCCATCATATGAATCTGGAACACAGACAAACACCATGGGAATTTTTTGCCAAAACAAATATGGCCATAAAAGATAGGAGGCTAGGTATACATATTTCAGGAAAGATTCGAGGTCAGAATTTCAGCGTGGAGGAGTAAGGTTATGATCGAGGGGCATACACAGACCAGACCTATGATAGATGATCGATCGATCTACCCAGAAAGACGCAACACTAAGCTCTGATACCACTAAATGTAACCCCCTAAACTAGCCTATGCTATTCGCCTAGTCTAAGAGATCACATTCGGGTCACCGGAGCGACCCACAATAAAAGTAGAAGAAAAAAAAATATATATATATATATACATTTAAAAGTGTAAAATAAAATTTCTTTTTTTAAATACCATTTTAGAAATTATATAAACATATAACGAAATTCTAGAAAATATATTACAGAATCTGTCATAACATATGACACGACATACATGCCCACTAATTATACCGGTACCGTACTCCAAAAGCAACACCAAAATAACTCTAACCACTAATGTCGATCACTATACCAAGATAGATTTCTTCTAACCTGCGATGGTGAAAACAACGTGAGCTTGGGAAAGCTCAGTAATACAGAACTACCAACTGATGTTTATTGCACAAGCAGGTAAATGGAAAAGCAGTAATACTTACATGATTCAAACAATAACAATTTCCATTCAAGATATTGATATTCGTAATATCGATATACTTAGGTAAAATGATTGTTCTTTATCTGATCACCTGAGTATAGACAAGATACCTATAGTTCGAAGAATCAAATGAGATGTAGATTATGAAAGTTGAACTACGAAAATTATTGTGTTTCAATGATATAAGATTCGAAGCATACAGAGAGTTTAAGACTTTAGTAAATTAACTCAGTAGGGTAGAATTATAGAAGGAAACAGAAAGTTCTATTTTAATTACCTGACTACCCTCCAACCATACACTGATAAGTAGTATTTCAAAATAGTATCCAGAAAGACTTACCCTAGGCCCATTGGGCCTAGGAGCTTACAGAAAGACTTACCCTAGGCCCATTGAGCCTATGAGCTTACCTAAAGGGATGCCTTAGGTTTGGAAAGACTTATCAGCGCTGAGCCTATAGATCTTCAATCATATCCCAGAAATACCCCAAATCAGATAGTTTAGAAGACAAACAAAATAAGAAAAACGATAATCATACATATAATTCCAGAGTATCAGAAATCAGAGAGCATATTATTTATATCAGACATAGTGGTATATTTTTAGACAGACATGATTCATGGTTCGGATCAGAGAGAGTCTTAGTTTTAAAACAGAGATAATATACACATACAAGGAACACACCAGATGGTTTAATTTATCACTTAAAGAACCTTGGTAGATACAGATGGAATATACTGAACTTTAGTCCATGCTATACTGAATCCAAAATTAAAGAACTTATTCGAAGAGTCCGATAATCATCGTCTTCATCCAGGTGCTCAAGGTTTTGTACCTCATGGCCATTCAAAAATTTCAGCATTTCATGATTATGCAAGATTTCGAGTATAACAGATTTATTCAGGATTTTTAAATATACTCGAAGAGTACCAAACAATTTGCTCATAAGGGTATTTTGACTCCAGGGGCAATTTGGTATCTCAACCCAAGAGGGGTAAAATTGAACTCGCAAAGTATGTGATTTTAAGCGGCTAATCCGACTTTCACAATCATTCATCGTAATCATAACCCATTTTAATGTGGTTCCCAGAGTTTCGATAATTATGACTCACAAGCGTTCTTTCCTTAATACTAACAGCATCACAAGCTGAACCAATTACTATCATATTCATTACTGATCTTCAACCGCATAGTCGAACAAGTCTTTATATTTGATAAACCAGCTTTACTGTAGTATTAGAGATGGCCAACATTTCTATATTCGGTTACTCATCCTTTAGGAACAATATAGTTATCACACTTTATCTGAATTAAGACTTATCCCGGGTATACACTTATGCCACAATATGAGGGTAATTTAATTATTCCTGAGGTCATGGATGTCTTAGTCGTTGAAAGTTTTGGTGCACAAATATATTTGGTCATCACAAACATTCTGGCTTATCTTTGGTCATTTCGAATATTTTATTCCTTTCTGAAACTCAAGGGCATATCCATCATTTTAGAAAATTTAGTAAAATCGATGCTTGAAAATATTTTAGTTATTCAGGTACTTTCAGTATTCCCAAACAATTCATTCATTTCAATTCATTCTCTACTGTTACTTAGATCAGTTTAGAAATACGTAAAATCTTCTAGTAATTTATCTTCAGGTGTTTGTCCAGAGTTCAAGTAATCCAAGTGTTTTGATATGACACATATTTACATTTTGATACCGAAGTCTTTCCCAATAGAACAAAGATTTCAGATAAAGTCATCATTTTATCAGATCAAGTATAAAATTCCAGAACATTTCCTTTGTTAGGGGTAATTAAGCCATTCATACTTCACAAGGGTATTATCGTCATTTCTTAACAAAATATTTCAAATATCAAATATTTTATCTCTATTAATCGGATCAAGAGATTATCTGCTTCATTAATCATTTACTGAGCTCAAGATCTTTTCGGTTTATTAAACTTCTCTTTCAAATAGTTCAATCTAATCAAGACTTCTATTATTTTATTCCGTAATCGAATTACTCAAGCAGAGTTAAAAGTACAATTAATCACAATTATGCATACCTTAACCGATTACCAACATGCTTCACAAAGCATGCCAAAGGAAGTAATGTATTACCTTGATTGGGTGATACATCTGTCGATCCAAGGTATTCCATTCAATCATTCTCGAATCCTGAATTCGACGTCATCTCTAAGCTCGGATACAAAGAACCGCAATTTCTTTCAATTACATAAAGTCCTTAATCAGTCTATAACATGAGTACAATACACTTAAACTGAATAATTACACAAAGGCTCACTCGGGTTCAAGGTCATTTTCGAAGGATTTCAGGTTCGAGTTTCACAAAACCGACTTCAAAAATAGACTCAATACGTCGAAAAACATAAAATATGAGTTTTTTAAAAATTTGACTTTTCGGGTCAAAGTCAAAGTTAACGCTGACGTCAGCAGTCAACGCTGACGTCAGGTCAATGGTCAACGCTGACATCATTGATTTGACTCAGGTGGTTGACTCAGTTACTGAGTTGACTCGGATGGGTTGACTTAGTGAGTTGACTCGAATGGTTCGGGTTAGCTCAGATCGGGTCGGGTTAACGGGTCGGGCTAAACCAGGTTCCGATTCGGGTCGGGAATTGGGCTTGGGTAGGTTATCAATCTCAGACCAATTTGGGTCTTAGCCCAAACCATTGGGCCTAGAAACAGGCCGACCCAAATATTAATGCAGGCCGGTTCTTGTGTTAGCTTCAGACCGCTCCTTAACTAGTTGGACCGGTCCATGTTAGAGGGCAGATACAATGGCAGCCAGAAATCACCTTCAGCGGCGAGTTTTTTCCATGTGCTGCCTTAGACAGCTCGAAAAATGTTGGTTTTCCAGATTTCGATCTAACCACAACAAAAACACAACTGAAAACGACCGGAAATCGAACGAAACTTACCCAAATGGCAAAAACCGAAGAAGCTCCGATGAGGTTGAAAACGATGACCAATCAAGAAATTGGTGGAGGGGTTTTGAATACCACGACAAGGGGAGTTCAACGCCAGTAGGGGTGTCACGGTTAGATGTCAGACAGCGACAGAATCGGCAGAACCAGTCGAGCATCTTGAAAATTCCCTCGTCGAAGCTTTAAGCTGACCTCCACGACAAACGGCAGCAGCACGACGCTAGTGGAGGCTGGGCTGAGGTCAGGGTGTGGTTGCGCTCCTATTGGCGGCGGCGATGACGACCACCGTCGAGTGGTGGCACTGATAGAGCCACGAACAGGGATGGGGAAAAAATAAGGGGTGGTTCTAGAATTCTCCAGATCTTAAACACTCATATCTCCAAAACATTAAGGGCTGGTTGGTTCAGGCTTAATTTATTATTAGGGGAAAATCCGAACATAAAAGATCAATTAAAAACCGTGGTAAACTAAGACCACTGGTGGCCTTAGCTTGGATGGCTAAGGCATAAGCCATTAGGCCAATAGGGTACAAGTTCAAAACCCCTTGGAATTCTAACAGAAATTTAGGGTGTTACAAATTGAACGGTTAGAGCGGTAAAGGATGATATGATTTTCTTAGGTGATTTGAGTTCGATCAACGTAGTTTATAGGTGTACACGAGTTTATCTAAATTTAGAATCGAACTAATATAATATCATTTAATTGATATAGAATTTAAAAAAATGTGATTGTAACAACGAGACAATTAATTAAAAGTTTCTTAAAGCAATTTAGATTCGAATCCACGTACATTCCCCATGCAATCAATCATATATGCAAAATATTGGAAGCTTGCGCAATTAGGCACCAACTTCTGTTTGCAAATTTGCTTTGGTTGGAGTCTAGATAAGATGATTACATAAGAAAATGCCATAAAGAAGCAACCACACTACAAATAGAATTATTTATTTTTGACTAAATTAGTTTTTTTTTAAGGTTATTTTTGACTAAAATAGTTAAAACCGAACATTTGCTTTTGTATCAACCGTGTCCATTTTATGATCTATTTTCAAGGTTCATAGTTGTCTATTGATAAAACCGTGGTATGAATTTCTTCAATTTTTTACTCAAATTTTTAAAATTCTAATTATTATTTAAAACAATGAAATGTTAGAATTTTGATCCTTACTAGTCTGAATAAGTGTCAAATTAAGTCTCCAACCTCTTGAATTTTATAATTTAACACTTATTAGTTTCCCGATAACGTTAAAATTATACGATTTAATTTTTTCTATTATTTTTTTCTCGGCAAATATGATTTTATTAAATAATGAATCATACAAACTTAAAGCCTGAATTGTGATCCTCATCAAAAACCTCCCTAATCCTAATTGGAGAAAAAGAGTGCAACGCAACCAAAAAGACTTGCTATTATCAACTTATTTAATCTTGGTTTTCATCCTTGACTACTCGATTAATCGAATAATCCAATATAATGAAGGAATATTAATTATCAACTTATTTTCTGCCAAAAGACTTGCAATATGAAACTTATTGGAATATGATGTCATACATAAAGGTAATTAAAAGGTATCTAGGCCTTTGTAGCTTTAGACATCATAAGATGGCAAGGTAATTTTTAAAATTTTGAAATTACTATGATTTTGAGCTTATAGAAAAAGCATTCAAATTCATGTTTAATAAGAATTTCTTTTTCATTCTTTTGTTATTGTTTTTTGGGCTTCAAATCTTTTCCTTTAACTAGGATGACAAAATAGCTCGGAGGGCCCTCAAAGTTTTCAAATTTTCAAATTTTCCCTTCAATATTTTTTAAAATTTTAATTTGGCTCATTCGAAAAAATTTAAAATTTTTATTATATTTTAAAATTTTAAATATTTTTAATCAAATCTCCTTCTAAAATTCATAAAATTTAGTTAGATCCCTATTTTTTTCAAAAAATTAAATTAAATCCTTAAAATTTTAAAACTTTAATTTAGAGCACTAAATTTTTTTAAATAGGCCCCTCAAACTTTGTTGTCAAGATCCGCCTCTGCTCGAACCTACGTTATCTTTGTTGTTGCAACAACAACTATGCTAATCGAATTAAAACTCATTCGACAATTAGATACATGTTTAAGGTGAATTAGATAATTTTCTTTTTTAAGTCAGATTCGAATATTAAAATTTTCAAATAAAATCTAATTTGAGGTTAGAGCGGACAAAACCACCCACCTTGTCCGGTTGCCATCTCTAAATTGTCTACCTCAATATTTGAATAACTGCCAACCCTTTTGACATACCAATTCTAAAAAGGAACGTAGCATTGGAAATTAAAAACGAGGCCATCATATGTTAGCTTTTACTTTTTGGAATGAAATTGATTTTGTCATTACCCCCTTATTATTTGACCATCAATTGTGCTTAAAAGTTTGTGGAAATAAAAAGGACGATGAAAGAAAATGAAACAAAAAATGTAATTTTCAGTTCAAATAAATTTCGGGTTCGGTTAATTTCAGATGTAAATTTTTTCATTCAGGTGAGACATATTCGAGTTATTAATTTTTTACCTATAAAATTTGTTTGATAAATTCTAGTATATTGGAATGAGTGGGGCATGCAAAGGGTCCAAACAAAATTAATATGAAATAAATTGAAATTCTAGTGATAAAAAAAATATGATGGTCCTACTTAATCATTTTTTCTTATATATATATATATATATATATATATATATATATATATATATATATATATATATATATTGATTGAGTCAAGTCTTTCACTTTAGTCTTAAAGTTGATTAGATCATGCTTTAAATTTGTGTAATGGTCACTTGAAACATAATTATTTTGTCCTTGTAATCAACCCCTAAAAGATTGATCTTGACTAGAGGTGGGTATACATATAATCTAAGCTCAAAAAGTTTACTTCACCTATTTTAAGAGTTGATGACACTTATTCAAATAATGATGGAATTGCAATATCATTTAACCAAGTTAGTTTGGTTGATTTTTTTTTTTTTTTGAGATCGAGTTTAATTATTTATACTATGATCGACTTTTAAATTTAACTGAAATGGAGAAAGGTTTAGAGAGTAGTAGAGGCTCGTGCGTCTCCACGCACCGACCACCATCCTCGCACTTTAATCAACCTCTAGTCAGGATTGACTATTGGATTTGGCTTTGACTTGTTGACTTTGATAAGTTCAAACCTATTTAATCAGTTCATATTATTTTGACCCGATTTAACTCGATTCACTATTTTAACCTAGTTCGATCTAATTTGATTCACTTTATCCGGTTTGGTCCAATTTGATTTGGGTTGGGTCCTTTAAGGGAGTCTAGGGTTTGGATTTCTTTTGAGAGCTTTGGGCTTTGAATTAATAAATGGGTAATGGGCTAATGCATATTAGGTTTGGACATGTATAATATATCAAAAATGGTTGTTTTTAATGGGCCTTTGATTTAGGACGGATTTCCTTAATATTACAGTAAACAACGTACATTCAACCCCAAAAATGTTATGCATAAATTAAGAGGGTAAATTACATCATTCAATTATTAATTTTTTTGACATTAAACTATAAGAACTTTAAATTTCGACACTAACATTTTCAAACAGTTTTGTTCTGATCACCTCCGTTAATCATTAACGGAATGAAGATGTGATTTTTTTTAATTGGCATAGTAACATATTTTATCCTCAAACACTTGGACAATATGTCAAGTTGATTTCAATTTTAAATAAATCGACAAAATTAATTTTCAAGATTTACATATTCTATTAATTTGATTCTAATTATATATATATATATATATAAGTTCATTTTTTTTATAATTTGCGTAAATGAAAATTGCACTGGTGCTAGCTGCCCCTTGTGTATTGCGCTGGTGGCCCGCAAACGCTGGGAATTTGGTCATCACTCGTTAAACCTGAACTCCTGGTGGAATTCCTGGAACTTGAGATCAAATATTGGGTGAAAATTAATCTAGTTTCTAATAGATTTGCTGCGGAGGATAACCAAGACTGGGATATACTATTTGGGGCGATTCTCTGGAACATGTGGATCTCCCGCAATGCAATTTTTGACTTTCCTCTAGAGGATTATGGAACAGTGGTGGAGCGTAGTAGGAGACTGATGTTATTAAACTCCTCTGCGGTACTAGCTTCACCGACTCAACAGGCTGCCGGTGTCGGAGTAGGTACTGTAAGTGGACCGATCAATACTCTAAACCCGTGCTGGTTTAGACTCAGAACAGATGCTGGGTGTAGTAAGAATGATGGAAGTTCAAGGTGTGGAGGTTTCATTTGCAACTCCCTTAGTCATTGGGTGCGGGGATTTACGAAATTCATAGGCATCTGCTCAGTATTAGAAGCTGAACTATGGGGTGTATATGTTCGTTTAATGAGTGCTTGGGAGTCGGCGATCAAGAATCTGGGTGTGGACATGGATTGCAAGGAAGCAGTGAGACTTTTGCAAGAGCAGGATTCAAGACAAGACTCGATATCCATCCTGTTACATGTCCGAGAATGGGTGCAGCGTTGTTGGTTAGCACATTCCTCGTGACATAAACCAAGTGGCTGATATGCTGGCCAAGCTTGCTACATCGCCAAATCTGGAGGTCCAGTACTTCAATCAACCCCCGAGTGTTGTGTTTAATTTATTTTATGAGAATATTACTTGATAGTTAGGTAAACTGGTTTAGCCGTGAAACCTTAAGTTCTATTTCAAAGTTGTGTGTAGGTTACTTGTGTATTCTTTTCCTCCATCTAAGCTTAAGGAGGTTTTATGAGTTACTTAGCTTACCTTTCTGAATATTCTTTCGATTGAATTCATCCCTTATTCACCAAAAAAAAATATGATAAGGTGGAGCCCCAAGTTTTATTTTGATAGGGACTTGGCCGGCCATAACCAGTCAACCAAGAATTCGTTAATTTTTTTAAATAACTAATAAAATTAATTTTTATTCAATTTAGGATAAACTACACCCACAATCACTAGATTGTTAGTAAGATTATGTTTTTGTTATTCAACTTAAAAAAGTTAAATTTGTTCACTAGAATACTTGAGAAGGATTATTTTCGTCATTATGCCGTTAAGTAGAGGTGACAAACAAGTCATTCGGTTTGGGTCTGACTACATTCGATTTCAGTTCGGGTCTGGTTCGATTTTAATTCGAGTTTATGGTGATTTCGGTTCGGGTATCGGGTCAGAACGTCGGGTCGGATGATTTTCGGTTCGGTTGATCTCGGTCAATTATTTTCAGGTCGAGTCAATATCGGGTTAATAGGAGATCGATCGATTTTTGTCTGGTTTTCAAGTCGAGTTAGGTTTTTCCACCCTATATATGACTTCATATACCATGTATATTTGACTTTTGGTGAGTTGTGCGACAGTTCACATATCATCTTTCTTTATTTATTTTAATATATTTTTTTTATTTTAGGTTGCCTTCGGTTCGAATTAGTTTCAGTTTGGGTCTATTCGGTTCGGTTGAAAATTGGTTCAGGTCCGTTCGATTCGGTTAAAAATCGTTTGTGTCCATTTTCGGTTCAACTAAAATTTGAGTTGGTTTCGGTTTGATTTATTTCGGGTTTCGGATCAAGTTCGGGTCATCGTGTTCGGGTCGATTTTGAGTCTCAGTCAAGGTAAATCGGTTCGGTTCTCGAGTCTCAAGTCATGCCGAGTCTATTGTTAAGTCTAGCAAAAGTATGACTTGATCATTTAATAATAATACATTTGATCTTCAATATTTACACATTATGGATTTTGTGTTTTCCAATTAAGACCAGTTTATGTTGGAAACCTTTAATAATGTATACACCTTGCATACAAGATGTTCAAACACGAAACTCCTAAGGATAACAACATTTCCTTTTCCATTGAGATCACTAGTAGGGTACATTTCTTTTGAAAGTTGAAAAGCCTATGAATTTGATTTTTTAATGGGTTTCAAGGATTCTGAAAATTATAAGGTTTCAAAAGTTGTTTTTAGTTTTGAATTTTATTTTGTTTGAAGAAAAGTAAGGTGAGAAAATTGGAAATTGGTAATAATGTGGTGAGAATGAAAGAGATATTTGTTTAGTTTTTTAGGACCAAACTGAATAATATACAAATATTAAATGTTTAAACACACTCAAACCCACCTACTCTTAAATTAGAAGTAATTACATTTAAGCGCACTTAAATTCGAATAGAATTCGTCTACCCTTTTCTCTGTCCTTTTATATGCCACACAAATGATTTTATATCACGTGCATTAGTGAGTTTTTTTCTCACTATTTTATTGATTGTTTATATTTATTTTTTTGATTAAGTTGAGATAAATACATTCTCAAGACGGGACAACATGAGTATTCTTGACCATTCGGCCAATTAGTAAATCCCTAATTGTTTATATTTTATTAATAATATACGTGACATAAAATCATTGGTGGAACATATCAAAAGGGTACAGAAAAAGGACATACGAATTGACGATAGTGTTACAATAAAAATAATCTTTTCCTCGTCATTACATTACTCAATAACCATTGTAGATGACAAAATTAAATGCTTTCCAAATCGTTTCTAGCCTTTGTTTTTATTGCAATTGTTAACCTCAAACATCAAATCGAGAACAACGCCTCAAATTGATAACTTGTTGCAATTGTTAACCAAAGCTTAGTATTTTCCGTCAAAATTTATCATCGATACATTCATACAATTGTACCAACTTCGATACAATGACCGATTAATTTCGTATCGATTCGAACCCTTTTAAAATAATTTCATTACACAATCAACTATTATCAAACTCATTAGAAACAAAAGAGAGACGACATTTTTGAAGCAAAGGAGGCTTTATATTCTAGCTTTGGGTAGTGATTAGAAGATCATTATAATTAAAGCAAAGGAGGATGGCACCACCACCAACTTCAACGGTTTCTCGAATAATTACTCTCGTTTTGAACATCTTAATGTTTGCTTTCCTTTTAGCATCACTTGTCGTTCTCGTCACTGATTCTGCAACTGTATCACTCACCCTCTTCGTTAACTCGGAAATTCATTTCGACGACGTCTATACTTACCGGTAAGTGCCTAATTTTATACAAATATCAGGGTTTTTTTTCAAAATTATTTTCAGATTGAAATTATTGCTGAATCAAATGATTCTCAACAAATTTATCCTGAAGATGATGACTTTGGGCCGTAGAGATGGTCAAATTATCCGAATTCGACATGTTCAAATTGTTTTTTTTTAAACAATCGGGTTTGGGTTGGTCGAGTCAAATTTGTGGACAATAATGTCGGGTTGGATTCAAGTTATGGTAAAAAATTCTCGACTCGACCAAAAATAATAGTAGAAATTTATCCAAATAAATTTAGGGACAACTGCTATAATGCCTCATTCTCCATATGTGTTTCAATATCTCCCTATTTTGCTTAATACAAATAAGTTTTTATTTGTGTTGGGTTGAGGAAGAGCTGGAGGTGGGTTTTTATCTCAAAATTCGAGTTGAAATCGAGTTAGGTGAAACATCTTCGAGTGTCGAGTCTGGTTAGATTCAAGTGGAGCTTTCAATTTTTTGGGTCGGTTGCGGGTCAGTCAAAAATTTGGCCCAATCCAACTCGCGGTCGTCCCTACTCTAGGAGATGTTGGAGGTTGGGGCTGATTGATTACAGAAGATGTGTGGGTATGGTGATGAGTAATGGTGCTTGGGTTGATAGCGGGGTTGATGAGGGACGATTATCGTGTGTTTGAGTAGCAAATTTATAGAATTTATAAATATGGTAAACTACATCTGATGTCACTTAATTATAAGTTTTATAACAACTATGTCACTTTTCTTCTAAAAAATATAAACATGTCACTCAATTAACATATTTTTACAAACAAGTCCTCAAAACTTATATAGTTTATCAAATTGATTCTAATTTGCAACAATTAAATAAATTTAACCATTCATTTTTAAAAAAATCATTTTAGTATTTATTCTTCTTACAAAAATATTATATTATTTTCTTGTTACTTTCCTGGTATAATAATAGTTTAACAGTAACTTATTGATGCTTTTTTTGAACATAACTTATTGATGCTTTATGACATAATACAACTATCCAACTATTGCTTTGATACGATGAGCTCATTTGGTTTGACAGTATCATGAAAAAAAGACTAAATAGATAGAATTTTAAAAAATGAAGAATTAAATTTATGGAATTGTTTCGAATTAGGACAAAGTTGATAGAATATATGACTTTTAGGAACTAAAAATGTTACTATATCATGCCACATTAGACATCCGTTTTAATTTTAACGACACAATGATCTGTTTGTAACTATGTTAATTGTTGTTGATAAAAAAACAATATGTTAATCGAGTGACATGTTTGTAACTTTTAGAATAAAAGTGTCATGTTTGTTATAAAAACCTAAAATTAAGTGAAATTGATTGTAGTTTAGCCTTATAAATATTAAGGACTGAATTGATAAAACGTGTAAATGTTAAGGGGTAAATGTATTATTATATCAATTTCAGAAAGGACACTTATAGGGACCCAAATAGAACCGATTAATAAATAACATTAGTGACGGAATTGAAAGTTTTTGTAGCTTAGTGACCAGAAGCAATGATTATATATTGTATTTACATCCGTAGAGTTTTTATATATTGCAGATACGTCCTTGCTTCGATTATATTTGGACTTGTATACTCACTCTCGCAAACCGCTCTCTCTTTATATCATATTACTACGGGGAGTCGATTGATTACCGGTGATGGTGTCTTTGTTTTTAATTTCTATGCGGACAAGGTACAATCTAACATTTTCCTTACTATTTTATTTATAAAATTTTATAAACTCGATTCAATTTAACTTGATTCAGATTTTATAAATTTAATTCGACTTAGAAAGATAATCAAATAAAGTTTGAGTTATAAAATAAGACTCAGATAACTCAAAAATTTGAATGAACATCCTTTTTTGCATTTTAGTCTCTCTACTTTGTATTTTATTCAATTTAGTCCTATGGGTGCATATTTTTGCAAATGTCGTTTTTTTTCATCAATTCCTTGACTCCTATATGCTCTGGTCAATATTTCCCCCCTCAAAATCTATTTTTCTTTTAAAAAATAGTATTAAAATATATTATATAATTTTAGATGGTATGTGATTTATTAAATGACATTACAAATCTTACTTATGTTTGTGCAAAAATATGAAGAAAATATATATATATATATATATATGTACATCGTATATGTTTATAGAAAGTTGTTTAAATTGTAACTAACTAGTACCGTAATATCAGGAATGGACCGAGGGGGCTGGGGGAGCGGTTGCCTCCTGAAACTTTGAAATTCGTATATGAATCTTTTTTAAAGAAATTTTTTATGTATTTTCTATTGAAAATCTGTTTTCGCCCCCTAAAATTTTATAAGTTTGCCTCTTAGAATTTTATAGGTTTACCCCTAGCATAAAATCCTGCATCCGTCCATGCGTAACATTATATATATTTACAATTAAATTTAAATTTCATGCACTCAATTCAAAATTTTCATATAAAGTTTGAGTGATAAAATATGACTTGTCAATTCAAAAAACTCAAAATTTGTGTACTCTACTCGACTCGTTCGAATACTTACCCCTACCAGTGTAATTGTAAGTTTCTTTCTAATAAATAGAACTTCACATGTTTGAACATACATGCATGCAGGTTATATCGTATGTATTGGCCACGGGTTCGGCAGCTGGGTTTGGAGCAACCAAAGATCTAAAGGCTGCTGCCGATGCGTTAAACGTGGACGACCTGGATGACTATTTTGATAAAGGATACGCATCGGCTAGCTTGCTTCTCCTCGCATTTCTATGTGCTGCTATATTGTCTGTCTTCTCATCTTATGCACTCCCCAAAATTGTTACTTCAACGTGACAATTCAAGTGTACTTCATTTTATTTAACCTTTTTTTTCCCGGTTGGAATCTTTCTCGACCGCCGTTAGACTACCGTAGGTTGTTGGTTGTTGGTTGCAACGTAATTTTTATTGAAACATTCCACTTTCTTCTTCTCAGTTTGGTTGTCATCGAAGTCAACAGAATTGAAAACAAAGCTTCAACCTTTTCTTCGTTTGATTTGCAATCTCCACATTAGTGTGGAACCAAGATATATTGTTTCTCCTTTTTCTCAACTTCCTCATTGTTCGAATTTAGAAAAAAATATTTCGACCAGATGAATTAAAGAGAATTTGAAATTTTGGGTTTGAGAGAAAAGTTCAATTTTTTTGCATAAATTTATTAAAAAACTCTAACAACGTTAAAGACGAAACAATCGAGTGATCAAAAATAGAGATTCATAATTTGAATAATAAAATTATATTAAAAAAATGAATGACTAAAATAAAAATACGGACAAAGTTAAATGACCCACAAATTTGGTTTACCCATATTTAATTCATGCGACACCAAATAATAAGTTTTATTGCAACTAAGCTCAAGGTTGCTTTCGTTTATTGCGTTTGCTCTCTCTTTTCTCTCGCTCCATCAAATTGTATAAAAGAATAGGTTAATTGATAAGATGAATATTTGATGTATTGATGACGTATAATTTTATATACTAGCAGTGAATCAGATGATGACACATACGAACACACTAAAAATACAATTAAGAGACAAATTACACTGAAAACGACAACGCCAAACATACATAATAATACAAAAAGTTACAAATTAAGTAATTCATAGACACGTTAAAAACGCCGACAATTTGAAAAGAAAGAAAAGAGCCTCGTTAAAAACCTCTTCATAACAAGAATTAAGTCGAAATTTAACTCTCATCAGCGGAAGGAGGAAAAGACTGCTCCTAAATTATACTATTAATAGACGTTTTTCAAGTACACAAAGCAATCGATACACGACTCAAATCAAAGAACAAAAGCTAGAAGAGGCATACACGCCGAACCACAACCTCTCGACACGACACGACACGACACTAACTAGTTCTGAAAGAAATTAAATAAAGTCGTAACTAACGTGATGTGGTCTCCAAATAGAGCAGAGACGACCACCCTGATAAATGTGAAGAGCCATCTGAGCCTCCTCATTGCTCTGGGTCTTCGTGGGCGAGCCACTTGGTTTGGAGCTAGGTTTCGCAATTCAAGGGTTCTGCTGCTTTCTCTTCTCCAATTTTCAACATGCGCTTCATTCAGACAGACCACATGGTAACAAAGGTTACCATCAGCTGAAACATAGGACAAGCCCTGGACTCTGCCCGATGATCTTCTATTGCTATAGCACTTCAAGCATCTTGATCCGATCCTCTCGCGGAGGTAGATATTCGTGTCGGAATCCGGAAGGGAGAAGGCCAGAGGAAGATTCGCGCAACGGGGATGTAGATCGTGCATGCCATCGGAGCACTGGTACGAGAACCCGTGTATGTCTGAGGCACAAATGTCGCAGATCCGGGTTCCCGGTCCCGTTGGGGATTCTTGGTGGAATTGGAAGTCGCATCCTTCGAAAAATTGGTGGGAGGAGAGTGTGAGAACAGGATTGTGACATTCTGTATGAACAATGTAATTGCAATTTGGGGTGAGACATTTGTAGCATGACCCGAACCCTAGCTCTTTGCAACCGTTGCACGAGAAAGGGACTTCGCTTGTCGCCGGACTAAGCTCGTGCTGGTGGTGACCGTCAAAACGGTTAGGTTCCGGAAAGGTAGACATAAACACAAAAGATTGAATTGCATTCGACAATACTTCTATGCAGTGTATGCATGTATTTATAGAACAAAAGAACCGCGTGACAAGAAACATGACGAGAACTTATGGGCTGAATCGTGTCCGAATCTTACTTAGGTTTTCAAATAAAAAACAATGAATGATTATTACATTGAGGTTACTCGAAACAAAAATCATGTGACCATTTCTATGTCCTGACATTAGCATTAAATTTTAAGTTCTAACTCTAATTTTAAAAATTCAAAACTCTAAACTTTAAACCCTAAAAAATATATTATAATCTCAATCCTCTAAACCTTCATCCCAAACCCTAACTTTAAACCTTAACACTAAACCCCAAACTTTTTTCTAGTGTGGGGAATAAATAAGGCCCCAAAAGGAGCATATGCTTTCTATTCATTTCCTTGCAATGTTTTTTTTAAGGTAGTATCTGTTTATACATATTCTTAACTTTTTAATAATGCACACACTTTACAGATAAATCAATTGAACTCGAATCTCCTAAGATGAACATCATCCACTTTTTCACTTGGACCACTTGTTGGATTCCATTCATTATTATATCATTAAGTTCAAACCATCGATTAGATTTTGATTTTTTATTTGAAATAGGTAAGGGTCTTTGTTATATATGTTTTTTTATGAAGGGTCATTGTTATATCTATTTACATTAAAAGAAAAACATATTTATGAAAATAATTTAAACAAGACGACTATGTCAAATTATCTATTAATATAATTGATTGAAATTACCCATATAAATCGCAGTAGTTCATTATTTTTCTTCTTTTTTTATGTCGAATCTACGTGAGAAAAATTAAGAAAATAATTAGAAGTTTCCATATATCAGACATCAAACAATAAATAGATTTTCTGAACCATGAGTTGTTCTCATTTATCAATTTAATAATTTAAGCAGAAATTAATCTCATCAAATTAATATATAAATGTGTTAAGTTTACATTTAAAATATGATAAATAATTGCAAAACCTATTTTGAGTTTAATCTTGAAACTCTAGCCGCTCTTTCAATTCTCAAATCTCTGTCGTCTGTAATTTTTCTTTTCTTCCTTTGGTTGGTAGTCGACAACCACTTTTAGTATTGGCTGTTGATGACTGGGTCTATTATTTTTCTTGTTTTTTCGTATTTTAATAAAAATCTATGCCTTTGTGGCACGCGTTTTCTCAGTTCTTATGACATGTTTTTCTTTGATTTTTTGTGGTTCGTTTCATCTGTCCTTGTGGCATGATTTCAGCATACCTTAGCGGTTGGTTGGTGCTCATACAGATATCTCCACGACGCTAATCTCTGATTATGGTTCTATCGGTGGTCTTAGAAAGATAGATCCCCACTCGGTTGATGGTTGGTTGCCGATGTAATCAAACCCGGGTAGCAGAGCAATCTGCCTAATAGCTTGGTTCGCCCACCACTCCTTTTTCACCCCGTAAAGCGTCTCGTTTGGATAGATACAAGAAGATTTAGGGAGGTCCCTGGATTTTGATATGCTAATCTCGATAGAAGTATTTATTTTTTTTGCACCATTGTAAAGACTTTTAGCGAACTTGCCTATTTTTCTCTCTTTTTGATGCATTGTACTGTATTATCTTTCATAAAGATTAATAAAATTCAGATGCTATTGTTCAAAAAAATATAAATAATAACTGCAATTCAAATAAGTAATGAACTATAAATTGATAAGATAAATAATGCATAAATATAGTTGTCGAAGCCTAGACCGGCTCGAAGTGTCCAATCTCAAATTTTGGCTAAAAAACATATTTGTATATTGTTAATCGAAACCGTTTAGGCTCTTTCATTTATGATTTATTTTTTTGTAAAAGCAAAATTAATTAATTATATTTAGACGGAGATAGAAGTGATCAGAACCATCATGGGTCAGAGAAAGATATAAGAGCAACGATAATGCGAGCTAAAAAAGAGATTGATGTTTTATATAAAATTTAAGGATCAAATTAAAAATAAATTATTTTTATTAATGTCACACATCATCGTAGTTGCAAGAATTAACAACCCAATAATTAAAATGTAACAAATTACGTAATTTTTTTAAAGACAGACATAACTTCAGCGGTAGTTTATCCCAATTAAAATGTTGTTCTACGTGTCCGCCAGGATTTAAGGTTAGAGGGCAAATTTAAATCTTTCAAAACTGAGGGGGCAAATATACAAATAATCTAATTTTTTAAAAAAAATCTATATTATTAAGGTAAAAATATATATTTTTTAAGTTGGGGGCATGGGCCCTCACGGGACTCATGTCCCTCCATCTCTGGTCATAGTCAAACAATATTGTATCAGTTTTATTTTAATCTTTATACTTTAATATAACATAACTTAATTATTTATTTTTGTAATACTATTATTTGTTTTAAATAATTAATATCGTAAACAATTTCAGTTAAAATGCTAATTTAATTTTTTTTTTAAACCATCATTTCCAGCATACAAAAAATTCATGTCAACAAGGTCAGTGTTTACATTAGTAGAAAGACATCTTTATTAAAATAATTTAAAAATGACGACTATATCAAATCTGAGATCATATTGTCCCACAAAGCATAGGAAATAACAAATGCACTGCATACTGTATATATTTCATTTGATCTCTTTAAAAAATTTAATTACATTTTAAAATTTTGTATATTATTGATTAAATCCCTTAAAATTTTTAAAATTTCTCATCAAATCTCAAAATTTTAATTTAAACATGTAATAATTTTTAAAAAAATAAATAGACGTCTCAACCTGAGTTGTCAAGTTCCATGTTTTACATTTTTGAGATTTTTTCTGACAGTTCCAAACTTAAATTACTTAATTTATGTGTAAATTATTATTTTCTATCTCAGTCAAGTAAATTTTTATTAATAATATAAAAACTACTAGGAAATAGGTTATACGACAAGACAAAAAAAAACAGTTTCAAAGTAAAGAAAAACACCTAAAACCAAACAATAAGCAGTCAAAATTCTTAATTAAACAATCGCCTCTAACAACCATGAAATATACCCGTAAAAACAGTCCAAACCAATCAATAACCAGTCAAAATCATTTTTCTTCTTTTTTTATGTTGATTCTACGTGACAAATATAAAGGTAAAATAATTAGAAATTTCCATGTTTCGGACATCAAACAATAAATAAATTTCCTTTATTAACCATGGGTGTCTTTCGTTTAACCGTCTAAACAGAAATTAATCTCATTGAATTAAGTAAAATTATCATGACAATAAAACTCTACTTTCGAGAGTGAAATTAATCTCAATAAATCTTATTTACACTTGTAAACAATATGAAGATATATATTGTCACGGGGACATTACCCTCTTTTCAAAAAACATGTTTGATAGGATGTGCATCGGCACCGCTTATATATTCTAAAACCTTCTTTTTCCTTTCTGATGTAGAATTATTGTCCCCGCCTCTTTCCATGCGTGGAATTCTCTCCCACTAAACCTCGTGACGCCCTCGTCACGAGTTAACCACACTCGTGATGGGCCAATTGTTACGGTTGTCTACCATGCCTACCCCACTCATGGGCGTTCAGCGTGAAATTGGACAGCCAAAGGGTCGCTTTGATACCTTTTGAAAATATGTACATCGTATATGGTTGGTATAGCTCTAAGAGGAAAAAGTGGCAAAAGAGGGGGGCTGCTCGGGTTGAAGCTGATCAATCCGTGTGAAACTCTACTTTACCATTTGGATATACGTTGAAGAGTATAGAACTTAATTTGAGTAGAATTACTTTCTATGCAAGTTTTATTTGTAACTAAGCAACCTATCCTTATACATAAGTACTAGGGATTATGATTAAAATCATTTGTTGTATTCTCTTATTTCGACATAGTGAAAAGCTCTCATCCTCTACATGTAATTTTTTCTCTTTAGAATTTTCTACGTAAATTTTAATGTTTATTTATTTGTTTGCTTTTGCGATCGTTTGCTTTCTTCATTATAGCCTAGATAATTATAACACTTCTGATGTGGTCAAGTATTCCATTAGGTAACCAGACTAAACCGGTGAGGTCAATAGTTTTTTTTTTTTTTTTTGGGCATCGTATGGTCCATTTGGCTGTTACGGAATCGTTGCGCTCAGAATAAGCTAGTAGTGTAGAGGTAAGTGGCCCGGTTCAATTTTATCTATCAATAATTTCCTTAGTTGCCCATCCTCCCCGTTGTTCGTTTTTCTCCTACGGTGAAAAGTATTCCGGATTTATGGGAGCCCCCTCCGTCTGGTTCTCTCGAGTTCAACGTTGATGGTGATGTTCGTGGTAGTTTGGGGGCAGCTGGTGTTGGTGGGGTCCTTACGAATAATCTTGGGGATTTTTCTAAGTCCATGGGGTCTTCGGAGCCCTCGGATGCTGAACTTCGGGCAATTAGAGAAGCTCGCTTCCTCTTTCAATCTTCTCCATGGTTTGGTTCATATAACATGGTTTTAGAAATTGATAGCAGAATCATTATGGATTGGGAGAGTGATTCCTCTCGTCTGGTTCGCGTGTTGCAATCCAGCTCTGGTAGAAAGCATCCGCATTCCCATTTTTAAATATAGGTTTAATTAGTGTTATTTAATTCACGTGACACCGAATGATAAGTTTTATTGCAACTAAGCTTAAGGTTGCTTTTTGTTTATTGTGTTTGCTTTCTCTTTTCTCACGCTCCATCAAATTGCATAAACGAATCGGTTAATTAATGCTATTAATATTTGATACATCGACAGTGTATGATTTTGTACATTGTCAGACGAGATGATAAAATAATATTGTGAAAATTTAACATTACATACTTTTAGATTAAATTTCAATGACATGTCATCTTTTTGTTCACCGATAGTTAATGCAACAAATATTCACCCTAATTTAAAGAATTATATATAATTGTAACTTTTTTCAACAAATTTTAATTTTAATTTTAATGCTACTTAAAGGGGAGGGGAAGAAAACTCTAAAAAAACAGAAGAATATTCCTTGTGAGTTAAGAACTCATGACCTAAAAAAATATAATTGTAATTAAATTAGTGCACGCCATGTACATTTCATTTTCACATTCTATACAACACGTAAAATCTGGATTCATATTTACATTATTTTTTTCAAACATACATCATAAAACTATACATAATAGTAAAAGGTTACAAGTAAAGCCTAGAGTTTAAATTCACGGACCCAACGAGAACACAATCAACAAATAAATTACATTGGAAAAAAATAACAAACAACAAATATATTCTAACTAGTTCTTCCTAAGTGATCCGGTTTGAGCAACATAATCTGTAAGTGTGTGTGAGTTCATCTGAATTTTAAACCGGGCTAAAAGACTACCTTGTAATTAAATTAGAATGCTAAAAAATAACAAACATAAACTAATTGGTTGAGTATAGGGTACAACAGCCTAATTTAAGGCTAAAAAATGACACAACAAAATGTTAGAAAATACGGAACCTAAAATGTTACTATACAACTTAAAAGATTATACTTTTTGATAACATTTTAGGTTGATGATTGTTTGACAAGTTTAGAAACTTGGTTTGTGGTTTTATGACATGTTTCGAAACTTGTCCTAAAAATACTGAACCTAAAATGTTATCAAAAAGTATAACATTTTAAGTTGCATGTTTTCTAACATTTTAAGTTGTGCGTTTTTTAGCCTTAAATTAAGGTGCCGCATTGTAGACTCACCCAAACTTAAGTCACTAACTAGTTCTGAAAAAAATGGAATAAAGTGGAAACTAAAGTGATGTGGTCTCCAAATAGAGCAGAGACGACCAGCTTGATAAATGTGATGAGCCATTTGAGTCTCTTCATTGCTTTGGAGGTTTGTGGGCGAGCCACTTGATTCGGAGCCAGGTTTTGCAATTCAAGGCTTCTGCTATCTCCATTAGCATTAACATCGAGATTCAAATAGCCATTTCTCCAATTCTCAACATGCGCTTCATTCAGACAGGCCACATGGTAACAAAGGTTACCATCCGATGAAACATACGACAAACCCTGTACTTTGCCTGGTGATCTTTTCTTGCTATTGCATCTCAAGCATCTCGATCTGATCCTTTCGCGGAGGTAGATATTCGTGTCGGAATCTGGAAGGGACAAGGACGGAGGAAGGTTCGCACAATGGGGATGTAGATCGTGCTTGCCACAAGAGCATTGGTACGAGAACCCGTTTATATCCAGGCACAAATATCGCATGTCCGGGTTCCCGGTCCCGTTGGGGATTCTTTGTGGAATTGGAAGTCGCATCCTTCGAGAAATTGGTGGGATAAGAGTGTGGGAAGAGAAATGTGACATTCTGGATGAACAATGTAATTGCAATTCATGTTGGGACATCGGTAGCATGCCCCGAACCCTAGCTCTTTGCAGCCGTCGCAAGTGAAAGGGACTTCGCTTTTCGTCAGAATAAGCTCGTGCCGGTGACCTTCTAATAGGTTTTGTTCCAACAATGTAGGCATCTCTTCAATCTGCAAACACAAAGATTGAATCAAACATCAACCCGTAGATATATTTTATTTATGAATCATGGGGTCTCGCATTTATATATTTAAATAAGACTGTTATGACGCCAAAATTCTATCTTTAAATATTTAATACTATTGAATTTCAAGCAGAGACGGGCCCATGTGGGACCTGAGAAGGGCTCCTCCCCACGTTTAAGAAATATTTTTTTATCTTTGTTGTGTATTTTTTTTAAAATAAATTAATTATGAATTTATTTCTTTTTCTTTTTAACATTTATGTTTTGCTTTAATTATAGTCTCGTCCCTAATACTAAATACTTCAACATAAAATCTCAAACCATAAATATATCAAGTTTTCGTTTAGAATATGATAAATTATAACCACAATTCAAATAAAGTAATAAACTAGAAATTAATAAGATAAATTATACATACATATAGTTGTCGAAGCCAAGACCGCTCGAAGTGTTAATCTCAAATTTTGGCTAAGAAAATCATATTTGTAAATTGTTAATCGAAAACCCTTCAGGCTCTTTCATTATATATATATATATATATATATATATATATATATATATATATATATATATATATATAACAATTTGAACTCGTATCTCTTAAAATGAACATTATTCACTTTTTATTAGGACACTTGTTAGGTTCAACAATTCAATGATTAAAATATAACAAATTAATAACTCAAGTGATTGATAGATAATTTTTTAAAAATTTAGTGATAGAAAATAAGACAAACAAAATAAAATTGGTCTCCATGGTTGTTTACCCCGATTAAAATGTTGTTCCACGTGTCATGGTCAAACAATACCGTATCAATTTCGATTTAATCTTTATATTTTAATGTAACATAATTTGATATTTTTTATATTATTACAATTTTTTCAAATAATTAATATCGTAAATTACTTCAGTTAAAATAACAATTTAAAAATTCCTTGAAATCATCCTTTCCAACACATAAAATTCATGTCAACAAGGTCAATGTTTACATTAAAAAACATATTTATTAAAAAGATTAATATTTGATACACTACCAGCGTAAAAAAAAGTTTACACAAGCATGCATATTTTTAAGCCTAAATCTAAAATTTTAACCTTAAAACCCAAAAAATCTAACCACAAACCCCAAATCCTAAATCCTAAATTCTAACCATGAATCCTAAATTCTAAACCCTATAACCTAAACCCCTAACCTCTAAACCCTAAACTAAAACCTTAATCCCCTAAATAACCCCGCTTGTGGAAACTTTATTTTCTACCGTCAGTGTATAGGATAATAATCTATTTTAATAAGAATTATTATCCTATGCACTGGTTGTTTTAGTTTCCACAAGCGCCTTAGTCTTAGTTTAGAGTGTAGGGTTTAGGGGTTTAAAATTTAGGGTTTAGGGGTTTAAAATTTAGGGTTTAGAGGTTGGGGTTTAGTTTTTAGGGTAATTTGGTTAGGATTTAGGTTTTAACTTATAAACCTTAAATTATAACCCTAAACTCTAAATTTTAACCCCTATCCTTAAATTCTAAACCCCTAAACTCTACACCCTAAACTAAGACCCTAAACCCTAAAACTAAGGCGCTTGTAGAAACTTTCAGTTTCCGCCGCCAGTATATGAAATAATTACCCTATTAAAATTATTTAAACAAGACGACTATATCAAATTTGAGACCACATTGTCCCACAAAGCAATATAGGAAATAACAAATGCACTGTACCATATATTTCGAGTTTCAAGTTTTAATTTTTTAGTGTTGGGCATAAAAAAGGGAACAAAAAATAGGCGTATAATTTTTGTCCGTCGTGAATGCTTCTTTGTCCGGATTGAAGTGATAAATTTTGGAAGAGAAGTTTTTTGACTTTTTTTGGTGTCCTTATGTATATTTTAATAGTAAAAAAATGGATTTAGGGTTTAAGATTTAGTATTAGAGTTTAAAATTTAAGGCTTATTTTTTAAGGTTTAAATCTTAAGATTAAGATTTAAAACTTAAGATTATGATTTAAGGTTTAGTTTTTAAGTGTTGTGTCATATATAGGAGAACCGAAAATGAGCAAATAATTTTTGTTCAAAATTTTTTAGGGAAGCATGCTTAGAGTTTAAATTCATAGATACACTGAGAACACACTAAATAGCTGAATTGTCATGCTCGGATGGTTTTGGCTTAATAGAAGATCATGAGCTTGATGCGAGGGAATAGGTTTCAGCCCGAGCCTTTGAGGATGTTAGATCGATGGGGTTCGATTTTGACGATTTAACAGCTGATGTTAAGATGGCTCCTTGCGATGGGGATGGTCGCTCATGGGCTGAGAGTGTCGATCTGTTGAATAATCCTATGTCGACGAGAGCTGTTGTTTCTGATCGTGCTCATGATGATGAACCCGAGGGTGCAACATTTTTTTCCAGAGCTCAATGGAACTCGAAATAGGAAGAAATATGTCTCCCTTTCCGATCAGCAAGATGAGGCTCTCTCGGTTAAGGATAAGAAAAAGAGAGATCGAGCCATCAAAAAGAGTAAGAAGCTTGGGAAGGAGATTTCGTCGGTAGATGTTTCTAGACATTCAATTTATACTAACTCCTTCAAAACCCCATTTAATTCTTTAAAAATCTCATACCACAATAAATCAAGTGGGGTCAATTGACCTCCCTAAATTACATGTGGCTCCGCCACTGGGACTGAGTGTTTGTAGTTTGTCTGATGCTGGTGTATTTGATTGGGTGAAGCATGAGTTTTGGGCTGATTTTCAGTAGATGTTATTGGAGTGTTTGCAATGGTGTTTCCCCTAGTTTGAAATTCCTTGGTTGTTTGGTTGGTAGTCAAATGCCAAATGGATCATAAGTGCCATAGTTGTCCATGCTATTTGCCCGTGAGTTTTGAATGCATGTTGAGGAAGTTTTCAGTGCAGGCTGTTGGGATTGTGATTGTTAGCCCTACGGACTGGTTACTTTCCAGGTTATTGAGGTCAAGTGTTGCGGTTTTGAAAGTGATTTGGGGCGTCATTGTTTGCGTTGGCTGATTTGGAGTCTCATTATCAAATTCGGGTTGGTGATTTTGGTTTAGTGCATTAAGGAGATATGTACTTGTTTAGTTAAGCAGAGTCGTATTTTGGGATGTTTGTCGAGTTTGTCTTGATCAGGTCCTCGTGGACTTTATAAATCACTTAATATGATTTTTAATTAATCGGCACAATGCTTTTACTTTCGATCTCGACAACGTCGAGCTCATCGAAATCATCCCTTTCGCTGCAATTCTCACCCCACAGTTACTTTACAACCATAACCGATCTTCTAATTGATAATGGTGTGCATTCGGTTAATTCGATCGGTGGTCGAACTGAATTAGCCATAATCGAATTAACTAAAATTTTTAGAACACACTTTGTTATAAAAATTTGGGTAAATTACACAATTGGTCACTAAATTATAGTAAAATAACACTTTTAGTCACTGTACTTTTATTTTACACTAATTTAATAAAAGATTAATGAACATTTTATAATATATATCATTTTATAATTTTTAAAAGTTCAATAACCAAAAATAAATATATATAATATTTAATATATAATAATTTCGGTTAATTAACCGATTTGAAACTGAATTAACCGATAACCAAATTTTTCAAAAAAAATTAACCGTTAACTGAATCTACCTAAAATTAATCGACCGAATTAACCGAAAAGAATTCGGTTCGGTCGGTTAATTCGGTTAAAACCGAATAATGCACACCCCTACTAATTGATCATTGCTTAATGTGAACTAGGGGTGCTCAAATCCGGGTACCCGAAGTACCAGGTAGTCCTATGACCGGTCGGCTCGAGTGTTGCGGGTACCCGTTAGTCGGATACGCGGATGTTGCGGGTACCTGAAAAATTAGGTATTTGGATACTCAAATATAAAAAATATATTTTTTAATGTAAAAATTATTTTATTAGTTTAATATAAAAATATGTATTTATTAAATATAAAAAGTATAAAATTTTAAAAAAATTATTAGTTTAATATAAATATATATATTGAATATAAAAAATATTATTTTTAAATATATTCGGACATTCGAGTAATTGAGTACCTAAAAATTTTAAAATTTGTGACCTGAACTTGACCCAAAAGTGGCGGGTCGAGTACCGATCCGGGTAAAAAATTCAAAATAAATATTTGTTTATTTATAATTGGATAGTCAAATAGATTTAATCGGGTCAGATATTTTTTAATATCCTAATGTGAACAATATATATGCAAGTAAGAAACATTTTAAATCTCGTCAGCTTCTGCAGATTTCCGTGTAAGAAAAGTAAAACAGACTTGTCTAGGAATACCGTGTTGAACCATTTCTCATGCATATATATACATATATATATATATATATATAATTGTCCCTGGTGAATTATGTATACAGGTGATTCCACTAGCAAATATATTGATGTTCATTTAAAGAGATTTAAATTTGAGTAATTTTGTCTCAAAATATATGTTTTATTAATGTTTTAAAAAAAATATGAACATATATTATTTTATACTAGAAACACGTCCATGAGGGTGAGCCATAAATGCGACGGCTTAGGGCCCACTTTGTCCAAAGCTCACCGCTCATAATTGTAAGCATCTAATTTTAATAATAGTTTAATTTTTCTTCAATATTTATTAGGGTAAACTACACCAGTGACCACCGAACTATTTGGGCATACCTATTTTGACCATCGAACTATCGAACTCGTCAATCAGACCACTAAACTTATTAAATTGACATATTTTGACCACCACCGTTAAAAAATTAACGGAGGGGCAACGGAGGGATGACTTGGCAGTTAACAGAAATTTGTAAAATTACACATTTAGTCTCTATTATTTATTAATTAAATTAATTTGATCCTAATTTTATTTTAATTAAATAAAATTAATCAACCAATCGAATGATAACACGTGTCATCACCTAATTGGATTAATTTATTCAAATTTTAAATTATTTTATTTAATATCACCACTTGGTTAAAGAAAAATTAAAGAGAAAATGATGGGTTTAGCGTGAATTGAACCTGCAACCTCTAGGTTAAAAACCCACAACTTGACCGCTACTTCAACCCATAATTAGTGACATGAATTGCACAATTTAATATACATCTTATAATGCAGCAAATGCTAGGGAATAAAGAAGTAAAAATTGTTGAAAGGGGACCCAAGCCTAGATCATTTGAAATGTGTAAAATCACTCAAACCATCAAATCAAATTAAATAATAAATTAAAAATGAAAACATTTTAAATAGGTTCAAAGTAGTTATTAAAACAAGATTTAAAATGAAAATAGATTTATTATTTTTTATTTTTAAATCAAATCAAATATCTAATATTCGATTTAATTTAAATATGAAAAAAATCAAATATTTAATATTTAATTTAAATATGAAAAAATATTTAATATTTGATTTAATTTAAATATGAAAAATATTTAATATTCGATTTAATTTAAGTATAAAAAAATCAAATATTTAATATTTGATTTAATTTAGATATGAAAAAGAAAAAATATTTAATATTAAATTTAATTTAAATATGAAAAAATCATAAATCTATTTTCATTTTAAATCTTGTTTTAATAACTACTTTGAACCTATTTAAAATGTTTTAATTTTTAATTCATTATTTAATTTAATTTGGTGGTTTGTGTGATTTTACACATCTCAAGATCTAGGTTTGAGTCCCCTTTCAACAATTTTTACTTTTTTATTCCCTAGCATTTGCTGCATTATAAGATATATATTAAATGGTGCAATTCATTGTACTAAAGATGGGTTGGAGTAGTGGTAAAGTCGTGGGATTTTAACTTGTAGGTTCAATCCATGCCAAACTCATCATTTTCTCCTCAATTTTCCTTTAACCATGTGGTGACACGTGTTACCACCTGATTGGAGGGAAAAATATATTAAATATTAAACAAAATAAATTAAAATTTGAGTAAATTAATCCAATTAGGATCAAATTGATTTAATAAATAAATAACATGGACTAAATGTGTAATTTTACAAATTTCTATTAACTGCCACGTCACTCCTCCGTTAATTTTTTAACTGCAGTGGTCAAAATAGGTCAATTTAATAAGTTTAGTAGTCTGATTGACGAGTTCGATGGTCAAAATAGGTACGACCAAATAGTTCGGTGGTTACTGATATAGTTTACCCTACTTATCATTAGAGCCTAATTTTTTCAATACTTATTATTAGTGGTATAAGATTAACTAATTTTCAGGCCATTAAAATCTTAGAAATAAGCGTACTTGTATTCACCTTAAAAGACTATTCAAAAAATATATAATTAATGCTAATTAGGTTAAGTTTCCGTGCAGTTTTGTTTCTTTAATCCAATACTAATAAATAAAGCAGGAAAGTATCACGTTTAGTCTTTGTGTTTTAACAAAATATTCAATGTGACAGCTTTAGTTCTTGATTTATAGGTGGTGGCCATTAGTTTTAGCACTGATAACCATCACCTGTAATTTTTTTTTCTTATTTTTTATATCAAGTTCTTGTTTTTTATATTTCAATTTTTTAATTTTTTATATGCCTTGTAGCACGCTTTTCTCTGCCTTGTGGTACGTTTTTTTTCTGCCTTGTGGTATGCTTCTACCTTATGACACGTTATCTCTACCGTTGTGGTAGATTTGCGTTCGTGGATATGTTTTTCACGACGCTCAGCTCTGATTAGCAGATTGTCGGTGGTCTTCAGTAGTTTAATCCCCTTTTGTGATTCGTTTGCCGGTGCAGTCAGATTTATTTTACGAAGTAGACTCCAAGATTGTTGGTTTTGCTCACCACTCTTACTTCAATCCTGAAGCGTGTAGGTGGATAGGGACAAAGTCTTGCTATTCGCTTCTATTTCTCCAGTGTTTCATCTTTATCACTGTTTCGTAGCCCACTGAACGTATTTTGATGATATGATGTTTCGCTTTTTTAGTTTTTTTATTTAGATCTATTATATTTTGTTATTTTTTACTACAATTTCGTTTTTGGACTGTTTCTCTGTTTTGATTTTTAATAAAATTCAATCGGTATTATTATTCAAAAAAAATATTTAATGTGACACATATTTTAAGAATGTAGAATGCGGTATTTGTACCTTTAAGGTGTTCAATTTAGTACTTATACTGTCAAAAGTTTAATATGGTATTTGAACTATCATTTTGGGTATTATTATACTTAGGGTAATGGGTTAATGTTGTTATTAATTGTCGTATTTAAATTATTATTTCGCGTATTATTATGGTGCATGTGTTAACATTGTTAGTAAATGTTAAATCAATCAATGAAAATTACAACTACTATAATAATACACAATTTGATAGTTCAAGTACCGCATTAGATATTATATCAAAGTACATGTATCGATTAGATTTTCTAAATATTTATATATGTTATAATAACAATGGTGTCAACTGAGCAAAAACTCAATTGGAAGAAAATATTAATATTTGATGCACGGCGATGTATAATTCTATGTACTATTAGTGAATTAGATATTGACACATCATCGTAAAATTTAAAATTCATTTTTAATAAGGTGGCATTATTTAACTTATTGACATGTCATAAAATTACACATTGTTAATACATCAAATATTTACCGGTTAAAAAATCCTCGTCACGGAGTGAAATAATAATCCTTAAAAAAATCATATATTTTGAGACACGAGAGGCAAAAAATACATCAATCTTATTTATAAAAGGACATTATTTTTTATCGATTAACTATTATTCTTAAATCAAAGGACAATAAGCGTTTAAGTTCATTCAAAATAATACTCTCTTTTATTTTGCAATAATAATTATATCAATCGAATTATATTCGAGGATTAATCTTCAATTTTTTTTCGGTTCAGGATAGTTTAAAACCCTAACAAAGAGGCTAAAGCACCCCCCAAAACGGCTTGGACTATGAGGTCCAAAGCATACCCCATCAACCACCCTTCACTTTCCTTTGTCCCATTTGAACTTTCCCCATTTTCCACTTTCATAAACACTAACCCATTTGTCCCACCACCACTTTGTAGTCCATTGAAATAACCCATTTTCCAATTCTCAAAGTTCATACTATTCACACACCCAACATGGTAACAATGCTTCCCACAACTCGAAACATAAGCCCAACCTTTCAATTTCCCTTTACGGATTTCCTTGTTTCGACATATCAAACACTCGGTCGAGGCCTTCGGTTTAAGATCAAGTCTCAACGACCCTCGGGCAGTGCCGCCATTCAATGTGCTCGGTAAATTCAAACAACAAGGATGCAAATATGTTCCCTTGGACTTGTACATGAAACCTTGAACATCTTTCCCACATGCTTTGCAATCTTTGCCTCGTTTCCCTTTCTTCTTGAACTCGAAGTTGGTGTTTTTGATGAACGGATGAGTGGCGAAAGGCTCGGCCACCGCGCATTTTTCGTGAAGATGGAAATCGCACTTCGTTTTATTGCATTGGTAACGTGAACCGAATCCTAGTTCTTTGCATCCGTCACATTGATATGGTGTTTCGGAATAGCTTAGCTCGAGCTTGTGGCCATGACTGAAATGGTTTATCTCGGTTATCTTCATAGCTTGTGTTTGCCCTTTTTGCAGCTCCTGTTTTGCACTGTTTCTTCACAGATTCAATAACCTTTTTGGAACTAACCAAACCGAAACGAATCACCACCCCAAGAAGATCTGAGAAAACAAAACCTTTTAACACTAAGTTGAATCTTATCAACATTTATAAGCTCTCAATAAGACAACACAAAAGCTCCCTCGTAATTTTTAAAATTCAAGCTAGATTCGATAGAGAAGAACCATTGGATTAGATTTGTTTTAACTCTAGTGCTGCTAAAAACAAGCACAAGGATACACGAGTTCAGCTCGACCGATAACTTGAACCGTTCGAATTTGAGCTTGACTCAACATCAATTGAGCCAGCCTGGTGATCAATTGAAATGATCTTATAATTGTCATGAAAAAACAAAATAATAAAAGTATTTGAGAGGGCTGCCAAGACTTACCAGCAACAAAGATGAAAGATTGCAGGAGATTCGTCTGAGACTAAGCTTGGTAAATTCACCAGCAGTTTTGGGCAGATTTAAAGCTTTATAAGTAAACCTGAAATTAATTTAGGCTTAAATGAAAAATCAACCCCTAAATTATACTTTTTATTTATTTTTAGCCCTTAAACTATTTTTTGGTCAAATCAGTATCGGAGCTAAGATTTTCATGTAGTGGGGTTAAAGTAAAGTTGAAGGTATGAGAAAATCTCATACCATTAGAATAAGTATTATTGACATTATACTCCAATAAATCAAGTGGGGTCAATTCTAATATTTCATATAAAAAATCATATATTATCTCCTTGAAAACTCCATCTCCAACAAATCAAGTGGGGTCAACTGCACCCTATTGTTTCCATGTATATCCACCCATGGGTCAAAGTAAGCTCCTAAATTATCATTTCTGGTTACATTAAGTCCGATAGTTATTTAAGTCAAAAGAAAATTGTTTCGACTAATAAGATGTTGACACATCACAAATTTTTTTACCAGTAGATAGTTTAGGGACTAAAAGAAGAAAAATGACATAGGTTAGGTACTTATTTTGACCAAAAAATAGTTTAAGGACTTAAAGTGACAAAAAATAATAATTTAAAAGCTTATTTTCACTCAAAAATAATTTAAGGGCTAAAAATAAAAAAAAAATATAGTTTAAGTACTGATTTTTATTTAAATCATTAATTTATTATCTTTTCCCCCTCATTTCCAAGAAAGTTCAGATAGTAAACTGCTGTTTTTCTCCGTCAAAGAAGATTATTAAAAGATAAATGAGGCCAAAATCAGGAGATATTAGGTAGGAATATTGGAGATGAAAGAAACATTTTAAATCTCCACAAGGTCAGATTCAGCAGAGTTCCGTGTAAGATAAGTAAACAGACTTGTCTAGAAATATCTTGTTGAACCATTCCTGATTAATATTTATTTTCTTTAAATATTCTTGATGAATCGATTTGGTGTCATCTATTATATCATAACATCGTTAATTGTTTTAAATTTAAATTTTAGTGACCAAAATAGAAGTGAGAAAAAATTTGAGAGACTGAAAAATTATTTTACCCTATAATTAATGCTAATTACGTTGAGGTGTTCCTGTTAGGGGTGTTCAAACAGCCATTTCAGTTACTAACCGAACTACCCAAAATTGAATTAGCATGACTCTTAAAGTTTTTAACTGTTAACTGAAATGAACTAAATTCGGTTAATTTAGTATATTTTTGAATTAATCAAATTTTTAATTTTTTTAGTTTTGATTCAAAATAACAATTGAAGTAGCAGTAAATTGAAAATGAGTTTATTTTGTTAGATATTTTTTTATTTCTACTCTTTATTTTTTCTCATTTTGGATTGGACTTAATATTGAGATCAAAATATAAACAATGAGTTTCAAATATTATCAGTCATCGATGAAATTTGGGCTTAAAATTAAAAATATATTAGTTATATATTCAAATTTTGGTTAATTCGGTTAATTCAGTTTCGAATCAAATTAATTGATAATCGAACTTTAAAAATCTTTAACTTTTAACCGACTGAATACTTTGGTGACTGATCGATTAACCAAATTAAATTTCAGTTTGGTTAGTTAATTCAATTTTAACCGAACAATGTACACCCTTATTCCATGCAGATTTGTTTCTTTAATCAAATAAAAATAGGGTAAATTAAGTAAATCATCACTGAACTTTTCTCTCAAACCAATCTTGGTCACTAAAGTTTTAAAACATTCAATTTACTCACTGAAGTTTAGACATTAAACGTTTTTGGTCATTGAAGTTTAGATATTGAACATTTTTTGTCACTCCACCGTTCATCGTCGTCGTTGTTCCATGCCAAATTTCACCAGTCGCTTCGTCTCGCCCCCTGAGTCTGAATCCGACCTCCATTTCGTCAAAAAGTGCCCCAAAGTCCACGAATCGGGCAAAAATCTTTCAATTTCTCCCTCGCCAATCTCTCTCTTATGCTGTCGAATGGAGCCCTTTCTCATCATATTACTTTCCTCGTGCCAATAAAGCTTTTCACCGTTTAGATCTCGGAGAAGTTCCTGCGTTCGCCAGTAAATAGACGTCGTTAAAAAGTTAACGGAATAATGATAAAAAAATGTTCAATGTCTAAACTTCAATGAGTAAATTGAATGTTTTGAAACTTCAATGACCAAAATAGGTTTGAGAGCAAAGTTCAGTGATGGTTTATGTAATTTACCCATAAAAATAAATAAAGTAGGGATAATATCACATTTGATACTTGTACTTTAACAAGAAGTTTAATGTGATATTTGTACTTTTTAAAATGTTCAACGTGATATTTATACTTTTAAAATGTTTAATGTGCTACATACCCTTTGTTAAAAATCTAATATGGTACATCAACTATCCATTGTTAAAAATTAATATTGATCGTTGAGAATATGGTCGTGCTTTTAATGGGAGATTTCTTGCTTTGAATTTGATTTGGTTGACTATGTGTATTCTTGCAAGTTTTGGAGCTGGCGTTAATTGCTTATTTGATTAGGGGTTTGTTTGACTTTTAAAAATTTTCTAAATTATATATGAATTCAAACTTTTAGGGGGTGTCAGCCCCCTTTGGGTCCATCCCTAGGCCCAGTGACTAAGAATGCACATATTATCTTATCTTATATGAATTTGAATTATGGCATAAGAATGTAATACATTTCTATTTAATACTCCTTCCGTCTCATTCAATATGTCTAGTATTGACTTTTTTTGGTCAAATTTTTTGAACTTTGGCTCATTATTAATTTAAATTTATTATTGATAAAACATGAAAAAATATATTTTAAAAACCTTCAATCAAGTAGTTTAAAAATATATTTTTTATAAAATTTATTTAATTAAAATATTTAAAATAATTATGATCAAAGTTAAAAAAAAATTGACAAAAAAATCAATATATTTATATTGAATGAGACAAAGGAAGTAAAATAAAACTCAAGCCATCAATTTAATTTTTATTTTAATTTGAGGTAGGTAGGTTTCTTTGTTAGCTCTATAAATGAATAATACGTTGGTGTAGTTTTTTCTCGACAAGCAGTCTTGTTCTATTATCATGTATATTTAATGTAATAGTTATAATGACCAACAAGTTAGTCTAAGTGTTAAGCGATTTGGTATTACTTAAATAGGTTTTGAGTTCAAGATGTTGTGTATGTAAAAAATTCTCGTTGAGAGACTTATCTACTAAAACCAAGTGTGTGACACGAGTCAATTCAAATTAATCAGAGCAAAGCCCTGAAAATCGGAAGGGCAACAAAAAAAATAATTATAATTTTATTCACTTACAGTGAAAAAAATATTTTACCATTGAGATTGTATGGTTGACATGCGCTTTCATTTTTTTATATTTTAATATAATTAAAAGATACACGACAATCATACAATTTTTCTTGTAGAATAAAATAATCAATTAAGGAATTTTACTTTCAGAAGAACTTTACTGTTAATGGTATTATTATTATTATTATTATTATTATTTTATTTTATTTTATTTTAATAAAAAAGAATAGATAGTTAATTTTAATAAAAAAGGCTTAGCTAATCTAATCAGACCAATTTTTGAGCTGGTTGGAGAGATCGATTAAAACATATTAACTTATCAAATTTATATAGGATAAATTACTTAGATCATCACTACACTTTACTCTTAAATTTATTTTGGTCACTAAAGTTTCAAAACGTTTAATTTACTCACTAAAATTGAGACAATAAACTTTTTTTGTCACTGAAGTTTAGACATTGAATGTTTTTGTCACTTCACAATCTTCACTGTTTGTCGGCGTCGTCGTTCGGTGCCAAATTTCATCAATCGCTTCACCTCGCCCCTTTGAGTCCGAAATAGACCTCCATTTTATCGTTCCGTTTCTCAGTATATTACTTCCCTTGTGCCAGTGAAGCTTTTCACCGTTCGGATCTTGAAAAAATTCTTTCGTTCGCCGATAAATGAACGCCGTCAAAAAGTTTACGGAAGAGTGACAATAAATATTCAATGTCTAAATTTTGGTGAGTAAATCGAACGTTTTGAAACTTCAGTGACCAAACTAGATTTGAGAATAAATTTTATTGATGATTTACATAATTTACCCATTTATATATTTTAAAAATATTTGTAACCAAACCCAAATACATTATCCAAAGCCTAAATCCCTCTTTAAAGCCCAAGTCCAAACAAATATCATATCCATTATTCAAATCAAACCCGAGACCCAAAATATAATCATATCCCAAACCAAATAAACATTAAATAATTACATTTGTAAAGTTAACCCAATTCATTTAAAAATTAATGTATGATTTTATATTTATATTTTTTAAAAAATTTACTCTATAATTTAAAATAAAAAATATTTTTAATTAATTTTATTGATAATAAGTTTTTAATTAATTATATAATATCTATAAATACATTTTCATAAAATAAATAATTTCCGTTTATTTATATTTCAAATATTATCATATAAATATATTAATGCTTGCATAGTTATCAATTAGGGCCTTTTCAGGTTATGGATCGAATTGTTATGGACTTGGAATTTTTGGGCAAATCATTTTTTAGGTTTGGGTTTTCTTTGATTCGGATTTATAGGTTCAAAATTTGTCTGCATAGTTACCTTATAATATCTTTCTTCTATTATAAAAAAATAGAAAATTTTGTGATAAAATTGTTTTTTAGTCCTCAAAAGATATATATTTCATTATTGACCCTTTAAATTTAAAAGTTTTTCAAATGACCCTCGATATATAAATTTAAAAGTTCTTCAAAACTTTTATCTTTTGAAGCCATTCAACATTTCCCGTTTAGATCAACTCTGTCCAACCATTTATGTTCCATTTTCTGTTACGCCAAACCTAATGATTCCCATATCGTCTGTTCCTAACCGGTTAAAATGATCAGTTTTACCGGCTTTTTGACCGGACAAAGACAACCTCGTTATTAATGATTACAATGAGGGAGTTCCGTACGTTGAAACCAGGCAGAACGGCTGGCACATATCTTCATGACTCAATGGTACCCCTACTAGCTGTTCAGCTCAACATCTGGACTCCTTACTTTAACAAAACTAAGATTTAATATAAAGGTATGAATAATTATTCGATGCACCGGTAGTGCGAGGCTGATCATGGCTTGAGCCGAAGTTAGTCCATTGGCTTGTCAAGTTATTATCATTTCCTCTACTTACAATTTTTGGGTAAATTACACAAATGGTCACTAAACTATCTTTAAAAATACAAAATAGTCATCAAACTTCAAAAGTTATATAATAGGCATCAAATTTTAGTTTTTGATACAAAATGGTCACTGAGCCATTAACTGTCGTTAAGTGAGTGACGTGACAGTTACAGAAATTTGAGTAATAGAACATTTAATCCTCCATATTGACACATTCAGTCAATTTATTTTTAATGTAACCCTCATTATTGATGTTTAAATTGATTGAATGTGTAGATATTGATGATTAAATATGTTATTGTACAAATTTTCGTAACTGCCGCGCCTCCTAGTTAATGACAGTTAACAGCTCAGTGACTATTTTATAATAAAAATTAAAATTTAATACTCATTATATAACTTTTGAAAGTTTAGTGACTATTTTATATTTTTAAAAATAGTTCAGTGACTGTTTGTGTACTTTACCTTATATTTTTTTCACAAACAAATCACAGGGTAGCTTGACTATTTTAGACGTAAAACAATTACTGTTAGTAGGGTGGCCCATAGTTGTGACCCTGCTGCCAAGAGTGGGGATAGATGGGATTCATACATGCATTTGACACGTGAATGATTTATAATATTTGCTTTTTGATTGCATCACAGTGCCAGTCAGATTTTTTTAGTTTATTTAATTTTAGGTCCTACAAATTTAAATATTAATTAAATTAAATTAAGTCTTTATTTTTAGGTTCTTATACAATTTGTCCCTCATATTTAATTCTAGCTTCGTCACTTTCTATATAATTTATTAAAATGAGATTTTCAAATTTTTAAAAAATAAATTTTTATTGACTTGTACAAGTGACATGTTAACTTTTGAATTAAAAAGGGGTTGAACATGACACAAACTCATAAATACAATAATATTTTGCTTTTCTCGTATGCTTTTCCATCACTCTCGAACTAGTATTTTGCTTGTTCTCTAACAAACATTTAACTTAACTTATTTTGAGCTTATTTTTTAGCCCAATAAGCCGTTCGTATTGCACCTATCCAGAACCAATATTGGTGCATCCATTATTGCTTTTAGTAGTTGTGGCAATCACGTACCAATGTTGGCAAATGTTAGCCATATAACTTTCAAAGTTGGAGGACTTGAACCAATTAACGGGAGATAAAACATGATAATATCACAGTTCCTGTTGATTAATTAAGCACTCTCGATCACAAATCAAAGTAGAATATGGAAGCGTCCGCTTCTATCTTCCTTGTTTACATTGAAGTTGTAATTCTTCTCTCATGCTTACACATGCAGGGTCTTGGTTTGGCAACAGCAAGCCGTGTAGTTAAAGGAAATGACACCGACCAACAAGCTCTACTCCAGTTCAAGGCCAAGATAATCGGTGATCCGCTCCAGATTATGGGAGGGAGTTGAACCTTTCGGACTGTAACCCCCTAGACCTGCCTATGCGTTACATCTGAGTTTAGGAGGTCACATTAGGGTCACAAGAGCGACCCACAGTAAAACTCAAATAAAATTCTTTTCTTTCTAATGCTTTTAAACCGTAAAATAAAAATATTTGTCAGAACATCATTACAGAAAATCAGAAAACTGAAATCCAAAAAGTATATTACGTACTCTAACATAAAATAAGACATGACATACATGCCCCCTAACTGTACCAGTACCGTACTCCGAAAGTAGTGCCGAGAGAAATCCAAACACAGATGTCAGTCACTAAACCATGATAAATTACTTCTAACCTGCGATGGTAAAAATAACATGAGCTTGGAAAAGCTTAGTAATACAGAACTACCAAATAATACTGTAAGCGCATGCAGATATAAGGCAAAGCATGAAACTGAAATATAGATCATGGTTTAATCAGTACTTGAACTTCTGAATATAAGTCAGCATTCTACAATCCAAAAGAATTAGAAAGGAGAAATTAATTTACAAGAACTGAGCCAGAGGGTTTGGTGTGTCCCAAGTCGCAAATCGAGAATGATAGACGGAAAGTTTTAGACAACTATAGTAGTTTGACAGAGGCAAAGGAGGAGGTAGAAAAAAATTTGGTATTAGCCTAACTTTCCTCCAACCGAACTCCAGTATTCAATTCCCCAAAACCACATCTATACAGGCATTAACCCAAGCCCAATGGGCGTAGGTACCGACCTAAGGGGTTACCTTAGGTCCCAAGAGGCATAGGAGCCTAGCAGGAGGCGTAAAAGCCTAGCATAAGGCGTAAATGTAACACCCTAAAAACCAGTCTAGTCTGAATTAGGTTTCGGTGATAAAAAATTTTGTATCGAAAATGGTCCAATCACTGTAATGGTTCCAATTTTGTACTCAATTGTATTGTAATGAACTTCAATTGAATTTAATTATTGATCTTGGACCTTTTTGAAAGAAGTGAAAGCCATTTAGTGACTAAATTGTGAAAATTGAAAGTTTGCAGGTAAATGTGCAAACCTTGAAAAGTTGAGGGGCCACCATCATAATTATACCGATTAGAGGTGTGAGTCACTTTCTTAACCTAAATCATGTGAAAATGGTGGGCTATTGTCATAAAAGATGATAACTCGATTTGGGAAGGGGGTGTTACAGTAAAAGCCCAACAGAAGGCATAAGAGCCTAACAAGAGGTTTGTGCGCACATGTATCTTTCAGTAACTTCTCATGTTATCCCGGAAGTACCCAGTAAAGCGGTTTTGAACAATAATAGTCATCTTAATAATTAGTAGCAGTATGCTAGGAATTCAGAATACATGCAGATGTTTAACCAGTAAAATAAGAGTATCAAGATCTATGAATCGGGTATACTTATATCAGAAATAAAGAGCCAGAAGTTGTGTTTTTATTTCAGATAGCATGATCACCTAGGATCAAAATGGATTTAGAATGATTTCCAATCAGGGAGATTATACATGTAAACATGGGACAAACTAGATGATCCAGTTTATTACTTAAGGGTTATAGCTGATTACAGAAAGGTGACATTGAACTAAAGACCATTCTATATTGATTTCAGAATCAAGAACCATATTAGAATGAATTTGATAATTATCAACTTCATCCAGGTATTCAGGAATTATACTCTAAGATCATTTAGAATTTTCGATATATCATGACTATACAAGAATTCAGATATATCAGGATATATTTTGGGAATTCAGGTAGATCAGGATCAATCAAGAACCCGTATATATTTGGAGAGTTCCAGTCAACTTTGCTCAAAAGGGCATTTTGTTCATTTTGACACTTAGGGGCAATTTCATAATTTAACCCCGATAGGGCAAGTTGATGATTTATGGTGCTGAAGATTACTGATGGCCTGCAGGCTTCTAAAATTATTCCATTAAACACGTTTCATCAATGCGTTACTTTCCAAGCATTCGAATAGGTACACCTCACACGAGTTCAATATTTAGCTCTAGCTGCGTGGTATAGTTGAACATGTATTTGTGCAGTATTCTTCCATTATTGTAACAGTATTAAGAATGATTGATTCACGTGAGCCAGTCTTCAAACTCACAGGGAGATTACAGTCATTTGCGGTCTATCAAAAATTTCAGAATCTCAAACTTTTCACATATCTTAAGTCTCGTGGATATTTCATTGTTTAAGTGTTTAATGGTAGTTCAGACATTCTGATCCTTACGACCCTTACAAGAAACTCACTCATATCAGAACTCAAGAGTATATCCATCATTACAGTTAATTTGGTAATTTCAATGCCTGAGGTTATTTTAGTCATTTCAATCATTTCTATCAATTCATTATTTACTGTCATATAGATTAGTTTAGGAATACGAAGAACTTCTAGTAAATTCATCTTTAGGTGTTTATCCAGAGTTCGAGAAGAATCCAAGTGTTTTGTTATCACACATATTTGCATCTTGATACCGAAGTCTTTCCCAATAGGTCAGGGGTTTCAGATGAAGTAATTATATTATCAGATCAAGTGTAAATTCTAGATTATTTCCTTTGTTAGGGGTATTTTAGTTATTCTTACATCCCAAGGGTATTATCTTTATTTCTTAATGAAATGTTTCAAATACCAAATCCTTTAACACTATTGATTAGATTGAGAGATTATATGTCTTGTTAATCACTTACTGGACTCAAGATCTTTTCGGTCTATTAAACTTTTCTTTTGAATAGTTTGATCTTATCCATATTTTCATTCTTTAATTTCGTAATTGACTTGACTCGGGCAGAGTTGAAAGTACATTTAATCATAAACATGCATACTTTAACCAAATACCAACATATTTCATAAAGCATGCAAGAGGTAGTAATGTATTACCTCGAATCCTTGCTATATCAGTCGATTCATGATAATCCATTTGATCACTCTTGAACCAGAACTCGACATCCCTCAACATCTAGGATACACGAAATTGCGAATACCTTCAATTACACAAATTCCAAATTTAGTACTTAATCACGTTGCTCTTAACTGAATAATTAAATACATATACAAGTTCAGGTTCAAGGTTAGATTGGAGGGTTTTGGGTTATAATTTTGTGAAATGAGCTTCAAAATTGGAATCAGGACGTCGAAAAATGTAAAATAAGGGTTTTCAAAAAATTAACTTTTTAGTCAAAGTCAACACTGACGTCAGCCGTCAACGCTGACATCATCGGTCATTACTGACGTCAGTAGTCATCTGGTCAACGATCAACCAAGTTAACTCGGGCGAGTTAACTCTCTGAGTTGACTCGAATGGGTTGACTCAAACGGGTTGACAAAGTTCAGGTTGACTTGGTCAACGGGTCAAACGAGTATGGGTTTGGGCTTGGATCAGGTCGATTATCCAGGCTTTGGGCTCGAGTCATTGGGCCCTAATAGGCTAGCCCACTCTCAGTTTAATCAGACAGACCCAGTCTGTTATGACCAGTCAAGGTCGGTTCAGTTGGCTCAACTAGCTGGACTGGTTTGATTGGCTCGGGGGTTAGACCAGTTCAGGGCCGATTTAGACCTGGGGCATGTAATGATGGCCTGAAATCGCCACCTAACAGGGCGTGTACACCACACGCAGCCATAAGGTCAAAAGCATTATCGAATAATAGAAAACAACTCGAAAATACTCAAAATATGAGTTTTAAGGGTATACCAAGGCAGAAAAAGGGTGGAAACAACTAGAAATCGCTCGAAATAACACCGAAAGTTTTAAGCTCTTCTCGCCAGATCTTCACGGCATTCTCTACGGTGGATGACAAGCCGGTTCGGTGAGTGGCTTACCAGGATGTGACCGCGAGACAACGGGGAACATAGGGGTGAGGGCGGTGTTAGCCACGATTCGATGGTGGCTCAAATTGGGGCTGGTAAAGCCGAACGGTCTTCCACATTTTCTCGTGGACGATGGACGAAACTGAAGGTTGAGTTGTCGGGTTTTGGTGGCAATGGAACGACGGTGATGATGGTGGGGGCGGTGAATGCCACGAACGGTCGGAGAAGGTCCTTCAGAGCTTGGACGAAAAATGGGGTAGGTGAGGGGATTATGGCATTCTCTAGAACCCAGATATTTTTTTGATCTAATTCAAAATGGCATTCAAGGATAGGGGTTTGGTTAGGCTGTAATTATTATTGTTTAGACCGAGAGACAAGGTTTGAATAAAAACTGGCGAAAACTAAGTTCTAAAGATGGCTTAGCTCAAATGGTAAAAGCATGGGTTTACCAAGCATAGGTCATGGGTTTAACACCCCATGATTGCACTCTCCCATTTATTTTTAACATTTTGCTAGGGTGTTACAACTCACCCCTAAAAGAAATTTCGTCATCGAAATTTATATGAGTCAAACAGATGTGGGAATCACTGCCTCATTGATTCCTCAATCTCCAAAAAAACTTCTACATGCCTATGATTACTCCAAAGAACCTTACCATTAGGATATGTTTGTTCCTTAAAACTCTCTCATCATGATCCTTAATCTGTATAGACTCCCCATCATATAATATGACTCGGACCCAGATGGTATAACTTCAACATAGATACATGAAAGGCATTATGGATATGACTAAGCTGGAGAAACAACTCAAGCTAATAAGCATTTTGTCCAACTCTCTGAAAAACTCTGGTAATCTAGAGCCTACTTGTACATACATTAAAATCTCAATATTATTCCTATACAAAGATACGTGAATAGTACATAAACTTCAACATTGAACTCGATGCCTCAGTCCTTCAGATTTAGAACCTCACATCGACAATCACGGATAATTTCTAACCAATTGGATAGTAAAGAATAGCTTACTCATCCACTCATGTATATATACCTTCGAAGACCATATCTTATACGTATTAGTTACAAGGCAAAGTCAATCATGAGTATCAACATAAACTTTACATGATTAACATACAAAATTTCATTGTCTAACTCAAGAATTATGTATCCAACAAAACCGAGAGGCAGATATAACTTGCTTTCACACAACGCAACATTTGGACATAACGATTTTGTTTCAGATATAACATAATCACTTCAGAATTTACACTTTCACCCCTCATACGAACACCTTCCTTTCAATTTCATATTACTTTTATTAAATTTCCATCAGAATATTCTCAAACATAATAATTATCGCCGAATAGCCTTTTATGTAATCTTATATCGGTTACCTCATATAATCAAACATTTATTCCCAATCCGAATCAAATCTTCAATTTCACATGCATGAACCATCTCAGGTTCTTTATCCATATTCAAATCCATCAAGTTAATCCAAAACACAGACGTTATAGACATTTCTTGCCAGTACATATCGAGCTATAGTTGATAGAATTCACTTGAAAAAAATCATCATATGCTTCCCCTAAATTGAAAATTGCAATTATTATTGTGATCTTAGGAGTGATTTTGGTTTTTACTTGTCTCATAATCTTGTGGATTAGAAAGAAGAAAGAGCAAAAGCCAACAGCAACTACTTGTGAACTTTCGGGCATTAAAGTATTTAAGCCATTCATTCAATGATTTTAAGGGAGTGTTACCAAGTGAAGGATTCTTTAGGAATGCAAATGCTACTTTCGTTGACGAAGATAATAAGCTTTATGGAGGCATCTCTGAGTTACACTTGCCAAGATGTAACTTGAAAAAATCATCACATGCTTCCCTAGATTGAAAGGTTCAAACAAGGTTTAAGGCTTCACAACATTGTTGTGGAAGCTTTTCTTGATCGAATCATTGATATTATCGATCCCATTCTTCTTCAAGATAGTGTTAGAAGAAGAACTGTTGCAGGCATCACTCACAATGAAAACAGACTGGGAAACGAAAGACTGCAATGCTTGAATTTGATATTCGAAATTGGTCTCACTTGTGCTGTTGAATCAACGAGTGAGCGGATGAGCATGAGTGATGTTGTTGCCGAGCTTTGTTCTATTAGGAACAAGCTTCTTCGTCCAACTCGTTTCCGTCGTGGGGCTCGAACCTCATACCCTGCTTAAATAAATCCTTGTTTCATAAGTTGCAGGTATCTAAGGTGACGTATGGATGAACTTGAGAGGCTTAGGTCTGGAAAAGTGCTTGCGCTTCTCTTTTGTTTACATTCTGCTCCGATAAAAGAAAGCAAACATGGAGTTTTTCCAGTTTTCCACCAATAAGTTGTCAGTGTAGTTTCTTTTCATCTTAAACTCCTTTCATGGGAGGTCTTGGAATAAAACATTTTGTTTTAGAAGTGAAAAACCAGCTCAGAAACATTGTTCAACCTGGTTGCATGTCTATTGCATAATTTCTTTAAATATTGCTACTTAAATTTTCTTATTTTGTTGACTAATTATGAACCTCAACAATGAGAGTTGCAGAATTTAAATGGGAGTTGTTTTGTAGCCAGAAATCTTTATTTTAGTTTGAGATTGAACTTTAATGCATTGGTTCCCGACAATGTCGATACCAGTTAAGTTACGAGGCGAACCAGTGGGCTAGGTTTCGAATATGTAGACAATGCAGAAGTGCCGGAGGCTATTGAGTATGAGGCTATATATATGCAAACACATAGTTTCCCAGTGAGTTTTATAGTTAAAATTTTAGGCTATATAATTAAAGTAGATGGTCTTGAACACAGGCATTGCTGATGGTCTTGAAAGCGAATTATAATTGTTTGGAAGGACCAAACTGCAGTTATATCGATGTACTAACTTATAAGTTTGCAATTTCTGAAGGGACTAGATATAAATTCAATCCCATTTGGGGGAGTGAAGGCCCCTGCCCCACTTCTGGGTCACCCCTGTTGACCCAAGAAGCAAGCAAAAGCAACAAATCAAGTTATCAATCAGCTATCAAATGACTTGGCATCAAAACATGCATTTCCATTTTTCTCCACAAAGATATAAAGGATTTAATTAAAAATATTTGAAAATTTTAATGTTTAATATAAATTTTAAAAATTTGAGGAGGCCAAATTAAAATTTTTATAGAAATAAAGGGCTTTTATGAATTTTCAAATTGTTGGGGTCAAGACACCCTTAAACCCTTATTATGCTTCGTCTCTAGGGATAACCATTCGATCCAACCCGACTCTATAGTGTTGGTTTTTTAAAGAAAATTTTAGGTTCGGATTGAGTTTTTTCAGGATAGTGTCGGGTCAGGTTTAGGTTTAAGGTCTGACACGAAATAATAGTTTAATTCTATTCTAAATATTTAGGATTATAGACCCCATTCTTCTTCAATAGTGTGTCAGAGGAGGAACGGTTGCAGACATTACTCTCAATGAAAACAGCCTGGGAAATGACGGTCTTCAATGCTTGAATTTGATATTCGAAATAGGTCTCACTTGTTCTGCTGAATCACCAAGTGAGCGGATGAGCATGAGTGATGTTGTCACCAAGCTTTGTTCTGTTAGGGACAAGCTTCTTCGTCCGACTCGATTTCGTCTTGGGACTCAAACTTCGTATGTTGCATGTCTTCTGTATTAGCATCATAAACTCCTTTATTGAAGGTCTTAGAATAAAATTTTTGTTTTAGAAGTGAGGAACCAGATCAGAAACATTGCTCAACCTGGTTGCATGCCTAGTGCATAATTTATTTATATATTGCTGCTTAATCGGACTCAAATTTTCTTATCTTGTTGACTAATTATGAACCTCAACAATGAGAGTTGCAGAATTTTCTTAGTTCAATTAGCTTATATTTTCATTAAAACAATTATTTAAAACAGTACAAGAGTTGGGCTACGGTTCTCTTTTAATGTGTTTTGACTGGTCTTGTGCCATATATTTCGAGTCTTCAAGACCATCCCGTGTTAAGCAGGTTTTTGATTGCTTACATAATGGAAGATTTAAAAGGGAGTTGTTTTGCAGCGAGAAATCTTCATTTTAGTTTGAGATTGAACTTTCCCGTCAAGTTCGATACCAGTTAAGTTGGGATCCAGAAACAATGGAGAAGTGCTGGAGGCTATTGAGTATGAGGATATATAAATGCATAGACATAGTTTCCCAGCGAGTTTTATAATTAGAATTTTAGGCTATATAATCAAAGTATGTCAATGCCACATGATGCTAATATGATTAGGAGAAGAAAAGAGAATGAAACTTGTGTGAGGAATAGGCAACTTTGAGCCATAATTCGAAAGGGTAAAGGAGGAGATTTGTAACACCCCGAAAACCGGTCTAGGCGGAATAGAATTTTGATGATCAGAAAATCTATATCGAAAATGTCCAAATAATGCATCAACCCTAAGTATGCAATCAATTATACCGTATTGGGCCCTAATTGAGTCACTTTATAGAACTTCGACCTAATTAAACTATTTGAAAACAATTTAGTGGCTAGGCGGAATAGGATTTTGATGATCAGAAAATCTATATCGAAAAGGTCCAAATAATGTATCGACCCTAAGTGTGCAATCAATTATACCGTATTGGGCTCTAATTGAGTCACTTTATAGAACTTCGACCTAATTAGACTATTTGAAAACAATTTAGTGGCTAAATTGTAAAAATTAAAAGTTTGAGGACAAAAGTGTGAAGTCTAGAAAGATGAGAGACCATTCTTGCAATTGTCCCACTTTTAAGGATGAGTCAGCTACTAGCTTCTTCGCTTCACGTGAAGTGGCATAAATTGTTGGGAAAAGATGATAGTCTTGGTGGGTAATTATAATGTTATTGTTTTGGGGAAAATTATTAAGAAATGGAAAGATTAAAATATTATAATTTCCTTTCATAGAAGAAACCTTTTGATTGGCTTATGGAAAGGTGATAGATGGAGAAAAGATGATGATATTGGTTGGCAATTAGAGGGGTTATTATTGTTGTTTTTAATATAGAAAAAAGGAAAAGAATTATAAAATAAGGTTATAAAGTGTTTGAGACACTTTTACTTGGCTATACTTCCATTGAGGGCAAACCTGAATGTTCTTGCATTTGATGACAATAGATTCACCGGAAAAGTTCATTAGAAAAGATGGATAAATTGTACAAACTTTTCCTATACAAAAACCATTTGGGACATGGGAGAGAGGGTGACTTGAACTTTGTCTGCACTTTAGTCAATAATACCAACTAAAATTCTAGAAATATTTGAAAATAATTTCGGAGGGCTCTTTCCCGAATGCATGAGCAATTTTTCTAGCACCCTTTTACGTTTAGTACTAGAAAGGAACAAAATATTGGGAAGAATTCGAGATGGGATTGGGAATCTCATCAATTTAGAGGTGCTAGTGGTATTACAAAATCAACTATCAGATTTCATTCCCATTGATATTGGGAGGCGTCGAAAGCTAAAGGTACTTAATGTGTCTCGAAATTTTCTCTCCGGGGCCATTCCTCATTCTATAGGAAATTTAACACAGTTAATGGAACTTGATCTAGATGCTAACAATCTTCAGGGCAGCATTCCTTCAAGTCTAGGTAACTGCCAAAATTTGTTTCTAGTGGATCTTTCTTATAACAATCTAAGTGGACCAATACCACCACAAGTAGTTGGACTCTCATCCTTGTCCAGTTCACTAGACTTATCATCGAACTATTTATCTGGCGAGCTTCCGGTTACTAAAAAATCTAGGAGAATTCTTTGTTTCTAAAAACAAGTTATCTGGTTTGCTTCCAAACAACCTTGGTAGCTGTGTAAGTTTGGAGAAATAGTACTTGGGTGGCAATTTGTTCAAAGGGCCGATTCCGTCATCTTTGAGTTCATTAAGAGGTCTTGAGACATTGGACCTCTCTGATAATAATCTTTCCGGAAGAGTTCCAGAATTTCTTGTGAGTTTTGGGGAATTAAAGTACTTAAATCTATCTTTCAATGATTTTGAGGGAGTGATACCAAGTGAAGGAATCTTCAAGAATGCAAGTGCTATGTTCGTTGAGGGAAACAATAAGCTTTGTGGAGGCATCCCTTAGTTACACTTGTCTAGATGTAACTCAAAAACATCCAACAACAGACTAAAAATTGCAATTGTTGTTGTGATTTTAGCAGTGACTTCGGTTTTCACTAGTCTCCTCATCTTGTGGTTTAGAAAGAAGAGAAAACAGCAGCCAACAATGACTTGTGAAAAAAACTCACCTTTAAAATTATCATGCCAAAGCATCCTAAGGGCTACAAAGGAATTCATGAAGCAAGTGGAAAAACTATGCAGTAAAGGTGCTTAATCTTCTAAATCGTGGAACTTCCAAGAGTTTCTTGGCTGAGACCTTGAAGAACATTAGACACCGAAATCTTGTCAAAGTATTAACAGCCATTTCAGGTGTCGATTATCAAGGCAATGATTTTAAATCCTTGGTTTATGAGCATGAAAAATGGAAGCATAGATGTTGCTCATGCACTCGAATATTGCGTGGAGGATTGGCTGAGGATTGGCTGCATCCATCTTTCAGCATGAATGAACCAGAGATGATTAAAAACCTGAACATCTTCCAAAGGATTAATGTGGCCATAGATGTTGCTCATGCACTAGAATATTTACATCATCATTGTGAAACGTCGATCATTCATTGTGACATCAAGCCAAGCAATATTCTACTTGATAAGGAAATGGTTGGCCATATAAGTGACTTCAGCTTAGCGAAAATCCTTTCTATAGAAGGGCTCGACTATTCTTCTAATCAGTCAAGCTCCATTGGGGTAAGAGGAACTGTTGGTTATGCTCCACCGGGTAAGTTTAGTTTATTCTTTTCTTCTGCATTTATTTAAAGGGTTTTCCTTTGGAATCATTTCTTTATGTGATTTGTGATGAACTAATTGTAGAATATGGTATGGGAAGCCATTTGTCAACAAAAGGCGATGTGTATAGCTATGGCATCCTTTTGCTAGAGATGTTTACAGGAAAAAGGCCAACTATGAAAGGTTCAACGAAGGTTCAAGTCTTCGCAACTTTGTTAAGGCAGCTTTCCCCAATCGCGTAATTGAGGTTATAGACCCCAAACTTCTTCAAGGGAGTGTCAGAGAAGGAATGGTCAGAGACATTATTCTCGATGAAAACAGCCTGGAAAGTGACATACATCTTCACTGCTTGAATTCAATATTCGAAATAGGACTCATTTGCTCTTCTGAATCACCAAGTAAGCGGATGGATGTGAGTGATGTTGTTCGCATGCTTTGTTCAGTTAGAGACAAGCTTCTTCGTCCATCTTGATTACATCGCGCGTTTGAACTTCATAGGCTGCTCAATTAGTAGGTACTAATGTCTTCTAATCATAGCAAAATAATCAGTAAATCCTTTTTTCTTTAGTTGCAGGTATCTAAGGTGTTTTATGGATGAACATGAGAGCTAGGTTAGACAAAGAGCTTGATTTTCTCCTTTATTCACATTCTGCTCTGAGAAAAGAGAATACATATTGAGATTTTCCAGTTTTTCACCAATAATCTGCCAGTGTAATTTGTATAAATATATCATTTTTGTTTTTGCATCATAAACTACAGGATTGTCATCAAATCAGACGTCAAATAACAATGCTGGATTTTGACTCTGCATCTAGTAATGCTATTGAACATGCCAATGGCTATTCATGGTAACTTTATGTTGAATTTTCTCTATTACTCGGATTTGAATGTGTGTGTCAAAATGCTTGAATTGTGCATATCTTCTAAAGGTTGTTATGTGGATTTTGACTCTGCATCTAGTAATGCTATTGAATTTTCTATATTACTCGGATTTGAATGTGTGTGTCAGAAGTTCCGCAAACTTGCAGATTGAGAAGGGAGTCTACATGGCAGAGCTCCGATGATATTTGCATAGCTTCTCAGTGAGTTATGCGTAGACTTCTTTAAGTGGCAAGGTGTTATATGTGATTGTTGGCACCAATGAGTAATTACTCTGGAGCTTTGTGCTAATCCTTTTCTTTTCCCACATGAATGTAATTAAGTAAAAAAACATTTCCTTTTAAGATGACTCTATAACATGAATTGTCTTCTATTTGAGTCATGAGGTGTCCGGCTTCAAGACCTGCATCGTACCTACCAGATCATCAACGCGAACATCTCAGTCCACATTACAATTCCCTGTGATATCATCAACAAAGCCTGCAATTGGAACTAAAATGATTGAGAGGATGATAAACATGGAAAATCTAGCACCTCCCAAGCAAGAATATAATCATTCTCCTCATGCAAACTTGTCTGCAATGTCTTCATCACCAAATAATTCAGACATATCTTTTTGAGATGAGAGTACAAAAATCTAAATATGTTTTCTGTCAGGGTCTCCTAAATCTGATTTCATATCGTTTTGACAGGGATACAAGGTGATGCATTCCCGGTAATTTACGGCCATTAACGATGAAAAATACAACATCATCTATTTGCAATGGGGGATCAGGTCCTACATGAGGCACAGCTATTAGTCTCTTGGATTTCTCTCTTGCTACAAGTAGCAATGCTAGTTCAGAGCTTAGAGTCAATAATAGTGGCATTTGTTTAGACGGGGGCGACGTAGATGACTATATGGACGGCGAGAGAAGTGGGGAATCCCCTGCCGGCATGCAAGCTAGATAATGGTCAGGGTGTAAAACCATGTAAAGGAAATTAACTTTGTCTTGCAGTTGGAAATTGAAACTATAATAGTCAATATTGGGAGCCTGCTTTTCCTCATCATTTACTTAAAGTCTCCCTCTCTCAGTTTCTTTTATTACACAAAAAATTGATATGAAATATAGAAAGTGGTGACAAAGTACGTTTACTCTGAAGTCTTCCTCTTATCATTTTTTTACACAAGAACTTGATGTTTTCTGAATATATAATTGATAAATGTGACGTGGAGAAAGTGGTGACAAAGTGCTTTTACTTTGAAGTCTCCCTTTATCATTTACAAGAAATTAATGTTCAGGTTGATCAACAAAGCACTCTCAACTACAAACCAATCTCATCAATTAAGAAATTGATTTAGCATATGGACGCGTCCAGCTCTTTTCTCCTTGTTTACGTTCAAGTTCTAATTCTTCTTACATGCTTCAACTTGCAGTGTCTTAACTCGCTTTGCATAGCAACAGAAAGCCCTGTAGTTAGAGGAAATGACACTGATCAACAAGCTTTACTCCACTTCAAGGCCAAGATAACTGGTGATTAGCTCAAGATTCTGGAGTCCTGGAATAGCTTCATTCACTTCTGCCTGTGGCCTGGTGTTACCTGCGGTCACAAGCATCAGAGAGTCACCAAGCTGGAACTGCAATTCCTAAAAATCTCGGGATCTATATCACCCTACATCAGAAACTTGAGCTTTCTTAGGGAGTTGAGTCTAGTGGGCAACGGCTTCTACAACGAGATTCCTCAAGAAATGGGTCGTTAAAGAAGACTGGAAACATTAGAACTGGCAAATAACTCCATCAGTGGTGAAATTCCTTCCAATTTATCAGCTTGTTCTAAGCTTACATGGGTTGATATGAGAAGCAACCGGCTAAGAGGAGAAATACCTGCTTCGTTGGGTCTCTTGTCGAACCTGAAAGTTTTGGGCGTTTACAACAACAGCTTGAGAGGGAGTATCCCAGCTTCGTTGGGGAACTTATCATCCTTGGAGAAACTTGTTTTGAGTATTAACGCGTTAAGTGGGATTATACCTGAAATCCTTGGAGGGCTGACAAATCTTTCAGTTTTCGATGTAGCCGTAAATGACATATCCGGTACTCTTCCTGTCTCAATGTTCAATCTCTCCAGCCTTAGAGCCTTTGATATTGGTGTAAACAAGATTCAAGGTAATCTTCGCTCCGACGTAGAAATCAATATGCCGTAGGTTGAGTTCTTTTCCGTAGGGACAAATGAAATCTCTGGACAAATTCCTATTTCAATATCCAATGCCTCAAATCTGGATGTACTTCAATTTAATGGGAACAAATTCAGTGGAAATGTGCCTTCATTACAAAAGCTGGATAAACTGAACAGATTTTCCGTAGCCAATAACCAATTGGGACATGGGAGAGAAGGTGACTTGAGCTTTGTCTGCACTTTAGTCAACAATACCAAACTAGAATTTCTATCTCTAAGCACAAATAATTTTGGAGGGGTATTTCCTGAATGCATTAGCAATTTTTCTAGAACCCTTTTAAATGTAGATATGTCCGAGAACAAAATATCGGGAAGAGTTCCAAATGGGATTGGAAATCTCATCAATTTGGAAGTGCTATCAGTTTCAGAAAATCAAGTATCAGGCCCCTTTCCCTTTGATATTTGGAGGCTTCAGAAGCTAAAGATCTTTTACGTTGATAGTAATTCTCTCTCTGCTATTATTCCTCATTCTATTGGAAATTTAACGATGTTAACCCACCTTGCTTTAGATTTTAACAATCTCCAGGGCAGCATTCCTTCAAGCCTAGCTAACTGCCAAATGTTGCTTTATTTGAGTTTTGCTGATAACAATCTTAGTGGAAAAATACCCTCTCAAGTACTTGGGCTTTCATCCTTGAGCATTCTACTAAACTTATCATCAAACTATTTGACTGGCGAGCTTCCTGTTGAAGTAAAGAAACTAAAAAATCTAGCTGAATTTGATGTTTCTCAAAATAGGTTATCTGGTATGCTTCCAAACAACCTTGGTAGTTGCGTAAGTCTAGAGAAGCTCTTCTTGGAAGGCAATTTGTTTGAAGGATCCATTCCATCATCTTTGAGTTCATTGAGAGGCCTTGAGGCATTGGACATATCTGATAATAATCTTTCTGGTGAGATTCCAGAATTTCTTGTGAACTTTGGGGGATTAAAGTATTTAAACCTCTCTTTCAATGATTTTGAGGGAGTGTTACCAAGTGAAGGAGTCTTTAAGAATGCAAGTGCAACCTTCGTTGAGGGAAACAATAAGCTTTGTGGAGGCATCCCTGAGTTACACTTGACAAGATGTAACTCAAAAACATCCAAAAGCAAGTTAAAAGTTGCAATTATTCTTGTGATTTTAGGAGCGACTTTGGTTTTCACTTGTCTCCTCATCTTGTGGTTTAGAAAGAAGAAAGAGAAAAAGCCAACACCAACTTGTGCAGAAAATTCGCTTTTACAGTTATCATACCAAAGCATCTTGAGGGCTACTGATGGATTCAACAATCAGAATTTGGTTGGTTCGGGAAGTTTCGGTTCTGTATACAAAGGAATTCTTGAAGAGAGTGGAGCAACTATTGCAGTTAAGGTGCTTAACCTTCTGAATCGTGGAGCATTCAGGAGTTTCTTGGCTGAATGTGAGGCATTGAAGAACATTCGACATCGAAATCTTGTCAAGATATTAACAACCATTTCAGGGGTCGATTACAAAGGTAATGATTTTAAAGCCTTGGTTTATGAGTTCACGGAAAACAGAAGCTTGGAGGACTGGCTGCATCCATCTATTGCCATGAATGAACCGTAGACGATGAGAAACCTAAACTTCTTCCAAAGAGTTGATGTGGCCATAGATGTTGCTCATGCACTCGAATATCTGCACCACCATTGTGAAAAGCCTATTATTCATTGTGAACTCAAGCCAAGCAATATTCTACTCGATGACGACATGGTTGGCCATATAAGTGACTTTGGCTTAGCAAAAATTCTTTCTGCAGACGGGCTTAACTATCCTGCCAATAATTCAAGCTCCCTTGGATTAAGAGGAACCATTGGTTATGCTCCACCTGGCAAGTTCAATTTATTCATTTCTTTCATTATTTAAAAGAAAAACATACAATCTAAAACAACTTGTTATCATTATTTGACATTTTTCCTCTGAAATTATTTCTATATGTGATTTGTGTTGAATTGATTGTAGAATATGGCATGGGAAGCGAGTTGTACACAAAAGGCGATGTGTATAGCTATGGCATCCTCTTACTAGAGATGTTTACAGGAAAAAGGCCAACTGATGAAAGGTTCAAAGAAGGTTTAAGTCTCCACAACTTTGTTAAGGCAGCTTTGCCATATCGAGTGGTTGAGATTATAGATCCCATTCTTCTTCAAGAGTGTCAGAGAAAGAACAGTCGTAGACATCACTCTCAGTGCAGACCGCATGCGATGTGACAGACATCTTCAGGTCATGAATTCAATATTTGAAATAGGACTCACTTGTTCTGCTGAATCACCGAGTGAGCGGATGGACATGAGTGATGTTGTTACCAAGCTTTGTTCTGTTCAAAACAAGCTTCTTCGTCCAACTCGATTAAATCGTGGGATTCAAACTTGATACGCTGCTAATCACTTAAGGCACGTTGACGGTAATTCTTTGAAGATATGATGTGCCTAAATAAATCCTTGTTTCTTAAGTTGCAGGTATCTAAGGTGTCGAATGGATGAACTTGAGAGGCTTAGGTCCAGCATTGTGCGTGGTGTGCTCTTTTGTTCACATTCTGCTTTTTTGTTCACATTCTGCTTTGAGAAAATAAAATAAATATGGTGTTTTTCTAGTTTTCCAGCAATAATCTGTCTGTAATTTGTATTAATATTTCGATTTTGTCTGATTCAGTGCGGAGCCAAGGTTTTTTTATATTGGGTCAGAGTAGAGTAGGAGGTATGAGGATACCCATATCAGTACAATATGTATTGATAATCCCATATTCCAATAAATTAAGTGGAGTTAATTCCCATATCTGTTAGTAGAATATGTATTGTTAACGCCATTTAGCTCTATAAAAACTTCATACCCAACAAATTAAGTGGGGTTAATTGATCTCAATTTTATATGTGGCTCCGCCACTGACTGGATTGTCATCAAATCAGACTTTAAATAACAATGTTGGATTTTGACTCCGCATCTTATTGCATCAGTAATGTTGTTGAACATGCCAATGGCTATTAAAGGGGAACTTTATATTGTTGAAATCGATACCTCATACTACATTACTCGAACATGAAAGTGTACGACAAAATGTTTAACATACAAGAAATCCTTCAATTGCTTGGTGTGAACAGATTATAACCACCGAGTAAATTCAAAGCTCTACTTGTAAACTAAGTTTTTACAGATCAAATATGTTCGTATTTTTCATACACCATCATCTATGTACAGTGTTGAGATCAGTCCTGCATAAAGCAGCACCACTAGTGTCTTGGATTCCCCCCCTCTTGCTACAGGAAGTAATCCTAGTTCAGAGCTTGTAGTTTGGAATTTTATATTCGAATTTTAGTGGCTACTAGCTCTGATTTAGTATTTGATAAGTAGTTTATTTGGCTACTATTTTATCTTTAATTATGCCTTTAGTGGTTAGTCCATGTTGCTGATTTGGGTGTTTTTGTATGTTTTCTGTGCAGGACTACAATTCTGGAAATTGCAATTAAAAGATAACATTTTGCAGTTTTATTTTCTGGAATCAAGACTTGGGCTAGTGGGCATGAATCTGGGCATGAAGTGTCTGACGTGGCATCCAGTCAGCGGCTTCTAGAAGGTCTAGTCAGCATGGACGGATGAGCGGATCAACTACATTTAAAATTCAAATTAGAAATTATCTTTTGTTTTTATGATTTAATTTGAATATTTTTAAGAATTATCTTTTATCATTTCTAGGTTATTTTTAGGGTTTTAAAATACTATAAATACCCCTCGGGGTAAGCTAGAAAATCATCTCCCATTCTTAGTTTGTTCTTGCTTTCTAAATTTTATAAAATTCTCTTCTTTCTTTACGTTCTTATTTTTAAGTTTTTTTATTTCCTTTTAAAATGTCGAGTATGATTTTTACCATAATCATGCTCGGCTAATTTTCCAACAAGCCGAAGGCTTCAGCAACAGTTCAATTCCGATCGTGAGAATCGAAAAGCACTTTATAACTTCAAATATATTTGTCAATTTTCTGCAAACAAGGATTTGCAATTGGCTTATCCATTTAAAATCCTTACACTTTCAAATTCAAAAAGGGCCCTTGGTTTGAATGTTGTTTCAATTTATAGTTGGGAGGAAGGATCAGCTTGTAGCACATTCAACTTCCTGTGAACACACTTAGCGGCGGTCCGCTAAGGGAAATTGAGATCAGATTCAATTCTCATTGAGACAACATAGTCCGAGTCGGTTTTTTCAGATTTAAAAATAGTTTTATTCTAACGGCGATAGTCGTGGTTTGTCTAGCCAGAAAACTAAAATTCAAAAATTGATTTTGGATTATCGTTTTACGGGAGAGAAAAACAAGTTACAAGGGTTGGGCCTTGTAGACTGTAATCGGCAATTATCCGAAGTAAAAATCTTATTCGATGATCGATTGGAAATGAGTCAAAGCGAAGCGTGGGCTGTTACTTAAACTGAATATTTTCTTAAATTTACTTTCATTCTTAGATTTAAACTTTTATTTCTTAGTTTTATTTAAATTAAACTCTTGTCATAAACACCCCCAATTTATTTACTTTCTTTTCGCCTAAATCAAGATCAAAAGCCTTTTACATCATAATTTCCAAAGTCCTTGTGGATCGACCCTTCTTCTCTTTGCTACAATATTTAATTATTTCTATAGAGATTAAGGATAATTTATTTGACAGTTCACGACGCCTGTCAAATTAGCGTCGTTGCCGGAGACTTCAGCAAAGTTACTAATATAGTTTGATTTGATTTATGATCAGGAAGAATCCGGGAGAACTAGCAAATTTTGAACTAGAGATCGAAGCATTAGCCCATAGATTACACGCACAAACGCTACGGGAAAGAAGACAACAACAGCAAGAACAGCAACAACAACATTCCAAACCAAATCTAGAAGCACCCTCTAACGCAGAAACACACTTTGAATATGACAACGTAGAACAGATTTCGATGGTAGATGAAGACCAAACTATTCGAGAACTTGCCGCGGCACCTCAGGAGCAACAACTGTTGTGCATCACATTCCCGAATGGAGAAACACCATTCGCACTTAATACGGGTCTAATCCATCTTCTGCCAACCTTCCATGGTCTGCCCAATGAAAATCTGCACAAGCATCTCAAGGAATTTCATATGGTTTGCTTAAGCACAAAACCACAGAGAGTATCCGAAGACCAAATTAAGCTTTGCGCTTTCCTTTTTTCCTTTGCCGATTTGGCTAAGGATTGGTTATTTAATTTACCGTCTAATTCGATTACTATATACAGTGATATGGCTCGACCTTTTCTTGACAAGTTCTTCCCTGCAGCCAAGGCAAGCGAACTAAGGTGAAGCATCTTGAGTATCCGACAAAAAGAAATTGAATCATTATATGACTATTGGGAGAGATTCAAGAAATTATGCGCAAATTATCCGCAACACGAACTGTCAGAACAAACGCTTCTCCAATATTTCTACAAAAGCTTACTCCCTATGGAGATGAAGATGGTCGATGCAGCAAGTGGAGGTGCACTTGTAAATATGACTCCGACTACGGTAATAAATTTAATTTCTACTATAGCTGCCGACTCTCAACAGTTTGCCCTTCTAGTGAACCCTTTCGACGAGTTCACGAGGTAAGTACAATTTCTTTAGAAAATAAAATTGATAAGTTGGCGATATAGTTCAATCTCTTGTTGTAGGCAAAACAGTTACATCTAGACTTTGCAGAATATGCACGATGCCGGACCACCCTACGGATTACTGTCCAATGTTACAATAAGAAGCTACTGTACAAGTAAATATAGTGGGAAATTTTTCGGGACCTCCCCAGAGACCTTACAATCCTAACTCCAACTCCTATAATTTGGGGTGGAGGGACCATCCAAACTTCAACTATGGACCAAATCCCAAAACGAATCAAGCTTATCAACCATCTGCACCACAACAATATCAACTACAAAACCATCGTTGGAGTCAATTGTCGAGCGTTTGGCGATATCCCAGAAAAAGTTTCAACTAAAGACTAAAGCACACTTTCAAGAGATTGACAAACAAATGCATCAACTGGCTCAGGCGGTGGGTCTAATAGAGTCGCGTGAAAGCTACCATCTCAAACCGAGGTGAACCTATGAGAAAATATTAGCGCCATCACTCTCTGAAGTGGTACCGTTGTCGCACCAAAAAGTACAGAGGAAGGGGCCCAAAAGAAAGATGAAGAGAAAGCACTATCACCCACCATACGACGTATGTCTGACTCATCTCTCACTCCCTCTTCCTATGTCGTTCCACCCTCTTTTCCGTCAAGGTTTATAAAACGAGATAAACAAGCTAAAGAGAGGGAAATATTAGATATATTTCAAAAAGTAGAAATTAATATCCCACTTCTTGAAGTAATTTGTAAAGTACCGATATATGCCAAGTTCCTAAAAGATTTATGCACAAATAAAAGAAGACTTACTGGAATCGAGAAGGTGAATTTGGGGAACATGTCTCAACCGTTTTCCAAAGAAAGCTTCCGCCAAAGTTAAAGGACCAAGGTATGTTCGCTATTCCTTGCAAAATCGATAAGATTGGGATTAAACGTGCCATGTGTGATTTAGGCGCTTCTATAAATGTTATGCCTCTTGCCTTGTACAACTTACTTTCTGCTGAGCCTTTGAAGGATACAAAAGTGACGATACAACTGGCTGACCGGTCCATAATATACCCAAAAGGACTCTTCGAGAATGTCTTAGTAAAGGTAAATAAACTCATTTTTCTGGTAGATTTTTATGTCATCGACATGGGAAACGATCGATCAAACACTTTTTCAGAAATCCTTCTCGGTCGTCCCTTCCTTAGTACGGAGAATACAAAATTGATGTAAGAAGCATAATTCTTACAATGGAGTTCAACGGTGAGGTTGTTAAGTTTGACGTTTACAAGGCAATGTGATATCCAGATAATGTTGCTAGCATTAATTTTATTGATGTTATTGAGCCTGCCCTTGAAGAATCTATAGAATCTAACTTTGTTGATAGTCTATGTAGGGAATTGGAGGATCATGGCAAGGAAATTAGGGAGTTAAAAAATATTTATTCTATTTATTATGATTTGCGCCTAACTTCTTCAAAATCTAAAATGTTTTCTTCCATTTTGCAGGCACCAAATTTGGAGCTAAAATAACCGCCAGATAAATTGAGAAGTAAAAAAGATATTTTGTCAGAAAAAATGAAGAAACTATACAATCGTAAAATTTCTCATAGGAAAATTCTCAGTTGGACAAAGCACAAGAAATGGAAGAAGTATTTTTCGCAGTGCCTGTAGTCTGAATCAGGTCGTCGAGCTAAACGACGTTAAATAATGCGCTAAATGGGAGGCAACCCATTTTATTTTATTTTATTTTTAATTTCTATTTCTATTCATTTTCAATTTTATTTTATTAATTTTTGTCTTAGATTTATTTTATTTGAATTTTCAGGTACCTAACTATTTTGAATCGGACATTAATGGTGTCCGTTGCGGTATTTTTGGTCGAATTGTACAACCCTGGGAACATCACACGCATGGATCAACAAACGAGAGACGGTTTTATTCAAAGGGCGTCACACTAAGACATCCAACGACAATGGCTCTTCTATTCGAGAGACTCAATCGCAGCCGTAACTAAACACGAGGAGTATCACTATTCCCTCTCTTGTATTTCCATTTCCATAGTGGGACAATATGCTTTAACCGAGGGGGCAGAGATCGCCTGCATCAAATTACCTTCTCTTGTTTATATGCTGAAATTGAGTTGCCTTGGTTGAATTGTTTGAATCTCTTGTTATTAATCTTGATTTTTGCTTTGTTTCTTTGAATACCTTATGAGTTTGTGATCACACTTTAATCAGATTTAGGGTGCATGATAGTAAATGGCAAGATTGGTGTTTTTTTATCCGTTAAATTTTGCTTGATATTCCATGAGTTCATTGGTTGATATATTTCTTAATACAATGCACAATACACCTCATTGTGAGATTTGAGCCTAAACGACATACTTTTTATTCTTGCTCATGTTTTTGATTGAGTGTGCTGGATTATTTTTGATGTTATAGAACTTGTAATTAAATGCATGTCAAGACTACACATTGAACTGGATGTTTTAATATGATTATGGCACTTAGGATTAACCCACTTCTCTACCCAAATTGCCTACCCGTTTATATCCATTAGTGAAACATTTTTGTGCCTTTACCTTTTTTCTTTGCTTTACCACAATTGTTAAACTCGAACTTTTTTTAATCATCTTTTGTTACCCTTGTCAAGATAGAGATTAATTTGCTCCACGAAGAAGAAAAAAGCAAATGAGAAATGTTCCGAAAAAAACACAAAAAAAGAAGAAAAGAAAGAAGAGAAGGTTCGAACAGTATTCACATAGAAGAAAAAAACAAGTTCGAACTGTGCTCGAGAAAAAAAAGAAAAAAAGAGAAGAAAAGCGAAAACATTTTTGGTTGTTTGGTTCACTTCTTTGCACTTGCTTACTTTGTTTATTTCGTGGCTGGAACTTCTTTTAGCATCTATTGTCTTGACATTTAAACCCACTTTTTGGCCTTATCCCTACCCCAACCTAAGCCTCGTTACAACCTTATTAAAGACCCTTTGATTAATACATCCTGTTCATTCTAAGTAGTGGCGACTTGATTTTCGTACAAGCCTAGGGTAATGTCTTTATTAATCTTGGCTTTGAGCGTTTCCTTTACCCAAAATGCATTGAGCGATAATGAGTGAACTCTTGTGAGGTATTGAATCTTGATACGTTGAAACTAATAGATAATTGGAATGTCTCGGCTTTTACTTAAACTTGTTACTAGTTGAACCTATTTTCTTGATTGTCACCTTGTTTCCGAAAATTGATGTGATCATTGATTCATTTGGTATTCCTTGACATATTGTGGGATTACAGGTTGCAACTTGAGATTTTGACATATTTGATTAAGACATGCTTGAGGACAAGCATCGAATAAGTGAGGGGGAATTTGATAAGTAGTTTATTTGGCTACTATTTTATCTTTAATTATGCCTTTAATGGTTAGTTCATGTTGCTGGTTTAGGTGTTTTTGTACGTTTTCTATGCATGACTACAATTCTGGAAATTGCACTTAAAAGACAACATTTTGCATTTTTATTTTATGGAATCAAGGCTGGGCTAGTGGGCATGAATCTGAGCATGAAGTGTCTGACATGGCATCCAGTCAATGGCTTCTAGAAGGTCCGGACATCGGCTTCTAGAAGGTCTAGTCAGCGTGGACGGATGAGCAGATCAGCTGCATTTAAAATTCACATTAGAAATTATCTTTTGTTTTTAGGATTTAATTTGAAAATTTTCAAGAATTATCTTTTATCATTTCTAGGTTATTTTTAGGGTTTTAAAATACTATAAATACCCCTCGGGGTAAGCTAGAAAATCATCTCCCATTCTTAGTTTGTTCTTTCTTTCTAAATTTTATAAAATTCTCTTCTTTCTTTACGTTCTTATTTTTAAGTTTTTTATTTCCTTTTAAAATGTCGAGTATGATTTTTACCATAATCATGCTTGGCTAATTTTCCAACAAGTCGAAGGCTTCAGCAACAGTTCAATTCCGATCGTGAGAATCGAAAAGCACTTTATAACTTCAAATATATTTGTCAATTTTCTGCAAACAAGGATTTGCAATTGGCTTATCCATTTAAAATCCTTACACTTTCAAATTCAAAAAGGGCCCTTGGTTTTAATGTTGTTTCGATGTATAGTTGGGAGGAAGGATCAGCTTGTAGCACATTCAACTTCCTGTGAACATACTTAGCGGCGGTCCGCTAAGGGAAATTGAGATCGGATTCGATTCTCATTGAGACAACATAGTCCGAGTCGGGTTTTTTCATATTTAAAAACTGTTTTATTCTAACGGCGATAGTCGTGGTTAGTCTAGCCAGAAAATTGAAATTCAAAAATTGATTTTGGATTATCGGTTTACCAGAGAGAAAAACAAGTTACAAGGGTTGGGCCTTGTAGACTGTAACCGGCAATTATCTGAAGTAAAAATCTTATTCGATGATCGATTAGAAATGAGTCAAAGCGAAGCTTGAGGTTGTTACTTAAACTGAATATTTTCTTAAACTTACTTTCATTCTTAGATTTAAAACTTTTATTTCTTAGTTTTATTTAAATTAAACTCTTGCCATAAACCCCCAATTTATTTACTTTCTTTTTGCCTAAATCAAGATCAAAAGCCTTCTACATCAGAATTTCTAAAGTCTCTGTGGATCGACCCTTCTTCTTTTTACTATACTATTTAATTATTTCTATAGAGATTAATGATAATTTATTTGATAGTTCACGATGCCTGTCAGTATTAGAACTTCACAACCAAAGAAAAGTCCTTCAACACTGTGTTTACAATGTAGTCTTGCATCATAAAAAGCTTGAATAACCCTTAGCATGAATAGGCCCTTTCAGATTCCTCAGTTTGGAAGGAATATTCAAAGGCTTTTGTAGGTCAGATGGCCTTGAAAAATGGCATTTTGGATGGTCTTGAAAGTGAATTAAATTTTTTGGGGGACCAAATTGTTGTTTCATCAATGTACTAACTTATATTGTTGACTTGTTCAAAAATTTAAAGGGTCTGTGCAATTTATTAAAATGAGGCACTTGATTTGTTGCAATTTAATATTGTTGACTTGTAGGCCTGAAAGACTAGCTTTTGAATAAAAAATAAGTCTAACAAGACTTGAACTCATAAAATAGGATAACATTTTGTTTTCCTCACATGTTTTACCACTAGTCCAACTTTTTTTTCCCTTACAAGCATTTAACCCATTTGGGATTTTTTTATGGTCATGTGAGGTCGCTCACATTACGTTTGTCTAGAACCACCACTGACTGCTAATATTGATTGATGTCAGTTGTCAAGCATTTAGAGTGTAACAAGTATGACTCTGTTATGGAAATAAATATATCAACCATAAAACTCAACTCCAAGTAGACGATAAATTATATCATGAACGCTCCTTACCACTAGACCTGACAAACTTGACCTGAGATCCGAACAGATTTACCTGACCTGAACAAGAAGGTCTAAACTTGACCAAAATCTGAACCAAAATCAACCCGAACCAAAATTAACTAAAACAAAAAATAACCAAAGCCGAAAGCAACTGAAATCGAAAATCAACTCAAACTGAAAATCAACTCGAACCGAAAGCAACCTGAATTTAATTTGCTCAAATATGTATGTTTTTGTATTATATTACTAATTAACAACTACCTTTAGTAATAGTTTAATGGTTTAATATCATTTCCTTTAAAATATCATCTTCATATATTAACACAAATCGAAAACTGACTGATCTGATATTGACCCGACCCAAAAAGCAATTGATTCGATATTGACCCAAAGTGAAAAGTCAACCAATTCGATATTGATCCGAACCAAAAAGTAAATCGATCCGACATTGACTCGACCCAAAAATCATTTGATCTGATATTGACTCGACCCGAAAATAACATAGACCTGAGCTAAATCCGAATTAGACTCGATCCGAACCTAAACTAAAAGTAACCCAAACCAAAAAATCAACCCGATCCTAACTACCTATTTGCCACCTCTACTAACTACATCAGTCATGATCCCAACTAATATAAATCACCACTTCATATTTTTTTCAATGTCATCAACCCACTCAAATGATATCTTCCAAAAAACTATTTTTTAAATCTGATGTGAATTTTTTAGTGAAGATTCACTTGGTAAAAAAATACTGTAAAAAATGAGTTGGGTAGTTTTTATTAGTTGAGATTACGGCTGATGTGACGGGATGATGATAATATAATTTTTCCAACTAGACGCATCAAACTAAAGTGAACAAAAATAAAACTATATTAAGAATATTGTACTAGATCATAAAAATTAGAATCAAATAGTCAATTTCGGATTAAATAAGAGCTTTAGGGGCTAATTTGAATGAAAATAAAACTAAATTAAAAATATCGAACTATATTAAAAATAGGGTCAGCATGGTGACCTGATATCCGTACTCATCTGACCCGAAGTCCATCTAAATTCGAATTAACTCGATAATTAACCACTTGGACTTGAAACGTTTTGACACGAACTTGATATTGATTCGACCTGAAATTGACCAGACAACCCGAACCGAGTCTGAGTTGGGATCAACCCGACGTTAACCCAAACCCGAGTCGACCCGTACCGGACCCGAATCCAGTCGGACAACTTACTTGGCCTAACACAACCCAAATTCTATTCGACCTGACCTGATTTGACCCAACTTGAAACCCAATTGAGTACCCGATTTTACATCCCTAAATGTCAATATGTCTTCGACTATTAATCATGTTTGCTTGCACAACAATTGGCCCTTAGTAATACATGATTACACCCGTATAAATTAATTCTACATATTACACCGGTCAATAAACTACAAAATTTAAATTTCTTGTAATTTGTTTGCAAAGTCTTTATCACCAAATAGTTCACGCTTCCAAAGAACACTATGGATGACATGTTCAAAGGCTAATTAGATTGGCTTATTGTGAGCAATCCCTTTCAAGTTTCTCAATTTGAAAGACTTTTGCAGTTGTATTATTGCTTGGAAGTCTACTTAGAAGAGAGGCATATGCGCTTGGTCTTGAAAGCGACAGCATACAAAACTATTCTTAGTTTGTCTTCTGGTTTTTGAACGTTGAAATAAATTATTTTGTAGTGCATTCATTGAAGTTGATTATGACATTATTAGAAGAATATGATAATTTAAAACGGTGATAATAAGTTTTCGTGAAATAATAAACCAGAGCATGATGTATTAAAATTGTGGTGATGGGTTGTTGTGAAACGGTAGGCTTGCCGGCCATGACTTCAAAATCTATGTCGGTTTAGTGAACAACGTTTTGAGTTAAAATTAGAGTATTGAATATTTTATAGTATTTTTTATAATGACCATTGAATTTTTGTTAAAACCATAGAAGATATCACAATTACAACGCATCCAGGAAGGAGAATAACGAGACTAATCTACCAAAATCTCTTACAACCCAAAAAATAAAGAAAAGCAAATACTTTCATAGAATTAAACATACCATCAAAATCCAGAGGCTTTCCTGAATCTCCTTGTCTCTATCTAATTAAGACACATAACGGGTAAAAAAGGAGTGGTGAGCGACCAAAACTATCAGGCAGAATGTTCTGCTACCCAGGACTAATTACATCGGCAAACAACCATCAATCGAGTGGGGATTTGACTTTCTACGACCACCGACAAAATCATAATCAGAAACTAGCACCGTTAAAATCTCTGTGCGAGCAACAAACGACTGCTAGGGTGTGTTGAAATCATGCCACAAGGACAGATGAAACGAACCACAAAACAAAGAAAAACATGTCACAAGGACAGAAGAAACGCGTGCCACAAAGGCAGAGATTCTTATTAAAATATAAAATAAAAATAACAAAAATAAGTAAAATAATAATTCCGGTGATCAACAACCAATACTAAGATTGGTTGCCGACCTCCAATCAAAGGAAAAAAAGAAGAAAGGTTTCAGTCGGCAGTGAGAAGATGATGAGCGGCAGTAGAGAATTAGTTTTAGAGTGTTTTTTTGGTAAACTATATGTCCATTTTATGATCCATATTCAAGATTCGTGGCTCTCCCACCCAACAATGTTGTCTTTAAAGTTTGAACTCGAATTCTCTCAGTGGGAGAGCAATGTGTCTTGTCATTGCACCTATGATGGATCATTTTAAAGTATTGGAAAATCAAATTTACTAATTTAGTTGTTTGGTAGATAGATATTACAACAACGCAATTGAGGTGAAGCCTCTAAAACTAAATAATAAAGGCATTTTTCTATTCGCATTTACTTATATTTAAATAACTCACATATGAACATATTATCATATGGGGTATAATGTAAAAAAATTGTTTTTCTTTCAAATATTAATACATGTGCTTCAAATATAATTTAAGTTAAAGAATTAATCAAAATGTGTTAAAAATAATTTCATGTATAATAAATTAATATATTCATCATTCAAATATGTTTAATAATGTTATATTAAAAAGTCATTAATTTTCATAATAAAATACATATTAATAGATATAAGATATTGATAATCAATACAAATTATTGATAACCAATAAATTATTCAAAAAAATATCAAATATATTTATATATTTATATATTATTTTACTTATTCAAATAAACAAATAATTATCATCTATAAATTAATTTTACGAAACATTTTGTTAATGCAATCAATTAATCAAATTAATCAATGTAATTCACTAATTATTAAACATGACAGTAGGATGTACCTCTTATCATTTTCTTGTACAAGCACTTAATGTTTTCTGAATATATATTTTCTTTTGAAAATTATTTTTTAATACATAAATGGAGAAAGTGGTGACAAATCGCACCAATTGTCCATAATCTATATGTAAAAATACAAACTTGAAAACCATAATTTAATTAAAGTTTTTTTTTTTTTTTGAAACAGGAGAGGAGAGGAGAGGAGAGGAGATGCGGATGAATGTAAGAAAATATTTTTATATCTTAAAATATCGATGATGTGACATTATTTTATTTGCATCTAAAAAATAATTTTTCTAGAAGGATCCTAATATAGGTTAATCCCATTCATATAATATAATATAATATAGCTCAAGTTATTTAACATTCTAATTATCGAGTCAATAATTTTTAGAGTAAATGATTAAAAACTTCTAGTTAACACACCTTCATCCTCAAGAAAGGATCGAGGGGGGCTAGAGGGGCGGTCGCCCATTAAAAATTTGAAATTCTTATACGATTTAAAATTATATATTTTTTATTAAAAATCTATTTTTATCCCCTTAAATTTTTATAAATTTATCCCCTAAAAATTTATAGATTCACCATCTTAAACTTAAATTCACGCGTCCATCCTGTCCTTCGGAATTGTTAAAAAAAAAGCACTTCTAATTACCGAGAACAAAAGGATAATATCGGAGTTCCAAAACTATTATATTGAACTCTAGTTCTTGGTGATGAAACAAACACTCTCAAATACAAATCAATCTCAACAATTAAGAAGTTGTTTCAGTTTGATGGAGCTATCAAAAATGTATTTTGAAGCGTCCAGCTCTTTTTTCCTAGTTTGCATTGAAGTCATAATTCTTGCCTCATGCTTCAACTTGCAGGGTCATACCCTGCTTGATTTAGCAGCAGCAACCCCTGTAGCTAGAGGAAATGGCACAGACCTACAAGCTTTACTCCAGTTCAAGGCCAAGATAACCGGTGATCAGCTCAAGGTTATGGAGTCCTGGAATAGTTCCATTCACTTCTGTCTCTGGCCTGGTGTTACATGCGGTCGCAAGCATCAGAGAGTCACCAAGTTGGAACTGCAATTCCTCAAACTCTCGGGATCTTTATCACCCTACATTGGAAACTTGAGCTTTCTTAGGGAGTTGAGACTGGCGGGAAACAACTTCTACAACGAGATTCCTCGAGAAATCGGTCGTTTAAGAAGACTGGAAACATTAGAACTGGCGAATAACTCCATCAGTGGTGAAATTCCTTCCAATTTATCGGCTTGTTATAAGCTTACACAGGTTGATTTTGAAGGCAACCAGCTAACAGGAGAAATACCTGCTTCGTTGGGTCTCTTGTTGAACCTGAAATTCTTGGGCGTTTTCAACAACAGCTTGAGAGGGAGTATCCCAGCTTCTTTTGGGAATTTATCATCCCTGGAGATGCTTGGTTTGAGTTATAACTCGTTAAGTGGGAGTATACCTGAAGCTCTTGGACAGCTGACAAATCTTTCATTTTTCGCTGTAGGCCTAAATGAAATATCTGGTACTTTTCCTGTCTCAATGTTCAATCTCTCCAGTCTTAGAATGTTTGATATTGGTGGAAACAAGATTCAAGGTACTCTTCACTCCGACTTAGAAATCACCATGCCATATGTTAAGTTCTTTTCCATAGCGAGAAACCAAATTTCAGGACAAATCCCTGTTTCAATATCCAATGCCTCAAATCTGAATCTACTTCAATTTGATGAGAACAAATTCAGTGGAAATGTGCCTTCATTAGAAAAGCTGGATAAACTATACAGATTTACCGTAACCGATAACCAATTGGGATATGGGAGAGAAGGTGACTTGAGCTTTGTCTGCACTTTAGTCAATAATACCAAACTAGTATTTCTAGAAATAGGCTTAAATAATTTTGGAGGAGTATTTCCTGAATGCATTAGCAACTTTTCTAGCACCATTTTATATTTAATAATAGAAAGGAACAAAATATGGGGAAGAGTCCCGGATGGGATTGGAAATCTCATCAATTTGGAACTGCTATCTGCTTCAGAAAATGAACTATCAGGTCCAATTCCCTTTGATATAGGGAGGCTTCAGAAGTTGAAAATCTTTTATGCTGATACTAATTCTTTCTCTGGGGCTATTCCTCATTCTATTGGAAATTTAACAATGTTAACTAAACTTGCTTTAAATTTGAACAATCTACAGGGTAACATTCCTTCAAGTTTAGTTAACTGCCAAATGTTGCTTGATTTGGGTCTTTCAGATAACAATCTTAGTGGACCTATCCCCCCACAAGTACTTGAGCTCCCATCCTTGGCCATTTTACTAGACTTATCATCAAACTATTTGACTGGGAAGCTTCCTGTTGAAGTAGAAAAACTAAAAACTTTAGCTGAATTTGATGTTTCTCAAAATAGGTTATCTGGTCTGCTTCCAAACAACCTTGGCAAATGCGTAGGTCTAGAGAAACTGTTCTTGGAAGGGAATATGTTTGAAGGGTCCATTCCTTCATCCTTGAGTTCATTGAGAGGTCTTGAGGCATTGGACCTTTCTCATAATAATTTTTCGGGTGCGGTTCCAGAATTTCTTGTGAACTTTAGGTCATTAAAGTATTTAAACCTTTCTTTCAATGGTTTTGAGGGAATGTTACCAAGTGAAGGAGTCTTTAAGAATGCAAGTGCTACGTTCGTTGACAGAAACAATAAGCTTTGTGGAGGCATCTCTGAGTTACACTTGCCAATATGTAACTTGAAAAAATCATCACTTGATTCCCTTAAATTGAAATTATTGTTGTGATCTTAGGAGTGATTTTGGTTTTCACTTGTCTCATCATCTTGTGGATTAGAAAGAAGAAAGAGCAAAAGCCAACAGCAACTACTTGTGCAGAAAATTCCCTTTTACAGTTATCGTACCAAAACATCCTACGAGCTACCGATGGATTTGCCACGCAGAATTTGGTTGGTTCGGGGAGTTTCGGTTCTGTATACAAAGGAATTCTTGAAGAGAGTGGAGCAACTATTGCAGTAAAGGTGCTTAATCTTCTTAATCTTGGAGCATCGAAGAGTTTCTTGGCTGAATGCGAGGCTTTGAAGAACATTCGACATCGAAATCTTGTAAAGGTATTAACAACCGTTTCAGGAGTCGATTACAAAGGCAATGATTTTAAAGCCTTGGTTTATGAGTTCATGGAAAATGGAAGCTTGGAGGACTGGCTGCATCCATCTATCGCCTTGAATGAACCGGAGACGGTGAAAAACCTAAACTTCTTCCAAAGAGTTGATGTGGCCATAGATGTTGCTCATGCACTCGAATATCTTCACCATCGTTGTGAAACGCCGATCATTCATTGTGACCTCAAGCCAAGCAATATTCTACTCGATGACGATATGGTTGGCCATATAAGTGACTTTGGCTTAGCAAAAGTCCTGGATGGCGGCAGGCTTAACTATCCTGCTAATCATTCAAGCTCCCTTGGCATAAGAGGAACTATTGGTTATGCTCCACCGGGTAATTACACTATATTGATTTTTTCTGCAATTATTTAGAGGGTTTCCTTTTAAATCATTTGTATGTGTAATTTGTGATGAAATCATTGTAGAATATGGCATGGGATGTGAGCTGTCGACAGAAGGTGATGTGTATAGCTATGGCATCCTCTTTCTAGAGATGTTTACTAGGAAAAGGCCAACTGATGAAAGGTTCAAAGAAGGCTTAAGTCTTCACAACTTTGTTGCTGATGCTTTTCCCGATCGAATCATTGAGATTATAGATCCCAATCTTCTTCAAGATAGGGTTAGAGGAACAGTTGCAGGCATCACTCTCAATGAAAATAGACTGGGAAATGACTTTCTTCAATTCTTGAATTTGATATTTGAAATTGGTCTCACTTGTTCTGCTGAATCACCGAGTGTGCGGATGAGCATGACTGATGTTGTTACCAAGCTTTGTTCTGTTAGGGACAAGCTTCTTCGTTCAACTCGATTCGGTCGTGGGACTCAAACTTCATCGTTGCTCAATCAGCAGGTTATAATGTCTTCCTATCTTAACAAAATACTGTATCATTTCATTACTTAAGCCACAGTTACATTAATTTTTCTGATGAAATGTTGTGGTTAAATAAATCCTTGTTTTATAAGTTGCAGGTATCTAAGGTGTCCTATGGAGGAACTTGAGAGGCTTGGGTCCGGAGAAGTGCTTGCTGTTCTCTTTTGTTTAAATTCTGCTTTGAGAAAAGAAAATAAATAAGGAGTTGTTCCAGTTTTCAACCAATTTGTCAGTGTAGTTTGTATTCATACATCTTTTCTGTATTAGTATGAGAAACTCCTTTGTTGGAGGTCTTAGAATAAAAAAAATTGTTTTAGGCTATATAATCAAAGTAGATCAAAGCCACATGATGCTAATACGATTTGGAGAAGAAAAGAGCAGCGGCGTATCTATGTGTTAGGTTGGGTGGGCTATGCTCACCCTGAACTTTTTAAAGTTCACATATTTGGCTTCAATTTTTTAATTTTATGAATTAGTCTTTAATTTTTTAGATTTTTATGATTTATGCCCTCCCTAAAATTTTAAAATTTTTATGGTTTGTCCCCACCCTAAAAAATATTTTGACTTGTGTTCACCCTAAAAAACATATCTAGATCCGCCACTAGAAAAGAGAATGAAACTTGTGTATGAAGTTTCCGTGCCTTCTCTTCTGTCAATTTGTCATACAAGAAATTAATGATTTTTGAATATATGGAACCAATTAACAGGAGATAGAAAGGGATAATATCAGATTTCCAAAACTACTTATATTGAGCTCTACTTCTTGCCGACGAACCAAACAAAATACCGATAAAGAAATTGTTTCAGTTTGATGGAGCTATCAAAAAAGCATTTTGAAGTGTCCATCTCTTTTCCCCTTGTTTACGTTGAAGTTACGATTCTTCTCACATACTTCAACTTGCAGGGTCTTAACTCGCTCCGTATAGCTGCAGCAACCCCTGTAGCTAGAGGGAATGACACTGATCAACAAGCTTTAGTCCAGTTCAAGGCCAAGATAACGGGTGATCAGCTAAGTTTATGGAGTCCTGGAATAGTTCCATTCGCTTTTGTTTGTGGCCTGGTGTTACATGCGGTCGCAAGCATCAGAGAGTCACCAAGCTTGAACTGCCGTACCTCAAACTCTCAGGATCTTTATCGCCGTACATTGGAAACTTGAGCTTTCTTAGGGAGTTGAGTCTAGCTGGCAACGGCTTCTACAACCAGATTCCTCAAGAAATTGGTCGTTTAAGAAGACTGGGAACATTAGTCCTCATCAATAACTCCACCAGTGGTGAAATTCCTTCCAATTTATCAGCTTGTTCTAAATTTCAAATCATTGCTATGAGAGACAACCACCTAACAGGAGAAATACCTGTTTTGTTGGGTCTCTTGTTCAACCTGAATGTCTTGAGCGTTTACAACAACAGCTTGAGAGGGAGTATCCCTCCTTCCTTAGGGAACTTATCATCCCTACAGAAACTTGGTTTGAGTTATAACTCGTTAAGTGGGAATATACCTGAAGCTCTTGGACGGCTGACAAATCTTTCATTTTTTTCCGTTATCGGAAGTTCCTGTCTCAATGTTCAATCTCTCCAGTCTTAGAACCTTTGATGTTGGTGACAACAAGATTCAAGGTACTCTTCACTCTGACTGAGAAATCAATATGCCATATGTTGAGTTCTTTTCCGTATCCAGAAACCAAATCTCTGGACAAATCCCTGTTTCAATTTGCAATGCCTCAAATCTGAATGTACTTCAATTTGATCTTAACAAATTCGGTGGAAATGTGCCTTCATTAGAAAAGCTAGATAAGTTGTCATTAATAATACTAGGTGGAAACCATTTGGGACATGGGAGAAAAGGTGACTTGAGTTTTGTCTGCACTTTAGTCAATAACCAAACTAGAACTTCTATCTACAGGAAGAAATAATTTTGGAGGGGCATTTCCCGAATGCATTAGCAACTTTTCTAACTCCTTTTCCTTTTTAGAAATAGAAGAGAACAAGAAATGGTGAAGAATTCCAGATGGGATTTCCAATCCCATCAATTTGGAAGTACTAGCGGCTTAAGAAGCTAAAGATCTTTTTTGCTGACACCAATTCTCTCTCCCGTAATATTCCCCATTCTATTGGAAATTTAACAATGTTAACCAAACTTGCTTTATATTCTAACAATCTTCAGGGCAGCATTCCTTCAAGTCTAGGTAACTGCCAATTGTTGCTTTATTTGAGTCTTGCTGATAACAATCTTAGTGGACAAATACTTGGGCTTCCATCCTTGAGCATTCTACTAAACTTATCATCGAACTATTTGACCGGCGAACTTCCTGTTGAAGTAGAAAAACTAAAAAACCTACCTGAATTTGATGTTTCTCAAAATATGTTATCTGGTCTGCTTGCAAACAACCTTGGTAGCTGTGTAAGTCTAGAGAAGCTGTTCTTGGAAGGCAATTTGTTTGAAGGGTCCATTCCATCATCTTTGAGTTCATTGAGAGGCCTTGGGGCACTGGACATATCTGATAATAATCTTTCAGGTGGGATTCCAGAATTTTTTTTGAACTTCAGGGGATTAAAGTATTTAAACCTCTCTTTCAATGATTTTGAGGGAGTCGTACCAAGTGAAGGAATCTTTATGAATGCAAGTGCTACCTTCGTTGAGGGAAACAAGAAGCTTTGCGGAGGAATCCCTGAGTTACACTCGATGTAACTCAAAAACATCCAAAAGCAGGTTAAAATTGCAATTATTGTTGTGATCTTAGGTGCGACCTTGGTTTCCACTTGTCTCCTCATCTTGTGGTTTAGAAAGAAGAAAGAGAAAAAACCAACACCAACTTGGACAGAAAATTCGCTTTTACAATTATCATACCAAAGCATCCTAAGGGTTACTGATCGGTTCTCCACACAGAATTTGGTTGGTACAGGAAGTTTCGGTTCTGTATACAAAGGAATTGTTGAAGAGAGTGGAGTAACTATTGCAGTAAAGGTGCTTAATCTTCTGAATTGTGTTGCATCTAGGAGTTTTTTGGCTGAATGTGAGGCCTTGAAGAACATTCGACATCGAAATCTTGTGAAGTTATTAACCGCCATTTCGGGGGTCAATTACGAAGGCAATGATTTTAAAGCCTTGGTTTATGAGTTCATGGGAAATGGAAGCTTGGAGGACTGGCTGCATCCATCTATCACCATGAATGAACCAGAGACGGTGAGAAACCTAAACTTCTTCCAAAGAGTTGATGTGGCAATAGATGTTGCTCATGCTCTCGAATATCTGCACCATCATTGTGAAACGCCGATCATTCATTGTGACATCAAGCCAAGCAATGTTCTACTCAGTGAGGAAATGGTTGGCCATCTAAGTTACTTTGGCTTAGCAAAAATCCTTTCTGCAGACGGGTTTAACTATGCTGCTAATAGTTTCAGCTCCCTTGGATTAAGAGAAACCATGGTTATGCTCCACCCGGCAAGTTCACTTTTTTTCTCTTATTTCATTATTTAAAAGAAAAACATACAATCTAAAGCATTTTTTTGTTATTATTTGACGTTTTTACACTGAAATATTTCTATATGTGATTTGTGATGAATTGATTGTAGAATATGGCATGGGAAACGAGTTGTCTACAAAAGGTGATGTGTATAGCTATGGCATCCTATTACTAGAGATATTTACAGGGAAAAGACCAACTCATGAAAGGTTCAAAGAAGGTTTAAGCCTTCACAACTTTGTTGAGGCAGCTTTTCCCAATCGAGTAATCGAGATTATAGATCCCAGACTTGTTCAAGAGAGTGTCAAAGAAGGAACAATTGAAGACATCATTCTCGATGAAAAGAGCCTAGAAAATGACATACATCTTTACTGCTTGAATTCAATATTTGAAATAGGACTCGCTTGTTCTGCTGAACCACCTAGTGAGCGGATGGGTATGAGCGATGTTGTTACCAAGCTTTGTTCTGTTCGAAACAAGCTTCTTCCTTCAACTTGATTGCATTGTGGGATTCGAACTCCATACGCTGCTTAATAATCAACAGGTAATACTCAATCATTTCATCATCTAAGGCACATTAACGATACTTCTCTGATTATATGATGTGCCTAAATAAATCTTTTTCTAATAAGTTGCAGGTATCTAAGGTGTCGTATGGATGAACTTGAGAGGCTTAGGTCCAGCATGGTGCTTGTTGTGCTCTTGTTCACATTCTGCTTTGAGAAATGGGAAGAAATATGGAGCTTTTCCAGTTTTCCGCCAATAACCTGACAATGTAATTTGTATTAGTATTTCAATTTTGTCTTTCCGTCATAAACTACTAGATTGTCATCAAATCAGAATTTAAATAACGATGTTGGATTTTGACTCCAAATCTTATTTTATCAGTAATGCTACTAGATTCGAAAGTGTGCAACAAAATGTTTAACTTAGTAGAAATCCTTCAACTGTATGCTGTGAACAGATTATAACCATCAAGTTATAACAATGTTGCAACAAAAAAAAACTCTTTTATGGAAGGTCTTGCCTGAGACGTTCTGAATCCCGGCCGTTAGAAAAGCTACGGCTCACTGGAATCATTGTGTAATGTTGAAACTACTGAGGAATCAGATCAGAAATATTGGTCAACCTGATTGCATGTCTACTGCATATAATTTCTTTAGCATAACCAATGGTTCCTCTCGATCATAGGGAGCTTGAATGATTAGCAGCATAGTTAAGCCTGCCTGCACAAAGGATTTTTGCTAAGCCAAAGTCACTGAGATGGACAACTATTTCCTTATCGAGTAAAATATTGCTTGGTTTGAGGTCACAATGAATGATCGACGTTTCACAATGATGCTGCAAATATTCAAGTGCATGAGCAACATCTATGGCCACATCAACTCTTTGGATGAAGTTTAGGTCTCTCGTCCTCCCCAATTCATTCACAGTGATAGATGAATGTAGCCAGTCCTCCAAGCTTCTGTTTTCCATGAACTCATAAACCAAAGCTTTAAAATCATTACCTCTGTAATCGACCCCTGAAATGGCTGTTAATATCTTGAAAAGATTTCAATGTCGAATGTTCTTCAATGCCTCACATTCAGCCAAGAAACTCCTGGATGCTCCTCGATTCAGAAGATTGAGCACCTTTATTGGTTGCATCCATCAATTGGCTTATGTTTTTGTTAAAACAATTATTTAAAACAGTACAAGAGACGGGCTGCGGTTCTATTTGAATGTGCTTTGACTTGTCTTGTGCCATATATTTGAGTCTTCAAGACCATCCTATGTTAAGCAGGTTTTTGATTTCTTAGATAATGGAAGATTTAAATGGGATTGTTTTGCAGCCAGAAATCTGTATTTTAGTTTGAGATTGAACTTTAATGCATTGGTTCCCAACGAGGTCGATACCAGTTAAGTTACAAGGGGAACCAGTGGGCTAGGTTTCGAATATGTGGACAATGGAAAGTGCTGGAGGCTATTGAGTACGAGGCTATATATATGCATAGACATAGTTCCCCAGTGAGTTTTGTAGTTGGAATTTTAGGCTATATAATCAAAGTAGATCAACGCCCCATGATGCTAATATTATTAGGAGAAGAACAGGAAAGAAAAGAGAATGAAACTTGTGAGAAGTTGCCCTGCCTTCTCGATATCTGGTTTTCGACTTACCACATGTTTGTCAAAGAGAATCCATGTGTTTTGTTTTAACTGCCTAACTTTACGAGACCGTTTATGAGGTTGTGAACGTCTAGACCCTTTAACAGGGGCAGACTGAGTGATGCAGGTGGGATTGCAGGGTGACTCTGTGGCAGCAGCCGCCGCCTCTACTTGATAAAGGACCGACGTCTGATCCCCTACCTCTTAGCAGCCCACGATTAGGTTACCTTAATAATAATATATGAGAATGGTGACTCAATCTTAGAGTGATTGATGCCAATCGTGAAGCATTTAGAAAAAAAAAATAGTATAGCGAATATGACTTTAGTCTTTAGTTATGGGAAAAAGAAATATCAACTGTAGAAACCAACCCCAAGTTGTTGCATGTAACTAAAGCAGGCCCATGGGAATCGTAGCCACATGAGTTACAAAGTTGGACAACTTGAACCAACTAGAATGGGACAATATCAATGTTCTAAAACTACTTATATTGCACTCTAGTTATTTCAACTTGATTGCCTGCCTACTGCATGGTTCTAAAATTATGAGGTTTGTTTTTATAATACTGCAGTAAACGATTGCACATTATGATTTACTTAGAAAACCCTAAAAGGAGAAACGACGGGCAAAGGAAAGAAATTTACTATTATTTAGCCCTATAAATACAAAAGGCATGCTTTGAGCGGCTTACTTTGGCTTGTTATCTAAACCCTAATCTATTTTATCTATAAATATTCATAGGGCTAATTACTTGATGTGGAAGAAATCTTAGATTACATGGAATCTTCTTTAATAAGAATTCCTACTAATACAATAAATATAGACGTGTACGGACTGTATGAGTGGCAAGGTCCGTACCATTTTAAGCCATATAATGAAGGTTCGTATAATCTAAAAGTTGTAGTCCTTGATTGTTCTGATAATTTGGTTATTGAACTTATTGGCAATAGGCTACACTGTATTCATAGCTAGCAAATCCCCAGCCATGGTCTGTTGCTGGGGGAACTTATCACCAAAGCAACCAGCTTTTTCCCCTGGTTGAATTCTAAGGGGGATTCGAGGCCCTCATCATTAGCACTTCCTGACGATAAAAAAAATATAGGCCAAAATGACTATTCAGTTAAACGTTAAAACATTTTTTTAGCATCATGCCTTATGCAAATCAAACCCTAAACCCAAAATATAATTATATCCCAAACCAAATAAACATTAAACAAATTAAATTTGTAAAGTTAACCCAATTCATTTAAAAATTAATGTATGGTTTTATATTTATATATTGGATTATTATCCTATATACAGATGGTAAAAAAAATTATTTACGCAAGCGCCTCAATTGTAGGGTTTAGAGTTTTAGTTTAGGGTTTAGAGTGTAGGGGCTTAGAATTTAGGATTCATGGTTAGAATTTAGGGTTTAGGGTTGGAATTTAGGGTTTAGGGTAATACGGGTAGGGATTTAGGTTTTAAACTAGAAACCCTAAATTTTAACCCTAAACCCAAAATTCTATCAACAATCCCTAAATTCAAAATTATTACACTTAAACCCCTAAACTTTAAACCCTACTTGAAGTCCCTAACCCCTAAACTAAGACGCTTGTATAAATAAAGTTTTCACAAGCGTTTGTATATAGAATAATTACCCTTATATATTTTATTAAAAAATCACTCTATAATTTAAAATAAAGAATTATTATTAATTAGTTTTATTGATAATAAATTTTCAATATAATTATATAATATCTATAAATACATTTTCATAAAATATATAATTGTCATTCATTTATATTTGTATTTTAAATATTAACATATAAATATATGAGAAAAAGTTTGATACACAGTCCGTGTACATTAAAGTTTACACGTTCTTTTTAAATTTAGGGGTTAGGGGTTTAAGTTTAGGGGTTTAAGTGTAGGGTTTAAAATTTAAGGTTTAGAGTTAGAGTTTAGGGTTTAAGGGTTAGAGCTTAGGGTTTAGAATTTATGGTGTTAGAGTTAGGGTTTTAAATTTTAGATTTTATAAAATGGTTGTGTAAAAATATTTTACACGAGCTGTGTATCAAAATAAAACCCTAAATATATTGATACTTTATATAGTTATCAATGTGGACCTTTTCGGGTCATGGGTTCGGACTTTTTCTGACTTGCAATTTATTGGGTTCGAATATTCTTGGGCTCGTACTCTACTAGGCTCAGCTAACAATGTTGTTGAAAGTGTGAGAAATATGTTTGAATGGAGCATATCATCTAGTAATGCTATTTAAAGGTTGTTAGGTGTGGATACAGATCATCAGGATGTCAATTCTATTCGACCAGATCCGATCCGGTCCTACATGAAGCGAAATTACTGTTTATTTTTATTTTAAAAAGTTACATACTAAACATTTTTTTATTTTTTTAAAACAAAATTTTATTTTTATTAACCTTATTTTAAAAAATGTTCGCTATATATTTTTTAACTTTAGGTGCTTAAAGTTTTTTTTGTAAAAATAAGTGTCTAACATTTAGTCTGTTACAATTTTAAGTTTCCAACCGTTTAAAAAACCATTACCCATTAAAAACGTGACACGTAGCATTTTTTCTCTAACAAATTGAAAAACAAAATAACTTTTTTTAAAAAACTCAAAATTCCAAAATAAATCTTCAAATCCCCAAAATTTGCGTTTGTTGTTCAACTTTCGATTGACACATCTCCTGTTAGTTATCGACGATAGGTGGTTGAGAGAAATTGATGGTAGCCACCTGCGATGATAGTGGTGGGGTCCGGTGACGGAAGCGGCAGTAATTTGAAGACTTTTGTGATTTTGGGTTTTATGGATTTTTTAGATTTTGGGCTTTTTTAAAAAAAGGTTATTTTCTTTTCAATTTTCTTATTTTTTTTTTTAAATATGTCATGTGTCACGTTTTTAATTAGGGATTTCACAATTAGGGTTTTCCGAATTAGGGTAAATTTTGGGTGTTAGAGACTCTCTAATTAATATGAAATATAGAAAGTGGTTACAAAGTTGTGAGACTTATATTCAATAGAGGGCTTCATAGAATCCTCAGTTTACTTTGAAGTCTTCCTTTACCTTTTTCTTACACAATAAATTAATGTTTTCTGGTTAGCAGTTCTATATGCATGTGTTTTGATTTGTCTTGTGCCATATATTTCGAGTCTAGAAGACCATCCTATGTTAAGCAGTTCTTTGATTGCTTAGATAATGGAAGATTAAAAGGGAGTTGTTTTGCAGCCAGAATATATCGATTTACTACATGTTTGTCAGAGTTGTGTTATCCCACAATCTATTATAAGTCATGGGGTTCTTGTATATTTAAGTCGGATCTCATCACCTATTACCAAATTTTTATCTGATTCCATTTTGTACATACAACATCATCTATGTACAGTGTTAGATATGAGTGAAGAACAAAAATTTAGAGGTTTTTCAATAATATTTAAGTCATACAATGAAGGTTTGTCTAATCTAAAAGTTGCAGTCATGTGGTCTGATAATTTGGTTATTGAACTTATTGGCAATAGGTTACATTGTATTTATATCTAGCGAATCCCCAGCCATTGTCTGCTGCTAGAGACAACTTATCACCAAAGCAACCGGATTAGTCCCCAGGTTGAATTCTACGGGATTCGTGGCCTTATCATCCAGATTCAAGATCTGCAACACCCACATGACAACCAGAGGAAAACAAAAACGAAAACTGGAGGAATTCGATCCTTTTTCCCCCTCCCAACTTCATCACCAGATGACACAAAAAAAAAGTACAAAACTGGTACCTCCCAAGCAAGATGATAAACATTCTCCTTGTGTTATCTTGTCCAGGAAGTGTCACCCAAAATGTTTGGAGGCGTATCTTTTGTATCGCTTAAATCAGGACCCGTTACACGAGAGTACAACAATCTAAATAAGGTGTTGTCAGGGTCTCAAATGAATCTGATTCCATATTTTGCAGACAGCATCATCAATGTACAGTGTTGAGATCAGGTCCTACATGAAGCAGCCCCACTAGGCACTAGTGTCTTGGATTACCCTCTTGCTGCTGGAAGTAATGTTAGTTCAGAGCTTGGTGTTTGGAATTTTATATTCGAAATATTAATGGCTACTAGCTCTGGTTTAGTATTAGAACTTCACAACCAAAGAAAAGTCCTTCAACACGGTGTTTACAGTGTAGTCTTGTATCTTAATAAGCATGAGTAGGCCCTTTTTGATTCCCCGGTTCGGAAGACATATTCTAAGGCTTTTGTAGTTCAGATGGCCTTGAAAACAGGCATTTCGGATGGTCTTGAAAGTGAATTATAATTTTTTGTAGAGACCAAATTGTTGTTTTATCAATGTACTAACTTATAAGTTCACAAGTTTTGAAGGGACTAGATAGAAACTCTATCCCTTTTGGGGGAGTCAAGGCCCCTACCCCACTTCTGGGTCACCCCTGTTGACCCAAGAGGCAAGAACAAAGCAAAATCAACAAATCTGGTTAGCAATCAGCTATTAGATAATATGAATTTGTTTATGAGATTGATCCAAAAACCACGCCAAGGAATCTTCTTTTTACAACTTAGTCATTGGGGCAATTTGACTTCCTTTGTACTACTTCTCCATCACGTTCACACGTTAAAAGGATTTTGAATAAAAAATAAGTCATGGGGTTCTTGTATATTTAAGTTGGATCTCACCACCTATTACCAAATTTTTATCTGATTCCATATCGTACATACAACATTATCTATGTACAGTGTTAAATATGAGTGAAGAACAAAAATTTAGAGGTTAAAGTTGAATTTGAAATTTAGGGGGCCAAATTGAAATTGTACCAATTCTCGTTACCCATCAGCTATCACATGACTTGGGAAATAAAAACTTGCATTTTTTTCCACAAAGAAAAATATACATTTAATAGGGGGCTCCATAATCCAGCTTTTCCTCAGCGTTTACTTGAGAAGTCTCCTCTGTCAATTTATTATACAAGAAATTAATGATTTTTGAATATATGGAACCAATTAACGAGAGATAGGAAAGGGTAATATCAGAGTTACAAAACTACTTATATTGAACTCTACTTCTTGTTGATGAACAAAACACTCTCATAATACAAATCAATCTCATCAATTAACAATTGTTTCAGTTTGATGGAGCATTCTCAAGTGTCCATCTCTTTTTTCCTTGTTTACGTTGAAGTTATGATTCTTCTCACATGCTTCAACTTGCTGAGTCTTAACTCGCTTGGTCCAGCAACAGCAAGCCCTGTAGTTAGAGGAAATGACACTGATCAACAAGCTTTACTCCAGTTCAAGGCCAAAATAACAGGTGATCAGCTCAAGATCATGCAGTCCTGGAATAGTTCCATTCACTTCTGCCAATGGCGAGGTGTTTCGTGCGGTCGCAGGCATCAGAGAGTCACCAAGTTAGAACTGCAATTCCTCAAACTCTCGGGATCTCTTTCACCGTATATCGGAAACTTGAGCTTTCTTAGGGAGTTGAGTCTAGTGGGTAACAGCTTCTACAATCAAATTCTTCAAGAAATTGGTGGTTTAAGAAGACTGGAAACATTAGAAGTGGCGAATAACTCCATCAGTGGTGAAATTCCTTCCAATTTATCAGCCTGTTCTAAGCTTACATGGGTTAATATGAGAGGCAAGCAGCTAACTGGAGAAATACCTGCTTTGTTGGATCTCTTGTCAAACCTAAAATTCTTGAGTTTTGAAAACAACAGCTTGAGAGGGAGTATCCCACCTTCATTGGGGAACTTGTCATCCCTGAAGAGACTTGATTTGGCACGTAATGGATTGACTGGGATTATACCTGAAGCTCTTGGACGATTGATAAATCTTTCAGTTTTCGCTGTAGCTGGAAATGAAATATCTGGAGCTGTTCCAGTCTCAATGTTCAATCTCTCCAGTCTTAGAGCCTTTGATATTGGTGTAAACAAGATTCAAGGTACTCTTCACTCAGACTTAGAAATCAATATGCCATATGTTGAGTTCTTTTCTGTAGGGACAAACCAAATCTCGGGACAAATCCCTGATTCAATATCCAATGCCTCAAATCTGTATCTACTTCAATTTGAAGATAACAAATTCAGTGGAAATGTGCCTTCATTAGAAAAGCTGGATAAACTGTACAAATTTTCCGTAGCCAAAAACCATTTGGGACATGGGATTGGAAATCTCATCAATTTGGAGACACTAGCGGCATCAGAAAATCAACTATCAGGCTCCATTCCTTTTGATATTGGGAGGCTTCAGAAGCTAAGCATCTTTTATGTTGCTACTAATTTTTTCTCTGGTACTATTCCCCATTCTATCGGAAATTTAACAATGTTAACCCAACTTGCTTTAGATTTTAATAATCTTCAGGGAAGCCTACCTTCAAGTCTAGGTAAGTGCCAAATGTTGCTTTATTTGAGTCTTTCTAGTAACAATCTTAGTGGACAAATACCCTCTTAATTACTTGGGCTCCCATCCTTGAGCATTTTACTAAACTTATCATCAAACAGTTTGACTGGCCAGCTTCCTGTTGAAGTAGAAAACCTAAAAACTCTAGCCGAATTGGATGCTTCTCAAAATAGGTTATCTGGCCTACTTCCAAACAACCTTGGTAGCTGTGTAAGTCTAGAGAGGTTGTTCTTGGAAGGCAATTTGTTTGAAGGGTCCATTCCGTCATCTTTGAGTACATTGAGAGGCCTTGAAGCAATGGACATATCTGATAATAATCTTTCAGGTGGGATTCCAGAATTTCTTGCAAACTTAGGGGCATTAAAGTATTTAAATCTCTCTTTCAATGATTTTGAGGGAGTGTTACGAAGTGAAGGAGTCTTTATGAATGCAAGTGCTACATTTGTTGAGGGGAACAATAAGCTTTGTGGAGGGATCCCTGCGTTACACCTGTCAAGATGTAACCCAAAAACATCCAAAAGCAAGTTAAAAATTGCAGTTATTGTTGTGATTTTGGGAGTGACTCTGGTTCTTACTTGTCTCATCATCTTGTGGATTAGAAAGAAGAAAGAGCAAAAGTCCACGACAACTACTTCTGCAGAAAATTCCTTTTTACAGCTATCATACCAAAACATCCTACGGGCTACTGATGGATTTGCCACGCAGAATTTGGTTGGTTCGGGGAGTTTTGGTTCTGTATATAAAGGAATTCTTGAAGAGAGTGGAGAAACTGTTGCAGTAAAGGTGCTTAATCTTCTTAATCGTGGAGCATCGAAGAGTTTTTTGGCTGAATGCGAGGCCTTAAAGAACATTCGACATCGAAATCTTGTAAAGGTATTAACAGCCATTTCGGGAGTCGATTACAAAGGCATTGATTTCAAAGCCTTGGTTTATGAGTTCATGGAAAATGGAAGCTTGGAGGACTGGCTGCATCCATCTATTGCAATGAGTGAACGGGAGACGATGAGAAACCTAAACTTCTTCCAAAGAATTGATGTGGCCATAGATGTTGCCCATGCACTTGAATATCTGCACCATCATTGTGAAACGCCGATTATTCATTGTGATCTCAAGCCAAGCAATATTCTACTTGATGACGACATGGTTGGCCATATAAGTGACTTTGGCTTAGCAAAAGTCTTGTATGACGACAGGCTTAACCATCCTGCTAATCAATCAAGCTCCCTTGGCATAAGAGGAACTATTGGTTATGCTCCACCAGGTAATTATATTGTATTGATTTCTTCTGCAATTATTTAGAGGGTTTTCCTCTTCAATTATTTTTATATCTAACTTGTGATGAAATAATTTTAGAATATGGCATGGGTAGCGAGCTGTCAACAGAAGGTGATGTCTATAGCTATGGCATCCTCTTGCTAGAGATGTTTACAGGGAAAAGGCCAACTGATGAAATGTTCAAAGAAGGTTTGAGTCTTCACAACTTTGTGGCAGAAGCTTTTCCCAATCGAATCGTTGATATTATCGATCCCATTCTTCTTCAAGATAGTGTTAGAGGAAGAACAATTGCAGGGATCACTCTTATTGAAAACAGCCTGGGAAATGAAATACTCCAATGCTTGAATTTGGTATTCGAAATAGGTCTCACTTGTTCCGCTGAATCACCGAGTGAGCGGATGAGCATGAGTGACGTTGTTACCAAGCTTTGTTCAGTCAGAGACGAGCTTCTTCGTCCAACTCGAGTCCGTCGTGGGGCTCGAACTCCATACGCTGCTCGATCAGCAGGTCAAAGTGTCTTCTTATCATAGCAAAATACTCGAACATTTCATCACCTACGCCACATTTACATTACTTTTTCTGATGAAATGTTGTGCTTGAATAAATCCTTGCAGGTATACGTAGCGATGTCCCTCTCGCTAAAAAAAATGTATTTTTATTTTGAAAATGATGATATCTTTCGTGAGATTTTAGAAAACCGTATTTTATTTAAAAATAGAGTCGCCACCGGCCACTCAAGGTGGACCGGACACCGTAAAAACCAGAGATTTCAAAATGTCGGGTTCGGGAGTTGGTTACGGATGGGGAAGAATTAACACCCCACACCGCCCAAAATTAGTACTTTAATAATTACTGCTTTATTAATATTAGACTTTCCGGATTAAAATTACGATTAAATTAAAATTTAGTTATAAGTGCGAGAAGATTTTAAAAGTCTCATTATCCGAGAGTAAACGCTCAACCACCATCACTACGCCTGATACTGGCCCCGTTTACGCTCGGATAAAAGGGCACCGCATTGACAATTTATATTCCGTTATGCAATCTTGGAAAACAAATATTAAACATTTATATTGACATGATATTAAAACATAAAATATGAATATTACGAAATAAATAAAAAATTAAACATATGGACATAAAACCTAACACGTCATAATAACAACAAAGTATGGGTATAAACAAAAACATACTTTCAAGACTAAATTAATTAATCCTAGCATGCTTGAACCTATAAATCACAAATGCAACAAATGCATGACATATATATAATATGATATTAAACTAACAAAATAACACTATCACGATATTAAACAAAAACGAAAAATAACATGAGCATAATATCACAATAATAAAAAAACAAAGCATAAAAAAGAGGAAAAAACACAAACTTCAAGAAATAATTGATCACATATATACATGTAATAAAACTCAAACAAAAAGCCATAATATATACAAAACATACATATAATGTGATGCCAAATTAACAAAACAACATATCCGCAATACTACACTAATTTTACCATATGACACAACTTGAAATAAAATAAAACATGCCATTAACATGTGACAAAATACAATAATAAATTAACAAAAAAACATGTAAACATAAAAATGAACTTAATAAGTAACACGATGTACATGCATACAATGAAAATATGTCATGACAAAAAACAAACTTTCACACTAACATATAACCTAAGAAACAAAGCAAACTTAACAAAGCTAATACTTACTTATCATGATCGAACAAGGCTAAACAAATAATGATGCACATAAAAGAAAATATACATGAATAAATAAGACCAAGGCAACTCATATATAAAAAACAAAATATAAAAAAACACAATTAAACATGCCATTAACTAATATATATCATAATGTACAAAATGAACAAACAAGGAAATCATGCTAACATGGATACGAACATATGAATTAAAACAAGCATAATATAATACTAATCTAACAAAAATAAAATACTACTTTAAAACATACATAAATGTTAATCTGACACAAAAATAAGATAATTAAGGTAAAATATTTAATATTTATACCTATCGAAATATCTAGATATGCTTAAAGGAGACGATAAAATACAAACATTAACTGAAAATTAAACTAAACACATTCGAACAACATATATAGACATACAAAAAAACATGTAAGAACGGAATTTAAATAAATAACAAGGATTACCAACTAATATTTCATTAAACCATAGAATATACAATACCATAAACACAAAAGGAAGAATATACCCCAAACCCAAATATAGTAATGAGCTCTCTCCCTTTCAATTTTTTTGGTTCCAATTTCTTGTCTAAAACAATGTCGGCTCTCTCTCCTTATGCTTGGAAAAATGGTCGGCTTCCCCCAAAATGTTTCAATTTGTTGTGTGGTTATTTGAAGTGGATAAAAGGGGGAGGTTGAGTGGAGTGTGAGAATGGGGAATAAGGAATGGGCATGGGTGGCAAGGCATGGGGACGTGGGGGCTGGGTGATGCGTGGGGTTGTCTTGGCATGGGTCGGCATGCCCCTCCTGCCACCTTTTTTTAATAATTTACTATCTTCTTTTTTTTAATTTGGTTCGAATAGGGTAAATGCTTCGAATATAATTTAGTGCTCGGACAAAAAATGGGTATTACAGTTGCCCCTCTTTGCTCATTGATGTATGACAAAAATAGAGCAAAGACAAAAGAATAACCATTTTTGTCCGGTTTGGCTGAACTTCTCATCTTTTGACGCGTGTCTTCTTTCTGGACTTGACGGATCTATTTTGTCACTCTTGGAGGAAGCAAAATCTTCAAAATTGGAGGTGGTCTGTTGGGGAAGCAAAATGAGTGCGACTCACTACATTATTGATGACGATGTGATTCCTAAGAAAACTTGACCCAGCTGCAACACCAGCGAAGAGGCAGGGTCTTCAAAACTTGATCCAGCTGCAACACTGACGAAGAGGCAAGATCGATGGACGAAAGTTCTGATGTCTGATCCAGCTACAACTCTGACGAAGAGGCAGGATCAAATGATTGAAAGCTCATTTTGATTTTTTTCTCTTTTTCATCTTTTTTCTTTTTTTCCATTCTTTTCTTTTTCATTCTTTTCTCTTTTTTTCTTTTTTTTCTTTTCTCTTTTTTTATAAATCTTTTTTTAGACACAACATTGATAAAACTTGAAAGTTGGTAAATTTTAACCAAGCTACAACACCGACGAAGAGGCATGGTCTAAAGTTAGTAATGTTGATCCAGCTACGACACCAACGAAGAGACAGGATCAAGAGTTAGTGAATTTGGTCTAGCTACAACACTGACGAAGAGGCAAGACCGGAAGTTTGTGAATTAGGTTCAGCTACAACACCGACGAAGAGGCAGAACCTAAAGTTAAATTTGACCAAGCTACAACACCGACGAAGAGGCAAGGTCTGAAGATTTGATCCAGCTACAACTCTGATGAAGAGGCAGGATCAGAGTGTTTTTTTATGTGTGATCAAGCTACGACTCTGACGAAGAGGCATGATCGAAATTTGGCAAATTTGGTTCAACAACATCACCGAAGAAAAGGCAGAACCGAAAGTTATATTTGAACAGGCTACAACACAGACGAAGAGGCAAAGTTTGAAGATTTGATCCAGCTACAACTCTGACGAAGAGACAGGATCAGAATTTGGCAAATTTGGTTCAGCTACATCACCGACGAAGAGGCAGAACCGAAAGTTACATTTGTTGGATCTATCTACACCATCAACGGAGAGATAAGATCAAATTTTAGCATTTGGACTCCACTAGACCATCAACGGAGAAGCAGAATCGGATGACATCAATTTGAACACGGCCACACCATCAACGGAGGGACATGATCAAATAACACTTGAAAATGTTCCTTCTTTTTTTCGAATTTTTCTTCTTTTTTCGAACTTTCTTTTTTCATCTTTTTTCAATTTTTTTTCAATTTTTTGAATTTTTTGAATTTTTTTTGAATTTTTTCGATTTTTTTTCTTGAACTTTCTTTTTTGATTTTTTTTGTAAGTAAACGAGCAAATTCCAAGGAAAATTTGGGTCTAGCTGCAACACTGTCGAAGAGGCAAGACCTGGGTAAGATTTGATATACCACATCACTGGCGGAGAGACTAGACCAGCAAGATATGAGATCCACTACACCACCAACAGATAGATAGGATCTGAATGGAAAATTCGATCTGTAACACCACCGACGAAAGCAAGATCTAGATTAAGTTGGCGTACCACCACTGACGGAGGCATGATTTGGATTGCTGTGCCATTGTCAACAAGATAATTTTTTTGAAAAATTTGCTCGGCTTCTCTATAGACAGAGGGCAGGATCTGGAAATAATTTTTGTTGGCAGGAGTGATAGTCGGGAAATTGTTATGGTCCGTCATGCCATCGTTGGAGGAATCAAATCCTACAAAGGAGAAAAACATTTATTAGTAACTGTTCAAAAACTTGTCACTTATACTTTTATTTTAGATGTTTAAGCATTTTTTTGTGTGTTTTTGGCCTCCTCCATGACTAAGGTTGGCCATCGTGTCGTTTCCCCCATGTTAAGGATGTTCGGGTTCTTCTTCGAACCTGTTTGTAAGCAAAAATGCATGCATGATTTTTATGCCTAACTGCATGTGTCTATCTTAAATGCATGGTAACTTCGGTGTATGCACTTAATCTAAATGTATGACGTGTGCAAAAATGGTTTAATCCAAGATGAATGCAACTAAATGCATGAATGTGATATGATTTTCTTTTGGTCCTCAAAGGGATGCCCTGACTCCTCGCTGGTCCTATCAGGATCTTGATCTTTTGCGTGTGACGGTGCCCTAACCTCTTCTTGGGTTTGATCATCCATCTGGGTGCATGCCTCAACATTTTGTTCGTTCTTATGCTATCGTCTGCAACTGCTCTTGAATTTGACACTTTGAGTGCGGATTCTGTTGCCCCCTAAGTTGGGTTCATAAATTGTGTGTTGGTTCATGGCAGCTCATTATTATATTTTTTGGATTGGGTGCAGTTTTGCATACTGTGGTCAAGGATGCAAGAGTTTGACTCGGTAATAAAGGCTGGACCTTGGCAAAGAATACCCCCGAACTGGGACCTTGTTAGAGGCACAATATTTGTAAAAGATGTGGAGGGTGCTTTTGGACATGCCCCAAGATCAGGCTCTTGTAGAGGTTCTATAAGGTGCTAGGTCGACCAACTTTGTTGTATCTAATAGGGTAACCCGGGGACCAGTCTCAAAATGAATGCATGTAAAAAACAAAGTATGTCCTATATGCGAATGCACCAATGCAAAGATCAAAATGTCATGATATGCAATACAATGAATGCCAAAATGAACATATATGATGTATCACAAAAAAGGTCAATTTGAAATTAAAATAATCAAATGAATAAATTAAAGTAAACATGGTAATAATAAAAGATTTCTGCTCGGGCAAACCACTTGAACCAACACATTTATGTCATGCAATGCTAATGCAATGATGTATGCAAAAAAGGGCAAAACGAAAAAAAGAAAACGAGTCAGTACCGAATAAAATCAATAACAAACAAAATGACCCTATTTACATCCCGTCTAAAACACCTAGGTTATTCGCATGGCTCTAACAGGGTGGGTTTCTATATGTTCTCTACATGCAGTTTTGGTGGTAGCAGGTACCCGAATTGTCCTTACTGTCCTCTACTAAGAGTATCAAGGCCCCCGATCATCGCCCATTATAAGCTCCTTTCAATCGAGTTCAATTCAGGGGGACCCATTCGCTTATGCCTGCACGAAGGAACGATATCCTTACGAAAGCATAAGGTACTCGAGCCCCGAAGGTACTTGCTAGGCCTACATGGAGGAACGATATCCTCACGAAAGCATTAGCGTTCTCCCCTCACTTAAAAGGACGAGTTTATATGCCAAATTTTAAATGCGTTAAAATAAATGCGCAATTATAACCAAATTTTAACTTAATCATCACTTTAATCTGGAACTTCTAATATTACTAAAGCGGTAATTATTTGAACAAGCTTGACTCTCTTTTTCTGTTTTTAAAAACAAATAAGTTTGTCCCCAGCGTAGTCGCCATCTGTAGCGATGTCCCTCTCGCTAAAAAAGAAGTTTTTATTTTCAAAATGATGATGTCTTACATGGGATTTTAGAAAAACCGTATTTTATTTAAAAATGGAGTCGCCACCGGCCACTCAAGGTGGACTGGACACCGTAAAAACCAGAGATTTCAAAATGTCAGGTTCGGGAGTCGGTTACGAATGGGAATGATTAGCACCCCCATACCGCCCAAAATTGGTACTTTAATAATTACCGCTTTATTAATATTAGACTTTCCGGATTAAAGTGACGATTAAATTAAAATTTAGTTATAAGTGCGAGTAGATTTTAAAAGTCCCATTAACCGAGAATAAACGCCCAACCACCATCACTACGCCTGATACTGGCCCCGTTTACGCTCAGATAAAAGGGCACCGCATTGACAATTTATATTCCGTTATGCAATCTTGGAAAACAAATATTAAACATTTATATTGACATGATACTAAAACATAAAATATGAATATTACAAAATAAATAAAAAATTAAACATATGGACATAAAACCTAACACATCATAATAACAACAAAGTATGGGTATGAACAAAAACATACTTTCAAGACTAAATTAATTAATCATAGCATGCTTAATATGATATTAAACTAACAAAACAACACTATCACGATATTAAACAAAAACGAAAAATAACATGAGCATAATATCAGAATAATAAAAAAACAAAGCATAAAAAAGAGGAAACAACACAAACTTCAAGAAATAATTGATCACATATATACATGTAATAAAACCCAAACAAAAAACCACAATATATACAAAACATACATATAATGTGATGCCAAATTAACAAAACAACATATCCGCAATACTACACTAATTTTATCATATGACACAACTTGAAATAAAATAAAACATGCCATTAACATGTGACAAAATACAATAATAAATTAACAAAAAAACATGTAAACATAAAAAGGAACTTAATAAGTAACACGATGTACATGCATACAATGAAAATATGTCATGGAAAAAAACAAACTTTCACACTAACATATAACCTAAGAAACAAAGCAAACATAACAAAGCTAATAATTACTTATCATGATCGAACAAGGCTAAACAAATAATGATGCACATAAAAGAAAATATGCATGAATAAATAAGACCAAGGCAACTCATATATAAAAAACAAAATATAAAAAAACACAATTAAACATGCCATTAACTAATATATATCATAATGTACAAAATGAACAAACAACGAAATCATGCTAACATGGATATGAACATATGAATGAAAACAAGCATAATATAATACTAATCTAACAAAAATAAAATACTACTTTAAAACATACATATATAAATATTAATCTGACACAAAAATATGATAATTAAGGTAAAATATTTAATACTTATACCTATCGAAATATCTAGATATGCTTAAAGGAGACGATAAAATACAAACATTAACAATAACTGAAAATTAAACTAAACACATTCGAACAACATATATAGACATACAAAAAAACATGTAAGAACGAAATTTAAATAAATAACAAGGATTACCAACTAATATTTCATTAAACCATAGAATATACAATACCATAAACACAAAAGGAAGAATATACCCCAAACCCAAATATAGTAATGAGCTATCTCCCTTTCAATTTTTTTGGTTCCAATTTCTTGTCTTAAACAATGTCGGCTCTCTCTCCTTATGCTTGAAAAATGGCCGGCTTCCCCCAAAATGTTTCAATTTGTTGTGTGGTTATTTGAAGTGGATAAAGGGGGGAGGTTGAGTGGAGTGTGAAAATGAGGAATAGGGAATGGGCATGGGTGGCAAAGCATGGGGACGTTGGGGCTGGGTGATGCGTGAGGTTGTCTTGGCAGGGCATGGGTCGGCATGCCCCTCCTGCCACCTTTTTTTAATAATTTACTATCTTCTTTTTTTAAAATTTGGTTCGAATAGGGTAATTGCTTCGAATATAATTTAGTGCCCGGAAAAAAATGGGTATTACAGTATCTAAGGTATCGTATGGATGAACTTGTGAGGCTTGGGTCTGGGGAAGTGATTTGTAACACAAAAAAGGGTTTTGGGGGTGGGGAGGCTCGAACCCAAGACCTTTCCTACCCTAAGCCATGTGTTAACCATTAGGCTAAGCCTCATTTCTGATTTGGTATTACATCATATATCATTTGAGTAATTCTAGCTAAAGAAAGCTGGTATTTAATATACCAACCAAACCCATATACCACATTTATTCCAGCTTCTATTACAGCCATCATCTCTCTCATCTCTCAATCTTTCTCCCCAAATATCGTCCGACCATCGTGCTTCGTCCCTCACCGCCGACACCAGGAGAACTGTCTTCTTCTCTAGAGCGTTTCCCCTTCATCCACGCGCATCCACCGGTTGATGTTCGTCGCAGAGAACAGTGAGAAGGTTCGGTAGAACCCTAAAAGCTACCATTGTTGATTCAGCCACCGTTTGTCCTCTTTAGCCGAAGGTCAAGGTCCCATCATGTTTTTCTCCTCAAGACGAGCATAACCGTAGTCACCGATTATCGTTTAGCCGCTGGGAGAGCCTTCATCAGAGTTGCTCTATATTCTGGTAAGGCCGTGACCTTATAGGTCATCTCTATTCTGTTTCTGGCTTGATATTAGTGTGGATGGTTTGGTAATTAGATGAGCTTCATTTTTAGGTCGGAATCAGCGTCATTATAGGTCGTCGGAGCATTTTCTGGTAAGCCTTCAGTGATCGGAGTCTAGAACGAGAGAATGGGTCGGTCCGTTATTATTGGGCCGAACCGGTTGAGCTGACCTAGGTCTAGTGGTTCAAACCGGTTCGAGCCCAGGAAGGATATAGCCCAAACCCAGTCGGCCCAAACTGTTAAACCGATCCAATAATCGATTCGGCCCAAACCTGATCTATAACTGACCCGTTAACCCAAGATTAAATCGGTCCAACCTGAATAGTTGATCCGACCGAATCAATCATTGACCGCTGACCACTACGTCAGCATGCCAAGTCAGCTGCCATGTCATCGTTGACTGCTGACATCATCATGCCACGTCAATGTTGACTTCTGACCAAAAAGTCAACTTTTTTGAAAATGTCCTATTTTATGTTTTTTTGACGTCTTGAACCCGTTTTATGAAATTTCAACCCTAAGGCCTCCAAATGGAACTCGAAATGAAAGTATCGTTATTTGTAATAAGTTAAATTGTTGATAATTATTAATGGTTTATGAGAGGTCTAATTAAGGATATTTTGTGGTTGTTATCGAGATTCTCCTGATTGTGTCGCAGATAAGCCCAGCTTGTCCCGGTCAGTCCAGCTGCGAGACCCTATTATTACTCATTCCCACACCGTTGAGCGAGGCGTTGGTGGACATTAGATCACTCAGACGCCATTTTTGAGGTGTGTTCCATTCTATGTGCTATATACGATTTCAAATACGAAATAAATATTTTTATAAGTATGCGTAAAAAAATGGTTACCATGATTATAACATGTTTGTATATGCATATCATGTATGACTTCGCATGACATGCAACATGCATTATATAGATAGGGTTAACATGAATATAACATGCAATATGGTTGATCATGATATGATGTTAATGACATGGATATGATACATGGGGACATATACGAGATATTATATAGAGTGAATGTAGGTGCAGCCTTGATCAAGCTGGTAAATCATTACGGGCCCAAGGTATCCCCTTGGGTATGTGTCGTGGCTACGGCCTGAGTAAATCCTTATGGGCTCAAGGTATCCCCTTGGGTATGTGTCGCGGCTTTGGCCCGAGTAAATCCTTACGGACCTAAGGTATCCCCTTAGGGTGGCTTCTAATGCCCATCGGGCTTAGGGTAAGTCCTTACGGATGTAGCTCAGTGGGGAGCTGCATATTGGTGTACGGTTGGAGGGTAGATAGGTTGCATGTATACCTTTGGCTGCTCATTTCATGATGATACTTATATGCATACTTGATATATTGAAAATGTTTTTATTGTTGCACTTTTGGAAGCACACTGGGCTTTATAGCTCACTTTTAAACTTCTCCTTTCAGATTGTTGTTGATAGGCCACCTGGTACCCAACACTTGGAGGATCGGCACATTGGATTCTTCTAGATTATAATGTTCTTATCCACCATTTATTACCAGGGTAACATGTGCCATTTATTTGGGATGTATAACTTATTTTGGTTGGGTTTATTTTGTTAACTTTTATGCTTGACGATACTTCAATATTTCTATTTTGATGATTACTATTATCCATTTTCACTCATGGTCATTTTTATTAAACTTGAAATTATGGCTAAATTCTTTAAAAGTCCAAAAAAAAATTATAATCGATATAAGAAAGGTTTTAAAAAGGCAAATATGATCTACTATGTCGTGTCTTCCGCACAGGCCGGTGTAGGGGGTTACATTTGGTGGTATCAGAGCTTTTGGTTTTATAACATCGGACTGTGAAAGGGTCCTACATTCAAACATCGATTTGAAAGGTTTTAAACATAAAGTTATATATGAGGCCATGTCACTGAGTTATATATATATATATATATATGTTTTATTATTCTCGATTCTCTAGTGTCCAAATTGATTCCATACTCTTTCTATTTGTAGATCATTATCTTTAGATCCTTCGATATAAGTACCAGAAGAGGTAGTCGACCGGTCCGTAGGCGGGGTCGTCCAGTTAGATTCGCAAACCCTATTGATGAGCCTACGATAGATCCACCCACTCTGGCTGATCCACCTGCTCTTGTTGGTCCTTCTGTTACTGTAAGGCATCCTAATTATAGTGGTCCCGCTTTTTTATCTGATCTACTACCGACTACTGGAGCTGATATGACTACACCCATTAGGGGAGCTACTAACACCAGACCTGATGTTATGACCGGATTACTGATGATGCCCTTAGTAGGCATTTTTTAGAGCTGATCTGATGAGCTATTCGAGCATCGGGCATGTTACCGAAAGTTTCCCTCACCCAGAATTTGATATCTCATGGAGTCGGTACATTTTCTGGATCTCTCAGTGGGCCACCTACTGCAGCTAAATACTGGTTATATGACACTGAGAGGCGGATTGATCAGTTGGGATTAGATCCAGCTAAGAAGTATTTGGGAGTTGTATCCATGCTGAATAGTAATGCCCACACCTTGTGGGAGTCAATCGTTAGCAGTGTGCCTCCAGATAGATTGACGTGAGACTTCTTCAATGAGAGATTCATGAGCCGTTTCTTGGGAGAACGCTACCTAAATGAGAGGCGTAAGGCATTCCAGGACTTAGAGCAGGGATCTATGTCTGTGGCAGAATATGAGATGGAATTTCTAGGACCGCTAAAATATGGTACAGGTCTAGTAGCCATTGAGGAGGACCGTTACCCTGATGGGGCTTAATTATGAGATACGTCAAAGGATTGCTACACATCATGATAAAGATTTTGAGGCCGTAGTGAATCAGGCCAAGACTACTGAGGAGCTCAAGTTGCTTGAGGCTGGTCAGAACAGTAGAGACCAGAGTCAGGACCGTAGCAAAGACTGAGGACGGGACCGACCTGGTAGGTCATCTGGTTCTAGGTCGTCACGTCCGGGAAAGAGGGCCCGACATGCACATTCTTAGAAGGGCAATGATAGACTGGATAGACAACATCCACAACTTCAGCATCTACTAGAGACAGTTCATCTGGGTTTTCTTCTATTCCTCCTTGTACTCATTGTGGGCTCCGACATAGAGGAGAGTGTAGGAAGCTGACAGGAGCGTGTTTCCGTTGTGGGTCTCTAGATCATTTCAAGAGAGACTATCCACACCCTCCTCCCACTGAGCAGATGTCAACTCAGACTCTTACCCAATTTCAGACTCCGGCTCGTTCACAGGTATCTGGTCACACTTCAGCCAGAGGTCGATCACAGGGTAGACCTTCGGGGTTCGTTGCTAGATCTGATAGCAGAGGTAGATCTTTTCAGAATGGAGGACCTTTTATGACTGATGCCAGGCAGTCTGCCCTGATTTATGCTACTAGACGTCGGGAGGACAGAGATGAGCCAGATATGATTGCAGGTACCTTTACCATTTATTATGTTACATACATTCCATTACTTGATAATGGCTCTATACATTCATATGTGTCGAGATCCGTAACCCGAGACATTCAGATTCCAACTGATATCACAGAGAATTTAGTTACAGTCATGAGTCTGGTTGGACAATCAGTGGTTGTTAACAAGATATTCTGTAGTTGTCCGTTAGAGGTTCATGGAGAGATATTTCCAGCCGATCTTATAGAATTATCTCTAGAAGAATTTAACTTAATTATCGGTATGGATTGGTTAATCGAGCACCAAGTCACACTGGATTGTGGGTCCAAGATAGCAACTTTGAAAACACTGGATGATCGGATGGTTACTCTAGTGGGTGAAAGACGGGGTTATCTTTCCAATGTGGTATCATACTTGACTGCCGATAAGATGGTTAAGAAAAGATATTAGGCATTTCTTGCTATCTTGAACACCAAGGGCTCTTTGGCTAAGCTTGAAGAAACTCCGGTAGTGAAGGAGTTCTCCGATGTATTTCCTGAGGAGTTACCCGGTTTACCTCATGACAGAGATGTTGAGTTTGAGATAGAAACTTATCCGGGTTCAGTACCGATTTTTATGGCCCTGTATCATATGGCTCTGAAAGAATATAAGGAGCTAAAGATCCAGTTACAGAAGCTCCTTGATCGAGGGTTTATTCGACCCAGTTCACCACCCTGGGGAGCTCCAGTCTTTTTCGTCAAAAAGAAGGATGGTTCCCTCAGATTATGCATAGATTACCTGAAGCTTAATCAGATCACTGTCAAGAATAAGTATCCTCTGCCCAGAATCGATGATTTGTTTGATCAGTTCAGGGGAGCTTTGGTTTTCTCCAAGATCGATCTTCGCTTCAGGTATTACCAGCTGAAGGTGAAAGGGACAGATGTTGCGAAGACTGTTGTTCGCACTCGTTATGGGCACTATGAGTTCTTAGTGATGCCATTTAGGCTAACTAATGCCCATGCAGCTTTCATGGACTTGATGAATCGGGTGTTTCAACCATTTATTGACCAATTTGTGGTGGTATTCATTGATGACATTTTGGTGTACTCTCGATTTGAGGCTGAGCACGCAGAGCATTTGAGGATTGTGCTGCAAACTCTCAGGGAACACCGGTTATATGCTAAGCTGAGTAAATGTGAATTTTGGCTATCTCAGGTAACATTTTTGGGACATGTGATATCAGCTCAGGGTATTCAGGTTGACCCTAGTAAGATTGAGGCTATTGTAAACTAGAAGCAGCCGAAGAATGTCTCTGAGATTCGTAGCTTCCTGGGTTTAGCCGGATACTATCGACGCTTTGTCGAGGGATTTTCTATTATTGCTTCTCCTTTGACGAAGCTGCTACGGAAGAATGTTCCCTTTGAGTGGACTGAAGTACATGAAGAGAGTTTTGAGAAGTTGAAGACTGCTTTGACACAAGCACCAGTCTTGACTTTGCCTGAACTAGGGAAAGACTTTACAGTTTTCAGTGACGCTTCACACTCGGGTCTTGGATACGTTCTAATGCAGAATGGTAGGGTTATTGCCTATGCGTCATGACAGTTGAGACCTCATGAATGCAATTATCCTACTCATGATTTGGAGTTGGCAGTAGTAGTTTTTGCTCTGAAAATTTAGAGACACTATCTCTATGGAGAGAATTGTTATATATATACTGATCACAATAGCCTGAAATACCTTCTCACCCAGAAGGATCTTAATCTCAAACAGCATCGTTGGCTAGAGCTGCTCAAGGATTATGATTGCGTAATTGAGTATCACCCCGGAAAGGCCAATGTAGTTGCTGATGCTTTGAGCTACAGGACTATTTCTGATTTGAGATCTCTTTTCGCTAGGATGAGTATTTATGATGATGGTAGCTTACTGGCAGAGTTACAGGTTAAACCAACCTTAGCTGAGGAGATTAAAGCCAAGCAGCGCCAGGATAGTTCTTTGCTTCCGATTATATAGGAGGTTGAGCAGAGATCCACATCTGTTTATACTTTTGACCATGATGGTGTTTTATGCTTCAGAGGTCGATATTGTGTGTCTGATGACGCCAACCTTAAGCAGACTATTCTTAGTGAGGCTCATAGCAGCCCCTATGCCATGCATTCCAAAGGAGATAAAATGTACCAGAATTTGAAACAGAGATACAGATGGGTCAGAATGAAGAAAGACATATCTGATTTTGTAGCCAGATGTCTGACATGCCAATAAGTAAAAGCAGAGCATCAACTCCAATCTGGGTTGCTGTAGCTGATTAAGATTCCTGAGTGGAAATGAGAGCATATCACCATGGATTTCGTTACAGGATTACCCCGAACATCATCTAAAAAGAATGCTATTTGTGTGATTGTTGATAGACTCATGAAGTCTACTCACTTCATTCCAGTTCGAATCGATTATTCTATGGATCATCTGGCCAAGCTATATATTGTCGAGATTGTCAGATTGCATGGAGTGCCTCTATCTATCATTTCTGATCGTAACCAAGGTTCACTTCCCATTTTTGGACAGTATTGCAGACAGCCTTAGGTACTCGTCTTAATTTTAGCACTTTATTCCACCCGCAGACTGATGGACAATCAAAGAAGGTGATTCAGATTTTGGAAGATATGCTTCGGGGTTGTGTGCTTGATTATCATAGTAGCTGGGAGGATTTTCTACCATCTGCTGAGTTTGCTTATAATAACAGCTACCAGGCTAGTATCCGTATGGCACCTTATGAGGCCTTGTATGGTCGTAAGTGTCGTACTCCGATTTGCTGGACAGAGTTATATGATAGAAAGACTCTGGGCCTCGAGTTGGTTTAGGAAACAGAGGAAATAGTTAGATTGATTCAGAGTAGACTGAAATATGCTTTTGATAGACAAAAATCTTATGCAGATCGAAGGCGAAAGGATATCGAGTTTGAGGTAGGAGATCAAGTCTTTTTGAAGATATCCCCATGGAAGAAAGTCATGCGATTCGAACGTAAGGGTAAGCTGAGTCCGAGATACATTGGGCCATACCGTATCCTGAAGAGAGTTGGGCTAGTTGCTTATCAGCTTGAGTTACCTCCCCAGCTTAGCCGTATTCATGATGTATTCCATGTGTCCATGCTGAGGAAATACAATCCAGATCCAAGGCATGTTATTCAGATTCATGATGTTGACCTGAGACTAGATTTATCATATGAGGAGAAGCCTATTTAGATTTTAGATTCTGATGAAAGAGTTCTGAGAAACCGGCGCATTCCGATGGTTAAAGTTCAATGGAGTAATCGTAGTCCTGCAGAGGCTACTTGGGAAATAGGGGAGTCTATGAGAGAGCAGTATCCGTATCTTTTTGATTCAGGTAAATTTCGAGGACGAATTTTTTTTAGGAGAGAAGAATTGTAACACAAAAAAAGGGTTTTGGGGGTGGGGAGGCTCGAACCCAAAACCTTTCCCACCCTAAGCCGTATATTAACCATTGGGCTAAGCCCCATTTCTGATATGGGATTATAACATATATCATTTGAGTAATTCTGGCTAAAGAAATCTGGTATTTAATATACCAACCAAACCCATATACCACATTTATTCCAGCTTTTATTACAGCCTTTCTCTCTTTCATCTCTCGATCTTTCTCCCCAAATATCTTCCGACCACCGTGCTTCGTCCCTCACTGCCGCACCGTAAGACTCACCGCCGACACCAGGAGAACCGCCTTCTTCTTCAGAGCGTTTCCCCTCCATCCACGCGCACCCACCAGTTGTCGTTCGTCGCAGGGAACGGTGAGAAGGTTCGGTAGAACCCTAAAAGCTACCATTGTCGATTCGGCCACCGTCCGTCCTCTATAGCCTACGGTCAAGGTCCTATCATGTTCTTCTCCTCAAGACGAGCATAACCGTAGTCACCGATTATCGTTTAGCCATCGGGAGAGCCTTCATCGGAGTTGCGCTATTTTTCGGTAAGGCCGTGACCTTATAGGTCATTTTCGTTCTGTTTCTGATTTGATATTAGTGTGGATGGTTTGGTTGGTTTGGTAATGAGATGAGCTTCATTTTCAGGTCAGAATCGGCGTCATTATAGGTCGTTGGAGCATTTTTCGGTAAGCCTTCGGTGATCGGAGTCTAGAACGAGAGAGTGGGCCGGTCTGTTATTACTGGGTCAAACCGGTTGAGCCGACCCAGGTCCAGTAGTTTAAACCGGTTCGAGCCCAGGCAGGATATAGCCTAAACCCAGTCGGCCTAAACTGTTAAACCGATCCAATAACCGATTCGATCCAAACCTGATCCATAACTGACTCGACCTGTTAACCCGAGATTAAATCGGTCCAACCCGAATAGTTAACCCGACCCGAGTCAACCGTTGACCGCTGAACACCACGTCAACATGCCATGTATGCATGCCAAGTCAGCTGACATGTCATCGTTGACAGCCACATCAGCGTTGACTGTTGACGTGAGCATGCCATGTCAGCGTTGACTGCTGACGTCAGCATGCCACGTTAGCGTTGACTTCTGACCAAAAGTCAACTTTTTCGAAAAGGTCATATTTTATGTTTTTCGACGTCCTGAACCCCTTTTTGAAGCTCGTTTTATGAAATTTCAACCCTAAGGCCTCCAAATCGAACTCAAAACGCAAGCATCATTATTTGTAATAAGTTAAATTGTTGATAATTATTAATGGTTTATGAGAGGTCTAATTAAGGATATTTTGTGGTTGTTATCGAGATTCTCCTGATTGTGCCACAGATAAGCACAGCTCGTCCCGGTCAGTCCAGCCGTGAGACCCTATTATTACTCGTTCCCACACCGTTGAGTGAGACGTTGGTGGACATTAGATCACTCAGACGCTATTTTTTTAGGTGTGTTCCCTTCTATATGCTATATATGATTTTAAATACGAAATAAATATTTTATAAATATGCGTAAAAAATGGTTACCATGATTATAACATGTTTGTATATGCATATCGTGTATGACTTCGCATGACATGCAACATGCATCATACAGATAGGGTTAACATGAATATGACATGCAATATGGTTGATCATTATATGATGTTAATGACATGGACATGATACATGGGGACATATACGGGATATTATATGGAGTGTATGTAGGTGCAACCTTGATCAAGCTGGTAAATCATTACGGGCCCAAGGTATCCCCTTGGGTAGGTGTCCTGGCTACGGCCCAAGTAAATCCTTACGGGCTCAAGGTATCCCCTTGGGTAGGTGTCGTGGCTACGGCCCGAGTAAATATTTACAGGCTCAAGGTATCCCCTTGGGTAGGTGTCGCGTCTTTGGCCCGAGTAAACTCTTACGGACCTAAGGTATCCCCTTAGGGTGGCTCATAATGCCCATCGGGCTTAGGGTAAGTCCTTACGGATGTAGCTCAGTGGGGAGCTGCATATTGGTGTACGGTTGAAGGGTAGATAGGTTGCATGTATACCTTTGTTTGACCTTTTCATGATGATACTTTTATGCATACTTGATATATTGAAAATGTTTTTATTGTTGCACTTTTGGGAGCACACTGCTTTATAGCTCACATCTAAACTTCTCCTTTCAAATTGTTGTTGATAGGCCACCTAGTACCCAACACTTGGAGGATCGGCACATTGAATTCTACTAGATTGTAATGTTCTTATCCACCATTTATTACTAGGGTGACATGTGCCATTTATTTGGGATGTATAACTTATTTTGGTTGGGTTTATTTTGTTAACTTTTATGCTTGGCGATACTTCAATATTTCTATTTTGATGATTACTATTATCCATTTTCACTCATGGTCATTTTTATTAAACTTGAAATTATGGCTAAATTCCTTAAAGTCCAAAAATTTTCTATAATCAATATAAGAAAGGTTTTAAAAAGGCAAATGTGATCTACTATGTCGTATCTTCCGCATAGGCCGGTGTAGGGGGTTACATGCTTGTTGTTCTCTTTTGTTTACATTCTGCTCTGTGACAAGAAAACAAACATTGCTCAACCTGGTTGCATGTCTACTGCATAATTTCTTTAAACGTTGCTACTTAATTGATCGACTCAAATTTTCTTATTTTGTTGAATACTTATGATTCTATGAACCTCAACCATGAGATCTGTATAATTTTCTTAGTTAAATTGGTTTATTTTCTTGTTAAAACAATTATTTAAAACAGTACATGAGTTGGGTTAATCTCATACTATTTTAATGTGTTTTGATTTGTCATGTGTCATACATATTGAGCCGAGGCGGACCATGTGTGTGCAAAAGGTCCCTACTCCCTAGCCCCCATGGGCAGAGGGGCATAGAAGATTGGGTGCTGATGATACCCAAAATTTTTTGGACAATTTTTTTCTTTTATATTTTTTATATAAAAAATTACAAATATGTATAAATGACACCCCTTTAAAAATAAAATAACACCCTTTATAAATAAAATGATATTCCTTTATGAATAATTAACTCTTTTCAGATATCATTGAAAATATGACACCCCTTAAAAAAATTCTGACTCCGCACCTACTAGCCCCTCCCATATTTTCAAAATTTAACATTTATTCTTCAAAAATTTTAAAATTTTTTACTTAGCTCTTTCGAAAAATAAATAAATAAAATATTAGCTACATATTGCATTATTGATATATTTCATCTACTATTTTTTGCCTAATAAATAAAATAATACATGAACTATATGAAGCAATAAAGTCTATATGTTTTTTTTAACAAAAAACTGGAAAATATAAGAAAGTTTGACCTACCGAATTCGAATCACTGACCTAAGGATTACACTAAGAGAAACCCTCTATGGTGTAATCTTTCGGTCACTAGTTTGAATTCGGTAGGTCAAACTTTCTTATATTTTTTAGTTCTTTGTTAAAAAAACAAACATATAAACCTTATTGTTTAATATATTATTAAACAATAATATCAGCTTTGCATGGCATAGAGGATAGATGAGCATAACTCGATTTGAAAAAGTTAAATTTTTTTATTCGATTTGACGCAAAAAATTCGACTCAACTTGAATCGAATTTATAATTTCATAAACTTTACTCAAATTGAAAAAATTTCAAATAAAATTTGATTTATAAAATGAGATTTAAATAACTCGAAATTTTTATAATTAGTGGATCGGTTTTTAAGTTCAAGTCGATGTAACACCCTCAACCCAGATGTCACATTTGGGCCTCAAGCCCAAAACTATTACCATAAAAAATATTTTTCAAAGCCTAAATCATAATAAGTCTAATAAACCATAAGTTTGATCATTTATAACATTGATAAAATCCATAGTAATCAAAACAGTTAACAAGATCTCCAAAATACAAGTCTTAAAACATTCGACTGACACAAGTTAATACAAAATAAGAGTTACAATTATACATAGGGTCCTATGAACACATAGCCATTACATCTAGAAATTGTACACTACAACAACAGTTGATTTGATGCTGAAAACCAATCATGATGGTGCTCCTCCAAGCCACACAACAACCTTCCTACCTGGGAACGAAAACAATGATTTCGAACGCTGAGCTAACAAAGCTCAATGGATACACAACCACTCATCCATGCTTCATTTGAGTCTAGGTAACTTCCAAATGTTGCTTTATTTGAGTCTTGTTGATAACAATCTTAGTGGAAAAATACCCTCTCATGTACTTGGGCTCCCATCCTTGAGCATTTTACAAAACTTATCATCAAACAGTTTGACTGGCCAGCTTCCCATTGAAGTAGAAAAACTCAAAATTCTAGTTGAATTTGATGTTACTCAAAGTATGTTATCCGGTCTACTTGCAAACAATCTTGGTATCCGCATAAGTCTAGAAAAGCTTTCTTGGAAGGCAATTTGTTTGAAGGCTCCATTCCATCATCTTTTAGTTCATGGAGAGGCCTTGCGGCATTGGACTTATTTGCAATAACCTTTCAGGTCATATTCTAGAAATTTTTTGCAAACTTTAGGGTATTAAAGTATTTAAACCTCTCATTCAATGATTTTGAGGGAGTGTTACCTAGTGAAGGAGTCTTTAAAAATGCAAGTGCTATGTTCATTGAAGGAAATGATAAGCTTTGTGGAGAGATACTTGAGTTACATCTATCAATATGTAACTCAAAAACATCCAAAAGCGGGTTAAAAATTGTAATTATTGTTGTGATTTTAGGAGTGACCTTGGTTTTCACTTGTCTCCTCATCTTGTGGTTTAGAAAGAAGAAAGAGCAAAATCCAATAACAACTTGTGCGGAAAATTCGCTTTTACATTATCGTACCAAAGCATCTTGAGGGCTACCGATGGATTCAACACGCAGAATTTGGTTGGTTCGGAAAGTTTTGGTTCTGTATACAAAGGAATTCTTGAAGAGAGTGGAGTAACTATTGCAGTAAAGGTGCTTGATCTTCTAAATCATGGAACATCCAGGAGTTTCTTAGCTGAATGTGGGGCCTTGAAGAACATTCGACATAGGATAACAAATTCAAGGTACTCTTCACTCTGACTTACAAATCAATATGCCATATGTTATGTTCTTTTCCATAGGGGAAAATCTTTGGGCAAATATCGATTTCAATATACAATGCCTCAAATCTGTATCTACTTCAATTTGAAGATAACAAATTCAGTGGAAATATGCCTCAAATCTGTATCTACTTCAATTTGAAGATAACAAATCTTTATTCAATCGACGGTATTGACCCACACGGGCAAAGACATCAAATTTTTGTTAGGCTTTAAAGTTGAATTTGAAATTTTGGAGGAGCCAAATTAAAAATATACCATTATATTAACTTATAGTTGCAGAATTATTGAAGGGACTAAATGGAAATATTCCCATTTTTTGGACTCAAGGCCCAAGAACCAGGCAGAATGTTGGTGTTTTAATGAAAAGAAAGCTCAATAGATAAAGGAAACTGAACACACTTTTATTCAACAATCATTCATAATTTATACAAAATAAAATCAACGACCCACTAATAATATGTTCCTAAATTTAAGAAAAAAAACCCATGAATAACTTCCTTCTAAACTTAAGCAACACGCAAATAACAAATAACTAAAAATAGAAGCAGTCCTAAACACATCAACTAACACTCCTCCTTGCTTTAGGAACTGCAAACACCAAGTGTTGTTCTCAAAACTTCAAATTTGTTTACTGGAAGCGGTTTGGTGAATATATCTGCAAGTTGCTCCTCTGTTTTGCAATAAACCAGTACAATATCACATTCTTTTTGCACTTCCCTCAAAAAGAAAAGTTTAATGTTGAAATGCTTAGTCTTTCCATGAAACACTAGATTGTGGAAAATTCCTATGACAGCTTGATTATCAACGAAGACCTTTGTACTTTCTTCTTGTTCAAGATTAAGATCACATAATAATTTTCTCAACCACAAAGCTTGATTAACAGTGGATACTGCAGCAATAAAATATGCTTCGGCAGTGGATTGAGCCACGATTTCTTGCTTCTTCGAGCTCCATGCGAAAACACCTGATCCAAAAGTGAAACAATAGCCTGAAGTACTCTTCATGTCATTAATAGAACCTCCCCAATCACTATCAGAGAAGCCAACAAGCTTAAACTCCTTGTTTCTTATGAATTTGACACCAAAATTACTCGTGCCTTTGATATAACGAACTACTCTCTTAGCAGCCATGAGATGCAATTCACTAGAACAATGCATAAATTGAGACAAAATGCTTACAACATTTAAAATATCAGGACGTGTTGCTGTAAGATACATCAAGCAACCAATTAAGCTTCTGGAATGTCATTCATCAACTTCATCAGCTCCATCATCTTTGCAAAGCTTCTCCTTTTGATTCATAGGAGTGCTTACTTCCTTGCATTCTTCAAGCTTGAACTTTTTCAAGATTTCTTTATCATACTTCTTTTGGCAGATGAATACTTCATGCTCATCCTGTTTAATTTGCATTCCAAAGAAAAAAGACATCAACCTGAGATCTGTCATCTAAAAAACTATCATCATCTCTTGCTTGAATTGCTCAAGCATTCGTGCATCATTTCTCATTAGCAAGAGATCGTCAACATAAAGATAGACTACCAAAACATCATTGTCATGGTGTTTGACATAAAGAGTAGTCTCAGATAGACTTCTTTCAAAACCCAAGCTCAGCAAATGATCATCTATTTTGTTGTACCAAGCTCTTGGAGCTTGTTTCAGCCCATATAGGGCTTTCTTAAGAAGAAACACCTTGTCTTCCTCTCCTTTCTTTACAAAACCTTTAGGCTGCTCAACGTAAATTTCTTCCTGCAAAATGCCATTTAAAAAAGCTGATTTTACATCAAGTTGATACACTCGCCAATTCATTTGAGCTGCTACAGCAAGTAAAAGTCTTATGGTGTCTAAACGAGAAACTGGTGCGAAGGTGTCTGAATAGTCCACGCCAAAAACTTGTGCATAGCCTTTGACCACAAGTCTTGCTTTGTGCTTGTTGATTAAGCCATCAGCATTAAGCTTGGTTCTGTTCACCCATTTGACTCCAATCACCTTTTTATCTTGGGGTCGATCAACCAACTCCCATGTTTTGTTCTTCTCAATCATGGACAACTCCTCCTTCATTGCAGCTGCCCATTTTGTGTCTTTCATTGCCATAGCAAAATCTGCAGGTTCACATACAGCTATATTACATCTTGCATAGATGTCAGTAAGCAATCTAGTACCCCTTGTTGGAGTATCATCTACCAACTCATTCAACCAATTTTCATCTTTATCTGTGATTGAAGTAGGTAACTTAAGCTTCAAATCTGCAGTAGTTGGACCACTTTTCTCATCCCAATTCCACTCTTTATCTTCCACGAAATGAATATCTTTGCTTATAATAATTTTCCCATTATGTGGTTGGAAAATTTTATAAGTTTTTGCAACATTGCTATAGCCGATAAAGACTCCTGGAAGTGCCCTCTTGTCTAACTTGTCTCTTTTAATCCGTGGAACGTGAGTGAAGCACAAACAACCAAATATTTTGAGAAAATGCAAAGATGGTTTACGACTATACCAAGCCTCGTAAGGTGTTTGATCCTTAACCGCTTTTGTGGGCAATCTATTATGTAGGAAAACTGCAGTATGAGCTACCTTTGCCCATAACTTCTTTGGTAAATTTTTTTCATGCAACATACATCTAGTCATTTCTAAGATGTATTTATTTCGTCTTTCATTAACTCTATTTTGTTGCGGCGAATAAGAAGCTGTCAACTGATGCTCAATGCCAGCTTCTTCACAAAATGTATTGAAATTGTCTGACGTATACTCTTTGCCATTATCAGACCTTAATATTTGAATGTGATTGCCATTTTGATTTTCCACAATTTTTTTGAATTTTCAGAATGCTCCAGCAATTTTTGACTTGAATTTTAAAAAGAAAATCCAACATATTTTGTAAAATCATCAATAAAAGCAGCATATCGATTACCTATTAATGACGGAGTTCTTTGAGGTCCAGAAATGTCTGTGTGAATTAACTGCAACTTACAAGTGGCTCTCCATACAGTCTTTGGAAATGACTTTCTGTTTTGCTTTCCAAACTGACAAGTCTTACATGTCATTATGTGATCATCAAATTCTGGAAGATCAATTGCCATGCTTTTGTACTTCATCTTCAATATCCCTTGATGATGATAGTGTCCGAGCGTTTTATGCCATATCATCGTGATGCTATCTTTGGCTAGAAAAGCTGATTGCTCATCTTGCATCGGATTGAAGGAAAAACTTCTCCCTACCATCTTAACTTCAAACATTTTCTGGCCTGTAGCATTCTCTATTACACATGTTTTCTCCATGAACTTCACTTTGAATCCATTCTCAACCAATTGACCAACACTAAGAAGATTTTGATCAATATCAAGTACATAAAGAACATCAGAAATAAACTTGGTACCTGAATAACTTGCAATGGCTACTGTCCCTTTTCCTTTGACAACAATGTGTTCACCGTTCCCAATTCTGACCTTCTTGGACTCGGTACTCTTCAACTCTTTGAACAACTCTTTGTCATTTGCCATATGATTAGTGCAACCACTGTCAATGAGCCAGCTTTCACTCGTTTCGTGACTAGTGAAACAAGTTGCAACAAAAAACTGATCATCTACTTCTTGATCTGCCACTTGTGCTTCATCTTGTTGCTGGTTTTTATACTTGCAAACAATAGCTTCATGTCTCATCTGGTTACACTTGTTGCACTTTGCATCCGTTCTTCTCCAACACTTGAAAGATGGGTGACCTTTCTTTCTGCAATGTTGACATGGAGAATAATCTTTCTTTACTCCTGGTCTTCTATTCCAGGCTTTATTTTTGTTCCCAAATGCAGAGTTTTCTCCACTCGCAGCGTGAAACTTTTTGTTCTTTGGCCTCATATTCTTTCCATCATCTTGATGTTTAACCGGTAGAGCACCTTCAATGGCCCATTCTTGCCTCATTACACGCCTTTGCTCTTGTGCTTGCAAAGCACTTAAGAGTTCTGCCAAAGTAATCTTTGACATATCTTTCATGTTCTCTAAAGTGGTGATGGTGGCCTCAAACCTTTCAGGTATCGTTAGAAGGATTTTTTGCACAATCCTTGAATCTGCTAGAGACGAACCTAGCAGTCTGACCTTATTTCCTATGCTAACGAGCCTGTCAGAATACTCCTTGACTATCTCGGTCTCCTTCATCTTCTGCAGCTCAAAATCACGTACAAGATTCAACACTTGCATCCCACGAATTTTTTCATCTCCCTCGTACTCAACCTTGAGATAATCACATATCTCCTTTGCTAACTTTAGAGACATAATTCGGGTGAAAATTGGCAGTTATTCTGCAGCAAATAAACATGCTTTTGCTTTCCTTACTTTCTTTTCATTTTGTGCTTTGATTTGTGCTAGGGTGGGATTGGCCGGCAAAGCAGAAATCTCATAGTCATCTTCCACAGCTTCCCAAAGATCTACAGCTTCCAGGTAAGTCTCCATGTGTACTGCCCAAACTAGATAATTGTCTCCATCAAATGTAGGCGGCGCAATTAAAGAAAAATTACTTTCACCTTCCATGCTATAACAATAACTAACACAGGTCCCTCAAGAAAAAACGCTCTGTTGCCAATTGTTGGTGTTTTAATGAAAAGAAAGCTCAATGGATGAAGGAAACTGAACACACTTTTATTCAACAATCATTCAAAATTTATACAAAATAAAATCAACAACCCACTAATAATATGTTCCTAAATTTAAGCAACAATCCATTGAATAACTTCCTCTTAAACTTAAGCAACACACAAATAACAAATAACTAAAAATAGAAGCAGTCCTAAACACATCAACTAACACAGAAGCTACAAATCTGGTAACCCATCAGCTATCAGATGACTTTGGAAATCAAAACCTGTATTTTTTCCAATTTTTCCATAAAGAAAAATATGGTTACCCATCAGCTAGTAAATATACATTTAATAGGAGGCTCCATAATCCAGCTTTTCCTCAGGGTTTACTTGAGAAGTCTCCTCTGTCAATTTGTCAAATAAGAAATTAATGATTTTTGAATATATGGAACCAATTAACAGGAGATAGAAAGGGATAATATCAGAGTTCCAAAACTACTTATATTGAACTCTAGTTCTTTCTGATGAACCAATTATGAAATTGTTTCAGTTTGATGGAGCTATCAAAAAAGCATTTTGAAGTGTCTAACTCTTTTCTCCTTGTTTATATTGAAGTTACGATTCTTCTCACATACTTCAACTTGTAGGGTCTTAACTCGCTTCCTATAGCTACAGCAACCCCTGTCGCTAGAGTAAATGACATTGATCAACAAGCTCTACTCCAGTTCAAGGCCAAGATAACAAGTGATCAGCTCAAGATTATGGAGTCCTTGAATAATTCCATTCACTTCTGTAAGTGGCCTAGGTCGGAAGCATCAGAGAGTCGTCATGTTGGATTTGGAATTCCTCAAACTCTCAGGATCCTTATCACCGTACATTGGAAACTTGAGCTTTCTTAGGGAGTTGAGTCTAGCTGGCAACGGCTTCTACAACGAGATTCCTCAAGAAATCAGTCGTTCAAGAAGACTGGAAACATTAGTCCTCATCAATAACTCCATCAGTGGTGAAATTCCTTCCAATTTATCAGCTTGTTCTAAACTTCAAATCATTGCTATGAGAGGCAACCAGCTAACAGGAGAAATACCTGCTTCGTTGGATCTCTTGTCAAACTTGAAATTCTTGGGCTTTTTCAACAACAGCTTGAGAGGGAGTATCCCGCTTCATTAGGGAGCTTGTCATCCCTGGAGAAACTTGATTTGAGTATTAACGCGTCAAGTAGGAATATACCCGAAGCTCTTGGGCTGCTGACAAATCTTTCATTTTTTGCTGTTTCCGGAAATGAAATATCAGGTACTGTTCCTTTCTCAATGTTCAATCTTTCAGGTCTAAGAGCCTTTGATATTGGTGTAAACAAGATTCAAGGTACTCTTCACTCCGACTTAGAAATCAATATGTCATATATTGAGTTCTTTTCTGTAGGGACAAACCAAATCTCAGGACAAATCCCTGTTTCAATATCCAATGCCTCAAATCTGAATGTACTTCAATTTGATCTTAACAAATTCAGTGGAAATGTGCCTTCATTAGAAAAGCTGGATAAGTTGTCATTACTTATACTAGCTGGAAACCATTTGGGACATGGGAGAGAAGGTGACTTGAGTTTGTCTGCACTTTAGTCGATAATACCAAACTAGAACTTCTATATATAGTCATCAATAATTTTGGAGGGGTATTATTGCGCGTAATAAGTGCTACGCAAATGTGCAAGTATACACGTCGCAAGTTATAGTATAAAAGATATCGTCTCCACAGGGATTGGTGCCACTTCAAGAATCTAGTCTCTTGCACTGTAAAAAGTAAAAACACAAGTAAAGGATTATAGGAGTTTAACTAATAACTAATCTAGAAAGCAATAAAGTAAATGAATAGATGAGATCAATTGAGAGAGAGATAGGCCAGGTTATCGTGAGTTGAGGTGTGATAGCCGATTGGATCGTTTTTGTAAAAGAGTGCACGGGCAACTCAGTTGCCGTGGCAACTTGCACAACGGGGTTGCCTTGGCAACTAATCGATGGTTGCCTGGGCGACTAGTTGGGCAACTACTTGGGCTTCTAGGAAGCAACCTTCAAGGTTCGGCAGAGCGTTCTTCAATGGTTTCTTCTTATCCCTAAGTCGAAACTCTAGCTACTTGTGCATGCCTTGATAATACATCCTTGCGTGAATCAAGGGTGAACAACAACCAATCTTGCGCTCTTCTTAGCCATTGAAATCCTTAACTTATTCCTAAGCCGGATTAATCTTCACCATCAATAGATTGAATAAAGATCATATTCATTCGTTTCTTGAATCTAACTCTCCCGATATTAGATAAATAGATGAAATCACAAGATCCTCTCCCAATTCACTAGCAAACAAGAATAAGAACCAAGAATGAATAAACCTTGAAATAGAAAAGTGCAAACTCTTATTACCTAAACAAAAACCAATAGTTTCTCACAACCACAAAACACAATAACCATAGCCAAATAGATTTAGTTCATGGCTAGGTTCCAAAGAAACACAAGATAAACAATCCCTAGCATGAACCCAATCGAACAAGAAAGAAAAGGATGAAGAATGAGGCTTGTCAAAATCCTCCTTGCCCTTGATGCTTGTCGAAAATTCTCTCCTCTTGCCCTCCTTGGACTTGTCGAAATTCCCCTCTCTTGCTCTCTCTATATTGTCGAAATCTCCATCTTATTTATAGGGCTAGGCCAAAGTCCTTCTTTGAGGAGGAGTTTAAGTTGGAATTAAATTATCTTTAAAGAATATAATTATTTATTATAATTGTATTCCTACTAGAACTTCTCCTATCTTCTTGGAATTTAATTCTTCTTTAATCTCTGCATGGAAATCAAATTCCTTTGGGTTTGGGCTTTGCTCCACGTCATCTTGGGCTTGTCTAGTCATCAATTTCGACTACCATATCACCTTTGCTCTTGTCGACAATTGCCATGGCAACTGGCTCGGCGTCTCCTTCATGCATTGCCCTAGCAACTAGCTCTAGCTTTGCTTTGGCTAGTGATCCTACACATACACACAAAACACACCAAAGCAGCATCTTTTCCCACAAAAACTACCAAGTTATGTAATCAAGCTCAACGATGGAAGGAAACATGGATTAATGCATGAATGGCTAATTATGCAACTAATATGAGCCTAAGTCTAACAATAATATGAGTAAAAAGGGTAAGAAAAATAGTACTTTTGAACACTTATCACACCTCCAAACTCTAACTATTGCTTGTCCTCAAGCAATGCAAACTCATAATTACCTGCAGAGACTTCAATTTTCACAAACTTAGTTTTGAACTTGATTTCAATTCTCTGAACCGGGGCACAAAGTATGATTGGCTTTTTATTTTTCAGAAAACTTAGGAATTACTCGGAATCAAACTATAATGCTTGTGATTGTGTGCGGAGTTGTGTGCAAGTTGATTTTTCAGATTCTATGCAAAGAATAGGTTTTCAAATTACTTCATTGGGCTCTTTTTAACATGTTTTAACTAGAGCCAGTTTTGGGCACCTCTAGTGTTTTGTTTTTAGTTTTCTTAAGTTAATTTATTCGACTAGAGCCGGTTTCGGGCACCTCTAGTTAAATTTTTTTTAACACATACTAGAGCCAATTTCGGGCACCTCTGGCATTCATCCAATTTTTATTTTAATCCTCCAATTTGTTAATTATCAACCTAAGTTCACTAGAATTCCTTAAATCAATCATACCATAATAGTGTTTCATCAAATTTAGCATCATAGTAAAATTCTAAGTTTTTCCATGGTTACCCTAGAATAAAAATTCTATCAATTAAGTGCATTGGAAAAGTCATCATCGAATATTCATCAAATCTAAGCAATTCTTGTTCCAATTAAAGGCATGGCAAGCAATTTATGTATCCTAAATGTAATACTTAAGATTAATGTAACTAAACATGGTAACTACTAATAACAATCCCCCCCAAACTCGAGTGAGGCATTGTCCTCAATGCATGCATAAAAGAAAAAAAATAACGAAAAAATAAAATGCATACGAGGACTTACTCCGAGAGTTCGTCATCGTAGATGATTAGTTTTCTTTTGGTCGGTGTCTTGATTCTCTTGCTTGAACGTGATGGTTGTTTTTTTGTTGTCGGGATGTCTTTAGCTTTGTTTGTCGTGGCATCTTCAGGGTTGGTTGCCGTGGCATCAGCTTGTGCAGGCACGATGTAGGTTGTCGCAGCATCTTCTTCATTGGTTGCCGGGGCAAGGATCTCGGCAGTAAATTTCCTTAGCATAGTAGTTGAGAGTCTTGTTGTGAAAAAGAAAACAAAGAAAACCTGAAAACTAAAGATAATGAAGAAAAATAAAATATCTCCTAAAAATAAAAATGAAAATAAAAAGAAAAAGAAAATATTGAAAGGAGAGCATGCTCATGCATCTCCTAAGTTGACCACTTCTTTGTTACGTTCCACATGGGCACCATTGTAGTGCTTCAATCTTTGTCCATTAACTTTGAATTCATGGTTGTCAGAGATGGACTTGATTATCACAGCACCATGGGAGAATGGTTTGACGACTTCGAATGGTCCCGACCATCTTGATTTCAGCTTTACCGGGAAAAGTTTTAGCCGAGAATTGAATAGGAGAACTAGTTGCCCTGGCATGAATTGTCGTGGCAATAGTTTCTTGTCATGCCATCGCTTTGTTTTCTCCTTGTAAATTCGTGCATTGTTATAGGCGAGTGCACGAAATTCTTCTATCTCATTGAGGTCCATCAAACGCTTTTGTTCAGCACTTTCCCAATCCATATTCACGGTCTTGATTGCCCAGTATGCCTTGTGTTCGATTTCCACCGGTAGATGACATGTTTTACCATAGACAAGTCGAAAGGGGGACATACCTAAGGGTATTTTGAATGCAGTGCGATATGCCCAAAGTGCATCATCTAGTCTTAATGACCAATCCTTCCTAGAGGGATTTACGACTTTCTCGAGTATTCCCTTCAACTCTCGGTTGGAAATTTTTGCTTGCCCGTTGGTTTGTGGGTGATATGCCGTGGCGATCTTGTGTGATATGTCGAAGCGTTGCAACATCTTGGCAATTAGTATGTTGTCAAAATGCTTGCCTTCGTCGTTGATAATTGCTCTCGGTATCCCAAACCGTGTAAATATATTTTTCTGCAAGAATCGTTGCATGGTCTTGGAATCGTTGTTGGGAACTGCAGCTGCCTCTACCCATTTAGACACATAGTCGACGGCAAGTAAGATGTAGAGGTTGCCGAATGAAGATGGGAAAGGTCACATAAAATCGATCCCCCATACATCGAACAATTCCACCTCGATGATGTTCTGGAGTGGCATCTCATGTCGTCTAGAGATGTAAAAGTCTTGGGCATCTTTGTACAATGTTGGCCAATACAAACCGGATTGCAAAACTTTGGCCGCGGTACGAGTTCCTTCAAAATGTCCTTCATATGGTGAAGAATGGCATTGCCGGAGTACATTCTGTTGCTCTTCTTCAGGGACACATCGGCGTATAACCTGATCTGCACATTGTTTAAACAAAAGAGGCTCGTCCCAAAAGTAATGCGTAGCATTATGGCGGAACCGCTTCTTCCCTTGGTGAGTAATGCCATACGGTAAAATACCACAAACAAGGAAATTAACTAAATCCGCATACCAGGGTATTGCCGAGGCATGTGCTGCCGTGGCGACTGCTCCCAAAATTGCCGAGGCGTGCGCGTCAAAGGCTGCTGCGGTGTCGAGGGTTGCCGAGGCGTGTGCATCAATGGTTGCCGAGGCGTCGAGGGTTGCCGAGGCGTCAAGGGTTGCCGAGGCAACTAAAATTTGTTCATCTGGGAATGCATCGCATATCTCTAGATCCGCGTCCTCCTCCCTATTGCGTTCCAAACGTGATAAGTGATCGGCCACTTGATTTTCTGTTCCTTTCCTGTCCTTAATTTCAATATCAAATTCTTGTAAAAGTAATATCCAACGAATCAAACGAGGTTTAGCATCCTTTTTAGCAAATAAGTATTTGATTGTCGAATGGTCCGTATGAACAATTACCTTTGTACCAATCAAATAGGATCGGAACTTGTCAAATGCGAAAACAACAGCTAGTAACTCTTTCTTTGTTGTTGTGTAATTCACTTGAGCACTATTAAGAGTTTTACTAGCGTAGTATATCACATGGAAGGTCTTACCTGTGCGTTGGCCTATGACTGCTCCTACCGCGAAATCACTTGCATCACACATGAGCTCAAAAGGTAGCGTCCAATCTGGTGGAATGATAATGGGTGTCGAGGCAAGCTTTTTCTTTAGGGTTTCGAATGCTTGGTTGCAAGAATCATCAAAATTGAAGACTTTATCCTGTTCAAGCAGATTACACAAGGGTTTAGTGATTTTAGAAAAATTATGAATGAACCTCCTGTAAAAACATGCATGTCCGAGAAAACTTCGAATTCCTTTAACCGAACTTGGTGGGGTAATCTCTCGATCACGTCCACCTTGGCTTTGTCTACTTCAATTCCTTGGATGAAATCTTGTGGCGAGCACTATTCCTTCATCTACCATAAAATGGCATTTCTCCCAATTGAGGACTAAATCCGTTTCTTCACATCTTGCCAACACCCTCTCTAAATTGCCGAGACAGTTGTCGAAGTCATTACTAAAAACAGAAAAATCATCCATGAAGATCTCAAGGAAGTCTTCGACCATGTCTGAAAAGAGCGCCATCATGCATCTTTGGAAGGTTGTCGGGGCGTTACACAATCCGAACGGTATCCTTCGGAAGGCATAAGTACCGTATGGGCATGTGAAGGTTGTCTTTTCTTGATCTTCTGGTGCTATGGCAATTTGATTGTAACCTGAATAACCATCAAGAAAACAATAAAAGGGTTTACCTGCAAGACGGTCAAGCATTTGATCAATAAAGGGTAATGGGAAGTGATCTTTCCTGGTGGCTTTGTTTAGCTTTCGATAATCCATACAAACCCTCCAACTGGTCACAGTCCTGGTTGGAATGAGTTCATTATTTTCATTACTTACCACTGTTATACCTCCCTTTTTCGGTACACATTGTACCGGACTTACCCAATGCTATCATCGGAGATAGGGTATATAATGTCGGTGTTAAGCCACTTGATGATTTCTTTCATTACAACCCCTTTCATGGCGTGATTCAGTCTCCTCTGGGCTTCAATTGAAGGTTTGTGATCGTCTTCCAATAGAATCTTGTGCATGCACACTGCCGGGCTAATTCCCTTCAAGTCGGCAATTGTCCACCCTATTGCCTTTTTGTGTAGCTTCAACATCTTGATCAGCTTCTTTTCTGCTCAGCTGTAACTTAGAAGAAATAATTACAGGCAATGTATTATCGGTTCCTAAGTATGCATATTTTAGTTGCTCTGGCAATTGTTTCAACTCAAGAATCGGTGGTTGTTCAATAGAGGGTTTTTCGAGTTTACCTTCCTTACCTGAGTAATCCAGTGGTTCAAAGTATGTACCTGGTCGATTTACTAGCCAATTTGCCTCTTCTTGTTGTTCCTCATCGACCGGTTCTTCATACTCCTCAGGTTCCTCTTGATCGGCAATGTAGTTGTCGAGGCAACTAAATTCCTCGTCGAAGTTAAATTCTGTCGTGGCATGAAGAAGTTGGCATTCTTCTGGATCATCGGCATGCCTTAGTGTTTGGAACACATTTAGTTTAACTTGCTGGTCATTCACCCTCATTGTGAGTTCTCTTTTTTCAACATCATCAAGGTTCTCCCTGTTGCTAGGAATGGTCTCCCGAGAATGATGGGTGCACGCTCATCTGCTTCACAATCCAAGACAATAAAGTCAGCGGGAAAAATAAATTTATCAACTTTTACTAGTATGTCCTCGATTTTTCCCTCTGGATGCACATAGGATCTGTCGGCTAGCTGTAGCATAACTGTTGTAGGTCTTGCCTTCCCGATTCCTAGTTTCTGGAAAACTGATTTAGGCATCAAGTTTATGCTAGCCCCAAGGTCGCATAGTGCTTTCCCGACATAGTGATTTCCAATAGAACAGGGCATTGTGAAACTTCTGGGATCCTTCAACTTGGGTGGCATACGATTGTGCAACATTGCCATGCATCCCTCTGTTGCGGCAACTGTTTCGAACTCTCCTAGCCTTGTTCTCTTGGACACAATGTCTTTAAGAAACTTGGCATAGTTTGGCATTTGTTCAATTGCTTCCACCAATAGCAAGTTGATGTGGACTTGTTTTAGGATATCAAGAAACTTCTTGAATTGGTATTCTTGCTTTTGTCGCTTTAACCTTTGTGGGAATGGTGGTGGAAGTCGGATATCTTCGATCCTTTCATTGGTTTGGAACCTAATTGACGGCATTGCCGAGGCGTTATCAACTGGGGTTGCCGAGGCATGCTTTTCACAAGTTGCCGAGGCGTCTTTATCGTCGGTTGCCGAGGCATGCTTATTGTCGGTTGCCGCGGCAATTCCTGGTTCAGCATCTGAGGCTTTGCCGCTAGGTTCGTCTTGATCTTTCTGTGGAGTTTTGTTTGACGAGCGGGTTTGAACCTCTCTAAGTTGTTGGCCACTTCTAGTGGTGATTGCCTTACATTGCTCGTGGCCAGTTCCTCTTGCGACTTCAGTATCGCTAGGTAAACCTCCTTGCGGTCTAGTATTCAGATTTTGAGCAAACTGTTCGACTTGATTTTCCAATGATTTGGTTGCTGCCTCTTGGTTTTGCAATCTCATCTCGGTCCTGTTAATAAAAGCATCAGTTCTTTTTATGAAATTACTATTCTCAGCCATACAAGATTCAGTTTTCATCATAAAAGTATTTAGAGAATTTTCTAAAGAACTGGATGTCGTCGGTTGTTGCTGCGGCAACTGTTGCCGTGGCATATTCTGCTGGAATCCCGATGCTTGTGCATTCTGATTGTTCTGGTTTAGAGCATTGTTGGGATTACTCCATGAAAAATTTGGGTGCTTCTTCCAAGCTGGATTGTATGTATTGGACATCACATTGTTGTTTCGATTGTAATTCCCCACATAGAAGCTGGATTCCGGATTCTGCATACATTCAGAAGAATTATGGTTATCACCACATAACTCACAAAAAAATCCATTACCTTGACTTCATGTGTGTTGTTTGGTTTTTGCATGTTCTGGACCATCTTGGTTAAAGTGGCCAATTGTGCCGAAATTGAATATGATGATCCTAGTTCATGTATTGTGGCTTGGCGTCTAACTCCTCCTCTTCTAGTGGATGGGAATTGATAATCATTCTTGGCCAGCCTGTTTAAGATTTGCATTGCTTCTTCCAGCGACTTATCTAGGAGTATGTCGTTTGCCGAGGCATCTAGCATCATCCTTGTTGGTGTATTCACGGCGTTGTAAAACATTGTTACTTGAGTCCACACCGGGAATCCGTGTAGGGGGCATTTGTGTAGAAGTTCTCTATATCGCTCCCAAGCCTCGTACATGGATTCATCATCTGCCTGCAGAAAAGAAGTAATGTCTTTACGAAGCTTATCAATCAAATTTGTAGGATTAAATCTAGTAAGGAAATCACGACAAAGATCAGTCCAAGATGCTATTGATCCGACAGGAATGCTATTCAACCATGCTTTCGCCCTATCCCTCAGTGAATAGGGGAATAATCTTAATCGTAAGACATCGGGGGTGACTCCATGTATCTTGAACGAGTTGCAAATCTCGAGGAAAGATTTCAGATGTTGTCGTGCATCTTGATTCTTTGAGCCGCCAAATTGACCTATTGTGTTGATCATATTAAACATTACGGTTTCAACTCAAAGTGGTCGGCTTCAATTTCAGGTGCGACAACTCCGGGTTAAGTCCATCAAGATCTTCTTCAAGATAGTCTCGAATAGTTACATTTTCGTGCAAGAATCACTCCTCCTCCCCTTTCGAACATCTTGATTCATATTCTTTGTCTTGATTAGCCATTGCTACTCTTATCCTTCGTCTAAGTCTTTGTAAGGTTCGTTCGATTTCTGGATCAAAGGGATATTACGGTATAGTCGGTCTCGCATACTGGTCATATACCAATGCAAAACCAAAGTTTGTTAACCCTTTGAATCTTAAACAAAAAAAGTAAAAAGAAAATGCAAGAAAATAAAAACAAAGTTGCTATTGCCAATCCACGGCAACGGGCGCAAAAAAACTTGTTGCGCGTAATAAGTGCTACGCAAATGTGCAAGTATACACGTCGCAAGTTATAGTATAAAAGATATCGTCTCCACAGGATTGGTGCCACTTCAAGAATCTAGTCTCTGCACCTTTGTAAAAAGTAAAAACACAAGTAAAGGATTATAGGAGTTTAACTAATAACTAATCTAGAAAGCAATAAAGTAAATGAATAGATGAGATCAATTGAGAGAGAGATAGGCCATGTTATCGTGAGTTGAGGTGTGATAGCCGATTGGATCGTTTTTGTAAAAAAGAGTGCACGGGCAACTCGGTTGCCGTGGCAACTTGCACAACCGGGTTGCCTTGGCAACTAATCGATGGTTGCCTGGGCGACTAGTTGGGCAACTACTTGGGCTTCTGGGCAGCAACCTTCAAGGTTCGGCAGAGCGTTCTTCAATGGTTTCTTCTTATCCCTAAGTCGAAACTCTAGCTACTTGTGCATGCCTTGATAATACATCCTTGCGTGAATCAAGGGTGAACAACAACCAATCTTGCGCTCCTCTTAGCCGTTGAAATCCTTAACTTATTCCTAAGCCGGATTAATCTTCACCATCAATAGATTGAATAAAGATCATATTCATTCGTTTCTTGAATCTAACTCTCCCGATATTAGATAAATAGATGAAATCACGAGATCCTCTCCCAATTCACTCGCAAACAAGAATAAGAACCAAGAATGAATAAACCTTGAAATAGAAAAGTGCAAACTCTTATTACCTAAACAAAAACCAATAGTTTCTCACAACCACAAAACACAATAACCATAGCCAAATAGATTTAGTTCATGGCTAGATTCCAAAGAAACACAAGATAAACAATCCCTAGCATAAACCCAATCGAACAAGAAAGAAAAGGATGAAGAAGGAGGCTTGTCGAAATCCTCCTTGCCCTTGATGCTTGTCGAAAATTCTCTCATCTTGCCCTCCTTGGACTTGTCGAAATTCCCCTCTCTTGCTCTCTCTATATTGTCGAAATCTCCATCTTATTTATAGGGCTAGGCCAAAGTCCTTCTTTGAGGAGGAGTTTAAGTTGGAATTAAATTATCTTTAAAGAATATAATTCTTTATTATAATTGTATTCCTACTAGAACTTCTCCTATCTTCTTGGAATTTAATTCTTCTTTAATCTCTGCATGGAAATCAAATTCCTTTGGGTTTGGGCTTTGCTCCACGTCATCTTGGGCTTGTCTAGTCATCAATTTCGACTACCATATCACCTTTGCTCTTGTCGACAATTGTCATGGCAACTGGCTCGGCGTCTCCTTCATGCATTGCCCTGGCAACTAGCTCGGGCTTTGCTTTGGCAAGTGATCCTGCACATACACACAAAACACACCAAAGTAGCATCTTTTCCCACAAAAACTACCAAGTTATGTAATCAAGCTCAACGATGGAAGGAAACATGGATTAATGCATGAATGGCTAATTATGCAACTAATATGAGCCTAAGTCTAACAATAATATGAGTAAAAAGGGTAAGAAAAATAATACTTTTGAACACTTATCAGGTATTTCCCAAATGCATTAGCAATTTTTCTAGATCCATTTCCTTTTTAGAAATGGAATCTAATAAAATATCGGGAAGAATCCCAGATGGGATTGGAAATCTCATAAATTTGGAAGCGTTAGGGGTTTCACTAAACCAACTATCAGGCACCATCCCCTATGATATTGGGAGGCTTCAGAAGCTAAACATTTTTATGCTCATACTAATTCTCTCTCCGGTACTATTCCTCATTCTATTGGAAATTTAACAATGTTAACTAAACTTGCTTTAGGTTCTAACAATCTTCGGGGCAACATTCCTTCAAGTCTAGGTGAGTGCCAAATGTTGCTTTATTTGGATCTTTATGGTAACAATTTTAGTGGACAAATACCCTCTCAAGTAGCATTTTACTAGACTTATCATCAAACTATTTGACTGGCAAGCTTCTCGTAGAAGTAGAAAAACTAAAAAATCTAGCTGAATTTGATGTTTCTCAAAATATGTTATCTGGTCTGCTTCCAAACAACCTTGGTAGTTGCGTAAGTCTAGAGAAGCTCTTCTTGGAAGGCAATTTGTTTGAAGGGTCCATTCCATCATCTTTTAGTTCATTGAGAGGCCTCGAGGCATTGGACGTATCCGACAATAATCTTTCAGGTGGGGTTCCAGAATTTCTTGTGAACTTTAGGACATTAAAGTATTTAAATCTCTCTTTCAATGATTTTGAGGGAGTCGTACCAAGTGAAGGAATCTTTATGAATGCAAGTGCTACCTTCGTTGAGGGAAACAAGAAGCTTTGCAGAGGGATCCCTGAGTTACACTATCAAGATGTAACTCTAAAACATCCAAAAGCAGGTTAAAAATTGCAATTATTGTTGTGATCTTAGGTGTGACCTTGGTTTCCACTTGTCTCCTCATCTTGTGGTTTAGAAAGAAGAAAGAGAAAAAGCCAACACCAACTTGGACGGAAAATTCGCTTTTGCAATTATCATACCAAAGCATCCTAAGGGTTACTGATCGATTCTCCACACAGAATTTAGTTGGTACGGGAAGTTTCGGTTCTGTATACAAAGGAATTCTTGAAGAGAGTGGAGTAACTATTGCAGTAAAGGTGCTTAATCTTCTGAATTGTGGAGCACCTAGGAGTTTTTTGGCTGAATGTGAGGCCTTGAAGAACATTCGACATCGAAATCTTGTGAAGTTATTAACTGCCATTTCGGGGGTCGATTACAAAGGCAATGATTTTAAAGCGTTGGTTTATGAGTTCATGGGAAATGGAAGCTTGGAGGACTGGCTGCATCCATCTATCACCATGAATGAACCAGAGACTGTGAGAAACCTAAACTTCTTCCAAAGAGTTGATGTGGCTATAGATGTTGCTCATGCGCTCGAATATCTGCACCATCATTGTGAAGCGCCGATCATTCATTGTGACATCAAGCCAAGCAATATTCTACTCAATGAGGAAATGGTTGGCCATCTAAGTGACTTTGGCTTAGCAAAAATCCTTTCTGCAGACGGGTTTAACTATGCTGCTAATAATTTCATCTCCCTTGGATTAAGAGGAACCGTTGGTTATGCTCCACCCGGCAAGTTCACTTTTTTCACTTCTTTCATTATTTAAAAGAAAAACATACAATCTAAAGCATTTTTTGTTATTATTTGACGTTATTACACTGAAATTATTTCTATATGTGATTTGTGATGAATTGATTGTAGAATATGGCATGGGAAACGAGTTGTCTACAAAAGGTGATGTGTATAGCTATGGCATCCTCTTACTAGAGATGTTTACAGGGAAAAGGCCAACTCATGAAAGGTTCAAAGAAGGTTTAAGCCTTCACAAATTTGTTGAGGCAGCTTTTCCCAATCGAGTAATCGAGATTATAGATCCCAGACTTCTTCAAGAGAGTGTCAAAGTAGGAACAATCGAAGACATCATTCTCAATGAAAAGAGCCTAGAAAATGACATACATCTTTACTGCTTGAATTCAATATTTGAAATAGGACTCGCTTGTTCTGCTGAACCACCGAGTGAGCGGATGGGTATGAGCGAAGTTGTTACCAAGCTTTGTTCTGTTCGAAACAAGCTTCTTCGTTCAACTTGATTGCATTGTGGGATTCGAACTCCATACGCTGCTCAATAATCAACAGGTAATACTCAATCATTTCATCATCTAAGGCACATTAACGGTACTTCTCTGATTATATGATGTGCCTAAATAAATCTTTTTCTATTAAGTTGCAGGTATCTAAGGTGTCGTATGGATGGACTTGAGAGGCTTAGGTCCAGCATAGTGCTTGCTGTGCTCTTGTTCACATTCTGCTTTGAGAATTGGGAAGAAATATGGAGCTTTTCCATTTTTCCACTAATAATCTGTCAATGTAATTTGTATTAATATTTCAATTTTGTCTTTCCGTCAGAAACTACTAGATTGTCATCAAATAAGAATTTAAATAACGATGTTGGATTTTGACTCCGCATCTTATTTTATCAGTAATGCTATTGAACATGTCAATGGCTGATATTGTTGAAATTGATATCTCCTTCTACTTTACTCGGATTCGAAAGTGTGCAACAAAATGTTTTGTAATCCCTCAAATCTGCCCGGCACTTTTATTTTGGTTTTAAAAATTTCTTTTTATTTAATTTGTTTTGGAAAACCCTTGCCCAATTTTAAAATTAAAAAAAATATAGAGTCACCACCGATCATTTTAAAATAAGTAGACCGGACACCAAAATAAAACTAGAGATTAAAAAATTCTGGTCCAGGAGTCGATTACGGATGGGGAAGGATTAGCACCCACACTACCCAAAATTGGTACCTAGCCAATTATTTAATGTTTTGATATTGGAAATTACGAATTCGATTAAAATTTAAAAATATGATTCTTAAATGCATGAAAATATTCTAAATATTTGAAAAAACATTCCGTTATTTAGAATAACCGAGAAGTTCACATCCCTATACGCCCGGAAAATAATTTCTCGATTTTCTAAATAAAAAAATTTCTCTTAAATATTATGACCTAAATTGGTGAAGATATTCTTTTATTTAGGAATATCAAGAAAGTCACATCCCTTTATGCCCTAAACATGAGTTCTCGAATTCCCTAAATAAAGGAATGTTACCTTAATTCTTAATTTGAATATAAAATAATATGAATATGCAATATGAAAATGCATAAAATATTAATCATGAAAATGCAAATGGATGCATGTAAAAATACTAATAATATTTTATATACCTATACATTTATAATTATATAACTTATAAAAGTAACTTATGTATTTTAGATATATTAAAATATTTTAATATATTCAATTATAATTACATGTTAGATACTAAAATATCTATATGTACATATGTAAAAAAAATATGTATTTTAAAGAAAATATTTTATTACATATATTTAAAAACATATTAAAACATAATAAACAAGACTGTATATATGTAAAAACATCATATAACATATACATACATATATTTATAATTATGTGTATTATAAAAATAAATACATATATCTAAATATAATTACATATAATAATATATAACAAATATATATATATAACATAATAATAATATAAAACTTTCGTGTATAAATATGTAACATATTATATAATAAATGTATAATAAATATGCATATAAACATAGTATAATATAATCTATAAATAATATATATATATATACATGTGAATGTAAACATACTATATAATATAAAAAATATAATATATAATAAGATACCATATAGTAATATATACATACTATATACCATAATACATATATATAATATGAAAAATAAATATTTAATATAACAAATATATATATAATATCAGAGGGACTTGGAAAAAAAAGTTTAAATAATCTGAAATAAAAAAAAAGAAGGACCGAAAAGGGAATTATACCCTGGACAGAAATGAAGACAGTAGAAACAAGGAGGGACCAGTATGGAATTATACCATCAACAAAAAACGCGGATCCTCCCGGGTAACCGGGTCACCGCGCGGGTCAGGGCTGGTGAAACGGCGCCGTTTCGCAAGAGCCGGTTTAAACATAAGGGTTCCCCTTTTTTGTTTATTTCGAATCAAAACATAAAAAAAAACCCTAAAAGCTCTCCCTCAACCCTCTCATCTTCTACCCTAGACGACGGAGGCGGCTCTCCACCAAGCGCCATTCATCGGCCATGAAGGCCTCACGGTGACACCACAGCCGAATGCTTCCCCAAATAAAAGGTATTCGAAACTCTCTACTTGATAAAGGACCGACGTCTGATCTCCTACCTCTTAGCAGCCCACGATTAGGTTACCTTAATAATAATATATGAAAATGGTGACTCAGTCTTAGAGTGTTTGATGCCAATTGTGAAGCATTTAGAAGGGAAAAAAAATAGTATAGCGAATATGACTTTAGTCTGTAGTTATGAGAAAAAGAAATATTAACTGTAGAAACCAACCCCAAGTTGATGCATGTAACTAAAGCAGGCCCATGGGAATCGTATCCCCATGAGTTTCAAAGTTGGACAACTTGAACCAACTAGAATGGGACAATATCAGAGTTCTAAAACTACTTATATTGCACTCTAGTTATTTCAACCTGATTGCATGCCTACTGCATAGTTCTAAAATTATGAGGTTTGTTTTTTATAATACTGCAGTAAACGATTCCACATTATGATTTACTTAGAAAACCCTAAAAGGAGAAACCACGGGCAAAGGAAAGAAATTTACTATTATTCAGCCCTATAAATATAAGAGGTATGCTTTGAGCGGCTTACTTTGGCTTGTTATCTAAACCCTAATCCATTTCATCTATAAATATTCATAGGGCTAATTATTTGATATGGAAGAAATCTTAGATTACATGGAATCTTCTTTAACAAGAATTCCTACTAATACAAGAAGTATAGACGTGTACGGACTATATGAGTCGCAAGGTCCGTACCATTTTAAGTCATGTAATGAAGGTTTGTATAATCTAGAAGCTGTAGTCCTTGAGTGTTTTGATAATTTGGTTATTGAACTTATTGGATATAGGTTGCACTATATTCATAGCTAGCAAATCCCCAACCATGGTCTGTTGCTGGGGGAACTTATCACCAAAGCAACCAGCTTTGTCCCCTGGGTTGAATTCTAAGGGGGATTCGAGGCCCTCATCATCAGCACTTCCGGAAGATATAAAAAAAATATGGGCCAAAATGACTATTCAATTAAACGTTAGAACATTTTTAGCATTATGCCTTATGCAAATCAAACCCTAAACCCAAAATATAATTATATCCCAAACCAAATAAACATTAAACAAATTAAATTTGTAAAGTTAACCCAATCCATTTAAAAATTAATGTATGATTTTATATTTATATATTGGATTATTATCCTATATACAGACGGTGGAAATTTTTTATTCACGCAAGCGCCTCAATTGTCGGGTTTTGAGTTTTAGTTTAGGGTTTAGAGGTTTTAGTGTAGTGGCTTAAAATTTAGGATTCATTGTTAGAATTTAGGGTTTAGGGTAATACGGGTAAGGATTTAGGTTTAACCTATAAACCCTAAATTTTAACCCTAAACCCAAAATTCTATCAACAATCCCTAAATTTAAAATTATTACACTTAAACCCCTAAACTTTAAACTATACTTGAAGTCCCTAACCCCTAAACTAAGGCGCTTGTGTAAATAAAGTTTTCACAAGCGTTTGTATATAGAATAATTACCCTTATATATTTTATTAAAAAATCACTCTATAATTTAAAATAAAGAATTATTATTAATTAGTTTTATTGATAATAAATTTTTAATATAATTATATAATATCTATAAATACATTTTCATAAAATATATAATTGTCATTCATTTGTATTTGTATTTTAAATATTAACCTATAAATATATTGATACTTTATATATTTATCAATTTGGACCTTTTGGGGTCGTGGGTAGAATCGTTATGGGTTCGTACTTTTTCTGACTTGGAATTTATTGGGTTCGAATATTCTTGGGCTCGTACTCTACTAGGCTTGGGTAACAATGTTGTAGAAAGTGTGAGAAAAATGTTTGAATGGAGCATATCATCTAGTAATGCTATTTAAAGGTTGTTAGGTGTGGATACAAATCATTAGGATGTCAATTTTATCCGACCCGATCTGATCCGGTCTTACATGAAGTAAAATTATTGTTCATTTTTATTGGAAGGTTAGATACTAAACACTTTTCTTTACTATTTTCTTTTTAAAAAACAAATATTTATTTTTATTAGGCTTATTTAAACAATAAGTGTCCACTATACCTTTTTTAACTTTAGGTTCCTAAAGTATTATTTTTGTAAAAATAGGTGTCTAACGTTTAGTGTGTTACAATTTTAAGTTTCCAATCGTTTAAAAAACCATTACTCATTAAGAATGTGACACATAGCATTTTTTTCTCTAACAAAATTGAAAAACAAAATAAGTTTTTTTTTTAAACTCAAAATTCACAAAATCCCAAAATAAATCCTCAAGTTCCTAAAATTTGCGTTTGTTGTTCAACTTTCGATTGGCACACCTCTTGTTAGTTACCGACGATGGGTGGTTGGGGGAAATTGATGGTAGCCTCCTGCGATGATAGTGGTGGGGTCCGGCGACGAAAGAGGTGGTAATTTGGAGATTTTGGTGGTTTTGAGTTTTAGGGATTTGGGATTTTTTGGATTTTGAGTTTTTTTTTTAAGTTATTTTTTCAATTTTCTTATTTTTTTTAAAAAAATATGTCATGTGTCACGTTCTTAATGGGTAACAGTTTTTTTTAACGATTTGACACTTAAAATTAACAGACTAAACGTTAGACATCTATTTTTACAAAAAAATACTTTATGCGCTTAAAGTTAGAAATACATATACTTTGGGTGCTTATTTTTGTATTAAGCCTTTTTATTAACAAGATGTGTTTATTAATTTTTAAAAATCTGAAAATAAAAATTATTTTTTTGAAAATGAAAATATAAAACAGAAATAGAAAATATTTTCTTATCCATCGAAAAAAATATTTTTAAAAATATTTTTTAAAACCAAACACACACAATAAAATTCTCTACCATCATGTAAAACTATGAAAGAAAATAAACATAGAAATCGATATGAAACATAGAAACTACAATAGCCAATGTTGGGAGCCTACTTTTCCTCATCATTTACTAAAAGCTTCCCTCTAGCCTCTATCAAATGGATGTGAAACATAGAAACTACAATAGTCAATATTGGGGGCCTACTTTTCCTCATCATTTACTTAAAGTTTCACTCTATCATTGTACTTACTACTAGAAATGGATATGAAACATAGAAATTAGTGGTCATTTTCTTACACAAGAAATTAATGTTTTCTGAATATATATGTATGATTGATAAATGTGAAATGGAGGAAGTGGTGGCAAATATGAACTAAGTAAGTTAAGCAGAGAGGGGGCATGACTTTCCAAGCCAAAGAACTTGAACCAATTCAGTTCTTATACTGCAATTCAGTTCTGGTTGATCAACAAAGCATTCTCAATTACAAACCAGTCTCATCAGTTAATAAATAGATTGAGCATATGGAAGAGTCCACCACTTTTCTCCTTGTTTACGTTGAAGTTATGATTCTTCTTACAAGCTTCAGCTCAAGCTTGATATAGCAACATCAACCCCTGTAGTTAGGGGAAATAACACTGATCAACAAGCTTTACTCCAGTTCAAGGCCAAGATAACCGGCGATCAGCTCAAGTTTATGGAGTCCTGGAATAGCTCCATTCACTTCTGTAAGTGGCCTGGTGTTACAAGCGGTCGCAAGCATCAGAGAGTCATCATGTTGGATTTGAAATTCCTCAAACTCTCAGGATCCTTATCACCGTACATTGGAAACTTGAGCTTTCTTAGGGAGTTGAGTCTAGCTGGCAACGGCTTCTACAACCAGATTCCTCAAGAAATCATTCGTTTAAGAAGACTGGAAACATTAGTCCTCATCAATAACTCCATCAGTGGTGAAATTCCTTCCAATTTATCAGCCTGTTCTAAACTTCAAATCATTGCTATGAGAGGCAACCAGCTAACAGGAGAAATACCTGCTTCGTTGGGTCTCTTGTCGAACCTGAATGTCTTGAGCGTTTACAACAACAGCTTGAGAGGGAGTGTCCCACCTTCCTTAGGGAACTTATCATCCCTGGAGAAATTTAGTTTGAGTTATAACTCGTTAAGTGGGAATATACCTGAAGGTCTTGGACGGATGACAAATCTTTCATATTTTGCTGTTATCGGAAATGAAATATCTGGTACCGTTCCTGTCTCAATGTTCAATCTCTCCAGTCTTAGAATCTTTGATATTGGTGTAAACAAGATTCAAGGTACTCTTCACTTTGATATTGAGTTCTTTTCCGTAGCGGGAAACCAAATCTCAGGACAAATCCCTGTTTCAATAACCAATGCATCAAATCTGAATTTACTTCAATTTGATGAGAACAAATTCAGTGGAAAGGTACCTTCATTAGAAAAGCTGGATAAACTGTACAAATTTTCCCTATCCAATGATCATTTGGGACATGGGAGAGAAGGTGACTTGAGCTTTGTCTGCACTTTAGTCAATAATACCAAACTTGAAATTCTATATATAGGCTTAAATAATTTTAGAGGGATATTTCCCGCATGCATTAGCAACTTCTCTAGCACCTTTTTACATTTAGAAATAGAAGGGAACAAAATATGGGGAAGAGTCCCGGATGGGATTGGAAATCTCATAAATTTGGAAGTGCTAGCTGCTTCAGGAAATCAACTATCAAGTTCAATTCCCTTTGATATTAGGACTTGGGAGGCTTCAGAAGCTAAAGATCTTTTTTGCTGAAACCAATTCTCTCTCCGGTAATCCCCATTCTATTGGAAATTTAACAATGTTAATTAAACTTGATTTAGATTTTAACAATCTTCATGGCAGCATTCCTTCGAGTCTAGGTAACTGCCAAATGTTGCTTTATTTGAGTCTTTCTGATAACAATCTTAGTGGAAAAATACCCTCTCAAGTACTAGGGCTCCCATCCTTGAGCATTTTGCTAAACTTATCATCAAACTATTTGACTGGCAAGCTTCCTGTTGAAGTAGAAAAACTAAAAAATCTAGCTGAATTTGATGTTTCTCAAAATAGATTAGCTGGTCTCCTTCCAAACAACCTTGGTAGTTGCATAAGCCTAGCATAGCTGTTCTTGGAAGGCAATTTGTTTGAAGGCTCCATTCCATTATCTTTTAGTTCATTGAGAGGCCTTGAGGCATTGGACGTATCTGACAATAATCTTTCAGGTGGGATTCCAGAATTTCTTGTTAACTTTGGGGCATTAAAGTATTTAAACCTTTCTTTCAATGATTTTGAGGGAGTGTTACCAAGTGAAGGAGTCTTTAAAAATGCAAGTGTAACATTCGTTGAAGGAAACGATAAACTTTGTACTGGAGTTACACTTGTCAAGATGTAACTCAAAAACATCTGAAAGCGAGTTACAAATTGCAGTTATTGTTGTGATCATAACTGTGACCTTGGTTTTCACTTGTCTCCTCATCTTGTGGTTTAGAAAGAAGAAAGAGCAAAATTCCACAGCAACTACTGGTGCAGAAAATTCACTTTTACAGTTATCATACCAAAACATCCTACAGGCTACTGATGGATTTGCCACGCAGGACTTGGTTGGTTCGGGGAGTTTCGGTTCTGTTTATAAAGGAATTATTGAAGAGAGTGTAGCAACTGTAGCAGTAAAGGTGCTTAATCTTCTTAATCGTGGAGCATCGAAGAGTTTCTTGGCTGAATGCGAGGCTTTGAAGAACATTCGACGTCGAAATCTTGTAAAGGTATGAACAGCCATTTCGGGAGTCGATTATAAAGGCAATGATTTTAAAGCCTTGGTTTATGAGTTAATGGAAAATGGAAGCTTGGAGGACTGGTTGCATCCGTCTATTGCAATGAATGAACGGGAGACTAGAAGAAACCTAAACTTCTTCCAAAGAGTTGATGTGGCCATAGATGTTGCCCACGCACTCGAATATCTGCACCATCATTGTGAAACGCCGATCATTCATTGTGACCTCAAGCCAAGCAATATTCTACTTGATGACGACGACATGGTTGGACATATTAGTGACTTTGGCTTAACAAAAGTCCTGGATGAAGATAGGCTTAACCATCCTCCAATCAGTCAAGCTCCCTTGGCATAAGAGGAACTATTGGTTATGCTCCACCAGGTAATTACACTGTATTGATTTCTTCTGCAATTCTTTAGAGGGTTTTCCTCTTCAATTATTTGTATATCTAACGTGTGATTAAAAAATTTTAGAATATGGCATGGGAAGCATGCTATCAATAGAAGGTGATGTGTATAGCTATGGAATCCTCTTGCTAGAGTTGTTTACAGGGAAAAGGCCAACTGATGAAAGGTTCAAAGAAGGCCCCAAGTCTTCACTACTTTGCTGCAGAATCTTTTCCCGGTCGAATGATTGAGATTATAGATCCTATTCTTCTTCAAGAGAGGGTCAGAGGAAGAATGGTCGCAGACATCATTCCCAATGAAAACAGCCTGGGAAATGAAAGACTCCAATGCTTGAATTTGATATTCGAAATAGGTCTCACTTGTTCTGCCGAATCACCAAGTGAGCGGATGAGGATGAGTGATGTTACCAAGCTTTGTTCTGTTAGGGACAAGCTTCTTCGTCCAACTCGAGTCCGTCGTGGAGTTCAAACTCCATACGCTGCTCAATCAACAGGTTATAATGTCTTCTTATCTGAGCAAAATACTCGATCATTTCATCACTTAAGCCAACTTTACGTTACTTTTTCTGATGAAATGTTTTGCTTAAATAAATCCTTGCAGGTATCTAAGGTGTTGTATGGATGAACTTGGGAGGCTTGGGTCTGGAGAAGTGCTTGCTGTTCTCTTTTAATTTGTTTAAATTCTGCTCTGAGAAAAGAAAAGAAATTTGGAGTTGTTCCCGTTTTCCACCAATAATTTGTCAGTGTAGTTTGTATTAATATATCTCTTCTGTATTAGCATCATAAACTCCTTTATGGGAGGTCTTAGAATAAAAATGATATGTTTTAAAAGTGAGGAACCAGCACAGAAACATTGCTCAACCTGGTTACTTTTGTTCAAATTAGGAGGTTTGTTTTTACACTGCAGTAAACGGTCTCACATTAAGATTTACGTAGAAATTTACTATAATGTTGAAAATACATGAGGTTTCTAAAGTTGCAGGTATCTATGGTGTCGTATGGATGAACTTGAGAGGCTTAGGTCCAGCATAGTGCTTGCAGTGCTCTTTTGTTCACATTCTGCTTTGAGAAAAGAAAATAAATATGGTGTTTTTCTAGTTTTCCAGCAATAATCTGTCAGTGTAATTTGTATTAATAATTTGATTGTCTTTCCATCATAAACTCCTGGATTGTCATCAAATCAGACTTTAAATAACAATGTTGGATTTTGACTCCGCATCTTATTGCATCAGTAATGCTATTGAACATGTCAATGGCTATTAAAGGGGAACTTTATATTGTTTAAATTGATATCTCGTTCTACATTACTCAAATTTGAAAGTGTGAGACAAAATATTTAACGTACAAGTAATCCTTCAATTGCTTGGTGTGAACAGATTATAACCACCGATTAAATTCAAAGCTCTACTTGTAAACTAAGTTTTTACAGGTCATATATGTCCATATTGTTCATACACCATCATCTATGTACAGTGTTGAGATCAGTCCTGTATAAAGTAGCACCACTAGTGTCTTGGATTGGATTCCCCTCTTGCTACAGGAAGTAATGCTAATTGTTTAGAATTTTATATTCAAAATTTTAATGGCTACTAGCTCTGGCCTCTGGTTTAGTATTAGAACTTCACAAAAAATAAAGTCCTTCAACACAGTGTTTACACTACAGTGTAGTCTTGCATCATAAAAAGCTTGAATAACCCTTAGCATGAGTAGGCCCTTCCAGATTCCCCAGTTTGAAAGAAATATTCAAAGGCTTTTGTAGTTCACATGGCCTTGAAAACAGGCATTCTGGATGGTCTTGAAAGTGAATTATAATTTTTTGGAGGGACTAAGTTGTTTTATCAATGTAGTAACTTACAAGTTCACAATTTTTGAAGGGACTAGATAGAAACTCTATCCCTTCGGGGGGGTTCAAGGCCCCTGCCCCACTTCTGGGTCACCCCTGTTGACCCAAGAGGCAAGAACCAAGCAAAAGCAACAAATCTGGTTTCCAATCAGCTATCAGATGACTAGAAATCAATTTTTTTTCTACAAATACAAATCCTCTAGCTTAGTCATCAGGCAATATGAATTTGTTTATGGGATTGATCCAAAAACCACGCCAAGGAATCCTTCTTTTTACAACTTAGTAATTGGGGCAATATGACTTCCTTTGTACAACTTCTCCATCACGTCCGCACTGTTAATAGAAGCGGCTCAAACATTTAAGGGGCATGTACAATTTATTGTAATTAAATATTGTTGACTTGTTGTTGGAAGGAAATTTGTTTGAAGGGTCCGTTCCATCATCTTTTAGTTCATTGAGAGGCCGTGAGGCGTTGGACGTATCCTACAATAATCTTTCAGGTGGAGTTCTAAAATTTCTTGTGAACTTTTGGACATTAAAGTATTTAAATCTCTCTTTCAATGATTTTAAGGGAGTCATACCAAGTGAAGGAGTCTTAGGTGTGACCTTGGTTTTTACTTGTCTCCTCATCTTGTGGTTTAGAAAGAAGAAAGAGAAAATGCCAACACCATCTTGGACAAAAAATTCTCTTTTACAGTTATCATACCAAAGCATCCTAAGGGCTACTGATTGATTCTCCACGCAGAATTTGGTTGGTTCGGGAAGTTTCAGTTCCATATACAAAGGAATTCTTGAAGTCAGTGGAGTAACTATTGCAGTAAAGGTGCTTAATCTTCTGAATATTCGAGCATCATCTATGTACAATGGGAGATCAGGTCCTACACGACGCAGAACTGTTACAAATGGCTTTTTAGATCTGGTTTAGTAAAAGGATTTCACAATTAAGGAAAAGTCATTCAACAAACAACACCATTTTCATTGCAAGAAGACTGATTAGAAAAGACATTTAACACATGGTCTCGAAAGTGACCATAGAAAAATGCCCTTCATTCATTGCAGAAGAAACAAATCTGATTAACCATCAATCAGCTATCAGATGACTCTGGAAATCAAAACTTAAAATTTTCAAATTTTTCCCACAAAGAAAACTAAACATAGCTTTGTTTAGACGTGAAACAATTATTGTCAATAGAGGAGGACCATAATGGTGACCATCCTGGGAGTATCCTCCACATAATCAAGAGTTTTAGATGCTAACAATCTTCAGAGAAGCATACCTTCAAGTCTAGGTGAGTGCCAAATGTTGCTTTATATGGATCTTTCTCATAAAAATCTCAGTGGACAAATTCCCTCTCGAGTACTTGAGCTCCCATCTTTGAGCATTTTACTAAACTTATCATCAAACTATTTTACTGGCAAGCTTCCTGTTAAAGTAGAAAAACTAAAAAATCTAGCTGAATTGGATGTTTCTCAAAATATGTTATCTGGTCTGCTTCCAAACAACATTGGTATCTGTGTAAGTATAGGGAAGTTGTTCTTGGAAGGCAATTTGTTTGAAGGGTCCATTCCATCATCTTTTAGTTCATTGAGAGGCCTTGAGGCATTGGACTTATCTGACAATAATCTTTCAGGTGTGATTCCAAAATTTCTTGTGAACTTTAGGGCATTAAAGTATTTAAATCTCTCTTTCAATGATTTTAAGGGAGTGTTACCAAATGAAGGAGTCTTTAAGAATGCAAGTGCTACATTTGTTGAGGGAAATGATAAGCTTTGTGGAGGGATCACTGAGTTAAACCTGTCAAGATGTAACTCAAAAACATCCAAAAGCTGGTTTCAATTATTGTTGTGATTTTGGGAGTAACTTTGGTTTTCTCTTGTCCAATCATCTTGTGGATTAGAAAGAAGAAAGAGCAAAACCCAACAAAAGCTTGTGAATAAAATTCGCTTTTACAATTATCATACCAAAACATCCTACAGGCTACTGATGGATTTGTCACGCAGAATTTGATTGGTTTGGGGAGTTTTGGTTCTGTATACAAAAGAATTCTTGAAGAGTGAAAGAACTATTGCAGTGAAGGTGCTTAATCTTCTTAATAGTGGAGCATCGAAGAGTTTTTTGGATGAATGCGAGGCCTTGAAGAACATTCAACATCGAAATCTTGTAAAGGTACTAACATCCATTTCTGTAACACCCTAAACCCGGTCCAGAAGTTATGATCGAATCTAGAATGTCACCGAGAGAAAACAAAAAATTCAATTTCAGAAAATAAAAGTTTAATAGTCCAAAACCAAATATTAGTTCAAAGCCACAATTATGAAATTGTACAACTTACGAAATAAAGCAATACTTATAAATCAGTAACTGTTAGAAATTCGAGACTCTCCGAGTGATGCCGAATCCAAGATTAAAGTATCAATTAATCTGAAAATTAAACAGAAAACAAAGAATAAGCTATAAAGCTCAGTGTGGTCTCTAAGTGCATGAATTAACCAGACGAGAAATTAATCAAACACCATATTACATTCAGAATCAGACAAGTCAGAACAAATATAGACATGACAGAACAGATGTTGTCATGACAAACTGATACAGATGCAGACTCGGGCTAGTAAGCCCTTAACTACCCATTCATCCTCTATACACCAACAATAATTCAGGGGTAATACGGAATGCTATGTCGTATTACAATAACAATAATTCAAGGTAATACGGAATGTTGCATCGTATTACAATAACAATAATTCAGGGGTAACACGGAATATTACGTCCTATTACAATAACAATAATCTTCCACCAGAACACCCAACCCATGCAGAATGTGACAAACTATACGGATGCATAATATAACAGACTTTACAGATTTTTATGTCAGAATCAGAACAGAATTATAAGACTTTACAGTAAACGAAACAATAATAGATGAATCACAAGTTTAAAACAGTAGCCATTCAGTCATTCAGATTAATCAACGTTACAACCAATTTAGTAAATACATATTAACTTTCAGAACATTATCTAAGATGTCAAGCTGTGCAAAATACAGAACGGTATACATAAGAATCAAGAATTCAGAATATTATATCCTACTTAACATACATACATAAGTATATTTGTTTCAGAACAATAACATTTTAGACTTACATACAAATCAATAATACGGCCAGGTCAGGAATACGGAATATCATATTTTGAGCATATAACAATAAACAGACAAACAATGAAGCACATAGTTCATAAATCAATCACACAATGGTCAGACATGCATAACTTGCAAGTATTCAAACTCATATAAATCAGAAAATTCAGACATTGTGCACTGGAATATATAATACAGTAAAGAGACGCGCCTTTTTTTCACACTAGTAAGCATTTACCGAATCAAAGTTCCTCATCAATCTCTAACAGTATTCGATTCAGATTTTTCTCACATTCTTGATTCTGAGTAGTCAATTTATATATCATCAAATATCCCTACGACGGCAACGCCACGCATGAACGGAAACCACCGCCATTAAAGCAGAAAAGACATAACCAACAACAAGATTTAGATGAATCCTAGTGAGGAAACAGACGTGGAAGATAAACGAAACAACTAGGTGACTGAAACGATGTGGGGATGATGGTAGAAACAGAGGTTGGATGAGGACGGCAACGGTTGAAGAAACCGGAGAGTGGGGAAGATGGGGAGGTACTGCAGAGAATTTCAAGGAGAGGGAGATGACGAGCGGCAAATTTGGTTTCTAAAACTGATTTAGTGATTCAGAAATGTTTTATTTATATTACAAGAAAAGGGGAAATTGTATCAAAAATCCTTGAAAGCTTTACATGCATTCAACTTGATCTCTTCGGGCAAATCACGTAATGTCCACTGAGTTTCTGTCACCTATTCAATTTAGTCCCAAAGTGAGAACTAAATATTAACCCCGAAAATGGGATATTACAACTCTCCTCTTCGTAAAAGAAATTTCGTCCTCGAAATTCATCTGAAGTGAACACATGTCTTTTCATAATCATGATTATACCAGATCATATAGTGACCACTGAATTTTTGTCCCCTACATTAGAAGTGTGAATAAAGAGCGGACAATTATTTAAAAGTTACTTTGAGATGAATGAATTTTATTGGATGGGACCAGGGGTGATGTTGTGAGCCGATTCCATCTAATAAATTTTCCATGTTGACCCAAGAAGCAAGCAAAAGCAACAAATTTGGTTACCAAACAGAACAGATGACTGGAATCAAAACATGCATTTCCATTTTTCTCCACAAAGATAGATCCTCTAATATAAAGGATTTAATTAAAAATATTCAAAACATTTAATGTTTAATATAAATTTTTAAAAAATTAAGAAGGTCAAATTAAAATTTTTATAAAAATAAAGGGCTTTTTATGAATTTCCAAATTGTTGGGGTTCAAAGACCCCCTTAGACCCTTATTATGCATGGCCATTTGACTCAAACCTGTTGAGTTTCAATCTGATCTAGGATTTGGTTTTTTAAAAGAAAATTTTGGATTCGGGTTGAATTTTTTCAGGATAGTGTCGGGTCGGGTTGGGTTTAAGGTGAAAAATATCTGACCCAACACAAAATAATAGTTTAATTTGATTCTAAATATTTAGGTATAATTGATATAATGTCTCTTTCTTTATAAAATTTTTCAATTATCTTCTTATTTTGTCTAATAAAAATAGAATAATTCATCTCTATTTATATTTTTTAATTAACTTCTTATTTTATCTAATAAAAATAAAAAAAATATTTTTTTACTTATATCAGATCGGGTCAATTTCGAATTCAAGTTTTTACTCTAAAATTTGGGTAGACTCGAGTTGGGTGAAACATCATAAAAGTCGATCGGGTCAGATTTGAGTAGAGATGATACATTTTCAAATCAGATACGGATCAACTAAAATCCGACCCATGACCATCCTTATTCGTCTCTGGTTCCATTCACAACACTATAATTCAATTTTAAATCTACTTTTGATTCAATTGAATTCACACGAATGGCAAACCTCATTGCATTACGAGAGAGACAGAGTCGTGTTGTATATCTGAAAGAGATTGACATCATTGTTTCAAGTAAAATCGAGTTTTTGTGTCTACTGTCTTCAACTTTTCCGCGTTTCTTTTAATGTTTATGTGGCCTACTGTGACACTAATTTTTTTTTTTTGTCGATCGTCGGTATTTTTTAAAATTTTTTAATTTAATAACTATGTCTTTATGACAGGTTTTTTCTTTACTTTTTAGTATGTATCTTCTGTCTTTTGACACGCTTTTATTCTCTTACTCGGTTGTTTGACCGTTTCGTTTTTCTTTTAATTTTTATAAGGGTTAGATTTGACATCGCTTCGACTAATCAAGATGACACTCTTTTGATTATCCTGTTGATCTCCCTGTTTTGGACCCTCGAATTGGATCTGGATACGAGCTCACACTGTTCACGATTAAATTATGGTAATGACCGTGTTATCAACGCGCCTTATTTAGTATAATATGCATTTTTTTAATGTTGTTTGTTGTCAGTTTTTACCTTTAATTGTTGAGCTTGGTGATGCATGTATCTATTTTGTTTCGAGTCTTTGAGTTAGGGTTTTTGCATTTTCTTTCTATGGGCTTGTTTATGTTCTAGAGACGTTAGTTTTTGTCTTTTTAGGAATATGTCCGGATTAATTTTATGATCAAGTTTGTTTACATGAACCGTAAACTCTTATTGGATTTTTGGATTTTCCTCATTTAATAAAACTAGCGTACTCATATTAAAAAAAGTAAAATTGAGTTTTACTTACTCCAAATGCGAAGGACTTTATCAGTTATTTTTTAGTTTAAATATTTAATAAATTATTATATTTTTATAATTAAACAATTTGATTCATCTTATATTTGATTCTAATTTCGTCTCCAAAAAGAACTCATCGAATCGAGATCACTCAATAATACTAATAGAATAGAAAGAAACCATATGTCTTTTTTGTATACTTCCTTCATGGGTTCGAACTTGAGTATGATTTTCTATAATCTAACATGATCAGGCAACTAAGACTCTTAATCGGGCACGACAGGATAACGGTGCAGTATAGATTATCATGCACTTCAGCTCTTGTTATCAATTTCCTTTAAATCAGACGTTAGTTGTATCCGACGTGGCAGATAAGCCAACACCATACAAACGAAAACTTTTTTTTTCTCATTCAATATATTTATTATTGACTTTTTAAAAGTCATTTTTTTTTAAATTTAGTCATGGTTATTTTAAATATTTTAATTAATTAAATTTTATAAAATATATATTTTTAAACTATTCGATTGAAGGTTTTTAAAATATATGTTTTCTTATTTTCATTTATAATAAATTTAAAATAATAATAAGTTAAAGTTAAAAAAAATAACCTCAAAAAAATCAATACTGAACATATTGCATGAAAAAATACCTTAGGCACCATTAAAGTAGTTGTTTATTTTTGGCTTATATCACAAATAAGAAGTAATTTTTTCATTTAGGTGCTTAATGTATTTTTTGCCAAAGTAAGTATTTAAAATATATTTTTTTGGTCAAAATAAGCACTTAAAGTATTTTCCGTCAAAATAAGTACTTAAAATATATTTTTTATTAGAATAGGTATCTAATGTATTTTTTAATCAATGACATATGTGAAACTTTTAGGAACATAGATGAAAACAATATATACTTCAAGTACCTATTTTGACAAAAAAATACTTTAGGTATTTAATTTAATCAAAAAATGCTCTAAGTACTTAAATAAAAAATTAATATATTTTAAGTACTTATTTGTAATATAAGCCTTTATTTTTTTATAAACTCACTTTTTTAGTTGGAGTTGATTTTATAACTATCCTTAAATAAAAAAATATCAATTAGATATCAATGTTTTATTTGATTTCAATGAAGTCATTAATTGTTAAGTTCCAGTTATTAATTGTTAAGTTCCAGTTAATCTCTAACATAATCGATAAATGGCTCGTTTTTAATTAAATAATAATACATTTAATCTTCATAACTTATAATATTTTATTAATTTAATTCTAATTTTAATTATAAATAATTCAATAAATTTAATAAATTTAGGGGACAAAAGTTATATTTAGGTTAAATATAATTAATGCAAGATTTTTTTAGGAAAATATAGATTGGATTTGGATCAAACTTGAGACCTAATACTTGTATTAACATTTAACCACAGTACCAAACTAAATAATTATTATATGATATACAAAAATTATATTCAAATTAAACTGAGTTTGGTTCTAAATTTTTATATTTTTAAATTAAATTTAATAAATTTTTATTTTTTCTTATTTTTGTAATTATATAAACACTGAATTAATATTTTTAATAATTATATATATTTAGATTCAAACTTTTTAAAATAACAGCTCCACATGTAATATAAAAATATAATTACTTATATGTATATCTATAATTATAAACCTAAAAAGTAATATAAGTTATATTCCTTCTGTCTCACTCAATATGTCCCTTTTATGTTTTGAAATTGTCTCACTTAAAATGTCTCATTGAAAAAATCAACAACTTTTATAAGGCACATTTCCCTTTATACCCTTTTTTAGTTTCTCAACAAAACAAAATTTAACTTTTTAAGGATAAAATTGTCGTTTCAATTATTTTACATCATATTTCTTACACATTCTTATATAAATTTTTTCTTCCTAAAATTGTATAAAAAGTCAACAATAGATAAAATAAATAGGACGGAGGAAGAATAACTAATGTATACAAGTGGTATTATCCTCTTATAATACATCTAACCGCATCAAACAAGAATCTCCCCAACCCAACCGGACACGACAGCAGTGTAAAAGGTACACGTGGCATTCCATAATTGGAAAGACAACTGTAGTTTTAAAAACACTTCCAAACTTGAACTTCAAAAACTCATATCCACGTCATCACCTGCGTGACTTCACAGACTTCTTATGAAAACACAGTAAAAAAACTAGTCCTCTAGAATTCTACTGTCAAAACATTAGTTTCGGTCTAGTTTTCTTCAAAAATCCTTAAAATTCTCAGTAAAATAAGCAGAACCCAGATTTTATTTTCACTTTGTTTTCCCCAAGGTATTTTTTTTAATTCTGTGGTATTTTTGGGGTATTTGGTACAGATTCAGATCTGGTATGGTGTAATATAGTTGTTAATGTGAAGCTATTGATTGTTTTTTAAGTTTTTCTCTCTCTCTGGTTGGTACATAACAGTTTGGTCATTCGATTTTATTTATTTGTTTATTTTTTTAATTTTTAAAATTTTTTAAATAATTCTTTTTAGATCATATTTTTGCTTATATTAGGCCACATTCTCTTTGTTTCATAGGCGTTGATAGAAAAAAAAATTTGGAAAATTTTGAGTGTTTGGGTTTGTTTTTCTCCGTAGGATTCTCAGAAAGATGTATGCTAATGGAACTGACAACTCAACTTCTAAGAAGCCTCCAAGTCCCTCTCCTTTGAGATTTTCCAAGTTTTTCCAGGTAAGATTGATTTGATTTCAAGATTTCGTGTTAATGTTTACGATATGATTGTTCGAAAAACTCGAAAGAAACCGAACATATCAATGTCGGATATATATTTGTATCCATGTCTAAGTAACATGGTGTGATTTGGTTTATTTGCAGTCCAACATGAGAATTTTGGTTACTGGAGGAGCTGGATTCATTGGCTCCCACCTAGTGGACAAGTTGATGGAGAACGAGAAGAATGAGGTTATTGTCGTTGATAACTACTTTACCGGTACCAAAGACAACCTCAAGAAATGGATCGGACATCCGAGATTCGAGCTTATTCGTCATGGTATTGTTGTTTACTTTCATATGGTTCTGTAAGACGTAGGCTGAGAATGTTGGAATATATATGTTTATGTTCTAAGTAGTAATGGTTTTTGATCAGATGTGACCGAGACATTGCTCGTTGAGGTCGATCGGATCTACCATCTCGCTTGCCCGGCTTCGCCGATCTTTTACAAATACAATCCTGTTAAGGTACGTTCCTAGATGGGACATCAGTTGTGTAAACGGACTCAATTTCTGAATACTGTGTTTTTATGGCATTAAACAGACAATTAAGACGAATGTGATCGGTACATTGAACATGTTGGGGCTCGCAAAGCGTGTTGGGGCAAGGTTTGGGACTGATACTTATCGATATTGTGTAGTTTTTGTTATAAGCATGTTCCTAGATTCTCATGGCATGATTGTCTGCAAACAGGATTTTGCTTACCTCTACTTCAGAGGTTTATGGAGATCCCTTGGAGCATCCCCAGACTGAGAGCTATTGGGGAAATGTTAACCCTATCGGTTTGTTCTCCGTTCTACTCCGATATTGATAAAGTGTTTTCGGTTTTTGGATATCTAGAAGCCTGATAGTCAGACTATTGTAACGATCTTGGTACACATGAATTCCAATTTATCTGTTTGTTTATCATGCTGCAGGAGTTCGGAGCTGCTACGATGAGGGAAAACGAGTGGCGGAAACTCTGATGTTCGATTACCATAGGCAGCATGGCATTGGTAAACAATGCACAGCATTTGCTCGTTGCATATCGTTTTTTTCGTGTGTTTTATTTTTCACTTCCTTTCGTTTTCCCTTGTGAAGATTCTTACTCTTTTTTTATGATACCAGAGATTCGAATTGCTCGTATCTTCAACACTTATGGACCACGCATGAACATCGATGATGGTCGTGTTGTCAGCAATTTCATAGCTCAAGCAATCCGGTACATAATAAGATGGTTACCGATATGCCTAAGGTGATTCCATTTTCTTCACTGTTTTCTTTGTTCTTTAACTGTTAAATTTTGCAGGAATGAGCCTTTGACTGTCCAATTACCTGGAACACAGACAAGGAGTTTCTGTTATGTCTCTGACATGGTATGCCATCGAATCTTTGTCTAAAATCGAACTACTTTATGCATTAATGTCGCTTTTCATATTTTCCGTTTTAATCGATCAAGGTTGATGGCCTAATCCGACTTATGGAAGGAGAGAACACCGGACCAATCAATATTGGAAATCCAGGTAATCATATACAAGTCCCTTTACTCTCAATTTTCCAATCTACCGAACCTCTGTTGTATCCAATATCAACTTCGGTTTTTCTTTTTCTGCATTTTAGGTGAATTCACCATGCTCGAACTCGCAGAAGCTGTGAAGGAGGTCAGTTTTCCATACATTTTTTGTAGAACAGGTGGATATTTTCTGAGAAAAACAATTAATCAACTTGTTGGTAATGTGGTTTTGCAGCTTATCAACACGGAGGTGAAGATATCGATGGTGGAAAACACTCCCGATGATCCCCGACAAAGGAAGCCGGACATAACCAAAGCAAAGGAGCTGCTCGGATGGGAACCAAAGGTGAAGTTGCGTGACGGACTTCCACTTATGGAGGAGGATTTCCGGCAGAGGCTCGGGGTCCCGAGCAAGAACTGATTGAATATGTTTTTACATATATACAATCGCCAGGCGGCCGTGTTACATGATCAAAGTTACAGTAGAAGCCACAAATATGAACTGTTATCGTCTCTTTCCTTTACAGTCGATTCCAATATGTTTTATCATGATGAATAATAATGGCACCAGTTTTATCAAGTTCGAATCATTTCAGATTGTTATTTGTGTTTTTGAACGGTATATTTCCGATTAATACTAGTTTTAAAAAAAAATCATGAATGATAATTATATAGTCTTTTTTAATTAATTTTAATTTAATTAGATGTTTATTCATGTCAAATACAGCTCTATATATACACAAGCCAAAAATCTGGAGAATCCCCTAAACACTGCTATCTTTACACTGATACATAGATACGACGGTACAATCCGCCAAAGAAATAAATGAATATACTCATATTGGACACACACTCATATTTGACACAGGCTTTATCCCGAATAACATAAGAGGCAAAAAAATCTTTGAAATTGGAACCCCTAGGCTTCTATCACCCCTTGAACTTGTTTCTTTTTCTTTCTTTTTCACCTTTTTAGGTGCTTCAGCCCCATTTTCATCCTCCATTTGTTCAATTCTTGCAAAGACTGGCTGAGGTTGAGCCATCACTTGACCACCCTTTAGTCCACCCCACTTCGTTCCATTCTGCAGTTATGGACATTCGGTGTGGTTAATAAGTCGATAAACTTGTTAGAGTCAGCATACGTGCCCATTAGGAGGGAGAGAGAGAATGCATGTACCCAGTTCAAGTTATCAAACTGGTCCTCAGGGTAGCCAAGCTGTGCATATATCCGCCTACATAAGCTAGGTGCGACTGGGGAAAGAGCAATCGCTATAATTCTCATTGTTTCGAGTATGACCACAAGATCCTGTCCCGTTAGAGGAAAGGATATAAGCCCCCAAATAACATAGCAGACATCGAATGGATCGATTTTTATTTAGACTTGCAAGTAGCCGAGTTCGGTCAAGTCAAGTTTCTTGTTAAACAAAACAAGGGAAACTAAAAGATGTATCTCCTATACTAAGCAAATAACAAGCTTCCCTACATGCTACTCGGACTTAGAAGTGAGTGTCAGATACGGATATTTGAATATGTGACGGGAATGGGTGTTAAACACGTCATACTTTGGAAAAAAACTTCATCGGGACAATATAATGAAAAGTACTTTTATGTAAAGATAATGAAGGTGGAAGCACCTTTGCTGCAGCTTCAGAAGTGTCGCCTCCTTGCTTAAAAAGAGACCATGGCTGATACTTATCCATGTACAAGTTTCCGGCATTACCAATCTCTAGCACAGCTTCACAAGCTGATGATAGTGACAGATTTTCGTAATGGATACGAGCTTTTTCAACCTACATACATACGCATGCAGAACAGAAAGGCATCAGCAATTGACCAAAAAAAGTTCAACTACGTGGCTAGACAAGAGTAGAGAAGAGCCCAAGAATCCTTCGACTAGGGTGTGTTGGACACGAATATGCTCAATTTTTTTTCAAAGTTTTTCTATGTATTTAGAGAATTATACCCCATGGCCCATACCTACGCCCGAAATATGTATAGGACACAAGTACTTCAAGGAAAACAAGGATTCAGATTAATATAGGAAAACAACTACCTATTGTTAAAGATATGGTATGAGATTCACGATAACCTTACCAGCTTCTCAATGGTATCCTTGAATTCCTTTCCTTCAGCCTCAATAGTTGAATCGACCACTAAAGTCAACTGGGAGTTCTTCTAAAGAAGGCCAAGAGTACGGTTCAGAAGATTTCCTGCAGATTAGTCAAAGCCATATGCATATCTATCATGTTCTAGGAATATAAACAATGAGCTAATAAAGCTGATTAAAAACTACTAATAGTAACCGAAACTTACCTATTGTGTTGGCAAGATGTGCATTGACAATATTAATGAAACGCTCTTCGGAATAATCCCCGTCATTTCCGAATTCTACCTCCCTCAGGAAGTACTGGACTGCGTCAACCCTGAATTTGTGAACCAATTCATTCGGTTCTATTGTATTCCCTAGTGACTTCACTTCCCCATCTTCATGCCATCCTATAATTTTCAAAATACAAGCATTGCTGCATGAAAAACTTAATGGTCAAATCGTTTTGTCTACAAGGTGTATGCGCATTGTCAAAGGGTTAATAATATGTATGAATAGATACTACCTTGTAAATCACCTTTAGACTATTCAAATATATATATACACACATATACATATATATATATGTTTAAAAGAATTCACTTGCTTCCTTGCAGCTTCAAGTCTTCAACTTTATTAAAAATGTACTAAACAAATATGTGTGTGTCTGTCCTCGTGGAAAACATAACCACAGGCGAACAGCATCTGGATGGCCAATATCTTCCGTTTCAGAAAGTGTACTATCAGAATCTTAATGGTCCACAGACATGTTTAAGCAAAATTTAAGGCAATGTAAAATAACAAAGATACAAGTAAAACACGAGGCCAATACGGACAAGTCTAGGCTAAACATGCAGATTAGTTAGTGAGTACATATATGCACGTTACTTCTCCAAATATTTATACCGAAATTCAATTTCTTGAAGCTCTCGTTTAAAGTTTTAATAAATATTGTGCACCTACTTCAAACAAAAACAATAGGCTATGCTTCACAGCGTTCAAGTACCTTCGTCAAGAAACCATGGCCGAACACCATCTTAGGGAGATTCAATCCAGCAGACATGAGCATAGCCGGCCAGTAAACAGCATGAAAACATACAATATCCTACATAAAAAGAATGGAGAAAGAAAGAACATGTCAATCTCTTTACAATTCAAACAGGGAACGTAACTCATTCACTCGAGTAACATTTAAAAATAGTGATAACTTTATAAAATCTATACGAGTCTTCCCACTCATAACTCATCCCAAAGTCTACAAATAATATCAAGATCTATGTTCATGAAATAAAAATGTAAAAAGGGTCATCATTTTCAAAATTGATTAGTCCGAGGAAATCAATACATGGAAACATCAGTGCAGTGAGGCAAGATGAGGATGAACAAGGATGGAAATCGGTGAAACATCAAAGGAAACCAACAACAGGAAATCAAATATTTTAGTGCATGTGATAGCTCTTGCCATGATGATAAGTTTCATACCTTTCGGATCAAGTGCAATGAGGCAGGCCAACCCGAAGAAACAGCACTTTGTAAATTAGGTTGATCCTTATCCTCCAACAAAGCCGATGCATACCTGTTTAAAACAAGTTGTACTTGTTAAAATCCTTATCCATCAAAAGTATCCTCAATGAGAAACAAGCAGATATCAAGTGATAAGCTGAATCTAATAGGTTTCAACTTTACCCAAGGAGTGCATCAAACGAAACATATATAGGTTGCTTATTGTCATTAGGAACCGCAATACCCCAATCCACAGCTGCTCAGGATATCGAAAAATCTCTTAAGCCATTTTAATCCAACTTTGCACCTGGAAAAGTTTATGACCAAGATGAGTTTTCCAAAGCATGAACATCAATCTATCCCAAAAAGAGAATAGTTATACTTTCCTTCACCTCATTCAATCGGTATGAAGGCTGAACGAAATCTGGGTTTTGTGCCAAAATTTTCTTCTAATGATTTTTGGTATTTCGACAATGCAAAGAAATAATTATTCTCTTTGCGAGGAACACATGGTGACATGGCTTTAGGTGTGTAGGACAACAATTATTTTTCGAGCAACTCTTTCTCATCCTGCATAATGTTACGACAAGTCATTCTTTATTAAAATAACCAAGAGAAGTGTAAGAAAAAAGATGCTGCATACACATACCAATGCTATATTCAAACCATGTAAACTCATCGAGCTCTAGAAATTATCAGCAAAAAATTGAATGCTTTCCACTCAAAGCATAAAAGAAAAGCACCCTTTAATGAAGATTTAGTCCAGACCAAAATCTATGAACACATTAGTTGCTATAAATAAATAGAAATGTGGAGTACAACCTTATACTACTCGCAATTGACACAGTACAATCCCTCATAGTCAGCCCGGTAAATGTCATCATTGGCAAGAACTCTAGGATAAAATTCCTCACGATTGAATCATGTTTCGGGTCAGTTGTGCGAATGAATTTGTCATATGATATATCTAACTGCAATCAAGAAAACATCGAGGGCATTTAAAAGCTTTATTACTCCAATAACAAAATAACCTCCTAAATTGGGAAAAGAAAAGAAATTGCATCTTTCCACAACATTTTATAAGCCTGAGATATAACATCACAATGCTCTCTTGGGCTGGAGCTACCAGCAGAGGCTGCCGTAGCTATCTTCTCGCCATGCTCATCGGTCCCGGTAATAAATACCACTCTCTTTCCCAAAAGCCTCTACCACATATGTGAAAAAACAATCAAAAAGGGATCTTTAGAGCTCAAAAAACAAGTGGGATATTTAGCTTATTTTCCTTTTGCCATTTGTTTTCCCTTCCTAACAAGTTATAAATCAGAATCACAGATTGCAAATTAGCAACTACATCGGAGCCGATACCGATCTTACGATCTTAACATAGTTGCAATATGTAAAAATACATTGGTTCTTAAGCAAAGAGCAAGCAGCAAAAACAGCAACCGAACTAATCTAGCTTTTCTTATGTAAACTGGTAAGCATAATTACCAATTCCAGCATCAAAGTTCTAAACCAGAACTAAATATATTCATACTAAAATATCATAAAAAAGGTAAAAATGGATTCATAAAAGTACACAAGAATTAAAACCAATTGAAACCAAGACTCCATTTAAACAATACCTGAAACCTGGCAATAGCATCAGCAGCAATAGTAGTGTAGGCACTACCCATATGAGGAGGGGCATTCACATAATAAAGTGGTGTTGTGATAACAAAAGGCTCAGCTTTTTCTCCAGTTTGTATAGTACTGTTGCTATTGCTTGAATAAGTACAGAGCAATGATCCTTGTGAAGAAATGAAGTGAGTCTGAGGGAAATTGAGACGATTCTGGAAATGGGTGGTTTTGAAATTGGAAAAAAAAATGATGGTTTTATTATACAGGAAAGGCTGCTTTGTATCGAACAGTTTATGTTCATCCCTGCTACTGCCATTTTTTTTCTATCTTCAACTGTCGAAAAGAGAAGAAAAAAGATGGAACAAAAAGAGGCTTGCTTTAATACAAATTAAGCCATGAATTGTCCGATTTGCAGTGTTTTTCCAATGGGAAACAAATAACAATGAAAAAAGGTTATTGGTTTGGCTGAAGGGCTTAAAGAGCTTTGGAGATGGAATGAGATATGGGGAAGAAGAAGAAGAAGAGTTGAATGGGTTGAGTTGAGCCATTTAAGTTTTTATTGGGTTAAATGGATTGGTTTGGGTAATTAATCTCATTTTTTTTATAATTATTGTGGACTAATCTAAATCGAATATTAAGAAGAATTGTTATAAGGACTGCTTTTTGGGCTTAACCGTAACCCGTAAAATAAGTGTCCAAATTATACTTATTTTTCAGATAGGTGCTCAAATTATATTTTTGGCTAAATAAGTACTTAACGTTTTATTCCGTGACTCATTTAAGGTTTGGCAGTGACGGACATTAATTTTTTTCGTTATCCAATCAAAATCGAACACGTGGCAATATCTCAAATCTCCAAACCCTCCAAATCTAGCCTCTCTCACCGGCGTTGGTCGCGTTTTCGACGACAAAATAAAGCGCCCTCCTCTCACCGAACGAATCACACACCGTTCATCGTCCGTAACGTCGCCGTTCGTTGAGAATTATTCGAATGAATCATTCGACGATTTCGACGTTTCGCGTGGCGTCGGCCGATTTTCGACGACGAGGTGATGGGGTAAATGATCGTGATGGTCCGACAACGGATGTAATAGGCGGCAACGAAATCAAGTTAAAATCGGGATTTGGATTTTGGGGTGCTTGGGATTTCAAATTTTGGGGATATTTTATGAAATTTGAGGTTATTTTGTTTTATTAATTTTTATTTATTTTTAAATATAATTTTAGAAATTTAAGAATATGACACGTGTCAGATAATGAAAATTAACGGTAAAAATTAACGGACAGTAACGGCGGGGCACCTATTTGAGTAACGTTAAAAATATTAGACATCTATTTTGCCCAAAACAAAGTTTAGGCACCTAACTAGAAAAAAATATACTTTTGGCACTTATTTTACTGTTAAGCCTCTTTTTTGGTATAATTCATGATTAGTTTATGGTTCATATTCGAGACTTATGGTTCTCACTCCAATAATATCATCTCTGAGATTCAAACATGGGTTTTTTCTTTGGGAGTGCAATATGTCTTGTCATTGTACTAAACACTTATTAGTATAAGTACAATCTTTTTTTAATAGTCTAATGGTGATTACAATGTAGTATCTGTTCATACATATTCTTAACCTTTTGACAATGTGCATACATCATATAGACAGAGTGATTTGAACATGTGTTTCCTATAATTAATATCATCCGCTTTTCCACTAGGACGCTTGTTGAATTCATAAGTGCATTTTTTTAACTCGTTGTTTGTTATTTAGAACTATAAGATTCAAACATCTCACTAGATCAATGAGTAATAAATGAGTAATGTCATATCTCTTAAATTTAATGCAATAATTTAATTTCAAAATGAGTTTTATTTAAATTTTTATTTTTTAAAATTAGTTAACAGAAAAAGTGCCTGTAATACCCCAATATTTACAGTACTGTTTAAGGGTCATTTAGTACTAAGATAAGGGCTCAAAAGCTTACTTAGTGATTAAAATGACAAAAATATAAAAGTTAGGATTTTCTCAATTATGGACTGTAGAAAAGAAATTTCTGAGGTTTTAAGGTGTCATGTGATAGAAGAACGAGTAAAATAGGATACTCGTAAAATTTGGTTAAAATCCAAGGGAAATTGGAATGGGAATTCAAGGTTAAAGTTTAGTGGCCAAAATGATAAGTTTTAAAACTTGGGTGATAGAAGTGGAAATATAAAAAGTTGAAGGACCAAAGTTGTAATTTCCCAAAAGTTAGGTGCTTTATTTTATAAATAGATAGAGCACCTATAGGTGTGGATCGAATGAGGAATTACTGGTTTGATCTGATATTTCGATTATTGGGAAAATCGTAGTCAAAGTTTAAGTAGAATTTGGATACCCAGTTCGAACTAAATTTTTTTGAAATTTTACCATATGATAGAGGAAGGTTATAAAAGTCATTTCCAAGTGTTGAAGAATTTATCTGTAATCATTTTATCCTATACATGGATTAAACAGATCATGGAGAAAATATGATATAGATTCCGAAAATAAAAATACAATATAAGATATCGAATTTTGATCGAACTGCAAAGTTAAGCGTGCTCAAAACATTGGATGGGTGACCTATCGGGAAGTTCTTGTGTCAGTACTTGAGATTGATAAAAAGAAATCAGTTCGAGTTAATATTATGTGTATGAATATCTGGTAAAGGATTATTAAGAGAATTTTATCCAATAAAGATTTCGGGTAAAATTATTAGTATATTAGACCAACTCAAAATTTTAAGCTTGACTCTATAAATATGGAGATTAGGAATTTTTAGAATTTAATTGATAAGCCCGGTGAATAGGAGATCGCAGTATAAGTAGTAAGTGAATATCGAGAAATTAGATCGAATCGAAATTTCAGAGACTGTTTCATAAGTCATGGAAAATTTATAAAATATTATTTTATGAATAAATTATTAATTGTTTGATTGTGGTCTAACTAGAATAGTTAAAATTTTACAAAATGGTAAAAATCTGTGATTTAAGTGACAAGTTTTGGTAATTTGGTAATTTGATCACAATGGTAATTTTGAAATATTTTGAAAGAACCATGGGCAATATGGTGATTTCCCATGTGAAAGCATTACTCTAGTTTGGTTAGAATTGAATGGAATTTGGTTGGAATTAAACTAGAATGGCAACTAGTAAATATGAATTCAGTTGGGGGACATTTTGGTAATTTGAAATAAAATGAATTAAAAACTCATTTCATTTGTACAAGTGGCATAAATTAATAAAAGATGAACAAAAGAAGTGTTCATCTTCTTCAAGCATATTTCGAAAATCACCATGGGAGAAGGGGGAAATTTACAAAATTTTCCTTAGGCATTTTGAAGGCTTTAAAGCAAAATTCAAGGTATGACCCTTTAGAATAATTTGTTCTACATTCAATTCTCTACATTTTGGTAGCAATATTGCATGGAGTTGTGACGAACCACTTGAATTATTGATGAGAAAGAATTAGGGAATTGATGTGCTAAGTTAAAATTAGGACTTGGATTACATGAATTCAATGTTGTTTTGATGAAATTAAGCTTGTATTGTGTTTAATTTCATGTTTGAAGACAAACCCTAACCCTATAATTTGGGGTTTCATTAGGGGTTTTGAAATTAAGGATGAATATGGAAGATTTATATTTCTACAAGCTTGATTTTGATGTTAGAATGGAAAATTCTCAACTTATCTTCTAAGTGACTATTTTGGCATGTTTGGTAAATTAGGAAAAATATTGTGAAAATTATTTTAGTGGTGGATTTGTTGAGATTATGAATTTAGAAGCTTGATTATGACAATAGGACTAAAATAAAGTCCTTGCTAAGTTTAGATACCTAATTTACGAAGTAGGAAGAATTTGGGGATTTAATTGTTAATTATTGGAAATGAAGATTATATGTTGGAAAAATTATTTTGAGCATATTAGAATGTTGTTCGAATGAAAAACAACAATGGAAAAGTTTAGTGACCATTTCGGCCAAAGGTCAAAATAAAAGGAAAAATTTAAGAAAAATGATAAAAATGTTGGATTGAAAAATTAGTACAAGTTTCCCAACTTTTGTGTAGAATTGGTGACTAAAATGTCACTTTAGCAAAATTTAGTGGATTGAAGGACATTGAGTAAAAGTTAGTGGAAAATGTTAGAATTATGGAGAAATTGTGATTTGCGCTTGAATAATTTGCAAAAGTTGCAAAATGGTCACTAGGGACTAATTCGGCAATCTTAAAAGTTAGAGGACTAAATCTAAATTTGTATGGAATTGGTGTGTATTTATGTTATTAAGGATGTTGGAGATGTGAAATTGATATTAGAATGCTAAACCGATGTTAAATTGAATTAGTAGCTATTTTGACAATTTGTCAAAGTTAAAGGACCAATTCGGAAATGAGATTTTGAATAAGGACTAAATCTGAATTTTTAGTTGTAATGATAGAATTAAGGTGGTAATGTTGAATTGCGGACTAATTTACAAAGTTAAGAAATTTGGATCCTTACCTTTGCATTATTAGTGACCATTTGATAAAGAAGGAAAATTAGAGGGAACAATTGCGAATAATTATTTGATGAAGAAGGTGATAAGTTGGTGGCTTAAAGCAAATAATGGGGCTGGATTGACAAGTAGCGAAGTAAGGAGAAGTTAGTATAAAAGTTGAAGTTAATTATGGAAGCTGTGTAGAAAACTGGATTATGACAATAAGTTTGAAAATTCATCATAAATTATACAAAAATGGTTAGAGGGTGAATTTTATATAGATGTAAAGATTTGTTCGTCTAGTTTCGCGTCCAACAAACAGAATCTGATTCCGAGTTTCGAGTCAAATGATATGAATTTTTAAGTGACAAAAGGTCAGAAAATAGAACACCAGGCTGTTCCGAATCTCAACATTGTAATCGACTTAGAAAATTTGCCATAAATCGTACGAGTTAAATTTGGGATATTAATTTATATGTTTGAAAATCTTATTGAATGTAGTTTCTTCCAGAACAAACGGAATCGAATTCTGAGTTGTAGATTATTTTATAGAAATATTTCCTTGAAGGTAGTGCAATTTGCCAGAAAATAAGAATTTATACATTTTGTATCTAAGGTTAATTAGTAACTTGAAAATAGTTAAAGGACGTTCTAAATGGTTATTAAGGACCAAAATGAGTTTTGGACAATATAAAGAAGGAAATAGGAAATTTGTATATTCGAATGATTAGATTTGATAGTATGTTTGAAAAATTGTTAGATTTGAATCTAACAAATGTTGTTTACATTCATGTGATTACTGAAGTTTGGATCCGAATCAAAAGAAGGTTCGAGGTACTATGAAAGAAATGATCGAATAGAGCTTAGTGAGGCAAGCTAATAAATAGCCCATGTGAGTGTTTTTATTTATTTACTATATATGTGAGATGAGTGAATGCATTTTTATCTGTTTATATATATAATTTGAAGAAGACTTGCAATAAGTAACTTTGATAATAATGAAAATGTATGTTGATCAAAGAAATATTAAATGGTATATATGACACATGGATATGGAATAATGATTTATCTAAGATAAATCAGATTTCAGATTTTGGGTATGAAAGGCCCATTATCGAATTATGGTTGATAGTTTTGATGAATTGGATACTGCAGATGAAATATGAGATGTGAATTGCCCTATTATATGAACAATGATGATTGATCTATAAGGAAATAAATTGCCCAAGTACTAGTGTGAAGTCTTGGTATAATTGGATATCCAAAAAGAGTCATAGCAGCTGCGAACCAGCACTACGGTGCTGAGATAAAGTAGGCACTACGTTGCTGAAGGGAAAGTAGGCATTACGGTGCTGAAGGTAAAGTAGGCACTACGATGCTGAGGGTATGAGGAGCAAAGACCGTCCTCGAGTACGTACTCACCATTAGACGCTACGGCGTTGTAGACACTACGGTGTCGAACTCGTATACCATAAGTTCACATTAGAATCTTTGGTATAGTTGTATATCCATAGGGTCTTAGGAGCTACATCAAAGCACTACGGTGCAGGAAAAACTCTACGGAGTTAGTTCAAACACTATGGTGTTAAAAGACACAAAATGTGCTAGGATGAGGAGCAAAGAACGTCCTCGAGTACATACTCATCTCAGTTGCTTTGGCGATGCAGACGCTAAGGCGTCATAGACACTACGGTGTCGTGATGACTCGCGTACCATGACTTCACATGATTTTGTACTTTGGGCTAAGATAAAGGAAATGATATGCAAATGGCTGTATAATGGAAGTATGACTATGATAAAGGAAATAATATGCAAATGGCTGCATAACGAAAGTATGGCTATGATAAATGAAATGATATGCAAATGGTTGCATAACGAAAGTATGACTATGATAAAGGAAATGATATGCAAATGGCTGCATAACGAAAGTATGACTATGATAAAAGAAATGATATGCAAATGATTGCAGAACGAAAGTATGGCTATGTGGATATGGTATGTAAATGATTACGTGATAAAGCATGACTACTTGACGATCATGAACCATTGATATCATGATTCTATGATAGAGTTGACAGATGATATGAATCATATTGAGAGCATGTATATGTTAAAGAAATTATTGTGCATGTGAATACCTAATGATCATAGAACAATGATAGCATGATTTTATACTTTGGCTATAATACTTGAAAAGCATTATGGCCAGTAGTTAAGCTAAAAAGTTTAATGTACATAAGATGGTATGACAGATGGAATCTTATGGTTACAATAATATAATGGTTAAAAGAGCTATATATGATTAAAATGTTATTAACTGCAAGTGGAAATCGCTTGCCAATCTACAGGGTTGAGTTAATTATAATCATTGGTTTGTATTGTTATGGTTATATCGTACTAAGTTATATTTAACGTGTATTTTGTGTCACACGTAGGTACTTTGGACTAGATAGCAGATAAGGAGCTACACATCAATGGATCAAGCTAGCTGGTATTATCAGTAAGTATCACCACATCATAGTCTAGTGGGGTATGTATAGATATTAAATAGGCAACCATTCTAAATGATCTAGCATTATGACTTAGTTTGAAGAATTTAAAATAATTAGAAAATATTCTTTTAACGGTTTTTAACTTAGTTGGTTGTTTATCGTGTAGTGATTATGAAAACTGAGAAAGGGCCAACCACTAAACTACTTTGTTGAGGTTTTAAAAAAAATTACAAGTCAGAAAAATCAGTGTAAATCCGTTAGTAACATCTTTAATGTGTATTCGGATGTCGAATATACGTTGAGGGTGTTACATTTATTGGTATCAGAGTAAAGGTTTAGCCGATTCTTGAGGTTAAACCGAGTCCAATATGATTTTATTAAAGTATACATGCCCTTAGGATGTGATACTACTGATATATTGTTTGTATACCTTAGTGTAGCTCCTCAATAGTATGAATGAGACTTTAATGGTTATAGGAAAAATAAGATGTTAGATTTCGTCAATTGACGAATTTTTAAGGGATAAGAAAAGACCCATAGTGGATACAACACAGTGAAATAAACATGTTAGTTAATTTCTATTCAGAATGAGTTATCTGTATAATAGAGAATTGGTACAGTAATTATAAGAAAATAGACAATATTCCAATTGTAAGGAAATTTTCAAATGTGTTTTCGAATGAATTACTAGGATTACCTCCAGATTAAGAGGTACAATTCGATGTTGACGTTTAATTCGAGAATAAAGCAGCTATTGATAGCACCTTATAGAATGACACCAATCAAGTTAGAGAAACTGAAAGCTCAGATGTAAGAACTATTAGACTGGAGTTATAATCGATTAAGTGAGTTACTATGAGGTACTCCAGTATTATTCGTAAAGAAGAAGAAAATCCATTATCAAGGATTTGGGGATTTGATTAATCAGTTATGGGGTGGAGCTGTATTTCCAAAGGATTAACCTTTACTTGAATTATTATCAGTTAAAAGTTAAGAAAGAAAATATATTGAAAACAATACCTAGGACTAGTTATGAACACTACAAGTTATTAGTGATGCCGTTTGGATTTACAAACGCCCCGCCGCATATAAGGATTTGATGAATAAGGTGTTTTAACCCTACTTGGATCAGTATATGGTGGTGTTTATAGATGATATAATAGTGTATTCTAATACTGATGTTGATCATGATCAACAACTTCGAGTGGTATTACAGACATGAAGAGATAAGTAGTTTTATGTGAAGTTTACTAAATGTGAATTTTGGTTATTCAAAGTGGCCCTACTCGAACATGTCGTACTTATTGATAAAATAAAAGTTTAATAAAAGAAACCAAAGGAAGTTGAATTACAACCCAATATATGTTGTATGAAGAAAAATTGATGAAAATCTTAGCCTGTGGAATTAAAAGGAATAAAGAATAAGAAAATTTCATTGGTCAATGTCCTTTGGAAGAACCATAAAGTGGATAAGGTAACTTGGAAGACAAAGAAGAAAATGAGAAAACAAAGACCAAACTATTTAAAATAGGTACGTTTTGAAAATTCAAATACGAATTTTCTTAAGGGGGAGAGAATTGTAATACCCCAAAATTTCTGATCTTGTTTAAGGGTGATTTAGTACTAAGATAAGGGCTCAAAAGCTTACTTAGTGATTAAAATGACAAAATATAAAAGTTAGGATTTTCTCAATTATGGGGTGTAGAAAAAGAAATTTATGAGGTTTTAAGGTGTCATGTGATAGAAGAATGAGTAAAATATGATATTCAGTAAAATTTGGTTAAAATCCAAGGGAAATTGGAATGGAAATTCAAGGTTAAAGTTTAGTGACCAAAATGATAAGTTTTAAAACTTGGGTGATAGAAGTGGAAATATAAAAAGTTAAAGGACCAAAGTTGTAATTTCCCAAAAGTTAGGTGCTTTATTTTATAAATAGATAGAGCACCTATAGGTGTGGATCGAATGAGGAATTCTTGGTTTGATCTAATATTTCGATTATTGGGAAAATCGTAGTCAAAGTTTAAGTAGAATTTGGATACCCAGATCGAACTGAAAATTTTTGAAATTTTACCATATGATAGAGGAAGGTTATAAAAGTCATTTCTAGGTATTGAATAATTTATCAGTAATCATTTTATCCTATACATGGTTTAAACAGATCATGGAGAAAAAATATGATATAGATTCTAAAATAAAAATACAGTATAAGATATCGAATTTCGATCGAACTGCAAAGTTAAGCGTGCTCAAAACATAGGATGGGTGACCTATCGGGAAGGTCTTGTGTCAGTACTTGAGATTGATAAAAAAATCAGTTCGAGTTAATATTATGTGTATGAATATCTAGTAAATGATTATTAAGAGAATTTTATCCGATAAAGATTTCGGGTAAAATTATTAGTATATTAGACCAAGTCAAAATTTTAAGTTTGACTCTATAAATATGGAGATTAGGAATTTTTAGAATTAAATTGATAAGCCCGGTGAAGGGGAGATCGCAGTAGAAGTAGTAAGTGAATATCGAGAAATTGGATCGAATCGAAATTTCATAGATTGTTTCATAAGTCATGGAAAATTTATAAAATATGATTTTATGAATAAATTATTAATTGGTTGATTGTGGTCTAACTAGAATAGTTGAATTTTTACAAAATGGTAAAAATCTGTGATTTAAGTGACAAGTTTTGGTAATTTGATCACAATGACAATTTTGAAAGAACCATGGGCAACATGGTAAGTTCTCATGTGAAAGCATTACTCTAGTTTGGTTAGAATTGAATGGAATTTGGTTGGAATTAAACTAGAATAGCAACTAGTAAATATGAATTCAGTTGGGGGACATTTTGGTAAATTGAAATAAAATGAATTAAAAATTCATTTCATTTGTACAAGTGGCATAAATTAATAAAATATGAACAAAAAAAGTGTTCATCTTCTTCAAGCATATTTCGAAAATCACCATGGGAGAAGGGGGAAATTTACAAAATTTTCCTTAGGCATTTTGAAGGCTTTAAAGCAAAATTCAAGGTATGATCCTTTAGAATAATTTGTTCTACATTCAATTCTCTACATTTTGGTAGCAATATTGCATGGTGTTGTGAAGAACCACTTGAATTATTGATGAGAAAGAATTAGGGAATTGATGTGCTAAGTTAAAATTAGGACTTGGATTACATGAATTCAATGTTGTTTTGATGAAATTAAGCTTGGATTGTGTTTAATTTCATGTTTGAAGACATAAACCCTAACCCTAGAATTTGGGGTTTCATTAGGGTTTTGAAATTAAGGTGAATATGGAATATTTATGTTTCTACAAGCTTGATTTTGATGTTAGAATGGAAAATTCTCAACTTATCTTCTAAGTGACTATTTTGGCATGTTTGGTAAGTTAGGGAAAATATTGTGAAAATTATTTTAGTGGTGGATTTGTAGAGACTATGAATTTAGAAGCTTGATTATGAAAATAGGACTAAAATAAAGTCATTGCAAAGTTTAGATACCTAATTTACCAAGTAGGAAGAATTTGGGGATTTAATTGTTAATTATTGGAAATAAAGATTATATGTTGGAAAAATTATTTTGAGCATATTAGAATGTTGTTTGAATGAAAAACAACATTGGAAAAGTTTAGTGACCATTTCGGCCAAAGGTCAAATAAAAGGAAAATTTTGAGAAAAATGATAAAAATGTTGGATTGAAAAATTAGTACAAGTTTCCCAACTTTTGTGTAGAATTAGTGACTAAAATGTCACTTTAGCAAAAGTTAGTGGATTGAAGGACATTGAGTAAAAGTTAGTGGAAAATGTTAGAATTATGGAGAAATTATGATTTGGGCTTGAATAATTTGCAAAAGTTGCAAAATGGTCACTAGGGACCAATTCGGCAATCTTAAAAGTTAAGAGGACTAAATCTGAATTTGTATGGGATTGGTGTGTATTTATGTTAATAAGGATGTTGGAGATGTGAAATTGATATTAGAATGCTAAACCGATGTTAAATTTAACTAGTAACCATTTTGATAATTTGTCAAAGTTAAAGGACCAATTCGGAAATGAGATTTTGAATAAGGACTAAATCTGAATTTTTAGTTGTAATGATAGAATTAAGGTGTTAATGTTGAATTGCGGACTAATTTACAAAGTTAAGAAATTTGGATCCTTACCTTTGCATTATTAGTGACCATTTGATAAAGAAGGAAAATTAGAGGAACAATTGCGAATAATTATTTGATGAAGAAGGTGATAAGTTGGTGGTTTAAAGCAAATGATGAGACTTAATTGACAAGTAGAGAAGTAAGGAAGTTAGTATAAAAGTTGAAGTTAATTGTGGAAGCTGTGTAGAAAACTGGATTATGACAATAAGTTTAAAAATTTATCATAAATTATAAAAAATGGTTAGAGGGTGAATTTTATATAGATGTAAAGATTTGTTCGTCTAGTTTCGCGTCCAACAAACGGAATCTGATTCGAGTTTCGAGTCAAAAGATATGAATTTTTAAGTGACAAAGGTCAGAAAATAGAGCACCAGACTGTTCCGAATCTCAACATTGCAATCGACTTAGAAAATTTGCCATAAATCGCATTGAGTTAAATTTGGGATATTAATTTATATGTTTGAAAATCTTATTGAATCTAGTTTCTTCCAGAACAAACGGAATCAAATTCTGAGTTGTTGATTATTTTATAGAAATATTTCTTTGAAGGTAGTGCAATTTGCCAAAAATAAGAATTTATACATTTTGTATCTAAGGTTAATTAGTAACTTGAAAATAGTTAAAGGACGTTCTAAATGGTTATTAAGGAGCAAAATGAGTTTTGGACAATATAAACAAGGAAAGAGGAAATTTTTATATTCGAATGATTAGATTTGATAGTATGTTTGAAAAATTGTTAGATTTGAATCTAACAAATGTTGTTTACATTCATGTGATTAATGAAGTTTGGATCCGAATCAAAAGAAGGTTCGAGGTACTATGAAAGAAATGATTGAATAGAGCTTAGTGAGGCAAGCTAATAAATGGCCCATGTGAGTGTATTTTATTTATTTACTATATATGTGAGATGAATGAATGCATTTTTATATTTATATATATATAATTTGAAGAAGACTTGCAATAAGTAACTTTGATAATAATGAAAATGTATGTTGATCAAAGAAATATTAAATGGTATATATGACACATGGATATGGAATAATGATTTATCTAAGATAAATCAGATTTCAGATTTTGGGTATGAAATGCCCATTATCGAATTATGGTTGATAGTTTTGATGAATTGGATCTGCAAATGAAATATGAGATGTGAATTGCCCTATTATATGAACAATGATGATTGATCTATAAGGAAATAAATTGCCCAAGTACTAGTGTGAAGTCTTTGTATAATTGGATATCCAAAAAGAGTCATAGCAGCTCTGCGAACCAGCACTACGGTCTTTGAGATAAAGTAGGCACGGTGCTGAAGGTAAACGTTGTCTTTGAAGGAAAGTAGGCATTAAGGTCTTTGAAGGTAAAGTAGGCACTACGATCTTTGAAGGTATGAGGAGCAAAGACCGTCCTCGAGTACGTACTCACCATTAGACGCTACGGCGTTGTAGACACTACGGTGTTGAACTCGTATACCATAAGTTCACATTAGAATCTTTGGTATAGTTGGATATCCATAGGGTCTTAGGAGCTACATCAAAGCACTACGGTGCAGGAAAACTCTACTGAGTTAGTTCAAACACTATGGTGTTAAAAGACACAAAATGTGCTAGGATGAGGAGCAAAGAACGTCCTCGAGTACATACTCATCTCAGTTGCTTTGGCGATGCAGACGCGTTAAGGCGTCATAGACACTACGGTGTCGTGATGACTCACGTACCATGACTTCACATGATTTTGTACTTTGGGCTAAGATAAAGGAAATGATATGCAAATGATAATGGAAGTATGACTATGATAAAGGAAATAATATGCAAATGGCTGCATAACGAAAGTATGGCTATGATAAATGAAATGATATGCAAATGGTTGCATAACGAAAGTATGACTATGATAAAGGAAATGATATGCAAATGGCTGCATAACGAAAGTATGACTATGATAAAAGAAATGATATGCAAATGATTGCATAACGAAAGTATGGCTATGTGGATATGGTATGTAAATGATTACGTGATAAAGCATGACTACTTGACGATCATGAACCATTGATATCATGATTCTATGATAGAGTTGAGTTGAGATGATATGAATCATATTGAGAGCATGTATATGTTAAAGAAATTATTGTGCATGTGAATACCTAATGATCATAGAACAATGATAGCATGATTTTATACTTTGGCTATAATACTTGAAAAGCATTATGGCGATGTAGTTAAGCTAAAAAGTTTAATGTACATAAGATGGTATGACAGATGGAATCTTATGGTTACAATAATATAATGGTTAAAAAGAGCTATATATGATTAAAATGTTATTAATCGCAAGTGGAAATCGCTTGCCAATCTACAGGGTTGAGTTAATTATAATCATTGGTTTGTATTGTTATGGTTATATTGCACTAAGTTATATTTAACGTGTATTTTGTGTCACACGTAGGTACTTTGGACTAGATAGCAGATGAGGAGCTACACATCAATGGATCAAGCTATTTGGTATTATCAATAAGTATCACCACATCATAGTCTAGTGGGGTATGTATAGATATTAAATAGGCAACCATTCTAAATGATCTAGCATTATGACTTAGTTTGAAGAATTTAAAATAATTAGAAAATATTCTTTTAACGGTTTTTAACTTAGTTGGTTGTTTATCGTGTAGTGATTATGAAATGGCGAGAAAGGGCCAACCACTAAACTACTTTGTTGAGGTTTTAAAAAATTAAATTACAAGTCAGAAAAATCAGTGTAAACCGTTAGTAACATCTTTAATGTGTATTCGGATGTCGAATATACGTTGAGGGTGTTACATTTATTGGTATCAGAGTAAAGGTTTAGCCGATTCTTGAGGTTAAACCGAGTCCAATATGATTTTATTAAAGTATACATGCCCTTAGGATGTGATACTACTGATATATTGTTTGTATACCTTAGTGTAGCTCCTCAATAGTATGAATGAGACTTTAATGGTTATAGGAAAAATAAGATGTTAGATTTCGTCAATTGACGAATTTTTAAGGGATAAGAAAAGACCCATAGTGGATACAACACAGTGAAATAAACATGTTAGTTAATTTCTATTCAGAATGAGTTATCTGTATAATAGAGAATTGGTACAGTAATTATAAGAAAATAGACAATATTCCAATTGTAAGGAAATTTTCAAATGTGTTTTGAATGAATTACTAGGATTACCCTCAGATTAAGAGGTACAATTCGATGTTGACGTTTAATTCGAGAATAAAGCAAGCTATTGATAGCACCTTATAGAATGACACCAATCAAGTTAGAAACTCAAAGCTCGGATGTAAGAACTATTAGACTGGAGTTATAATCGATTAAGTGAGTTACTATGAGGTACTCAAGTATTATTCAGAAGAAGAAGAAAATCCATTATCAAGGATTTGGGGATTTGATTAATCAGTTATGGGGTGGAGCTGTATTTCCAAAGGATTAACCTTTACTTGAATTATTATCAGTTAAAAGTTAAGAAAGAAAATATATTGAAAACAATACCTAGGACTAGTTATGAACACTACAAGTTATTAGTGATGCCGTTTGGATTTACAAACGCCCCGCCGCATATAAGGATTTGATGAATAAGGTGTTTTAACCCTACTTGGATCAGTATATGGTGGTGTTTATAGATGATATAATAGTGTATTCTAATACTGATGTTGATCATGATCAACAACTTCGAGTGGTATTACAGACATGAAGAGATAAGTAGTTTTATGTGAAGTTTACTAAATGTGAATTTTGGTTATTCAAAGTGGCCCTACTCGAACATGTCGTACTTATTGATAAAATAAAAGTTTAATAAAAGAAACCAAAGGAAGTTGAATTACAACCCAATATATGTTGTATGAAGAAAAATTGATGAAAATCTTAGCCTGTGGAATTAAAAGGAATAAAGAATAAGAAAATTTCATTGGTCAATGTCCTTTGGAAGAACCATAAAGTGGATAAGGTAACTTGGAAGACAAAGAAGAAAATGAGAAAACAGTACCCGAAACTATTTAAAATAGGTACGTTTTGAAAATTCAAATACGAATTTTCTTAAGGGGGAGAGAATTGTAATACCCCAAAATTTACAGTACTGTTTAAGGGTGATTTAGTACTAAGATAAGGGCTCAAAAGCTTACTTAGTGATTAAAATGACAAAATATAAAAGTTAGGATTTTCTCAATTATGGACTGTAGAAAAGAAATTTATGAGGTTTTAAGGTGTCATGTGATAGAAGAATGAGTAAAATATGATATTCGTAAAATTTGGTTAAAATCCAAGGGAAATTGGAATGGAAATTCAAGGTTAAAGTTTAGTGACCAAAATGATAAGTTTTAAAACTTGGGTGATAGAAGTGGAAATATAAAAAGTTAAAGGACCAAAGTTGTAATTTCCCAAAAGTTAGGTGCTTTATTTTATAAATAGATAGAGCACCTATAGGTGTGGATCGAATGAGGAATTACTGGTTTGATCTAATATTTCGATTATTGGGAAAATCGTAGTCAAAGTTTAAGTAGAATTTGGATACCCAGATCGAACTGAAAATTTTTGAAATTTTACCATATGATAGAGGAAGGTTATAAAAGTCATTTCTAGGTATTGAATAATTTATCAGTAATCATTTTATCCTATACATGGTTTAAACAGATCATGGAGAAAAATATGATATAGATTCCGGAAATAAAAATACAGTATAAGATATCGAATTTCGATCGAACTGCAAAGTTAAGCGTGCTCAAAACATAGGATGGGTGACCTATCGGGAAGGTCTTGTGTCAGTACTTGAGATTGATAAAAAAATCAGTTCGAGTTAATATTATGTGTATGAATATCTAGTAAATGATTATTAAGAGAATTTTATCCGATAAAGATTTCGGGTAAAATTATTAGTATATTAGACCAAGTCAAAATTTTAAGTTTGACTCTATAAATATGGAGATTAGGAATTTTTAGAATTAAATTGATAAGCCCGGTGAAGGGGAGATCAAAGAGAAGTAGTAAGTGAATATCGAGAAATTGGATCAATCGAAATTTCATAGATTGTTTCATAAGTCATGGAAAATTTATAAAATATGATTTTATGAATAAATTATTAATTGGTTGATTGTGGTCTAACTAGAATAGTTGAATTTTTACAAAATGGTAAAAATCATGTGATTTAAGTGACAAGTTTTGGTAATTTGATCACAATGACAATTTTGAAAGAACCATGGGCAACATGGTAAGTTCTCATGTGAAAGCATTACTCTAGTTTGGTTAGAATTGAATGGAATTTGGTTGGAATTAAACTAGAATAGCAACTAGTAAATATGAATTGGTTGGGGACATTTTGGTAAATTGAAATAAAATGAATTAAAAATTCATTTCATTTGTACAAGTGGCATAAATTAATAAAATATGAACAAAAAAGTGTTCATCTTCTTCAAGCATATTTCGAAAATCACCATGGGAGAAGGGGGAAATTTACAAAATTTTCCTTAGGCATTTTGAAGGCTTTAAAGCAAAATTCAAGGTATGATCCTTTAGAATAATTTGTTCTACATTCAATTCTCTACATTTTGGTAGCAATATTGCATGGTGTTGTGAAGAACCACTTGAATTATTGATGAGAAAGAATTAGGGAATTGATGTGCTAAGTTAAAATTAGGACTTGGATTACATGAATTCAATGTTGTTTTGATGAAATTAAGCTTGGATTGTGTTTAATTTCATGTTTGAAGACATAAACCCTAACCCTAGAATTTGGGGTTTCATTAGGGGTTTTGAAATTAAGGGTGAATATGGAATATTTATGTTTCTACAAGCTTGATTTTGATGTTAGAATGGAAAATTCTCAACTTATCTTCTAAGTGACTATTTTGGCATGTTTGGTAAGTTAGGGAAAATATTGTGAAAATTATTTTAGTGGTGGATTTGTAGAGACTATGAATTTAGAAGCTTGATTATGAAAATAGGACTAAAATAAAGTCATTGCAAAGTTTAGATACCTAATTTACCAAGTAGGAAGAATTTGGGGATTTAATTGTTAATTATTGGAAATAAAGATTATATGTTGGAAAAATTATTTTGAGCATATTAGAATGTTGTTTGAATGAAAAACAACATTGGAAAAGTTTAGTGACCATTTCGGCCAAAGGTCAAATAAAAGGAAAATTTTGAGAAAAATGATAAAAATGTTGGATTGAAAAATTAGTACAAGTTTCCCAACTTTTGTGTAGAATTAGTGACTAAAATGTCACTTTAGCAAAAGTTAGTGGATTGAAGGACATTGAGTAAAAGTTAGTGGAAAATGTTAGAATTATGGAGAAATTATGATTTGGGCTTGAATAATTTGCAAAAGTTGCAAAATGGTCACTAGGGACCAATTCGGCAATCTTAAAAGTTAAGAGGACTAAATCTGAATTTGTATGGGATTGGTGTGTATTTATGTTAATAAGGATGTTGGAGATGTGAAATTGATATTAGAATGCTAAACCGATGTTAAATTTAACTAGTAACCATTTTGATAATTTGTCAAAGTTAAGGGACCAATTCGGAAATGAGATTTTGAATAAGGACTAAATCTGAATTTTTAGTTGTAATGATAGAATTAAGGTGTTAATGTTGAATTGCGGACTAATTTACAAAGTTAAGAAATTTGGATCCTTACCTTTGCATTATTAGTGGCCATTCGATAAAGAAGGAAAATTAGAGGGAACAATTGCGAATAATTATTTGATGAAGAAGGTGATAAGTTGGTGGTTTAAAGCAAATGATGAGACTTAATTGACAAGTAGAGAAGTAAGTATAAAAGTTGAAGTTAATTGTGGAAGCTGTGTAGAAAACTGGATTATGGCAGTAAGTTTAAAAATTTACCATAAATTCTAAAAAAATGGTTAGAGGGTGAATTTTATACCGATGTAAAGACTTGTTCGTATAGTTTCGCGTCCAACAAACGGAAACTGATTCCGAGTTTCGAGTCAAAAGATGTGAATTTTTAAGTGACAAAGGGTCAGAAAATAGAGCACCAGACTGTTCCGAATCTCAGCATTGCAATCGACTTAGAAAATTTGCCATAAATCGTACGAGTTGAATTTGGGATATTAATTTATATGGTTGAAAAGCTTATTGAATCTAGTTTCTTCCAGAACAAACGGAATCAAATTCTGAGTTGTTGATTATTTTATAGAAATATTTCTTTGAAGGTAGTGCAATCTGCCAAAAAATAAGAATTTATACATTTTGTATCTAAGGTTAATTAGTAACTTGAAAAGAGTTAAAGGACGTTCTAAATGGTTATTAAGGAGCAAAATGAGTTTTGGACAATATAAACAAGGAAAGAGGAAATTTTTATATTCGAATGATTAGATTTGATAGTATGTTTGAAAAATTGTTAGATTTGAATCTAACAAATGTTGCTTACATTCATGTGATTAATGAAGTTTGGATCTGAATCAAAAGAAGGTTCGAGGTACTATGAAAGAAATGATTGAATAGAGCTTAGTGAGGCAAGCTAATAAATGGCCCAGGTGAGTGTATTTTATTTATTTACTATATGTGTGAGATGAATGAATGCATTTTTATCTGTTTATATATATATAATGTGAAGAAGACTTGCAATAAGTAACTTTGATAATAATGAAAATGTATGTTGATCAAAGAAATGTTAAATGGTATATATGACACATGGATATGGAATAATGATTTATCTAAGATAAATCGGATTTCAGATTTTGGGTATGAAATGCCCATTATCGAATTATGGTTGATAGCTTTGATGAATTGGATACTGCAAATGAAATATGAGATGTGAATTGCCCTATTATATGAACAGTGATGATTGTTCTATAAGGAAATGAATTGCCCAAGTACTAGTGTGAAGTCTTTGTATAATTGGATATCCAAAAAGAGTCATAGCAGCTGCGAACCAGCTCTACGGTGCTGAGATAAAGTAGGCAATACGGTGCTGAAGGTAAAGTAGGCACTACGGTGCTGAAGGGAAAGTAGGCACTAAGGTGCTGAAGGTAAAGTAAGCACTACGGTGCTGAAGGTATGAGGAGCAAAGACCGTCCTCTAGTACGTACTCACCATTAGACACTACGACGTTGTAGACACTACGGTGTTGGACTCGCATACCATAAGTTCACATGAGAATCTTTGGTATAGTTGGATATCCATAGGGTCTTAGCAGATGTGTCAAAGCACTACGGTGCAGGAAAGAGTCTACGGAGTCAGTTCAAACACTACGGTGTTAAAAGGCACAAAATGTGCTAGGATGAGGAGCAAAGAGCGTCCTCGAGTACGTACTCATCTCAGTCGCTTCGGCGGTGCAGACGTTAAGGCGTCGTAGACACTACGGTGTCGTGATAACTCACGTACCATGACATCACATGATTTTGTACTTTGGGCTATGATAAAGGAAATGATATGCAAATGGCTGCATAACGAAAGTATGACTATGATAAAGGAAATGATATGCAAATGGCTACATAACGAAAGTATGACTATGATAAAGGAAATATATGCAAATGGCTGCATAACGAAAGCATGACTATGATAAAAGAAATGATATGCAAATGATAGCATAACGAAAGTATGGCTATGTGGATATGGTATGTAAACGATTACGTGATAAAGCACGACTACTTGACGATCATGAACCATTGATATCATGATTCTCTGATAGAGTTGACAGATAATATGATTCATATTGAGAGCATGTATATGTTAAAGAAATCATTGTACATGTGAATACCTAATGATCATAGAACAATGATGGCATGATTTTATACTTTGGCTATAATACTTGAAAAACATTATGGCCAGTAGTTAAGCTAAAAATTTTAATGTACATAAGATGGTAGGACAGATGGAATCCTATGATTACAATAATAAAATGGTTAAAAGAGCTATATATGATTAAAATGTTATTAACTGCAAGTGGAAATCGCTTGCCAATCTGCAGGGTTGAGTTAATTATAATCATTGGTTTGTATTGTTAAGGTTATATTGCACTAAGTTATATTTAACGCGTGTTTTGTGTCACACGTAAGTACTTTGGACTAGATAGCAGATGAGGAGCTACACATCAATGGATCAAGCTAGCTGGCATTATCAATAAGTATCACCACATCCTAGTCTAGTGGGGCATGTATAGATATTAAATAGGTAACCATTCTGAATGATCTAGCATTGTGACTTAGTTTGAAGAATTAAAAATAATTAGAAAAGATGCTTTAAACGGTTTTTAACTTAGTTGGTTGTTTATCGTGTAGTGATTATGAAAACTGAGAAAGGGTCAACCACTGAACTACTTTGTTGAGGTTTTAAAAAAAATTACAAGTCAGAAAATCAGTTTAAATCAGTTAGTAACATCTTTAATGTGTATTTGGATGTCGAATATACGTTGAGGGTGTTACAGTGCCAATAAATTAACATATATTAAAGGTAATCCTAAAAATTAGGATTTTCTTAAAAATCAGTTAAAATTGGTGAATAAAAGTAGGTAAATTGATCCTTAGTTACTCTTAACTTTTTGGTTTAAATTAGGGATGCTTATCGAGCGAGTCGATCGCGAGTTGAGTAGTGCTCGACACGTGCTCGTGAAAAAATATCGTTGCTCGACTCGACTCGTTGCTCGTTAAGCTCGATAAAATTTTGCTCAACTCATGCTCGTTAAAAAATTTCGTTGCTCGACTCAACTCGTTGCTCGTTAAGCTCGCCAAAATTTTTGCCTTATTTTTTTAATATAGGTAAAATCTAGTGATACTATTAGAGCTTAATATAAACATAGAAATTCAGAAAAAATAAGTAAGGTCTGAAGAGATAAATAAACGAACATGTCATGATCGAGTTAGATATGAAGTCGATATCCGAGTGTGAGACTCTTTTTAGTTTCTCAACAATCTTTGATGAACAACAAATGAGATAATGCCTTAAGAATTTCGGGGTTTTAATTTTTAATCGTATTTTTTATATGAGAAGTGGAAACTGAAGACTTTTCCCATTTTCTACTTTTATACTTAATGTAATAATAAAAGGAAAAGGAAAGACTTTAATAAAAAAGGAAAGAATTATTATTATAATTTAATTTCTTATTAATACACATTAACTTTTTTTTAATTCTCAGGAATACAAAAGGTTTTGGAAATTTGAAACCAAAATTTTATGGGTAAATTGCCTAGCAATTCATTAAACTTTTTTAGAGTTTTCGACTAGTATTTAAACTTCTTGGAAAATAATTTTCTAAGGTGGCCACCAAAAAGTCATAAAATTATTTATATAAAAATAACGAGCTATTCATGAACTTATCGAGTTGAGTTGGACCTTGCTCGGCTTGACTCGCTAAGATCTCGAGTTGAGCTCGATTTTGAGTCGAGTCAACTCGAATCGAGCATTAACCGAGTTTTGACCGAGTCGAGCTCGAGTTGTTTGCGAGATGCTCAACTCAATAAGCACCCATAGTTTAAATATTTTGAAGTCTTGCTTAGAAAGAAGTTAAATCTTGTCCTTCCATTTTTATTTAAGGCTTAACAGTCAAATAAGTGTCTAAACTATATTTTTTTAGTTAGGTGCCTAAACTTTATTTTGGGTTAAATAGGTGCCTAACGTTTTCAACGTTACTCAAATAGGTATCCAGCCGTTACTATCCGTTAATTTTCACCGTTAACTGACGTTATCTAACACGTGTCATTTTCTTAAATTTCTAAAATTATATTTAAAAATAAATAAAATAATTAATAAAACAAAATAACCTCAAATTTCACAAAATAGCCTCAAATTTTGAAATCCCTAACACCCCAAAAATCAAATTTCGATTTGACCTGATTTCGCCGCCGATTGCCATGCCGCAGCCCATCACATTCGTCGCCGGACCATCACGACCATTACCCCACCACCTCGTCGCCGAAAATCGACCGACGCCGTGCGAAACGTCGAAATCATCGAATGGTTCATGCGAATCATTCGCGACGAATGGCGACACAACGAACGATGAACTATGTGTGAGTTGTTCGAAGAGAGGAAAACTCTTCATTCCGTCATCGAAAACGCGACCAACGCCGGTGGGAGTGGCCGGATTTGGGGTTTAAGGATTTGGGGATTATTTTGAAAATTTCAGAATATTTTTTAAATTTTGATTTATTTAAAAAAATAAAATTCAAAAAATGTTCAATACTGTCATGTGTACGATTTTCATTGGATAACGGCTTAAAATTAACGTCCATTACGGTGAGGCACCTATTTGGATCACGAAAGAAAACGTTAGGCACTTAATCGGCCCAAAACAAAATTTAGGCACTTATCTGGAAAAAAAAATAATTTGGACACTTATCGAGGGTTAAGCCTTTATTTAAATACATCTTAAATTCTTGTGAATATTAAAATTAGACAAATTAAGTCTTAATATTTTTTATTTAAATACTTTATAAGTTTCTATCATTTAAAAAGTAGACAAACTAGATTATGATTGTCCCATTTTTAAATTAATGACTTAATATAAATTTATTGGCTTAACCACCAAGACAGTAGCTGAAGCCAATTAATGACTTAATAATAAGAAAATAAAATAACAATTAAAGAAAGTGTTAAAGAAATATATGAATTATATATTAACAATGTCTATTGAGATGAGATATTGAATTCTTTTTTGATTAATTAGTGATATATTAAATTTTTATGTCGAAATTCAAACCCATATAAAATAGAGTAAAATGGGCATCTTTAGCTACTAAGCTAATTACTAGATACCTTAAGAAACCTAAAAAAGATCTTTATATTATAATTTTGATCCTTAATCATGTGTATTTTTTAAGAAAAAACTTTAATGCACAGGGCGTGTGTAAACTTTAGTTTACACGTGCCTTTTAGTTTTAAGGGTTAAAGTTTTAACTTAAAGTTTAAAATTTAGGGGTTTAGGTTTAAAATTCAATGTTAGTGTTTATAATTTAGAGTTTAAGGTTTAGAGTGTGGAGTTTAATTTTTTAGGGTTAGGAATTTAGGATTTGGATTTTTATAGCGTATCAAAGTTTTACTCAGTTTTTACAGTCAACTTTTCCCTTTTATCTTTCTATAATATACACATTTCACCCTTTATTCAAATATCACAAAGACATCCATTATCAAAGTAAAAGGAAATTTGTGTTTCAGTAGACAATTTGATTCCATCCAAGTAGAATACTGGAAGTACAAAACCCTAATTAGCCATCTATTAATAGAACTCAAAACCAAAACATACTTAAGCAAACAGCTGGTACAAATGCAAAACCCACTGAAGTTTTCTAATGCCAAAGAATGAAGGGTAGAGATTTTGAAAGCTACTTCCATGGAGTAAATAATCAATGCCTGCTATCTCCCGACTTTCGTCTCAAAATGCACAGCAGCCACATCCATTGTGCCTGTAGACACATTTGCGAAGCACATTAAATTCAAACTGTAACTCATGACATGGATTCCGAAGCTGTGTTTGAAGAACAAATCATGAAGAAAATGAAAAATTATGGCAATGCATTTTTTGTTTACGTATGTCCATGGAATGTTTACAAGAGAGGGAACTCCGAGAGAGATGTAAGATTCAAAACTAAGTTGGTTAAAAGGGGCTTTGACATTGATGCGACCAGAAAGTTAAAACATGCATCAGTTATGAAGTTACTGGTACATGAAGTTATCCACGGAAAATAAAAAATATAAGATATGGTTTAAGAATGCAGAATTTTGAACTGAGGGTCATTGGCAAGAAAAGAGCTAACCTGTTAAGGAGAAAGGAATACTCGACAGCGCCATGAAAAAGAATCTGAATCCTGCAGTTCCGTTCTCACTTTCTGTAGGTATCGCTCCAAAGTATGTGCCTGCTCATTTATGGTATCATCGGACAATGTATCTTCAGCTAGTCTGACTGCAGCCATGTGAGAAAGTTGAAAGTTCTGTCCCACATGTTGCACCTTTCGAGCAGTTTCTTCCTCGCCAAGCATTAGAAGAGTAACCAACAACGACTTTAGTTCCTTCTTTGCTCCAGCTGTTAGGGACATGGCTTTCAAGTGTTCTACAAGAGCCATCTCCTCTCCCGGGCTATAATGTCAAGAAATGGTCTCAGCACAAAACATATATAGATATCAGCAAGGAGATCCCAATACTTGAATTAACACACATACCTGCCTGGACGAATTTTTCCTCTACTTCGCTGACGCCTTGTATCTCTTGACCTGCTAGCTGCGGTTGAGGCAGTTGAAGCAGCAGAGCTTTTTCTTGTCCTGTTATGCATGAAGGAAACAGCACATTCAGAAATGAACGGAACTCGAAAACAGCAAAACAGCACATTTTCTGCAACAAGCTATAAAGCTACACGTAAAACACAGAATATGCAGAACACATACCCTCTGGTGTAGACACTCATTCCACTGAATGCACTACTAGCTTCTGAAGCAGTATCATCATCGAGGTCATTTACGGACCTTTCCTCTGACTGCAGCTTTGCTACAAGAAGCAACCTTCTTTGCCGAACAGCTAAATATCGAGTCAAATATTTCCCCACTTTCTCCAGCCCTTCCTTATATTCACCTATTAGGCTGCTTGCACATTCCAGTGCTGCATTTTTCACCAACGAGACTTCCTCTCTGCTATGCAAAAAGGCAACCCTCAAAGCCTCCTCCCAGTCCCTTGCACTGATTAGCAAATTAATCCCGGCATTAATATCTCCACAATATTCCAAAGCAATCTTGGCAGCTTCTCCAGGTTTTCCAAGGGCTTGGAGTTCTTCATAAAGCTCATGAGCCAGTTGCATTACTTCACTCTTTTCCAGCTTTAACAGCCCAGAAACCGTCAGCACACCTCTCCAGTTACCGCATTCACGATAAGCCTTCAAAGCCTTTTGCAAATTGGCGCAACACAAGTAAGTTGCAGCAGCGTCTTCGAAGCATTTTTCATCACTAAGATGATCTCCCCAAGCATCAAGGACTAGCCCCCTTCGGGTAGGATCAGTAATCAGCTGAAGTCCTAGAGGAAAAAGTTGGGGATTCTTCTTCACAAGGTTCATGCAATCAGAGAAATGGGCATCACCTGCAGATACAATATGTTTGAGAGCTTTCTCAAACCTGTGCAGCCTAAGGTCAATGTTATAGCGCATCAAGAGAATGGGCATATGTTCTAGTTCCTGGAGAAAGGGAAGAAATTCCTTAGGGTCTCGCTGTGAATTCAGTGCCACAATAGCTGCAAGGTTCAAATCATAAAGGCCCAAAGCAGCTTCAAAGACGGCCTCTGAATCTGATAACCACAAAAGATGTTTCAGAGCTTCTTCAGCAGAAGGGCAATTTATTTGTCTTGCGTCATCAGAACCTGTTAACTCCATCTCCCGGATGATCTTTACCCTCTCCAAAGCCTCTTCAAGAGCAGGGGGGTCACTACGAGCTAGAGTGGTCAAAATACAGAGCTCCCTTGCAGGACTTTCGGATACTTGTTCCTCAAGAGCCCTCCTTATGGCCAGAAGCACTGATGACACCTTGTTATCCGCATCTAAACTAGCATCAGAACCCTTGAACTCATTGGTTAATAGATCCTTTTGCTCCTTGCAGCATGGTGCAGAGAGAAACTTCTTGTAAAGTTTCTCCATCACATTTTCGTTTTTAATGGCACAAACAAAGTCAGTTATGTAACTCAATTTTTTGACTTGCCTGACAAACTCCGAAGCTAGTTGGTTGAACACTTGCAATCCACAATAATCAACAATCACATTGAAATCGATCCTGTGTCGCCTCACCATAAGAAGTGCATCCCTAAAACTTCTTTGGTTCAAAGCATTGACAATTGAGGCTAGCACCAGTTTTCTCGGACAGATGCATTCCAGATTTCCACGATTTGTTTGCAATATGACAGCAGCTTCATCTCCGTGTAAAACACCAATGATTTTGGCACCTCTTTCCCAAATATTTAGGAAGTTAATATTCTCTTCCTTCCGTTTGCTACTAACATGGATAAAGTTTTCATATGTTAATTCTAATTCTCCATGCAATATATCACCAATGTCCACGATAAAAAGCAAATCTTGTTTTGTTGCAAGAATCAAATGTGTGATTATATTGTCAGCTAAATTAGAGTAAAATGAGAAACTGCTGCAGTTGCTGCATAGTATTTTCCTACCAACATGCAGCCTCCCCATATCATCAAGACCAAAAAGCAAAAGCTTCCATGGTTCGGTTGCACCAACTAGAACCACATTCATCCAGGGGCAAGGTGAAGAAAACCTTAACTCATCATGTTTAAAATCTCGTTTGTTAATTCCCAACTTAGATGTATATTCAAAAACTTCTCCACCATCAAACTGGACAAAAGCTGAACATCTTTTAGCAGGATTGGGAGTAATACCCATTACAAGACCTTCCAACAAACTCTGATATGAAGCTTTTGCATGCCAGCCAGAGCACGTCAGTAGACCTGGGACATTATCCTCAGAACAAGCGAGTTCGATCTCCTGCAAATAGAAACCAAGAAGCCTATCCTCATTTGAAGATGTTCGGAAATAACAATTGCTGTGATTGAATCCATGATGAGAAACAGCAAGAAGCATGTGCGAGTCCAGCCATATAAGATGTACAAAGGACCCCATTGGGGTTTCAGATGCACACAGTTCCACACTAAATTCTTTGCCCTCTAGAGATTCCCAAGTATCAAGCATAGGAAGCTCTGCAACACAGAGACAGCCATTTGATAAAAACGCAGCCAAGCAATTCTTACCGGTCATTGAATAAAAAGCCATTTCTCGAACAGCACAAGGGAAATTAAGGCTGAATAAATGCATAGGAGGCGGCATTAAGAACAAAGAGAGGGGGGTCACAAGTATCTTAGAGCCATCAATAACTAAAGCCGTGGACTCATCCATGACAGCTGTTACCCAGATGAATTTGTAAACTGTGACCTGCCCATCAAGAGACCAACAAATTAATTGCTGTGACTTCGTTGGATCCCACATGAATCGAACTCCATCTTTCCTTGGGTATTTGATTTCATGCTTTAAATACCAATGATTGTTGCTGAAAAACCAGATCTTAACAGAATCATAATTTCCAGATCTGACAACAGCCGCAAGAAGATCAGAACTGCAATTCCACTTCAGAAGTTCTACACTTGCATCAACTGATTCACCAATGTTAAATGAGCTTCTCTCTAACCCATTTCTTTCATAGAAAACTATTGATGGACCCTCATTCTGTGCCTTCCCGTCACAAACAGTAGCAATTTTCGCTCCACTAGGCATCCACTCCAAAACCGACCCGATTAATTCCTTTGGCTCTGAGGAAGCATGAACTGTTCCAGCATCCCGCTCCCAGACCTTAAGCCTCTTATTCGAAGAAGATGAATTCAAAACCTTGCTTAGAGTAGCAAAGTACTTTCCATCACCTCTCCAAGTGATGGGACATCCAAACATTTCTCTGGATGAAAGTTCGGGTTCACCTGAAGCCAGGCTACGGTCAATAAAAAAACCAATATAATAGACAACAGAAGCAACATATAAGGTTGAAAAAATTGTTATTCTATCTATCTGACAAAAGTACGAAGGGGCACAATACATAGAAATTGATTAGAGATATAAGGTCAAAAGAGATCAGAGAAGAATGGAGGAAAGTCCTTACTTACGTCAACTCCGTCAGGGTGGTCCTCCAATGCAGTCTCATACAACAAATCCCAATCATGAGTCATAACCAGTAATTGTCCGAAACCAGTAGTTACCCCAAGCAAGTCTCCATCTGGACTGGGTGAAATGCACTTGACTCCACCCTCGACCCGACCAACAACTTCTGTTTCCTTTCCGTCCATGGAATGCAGTAGTAAAAGCCCACTAGAAGTACCCACTATCAGTGCTTCTTTCTCCATAAGATAATCAAAGGAAGTAATGACATCCTCAGGCTCCAAATCCAATGGATCCATTTCGGCTTGCAACGGAGCTTTTGTCCACGCCCGTTCATTCTGAAAGATTCATCAACTCATGTCAACAAGTATACATGGCATAACAAAAACTCAATAAAAAAAAAGCTAAATTTCAAAGACCAAAAAAAAATCCAAATTACGACACCATTGCTCGCTTAGAATTACAACAAATCCCCCATTTCACATTACAAAAAATGGGTTGCTCCCTTCCCTAAAAAGCTAACGAAAGGTAAAAACTGTACCATAACCTTTCGAGATAAAAGTGAAGTCGTAAAGTTCGATTCAGCTAACCATAAACCATTTCTCGATTTAAAAAAACATGATTTATTGGTACAATATCAAGTAACTAAAGGAAAAGAAAAGAGAAGAAAGGGAGCAGACCTGGAGAGAAGAAAGATGGAGTGTGTAAATAAGATTGTACGAGGAAGCAAATAAGAAGCGATTTCTCTCGATATCATATGCAGAGAACAGCAACACTTCGCCTTCTGATTGTAACTGAAGATTCGATGTAATCTCCGAATAAAGCTTCAGGTTTTTCATCTTCTTTTCCTAGTTCGATGAAGAGGAATTTAGGGGTTTTGAGGGTTTTGGTTTTGCGGTGACGAAGAGAAGGGAGGGAACACTTTTACCGCAGTGTGTAGGCCAACGTAGCCAAACCTAGTTAGAAAAACGTATAATTCTTATTTTAGTCCTTCAACCATGTTGACATTTCAAAATTGGCCCTTATACTTTAATTTGACACAATTTAATCTTTTGTTTTTATAATATTATCTGTTGATAAGATTGTTATTTTCTGCTGTTAAAATTTAGGGATGGCAGTTTTCCTCTACCCCGCGAATTTTGACCCAATCCAATTAGATTGGTGTTAGGTTTTCTTTTTAATTAGGGATTGAGGTAAATTTTTATTATAATTTTTGAAGTCGAATTTAGATAAAATACGGCAATTGTCATGTCATATTATATTTTTAAAATAAATATCAAGATTCGAACTCATACATGATGAGATAATTAATGGATCTCAGTAATTCACATTTTATTAATGAATAGAAATAAACATCTATGGTGTAAATGAACAGAGTGTTCACCGAATTGTTTCCGAATCATTCATATAGCGTTCGTTTATTAAGTTAAATAACGAATATGGACAATTTTTATGTTCGATTAATAAATGAACGAACACAAACATAAGTGTGTTCAATTCATTTATGTTCACAAACAAGCTTGTTTGTCGGCTCGTTTATAGGCTTGTTTTTTATTTTAAATATTGATGAAAGCAGAGACTAAATTAAACACATGATGAACTATGAAGTTCAAACTATGAAACCTAAGGAGCTTAAAAAGTAATAGAATAATTTTACAATTTTGGAGTTTGTTTTAGTTTTTATAGGTCTAATTAATATTTCTGAATATGCAAACGAACATGTCCACAAATATATAAACAAGCACATTCACGAACATTAAACAAACGATCACGAGCACCTTCAAAAATAAATAAACAAACGCACACACAATATTAAAAATTTAAACAAACACAAATCGGACACAAACACCTTTAAAAATAAACAAACAAACGCGGACAATATATTGTTCATTCGATCCGAGTTCATTTACGCCCCCTATGAACACCCTATTGTCCTTTCTCACCAATTCGGTTTTATTTGTTTTCCTTAATCAATGCCTCTTAAAAGAACATGTAAATATTAAAATTTAAATTTACATGCAACGAGCAACTAATTAAAAAGTATTTCACTATAATTTACACAAATATTCCGATAAATCAAACAATTGTATTACTTTATTGCACAATTTAGAAAAGAAAAAAAAACCAAATTCACATATTTACAATCTCATGCACACTTTGGAGATGTCCCTTAAAAACAGACATTCCAAGCTGATACACTCCCCATCAACGCAATCCAATAGCCTTGAAAGGTCCTATTTTGTAGAAAAAAATTAATGATCCTCTGTTCGTGGCATCGAACATCCATCGGTTAAACATCAGAGGGTGTTTTTAAATTATTATTACTTAGGATGGCCTTTAAAAAGTAGACGATAATAACCCGCACTCGCGACACTGTATGTCATCGGAAAATCTAACTCTGTACAAGAAAGAGTGTAACTTTAGGCGCCCAGAAACTCTTCTGTGTTGTGTAAAGCGCAAGGATAACTGTTCCATTATTGAAGAAATATTAGTGCAAGCAACGATACGAGTACCGATGATAGAACGTTCTCGGATGAATAACTTTGTTCGGATGTTCAGCGTGTTTAAAACGATCTTCATAAAAGTTGATAAACAATGTGAGAATATTTTAGCCTAAATTATCCAAAGCGGGAGGTGAGTGTTAGGTAGGTGTATACCTTATACCATATCTTACGAGGGCCATACCCCATACCCATATCAGGTATGTGTTGTATACGGATGTCTAACAACAGATTAAATGTATGAATACGGATGTCTTAACTGTTATTCAGTCTCAAAGCTCACAATTTCTATTTTTCTTCCCTCTAGAAAGTAAGGGAGTCGGCTTTGTAGTCTCGCCCTCTTCACCGAAATTCAGTAACTTTGCAGCTTAGAACTACTTTAGCATTCCAAACCATCTTGTGCAGGCTCACTAAATCAAAGCATACATCAAGAACAGACTCAGAGAGTCGGGCCACATGTTGCTAGGGTTAAAATTTCATTAAGGAAAGTCATGTTAATGAACACTACAGTGCCTCCAGCCGGATGTACATTTAAACTCTGCAGAGAAGAATCAGGAAACCAACGAAGTTCAAAGCTCATTTGATAGCTGGAATATCCTGCGCAACTGAAGATATGGATTCTCAAGCAGTTTTTCATTGTTACTCTGCAGATTTGACGCACAAAAACAAATACTTCAGTAACAATAACTTACAAGTACAAGTACTAAATTAGAACGGAGAAAGCATGTAAATCCAATGCAGAAAACAACGAAGATTATATATATGCACAACATAAATAACTTGTAGCAAAAACAATCCACCAAATGACTGGCACGATGATTGGCCGACACTGAAATAATCTACACATGACAAGGACATTAATTCAAGTAGAAGAGAATCAGGCAAAAATATTGCTTTTAATTAGTTTTTACATGTTTTTCAAACTTTGAGATGCGTAGTCAATTAGATAAGGAAAATGGAAGTTTTATTTCACGGAAATGCCATTGTCTGGAGTTTCAAACTAAAAATGCCTTCCATATTCATTCCAATATTTTCATCAGTTGTTCTCACGTGTCAGTGCTTCATAATTGCAATAAAGTGGGTTCATACGGAACATCGACGAATTACTTACCTGTTGTGCTTTATAAACAAGCTTTTGTAGAATGTGTTGGTACTTTTCTGGTTTCTCGGTCATCGTTCTCTGCAAAGTTCCCATACTTGAATGGCTTAGTGGAAAGGCATAACCACGAAAGGAAGGACTAAGGAGGGAAACAAAAGGGGAATAGAAAGAAAATAAAATAAAGAGTGGGAGAGGAGAGAGGGATAAAGAAAAAACGCAAGATAGATTTTTCTTACCTTCAATAGAAAAGCCAAAGAGTAATATGCCACCCTAGAATCAGTATCATCCAAAAGTTTCCTTAAAGGAAGGGTAAAAAGGAAAGTTAATATTTTGATTTTTGACTAGTCTGCGGGAAAGCTTCTGTCAAATTCATTCTTCACAAGAAAAGAAGTTGAGATCACCTGAAAAATTCTTCTCCACCAACTTCCTGAAAAGCTGTAGGATCGGCAGTACATTTACCAACTAGAAGCAAAAGAAGGGTAGCCCGAATGTCAGAGGTAGCACCAGGAAAGTTCCCTCTTCCTTTGCTTCCAACGGCAACACCTAGTGCGATGTTATCAGTTGCTGCACCTGCAAGTTGAATCAAAGGCCATTTAAACAGAGCAGCTGGAACACGTGCAACTAATTGCATTGGAGCAATGGCTTGTCCTCGGAGTAGCAGTGCAGCCATAGAAGCTGTCTCACAAATAGGACCACTAACACCGTAGCCTGATTTGCTATCAGTTTCCTCCATTATTTCATCCCAGCAACCGCTTGCTTGAGTTACAAACTCAGCATTAGTAGTTTTTTTAATTCCTTCTGTGCGAGTGAAAACTTTAGTCCGCTGTATTCCTTCACCAAATTGCATAGCATTTGAAAGGGGAACTTTCAAGCACAATTGAGAGAATAGAATATCACACATCTGTTCAACAAAGATAAATGAATTGTAACTCTTAGTGTTCTAAAGAGCAAATTAAGAAATGGTGCACAAAATTTTAAAATGCTAAAATCCTCAAACATCAAGTTCAATCACAATAAACCTCTTATTCTATTTTAGCCATCTAAACTTCATTTTCTTCAAAAGTCACACAGAATGAGTTTTACTCAAGAATTACGAGTTACAAATGATGATGGACAAAAGACCACAGTTCAACAAAGCAGGAGAATATATATGATGAAATTGCCACATAGATCCTTGAATGATTCATAACAAATTCAAGGGAGAGGGGGGGGGGGGAGGATACTTAAAACTTGGTATCTCTACAGAATTTTGAAATGGCTCTATAGTCCCTGACGGTATAAAGAACTTCACATGTAACAAATCAGAAAGTCAAAAGATGGAAAACAACATTATTGCATAGAGTGTTTTCTCCATAAGAAATTGTGGGTAGCTAAATGGGAGGCCACTAGCAGTTTATTCAAGATTTGCCCTTATCTTCCGTTTTTTATAGATAAATTGATTTTTGCGTAACCAATAATCTAAATCACAATAATATATTAACTAAGGTCAGTTGAGTGTAAATAAAAGAACCATGAACTTGAAAGTTAGTAACATGAAAAGGTAGCACCAACTATTTTAGATTAAATTAAGCACAAAAGGTTTAAATCAAAATCACCCTCAGTCCTCCAAGGATTCTTTCCCAGGGACTGAAAATAGAGAAATGCACTAATCGGAAGACCAGCTAATCAAGAAGGATTTTGATCCAAGATAAGCTAGCAAAGATTAAGAGGAGCATTTTACTTGAGAAATACCAACATGGATCGCACAACATCTTAACTTTCATCGAATCAAATTTGATGATCTCAAATATCACTGACAATTTAAAGATTGTTTGAAAGCTCTCCAAGCAAATTACCTTTAAAATATTTATGCGGTCTGTTTCGTTTATTTGAGCTACCAAGGACAAAGCACTGCTCATGATGTCTATCACTGTAATTGCGTTCTCAGGTCGGGCATCTCTATTATCATTGCTAACATCACTGTTGCTTGGATGTTGCACTTCACTCTCATCTAACAAAAACTTGCACCGCATGAGAAGCCTCTCCAGAACAACTAGGAAACCCCACCTAATGGAACTGTCCTTTGACTTTAGAAGACCACACATCAACCAGATAGACAAAGGTATATCAGAAGGACCAGAGGAATCATGAACACCGGCATAAGCAATTTTATTCTGCAAGCTCCTGACATTGGACCGTATACTCCCATTCCTTGTCTCACTTATTTCAGCAATAAGCAGATCTCCTAACCAGATAAATCCATTTTGGCGGTAAATGATTCTATCTGAATGAAGAAGAGAATGTAAAATGGACCAGGCAAGCTTTGCTTTCATTGCAACACCATTTCGCAAGGATGAACTGTCAATAGTGTCCTTGAACTTGTTGGATTTTGTTATCTGTTTCAGATGCAAGAACTCTGTGTCCAAATGAGTAAATGAACGTATTATTTTATCTAATTTCTCTGTAATATTTTCCAAAAGCTGCAAAGGAAAACAAATAATAATCAGAAAATATATATATATATAGTTGCAATTCACATGGTTGGTTATCACTTCAGCGAACTCCCGTGAAATATTAGTAGAGATGAGGTTAACAATATGAACAATTTAACATGATAATGCTAAACCCTCCACTGATTCATTTTTATTTCCATGGAAAAGCTATACTTGCAGATATAAAATGAATCAAACAATGGAATCATATAAGTGATCACACACCATCCCGCCTCTGATTTAACATCACCACCCTCACACGCTGAACATTAAAAACGTACTGGTTTTCTCAACACAAGCAGAACTGTACAAGTATTTACAAGAAATTACCGCTTGTAATCGTTCGTTGTTAGGGTATCTAGACAATGTAGTAGAAATTGATCTTCTCAAAAGCTCCCCAATTCCTTCCACCCCCAGCTTAACAGAAATATAAAAGGCTTCTGGTGCATCAGCCAAAGAAAGCAGTGCAGCACTTGGCTGAATCTCATCAACACAATATTCAGAAACTCCAGTTGATATGCATGTTTCATTTATTTGATGCAAAACATAGTCGAAAAGCACCAAATAAAGATGTTTTCTTTCTTCCCTTGAGGTTGACAACGAATACTGCACTTGATAATTGAAAGAAGAAAACATACATGTTAAAATATTTCTCTACATTTAAGAACTTTTGCATATATTTCAATTAACCCCCATATTATTAAATATTGGGTAGGGTCAAAAGTTTTTTTCATTCAGGAATCATTTGGGAAAAATAATTTAATTATAGCTGAAAATTGTTACACGAAGACCAGAGGACAAGATAAGTCTTATTTCTGCATGCCCATATCAAACTAATCAGCATACCTCAAAGAAGATAAAATCAATTCCACCAATTAGGTCAAGCTGGTCAACAAGAAAGCTTGCCTCACTCATGATGGCCGTAGTAGAATCCTCGGGTACTTGATATAACATGTTTGTTAGGATACTAACAAGTTTGCAGTGAACAAGATCAGCGCAGGTATTTATCCGGCTAATCTCCATAAGTGCCTTGACAACTTGAAGGCAAGTGAAGAGACCATAAACGAGACTCAGATTTATTGCCATAATACCATCTTTCAATAGATTAAGATAAAACCGTCTAAAAAACCAAGTCATAAATTTCCTGAAATCCAACCAAAATTTAGGTCAGCTTTGATCGACAAGACTGCATGAGCATAGTTTTGAAAAAGAAAATCGTGGAGTATGCATAACACAAGACATGCGAAAACTAGAGTGATGGCTAGCATAAAAGATGAGACCCTGGATTTTTACACTTTTTCTAAGTAAGCCCTACAGTTTTATCAACCCAAATGACCTTCCCATACAAAAAGACTTTTGTTATAGCCAATGCTATTTGGAATGTTTTCTCCGAATGGAAGTTAATGTGGTCTGCTGATGTGGCTGAAAATTGAAAAATATTGAAAAAAAATATTCAGGTACAGATTGAGGATTAAGGGCATACTTGTATGCAATAAAAATAAGGGCTTATGTAGGAAAGTGGTAAGGTTCAGGGTTTTCTTTCTGTTGTCCTTTTAACCTAAATTATTCCAACATATTTAGTTTTCCAATGACAAGGTGAGAATCTATTTCCAATGAGTCAAACAAATTACCAATCCCAATATCACTAAACCTTAAGGCTAGAACTGAATCACATATCAAGCAAATTCTATCAACATATAATGCAGAGGGTGCATTGTGTAAAATAAAATTAAAAATTAGGGTCAATAAACTCTTTCAGCGTATGCAAATTTCCAACAAGAAACGGATTGTCTTTCCATTGAGGCATACCAAATAACACCCAATATTCTCAGAACCTATATGGTTGGAATTGAATCACATATCTAGCAAATCCTACCAACTTTCAATTTTGCAATCCCTCGTACTACCGTAAAGGAAAAATTGTTCCATGCAGTGTTAAAAAGTGCACAAGGCGCACTAAGGCAATAGGGGTCTTATAGCGCGCAAGGCACGCGCCTTATTGAAGTAAGGCACACTTTTCGAAAATAAGAGAGATACATGTTTTTTTCCAGTTGTATACTTAAGCAAAAAGAACAGTTTATGCAATGTAAACACCAAAGAGTATTTATCATCAGCATTTTATGTATTAAGTATCACTTCAAAATTCTTTACATTCAATAAAATTTTGGGTGATACGAATAATGAGATTATTTGAATGTTCAACTTCAAAATGAACCAATCAAGGAGTATGTATAAATGCACATGAAGCAAAGTACTAAACAAGAAAAAAAATAGTACTTTAAAAAGGACTATAAGTTCAACAAAAGCTCTTCATTTCATTTACCTTTAACTTTCCAATCAAAAAGCAAATGATATTGCATTTTATCATGCAATATGAATTTTTTTATACTGTAAATAGACAAAGCCAACTATATAATAATTTCAAAAGGATATATGATAATATGATTTAAATTAAGGATTTATATCAAATACACTAGCGGTGAAAACTAAAACAAGCGCCTTAGTTTTAGGGACTTAGTTTAGGGCGTAGGGTTTAGGGGGTTTAGAATTTAGGGGTTAGAGTTAGGATTTAGGATTAAAAGGTTAGGGTTTAGGATTAGAATTAGAATTTAGGGATAATATGTTGAGGATTTAGGTTTTAACCTATAAACACTAAATTCTAACCCTAAACCCAAAATTCTATTCACGATGACTAAATTCTAAAATACTAAATCTAAACCCCTAAACCTTACACCCTAAACCCTAAAACAATTAAATTTAGTTCAAGTTTTAAAACTCAACCAAATTAATTTGAATTCGATCTAATTTAATTAATGTTTGTATATATCGTGTGTCATGCTTTAAGTTCAAAGGCTGCGTTAATTTAATTTCATTTGATTAATATTATTTTTGTGTAGTCCACACTTTTGACCCATGTTAGTATGTAAAACATAATAAAAATAAATAAAAAAGACAAAAAGATCAAAAAAATTGAACAGGCGACACCTTTCTGCGCCTAGTGAGCCTTAGGCGCACCTTGCTACGCTTCATTGAAATCGCCTAGCCTAGATCCAATTAGGCACTTCAGCCTCGCCTCACCTTAGCACCTAGGCGTGCCTCAGATGCACCTTTTTAAACACTGCCCATGCATGACCCAATATAAAGTGGCATCGGGAGGAATCATAATAAGATTGTGCATAGATTGGTTGAAGAAATTCTTGGAAAGCAAAGTTTGTACTTTGAGGCACTTCACACTGCTAAAGCATGCCTCAGAAATTTAACATGGTAGATGCAAAAAGTGCCATGTCATCAATTGGAAACTAATAAGTCTGCAGGGATGTTCCATTTTTTCATAGATGTTTAAAATGGATGCCGCCTATTTTACAGGACACATACTTTCAAAATTTGAAGACGAGTGCACAGACAAGAAATATAACTTCCAAATCACCTCCTAGACATAATTTTCTCCGCACACGCAGACAAAGCTCTCATGGGAAGTCAAGGTAAGAAAATGACGAGCTAAATTTGGGAAAGCTCCAGGAAGTGGGAGTTAGGCAAGCAAAACTGACTCACCCTGATGCCAAGTCCATTTAATCGATTTCTCCAAATGTTGCCTCTATCACAAACAAAATATAGTAAGCAGCTTAGAGCAGAAGCCCAGACAGATTCTTCCATCTCATCAGTCTGCAACAAGTACTAAAGGCATGAGAGATCATAAAAACTACTGAGAAAAAATGCAATAGCATGGGAAAAGTAAAATGGAAGTAAAGAAAAACAAGGACTGAACATCCTAAAATCAAAGCAACCAAAGTGCACAAGCTTCATTTAAAAGATTGTCTGTACCTGAACAAGAAGGAGAAGTATCTCATATAAAATGTTTAAAATCCAAGACTCAAATTTATCAATAGCTGAGGGCATTCCCAACGCCTTGGCAGAATCTATTTTCCTTATCCCTTGTGTAGTAAGCTGATCTTCACTATTTAAAAGTAATTCTTGAGAATACTCTTCCTCAATTGGAGTATTATCATCAATTATCATTGGCTCTAACAAGTGACCATGGACTGCAAGGTTTAGAATTAAATCAAAAGCACGCACCCTACACGCTGTCCTTGGAGAACTAAGCATCTCCTGTAAGAAAATTCACAAAACAAAGGTAAGAGTTAAATTCTGCTTTCACAATAGACAATACTTTTGAATAAGAAACTAAAAATGTAATGAACAAAAACCTGAAGTATAGATAGAGTGAGAGGAGCAGAAGTTCCAGAATCCAAGACATACCTACAAAACAAAATGTTCAGCAACTCCATACCAACAACCATCTTTAGATGTGAAATTTAACAGAAGAAAAATGAAATAAAATCAATCACATGATTCTGTGCAAAACAAGTTATATTGGCAATTCAGGATCAAACCCCTGGTAACGTTTATGAATAACTCACCCTTGTAATTGGTCAGATCTCCACCTAACTTAAGGAAGCGACAATTTGAAGTGTGCCCACAACATGATCAAGGGAAGGTCAACTTCAGATTCTTAAAATGGATTTATACATTATTTTCTTGGAAAAATTATTGTTAAATAGCAATAAATTAGTGAACTATTCCGGGTGCATTATAATACCATGTCCTTAGGATTGCAGAATAAAAAAAAAAGAGGAAAGTTTTTCACCCTTAACATAAGAATGACTCCAAAATAACTATTGCACCTTAGGCTAACACGCAAAATGTAATATTATTATTGTAAGGACAAAAAAGGTCCAAATAAAGAAGAAAAAAGAAACATACATGTCAATAACCAGTTTAATGAGGACGCTCACAGCCACATCCATTGATGGCTTTGGCATGTTACTACTTAATCTAGAAGACACCGTCATGGTATTAACATTTGTAAAAGGTGTCTCAGAGCAGACAGCAGCAATGACCTCGCATACCTCAGCACGTTTCAAACGCAGAGGTTGTTGTTCACTGATATACACAAAAATATTTGATTAGAGGATCAAACCAAAGACATAAACTCAACCACATTGTGATCTATCAATGTTGTGAAACAAACAGCACTTCAAAAAAATTCAACATTTATGCACTCGGCACAAGAACAGTGCAAGATAGACCCTGCCACGGATCATGATACTATGGACCAATTATACAATTTGTAGTAAATGGATGTTAGTAAATGCTTCATGTTCTGTTGAAATCAGAGAACATTTTAGAGTGTTTCTCTGTTAAATCTTATTAAAAAATGCTATACAAGAGTACTCCTTTTATAGGCTTTACAAGTAGTTAACCTAGAGTAGTCTAGCTAAGAGATATAACTCTTATCCTTTAATGAGATAGAGTTTATCTAGATTTAAACTTTTAAATTCAAACTATTAGATGAGATAAGATAAGATTACAACATTTAATTTACATCTGAAGCTACCTTCTTAAACAAGGTGTGATCTGCATGTGTTTGCTTGAACCCGTTCTTCACCATGGCCTTCGCGAATCTGTCAAACCAGGCCCTTGGTGATTGTTTCAGCCCATACAAGGATCTATTTAGTTTGACACTTTTTGTTTCGTTGAGTCATCCTCTAAGCCTGGTGGAATCTGCATATATACTTCTTCTTCAAGCTTTCCATTCAAAAAAACATTTTTGATGTCCAGTTGGTGCAACTTCCAATCTTTATTAACTGCTAATGAGAGCAGCACCCTTATTGTATTCAGTTTTGCCACAGGTGCAAAAGTCTCCTGATAGTCTACTCCATATGACTGAGTAAATCCCTTTGACACTAACCTTGCCTTGAACCTCTCGATGCTTCCATCAGAATGATACTTTACTGTGAAAACCCACTTGCATCCGACCACCTTTTTTCCTTCTGGCAGTTTAGTTAAACTCCATGTGTTATTTTGTTGTAGGGTTTTAACCTCTTCTTCAACAGCTTTCCTCCAATCAAGATTTTCAAATGCCTCTTCCACTGTTCTAGGGATCCTTACACTGTTAATATTGTTGTAAAAGCCTTGAAACCAGACAATAGTTTTCCATAAGCAACAAATCTATCAATAGGATGATTAGTGCATTTTTCTTACCCCCTTTCTGATTGCAATCGAAAAATCATCTAAATTCTCATGAACTGGACTTTTTGAGACATCATTGCTTACCCTTTCCTCCATGGCAGCAGGACTTAAGATTAGTTCTTGGCAAGTACTAGGTTGATCAATGGGTTCTGTGACAATTTTCTTTCTTCTGGTATAGGGAGTAAGCTGTTTGACTAGAGATTATGGGGTTTGAGTAGTGTGAGGCCTGGGAGATCTAGGTTCTGGAGAAGGTCTTCCTACTGGAACATTAGAAGAGATGGGAGATGTAGGCTCTGGGGAAGATCTTTCTACTAGAACACTAGGAGAGCTAGGAAATGTAGGCTCTGGAGAAGTTGTAGGATCATCAGAGTTTCTAGGTTGTTCGTCCTGTGTTTGTTCAAGGGTAGAAAAAGGAGACAACAAAGGAAGAATATGAGTACGAGTAATAGGCTGAGATTCCTCACATCTCTCCCCCTGAATCTTAGTCCCTACAAAATAAGGTTGATTTTCAAAGAAACTAACATCAAATGAAACATAGGTTTTCTTGGTAATAGGTGAGTAACATTTGTAGCCCTTCTGACTTGATGAGTATCCTATAAACACACACCACAAGGACCTAGGATCAAGCTTACTCCTATTGTTGCTATGCACATGAACAAAAGCTGTGCAGCCAAATACTCGAAAAGGAATAGCAGATGACCATGGTTTGAAATGTGGAAAAAGATGTAAAAGGGTGTCAAAAAGAGTTTTGAAGCCCATAGTTTTGCTAGGCATCCTATTAATTAGGAAAGTAGCAGTAAGAAGTGCTTCCCCCCAAAGATACTGAGGAGCATTAGCAGAAAGCAGAAGAGACTGAGTTACCTCAAGTAGATGTCTGTTTTTTCCTTTCAGCAACCCCATTTTGCTGAGGAGTGTTGACATAAGAAGTAAAGTGAAAGATACCTTTCTCTCGAAAAAAGAAACCAAGGGATTTAGTAAGATACTCACTCCCATTATCACTCTTAACTATCTTTATTTTCGTTCAAATTGGTTTTTGATCATGTGATAAAACGTTTTAAATATCGTTTCAACCTCCGATTTTTTTTTCATGAGATAGGTCACAAACCAGTGAGCCCCAGATACATTTTTAACTTTAGAAGGACCCCAAATGTCGCTGTGTATGATAGAGAAAGGAGAGGTAGGTTTAAATTTAGTGGGAATATATGATTGTCTTGAATGTTTGGCAAGTTGACATGCATCATAGGTGAATGACGAGGGATGTTTATTCAGGAACAACTTAGGAAACAATTTCGCAAGATAGTAGAAATTCGGGTGTCCTAATCGAAAATGCCATAGCATGACATCATTGGAAAGAAGGGAAGAGGAAAAAACTGTAGACGTAGGACAACTAGGAATAGTTTTGTTTCGAGAGGATAGGCCATCAAGAATGTAGAGTCCATTGTGTCGCCTAGCATTGCCAATCACCGTCCTTGAGTCTTGTGCCTGAAAAATACAACCAAACAACCCAAAGTTAACATCACAATTCTCATTTTTAACAATTTTGCTAACAGACAGAAGATTGCAGGCCAATTTTGGTACATAAAGAACGATGATCATTTAGTTTAATAGAACCACTTCCTGATACAATGGAGAGAGATCCATCAGCAACTTTGATAGAAGATGCAAATGAATGCGTCTTGTACTCATGAAAAAGGTCACGATTGCCTGTCATATGGCCAGAAGCACCAGAATCCACTATCCAACTCCAGGGATTGACTGTGGTCAAACAAGAAATTCTACCTTCTGTAGCAGGAAATGCAGTAGAATCTGATTCGGAGAATATTTGACCAAGCATTTGTTGGAGCTCCACAATCTGTTGCTTACTGAAATTGCTGGAAGAATTGTCATGCGCAGTAACACGTGCTTCTCTCGGGGCTTTGACCCGTTGGGATTTCCACTCTACTGGTCTCACTGATTGAGACGAAATGGGAGAAAGAGACGCATTTGAAAGGGTAAAATCAGATGGACGAGAGCTTACTGGAGAGCTAATTGCAGAAGCAGCAGGTTCTGTTGTAGCCATGTTCTCTAAATAGGGAAGAAAGGTCGAGAGAAGAGAGGAAAAAATTTTGAAATTTGGAAGAAAGGATCGACCTAAAATGATACCATGTTGAAATCAGAGAACATTTTAAAGTGTTTCTCTGTTAAATCTTATTAAAAAAATGTTGTACAAGAGTACTCCTTTTATAGGCTTTACAAGTAGTTAACATAGAGTAGTCTACCTGAGAGATATAACTCTTATCCTTTAATGAGATAGAGTTTATCTAGATTTAAACTTTTAAATTCAAACTATTAGATGAGATAAGATAAGATTACAACATTTAATTTACATCTAATATCCTACAGAGAGAGAACGGAAAAGGCAAAATTAACAAGTAATTAACTTAAGCTGCATTCCATTGCGCATTCACTAAGTTTTTGCTTGACCTAAGCAAAAGAAAAATTGTAAAGAACTAGAATTTCGAATCTAACTTTTGCAAATAACAAAATGCACGCTTAAAATTCTTTTTCACTATTAAACTTAACACTCAATTCATTCGGTCATTCACATGTATAATCAAATACGATGTCCATTTTCATTATTGCCTTTCACCAATTTATAAACATACAGAACGATACAACGATGTAGAACTACAAAGAAAATCTTACTAAGTTACAATTTCTCGGTAATTTACATCCATTATGTTTCCAAACGCTTTGCCACCTAAATGAACTCTAAAAGAAAAATCTATAACGTTTTATACACAGCAGAAAACCACTCATTATATTACAAAGCATAAAAACAAACAATAATATTTCAAGATCTAATAATAAAAACAATAAGAGGAATTTCAAATCCAACAAAGAATAATAACGAACCCGAAGTGTCCTCGACGCTTCAGTCAAAACTAAAGGACTCCCGTGGAGATACGAGCTAACACCTCCAGCTCCAACCGCCGGCGACAAAGAAGAAGAAGACGAGGCAGAAAGACAATCCGCCACCGCCCGACGCAACGGTTCGGGCGGCTTCTTAAGCGACAGAGATCTAAGCCTCGAAAATCCACTAGCAGATCCCAACTGGAGCCTCGAACTCGCGGGGCTCCGACCGGGACTGAACGTCTTTGTCATCGGATCTCCGCCTGATCCAAATCTAAAGCTACGACCGGGTCACCATTCAACGCCTCCGATTGAAAAATTAACAGAAATCAAAGTTGGTTTAGGCTTGATTATGGAGGAATTTAAGTGATTAACCAATTCGATTGGTGATTTCGGGGGGGGTGAATTCTACATTTGAACGGAGGAAAAATGGAAGAGAGAAAGTGCGGAAAATCTGATTGTTCGACGAGGGAAGTGAGTATAAGCGTAGTTCTATGAGAGGATGTGTTATTATGAGCTGGCAACCGCTATTTTCTTTACCTTTTATTTTTCACATCTCTCTTGTTTGGTTTATTTTTGGGAATTTTAATCATTAATTTGTTTTTTAATAAAAAACAATTTCTTATTGTTTATTTATTTTAAAATCGGAAGGGAAGACAAGTTCTCTTTCCATACATACATGTAAATGATGTTTGATGAGGAAATTTGGCTTGAAGTCGTCATGAAGTGTAGACGATTTTTAAAATATTGTATATATATTCATATTTTATAAGATAAAAAATCAATCACTTCATTACAATATTATTTGGGAAAAACCCCATAATAATATTGTAAGATGTGGATTAATGGTAAAATTGGTCCTAAATAAAGTAAAAAAAAATTGATCCAAGTGGTTGAATCATCTGTTTTTAACTTAATTTTTGTTTTACCGATTCATAATAGTATTTGTTCAGTTTATTAGACCATTGATTTTTTATTCAACCAACCGCGATGATATGATTCTAACAATCATGTCATGTCATCATTAGATACTATTATTTTAATAATCAACTCAACTTGAGATAAATTTCTTATAATATTTAATTTGTAAACAAGACATTGGAAAAACAATTGAGTGTCTCCATTAAATTTTAATTTGTTATTATATTTTGTTTTGAATTAATGAAATTAAAATTGAGTTACTAATACAATTGAAAATAAAAAAATAATATCAAAATGTAATCAAACAAAAATGAAGCGTCAAATTTAATATTAAGCCAAAATATAGTGTAATTGTTTTGAATTTGATGAATCTAGATAGATTTGTACAACTCGGAGCATTTTTCTATGAAACAGACATCGAATTTACATTTAGAGGTCAAAATGGATGAATTGAACATTTTGGGGTTCAATGAATGTCGATGGTGGTCAATGACAGGATGAACGGCGACTGGTAGCATGGATTTAGCTAAAGTTCAATGGTTAAATTGATATTTCATCTAAAGTTTATGGGTCAAATTGATATTTTATCTAAAGTTCATAGATCAAGTTTTAAATAATTTTTTTGCTAACATGTCATGTCATCATCTTAAAGGGAGTTGATGACTCAATTGACGAATGTGTTATAAATCAATACTATAAGTGATCAAAACATATTTTTTTTCAAAACGGATAACTAAAATCAAACAACCCGAAAATAAAAAGAGTCAACCGTGTAATTTACCCAAACATAAAATGTTAAGAAGATTTTTTGTTTTGTTTAAAAAAATTTGGGAATTAAAGTTTTTTTCTTTCTTTCTAACAAGCAACCAAAACACTGACCTTTAGCATGTCTTATTTTCAAATAATTTGATTATAACTAAATTAATTGACCCAATAATTTTAATTAATCGGTTAACGATGAAAATTTATTTTCACAATATATGAAGATTATTTTTTAAAATTCTATTAGGCATTTTGGATTTCATGTCTTTCGAATATTTTGAAGCAACTTTATTTTTTTGATGTTTGGTTACTTACGGTTAGGGCTGAAAAGAAAATTTGAGAAAATAAAAAATTAATTCCAACAGTAATTTTGGACCATTTGGTTATTTACGGTTAAGGCTAAAAAGAAAATTCGAGAAAATAAAAAATCATCCATATGTTGACTCAAAAATTTGGGTTGTTATAGCTGAGCACCACAAGGATCGACTTTAGGATGTTAATCCGATGTAGAGGCGAAGCTCTGATACCAATTATTGGGAGGCTCGAACGATCAACTGAGATAGCCAAGAGGGGGTGAATTGGATTTTTGCTTGGGTGGATGAATGGCTAAGAAAAAAATGCGACACAATGATTTATAGTGGTTCAACTTATAAACCAAGTCTACCTCCACTACCTTCGCTATCCACACTAGGGATTTTCTCAAATCTACTAGATTTGCTCTCCTTTTTCCCGGGTTCAAGGATATAAACCTTACAACCAAGACTTATATCTCAAAGTCTTGAAATACTCTCTTACAAGAGGAAACAAATTTAGCAAACTAAAGAAAACTTCACAAGGCAAATAAGTTTGCACAATTAAGCTCTCACACAAAATCTTAAACACTTGAGCAAATGTGACAATTTGGCTCACTAGCATTTTCTACAAGAAATATGACAATTTTAGCACTAAAACAATTTCTCTAACATTGAATGTTGGCAATGATGTTTTTTGTTGTTTCATGGCTGATTGAAGAGGTCTTTTAAACCCTCTAATGGCTTCATGATCGTTACTAGCCGTTCGGGTTGATTTGAGCCGTTGGGGACTTTATTTCCAGCATTAATTGCAGTCTGGTGCAGGATGTGTCGGTACACGAGCTTTAGGTATCGGTACATGCCTCAAAATAAAAAGAGTCGTTGGGCAATTTTGCACTGAGTATCGGTACACGATACAAGTGTATCGGTACAGGCCCTAGGGCATCGGTACGGCTGAAAGCCGTATCGGTACTCAATTTGGCTACTGGAATTTGTCAAAAATTTGGGACAAAAGAGCGTATTGGTACACAGGAAGCCGTACCGGTAGTAGCTCTTCTAGGTATCGATAAGGCTCAAATTGTACCGGTACTCAGAGCTTGTTTTTTACACTTTGTCTATTCAAAATTATTTTAAACATGTCAAAAACCCTTTGAAAATATTTCAAACATATTTTTTTTAGTTTATGGACTTTTGAAATATTTTTGCAATTTTGTTTAAGTCCAAAACCATTTTCCGTTTAAGTTATATCAAAATTAATATCTCAACAATTTCCCCCTTTTTGATATAACGAAACTACTTGAAAAATTATTTTTGAAATTTCTCCACCTAAGAAAAATAATTTTAGAAAAAGAGAATACTTTTAGAAAATATTTAAAGCTCCCCCTTTTACTTTTTGAAATTTAAATTTTCAAACTTATCTCTCCCCCGTTTTGTTATATCAAAAAATAATTTCAAAACTAAGTTTGAAATCACATTTAAGTTCAAAACACCAAATGTTGAAAGGTTCAAAAATCAAGGGTAAAGTACACAAATGGTTACTAAACTATCTTTAAAAATATAAAATGGTCATCAAACTTTCAAATGTTACATAATGGGTATTAAACTTTAGTTTTTGTTACAAAATGATCACTGAGCCATTAACTGTCGTTAATTGAGTGACGTGACAGCTATAGAAATTTGAATAATATAGCATTTAGTCCTTCATATTGACACATTTAATTAATTTATTCCTAATTTAACCCTCATTATTGATGTCTAAACTGATTGAATATGTAAGTATTGAGGATTAAACATGTTATTATACAAATTTTTGTAACTATCACATCTCCTAGTTAACGACAGTTAACAGTCTAGTGACCATTTTGTAATAAAAACTAAAGTCTAATGACCATTATATAATTTTTGAAAGTTTAATGACCATTTTATATTTTTAAGCATAGTTTAGTGATCATTTGTGTACTTTACCCAAAAATCAATCGTTGGAAATTCAGTACCAATTGATGGAAAAAATTAATTATTGGTGTAAAATAACAATGGAGAAAAAAGCCCCAAAAAAATTTACATGAAAGAATTTTAAAATTGGCTCCCCTTAATCAAGCATAAAAAAGATTGTTAGTCCAACAATTCAAGAGAAATAAATTGAATTTCAAATAAATAAATAAATCAAATAAAGACAAGAAATTCAATTAAACATGTCATTTGTGACAATAAACCAATAAGCATTCAAGGCATAGATATACATTTTGCACATTTTGCTACACATGCTTCTCAAAACATAACATTTAAAGCATACAAAGCATGAATTTCATCAAATTCAACCAAACATTACAAGTTTAAGGCCAAAAAATTAGATCTACACATACTCCCCTTAACTATATGCAATTACGCACATCATGGAGTCATACAAACATGCTTAGATCAATATGAAAAATAGACATGGAATATGATCAAGCAATTGCATAAAATTAAACTTACCACTTGAACCAAGGTAGGATGTTAAGCCTTTCTTCTTCAAGTGTCCTTCCTCCTTTGTTTGTCACGAGCTTCTAAAATTTCAATTCTGATCATTTATGGCTCAAGCACACCTACAAGTAGACATCAAGTAATTTTTGGTATCCAAATTACTTTGGATCCAATGCCGTTAGTCCTAAAAATTTGTCCCCTTAGGAATCTATTTTTTAATTTCATCCTTTTTTTTTGAAACAATGAGTCCTTTTGGGACCCAAATGTTTTTAACACATTTTCTATTAAAAATCTAGGAGAACTAGATTGTTTAACATAAAAGTTTGATTTAACAAAATTTTCTTTTTTTTGTTCAAAACTTTTGTAAATTAAAACCTTTTTTTCTTTCTTGAGATCATCCAACTCTTTTTTGATGATCTTTTTGAACTTGTTGAAGCAGATTTTGTAAATCAACATTCTTTTGTTCAAACTCATTGATTTTTGCTTCAAGTTCATCCTTGGTTTTAGAAATCAAATTATTTTGAATTTTTAAATTTGAAACTATTTTTTTGTTTTTCAAGATGTGATTTTTAAACTCTAAAACCAACTCGTCATAGGCATCTTGTAATTCATCAAAAGAATATGAAATTGAAGTAGATGAATTAGAAGTCACTCTTGAATCTTCTTTGACGGCCATGAGACAAAGATTGGCTACCTCATCATTTGTGGAGTCCTTTTCATCACTCAATGTAGCCACAAATATCTTCTTTTTATGGCTTGATCCCTTCTTCTTAAAACGAAGACAATCATACTTGGTGTGTCTCGGCTTCTTGCACTCAAAGTATATAATTGTCAATCAATTACTAATAAAAATCTATTTGCATTTTTTTCTTTTCTACTGCCATTTCACCTTCATCTCTTCTCTTCATCATCGATCGCTTATTATTCCGGCCACCATGCCAGAGTTCTAAAAATCTGGATGTTGAATCAATCACCATAAAAAGATGATTAGGATGACATGAGACACCAGAATCTGCTTGATGTAACTGTTAGGAACATATCGGAACTTTTCGAGATTTTATGTATAAGAAAACCAGAAATCAACCACACATAGACATATACATAATGACGATTGATTGCATAGATTTCTGACAGGAAACCAAACTAAAACATCCAATCTAACTTCCAACATTCATAGAAATCACCAAACTTACTAAAGCAATCGATATATCGTACACACACGAGATAAAGTATTGAGATATCAATCATTACTATTCACAAACACGAAATATAAATGCAAATGATCAATTACTATTAAAATTCATAAAGAAGTTCCTCAAAGAGTTTCATGTGAGAAGTTTCCAAGCGAGCTACCGGTGACAAGCTCCCATCATTATTTGGACTTGGTAATATGTAGACTTTTCCTTCGTAGACGACATTTGCAGGCCCCATGTAAAAGGGACGACCCCATCCGAAATCTGCATCGTATATCGGCAACCATATCCACGGAATGGTGTCCAGATTCAGACATTGGAACTTACGGTGTCCTCTAACCAAAGTGCTTAAATCAGACACCTTTTCAATGTAATCAAGAGATGATCTCAAGTATTCATCATTGATCTCCTTTAATCGTTCATGGACCCTCTTTACCGTATCGGTGAATGGTTCGGTTTTCAGGTCACCGGCTTGAGCAATTTGTGCAGCTGGAAAGATTACATTACCAAAGTAGCCGTTTGGGAGAGGAGGATTCAATCTATTTCGACCATCGATAGGAAAAATCAGCTTCGTAGCTTGATCATCTGAGAGACCCCTTGCTTTACTTGCACAACGCCATATATGTGCAGCTAAGATGTTGAAACTGCTATACTTTATACCACTGTGTGCATCTGCAACATTTGCTTTGGCTTTTAGTGTATGCAATTGATCAGCTGTGAGCTTAAAGGCGGAAATAGTGGATGGCTTAACATCATCTGATGTAGAGTTCATTGATGGAGGAGGATCATATTCAACATGGTGGAATTTGGGCGTTGGCGGATCTCGAGCACGGAGAAGAGTTCGATTGATGAACGGGGCAAGGGCGGGCGACGAGCCTCTTGCAATCTCTGCCCAACTATTGATGAAATGAAGAGCTGACAAGCCATCTCCTAATGTATGTTGAAATCCAACCCCAACACAAACTCCACCACATTTGAACTTAGTTACCTAGTAAAATATAAAGACAATAAATCACGAAATAATTATATGGGTTTGAGCCATCAAGATATTAGTATTATATCAATCAAGTCTTATTGTTAATACAGTTATGAATCTAAATATTAGGTAAATTATAAATTTCATCGCTCAACTTTTTCTTTCACTTTTATTACAGTCACTTAAGTTTAAAAATTTTCAGGTAAATAACCAAACTTTCAATTTATTCTTAATTTAGTCACTCGAGAGTTAAATCAAAAATGGAAGGGTGACATGATAGCCGCGTATGCTGATGTGTACTACTTTTTGCCGGCATGATAGCCACATGTCATCCACATTATTTTCTCTTTTCTATTTTTTTTACTTTCTTCTACCCCAAAGATAAAAGTTTTACAGTTTCACCCTATTTCACATCGATGTTGAAATAACCATTTTCCGACATCTTCTTCGACCACTTAAAACACCAACAAACTCTCCTCATTGTCTCCTAAAACTCTATCAATTTTTTTTCTTCCCAAAATCGCTTTAAAACTCACAAAATTCAACCCAAAATCTAAAATGCGCAAAACCCCAAACTACTCTGATATACAAAATCCACTGTTCAATCAGCATAGAATCAAGATATATTGCTTGATTTCTCCTTCTCCACCTCCCCACTGTTGGGACTTGAAAGAGGATGCTACATCATTGAGAAATCAAACTGAATATGAAACTAGGGGTGTTTTCACAAAAAATAAAAAAAAGTTTAGGGGTCATTTTATAATTTTTAAAAGATAGATTGCCCAATCATAACTTTGTAAAGTATTTAACTGCAAGTGACCAAAATATGAACAAATAAAAAGTTAAATGACTAAGTTGAAAATTTTAAGTTCGAAAGACCAAAATAGACGTGAGAAGAAAGTTGAGCGATTGAAATTTAGAATCTACTTATAGATGTTTAAAGATTACCTGTAATATAGTGAGTGGATAAGAAGATATTCCCCAAGAATAATCCACCTTAGGAACCAATTCCAAAACATGAGAATCATCACTATAATCACCAACCATATGATCCATGACGGAGCTTGCTTCAGCTTCCACGAACAGAACTCCTTCACCGTTGCATACAATTTCCAGTCTCCCGTTCTCATCGAATCCCAACCTTCCGGCAATGGGGTAGAATTGCACCAGAATCTTGCTCAAAGCCTCCTTCAGCTTTGCATTATCAAAAAATCCAGAAGAACCAGTAGGTTTGTAGTAGTACACAGTGGGGAGATGGTACCTTGTCATCACCACGTCTAAGTTGGAGTTCCATAGGCGTTTTTGTGGAGCGTCTTTGGCAGGACGAACAATCGTCGACTCCGTTACGACAATCTCCATCTGTTATTGAGTTAAGCACAATAACACATGCATAAACTTTCAGTGATATTGTTTGTTTGGAAGATGAGAACGGAGAAAGAAAATGAAGGAAAATGGGTTAAATTATTCAACATTCATACCCTTCGAATAGTCTAAACAGATGGTGGACTTCAAGAATGTGTTGTTGTGTGTTCTCGTTGAGCCAATTATTGGTCTCGAGTTTCATAAAGTATGATTTGGTAGGACCAACGTAACATTTTATGTGAAGAGACGAACTAATAAAACTTTAAGGGAAAAATAATTTTTTAATAGAAAATAAATAATTTTTATAAAAATATTTTAAATTTTATATAAATTTTAAATTTTTAGAGAGACCGTTCCAACCCTAGATTTGATTGAGCAATGGCATGCGGTAGTGCTTGTGGGTACTCATCCAGGCAATTATTGGTTTCGACTTTAAAAAAGTTAGTGTTTTACTTGGATTTAGTAAGTAAATGGAATGGTGATAAGGAGGAATTTCATTAATATTGCTTTAGTTTTTTTTTTAAATATGACACTTATTATTTTAATTCTTGAAATATTATATATCTTAAAAGTTGATTCAATAGAATTCGACTTTAAATAATAAATTCCAAAAAATCTTAAAGACTAGTTTAGGAGGATCCGACTTCAGGCAATTTTTAGAGTTTTTTTGGGAAAAACATTATTCATAGTTGGATTCTGTTGAATCCAACTTTTAGAGTACTGTAGCAAATGCAATATTTCTAGAATTAAAATGGGAAGTACCATATTTTGAGGATTTAGCGACCTTTTTGAAATCGAAAATTGCTAAAAGGGTTTTTTTTTTCTTTTCTCTTTTGGAAAATATAAAAACGAGAAATTCTTTTCGTACTTTTGAAAATAAAAAATTCGGAGTTGCCACTGGTCACTAAGGTAGGCCGGACACCATAATATCAGAGATTCGCTCGAAAATGGGTTTGGTGGTTACGTGTGGGGAAGGATTAGCACCCCTATCGCGCCCGAAAATCGGTACCAAAATATATGTTGCTTTTAATTGATGGAAATTATCAAAATTTAAATTGAATTTAATTAAATTGTTCGCGGTTGAATTTAAACTTTAACTAGACGGACTGTCAAATTGGTAAATTCGAATTAATTATACATTTAATTAATAAGGGTGACGATACCTCAGACCATAGATTAAACTGACATCGAATAAGCCCGAATGTCGTCTTAATTTATGGTTCGAACTTCGTTCATCACCTTTATGCATAATGCAAGCAGTTAAGAATGATGTTATGACTTGCCAAAATTTTATCTCATATTACATTTACCTTTAGACGATAAGAATTAATTCGGATATTTGGTCAACATCCAATGAGTCAGGACTGTTACTACACAAATATCGAAATTAATAAATACCCATTTTATATTTTAAATTAATTAGCCATTTTAAAATATTAAAGTCATATGAATGACAATTAAAATGTATAGCATAGAATTGCATGAAATAAAACCTAGGCCCACTAAAGTCCTAGCCTGAAAAGGCCCAAATTATAGAAAATTAATTAGTGATCTAATTATTATATGGGTCAATCTAATATTATCCATAAATTAATTAAGCTCTAAAAACTAAAAAAATCCTAATAATTTATGGATTATCTTAAATCAAAATAATTAATTTGATCAATTTTAAACTAGTATCCCAATAAGCCTATGATCTTATTTAAAATGAATCAAATTAATTAATTATGATTTTAATTAGGTGTCCACCTAAGTTAAATATCAATTTTATCCTAAAGGGTAATTAAGAGACGTTCAACTAATTTAATAAACTTAACATTAATCTCAATGAGCCAAAAATAAATTTAAATTAATTAAATTGATTCGAACCTTAGACCTAACTATGGCTCTAAAAAAATCTAATCCTAAATTTAATTTAATTAATTTAAAACTTATGCTCCAATAAGCCGAGCACATAATTTAAATTAAATTAAACCCTAAACTAACTAAGGCTTAATTAATTTAAACACATACTCCAATAAGCTAAGGGCATGTTTTAAATTAATTAAAATAAATTCTAAAAAGCTAAACTATCCTAAAAACACATACAAGCAAATAATAAATTAAACAATATTCAACAAATAAAATAAAACACATAACACATACAAATAAATTAAACAAAAACATATATGAAAAAACTTAAATAAATAAAGAGAAATATCAACAAATCTCATCAATATTTCATTAAATCATAAAAGGATTACACAATAAATAAATAAGGGAAGAGAATATAAACCTAAATATATGCTTGATTAATCAATTTACGGATTGTTATTATTAGGGTTAAAAGGTTTGATTTAAGGGTTGGTGATTTATGGTTCGAATGGGTGTGGGTTTTTTTTAGCTTAGAATAGTGGGAGTAGGCAAAAGGTAAAATTGGACGGTTGGGGTTTGGTGGTGCTGCCGAGGAGAACAATGGGAAAGTGTTAGTGGGGTAGGAATAAAGGAAACATTTTGGGGAAATGAAAATCCATGGCAGTAATGGGAGAGTGAATAATGGAGATAAAGTTGCGGCTGTGAGTGGGGAGGTTTTGGGGAAATGAGTCAACCGTGGCTTGGTTTTCGGGGGAAAATAAAAATCAAATCGGCTGTGTGTATTGTTTTTGGGTGAATTATATATATTATTATTATTATTATTATTTCTGTGTAAAATTTTGATATACAGGCTGTGTAAAATTAATTTAACACAAGTTTGTGTATTTACACTATAAATTAAAATTAAACATAAATCCTAAAAAATTAAATCTCAAATCCTAAACCCTAAACTCTAAATTCTAAACACTAATCTTAAATTCTAAACTCTACAACCCAAATCCTTAAACCCTAAACTCTAAACTAAACCTCTAACCCCTAAAACTAAAAGGTCTGTGTAAACTAACTATGTATTAAAGTTTTTCTCTTATTTTTTATCATATAAAATAGAACTAATGAGGTTCAAGATTTTACTCACTAAAGTAGTGGTTTATTCAATAGGATTAAGGCATCCATCCATCTGATAAGAGTAAAGCCTTAATGAAGAAAAAGTTGAAATTTTTATTTTTTTTTGTATTTTATGTAATGGGCCATGTTTAATGTAGGCTATTGAGTTAGGGTATAAAGTTTTGAGTATTTAAAAAAGGTGATGTAAATTGATCTTATTTTGAGTATTTTAATTTAATTTCAGATAAAATTTAATGTCTACAAGGGAGAAAAACCCTAATACTATATTTGAGTAAAAATTCATGTAATATGTCACTCAAAAGTGATTTAAATGAATTTAGTTTTTTAAAGTTAATAATAACGTTGATTCGATAGAATAAAAAGAAAATACGAAAGAGGACCATTTTTAAGGTGGTAATGAATGGTTGTGGGTACTCGTCAATGCAGTTATTGGTTTTTAACTTTTAAACAATACTGTCAATAAATCGGATAATACGTCGTTAAAAAATCAGTGTATTAATTTTTTTAATTTATTATGCTGTGACAATGCCTAATTCATTGATAGCAAAGACAGGGAGTAAAATATAAATGTTTGAAAGTGAGGGGACAAATTTAGAAATAAATTAATTTTTAAAATAATTTATATAGAATGATCAAAGTGAAAAAATATTTCCACCCCTAATAGCTTCGCCCTTGAGCATAGAGTTACGCAGGGTTTGTGTTTGGATTCAATAAAAAAGAAGATAATGTTTAAAAGTATTAAATAAAATATATTTAGTGTATTAAATTTTGGTCTGGGTTGGGTATGGTGTAAAAATGCAAGTTGCTTGGGGGTATTTGATTTCTTTACAAATAAAAAGAAGTTCAATGGGGTATGTATATATATATATATATGTATGTATGTATAACTTGGTTTGAGATTTGAGGGAGACATTGGTTTAAATCTTATTATCTATAAGTTTTGTTCGAATATATTCCAACTGTATGGTGGGACGAGTGACCTGATTAATATTATTCAAATGAGAAATTATATTATGGGTCATTCCCGTCACGTCATCTATGAGACAAACTAATTAAATGCATCTATTTAGTTAATTTTTCTATCTTATCTTTTTTACTAAGTGAATCTTTATTAGGTAAAAATTGTTTTTAAATTTAATTTACAGTAAATATTAATGAAGATTCACTTAGTAAAAAATGAGATAAAAAAATTAATACACTGAATTTCCTTCACTAGTACAGAATATCAGAACAGGGTACAATTATAAACAATCCAAGCCTTGACCATGGATAATAGACAAATACTCGACAAAGGCATAAATAAACAAATGCTTAAGTGACTATAAATGTAATTTACCCTTTATTTTATTATAACGCTTGAAAGATCTTAATGAACTTATCAATTTCAGAGAAGAGATCGTCGGCATCTCGGATAACAAGTGCTGCGTGACAACAAACACGTTTTTGTAGGTTTGAGCTTTGGTTGGGACATCAACGTTAAATTGGGATTTTCAACAGCATTGCTTGTGGAGTACGATATTTGTGTATTTAGTAGGTATGTAGGTCACAATACCTTGTATTAAATTTGAGTTTGAATTTTGTATTTTGGTCAGTTTGTAAATGTTTTGGTTTTTGAAATTCGATAAAAAAATTGCATTAGTTTATTCACAGTATTAATTTAATCGTATTTTGTATTTACAGATCGCTCTTGTAACCCGAATGTAGAATCTCAGATCGAGTTGGATCGTCTGTACCGATCTAGGGTGTTACGCATCAAATAAGGATTTTTTTTGAATCTACTCAAATTTTGCTTCAATCAAATTAATCATAATAAATTATTTTATAATCAATTTTGGTTCGATCTAATTTGAAATATTGTTGGGTAAATGCTTAAATAAGCATTATATTTCGTAATGGTTGAATAATGACCTAATTCTTTTTTTGAACAATTTCTACCTAAGAAAGGGAGGGGAATTTGAGGCCTAATGAGTTTTGAACTCATAACCCAAGGGAGAGTGTGAACTGAGAATTTAACCACTTTCTCTAAAGATGGTCGACAATAATCTAATGCTTTTATATTTACTTGTTCTTGTGCTAGTATATTTTTGTCCAGCCCATAGCAAGTTTAATCCTCGTGCCCTTCATATAATTTCTCATTTTAGCCCTAGTTCTACCCATAAACATAACATAGGCTAAATTGAATTACAACTCCCTATATTCTTTGTGAGTTTGGAGTTCGGTCCTCTTACTTTTATTTTTAGAATTTTAATCTATCTACTTTTCATACTTAAAAATCAAATTCAATTATTAACATCGTTAAAATTCTCTTATTATATTCATTGATGTAACATTTTTTAATTAAAAAGAAACCAAATGGCTTATAACATATTAACAATATATCTTTTTAACAATGGTGTTATCACTAAACACTAATCCCTAAACTCAAATCCAAACATAAAACCCTTCTACTATTAGATTTCTTCACAATTGGTGTCATATCTACCTCTTGAGAAGACAAACTCAAAGGTCCATGCTGGATCTGGTTTTCACTTAAACTAGTCCTATGCCAACTCATATGCCCCATGATGCCTGCCGGATCGCAAACTTGACCTCGCAAATGAAACCCTAAAGACATCTTGGGTTTTTCCGATTGTTGGTTCTCTCTCGTCGTCAACTTGGGTTTCTTATGGCTTGCTCGGTGACCTTCAAACAGTGACGAAACTACATGGTAGCTTTGACAAGCTTCGTATTTGTCAAATAAAATATTCCTTAATCTCAGAATAAATAAATAAAAACGTAGTATAGAGAATAAGGGTCGATCCGCAGGGACTAAGGAGTTTCTAATATTGGTCTGAATCGATCTTTAACCAAAAAAACTGCAAGTAAAAAAAAATGGGTTTAGCGAAATAAGTTGAATAAATCTAAGCAAACAAAAAATGATAAATAAAGGAAAGTAAATGGTTGAAAGTAATTATGATAATTTATAGCCTCCAGCTTTGCGTCGCCTCAACTCGTTTCGATCACTAAAATAGATTTTACTTCGAGTTCTTGCTAGTTACAGTCTACAAGGCCCAATCCTTGTAACTTGCTCTTCTCTATGGTGAACTAATTTTCCAAATTCAATCCTTAGAATTTAGCACTTTTTGGATTAACGACGACAATCAATGCTAATGGCAATGTTGTATTCTGTGCTGGAAAAGCCCGTGCTCGGATAATTTTTCTCAACGAGAATCGTATTCGATCTTGATTTCCTCCAGCAGACCGCCGCTAAGTTTGTTCTTAGGGATTTGAATTTGCTACAAGCCTACTCTTGTCCCCAACGGTAGATCAAACGTCGATCAAACCAATGCGCGCTTTTGGAATGAAGGAGTTGAGATGTTTAAAGGAAAAGCCGATTGCCAATCCAGTAATGCTCAAAATCAAGAAAGAAGTTTGAAGGTATGAAGAGCTCTTGCAATTCTCACGAAATGAATTGGGTTTCGCTCAGCTATCGGCTAACGATAGATTTAGCTAACCATGACTATGGAAGAAATCATACTTAGCATTAAAATAAAGAAAAAGAACTTAAAAGAATAACGTAAGAGAAAGGAAATTTATAAAGCTTTAAAAACATAAACAAGCCAAGAACAAGAGATGATTGATAGCTTACCCCATAGGGGGTATTTATAGTATCTTAAAACCCTAAAAATAACCCTAAAAGATAAATCTCAAAATAAAATTCAAATTTTAATCCTAAACAAAAGATAATCCCAAGTTTAAAATTTAAATTTGTCTGATAAGCTATCAAAACGCGACTTGATAAGATATCCGACGTTGCTGACGCCAAATCTAGAATTGCTGACGTGGCGTCCAGTCAACCTTTCATGCCCAGATTCATGCCCACTAGCCCAGCCTTGACTCCATATAAAATTTACAGAATTTTGCCTCTTTTCAGTGTGTTTTCCAGAATTAAAGGTCTGCACGAAAAACACATAATAAAGCCAAGATCAGTATCATATTCGAATATTTAGAGGCATAATTAAAGATGAAAAAGTGATCATTTAAACTACTCATCAAATTCCCCCTCACTTATTCAATACTTGTCCTCAAGCATTTCTTAATTGATGCATCAAGAATTTCAAGTTGCCATCTCAATTTCACAAAATTCCCAAGACTTCCAAGCAAAACAAAATCATAGCAATTGACAAAACTCAAGAGCAATCAAGCTAAAGGCACAATTAAAAGCAAGTAATAGCAAAGCATGACATTCCAATTATTCATTAAACTTAAAGAAACAAGACTTAGTACCTCACATTGGTTCACTCATTCCGCTCAAGTGTTTCCGGTAAAAAGAATCGCTCAAGCCTAACTAATCAAAGCATTACCATAAGCTTGTAACTAAATCTAATCTCCACTACTAAGTATGAACATGATGCAATAATCAAGAGGTCTTTAAAAGGGTTGTAATGGGGCTAAGGTTCGGGTAGGATAAAGGCCAAAGATCGAGTTTAAAAATTCAAGACAAAGAGAAAATTATTCCAAAGAATTACGCAAATGAAAGTAAAAATGAAAGAAAGGAAAACAATAAATCAAACAATCAAAGCTTATTCACTCTCTCTTTCTCTGTTTTTCTTTCAAACTTCTCTTTTTTTGTTGCTATTCGAACCAAACTATTTTTTCACTATTCAAACAGTTTATTCGACCTATTCTGCACTGTATTTTTCTGCACTGTTCGAACCAAACTGCATTTTTTTCGAATCTCTCTTTTTTTGCTTCGGAATAACCTTAACTTTGTCCTGAAAAATGGTGACAAAAAGAGGGAAAAACAATAAAATCGGTTCGGGTTAAAAATGTGGTAAATCAAAGAAAAGGATAAGGCTCAAAATTGGTTATCTAAGGGGTAAATAATCAAAGAGTAGGCCATTTTTGGGAAGGGGTTAAAACCTAATGCCTCTATCACACTAAAGCACCACATTCAATCGTGTAGTCTCGACAAGCATTATGCTACAAGTTCTAGAATACAAAGAATTAGTCAGCACACTTAAAATTAACAAAGAGCAAGAATGAAAATGTATGTTCATTAGGCTCAAACTCACATGAAAGGTTAATTTCACTAAGTCATGCTATCAATTTAACCAACAAATGCATGGAATGTCAAAAAATTTAAAGAAAAATAAATTAATCATGCCAATTGCCATCATGCTTCCTAAATTCTAACAAAAACGAGATTAAAATTCACAAGAAAAAATAAAGAAATAAGGTGAAAAATAAGATATACAACCATCAATTTCAATACATCAATTCAAGGAAAACTCAATTCCAACCAATTGAATAAGCAAAGCGAAATTTGATGCAACTTTCACCCCCCTCACTTAAATCATAATGTCCCAATTATGGAAAATGAAGCAAAAGAGAGGAAAAGAATACTCCCCGAGCTAATTATGGCCACGACCCCGGCCACGGCCTCGACGAGACGTGTCCGGGCAAAGGTAAGAGAGAATCTCAGCGATGTCGGTCTCGATGGTGTTGAGGCATTCATTCACGTCCGACTGTTGGTTTTCTCCTTGTGCTGGTTGTGGTGCAGGTTTCCGAAGGAAAACGCGAGCATTCCTAGGCGTAATGACCCTTGAAGGAACAATATAAGGGGCATCAACTGTACCAGCCAAGAGTCACATTGCATCCAAACACCGCATATCTAAAGGATCCATCGTAAAAGGATAAGTAAATTGTGAAGCATCAAATGTCAATGGTAAAAGTCACGACGCAAGATGTGTAATATAAGGACCAATAATTAGCGGGCGATCAGCTTGTACAACACGCTCAAAAGCGCGAGCGAACTAAAACCCTAAATTTACCTTCATACCAGCTTATATACACCATAAAAAGAAAAGTTCAACCTTACTCAAGCATGATGAAGTGTCGTTAAGGCCAGAGTAGTTGTATGCTAAGAACTGATGGATGTATCGGAGAGCCGGACTATGGATATACCAGCCTTTCGTTGTACGGGCATTGAATGTTACCCCTGCGGTGGCAGTGTAGGGATCATTTTTTCGAAAAAAAATTAAGGTTTTAAGGTGTTTGAGGTTTTTTTGGGTATTTTAAAAAATGTCTTCTATTGGGGTTTTAAAAAATCGTATTTTATTTAAAATGGAGTCGTCACCGGCCACTAAGGTAGGTCGGGCACCATAAAAACCAGAGATTTAAAAATGTCGGGTTCGGGAGTCAGTTACGGATGGGGAAGGATTAGCACCCCTACACCGTCCAAAATTGGTACTTTAATAATTACCGCTTTATTAATATTACTTTTCGGATTAAAGTGGCGATTAAATTAAAATTTGATTATAAGTGCGAGTAATTTTAAAAGCCCCGTTACCCGAGAGTAAACGCCCAACCACCATCACTACGCCTGATACTGGCCCTGTTTACGCTCGGATAAAAGGGCACCACATTGACAATTAATATTTCATTATGCAATCTTAGAAAACAAATATTAAACATTTATATTGACATGATATTAAAAGACATAAACACATGAATTTTACAAAATTAAATAAAAATAATAAAGTATATGAATAAGAAAAAAACATAACATACTCTAATGAGCACAAAGCATAAACACAAATATGGGAAATGAAAAAACATGCTTCCAAAATTTAAATAAACTAATGCTAACATGCTTGAGCATATGTACATAAAAAACCACGAAAACAACGTGTGCACGACATGCATGTAATATGATATTAAACTAATTAAATCTAAGCAACGATCTATAAACTAATACTTAACATATGACAAAACTTAAAATAAAACATGCCATTAATATGTGACAAAATATGATACTAAATTAGCAAAATAACATGTAAATATTAGAACTTAATATGTAACACAATATATGCATATATAATATGAATATGTCATGGCAAAATTACCAAACGTTCACACTAACATATAACCTAAAAAAAGCAAACTTAACAAAGCCAATATTCACTTATCATGACCAAACAAAGCTGAACATATTATTATGCACATAAAAGAAAATATGCATAAACAAACACGACCAAGACAACTCATATATATAAAAATATAAAATATAAAAAAACAATTAAACACGCCATTAGCTAACATATATCATAATGTACAAAATGAACAAAGAAATAAAACATGCTAACATGGACATAATGTTTAAAATAATACAAAGGGACTAAAATGAACAACATATAAGGTGTAAATGCAAACAACTAGAATTAAAGGACTAAAATAAAAACAACAATAACCAAATTGAACAAAAAGCAAAATAAAAGTGCAACATTGACATGAAAAAATGAAAAAAGAAGCGGGAACACAGGGCAATGACTGACGTGGTAATTAACCTATGACTAGAAAAAAAGCGAGAAGGAGTATAGGGACCATGGTCGTAATTGGACCATTCTTGTAAAACATAGACGCCAAACGGTGTCGTTTTGATAGCTAAGCTTAAAACATATTATTGAGGTTATTTTTCCATTCGAACCAGTTAACTAAAAAAACCTAAAGCTTATTGTTCTCCTTCCCTAGCCAACCCTAGAGAGCGGCGCCGTTTTCCTTATCAGGGTCGGTCATCGGCGGCCTCATGGCAAGCAACGACGGCGACTTCACGGCCAGGTAAGATTCAAAAACCCCTCCCTTTCGATTTATATTGATTCGAAATAAAAATAAAGAGAAAAAAGATTTTGTTTCGAAATAAAAGAAATACCCTTCAACTTGTTTGTATTGACTTCGAATTTTTCTTACAAATTTTCCATTTTTTCTTCAAATTTTCCCCTCTTTTTTTCTTTATTTTCGAACTGAAAAGCCTCATCCTTCTATTCTTTTTCATTTGGTGTTTATAAACCAAATTAACAACCCTACTCTATTTTGCAGATCTGAATTTTTGGAGATATTTGCACCAGATTTTGTGGGATATATGGCAGATTGGAATGGTTGAAAGTATGGATTGGGACATGGGGACGTCGGGTAGATTAGGTTTAGGTTATTATTATTTTTTTAATTTAGGGATTTCAGATTGGATTTAGGGTTTGTGGGTTTAATTTAAGGATTGATTTTGGGGTTTAGTTTAATTTAGTTTTGGGTAGTTGGTGACCGACGATAGTGGATTGATTGCCGGTGACAGACAGTGGTGGTCAAGAAGTGCAGCGGTGGCGGTGGGATGAGAGGATGGTGGCGGCTAAAGGGTTAAAGGGGATTAAGGTTAGGGTTTTTTTGGTTCAGGTTGGGTCATGGGTCTGAACTGGGTTTGGTTTGGGTTTTGGGTCGGGTCTAAACCAGGTTTTAAGTTTGGGTTGAAAACGAGTCATTAGAGATGCCCTTCTTTGCTTGTTGTCGTGTAACGGCAATGGAGCAAAGACTAAAAATGACCCGTTTTGTCCGGTCTGGCTGATCTCCTTCCCTGTTGACATATGTCTTCTTTCTTCGATAGATCTTCTTTCTTTTCAACACATATCTTCTTTCTTGACTTGATTGATCCACTTTGTCACTCTTGGGGAAGCAAAATCTTCAAAATAGGGGGTTGTCTGTTGGGGAAGCAAAATGAGTCCAACTCGCTATATTATTGACGATGATAATACCTAGAGAAGATTCGACCCAGCTGCAACACCGACGAAGAAACAGGGTCTACAAAATTCGATCCAGCTGCCACATTGACGAGGAGGCAACATCGATGGATGAAAGTTCTGATGTCTGATCCATCTACAACTCTGATGAAGAGGTAGGATCAAAAGATTGAAAACTCATTTTGATTTGATGATTTTTTCTTTTTTTCTTTAAATTTTTTTCTTCTTTTTTTTCTTTCTTTTTTTTGAATTTTTTACAACATTGATAAAACTTGAAAGTTGGTAAATTTTGACCAAGCTCCAACACCGACGAAGAGACATGATCAAAAGTTAATGAATTTGGTCTAGCTACAACACCGACGAAGAGGCAAGATCGATCGTTAGTGAATTTGGTTCAGCTACAACACCGACGAAGAGGCAGAACCTAAAGTTAAATTTGACCAAGCTACAACACCGACGAAGAGGAAGAACCTAAAGTTAAATTTGACCAAGCTACAACACCGACGAAGAGGCAAGGTCTGAAGATTTGATCCAGCTGCGACTCTGACGAAGAGGCATGATCAGAGTGTTTTTTATGTGATAAAGCTATGACTCTGACGAAGAGGCATGAACGAAATTTGGTTCAGCTACATCACCGACGAAGAGGCAGAACCGAAAGTTATATTTAACCAGGGTACAACACCGACGAAGAGGCAAGGTCTGAAGATTTGATTCAGCTACAACTCTGACGAAGAGACATGATCAGAATTTGGCAAATTTGGTTCAGCTACATCACCGACGAAGAATCAGAATTTGATTCAGTTATATTTGTTGGATCTATCCACACCATCAACAGAGAGATAAGATCGAATTTCAGCATTTGGACTCCACTAGGCCATTAACGGAGAAGCAGAATCGGATGACATCAATTTGAACACGGCCACCATCAACTGAGGGACATGATCAGAAAACACTTAAAATTTTTTGTCGTCTTCTTTTTTTGACTTTTTCTATTTTTCTCTTTTTTGAAATTCTTTTCTTTTTTTCTTCTTTTTTTGATTTTATTTTTTTGACTTTTTTTATTATTTTGTTTTCTTTTTTCTTCTCTTTTTGCTATAAATACAAGGAAAAGTATGGTCTAGCTGCAACAGCGTTGAAGAGACAAGACATGGATAAGATTTAATCTGCTACACTACTGACGGAGAGACTAGACCAACACAATATGAGATCCATTACACCACCGATGGAGAAATATGATCTGGATAGAAAATTTGATCTGCAACACCACCGACGGAGGCAAGATCTAGATAGGTTTGATATGCTACACCACTGACGGAGAGACTAGATCAACAAAATATGGGATCCATTACACCATCGACGGAGAGATATGATTTGGATGCAAAATTTGATCTGCAACACTACCGACGGAGGCAAGATCTATATTAAGTTGGCGTACCACCATTGACGGAGGCATGATTTACAAGATGTTGAATTACTATTGATAGCGAGACTATGTTTGAAAAATTTTGCTCTGCTTCTATCGGCAGAGGGTAAGATCTGGAATGAGTTATTTCTGTTGCTCTACTGGCGGAGAGATATGACCTGAAAATGAAAAAAAAAACATTAATCAGTAATGTTCACAATGTTTGTCACTGGTACCTTTTATTGATGTTTCAGCATCATCTTTGTGTTTGGCCTCCCCCAAGACTAAGGTTGGCCGTCGTGATTGCCCCTATGTTGATAATGTTCAATCTCTTTTGGGAATCTGTTTATATGTGCAAGCAAAAATGCATGAATGCGTCTAATTTTATGCCTAAATGCATGTCTTTATACTAAATGCATGGTAACTTTGGCGTATGCATTTAATCTAAATATATGATGTATGCAAAAATGACTCAATACAAGATGGATCCAATGAATGTGACATGATTTTTGGCCCTCAATGGGATGCCCCTAACTCCGTACTGGTCCTGTTAAGATCTTGGCCTTTTGCATGTAGCGGTGCCTCAAACTCATATTGGGTTCGATCACCTAGCTTTTCATCTAAGTGGATGCCCCAAAATTTTGCTCGTTCTATGCCATTGTCTGAAATTGCTTTTGAAACTTTAGGGTGATGTTATTTTTGCATTTTGGATGTTCAAGGCTCATATATGAACAAAATATATTTGCATTGCAACTTGTAGTTTTGATCCCTTACAAAATATTCTCAGTACTATCGTACTCAAGTCAATGAGATTGGTTTACAAAAAGCATTACTCTGAAAGTGATAAAAACTACAATGGGACCTACTATGGTCAAGACAATGCAATATTTAAGCTGTATAGACATGGTCCAGTTCAAAAAACCTTTGACACGTCCCTATTTGGCATCTTTGTGCTTCAGCAAAGGGTCTTTGTTCGTAGCCGTTCCCGCTGAGTCATCAAAGCTTACCACCCCAAGCTTAATGAAAATTTCCACCAACTTTTTGAAACCAAAGCAGTTTTCAATCGTGTGGCCAACTTGCCCCGCGTGATTATTGCATTTTGCATGTGCCACCATATGGATGTCGTACAACTGTTTGTACAATTCCCCATAAGAAACTGGTAATAAAGTAAACTTTATCTTTTCAGTATTCTTCCTCTGACTAGAATCTGGGCTTGAGTAAACGTGAGCACTTGGCACGACCTTAGGTTGCACAACTGTGATAGGCTTAGAATAATTGGTATTATAAATTCGTGAAGAGTTTACTTCATGATCCTTCTTTGCATGGTAGGGCTTTTTGTGGGACGAACTACCTCCATCATTGATTTTGCCAGTCTTGACAGCATTCTCAATGAGCTCACCGGATAACACGAGGTCAGCAAAGTTGGTAGTCGCGTTGCCTATCAAGCGACCTAAGATCGGACTCTCCAAAGTTTGGACAAATGTGACCACCGTCTCTCTTTCACTGAGCGGGGGTTAAACTTGAGCCACCATATCTCTCCAACATTGGGCATACTGTCTGAAGCTTTCATTTGACTTTTGTTTCATGTGTTGTAAGGTCCAACGGTCTGGCACCATGTCACTGACATGTCGGTACTGCTCTAGGAAAGCTTTGGCCAAGTCCTTCCATAACTTAATCTGATGTCGGCTCAATTGATTATACCAACGGGTAGCAGATCCTGATAGACTGTCCTGAAAATAATAAATTAACAGCTTGTCGTCTCAGCCGTATCATGTCATCCTCCGACAGAACATAGTGAGGTGAGTGCGAGGGCAGCTGGTTCCGTCATACTTTTCGAACTTTGGGATCTTGAATTTCGGGGGTAACACCAAATCTAGGACAAGGCTGAGTTCATTGGCCTCAAATCTTTGAAGATATTCTCTACCTCCATAGCTTGCATCTTTTCCTCGAGTTGTTTGCAACGGTCCCCGATCTCTTTCGATGGCTCATTTCTTGATTTGTTAAATTCAATCAACTGGTCCATCTCAGAGACAAAATTCTCAGCCTGATTGCCCCTTAGCTTAGCTTCTGATGCGGCGGGAAAATTTGCCGGGATAGGGGCACTGCCTGAAGTGGTTGGGACTTTTCCATAGAAATTACCACTCGAGGGTTTGTTTGACTTTTAGCTTAAGTAAGGGTGAACCCTGGAAGATATATAAGATCTTCATTTTCTTCCCCAGGACCTGCCCCAGGGTTGATAGTAGAGGCCTCTCCTTGTTCAGGAAACTTGCATCCTAGCATCCGTGCCAATTTCACCAGTATGTCCTACTGAGATCTTGCAAACTAATCCCTTATCTCTTGCTGAGCCTTGGCTAATTGGTCCTCTAATTTTTGGGTTAAATCTGCCTGCAAAGTCTTCTGGTTCTACTCAATCCTATCCAGTCTGTCTTCATTTGCCATCTTTGTCTTACTTCTTATTCTGTATGGATGTTGAATCGGTTGATCTTTCGTCTTTCCCAGTATTGCCTTTATAGGGTATCCTAAGGATCAGTCTCAAAATGAATGCATATAAAAAAAAACAAAGTATATGTCCTATATGCGAATGCATCAATGCAAAAATCAAAATGTTATGATATGCAATGCAATGAATGCCAAAATGAACAGATATGATGTGATCACAAAAATGGGTCAATTTGAAATTAAAATAATCAAATAAATATGATAAAAATGAAAGATTTTTGCTCGAGCAAACCACTTGTACCAACGCCTTTATGTCATGCAATACTAATGCAACAAAAGTATGCGTAAAGTAAAAATAAAATAAAAAAGAAATGACTTAGTACTGAATAAACTCAAGAAAAAGCAAAGAATATAAGGCCACAAGCAAAGCAACCATATTTATCCCATCTAAAACACCTAAGTTATCTGCATGGATCAAAAATGGTGGGCTTTCTATATTCTATACATGCAGTTTTTGTGCTAAAAGGTACCCGAATTGTCCTTGATGTCCCCTACTAAGAGTAGCAAGACCCCGATCATCACCCATTATAGGCTTCTTTTAACCGGGTTCAATTTAGGATGACCCATTCACTTATGCCCTTACAAAGGAACGATATCCTCATGAAAGCATAAGGTACTCGAGCCCCGAAGGTACTTGCTAGGCCCATTCAGAGGAACGATATCCTCACGAAAGCATTAGCGTTTTCCCCCACTTAAAAAAACGGGTTTATATGCCAAATTCTAAATGCGTTAAAATAAACGCGCAATTATAACCGAATGTTACTTTAATAGTCACTTTAATCTGGAACTTCTGATATTAGTAAAGCGGTAATTATTTAAAAAGCTCAACTCTCTTTTATTTTTGAAAACCAAAAAATTTGTCCCCAGCGGAGTCGCAACCTGTAGCGATACTTTTTCGCAAAAAAACGAGATTTTAAGGTGTTTGGTTGGGTATTTTAAAAATGTCTTCCATTGGGGTTTTAAAAAATTGTATTTTATTTAAAATGGAGTCGCCACCGGCCACTAAGGTAGGCCAGGCACCATAAAAACCAAAGATTAAAAAATGTCGGGTTCGGGAGTCGGTTACGGATGAGGAAGGATTAGCACCCCACACCGCCCAAAATTGGTACTTTAATAATTACCGCTTTATTAATATTAAACTTTACGGATTAAAGTGGCGATTAAATTAAAATTTGATTATAAGTGTGAGTAGATTTTAAAAGCCCCGTTACCCGGGAGTAAACGCCCAACCACCATCACTACGCCTGATACTGGCCCCGTTTACGCTCAGATAAAAGGGCACCGCATTGACAATTAATATTTCATTAAGCAATCTTAGAAAACAAATATTAAACATTTATATTGACATGATATTAAAAGACATAAACACATGAATTTTACAAAATTAAATAAAAATAATAAAGTATATGAATAAGAAAAAACATAACATACCCTAATGAGCACAAAGCATAAACACAAATATGGGAAAGGAAAAAACATGCTTCCAAAATTTAAATAAACTAATCCTAACATGCTTGAGCATATGTACGTAAAAAACCCACAAAAACAACGCGTACACGACATGCATGTAATATGATATTAAACTAATTAAATCTAAGCAACGAGCTAAAAACTAATACTTAACATATGACACAACTTAAAATAAAACATGCCATTAATATGTGACAAAATACGATACTAAATTAGCAAAATAATATGTAAATATTAGAACTTAATATGTAACACAATATATGCATATATAATACGAATATCTCATGGCAAAATTACCAAACGTTCACACTAACATATAACCTAAAAACAAAGCAAACTTAACAAAGCCAATGTTCACTTATCATGACCAAACAAAGCTGAACATATTATTATGCACATAAAAGAAAATATGCATGAACAAACATGACCAAGACAACTCATATATATAAAAATATAAAATATAAAAAACAATTAAACACGCCATTAGCTAACATATATCATAATGTACAAAATGAACAAAGAAATAAAACATGCTAACATGGACATGAATGTTTAAAATAATACAAAATGACTAAAATGAACAACATGTAAGGTGCAAATGCAAAAAACTAGAAGTAAAGGACTAAAATAAAAACATGATAATAAAAACAACAATGACCAAATTGAACAAAAAGAAAAAATAAAAGTGCAACATTGACATGAAAAAACAAAAAAGAATGCGGGAACACAAGGCAGGGACTGATGTGGTAAGGGACCACGGTCGTAATTGGACCATTCTTGTAAAACATAGACACCAAACGGTGTCGTTTTGATAGTTGAGCTTAAAACATATTATTGAGGTTATTTTTCCATTCGAACCAGTTAACTAAAAAAACCTAAAGCTTATTGTTCTCCTTCCCTATCCAACCCTAGAGAGCGGCGCCATTTTCCTCATCAGGGCCGGTCATCGGCGGCCTCACGGCGAGCAACGACAGTGACTTCACGGCCAGGTAAGATTCAAAAACCCCTCTCTTTCGATTTGTATTGATTCAAAATAAAAATAAAGAGAAAAAAGATTTTGGTTCGAAATAAAAGAAATACCATTCAACTTGCTTGTATTGACTTCGAATTTTTCTTACAAATTTTCCCCTTTTCTTCAGTTTTCCCCTCTTTTTTCTCTATTTTCAAATTGAAAAGCCTCTTCCCTCTATTCTTTTTCATTCAGTTTTTATAAACCAAATTAACAACCCCTACTCTATTTTGCAGATCTAAATTTTTGGAGAGATTTACGCCGGATTTTATGCGATATATGGTAGATTGGAATGGTTGAAAGTATGGGTTGGGACATGGGGATGTCGGGTAGATTAGGTTTAGGTTATTATTATTATTTTAATATAGGGATTTTAGATTGGATTTAGGGTTTGTGGGTTTAATTTAAGGGTTGATTTTAAGGTTAAGTTTAATTTAGTTTCGGGTATTTGGTGGCCGGCGATAGTAGATTGATTGCCGGTGATGGACGACGGTGGTCAAGAAGTACAACGGTGGTGGTGGGATGAGAGGATGGTGGCGGTTAAAAGGGATTAAGGTTAGGGTTTTTTTGGTTCGGGTCGGGTCATGGGTCTGAACCGTGTTTGGTTTGGGTTTTGGGTTGGGTCTGAACCAGGTTTTAAGTTTGGGTGAAAAACGGGTCATTACAGACAGTAAGTGCCTCATAGGCCACATCAGTGTCGAAATCCTGCAGAATCTCAAGTAACGCAGTTAAATAGCCTTGATCCATGACATACGTCACGAATCCCATAGAAAAATTAAAATCTGTAATAAACATCTGAAAATATTATCCCAACAAACGGAAAGATATAACATCAAGTGAGTTTATAGAAATAACACTTCTCTGCCTAAATGAGAATGTAGCATAAAATTTTCAAAAACTAATTCATAATACGTGCTACATTGGATAGCAGGGTATAAAGACCAACCTATAGCATCGGAGTAATGCATAACAGGTTCACGCAGATGCATGATATCAAGTGTACGATCATGAATGTATTTGCAAACTTGAAACTTGCGATGTCGGATGCTATTGAAGCGCATCATCGCCTAAATTTCAAAGTCCAAGTATCCATTCAAAGCCTTTTCGATTGGTATGGAATAGGTGCGGCCGCGGCAATAACGTTCAAAATTTATATTATTACCAGTGTGCGATTCGGTTGGTATAGTGCTTTCGTCGGTGCTGGCTGCGAATGAAGGCGAATCTGGTTGCGCGCTATTTGAATGGGACGAAGTTGGTTGGTCGTTGTAGACATTCGACTGTTTTCCTCCATAGAGCTGGTATTGATGTTATCTGTATAACCAAAAACATGGTGAAAAATTAATAAGGGCTGAACGAAATAAAATTCAGAGTTTACCTCATCGTGAAGATTGGAGTCTGTCGAGTGCATGGAGTAAGAGGTCGTGGCAACGTTGGGCATGGATTGAGAGGATGTGGCAGTGTGCATTGAATAGAGAATGGGGCTAGGACCTCGCTGTGATCGGGAAACAGAGGCCGGTTGTTGGTGGCGACATAAGCGTGAAGGGCGGCTGATAGATGGTGGTGGATTGGTAGAAGGTTCGGGTGGTGGGGCGGCGTTTTCTTGCTACCAACATCCACTATGGCGAGGAAGAGGCAGTCGTTTCCAGGTTACGTGACGGAGACGCTTGCTGCCGTCGCCTTCTTCCACGATGGGGATAAGGCTGCTGTGGTGGTGGCAGTAAATCAGAATCGCTGGGAAGGGGCACGAACTCTGGCACAAACCGCTGTTGTCCGGTGAGGTTGACCGGAGGTGCTTGAGGTAGTCGACAAGCTTGCTCTCTTGTTCGAACCATGTTGGCAAGGTTGAAGGGGCTAGTTTTTTTTCTTGTTGACCGAAGGTAATGGGGAAGTTGAGAGGTATGCGGCTGGGTTATTAGATAAAATATGGGTGTAGGTTTTTTAGCTATCACGTGAGTGTATGGGGAAAATATTTGTCAAATAGGTGGGGCCTATGGTATTTAAAATTTGAAAAAGTGATAAAATAACAATTAAAGATGGCTTAAAATAAGGGTGAATATAAGTGACGGGTGGGTTGGGGTTGGCTAACATGCACCTAATTGGTGGAGAGTTTTGCTAACATCCTCCCATAATAAAATGGTATTTCTACCATTGGTCCATGCGTGGAATGCATCCCTGGATTACATTATATTTGATCCAAAATATTTTTGGGTACTTGAAAATAAAATAAAGTAAAATAGATTTGAGACTAAAATTAAATAAAATTAAAAATTAATAGAAATTAGAAATTTAAAAATAAAATAAAATGGGTTGCCTCCTATTTAGTGCTTTATTTAACGTCATTTAGCTCGACGACCTGATTCAGACTACAGGTTCTTCCAAATTGAGTTCTTCGACTAAACCAATTGGAGCATTCTCATAATACGGCTTCAACCTCTGACCGTTAACTTTAAACTGTGAACCCGAGTCATTTTTTATTTCGATCGCACCATGAGGAAAGATTTGAGTAACTGTAAAGGGTCCGAGCAACTTTGATCGTAGTTTACCTGCAAAAGTTTAAGTTTGCAATTAAATAACAAAACTTTTTGTCCGATAGCAAAAGATTTAAAAGAAATATTTCTATCATGAAAATCCTTAGTCTTTTCTTTAAGTATCCGAGCGCTATCGTAAGCGTTTTTACGAATTTCCTGTAGTTCATGGATGTGCAGTTTGTGTGCTTCACCGATTGCGTCCATTTTGATATTACATTGTTGCACTGCCCAATACGCGCAATGTTCCTATTCAACTCGTAAATGGCATGGTTTCCCGAAAATAATGCGGTATGGCGACATTCTAATAGGACCTTTATATGCAGTCCGGTATGCCCAGAACTCATCGGTTAATTTAACACTCTAGTCTTTACGATCCGGCTTTACAATTTTCTCAAGTATTGACTTAATCTCACAGTTTGACAGTTCCCCTTGCCCGCTGGTTTTTGGATGGTAAGATGTTGCAATTCGCTGAGTCATTCCAAACTTCTTCATGAGAGCATCAATTACTCGATTAATAAAGTGTTTTCCCATTCGCTTATTATCGCTCGCGGTGTGCCAAACCTGGAAAAAAATAAAATCTTTAAGAAAATTAACCGTGGTTTTGGCATCGTTATTCCGGGTAGCCTTAGCTTCCACCCACCTAGATACATAATCTACAACAAGAATTATGTAAAAATTTCCAAACGAAGAAACAAAAGGACCCATATAATCAATTCCCCAAACATCAAATATTTCGCATACATAAATTGGGTTAAGCGGCATTTCGTTCCTACGACTTAAATTTCCTACACGTTGATATATTTCACATGATTTACAAAATAAGTACGTGTCGTGAAAAATGCTGGGCCAGAAGAAACCACATTCAAGAATTTTGTGCGCAGTTCACTTTGGTCCAAAATGACCGGCCCATGAGTAAGAATGACAAAAGTTCAGGATTGAATTTACCTCATCTTCGATGATACATTGCCTAATTACTTGATCCGATCAATGCTTCTAAAGGTATGGATCGTCCCAAATATAAAATCGGGATTCTCGCTTTAGTCGGTTAATTTCAGCTCTCGGTAGATCTAGTGGTAACTTACTTGTGGCCAAGTAATTGACCACATCCGTGAACCATGGTGTAGTTTTCTGCGCCATCATCAACCTTTCTTCGGGGAACTCACCTTTAACCGGTAGATCAGATGCGAAAAGGGGAATGCGACTCAAGTGATCTGCTACGAGTTTTTCGCATCCCTTTTTATCTTTAATCTCCAGATTAAACTCCTGAAGAAGTAAGATCCAGCGAATGAGCCTTGGTTTCGCATCCTTCTTGCTCATCAAATATCGCAAGGTTGCATGATCAGAAAACATAGTAATTTTAATGCCAAGCATATATGATCGAAATTTTTCTAGAGCAAAAATGATAGCAAACAATTTTTTTCTATTGTTGAATAATTTTTATGAGCTGGATCTAAGGTGCGAGATGCATAAGCTATGACATGTGGTTCTTTCCCCATTTTTTGGCCAAGAACGACTTCAACACTTATATCTGATGCGTCGCACATTAGCTCGAATGGATATTTCCAATTTGGTAACTGAACAATTGGTGCTGTCACCAGTGTTTCTTTTAGTACATCAAACGATTCCTTGCATTTCTCATTAAAATCAATTACTTGATCCTTCTGAAGTAAACTGCATAACGGTTGTGCTATCTTTGAAAAATCCTTGATGAATCTGCGGTAAAATCTTGCATGATCGAGGAAAAAGCGAACATCCCTCACAGTTGTGGGGTAAGGAAGTGAGCGTATAATATCAGTTTTTGCTTTATCTACAGCAATTCCGTTATACGAAACAATATGTCCTAATATTAGTCCTCTATCAACCATAAAATGGCATTTTTCATAGTTCAACACAAGATTAAATTTAAGACAACATCTTAAAACATTTGTTAGATTTAATAGACACTCACCGAATGGATTACCGTAAATCGTAAAGTCATCCATAAAAACCTCAATTCCTCTCTCAATGTAATCAGAAAATATGCTTACCATACATCTCTGGAACGTAGCTGGAGCTTTACAGAGCCCAAACGGCATCCAACGATAGGTGAATGTTCCGAACGGACATGTAAAAGTCTTTTTTTTCTTGATCTTCAAGTGCCACAGGGATTTGGAAGAAACCTGAAAAACTATCAAGACAGCGATCATGAGATTTATCGGCTAAACATTTTATTATTTGATCTATAAATGATAATGGAAAATGATCTTTTCGAGTTAGGGAGTTCAACTCCTTGTAATCGATGCAAACTTTCCATCCATTCTGAACTTGTGTTGGAACTAACCCACCTTCTGAATTTTTGATTATTGTAACTCTAATTTTTTTAGGTACTACGTGAATTGGACTTGCCCAGTCACTGTCTAAAATTGGGTAAATTACATTTGCATCAAGGATTTTTTGTATCTCATTCTTTACAACTTCCATCATTGGTTGGTTTAATCGACGCTGACCTTGTCGTGGCGGTTTCGCCCCTTCTTCAATCTTAATTTTATGCATACAAGTTGAGGGACTAAGTCCTTTTATGTCCGCGATGGTCCATCCGATTGCCTCTTTATGTGCTTGTAACACTGTTACCAGATCATCTTCCTCTTCTTTGGACAGCTTGTTGGAAATAATTACCGGCAATGTCCTTTTTCCCCCTAAAACGCATATTTGAGGTGATCCGACAACTGCTTTAGTTCAATTTCTGGTGCTTGTGAAATCGAAGGTAGAAGTTTAGATCGTGAATGTGCAATATTCAACTTATTTTTAATTGAAAAAATATATTCAAACTCCCTAATGTCGTCTTCAAATTCTTCGATTTCTCTACGCATATCATTAACGAAGTTAGTCTCAAAATTGACAAAGTTTAAACTAGCAACATTATCAGGGTATTTCATTGCTTTAAACATCAAACTTAACAACCTCACCACCGAATTCTATTGTAAGAATTCCACTTCTTACATCAATTTTTGTATAGGTTGTGGTTAGAAAGGGACGTCTGAGAAGAATTTCTAAGGAAGTGTTGGACCGATCGTTTTCTATATCTATCACATAGAAGTCTACTGGAAAAATGAGGCCATTTACCTTTACTAGAACATTCTCGACAAGTCCTTTCGGATATATTACGGATCAACCAGCTAGCTATATTGTCACCTTTGTATCCTTCAAGGGCTCAGCAGACAGTGAGTTATATAGAGAAATGGGCATAGCGTTAATAGAATCCCCTAAATCGTACATTGCACTTTTTATACCAACATTACCAATTTTGCAGGGGATGGAAAACATACCTTGGTCAATTTTGGCGGTAGTCTTCGCTGAAAAATTGCTGAGACGTGTTCTTCGAGATTTACTTTTTTTGATTTCAGTAACTCGTCTTTTATTAGTGCATAGATCTTTTAAGAACTTGGCATACTTTGGTACTTTTCGGATTACTTCAAGGAGTGAGATATTGATTTCTACTTTTCGGAACACATCCAGGATCTCATTCTCTTCAGCTTGTTTCTCTTACTTTACCAACTTCGATGGGAAAGGAGGTGGCACAACATAGGAAGAGAGAATAGAGGAGGAACCTGTGTATCACGCTGGATTGGGGATTGCGCTTCCTCCTTGTCTTTCTTTTGGCTGTCTTCTTTCGTGGCTTTCGGTTCGACAATATTGCCACTTTGAAGTGTGATAACGTTGACGTTTTCTCTTGGGTTTGGCTTAGTTTGAGAGGGTAGTTTACCTTGAGTCTCGAGTCACCCTACTATAACACCCTCGACCCGGATGCTACATTTGGGCCACAAGCCTAAACCATTCCCATAATTTTTTTTAATTTTTAAAGTCAATAAAAGTCAACCTCATAAATCCAAACGTAACATACCAAAGCGTTTAAATCCATACGTACTTGAAATATTCAAAATAGTTAAAGGAGCTCCAAATACAGTAATAAAACATTTGACCAATACAAGTTAAATCAAATAGAGTTACAAATACACAGGGTCATACGAATACATAGCCCACTATATCTAAGTACTTGTACTCTACCAAAAAGTCAATGATGAATCCTTGCTTTGATGGTGTTCCGCTACACTCGGACTATCTATCAACTTGTAAACAGAAACAACGATTCCTAATGCTGAGCTAACAAAGCTCAGTGGATACACAACCACTCGACCATGCTTCAGGTGAATCATAATTAAGAGCATGCTATAAAATATGAAGTCAAGATAGTATAAAGCGATGACACTACCATAACCGCATAAATACGTGCTATAGAACAACAACACATCAACAATGCCAACATATAAATAAACAACCCAAGAGTGAGACCAATGTCACCCGACACTGGAAAACCCACCCATGCTCAGAATCTCACATCGAGCTGCTCGAAATCTTACATCGAGCAGTATACTGAGAATCTCACATCAAGTCTTCTCTCGGAATCTCGCATCGAGCGGGGCTCAGAATATCGCATCGAGCAAAAGTCATCACCTAAAATCTCATATCGGATGACCTTCATTTTATCACCCGCAATCTTACATCGGATGGTCTTCGTGCGTTGTAACACTCACTCACTGGGTATCTGGATCCCATCAAACAATGACTCATAACCAAACAAGTGCCTTTACCTGGCACAACCACAAATGATCCATCAAGGATCCTAAAACTCGCTTACCAAGCAATTTACTTTCATTTCAATACTCAATTAACCATTTAATCTATATAAGCAAGAATGAACTTACATTCTCAATTTTACCAGTCGTTTTATATCATAAGAGACCCATTAGAACCTTATTGTAGCAAATTATAGAACCTCCGAACTCCAAACGTAAAAGCTTGGGCAGATTACCCGATGAGTATAGATACTCCTAAGTGAGTATCGGTACTCCCCTCTAAGTATCGATACTCCATGATGAGTATCGGTACCCTAATTATATTTGAAAAAATTGGCCCTTGCACCATATCGATACGCTCTGTGTCGTACCAGTACTCCACATCGGTACTAAGATCGCCCCGTACCGATCCACACCCGTACTGATACGTCTACCATAGCATACCGATACGCAAAGCCTTTCCAGGCAAAGTAACAGTAGGTGCCGATATGCCCTTAGCGTACCGGTACTCCAAAGTGTTGCTGGAATTCTCCTCTAATGAGGGGTACCGATACTGTGAGAAGCGTATAAGATACGAAGGAGTACTGATGAGCAACCATCATGTACCGATACTCGAGCCCCAATTTCAAAACTTAGAGCTCGGGATTACACCAATCCCACCCTTAACCTCCCTGGTTAAGTCCCAAAATGTTCCTACCAATTATGAAGAGTCATTAGGTGAGTTTCTAACTATTTTTACCCTTAAACCCCAACCATTACAAGTTTTGCCATGGATGACCAACCAAGCTCTAACTTATCAAAAACATCATAATCCAAGCAAGGATAGTCAAATGATGATGCACATGAACACACAAAAGTTAGAAGTGTACTAACCTCGAAATACAAGCCAAAGAGAACCCTCAACCTCCACCTCAAGCTTTCTTCTTCCCTTGGGCCTTTGAATGCTCCCTAACCTCTTGATCTACAAGGAAATGCTGTAAACAAGTTACAACGTTGATGAGAGGTTAAAAAAAGCTTAAAGAACGGTTCAACAACAAGAAATGGAATTAAAAACACCATTCCCGTCCTCCTCTAAAACCCCCACTAAAACCTCTTCCTCCACCATTCCCAACAAAACTTACCTTGGATTGTAGATCCTTGGATGCCTGGCAACTTTCCATTCAACACCAATTTGGGATTTCAACTCAAAACTAGCAAATATGGTGTTTTTCTTTTAACCCAATTGAAGAGAAGATGGAGATGATGTGAGAAGCTTTTTGGAGACACTATGACCTCATGCCTTACAAAATCTGTAGGCCCATTACTTCTCCACTCTCATCTTTCCTTCAATTGTGTTTTTACCATGATGCCCCTCTCAAAAGCCCCATAACTCAAGCCCAAAACAAAAACCAAGCCCACCAAGGTCTAATGGCCCAACAATATAACCCAAACGTGAGGCACATGCCTTAGTTTAGCCTGACGCTCGAGTTTCAACTCTTGTCATTACACCTACTGTCTGGGCTAATTGGGTCATTTGCTTGTCTAACTCTTATAGATGGGCCTCGGTGCGGTTATGAAACTTATCTTGATATATTGCCAATCGTTCAACAATGGACTCCAAGGATGATTTCGTCTGCTGATAAGGCTGCCTCTGCTGGAGTGCTTGATTTGGTCTTTGGTTTTATGCGTAATTAAAGTTCAGATGATCTTTCCATCCTGGGTTGTATGTATTAGCATTGGGATTGTATTGTCTTTGGGGAGGTCTAAGAAAATTGCCTATGGCATTTAATTGGGCAACGTCTTCCTATGTATTATCGGGCAGCAATCCGTTGGATGTTTAGGACTCGTGTATATCCCGCAAAGTCTAGTCGCGACTTTTTTATCTGCAATAAGAGATTGAACAATTTCAGCCAATTTGTCAATTTTATTTTCTAATGATACATTACTTACCTCATGAACCCGCCGAGAGGGTTCACTAGAAGGGCAAAATTGCTGGGAGTTAGCGGCCATTGTAGAGATTAGAGTTCTTGCCGCTGTTGGGGTCATGTTCACAAGTGTCCTTCCACTTGTTGCATCGATCATCTTCATTTTTATCGGAGATAGGCCTTCATAAAAATACTGAAGAAGTGTTTGTTCTGATAGCCCGTGTTGAGGGCAATTTGCGCACAACTTCTTAAATCTCTCCCACTAGTCGTATAATGTCTCATTATCCTTTTGTCAGATACTTAAGATGCTCTGCCTTAGTTCGCTTGCCTTGGCCGCAGGGAAAAACCTGTCAAGAAAAAACCGCGCCATGTCAGCCTAAGTTGTAACAGAATTGAAAGGTAGGTCGAATAACCAATCCTTGGCAATATCAGCTAAAGAAAAAGGAAAAACGCGAAGTTTTATTTGGTCTTCAGATACTCCTTGTGGTTTGTACTCAAACAAACTATATGAAATTCTTTTAGATGTTTATGCGGATTTTCGCTCGGCAAACCATGATATGTTGACTTTATATAATGACACATTAGTCAAAAAAATATTTTTATAAAATTGTACGAAATATACTTTTTTTCTTCTGACGTGTCATTTTGTCAAATCATCTTAAGTTGTTTATTATCAGTTGACTAACAGTTTTTATTCGCAGATGAGCCATTTTATCAAAAAATGAAACGTTAGAAGTTAAAGTATTACTGTATATGCAACAAAGCTTTGCCTGCACACATTTCGAAACAGCTTCTACGGTAGATGCAGCCCCTTGAAATTGCTTTTGGTTTCGCTCCCTCCATATCCCATATATGCAACAGTCCATCAATTTTATTATTCCCTTTCTGTTATACCGTCAAATTTGTTAAAAAATAATAAAGCAATAAAAATCGATTTTTTCAAATTTAAATTTAAAATTAAGATTTTTTTTTACATAATTATTGATATCTTATTCAGATAATGACTAATTCATATCGAATAATGTAAAAAATTTATCATCTCATAAGATCATTTTTTTATTAAAAATACTTTGAGTTGCGCGGTCACCTACTGCAAAAATTGCTAATATTGAAACATTTTGTCTAAGCCAAATATCACCTCTATCGACAAATACAACTCAATCTAGCTTCCAACATTCATAAACAACGCACAACTTATTAAACCAGTCAATAAATCATCCAAACATGAGATAAAGTATTACGATGTCAATCATTACAATCCACAAGCGCGAAATATAAATGTCAATTATCATTTATTATAGCTCAAGTTCGACATTGATGGATAACATAAGTATTAAAATTCATAAAGGAATTCCTTAAAGAGTTTCATGTGAGAGGTTTCCAAGCGAGTTACCAGTGACAAGCTCCCATCATCGTCTGGACTTGGTATTATGTAGAATTTCCCTTCATGGACGACATTTGCAGGCCCCATGTATATGGGACGACCCCATCCGAAATCTGCATCATATATCGGCAACCATATCCACGGAACGATGTTCAGATTCGGACATCGGTACGTATGGGATCCTCTAACCAAAGTGCTTAAATCAGACACCTTTTCAATGTAATCAAGAGATGATCTCAAGTATTCATCATTGATCTCCTTTAATCGTTCATGGATCCTCTTTATGGTATCGGTGAACGGTTCGGTTTTCAGGTCACCGGCTTGAGCAATTTGTGCAGCTGGAAAGATTACATTACCAAAGTAGCCGTTTGGGAGCGGAGGATTCAATTTAAATCGACCATCGATCGGAAAATTCAACTTGGTAGCTTGATCATCTGGGAGACCCCTTGCTTTACTTACACAACGCCATATATGTGCAGCTAAGATGTTGAAACTGCTATACTTTGTACCACTGTGTGCATCTCCAACATTTGCTTTGGCTTTTAGTGTATGCAATTGATCAGCTGTGAGCTTAAAGGTTGAAACAATGGATGGCTTAACATCTGATGTGGAGTTCATTGATGGAGGAGGATTGTATTCGATATGGTGGAATTTGGGCGTTGGCGGATCTCTAGCACGGAGAAGAGTTCGATCGATGAACGGGGCAATGGCCGGCGACGAGCCTCTTGCAATGTCAGCCCAACTATTGATGAAATGAAGAGCTGATAAACCATCTCCTAAAGTATGCTGAAACCCAACTCCAAGGCAAACTCCACCACATTTGAACTTAGTTACCTAGTAAAATATAAAGACAATAAATCGAACTCCAGATGTTAGTATTATATCAATCAAGTCTTATTGTTAATACTGTCATCACTTTAGATGTTTAACATCAATTCAGATATGATATGAAATGTTTTTCACATAGACCGAATTATAAACACATGTGCATTTACTGTATAAATGCTTAAAGATTACCTGTAATACAGTGAGTGGATAAGAAGATATTCCCCCAGAATAATCCACCTTAGGAACCAATTCCAAAACACGAGAATCATCACTATAATCACCAACCATATGATCCATGACGGAGCTTGCTTCAGCTTCCACGAACAGAACTCCTTCACCGTTGCATACAATTTCCAGTCTCCCGTTCTCATCCAATCCCAACCTTCCGGCAATGGGGTAGAATTGCACCAGAATCTTGCTCAAAGCCTCCTTCAGCTTTGCATTATCAAAAAAACCAGAAGAACCAGTAGGCTTGTAGTAGTACACGGTGGGGAGATGGTACCTCGTCATCACCACGTCCAAGTTGGAGTTCCACAGGCGTTTCTGTGGAGTTTCTGCAGCCGGACGAACAGTCGTGGACTCCTTTACGGTGATCTCCATATTGCTTGTTTGGAAGACGGGAAAGGAGAAAGAAAATGGATTGGATTATTGAATGAAGGAAAAGAGAACTGTGTGGCTGTGACTTCTCGTTGAGGTAATTATAGGTCTCAACTGTCGAGTATCATAAATGTACGTTCGGCTGAGCATTTATTGGTAATACAATGCCATGTGGTACAGCTTGTGACACGTACGCATCCATGCAATTGTTGGTTTTTAGCTCTAAATGTAAAATGCGGTTTCCTAGGCTTGGGATTTAAATGATGGGACAAAAATTATTGAACTTTTTTTGTGTTATTTTTTATGTTTAAATATTAAAAATTTATAATTTTAATTATAATTTTAAATTTTAAATTTTAAAAAATAAACATGGCCTATAATTTCTTAAACTTCAATTTTAAACTCTAATTTTATACCTTAATCATAAATGATAAACTTAATCTTTTAATATAAGAGCATAAAAAGGGTATCGAAGAGGGGTTAAGGATTTTTATTTTAATTTGTGACTTGCTATTTGCATAGAATAGAATCATTTTCCTTTTTAGAGTTATGATGTATTTTTTAGAGTGTAAGATTTAGGGTTTGTGATTTTGTTAGAGCGTATAATTTAATTTTTTTAGCCACATCCTAGAATATAAGGTTTAGGTTTAGGGTTTAAAAAGTAAAGATATGATGTATTTTTAGAGTGTAAGATTTAGGATTTGTGATTTTGTTAGAGCGTAAAATTTAATTTTAGTACGGGCATGAAAAGAGAAACCAAAACAGATTTAGAATTTTAGGATGAGTTGTAGTTGATGGCTATAGACTGATTGCATTGGTTCATGGTTCTTGTAATGCTATTTTGTAGATATTTTTTGAAACGATTTCTACTTAGGGGATGAGAGAAAAATTTTGCTTCTAATGAGTTTCGAACCCATAACTTATGAGAGAGAAAATAATGCCAATTGAGAGCTTTAACCACTTGCTCTAGAGATTGTTGACATTTTGTAAATATTTATGCTAACAAATTGAATATTGTTGAGCAAAAAAATCAAATATTTTCTTAAATATTAATTATTTTTTGGTTTACTGCTATGTTAATATTTGATGTATTAATTGTCAACAATCTCTAAAGCAAGTGGTTAAATTTTCAGTTGACACCCTTCCATCTTTCATAAGTTATATGTTTGAAATACATTAGGAACAAAATTTTTTACCCCTCGTTCTAGGTAAAATTATTAATTAACAACGTATTATTATCTAATTTATTGATAATATATAAATTTGTGCAATGTACATAAAATATTTTTATTAGTTATTTTGATGAAAGGGAAATTGTCTAAACAAGTGGCAGACTAACAACCAAGTAGAGTATAAGTGTTCAAAATTGTCCAACGATATGTAAGGTGAATAGACCAAATTCAGATTTTTTAATCAAATTTAAAAACACATCTTATTAAAAATATTTTTAATATTCATATTCAAATATATTAATTAATATTAATATTTATTTTTAAACTATTTTATCTTAAATACTAAAAATCATAAATATATTTTTAAAATTTTTAATTTCAAAAATATTTTTATCAGGTCTAAAACAAAGTTAGATTAATCAAAATTTTAAATTTTAAACGCTAAATAATTATTTTTATATAAATAGCTTTTAAAAGACCTAGTATTTTTCATATTTACTCAAATAAGGACCTAACTTTAAAACAATGAACTAATGTATACACTTATATTATTATTTTTTGTTTATATTAAAAATATATTTTGATACACAAACTGTACACATGTCTGGTAATTTTAAAGTTTAGATATTTTATTTAGGTTTAGTTTTAGAATCTATGGTCTAAAATTTATGAATTTAAAGTTGTTTTGGGGTATTTTATTTCTTTACAAATAAAATGAAGTACAACGAGGGTATACATGTATAAGTTGGTTTGAGACTTGAGAGAAATATTGGTTTAAATCTTATTATGTATAAGTTTTATTCGAATATATTCTGATTATCAATCTGATTATGTGTCGTAATGAAAAGCTATTCACATGAACTTTTATCATGTTAGTACTTCATACATGAATTTTTATTTCGTCAACAAGTTTAAATTTTTTTGTCACGAAAGTTGACGTGTACCGCTAGATCACTCATATTTTGAGACGTGGAAACATTTTAAAAATAAATTTTAGATAAAAGGGATTTAGATTCAGCTAACACCCATATCTTCACATCTTTTGTAGATAAAAGGGATTTAGATTCAAACTAAAAGTTTAAATAATTAAAAAAAAACCATGTTTATTAAAATTAGAATGACTAAATTCATAGGTTTTTTATCTTAAACATAGTAAACAGAAACATTATAAACAACTAAATCTATAAATTTGAAAGGGGAGTAGATAATGAGTAGAATAAAGACCACATTTAAACTATGAACAAGAAATAGCTCGAGAATGAAAGAGATTAAACAAAAAATTGAAGGAGGGAAAATAAAAAATGAAAGGATATGCTTCCCTGAGCCCAAAAAATTGCCAATTTCTTCATGTTCTCTGACAGGTTACCCCAGTAAACCCCTTGTCGACAACTGCAAAGTACTCGCAATCATCGACAAATCCACCCAGTTCAACTCCAGTTTGTCCCCTTCTCTTTCGTTGTCGTTTCCACCGACGAGTGTTGTCGTAACAATTGTCGAATTTGACAGTGAATCGAGCGATTATTTAAAACATGAACTGCCACCACCGTCTACGGTTGCTCAAAAACCAGTTTGGGAAAAGATAACGACAATGAAAAACTCACTCAAGAAGCGAGAACCCAACATCGATCATAGAGACTGCCTCGAACGAAATCTCGACGGCCAAGTCGGTGACGGCGACGACCTTTTACAACTCCTAAAACCAACGGTTGAAAGAAAAAAAATCGATTTTCTAAGATAATGTTTTTTGAAAACCCTAACATTCAATGCCACCATCTACGGCTACTAAAAAATTAGTTTGGGGAATGTGCTTTCGATGGATAAAAGAAAGAACGGCAGAGGATATTTAAAAAGGCATAAACATAAAAAAAAAAAAAAAGCCTAAACCTTTTGGTAAATAGTACTTTGGTTTTATTTTTTTTTAAGTAGTTCAACTTTTAATATTTTATTTTGAATTAAAATAACTCATCTGCTGATAAAAATTGTCAATTAACTGACAGTAAATGTTTTGAAATGACGTGACAGACTTATATGACAGTGTACGCCGACATGACAATATCATATAGATAAATATGTTGACTTGAAAAAATATTACATCAGACAATAAATAATTTTATAAAATTATATAAAATATAAAATAATTTTTTGCTAACTTATCATTCTGTCAAGTCATTTCAAACTGTTTACCGTCAGTTTTTTAACAATTTTCATCCACAAAAAGGCCATTTTAACCCAAAATAAAATGTTGAGGGTTGAATTGCTCAAAAAAAGAATAAGGGCTAAAGTGATTATTCAGTCAAATGTTGGGAATTTTTTTTGACTTTATGCCTATTTAAAATGGTAAAATATTAAGGACTAAACTTGCTATTATACAATAAATAAATAGATTTTTTTTTTAAAAATTCCACGTGTCAAAATATGAGTGGTCTCATTGGTACACGTCATTTTCCATGACAAAAAAATTTAAACTCGTTAACGTAATAAAAGTTCATGTATGAGCCACTCATATTTTGACACGTGGGAATATGCTTTCAGTGGATAAAAGAAAGAATGACAGAGGATATTTAAAATGGTAAAATATTAAATACTAAACTTGCTATTATACAGTAAATAAATAGACATTTTTTTTTTTTTTTAAATTTCACATGTCAAAATATGAGTGGTCCCAGTGGTACACGTCAGTTTCCGTGACGAAAAAGTTTAAACTCGTTAACGAAATAAAAGTTTGTGTATAAAACTGAGTACAAAAAAAGTAAATGTACTAACCTAATAAATTGGGTATAGTTCATTACTGTTAGGAATTTGTTAACGACAAAATAACCAAAGCGATAACGACATAGACCAAAACATGCACATGAGACAAGATTTAATGTGGTTCAGCATAGCCTACCTCCACGGACGAGAGAAATCAATCCACTATCAATGTAGAGAACCCGAAGAGTACAAATACATGATAACCCATGTAATCCCAAAACTCGGTGTACAAATCCCATGACCCGGTGGAACCAAAACACTCTTCCCAACATCCATACAATACCCATCTCTACAACGTAGGCGAAATAGTTGTAGAGAACCTAAAAGTGGTTACATCTCTCCAGAGTAATTCCCCATCTCTTGTTTTCTCATTCTTTCATAATTCAAAAGGTTAAACCTAGTCTATATTTATAGACCAAAATACTTGGTCACCAAGAAACCTTATTCAATAAGATCTCCTACCTAAAATATATATTTACTCATTAAAGTAAATACTAATTACCAAGTAATCTTCAACCACTAGAATTACAATAAAACCCAACTTAATTACCAATTAGAATTTGAGTCAAAATATAACAAATCTCCCTTTGACACAAATTCTATTCGAGCATTGGTCTTCAAGTCTTCAACAACTTCAATTTTTACGTAAGCCAAATATCCGTTGAAGCACCGCCGCCAAGTCTTCAACAACTCCAATTCTTACGTAGTATCCATTGAAGCACCGTAGAATTTTGATAATTACTCTTCTGCAACTGAAAGCTCATTGCAGCAATACTCCTCTGGCATGTCTCTAACATCGCACCGCAAAATCCGCAGCAAAAATTCCTCCACAATCGCGCAGCTCGAACCATAGCTCATGATACCAATTTGTTATACTACCAGGATGATAATGACGAGACAAGTAAATAAGCGCAAATGCAGAAAAGAAGAATAACACCAAGAATTTTTGTGGAAAACCCAAAAGGAAAAAACCACGGGCAGAGGAATAGAACTTTTACTATGATGGAGAAAGAGATTACAACTGATTTATGATGTTTTGTCTAAACCATTAATCTCTAGTATCTATTTATAGGGATAGATTCCTTGTTTACAGAGAAAACTTGTATAGAAACAAATTTTACTCAAACTGAGTTTCCTACCTAATATAAAGTAAACAAGATCTACTAAAAGTAGGATTCTAACTTTAAACCAAATCCCAAAAGAATTTGGATCACAATTCTAACAATCCCCACCTTGAGACAAATTCTTGTCGAAAAATATCTCCATCTCTTCCACGAAAACCCTGCAAGGGGTAGTCTTCAGCAATGAACACCGACCGAATCCAAGCCTTGCCCAAGCTTGGATGTACAAGGTAATTTAGTTTTCACGTCGGTAAGATCAACATTAGTGCCAACTTTGCTCACAACTATATCACCACGAGCAATAACATGACCCCGATCATCAATGGCACTACTACCTTTCTCATTATTTATCTTTGAAGCAAATTAAACTCTCTTAAGCTTCTCAAATCCGTTATACTCACGGAATTCAACTTTATTCTTCTTTTAAAATTTGTCATGCCCACGAAATCGAACTTTTTTCTGCCTACCAGAACCGTTATGCCCACGGTTGTTATGTTCAACACAAAATCCTCTTTTACTTGATTCAATCAAGATGCCTTCACCAGTAACATCGTCATTTGACACATAGGAGGAAACAACGGATGCATCACCTAAAATAGTTAAACCTTGCAAAACATAAAAATTGGCAACTCCTTTATACCCTTTCATCACAACAAGAGCGCCCTTACAAATTTTCATAGCTCCACCTTTATTAGAGTATCTGTACCCTTTTGAATCCAGAGTACCTAGTGAAATCAGATTTCTTCTTAAATCTAGAACATGCTTCACATTACCAAGTGTTCAAACAATCCCATCGAACATCTTAATCTTGATTGTGCCAATGCCTGCAACTTTACAAGAGATATTATTTCCCAACAATAAAGCTCTTGTAGACACAAGTTTATACGTCGCAATCCAATCCCAATTTGGACTCATATAAAAACTACTACCAGATTTAAGAATCCACTTCTCACTCGCTATAGAGTTTTCGTCAGAAGCAACTAAAAGTTCACTATCATTATACTCATCTACAATATCAGCTTCATCTTCACTGGAATCCTGACTCTCAGGTTTCTTCTTTATCTTATTCTATAATCTGTAACACTCAGATTTAATATAACCTTTCTTTTTGCAGAAATAACATGTTTTACCTTGATTTGATGACTTGGACCTGCCTCTATTTTGACTGCCAGAATTACGATCACCTTTTCTTTCACAGTCTAAACTAGTCGATCCATGCACCATGAGACCCTTTGCTTGGAAATCGGAGCATGTAAGATGTTGCATCTTGTCATGTGAATTCAAATTATCATGTACCTTTTCAAGAATAAGGGTATCACGCCTATGTAGGATGATGCTTCTAACAAACGAATATGAAGCGGGTAATGAGCAAAGTAAAATCAAACATAAGTCTTCCTCATTGTACTTTACTTCTATCGTTTCCCAATCTGAGACGATCTCCTTGAAATCGGTTAGGTGGTCGTCAAGACACGAACCTTCTGCTAACTTGTAGGAGTATAGGCGTTGCTTCAGGAGCAACTTGTTGGTCAAAGTTTTCTTCATGCAAATTTGTTTCAATTTTGCCCATAAGTCGACAGTTGTCTTCTCTTTGTGAATATCCTACAAAATATTATTTGATAAGTACAAACGGATCTGGGAAGCAGCTTTCATATTCTTGCGACGCTTCTCTGTATCCGACCATTCTTTCCGCATATTATCAAACTCATCTAATGCATCATCTAAATCCATCTGAACAAGAACATCTTGAACCTTCATCTGCCATAGCGAAAACCTGACGTTGTGATCCAGTAGTGGAATTTTATACTTCACCGTCGTCATTATCCTGAGTAACCAAAAAAGCTCTGATGCCATTTGTTAGGAATTTGTTATGTGACAAAATAACCAAAACAATAACGACATAAACCAAGACATGTACATGAGACAAGATTTAACGTGGTTCAACATAGCCTACCTCTACGGAGGAGAGAAATCAATCCACTATCAACGTAGAAAACCTGAAGAGTACAAATACATGATAACCCATATAATCCCAAAACCCTGTGTACAAATCACATGACTCGGTGGAACCAAAACACTATTCCCAACATCCCTGCAATACCCATCTCTACAACGTAGGCACAATAGTTGTAGAGAACCTAAAAGTGGTTACATCTCTATATAGTAATTCCCCCTCTCTTGTCCTCTCATAATTCAAAAGGTTAAACTTAGTCTATATTTATAGACCCAAATACTTGGTCACCAAGAAATCTTATTCAATAAGATCTCCTACCTAAAATATATATTTACTCATTAAAGTAAATACTAATTACCAAGTAATCTTCAACCACTAGAATTACAATAAAACTCAACTTAATTACCAATTAGAATTTGAGTCAAAATATAACATTTACCCTAAAATTATTAGAATATCATGTAATATTTAAAGAGGCTTCGTTATAATTTTTCTGCCATCGCTTACTATATCTCCAACCGACAAATTGAATATATATATATATCTCCAAAAAAAATGAGAGATGTTGGTCGTGGGGCTCGAACCCACGACCCAGTGTGTGTTTGGCCTTTGTCCAGCCATTTGAGCTAAACTCTCATAGTGTTTTAATCCCCTAAATAATTTATTTGAAGTATTTTGGTATGAAGGTGATATATATATAAATGATCTGACCCTCAATTTGCCAGTTTTATTCGAACTGTATACTCAAACCCCCCAAAATTCCAGACCTTTCTCCCTTGTTCAAACCCATTCAGTCGTCGTCCTTTATGCTGCCATCGTCGTGCCGTGTCTGCCATCATTGCCTTGTTCCCCAACTCCTCCCGACCAAAACCCCTCTGGCCACGAGCGCGGCTGTCGTTCTAACCGTCGATAATCAGAGCTTGAAGACCCATCGAGATTTGGATTATTTCAGACCTTTTTAACGTCGATTCCGGCGTCAAACATCGTCCATCTATCGAGCCGCCGCCACGAGCAAGCTTCTCGTCCTGAGCCGAGAAAAAACCCTAATGTGATTCGTTGTTTCGCCGCCAGGAGAGCCCTCATCGGAGCTACGTTGTTTCTGACCTAATATTGTACATTTGGGTAAGTTTTGGTTCGTTTTTGTGTGGTTTGGTATGTTTTGGACTGAAATAGGTGTTTTTAGGGTGAAATTCGGCTAAAACTTGCGTTTCGGGCCATTTTCCCGGTCGTGTACGGTCGTGCGTGGGATGCACGTGCCGCCTGGGCAATTTCTGGCCCCCTTAGACGGTGACCGGCTTGAACCTGACTTGAACCAGCCCTAAACTGGTTCTGCCTTGAACCAGTTCTGACCCGTTAACCCAATCTGACCCGACCCGTTGACCCGACCCGACCCGTTGACCGAGTCAATTCAGTGAGTCAACTCAGCCGAGTTAAACTGTTGACCGCTGACATCAGCACTGACTGCTAACGCCAGCAATGATCGTTGACCGATGATGTCAGCATGACGTCAGTGTTGACTTTGACTGCTGACATTGGCGTTGACTTTAACAAAAGTTGAATTTTTCTAAAAAGTCATATTTTGGGGTTTTTGATGTCCTCAGTCTATTTTTGAAGTCGGTTTTGCGAAATTCAAACCCGAAAGCATCTGAAACTAACCTTAAACCCGAGCGAGCCTATGCGTAATTATTCAGTTTAAGTGTATTGTATACATGTAATGGACTGATTAAGGACTTTGTGTAATTGAAGGAAATCGCGGCTCTTTGTATTCGAGCTTTGAGAGGACGACAAATTTGGGTTCGATGATAGAATTGAGTACCTTGGATCGACAGATATAACACCAAATCAAGGTAATACATTACTACATTTAGCATGTTTTACGATACATGTGGATTGTGGCTAATACATGAAATTATAATTGAATGTGACTTTAAATCTTCGCATACGAAAAATAATTCGAGAATATATATATATACAAATGATTAACTGTTAAGATTTAAGTACTCGAATAAGAAATTTGAGGAACCTTAAGGATCTATGAGCTTAATAAGTAATTGATAAGACCGTTAACTTTTAAATTTGGGTTATGTTAATAAAGTAGTAAATTTCTGAATCCTTGGATTAGCAATATGAAGAAAATACCTTTAATGCTTAAAATGACAAAAGTACCCTTGAGGCGTAAAATGACTAAATTACCCCTAAAATGAAATGGAATGACAGAGAACATTTGTGAGTTTAAGAAAAACAAATGATTCACCTGAAATTTTCTGAACTACTTGATTAAATCTTGCTAATAAGATTCAAACCCCTGCTGATGGAAATACTTGGATTCCCTTGTATTCTAATTAAATCTCTGACGAGGAAATTAAGAGAAATATTTTATATGTCCAAATTTATCAGAGTAATGCAAATATTTGAATTGTTTGAATCGACTGAAATGACTAAAGGAGTAAATACTAATAAGACCGATCATAATGGCTCAAAGCACTGAAACACCCATGAGCACTAAAATTACTAAATTATCTGGATAAACCTCCGAGTTTAGAAGCGAATGAATAGTTGAAAAGATTGAAAGGATCAGAATAACTAAAACACATTTGGACATCAAAATGTCTGAAATACCCTCGAATAATTAAATGACTGAAGGCACCCTTAAGACAGGGATTTAGAATTTTTATTAAAACCAAACGAATGTGACGGCTTTAAAGGTTGCAAGATACGACCCGCATTCGCTGGTTGTTTCTGATATGGATGTAATAATGGAATAATAATGTATAAATAAATAATTGTTCAACTGTTTCGGGGGCTTGTTAATGATGATTAAGACGGTGAATTGTTCTTCTATACAATGTTGTCAGCACTAGGTCTCAGACACGTGCAAAGTGTACATGTTCGAATTCTTGGTGAGCAACGCCTTGTTGAATGTGTTAAACTTGAATGGACTTGTAATCTTGGCAAGCCGTTAACAATCTTCTATGCAGCAAATTACAGACTTGAAATACGATAATGGGTTTCAGCATGAATACATGTTTAATTGTTCGTAGTAGGTTCAGATGGTTGATAAAGATGACAAGTTTTGTTATCTAACATGGTCGATTATAAGAAGGAAAAATATGTAAGGATTTACATGCTGGTTATCGGTTAGAACTATAACAATATGTTCTGATTTGTCAGTGGAGCATGGTGACTTGATGAGTAATTAAAAATCATGAATTCTACAAATCATAGATTTAACTTTGTCGAATTAAATTACTGAATTAATCTTGAAAGTTAAAAGGACCAAAATACCCTTATAAGCTAAATTGTTTAGAACCCTATTGTTATATCTTGAATCTTGAATGATACTGAACTATTTAAATTCCTAAATTCATTCCAGTATATCTGAACTACTACATGATCGTTATATTCTGTAAATTTAAATGGTTCTAATGAATTAAGTTCTTAAATGATGTAATGATGTCATTATTCAACGTACCCCTTTTATAAGGATTCTCTTTCTGAGAAATTGCTTAAAAAATTTGCAAAATAATCTCTTATGTGAAACTGTGACTATTTACTTTGATTCTACCGATTAAACATCGGACTGTATCCTGATTTCTAGCATCCGGTTGCTAAATATTAATTTAATGTATTCTACATAAAATTATTTTATCGGGGTATTTCGGGGAAATGTGAGAAGTTCTTGATAATCACTTGTGCGCACAAGTCTTCTATTAGGTTCCTATGCTTCGGCTAGGGTAATGCTGCCCGTATTCGGATTCCTCAACTACGGCTAGAGTGACTATGCCCGTATTCGGTTCTCATGCTTCGGCTAAGGTAATGCCGCCCGTATTCGGGTCCCCAGCTACGGCTAGGCTAACTCTGCTCGTATTAGGTTCCTATGCTTCGACTGGGGTAATTCTTCCCGTGACCTAAAATGTTTCCTTATGATGGTACCCTCGCCTAATGGCCAGGGTTAATGCCCGTATTTGGATTCCTCAGCTACGGCTAGAGTGACTCCGCCTGTATTCAATTCTCATGCTTCGACTGAGGTAATTCCGCCCGTGACCTAAGGTATTCCCTTATGATGGTACTCATACCCAATGGGCTTGGGTTAACGCTAGTATATGATGTAGTTCTGAGGAACTGTGTCTTGGAGTTCAGATAGAGGGTAGTTAGTCTAAAACTAAATTCATGCCTTTTCCTATGCCCATGATGAATTCTACTGATATATGAATCATACTATCTACCTTCCCAAGTTTGTAAGTAAAGATATACATTAACCCCATGGCTCGGTTCTAGTAAAAATATCATTCCACTCAGTTTTCCCCAGAATTGTAGAATGCCAGTTTGAGACTCAGAAATCTGAGTGCTAATTAACAGGATGCCATGATCGATATTTTAGTTTCATGCCTTGCCTTATACCTGCATGTGCTTATAGCATCTTTTGGTAGTTTTGTATTATTGAGCTTTTTCAAGCTCACGTTGTTTTTACCATTGCAGGTTAAAAGAAAACGTCCATGGTCTTATGATCGACATCAGTTAAGGAGTTCCCTTGGCGTTGCATGTGGAGTACGGTATCTGTGTATTAGTGGGCATGTATGTCACGATTTATCTTATGATTGAGTCTGTAATTTGTTTTCTGGATTTCAGTTTGTGTAGACGAAATTTTAATATGTTTTAACAGAGATGTTATTTTACATTTTTTATGTATTTTTAAATTTTTTTTCAGTTTTTACTGTGGGTCGCTCCGGGGACCCTAATGTGACCTCCTAGAATTAGGTATGTCGCTTAGCCGGGTCTAGGGGGTTACAGGAATGACAGGTGACCCTCCAAATATATTTTTTATGTACAATATCATAATTCAAACCTTTGATGTTGCTCGAAATTTAATAAATTATTAACAATAATTTTAACAAACAACAAATTAAATTATTTTCACCCAAAAAATATTTCTAAATTAAAGAAATGACAAATGAGGAGAATGAGAGGTGGTTGAACAAAATATAAACAATCAACAATTAGTGGCGACTAGTCAACTTTTGTCGCCAGTTATGACTTAACCAAAAGCCTTTATTTTAATTTCTTTAATTATATTTAATTAGTGAGTTTTGTTAATAATTAATTACATTTTAAAGTAAACTCTTTTAGCTGACGATGATGTAGACGTTAAACTTTCCACAAACCCAAGTTGAAAGTGTAATTAAATGCATTTTGGAGATTAAATTTTGAAAAATAATTTGATACACAAGCTTAAAGTTTGCACAAATCTTTTAATTTTACGGTTTATTGTTAGAATTTACAGTTTAATGCTTAAAGTTTATGATTTAGGTGTTAGGGTTAGAAATTTAAGTTTTAAATTTTATAATTTAAATATAAAAGATTACGTAAAAAATTTACACAACCTGTGTATTAAAATATAACTCTCAACTTTTATCAAATATTAAAAAGAAAGGTAAAAAAAATGAGATTTTGAAAGTTCTTATTGATGACTTCACCACATACTTCAAAACTACATGACCAGCAAACACTGACTCTTGAAATCTGAAACTTTGTTAAGCTCTCAATGGTCAAATTCAGTGTCCTTTTCCTTGCCTCTTTTTATAGCTAGTTTTAGATAGTAGCTATGTTTATTTTAGAATTAATACAAAATATGACATGTTCAGTATACAAAATTATGTTTATGTTACACGACTAAATAAAAATAAGGGTAAATTATATTAGTAGTTGAACTTTTAGGACGCTTTCAATATAATTATTGAACTTTTAAAATTTACATTAAATTTTTAATTTATTTTTATTATAATCATTGTCGTTGGCCGTTGTTAAAAAATGCTGATATGACACATTAAATTATTTTACCAAAAAAACCTAAGTTTCAGAATTTGCCGTTGCTGCAAAAGGCCAAATTTTTTAAGATTAGAGTGGTAGTCGGTCAATCCCAATGATGGTGGTTGTCAATTTAGAAAATAGTGAATATTTTGGAGAATAAGACTTTAACATGTCACATTAGCTGTTTTTTAACAACAATAGCCGTAATAAAATTGAATTAAAAGCTTAATGAATGTAACACAAGTTTTAAAAGTTCGGTAACTAAAGTGGCAATGTTCTAAAAATTCAGTGACTATCAATGTAATCATCCTAAAAATAAATAAATAATACAACATATATGAATTATTAAACTTAGATTCAAGCAGTAACTTTTAATCACATTTTTTAATTAGTGGATGAGTAGTTTCTAATAATCTTGTAAATGAAGGATCGAATATGCAATTAACCGGAAAAAGAAATGTCAAATATTGTTAACTAAAAGTTTTTAGCAGACACAACTGGGTCAAGTCTCTTAAGTAAAGTGGGTTGACAAAATCGTTCACAAAATAATATTTTGTAGTATTTAATATAAATTAATCAATTAGTAAATTAAATATCGATAATTATATATCATTAAATTTGAGCTAAATAAAACTTAAGTCATACGGAATTTGAGTTTAAGTTCAACTCATCAATACGGAATATTTCATCTTAAATTTCAAGCACAAAATTTCATTGTCCCTTTTCGACGTTCTTTTTTTGTCTCGACATCACAAAAATCAATTCATTAAAAACTACAACCGTCAAAATATAGCAAATGAACTATGACTTGGGGTCTATTTGATAAACCACCGAAAAAATTTAATTCATTAAAAATTAATAATTTCAAGGATTTAATATTTTTAGCGCATTTGATAATCTAAAATTAAAACTATTCGTTAGAATTTTTTCAACTTGAAAATATGGAAAATTTTAAATAGATAAGGACTTACCTGTCATTTTTTAATAATATAAAGGTAATTACAAGGTAGTATATATTCATACATATTCTTAACTTTTTGATAATGTGCATACACCATGTAGATGAAGCGATTTAAACCGTATTTTTCGGATGAATATCATACGCTTTTCTAATGTGACACTTGTTGGGTTCACCTACCTGTCATTTAATAGGGAATATTTTCAACACTTTTTATCTTTTTAATTGTTATCATTTAAAATTTATTTTTATCAAACATTAATTTTAAGCAAAATACCAAACACTTTTTAATTTAAAAATTTTCAATATTTAATTGTACAGCCCTTAATTTTGAGTTTAACAAACAGAATTTCAGTCGACGAAAGATTTTGAATGCTAGTAAAAATAATAAGGGATAAAGCATGTATTAGTCCCTGGATTTGACTACTTTGCCCACTTTGATCCCTAATTTTTTTACCACATCACTCCCTGAATTTGTAGTTTGTATCACAACCTAATCCCTCATTATAACACCATTAACTTAAAGTTTAGAGGACCAATAAAATCTGCCATGTGGCACATTGTAATACATTAAAACATAAACAATTAAATAAAAAAGATTATAAAATAATTGTTATCCCCCTCCCCTAACAAACCCAATCTTCTCTAAACATGAAAGCTAAAATATTCAAATAAGCTTAGTGTTGAGAAACTCAAATTCAACTTCCTCCATAGCTGCTTTTGCAAGGATTAAATTACAATAAACTATTAAGTTAAGTCGTTAATTTCTTTTGGATCAAAACATTCAAACACTGGAATCCCAGTTTCAAATTCCAGACACAAAGGATAGCTTGTAATAAGAATCCATGTCTGCACATTTCAAGAGTATCATATGTTACAAACTTCATAATTGAGCCGAAATACTGGTCGAACGATTCACAGTTTTGTCTATGATCTGTATGGTTATGGAGAGGAACGGACGCAGAACTTTATGTTAAGGGACGAACTTATAAAATTTAAAGGGAAAAATAAAATTTTAATAAAAAATACATAGAAAATTTCTAAATCATATATGATTTTCAAATTTTCAGGGGACGACCTCCCCCGCCAGCCCATCCTGGTTACGAAAGAGTTTAGAAGAAACAATCTATTGCAGGAGCTGCCTTGCCAAGCTTAAACAATTCCAAATCATTCTCCAATGGAGTCAAGTTCAAATCCAAGCACAAAACACTTCTGCTATTAGATTTCTTCAAGCTCAAAGTCTCATCCCGGTGCTGGTTTTCGCTCAAACCAGTCCTATGTCTCCTCATATGTCCTCCCAAGGCTTGTCCAATGGCAAATTCCAGCCCACAGATGGAACATTCGAACGTCTTAGGCTTCGCCGGTTGTTGATTCTCCGCCGATCCGCTGTCTCCGTCGATCAACTTGGATTTCTTATGGCTGGCCCGGTGGCCTCCAAGAGCTTGGAACGAAGCGAACTGCCGATTACATGTTCGGCACTCGAAAACCCTACTAGGGTTGCTGTCGTTGGTGTTGAAGATGGCATGTTGGTCGTAGTAGTTGTTTCCTCCTTGTGAAAGGAGGATCAAACAATTTGCCAAAGCTAAATTGCTCTCAATTTCACTAGGAATACTTCTCTTCATGGTTTGTTTTGGTTGGGTTTGGTGTGAAAATGCAAGGTGTTTTAGAGTATTTGATTTCTTTTTTTAAAGTAAGAATTGAGTGAAATGGGATATATATTTATAGGTTGGTTGGAAAGAAAAATGCAAGTTTTAACCTCTTTTTTTTTTAAGTTGACCTTTCGGTGTGACGTGGTATTAGGTCCTCTAAATAAAGTCAGATAAAGCGGATTTTGATAAAATGATTTAGAGGGTTTATTTAAGATTTTTGAAAACTTTAGAAGCATAAACTAAAATTTTTGAAAATTTTAGAATGTTTAATTTAAAAATTTGTAGGTCTAATTAAAATTTTTCAAAAAAAAAATTGTGACTTAATAAGAAATTTTAAAAAATTTAAAAAGACTTAATTAAAATTATTTAAAGAAATTAAAATTTATTTTTTTTAAATGGCCAAATGTTAATTATCCATAATTTTGGGCCATTCGCCTTTGATGTTAGGGGCTAGAATCTTAGTGTTGTGAGCATAGATGAAACTAGGTTAAATATTGGGAGGGACAAATAACTTAAGTTCAAAATAATAGTGAGTCATTAAGTATTTAATCTAAAAAACTGGAGGGGTAAAAACTTAATCTAACTTAAGTTTAAACTAATAAAAACCTAAAATGTTGCTAAATCAAAATTTTTAAGAGGACAAAAGCTCATTTTATAATCTATATATTTATGTTTCCGGTTCTGAAAAAAATAAACTAAGTTAAGAGAGTTATTCTCGTAAATAATGACTACAAAATTTAAAAAATATTAATTGATAAATAAAATTGATATTTATAATTATATAAAAAATCAAAACATAAAAAATGAGATTTTTTTAGCAATATATAAAAGAATGAAATAAAAATAAACAACTACTTTATAAAATTCTTATTTGCAATGTAATAAAGTATGGTATTGGCGTGTGCAGGGTTTTGAGTATGAAATCAGTTCGGTCAGTGCTCACGTCAGCATGACTGAGTTGCTGAGTCAAGACTCAGGAATCGAAGCGAGTTGAAAGTCTTCTCTTTTAAGTTAGAATCTTCAAATCGTCTAGAAATATTCTGACTCTCTCAGGAAACATAGTGTGAAAGATCAGACCCAATAATATATTTACACGTGGAGTTGAATGTCTATCGAATATTAGGCGGCGTATGATGGTTTGTAGCATGATTTTATGAAAAAAAAAACCTATATATAGTACTGAAAATTTTGCTTTTTATAATCGAATCTAATTTAAGGTTTAAATGTTTAATTTAAGATGAGGTTTAAGCTTGTATAAAAAAAATTACATTAACTATGCATGAAATATTAACTCTGATTTTATTTATAATCGAATTGATAACCATAAATTTAAAAAGAATTTATACATTAGGGACGAACACAGGTCAGATTGAATTAATTTTTTGGTCAATGTAAACTCGACATGGCGTTTAATGGTGTCCCACTCAACTCAAAATTTTAAGATAATACCCCGCTTTCGACTTGACCTGACACAAATATAATTTTAATTTCATTCAATAAAATAAGAAAGTAATTGAAAAATAGAGATGGATTTTATAGCAATTGTCTCTAAATATATAGAGGCTGATTATACTATTACCCTGATTCAAGTCGAGTCAGGTAAGAAATTTTTCATCCTAAACTTGAACATGACATGTCTGACTTTATTCTTCAAAAAAAAAAAAAAAACTAACTCAAACTAAAAAAATGACCTTATGGAATTAAGTCAAAATCCATTGAGTTTGAGTAATTTAACCATTCCCATACATGATGAACCAAAATAAAAACCGAAGACAACACATGCATAACTATTATATTTAAATTAAGGCTTAACCATCAAATAAGTATCTAAATTATACATTTTTTTAGATAGATACATGAACTATATTTTGGGTCAAATAGGTGCCTAACGTTTCATTACGTGATCCATTTAAGATTTTTTTTGTCAACGACCGTTAAAAATTTTTTGTCACCCAATTATAATATGACACGTAGCTTACTTTTTTATTTTTTTAATTTCTGAATTTCTTTAGAAATATGAATTTCTTTAAAAATCTCTAAATTTTAATTTCTTTTCAATAAACCCCCCAAATCACATCTTCTTCACCGTCTGGCATCCCCTACATGTCGGTGGTTCACCGTTCACCACCCAAGTGTCGGGTACCTCATCGTTCGACATTCCCCGCCCTATAGTCGTTGATCGGAACCCAATCGACCTCTTTTTACTTCATTGTTGGGTATTCGTCGACGATGAAATCGACGGTTCATTTGTCAATTTTCTGACGACGAGATGATGGGGCTTTCGGTAGAGAAGGTCCGATGAAGACAATGGTGGTCAGTGGTAGTTGAATCGATGGTCGGAATGAAAAAATTTAGGGATTTAGGGTTAGGGTTGGGTTTTTAGAGAAATTAAAGATTATTGGGTCAATTAATATATTTTATTATTTTATTTTTCTAATTTCCAGATTTTAATTTTAGAAAATGATAAACCATGCCACGTGTTCGAATTTCATTATATAACGGAAAAAAATAATGTCTGTCACGAAAAAAAACTTTAAATGGTTTACGAAATGAAACGTTAGGCACCTATTAGACCCAAAATATAATTCAGCCACCTATATGAAAAAAAAGTATAATTAGATACTTATTTGACTGTTAAGCCTTAAATTAAACTGAAATTTTAATTCCATATTGCAAATTATTTATAATTTCCCACCAACTTCTTAGAGTCAAAACAGTTAAATGTTATGTTAAAAAACAGTTAAATGTGAATGTTATGTAATTTGCCTGAAATTGTAGCTTCAAAACATTAGCGACGACGTCAGCTTGAATTTGCTGGCATTACTTTAATTCCACCCACGAATTATTACTTTTGACCTGGCTGCTTTCTCACGTGTCAAAGACTTTTTAGCGACGAAATCCCAAGATTTCAATTGTCGGCAGAAGTGTTTCTTTTTTTTTTTGCTTGATTTTCCATGGTATTCATTAATTGCTTACACTTTAGAGTTCATGCTTTTAATTTCTTTGTTAGATGATGAAATTTAGTGGGGAAACTATAAAATATGTTTAATTAAATAAATGACAAAGAAGGAAAATGAAGGGTGGCTGAACAAAATATTTTTTAAATTTAATTTAAATCGAGTATTGTAGATATTCATTATAAAGGAGATCCTCCCAATATAATTTACTCTATTCGCAATGTCATAATTCAAACATATAACTTTATTTAAAAATTTTAACTTATCATTATGTTAAATCAGTTGATAGTTGGCGGTGGTTGAAAAAAATATTAGGGTAAACAACAATTTTGATCACTAAAATATTCATGCTTTCATGTTTTGGTCGTCAAACTATTATTTTTGACAAAACGTCACTAATCTTATGTTTTTTTTTATTTATTTTGGTCACTAATGTTACTTTTTTCAGCTTTGATCACCAATCTATTTCTTCTTTCCTGTTTTGGTCACCAAACTATTATTTTTTCCATGAGATTTTTAACAGTGGGTGACCAAAATAAAAAAAACCGTAATGTTAATTATGATTTTACAAAAAAATATTAGTTTGTGACCAAAATATGAAAGCATGAATAGTTTAGTAACCAATAGTGTTTTTACGCAAAATATTAACAAACCACGAATTAGTGGCGGCTAGTCAACTTTTGTTGCTGACATGACTTACCCAAATTCCCTTAATTAATTTATAATTATATTTTACTTAGTATGGTTAATTTGTGAGTTTGGTCAATAGTAATTACATTGTTGAGTGAACTCTTTTAGTTGACAATGTGTTTTCTTTGGTTCTAACAAAATAATAAGCGTAAACAGTTTGCCCAAAAAAGCATGTTAGAAGTGTGATTAAATATACGGAAAATATTTTAGTTTACACAAGTATTTTAATTTTAGGGTTTAAGTTTTTAGTTTAGGGTTCAAGAGTTTAGTGTGTAGGGTGTAGAATTTAAGGTTTATGGTTAGAATTTAAAGTTTAGAGTTTAGTGTTTAATGTTTAGATTTTAGGGTGCTAGGGTTTGTGATTTAGGTTTTAAATTTAATAGAAAGGTTGTGTAAATTTTTTTACACAGCTTGTGTATCAAAATATAACCCTAAATATATTTAGAAACAATGATAAATTATACTTGAGGTCACTTGATTATGAGTTTGATAACAAAATGTCACTTTTCTTTTAAAATTTACAGTCAAGTCACTCAATTAAAATACTTTTACGGGGCAGTTGGCCGCTAAATATTAGATGAGAATTAGTGACGTGTAGGGTTGTGTAACAAAAAACATAACTGTTACATTTTACAAGTTAATTAACCAAATTGCTAAAAATGATGGTAAATGGTTATGATTACAGTTTCAAACAATATTTTTTTAAGATACTAGTGTCACGACCCGAATTCGAATCCAGGGGTCGGGTTGACATAGGGCATGGGCCTCGATGACTGGGCTCTATGAGCCTTAGTGGGCTTATTTGTAAAGAGATGGGCTTGGGGCAAAGTGGTAAAAGCATAATTGAGGAGTAAGACGGGGGAGGAGTTATGAGCTGCAGATTTTTGTAAGGGAATGAGGTCATTGAGTTCCCTAAAAGCTTATACCATCATCTTTCCTTTCTCCTCCATAAGTTTGAAAGAAAGGCTTCATTTTTTGCTAGTTTTTAGTTGGAATCCCAAATTAGTGTTGAAGGAAGAGTTGTTAGTCATCCCAGAATCTTTATTCCAAGGTAAGTTTTGCTTGAAATGGTGGAAAATGAAGTTTTGGTAGGGGCTCAATGGTAAGAACGGGAATGGAGATTTCAACCCCATTTCTTGTTGTAAAATCGTCTTCTAAGCTCCTTTTTAATCTCCCAACCATGTTGTAACTCGTTTGCAACATTACTTTTGTAGTGAAAGAGGTTGGAGAGCATTCAAGGGACCAAGAGAAGAAGAAAGCTTGAGGTGGAGGCTTGGGGCTTCATTTCAGCTTGTGATTCGAGGTTAGTACACTTCTAACTTCTGTGTGTTCATGTGCATTATCATTTTGGCATGTTTTGCTTGATATGTGATGTTTTGGTAAAATTTGAGCTTGGTTGGTCATCGATGGCAAATTCTATATTGGATAATGTTTAAGGGTAAAAATGATTAGAAACTCACTTAATAACTCCTCATAACTTGTAGGATCAATTTGTGACTCAATCATGTGGGTTAAGGGTCGGAGTGTTAAAATCCTGAACTCCAGGTTTTGAAATCTGGGTTTATATACCGATACGGGATGGGTGCGTATCGGTACGCCTTTGTGTTAAAGAGGCCGAATTGTGAGTAGGGATGTAAAAAATTGACCTAACCTGAAAACTCGATTGAAACCTGCTCGAGTCAAAACTTGGTTTGACCCGAGGATGTGATGACCCAAAACCGATCTGTAACCGACTATTGTTGACCCGAACCTGAGTTAGACCTGTTACTGTAGTAACCGAACCCGACCTGCATCCGACCGAGAACGACCTGAACCCGAATTGAACCTGTTACTGTGGACCCAAAACCTAACATGCACCCGACTGAGACAAACCCGAACCCGAGACTAACCTGGCAGATAATCGATATTACCCGACTGATCGACTCGAGATCTGAGGGGAGTACCGGTTGTTAGGGGAGTACCGGTAATGCTTATCGTGTATCGATACTCTATGCATGGTTAGAATTCCAGTGGCAAATTATTGTACCGGTACGCTCGAAGCATATCGGTACTTACTGTTACATTGCCTGGAAAAGCTTTCGAGTACCGGTACACATGGTTAGCGTATCGGTACGATGGAGGATCGGTACAGGGAGATTCGAGTACTAATAACGAGTATCAATACAGGGTGTAGTGTATCGGTAAGACTTGAAGGTTTAATTTTTTTGAACCTAATGTGAGTATCGGTAATCGTATAGAGGTACCGATACCAGGCTGGGAGTACCGATACCCCTAGAGGAGTATTGGTACTCACTGGGCAATCTGCCCAAGAAATTGAGTTTGGATTCGGGATTGCTATAAATCGTGGCCAAGGTATTAATGGGTCTCTTATGATACAAAATGAATGGTAAAACCGAGAAAGTGTGTTTTTAATCTTTGATGTGGATTAAATGGCTAATTAAGAGTCTAAACAGAAGTGGATTATTTGTATTAGCAAATTTTAGAGATCCTTGGTGGATCGGTTGTGGTCGTGCCAAATGAAGGCACTTGTTTGGTTATGAGTCTTTGTTTGGTGGGATCCGGATACCTAGTGAGTGAGTGTTGCTACATAAGAAGATCACTCGATGTGAGATTCTGAGTGATAAAATGAAGGCCATCCGATGTGAGATTTCGAGTGATGATACTTGCTCGATGTGAGATTCTAAGCCCCATTCAATGCGAGATTTTGAGCGAAGACTCGATGTGAGATTCTGAGTATATTAGCTCGATGTAAGATTTCCAATAGCTCGATGTGAGATTTTGAGCACGAGTGGCTCCTCCAGTGTCGGGTGACATTGAGCCCCACTATTGGGTTGTTTCTTTTTGTATTGTTGTATGCTTGGATCTATGCATGCATACGTTTAGGCGATCATGGTAGCGCCATTGTTTTATCTTACCTTAATATCTTATCATCAAGCATGCTCTTAATTATGATTCACCTGAAGCTTGGTCAAGTGGTTGTGTATCCACTGAGGTTTGTTAGCTCAGCGTTCAGAATTGTTGTTTCCGTTTGTAGGTTAATAGGTAGTACGTGTGAAGTGAAGCACCATTGAAGCAAGGATTCAGCATTGGCCTTTTGGTAGAGTACAAGTACTTAGATGTAGTGGGCTATGTATTCGCATAACCCTATGTATTTGTAACTCTAATTGATTTAACTTGTATCGGTCAAATATTTTATTACTGTATTTGGAGCTCCATTAACTATTTTGAATGTTTTAAGTATTGTTGGATTTAAATGTTTTGGTAATGGCATGTTTGGATTTACGAGGTTGGCTTTATTGACTTTTAAAATAAAAATTTTATGGGAGTGGTTTGGGCTTGTGGCCCAAATATAGCATCCGTGCTCAGGGTGTTACATTTAGTAGTATCAGAGCCTAGGTTTAGTCGGTTCTATGAAGTCCCCGAGGGAGTCTAGTATGGTAAATAGGTATCTAGCGAATACATGCCCATAAGTCAAATTTGTACTTGAATTAAGCTAAAAATTTTGATGGTGTACTCATGTTGTTTGTTTATACAGAATTGAATCATGCCTAGAAGGGCGAGGAATGCTGAGAAGAGTTTGGGTTCTCGGGAAGGGAGCTCTGATAAGGACTACGTCCTAGGGATGGAGGAACTAGTCATGAGGCCAACTATTTCTCCCACTTGCACCAGGCTCTAAATAAGATTGTGAGGGCGATCCCGAGGCATACATCTACCCTCGCGAGGCACCGATTAAGAGGGTGCGTAGACAGGGTGCCACTGATTTTCTTGGGTCAGGACAAGATAACCCGGTGAAAGCGGACTAATAGCTCCGAGACACTTGTTGGATTATGAGGTAGATGAGGTTGAGGTCTGAAGATAAATTGTCTTGCGTTTTGTCGTTGCTCAAGAAGAACGCGAGGGAATGGTGGGAGACCATAGAGCTCAAATGGTACCCTAGCCAACCTACTTGGGATGACTTTCTTGATGAGTTTGAGAAGAAGTACATGGGCGAGACTTTCATTGATAGGTTGAGGGACCAGTTTACTCACCTCGTGCAAGGGAACCACACAGTCTTTGAGTATGAACATGAATTTCTGCAGCTGAGCAAGTATGCTTCAGAGTTGGTGACCACCGAGAAAATGAGGTGTAAGAGGTTCATAAAAGGGTTATGGAAGGAGATACAAACCTATTTGGCAGGTGCCCCACCTAAGGTATTTTCTGAGTTGACTGCTAGTGCAAAATTTCTTGAGCAAGTGCAAGGTTTGACATATGGTTCAGCTAGTGGACAAGGAGACCCTAGTGGAAGGACTCAAAACTTTTCTAATATCTCACAGTTCCACTCGATGAGGGATAAGAACCGATGAAACCAAGGAATGAGAGCTTCGAATCAGAGTTTGAGGTCAGACCATAGGTCAGAGTCTGCCAGCTGTAGGAGGCTAACATCATCTCCGTCTATGATGAGCCAGATAGTTCTCAGGGGAGTGTGGGCGCACTAGTTTGTAACCAGTGTGGGCATAGGCACTGATGGGAGTGTTGGGGTGTAAATTGAGCTTGTTTTGAGTATGGGTCTCAAGATCATCTTGTGAAGGACTGTCGTGCGTTACCACTGCCGTTTTAATTCAGGCACCGAAGGTCTCTTATCCTGATCAAAGGGGCTGAGGTTTCTCTAGAGGAGGAGCTAGTCAGACGATCGACCATCAGAGTAGGGGCACGTTCTAGTCCACTATGAGGGCACCGACAAGGCAGTATGCGATTATGGCCCAAGAGGATTGTGAGCCCACAGACGTAATTTCAGTATATTCTCCTTGTTTATGTTTCTATTATTGCATTAGTGGATTCAGGGTCTACCCACTCCTACATCGTAGTGGAATATCACAACAATGGGGCATACCGACCAATGACCTAGAGATAGGAGTCCGTGTGACTAGTCTATTAGGGTTAGATATGATAGTAGACAAGGTGTATCAGAGGTGTCCTATCGAAGTTCAAGGTTCAACCTTCCCAGTGGATCTTATGGTTCTTCCGTTCTAAGAGTTTGATGCAATCCTAGGTATGGATTGACTTTTTGAGCACAGCGCTAGTTTATGTTGTAGGAGCAAGAGTTTGAAGCTCCGTGTAGCTGATGGATCTAAGTTAATTGTTAGGGGAGAGAGACGCCCTTGTATCCCCAACGTAGTTTTAGCTTTAACGGCATAAAGGTTAATCCAACAAGGTTGTGAGGCCTTTCTGGCTCATGTGGTGGATACGAGAGTAAGGAGTCCGGCTATCGAGAGTCTCATGATAGTTTGTGAGTTTATGGATGTCTTTCAAGAGGAGTTACATGGATTACCGTCGGATCACGAGTTAGAGTTTTAGATTGAGGTGATACCCGATACGGCACCAATGTTCATTACACCGTACCGTATGTCACCAACAAAAATGAAAGAGTTAAAGAAGCAAATCCAAAAGTTGTTGGGTAAGGATTTATTCGACCAAGCATCTCACCTTGGGGTGCTCTAATTTTGTTTGTAAAGAAGAAAGATAGATACTTGAGAATGTGTATTGATTACCGTCAGCTTAATAAGGTAATGGTAAAAAATCGTTACCCCCTTCTAAGGATTGATGATTTGTTTGACCAGTTACGAGGTGCTCGGGTATTTTCTAAGATAGACTTGAGGTCATGATATTACCAGTTGAAAGTAGTAGAAGAAGATGTTCAGAAGACTGTTTTTAGGACACATGATGGACAGTACGAGTTCTGGGTGATACCTTTTGGGCTTAGCAACGCCCCCGCAGCATTCATGGATTTGATGAACATGATCTTTCAGCCTTACTTGGATCAGTTTGTAGTGGTGTTCATTGATGATATTCTGGTTTATTCGCACTCAGATGAGGAGCACGATTACCACTTGAGGGTAGTTCTTCAGACGTTGAAGGATAATCGTCTCTATGCAAAGTTTAGTAAATATGAGTTCTGGCTTTTTGAGGTGGCATTTTTGGGCCATATCGTGGTGGTGGATGGAATCCACGTTGACCCTCAGAAGATCCAGGCAGTGGTAGAATGAAAACCACCTAGAAATGTCTCAGAAGTTCGTAGCTTTCTATGACTTGCGGGATATTATCGACTGTTCGTCAAAGGCTTCTCTATCATAGCAGCGTCGCTTACCTAGTTGTTACAAAAGGGAGTACCTTTTGTATGGAATGAAAAGAGACAACAATGCTTTGAATAATTAAAAGCTTACGTCACAAAGGCTCCGATTTTGATGCAACTCGAGCTGAGAAAGGATTATGTTGTGTTTAGTGATGCGTCTCTGAATGGTCTTGGTTGCGTTCTCATGCAAGAGGGTAAGGTGGTTGCTTATGCCTCGAGACAACTTAAACCGTATGAATGGAACTACCCTACCTATGATTTAGAGCTTGTCCCGGTCATCTTTGCATTGAAGAATTGGAGACACCATCTTTATGGGGAGAAGTGTTACATCTATATGGATCATAAGAGTTTAAAGTACCTGCTCACCTAGAAAAATTTAAATTTGAGGCAGCGTTGTTGGATAGAACTGCTAAAGGATTATGATTGCATCATTGAGTATCATCCGGGCAAAGTAAAAGTTATGGCAGATGCTTTGAGTCGTAAGTCGATGTTTGATTTGAGAGCTATGTTTGCCCACTTGAGAATGACCGAGGATGGTGGACTTTTAGCTGAGCTTCGAGTTGAGCCCACATTGATACAAGAGATAAAGAGGACTCAGGTTTTAGAAGAAGATTTGGTGGCACAAATTGAGACAGTTCAGAGAGGCAAAGCATCAAACTTTGAAGTACGAGATGGTGGGTGCTTGTACTTTAAGAGGCAGTTGTATGTTCCGGCCTTGAAGGATTTGAGAGACTGCATCTTGAGAAAGGCACACCGTAGTCCCTTTTCCATACATTCGGGAGTAACAAAATGTACCAAAACCTTTGCCCTTTTTATTGGTGACCGTGTATGAAAAATGATGTTTCTGAGTTTGTGACAAGGTGCTTAGCTTGCCAGCAAGTGAAGGCGGAACATCAGGTTCCATCGGGTTTGCTTGAACCGATTCAGATTCTACAATAGAAGTGGGATCGGGTTACTATAGATTTCATCATGGGCTTGCCGATGACTTAAAAGAAACATGATGCCATTTGGGTAATAGTGGATCATTTGACCAAGTCTGCTAATTTCTTGCATGTGCGCATGGATTTCACCTTAGAGCAGTTGGCTCAACTATACACCAGAGAGATAGTGAGGTTGCATGGAGACCATATTCGATCATATCAGATAGGGACTTGCGTTTCACGGCTAGGTTATGGGAAAAAATCCATAATGCCTTGGGCACCAAATTGTATTTCATTACAACTTTTCATCTCAGACCGATGGCCAATCTGAGCGCATCATTCAGATTCTTGAGGACATGCTTCGTTGCTGCATTGTGGACTTTGATGGGAGTTAGGAAGAACAACTACCTCTTGCTGAATTTGCCTACAACAACAGCTACCAATCAAGCATTAAGATGGCCCCTTTCGAAGCCTTGTATGGGCGTATATGCAGAATACCCTTATGTTGGACAGAGCTCAATGAGAGGAGGATCGTAGGATCTAATTTAGTTAGACAAACCAAAGAAAATGTGCACATTTTCAAGGAAATATTGCAAGCGGCCTTTGATCATCAAAAGGCTTACGCGGAAAGAAAGTGCAAGCATATTGAGTATGAGGTGGGCGAGAAAGTGTTTTTAAAGGTATCATCGTGGAAAGAGATAATTCATTTTGGACGAAAAGGCAAGTTGAGTCTGGGGTATATTGAACCTTACGAGGTGCTTGAAAGGATTGTACCAGTAGCTTACCGGTTGGCTTTACCTTCAGATTTGGCGTGTATCCACGATGTTTTCCATGTATCTGTGTTGAGACTTTACCGTTCTGACCCTTTGCATGTGGTGCCGCTCGAGGACATCGAGGTTAACACAGATTTGACATATGAAGAAAAGCCAGTGAGAGTGCTTGATAGGAGAGTCAAAGAGCTGCATAACAAGTGTAAACCCCTCGTCAAGATGCTGTGGAGGAACCATGGGGTTGAAGAGGCTACATGGGAAGTAGCGGCAAACATGAAAGAGCTCTATCCGTATTTGTTCCCACTAGGTAAATTTCGAGGACGAAATTTTTTTAAGGAGGGGAGAGTTGTCACGACCCAGATTTAAATCCAAGGGTCAGGTTGACGCGAGGCATAAGCCTCGCATTGGGCCTCGATAAATGGGCCCTATGAGATTATTTATAAGGAGATGATCTTGGCTTTTGCGTTGAGTTATGGGAGATGGAGAGGGGCAAAGTGGTAAAAGCATAATTGAGGAGTAAGATGAGGGAAGGAGTTATGAGCTGCAGATTTTTGTAAAGGAATGAGGTCATTGTGTTCCCTAAAAGCTTCGCTTATCATCTTTCTCTTATCCTCTATAAGTTTGAAAGAAATGCTCTATTTTTGCTAGTTTTTAGTTGGAATCCCGAATTAGTGTTGAAGGAAGAGTTGTTAGTCACCCCAGGATCTATAATCCAAGGTAAGTTTTGCTTGAAATGGTGGAAAATGAAGTTTTGGTGGGGACTCAAGGGTGAGAACGAAAATAGAGATTTTAGCCTCATTTCTTGTTGTAAAATCATCTTCTAAGCTCCTTTTAATCTCCCAACCATGTTGTAACTCGTTTGCAACACGTCTTTTGTAGTGAAAAAGGTTGGAGAGCATTCAAGGGCCCAATAGAAGAAGAAAGCTTGAGGTGGAGGCTTGGGGCTTCATTTCAGCTTGTGATTCGAGGTTAGTACACTTCTAACTTCTGTGTGTTCATGTGCATTATCATTTTGGCATGTTTTGCTTGATATGTGATGTTTTGGTAAAATTTGAGCTTGGTTGGTCATCGATGGCAAATTCTATATTGGATGATGTTTAAGGGTAAAAATGATTAGAAACTCACTTAATAGCTCATCATAACTTGTAGGATCAATTTGTGACTCAATCATGTGGGTTAAGGGTCGGAGTGTTAAAATCATGAACTTCAGGTTTTGAAATCTGAGTTTATATACCGATACGAGATGGGTGCGTATTGGTACGCCTTCGTGTTAAAGAGGCCGAATTGTGAGTAGGGATGTAAAAAGCTGACCTAACCTGAAAACTCGATTGAAACCTGCTCGTGTCAAAACTTGGTTTGACCCGAGGATGTGATGACCCAAAACCGATCTTTTACCGACTGTTGTTGACCCGAACCCGAGTTAGACCTGTTACTGCAGTAACCGAACCTGACCTGCATCCGACCGAGAACGACCTGAACCCCAATTGAACCTGTTACTGTAGACCCGAAACCTGACTTGCACTCGACCGAGACAAACCCGAACTCGAGACTAACCTGGCAGATAATCGATATTACCCGAATGAATCAACTCGAGATCTAATTTTACCCGACCTATTTTGAACCCGACCTGTTAATTGACCCGACTTGTTTTGAAACCGACCTGTTGTTGTCCTGAACTAATATTGCCCTTGCTTGATTTACCTAACATGTAATTGAGGAAACCTATGATTTGATGAATTTAAAGTGTTGATAAATGTAAACTATTAAGTGTTGGTAAATGTAAACTATTACTTTTTTAAATCAATTTAAAGTGTTAAATAATCTTTTTGTTATATATACATATATAATCAATTAAAATATAAAAAGGGAAAAATTGGATTTAGATATTCATTTGACACTACTAAGTAACTCATTCAATATAAATTATTTGTCAAGTTTGAACTACTAAGTTTGAACTAAATTAAAGTTTTAACTTTCATGTTGATGTTATCATGTGTACAATTACATGTTTACATCCATATCAAATTTTTGTGTATACTTATATTTAATCGAAGTTTATTATATGTTATAATAATAATAATGTCTGAATTGAATTAACTTATTAAACTTAGAATCTAATTAAGCGAAACTAAAATCTAGAAGCATAAATCACATACATAATTAAAAGAATTCTAAAACTAAATGTGAAATTTCAATTAAATTAATCTAAGTTGGTACTCAATTGAATTAAACTAAAACAATTTGTAGAAAAAGAAAAAGACAATTGGTAAAAAAGTGGGAAAAAGACAAAATCTTGGAGGGAAATAAGCCACCCATTTTTTAGGTTTGAGATTAATTTACTTTTAGTCTAAAGATTTGGAGGGAAAAAAGCAACCTTAAATTTTTTAGGGAATAAGCCACCCAAAATTTTGGAGGGAATTAGTGGAATTTCTATTTTTGCTAATTTAGTCTACTAATATTTTTATTTATTCTAGTCCCTAAAGTTTAATTTTTAGTCAAAATTGCCTCATGTTTATTTATTTATTTATATTTTTGATAATTTAGTCCAATTTATTCTAGTCCCTAAAATTTAATTTTTATTCCAAATTAACCCCTATTATTTTTTTGTATTTTATTCTAGTCCCTAAAAAGTAAAAACCTGCCCGCCCATTTTTCAAGTTGATCTGCCCGCAGCCCGCCCATATTTAAAAAGCAATTGCCGATTTCTGTAAGAAATGGAGGGAATCTTGCCCGCCATTTTTAAGGGTTATTAGTGAATTAGGCCATTATTAGTTTAGGAGCTTTACACTTAAGTATTTTTTTATTCTTTAGTTTTAGTTTGATTCATTTTAGTCCCAATTTGAGTTTAGTTTCCTTATACCTTTAGGTTTAGGTTTTTTTTTAATTAGATCCCCCTTCATAAAGTTGTTTAATAATTAAAACATTTGACGAGCTTTTGAAGGCCCAATTTATTTCGGCAAGGATGAAAAACGACGTCGACAATTATAATGTATTAAATCTTAATTATTAGTGTTTGGGGTTATGGGATTAGTTTAGGGGTTAGGGGATTAGTTTTACACTTTAATTATTAGTGATTATAAGATTTAGGGTTTGAGGTTTGGGGTTTAGGTGTAAATATGTCAAGTTGAGTGTTTGGGTTATGAGATTAGTTTAGAGATTAGGGGATTATGCTTGCACTTTAATTATTAGTGATTATAAGATTTAGGTGTTGAGGTTCGGGGTTTAAGGGTAAATGTGTCAAGTTGAGTATTTAGGGTTATGGGATTAGTTTAGGGATTATGCTTGTACTTTAATTATTAGTGATTGTAAGATTTAGGGGTTGAGGTTTGGGTTTTATATGCATAATATATGTTTCAAGTTGAGTGTTTAGGGTTATAGGATTAGTTTAGAGATTAGGAGATTCGAGGATTAGGCTTGCACTTTAATTATTAGCGATTGTAAGATTTAGGGGTTTGGGGTTTAGGGGTAAAAGTGTCAAGTTGAGTGTTTGATAGGAGTTATGAGACTAGTTTAGGGGTTCGATTTGCACTTTAATTATCAGTGATTGTAAGATTTAGGGGTTGAGGGATTCAAACTGACCCCTATATATTTTTATTTTTGGTAATTTAGTCGAATAATATTTTTGTTTATTCTAGTCCATACAATTTAGTTTTTAGTCAAAATTGCCCCATATTTATTTATATTTTTGGCAATTTAGTCCAATAATATTTTTGTTTATTCTAGTAACTAAAATTTAAATTTTATTCCAAATACCCCTATTCATTTTTTTATTTAGTCCAATGTTTTTAATATGATGATATTTTTGTTCATGTTAGTCCCTAAAACTTTATTTTTATTCCAAATTAACCCATATTCATTTGTTTGTAATTTAGTCCAATGTTTTTAATATGATGATATTTTTGTTCACGTTAGTCCCTAAAAATTTATTTTTCACCGAAATTGACCCTTATTAATTTCTAATTTTTGTAATTTACTCCAATATTTAATTATGATGACATTTTTGTTCATTATAGTGCATAATATTTATTTTTAATGTGATTCATGTTTGTAAAGACGTTAAATAATTCAATTGAAATGACTCTACCCAAAGTCTATCGATTATGTGTACCAAACTCAAACTTAATACGAATTCAAAACCTGAATTAACCCGACCTGAAGTGAACCCGACTTGAAATAAACTCGACCTGAAATGAACCTGACCTAAAATAAACCCGTCAATTAACTATTTTGGACCCGACCTGAAATGAACCCGATCTGAAATGAATCCAGCCCAAAATGAACTCGGCCTGAAATAAACTTGACTTGAAATGAACCCGACCCGTACCCGACCCGAATCGAGTCGAAACATTAAATCGACCTAAAATGACCTGTATCTGATTTGACCCGACCTGACAGGACTCGACCTAAAACTCATCCGATTACCTGTTTTTACATCCCTAGTTATGAGGGAAGTACCGGTACGGCTTACCGCGTATCAGTACTTCATGCATGGTTAGAATTCTAGTGGCAAATTATCGTACTGGTACGCTCGAAGCGTATCAGTACTCACTGTTACATTGCTTGGGAAGGCTTTCGAGAACTGGTACGCGTGGTTGGCGTATCGGTACGATAGAGGATCGGTACAGGGCGATCCGAGTACCGATAACGAATATATATACAAGGTGTAGTGTATCGGTACGGCTTGAAAGTTCAATTCTTTTGAACCTAATGTGAGTATCGATACTCGTATAGGGGTGCCGATATCAGGATGGGAGTACCGATACCCTAGAGGATAAGCACAAACAACTTATCCAACTTTTCCCAAAGGGTTTTTTCTTAGGATAACCACAGAAAAAACCCTTTCGGATATGGGACATAGTGTGACTTGAGCTTCCTTTGAAAAGTTGGATAAGTTGTCTGTGCTTATCCAACTTTTCCCAGAGGGTGGGACATAATTTTCTTATCGAAGCAAGGATTCAGCATTGGCCTTTTGGTAGAGTACAAATACTTAGATGTAGTGGGCTATGCATTCGTATGACTCTACGTATTTGTAACTCTAATTGATTTAACTTGTATTGGTCAAATGTTTTATTACTAAATTTAGAGCTCCATTTACTATTTTGAATGTTTTAAGTATTGCTGGATTTAAATGCTTTGGTAATGGCATGCTTGGATTTACGAGGTTGGCTTTATTGACTTTTAAAGTAAAAAATTTTATGAGAGTGGATTGGGCTTGTGGCCCAAATGTAGCATCCGTGCTCAGGGTGTTACAACTAGTGTGATTATATGTAGTATCTATTTATACTCTCTTAACCCTTTGACAATGAACACACCTTACACACACAGGTGCTCGAACCCAAATCTTTTAGAATGAATATCATTCTTTTTTTTTACTGAAACTATTTGTTGGATTCCTTTTGCACGTAATTTCAAATTCTTTATAAACTATATCGGATTAAAACGGAATTTAAGTTAAACTCTAATACTAATGAAATAATTTGCTATATATATATATATATCTAAAGAATTAGAAGATATCTATTCTCGCCATGCTAAAGATGTGTGGCGTAATTTAGTGGTTTGTTGTAAGCTTACTTCTGTTCACAAGATAACTTAAAATGAATAAAGAATTAATATATTATACTTGTTAAAAAAATAATAATATATTATAATAAGCAACTTCTTCACATTATTCCATATATGTTGGTCTTTGCCACAATAATATAGTTTTTTTTTTTACATCTCACAATAATATAGTTAAATGAGATTACAATAACCGATTGTATAAAAATATTATTATACATTCATTCACATTATATGCCATCTCTAAGTTAATTAACTTTAATTAAACTGAATCCAAAAAGTTGTTCAAGTAGTAAAGAATGATTGTTTCACTTAAAAGATATAGGTTTGAACAATTTAATCTGTAAGTGCGCTGAGTAGAATAATAAAAAAATTAACTTTAATTTAATTGTTTATAAAATAAATAATTAAAATGTTCATTCTTTTATACCTTAAACATTTTCTTCTTTTACGTTATAAAGAAATGTTTAAATAGCCTAATTTTTTAGGGTTTGTTTTAATAAATATCTAACTTTTCAAAACGAAAGAATAATGGTCTAACCTTTCAAAAGGATTGAATTAACATCTTCAAATATGTTGAAACAAAGACCTAACCTTTTAAAAATGTTTTGAAATAAGGACCTACATTTGAGCATATTAGAAAATATTAGATATTTGACCGCCAATTTTTTTTAAATATTTAAATTAAGTCATGAATTTGAATATTTGAATATATGATCCGAAAATCTAATATAAGAAATTTTAGAAATTTAATTTTTTTGGATTGAATATAAATCATTAATTTATCGATCTAAATTTTGGATATTCAAAATGCACACCCCTATTTATTGCCAAGTCGAAGCAAAGTTAAGTCTATGCTAACCATTTTAATGTTTTTTTTATCACTACTAGCAATCTAGCATCATTGTTATTGTTATTTTAATTTCACATGATTTTCATGGTTTCTTTATTGAGGAAGAGGAAGATAAAATATGATATTCCATATTAGATGTGATATGAATATGACAAAAAGAATTAAATTATTTTTTTATCTTAATCAAAAGATGAGGGTTCGATCTTCACCTTGGGTGTAGAGTATCTTTAAAATTTGTGACAAGTGTTTACCTCTACATGAATTGACAGAACACGAATGATTATTCACTAGACTCGGTCTAATGAATACCTTATAAAACAAAAAAACTAAAAAGTATGAAAAGTATACAAAATTTAAATAAATATATGTTAAAATATTAATTTTTAGTATAATCATAAAATATTTTACAAATTATTATTTTGGTAGCAATTTTTTTCTTCACAAATACCTTCATTCTAGATCACTACAGCTCTTTCAATAGAAAATATATTTTATAATGTTATCTATGTGTGTCACAGCAATCAGATATTTACAAATAGTTGTAGTTGTCCTTTGACTTTTCAGATTTAGCTAATGTTGATTGTTAGACTTAATTTTGTTTTGATATAACCAATTTTAAGTAATTCAAAGATAACGTTTTTAATTAAAATATATTTCTAAAAGATCTTTAATGATTTTATGTCAAATAATATGTTTAAAGATATTTTTCAAAGCAAATTTCTAAATCTTTGAGGTAATTTGCAAAATAATTTTTAAGGAGTCTTGAGACTAGGGCTATAAATGAGACGAGACGGATCGTGAGCTATTCGAGCTCGACTCGATCAAAACTCGGTTAAAGTTTTACTCGATTGAACTCGACTCGAGTTCTTAATGAGCCGAGCTGAGCTACTTGATACCCGACTCGAAAAGCTCGTGAGCTACTCGAAAATATAATATACTAAATTTTTTATTTTTTATAATTTAAATCTAAATTCCTAAACTTAAAACCCTAAAATATAAACCCTAAACATAAGTCTTAAACCCTAAAATCTAAACCCAACAAGCTAACCCTTTAAACCCTAAACTAACACCCTAAACCCTAAAATTAACAAGCTTGAGTTTACACAACTTGTGTATCAAAGTTTTTTTTATAGGGCTTTAAATTAGACATGACAAATGACGAGCTACTCGAGTTCGACACAGTCAAAAATTGGTCAATACTTGACTCGATTGGGCTCGAATAAAGCTCGAACTCAACTCGAGTTCTTAACGAGACGAGTCGAGCTCAGATTTCTTAGACTCGTTAAAAATTACTCGAGCTCAACTCGAAATCTTAACGAGCTAAGTCAAACTCAGCACTACTCAAGCTCGACTTAGGTCGTTTACACCCCTATTTGACACTGCTTTATAATGTCTTTGTGCCTCGAGACCATCCGCATGAAGATCATGCTTCGAGTCTCGAGACCCAACACCAATAATATGGAGATCAAACTTCGAGTCTCGAGACCGAAGTTTTGAAGGTGTACTTAATGCGCAAAACTAATGCTCCAAACAGCTAATTACACCCTCCAACAGCTAATTATACATGAATGATTGAATTTTCAAGTGTTTAACCTTGTATCTTAATAATAATAATAATTATAAATTTTGATACACAAACCGTGTAAACTTTAATTTACATGTGCCTTTTAGTTGTAGGGGTTATTGTTTAGTTTAGGGTTTAAAGTTTAGGGGTTTAGGTTGTATGATTTAGAATTTAAGGTTAGTTTTTAGAATTTAAGGTAGAGGGTTTAGGTTTAGTTTTTTAAGGTTAGGGTTAGAAATTTAGGATTTGAATTTTATAGCGTAAATATGTAGATTTGTGTAAAATTAATTTTACGCGGCCTGTATTTCAAAATTTTACCCATAATAATAATAATAATAATAATAATAATTCATGTTATCACTGTATCAACAGTAATTAATGATATTATCATATTAGACTCATTAATAATATTATAAAAAAATAAATTACATCAACTTAAATAAATTTGTTTAGGCTCTTACCTAATACTCACCTTGTGTTGGTGAATAGTTGAGTTTACATTGATTTGGAAAAGCTATCAAAACATTTCATTTTCTGTGGTTTAATTATGGATGAATAGTTTCTAATGATCTTATAAATGAAGTATCAACCATACAATTTGTTGGTAGAGTTGTAGGACTTTAAGTTTCAATAATAAAAATTCATCAATTACTATAAATTTCAAATTTCCGAGAAAAAAAAAAGAGAGAAATTCAAACTCGAATCTTAGTTTGATCTTGATCAAGTTTAATTTAATTTTTAAAGTTCGAGTTCATTTGAAGATCGAACTTTAAAAATCTAATGACATTTTTGGTCCTTGAACTTCTCGGAAAAAAATATTTTGACCTTTAAATTTTTGTCTTGGTTGGTGTCATCTTAACAAATCTGTTCTTTTTTCAGTCAGTTGGTTCAATCTGACAGAAAATTAAAAGTTCAGGGACCAAAAATGTCATTAGGCCAACTTTAAATAAGAATCCATATCTGCACATTTGAAGAATGTCAGATAATAAAAACTAGATGTTCTACTATCAAAGCTGAAAATAGATGAACTGCTTTAAAATAGTACTTTCCGGTTCGACTGACAGAGGTAAAACAACAGAAAATTATGTCTCGGGACTCGCTTCCTTTGCGAATTAAGATACATAACCATGATGTTCATCGGAAATACCTGCGAAAATTACCATGGTGGAGAGACGAGTGACTGGTCCTTTCATGGTGGCAGTTTTCCTGTTAAGTAGAGAGACAGCTTGTCTCTCACAATCGAGGCAGACTGGTCGGATGATTCGCAGTTTTGTCGACTGTAACCAATGTCATGATGATGGGACAGCGACATATCGTCCAGCGCTTCGTCCTCGAGATCGATAAGAATATTGTGCAACAAGCAGCAGACGAGAACGATTCTTGGCAATCTGTTCCTATCAGGCATCCACATCACCCCATGTATTATTCTCCACATCTCCTTGAGCCTCGCCAGTGCCATCTGAGCTACCATTCTGGTTGCAGCGTGTCGTTTGTTGAACTCGATTTGAAGATCCGAGAGGCCTTTTCCTTGATAAGGAGTGAGAAGCCATGGCAATAGGGGAAAACCTGCATCCCCTAATATGTATTCTCTTATTTCCGTTCCTTCGGAAATGTTTAGCTTCCTTCCGTTTAGCCTCTTTCCTTCTTCGGAAAGTCTGAATAAGCCTGAGCTCCTGAGGACAATGGCATCACTTAAACTCCCTGGCCACCCGGCAATCACATCACGGAATCTCATCTCGGGGTCCACAACCGCCTGCAAAATCATGCTGTAGTTCTTCTCCCGGTCGAACCAGACATGGTTTGAAGGGTCCATTGTAGGCAGAGTCATGACAACGTGAGTGATGTCGATTGCACCACAGCAGTTAGGAAGGCCCCTTATTTTCTCGAACTTGGACTTTATTTCCTCCATCTCTGCTACATTTGAAGGCCAACTGAGATGGTGCAGTCCTCTTTCCTCCATTGCTTCGACAAACCGCCAGGTTAACTGAGAAACAGTCGATTGATTCATCCCAAAAGTATCTCCAATTATCGATAATGATTCACCAGAGCTAAGCCTCCTAAGAGCAACCGCAACTTGATCATTTACAGACAAAGGCTTGCCATTTATATCCGTGTAGCTCGATTGTCTAGCCATCAGATCTTCCTTCACTAGTGAACAGATGTAGTTGAATGTCTTTCTTGAAATTCTGAAAACCGATTCGAAACTTTTTGGACCCTTTGATTGGGATAAAGGACCTAAACAGTGACATAAAAACAGTAGATGTAAGAACATTAACCTAATAAGCTGGAAATCTGTTTACCACAAGGATCGCCGATCCCGGCATATCAATGACACTGTGCTGGTAACCTCGAATCAAAACGATATCACATAACCAAAATAAAAGTTCAAAACATGAACGAAAAGTACATATCTCGTTTATTTTCATCACACGTGCCGAAGCTAATCAGATAATTCAGTATGTTCTTACCATCTACATACAATATATCATCAAGCTTTGTTGTCAATAACAAAAGAGAGATATTTAAAGCGTTAGCAACTACGACAAAATGATAACACACAGCACAATTGACTTGCCGTCTTTACATAACCAAAAGTAGCACATATATGGAGATATAAACATCGGTTTCATGGTCAATTTCTGAGTAGAATTTGCATGATGAGGCAAGATCCACCCTCCATCTATGTATGACCTTCAAGCTCTTTGTAAGGCCATTTTCTAAGACCACTTAACAGACGACTTCGTACAAACAAATCCAAGTTTCAAACAAAATGACATGGTGGAATCTGAAATTTATCCGAACCTGTATATCACTCATCCGATTGTAATTCAACAAACAGGCATTTACATGCAAGGAACATTTATAACCTACGAACTGCAATACCAAAAAGGTAAGTTTATTGTGCAGTGTCTCAAAATTCATTCCACAGAAGGGAGTAAAAGATTTTAAAATTGAGCTAGGGAGACTCATTGATTAGCTTTTCAAGATGCACATACGGAAAACTCTAATACCTAGTCCATAATGGAAAAGGAAAATATCAATACAGGTCCCTGTCCTAATAACTACGAGCAAGCCGATCTAACTCATGCCTGGACGCCCTTGAATAAACAATACCTGTCATGATAGCCATCGGCAAAGAGTGTTCGAGAAAAGACTAACATCGGTACATCACAGGCAGATGAAACACGAACTATGCGAAAATACCTTTCATATTAAGTTACAAAGGGATATTTACTAACTGCATTACACCCAAATGACCTTACATCAAACTAATGCCCTAAATCTGAAATTTTATCAGAAATTGATTAAAACAAAAACCTAAAAGATGCATATTGGAACACTTCATAGGGATAATAAAATTCCCAGCAATGCAAAACAATCCACAAATACATAAAGCTTCAAACTTGCAAAGAATCTAAACCAGCAAAGCTCCATCTCACACCATTCTTAAACAAACTGGATAGATTTACAAATTCAATCAAATTAAAAGAAACCCATTAGGACCCAAGTCATGAAATTTCACTAAACATGAAGCAAAATCCAATATCAGTTAGAATCATCATTGGTAGACAAGTTCAAGCCTACAGAAAAGCAATGTACGGAAATTGACAAATAAAATTGAGAACTGTGGAGAAGCATCTTGTTGTAATACCTGAAATCCTCTTGGAGAACTCATCCCACCAATCCAAGGCCTGAGGTTGAGACCCCAAAGAAGGAACAGCTGTAGAAGAAGAAGGCAAGCCATTCTGGTCAACCACCTTCTTGTCTGAAGCTTTTTTTCTTCTTTTGAACCCTTTAATGGGTCCCATTGAAAGAAAACCAAAACCCTTCAGATGAGTTCAACTTGGAAGAACTTCAAAGGACCTAATAGCAAAGATCAAAGGAATCTAAGGACGAAAAGATTGAGTTTTGGGTTTTGAATGCATTGATAAGTGGTTGGACTTGAATGAAGCGAGTGATAAGGAAGATGGTGAAGATTGAAGAAGCAAATAAAGGACTTTGAGAACAGAAAAACACAAAGAAAAGAGTCCCTTAGGTACTATGTAGGCATTAGGCAAGTGACGTGAGTGATTTATTTTGTTGTTTAAGGAAACTCAATGTGGAGGAAGAAAGATGGAATAAGTTTCATAGCCTTTTCAATGGTCAAGGACCATAAGTCTATAAATGGAATGCTACAAAAATGAAGACACTTCACGATCGAGTATAGTTTAATTAGTATTGTTGTGGTATAATATGCAGAGGATTTATGACCCAATATGCTTAAGCATCTAATATCTATTAATTTATGGGCGAAGAGAAGTAGAAATTGTTTGTCTTTATTTGTGCTCCAACACTAAAAAAATAAGTTTAAGTTTTATGATTAAAGTTTAGAGTTAAGACTTAAGATTAGGGTTTAGAGTATCGGAAGTAGGGTATATTTTTTAGGATTTGGAGGGGTTTAAGATTTAGAAATTATAGTTAAGACTTAAAATTTAATCTAATCTTTTAGTGTTAGGACGTAAAAAAGACACCAAAAATTAGGTTTTGTTCGGCAAAGAGATATTTGAGCAGTATAAATATTATAAAAAATGAGCACCTAATTTTTTATTAGGGGAATGGATGTTCATAAACAAGTGATTCCATCTCTAAGCATTTGACATAATCATTAAAGGACTCTATTAATTAAGTTGCCTAATTTGTTACTTCTATTCGATGTTTATAATGTTTAATGAAAAAAAAGCTTTCAATTCATTTCTTGTTACAACTTGAACAATACTTGATGAGATTTCAATGTAAATCCTACGGTCAAGAAATTTTCATTTGTCCCTGTCTATTGCCTTTAGTATGCCAAATTTGAATGTTATAATATTATGTCACTTGTTTTAAATTATTCTGTGCAATTGGTGTTATTTCATGCATTTGGTGAATACTAAATATAATTTCAATACCTAAATATATAACGGACGAATGTATGCTGAATATGTATATTTCACAAACCATTAAAAAGTAGATGAAAAATAAACATATAATGATCTCAATGAAAAGAGATATGTTATTATCTCTAGGTAATTTAAGTATGAGCAATTTGTCTATACGAGATGTGTTAATTGTTGAAGGTTAAAATTAATGAACATATAATATCAATATCTAAATATATAACGGACGAATGTATGTTGAATATGTATATTTCACAAACCATTAAAAAGTAGACGAAAAATAAACTCATTTAGCTATCTCAATGAAAAGAGATATGTTATTATCTCTAGGTAATTTAAGTATGAGCAATTTGTCTATACGAGATGTGTTCATTATTGAAGGTTAGAATTAATGAACATATAATATCTTAAAATTATACTATTCAAGTAAAAAAAGAGAAAAAACTTGGCTCTAGTCCATTTTATTCTAACTAGCTATTTGTGGACCGCTTAGAATAACCTAAGTCTGAACTCAACAAGTGTTCCAGTGGAAAAACGGATGATATTCATCTTAGGGGACACGAGTCAAATGACTTAGTCTACAAGGTGTATGCACATGTCAAAGGGTTGAGAATATGTATGAACAGATACTACCTTGTAATCACTTTAGACTATTAAAAAAAATAACCCAAAGTCTATTTCTTGAAGCCCAAATAATATTCTTTCTATTGCATAGGAAAATAAAATTCATTTTTTCCAATAAAAATATAATTTGGCAGCAAATAATTACACCCCAAGATAATCAAGAACACAATACACTTCCCTAGTTTTAGTCTCAATCTGTTTTCTTGTTTTCAAACAAATAACATTGAAACTATATAGTAGATGGTGTAGGCAACATTTTTCTTCACCTTCAAGAATTGAAAAACATCAGCCATGGCATATGACTCGTTTCTCATCAATCATTTACTTCCATGGATTCCCAATCCTTGGCCCTTCTTGATCCAGAAGCATTCAATTGCATCAGCACTGCAGATGCTCATTTTCAACACTTTGATCTCTAATATCTGCTGAGATGTTAAGGCCTTTCAGAATTCAAAGATGGTGGAGAAGCCTGCAATCCATTCGGTTCCATTTTGTGTTCTTCAGCTATTTCAGCCCCATATCTTCCCTGTTTAGCATTATCATCTGTCTGAGTCGATACACTGTTGCCTTTGCTGCTAAGCTCTCTGCTGGCTTTGGCCTTATAGGTTTTCTGTTCATCTTCATTGAGCTCCTTGAATTCATTCCATGAATGCTGTTTCCTCCACAACACTGGAATTTTCACTCGAACCGTATATTTCTGAGGAATTTTTGGAGATTGATGAAGTCTGTTTGGTAGGATCGAAAGAGTAGGTGACCCTTTGAGAATGTATTCATGTCCATGACAAGGGTGTATCATGTATGAAAACGTTCTGATAAATCTTGCCACACAAATCCATTCTTGCAGCTCCTGAGATGAGATGTTTACGTTAACTCAAATGGATTCCAATTCGAGTGCGAATATCAGATACTGATATTTGTTCATATACGAATGTGTAGGAATAAAAAGAATCTATAATACCTTTTTGAAGACCAGGAAAACCTGGTGGCCACCATCACCTCGGAGGATGTCCAGTTCAGTTCAGTTCAGTTATAACATCTGTAAAGATAGAGCAGATTACAGCATCAGAAAACTACAAACCATATAAAAGTAAACTAAATTCCAAGAGAATCCCATTTTTTTACCTTTGAGAAAGAGTCCTTGTCAAGGAGGGACTTCCACTAAATGAGGATGTCCGAGCCAAACAATGTTTCATTCAGGACTGGTTTCTCTATGTTGATATCCCTTTTGAAACTTTTAAATATTTTAATTTCATCCTCAAATTATGACTTTTTTCTAAATTGATCCCCAATTTTTTTAACACTTCAATTTCATCACCAAACTATGACCCTCATTCTAAATTATTCTTCAAAATTTTAAATGTTCCGATTTCATCTCAAGCCATCAGTATATGTTAATCATGTCTCATGTTAACAAAATTGTTATAAAAATTATTAATTACAATACAAACATTAATGCATATTATGTAATAGTATAATGTGACCTAACGCATTCAAAAGTTTAGAGACTAATTTAAGATCGTAGTTTAGAGATGAAATTGAAACATTCAAAAGTTTGGAAATGAGTAACAATTTCAATCATACAAACATATTTTACATTATCAAATGATGGCAATAAAACAAGAAAAGCACACATACATAGAAAGAAGATTTAAAAAAAAAAAACTTCAAACAAGTTGCAGTTTCAACTGTGATCGTCATGAGCAACAACCTCTGTACTTGATGACGGAAACAAAAAAGCACACATACTTACAAAGAAGAAGATTTAAAAAGAAAAAAAGAAGAAAAAAAATTCAGACAAACGACAACTTCAGCTGTGATCATCATGAAAAACAACCTCTGTACTTGATGATTGTGAACCAGAAGTGATTGTTGAGATGTTGTAAAGAACCATGTAGAGACGGCTGCATATCCAGTGAATGATATATTTGCATCCTGCATCCGAACACTCGAGAGCCAAATCGAAGCAGCGCTGACCACATCTGCAACATTCAGGATAGTGATATACCTTCTGCACGAACACCAGAGTGTGTGGATGGTCGGTTTCCCTGAAGGTGATACCACGTTTGATGAATGTAAAAATTCCAAAAACACAAGAGAAGTGAGCCGAGTTGTCACAAATTGCACAGTAGTAAAACCAAGTATGGGGGCTTCTTTCTCCTTCACAGATATCACAATAAAGATATTCTGAATAATCATTATCTTCGTGATACGTGAGAACGAGACAGTGCCTGTCAAATTTGTGCCAAGCTGTTTGTTGTATTGAAATGGCACAACCAGCATGCAGACTGAAATTGCAAGCCTTGCATCTATATGCACGGGAAAAGAAATCAGCAGTACTGATACCGCAAGCATTACAGTACTCCCCTAAATAATCGTGGTACAAGAGCAGCGGGTGCGTATGAGCTCGACTAACCAATAACGACGGTATCATAGCACACCGAGCACATACATGATCATTGCACAAGTTAACCTTACATTTGTAGGCAAAGCCACTAGAATACGAGTTGCATGTTGCGCATATGAAAATGGAATATGGAATAAGGTCAAAAGGGTGTTGGTGAAAGAGACCCAAAACCTTCTTTTTCTTCGGTAACTTGGCACACGAGACATGGAGACGAAACTCACAGTCTGAACAACCGTAAGACGAAGTTGTTACAAGTTGACTGCAGCAATCACAGTAACTTTGATCCTTGATCACTTGATCACTCAATACTAAATTATGTTGATGGCTAAAATGTTTTATCTCTGTATTCATCACATTTCCCCCAACTTCGAACGTTTTAATACCAATAAAGCTTGGATCCGTAGTGCAGGCTTCCGACATTGCATTTTCAAATTCCTCTTTTGAATCAATTTTGCAAAACCAACGAGCATCCTGTAGTGCACAGTTCACATGGATAATGAACTTGCACTTAGAACAAGAGTAACTCCCACAAGCCATGTTCACCTTCATGTGACAGAACCAACAAGCTTGTGTTGTACACATGTTGTCTACTACAAAGTATTTGTGGGAAATAGGATGTTCATGGAGTATGCTCTGGATGTAACGTGGCAATGAAATGCATTTCTTATGGATTATCAAGCTACATATCAAACAAACATAAGAAACACAAGATCCTAATCCGCCACATGCATCACAAAAGAACGAAAATTCTCTTAGACACATGGTGAATGGGTGTTCATGACTACTTGGATCCTCAATAACAGGTGGTGGTGACACACATTCAATGTGAATGACAAATTTGCAAACCAAACAACAATACACCAGTCCTTGGTGTTCGGCTTCTTCGCAAATTCGGCAAGGGAGGTGATCACTGTTAAATTGTAAGAAAAGAGAATGGTAGCGGTGGGAAAGGTGGTTGATTTCAAGAGGTAACTCGAAGCATTTCTTATGTAGGAAAAACCCAGAATCAGGAGAGATGTAATCAGAATCTAATAAGGGCTTCCTACATGCAAAACACTGAACTTTTTCGAGTTTTCGAGATCGAAGTTCGGAAGATATGGATGGGTCATGATGGAAAAATGGTTGAGGCTTCCTAAGGATTTTTTCAAGGATTTTGTAAGAAAGAAAAGCACATTTGATGTGAAAGTCTAAATTGCAAGAACAATGATAAACAAACTTCTCACATATGTTATTGCAGAAATCACAAAATGGGTTACCTTCAACATATGGAGAGCTTGTTAGAAGATTAAGGTTATGTTTGCGATGAAAAGGGTGGTCCATCTCGGCAGGAGCCTCAGCACAGTTCCTGTCGAGATGAAACTCACACTCCATGCAGCTAAACCTCGGACCGGACGCCAATTCCCCACAGGCACAACAACGAATCTCCTTCTCGCTCTCATGGCTTTTCTCATCATTGAAAACAAGAGGATGAACATGGCTAAAGTGTTGAAGAATTTCCATCTCTCTCCTTTCTTTCTATGTAAGTTTGTAGGTGATATAGTTGTTGATGATTCTGCAGAAACACTTACTCATATATATACACTTCAAGATTTTCAAAAGAGAAGAATTTTACTTTACTCGATCTTCAAGTTTATGTTTGTGCCAAATTAACTTAGGTGTACAATCAATATCTTGTTATGTACCCTCTTTATAGGAATTAATCTTCTCCATATGTCTAGATAAATTATAACCCTTTTTTTCATTCTATATATAATATAATCTAAAAATAAAGGTGATTGTGATTTATTGACATTGAACACTTTGAAAATCGATTTTTAACTATTGTTGATAAATTTTATTTTATTTTCTATACCTATTTTGTGATTGCTAGAAAGAAAAATTACTAGAAAAAATATGGGAAAATATGAGAGCATTTTCTTAGCAATTATTTTCTATTTTATTATTTATTTATTTTTTGAAATAGCTTTAACCTTTTATTAAGAGTAAAGTTAGAATGCTCAAATTTCCCTCCCTTCCAAGTTATCCTATTTTATCCTTTTGATTTTATTCCTTTCTTGCTGTTTTATTTTTGGATGGTATAAATTCCTTTTCTCCTATTCAATTTCACTCGTTCTGATTTATTTATTTATTTATTATTATTATTATTATTATAGTTTTATGTATAACAATAATTTTATATACGTATACTTGTTTTGCCCATTTTAAAGAGAAGGGAGCAAAAGTCTGGAACCGATTAAAGCTCATCAGTTAGCAAACCCAAACTAGAGTCAAACCAGCTAACTTTAGGTTCGAGTGGCATTTCACCCCTAACCACAACTCATCCATTGATTCTTCAACATCAATCAGTTCAAACCTCCACATAATTTCACCCAAGTGTCATCCTGGTTGTAATCACGTAAATTCGTTCGGTGTTTTTTTTTTGTTTTAAAATTTCTTTCGATTTTATTTAATTTGTTTAGAAAACCCCACCATGGTTTTAAAATTTTAAAAAAATATGGAATCGGCACCGATCATTTTTAAAAGGGGTAGACCAGACACCGAAAAATAAAACCAGATACTTAAAATCTAGGGTCCGGGAGTCGGTTACGGATGGGGAAGGATTAGCTCCCCACACCACCCAAAATTGGTACCTAGTCGATTATTTAATGTCTTGGTATTGGAAATTTCAAATTCGATTAAAATGTAAAAATGTGATTCCTATATGCTGAAAATATTGAGAGAACCGCACCCCTATGAACTCGGGACACGGTTTCTCCTTTTCTTGAAAAAATTCGAGGAAATCACACCCCCATACTCCCGAGATATGATTTCTCGAATTTTTAAAACATTAATTTAAAATTCAAAATTAATTTTCTTAAAATATATTTTTTATGACGTAAAAACACAAAATGCTCGAATTCATTTTCTTAACAATTATTTTGTATTTTATTATTTATTTATTTTTTGAAATAGCTTTTACCTTTGATTAAGAGTAAAGTTAAAATGCTCGAATTTCCCTCCCTTCCAAGTTATCCTATTTTATCCTTTTGATTTTATTCCTTTCTTGCTGTTTTATTTTTGGAGAGTATAAATTCCTTTTCTTCTATTCTTATTATTATGATTATTTCACTCGTTCTGATTTATTTATTTATTTATTTATTTATTATTATAGTTTTATGTATAACAATAATTTTATATATGTATACTTCTTTTGCCCTTATAATACCAACTTTTATATATATATATATATAACACTTTATTTTTAAAGAGAAGAGAGCAAAGGTCTTGTAACACCCTCGACCTGGATACAATATTTGGGCCTAAATCCCAAACCAAAATCATAAAATTTTTTAACTTGGTTTATCCCAAATAAAATAATTATAAAAAATATTTAAAGCTCACAAATCAAAATAAATATATAAATGATTAAAACGTTACAAATGAGCTCCAATTAAATAAAACATTTAAACAGTTAACTTGATTAATACAAATTCAAATAAGAATTACAGACTCATACACGTAAGGTTCTATGAATACACAACCCAATAAATACAAGTATCATACTCTGACAACATCGCTTGTTGGAATCCCATACAGACAGTGTTCATCGATCCTGCGATCAATACGCACGGAAACAACAATTTCGAGCACTGAGCTTACAAAGCTCAGTGGTACACATCTACTCTATTATACTTCATGCTAATCATAAACATAAGCATGCAAGCTAGTGCGAGCAATAAGAAGAGATAAATAAACATGTGACGTTACCGCTAGCTGCCTAAACACAAGCAAACATCATATATGGCCCAAGAGGCCTAATCATACTCGAGATCTCACCAAGTCACCCGAACAAAAGCAGACAAATCATACCACAAACCTAGAGTGACGTCTGCGTCCGCACAACATCAGGATCGTACACTCTTGAGTGAGGCCCGCGTCCACACAACATCAGGATCCTACACTTCGAGCGAGGCTCGCGTCCACACAACATCGGGATCTTGTACTCGTAGGGACGAGGCCCGCGTCCACACAACATCGGGATCCTGCACTCGTAGGGACGAGGCCCGCGTCCACACAACATCGGGATCCTGTACTCGTAGGGATAAGGCCCACGTTTATACAGCATTGGGATCTTACATCCATGCTCAAGATCTCTCATCAAGCATCTTCGAATGAGGCTCGCGTCCACACAACATTGAGATCCTCCATTCGAAAGTCTTTAAAGTGTTGCAACACCTAACTCTAGGTATCCGGATCCCACCAAACAAAGACTCGTAACCAAATAAGTGCCCACACATGACACAACCACATATGATCCACCAAGGATCCATACAAGTGTCCTACCAGACACACAACATCATACGATCCACCATAGGTCCATATTATTGCTATTACAACCAATCAAGCATTACCAAGTTGTTACATTTTATGAAGGAGTATACAATTCATTCCCATAAATTATTTCTATCAATCCATATTGTCCTATTGATTATGGTAATAACTGCTTTGTTAATCATATTCGTCAATTTCCCTCTCAAACTGGCTTTTAAACCAATTAGTGTTGATTTTCGGTTCTATAAATAATTTATCGAGTATTTGCCGGTACTAGTCCGTTATTATAACCCCATCTTCAACTAACAGTATAGGCCATTAAGTCTGTCGACATCAATATTAATTACGGGGCCCTATTCTACCCGTAAAGTTTATGGAAGTCATTATGGTTTGTTGCTAACGCATTTAAATCATTTAATAATAATTACCAATTTTTAATCATTTAATTAAATATTTATCAGTATTGTCTCTTGCCAATATTAAATCGAGCATACTAATTTATTCAGCTAATATAAAAGGCATCATCATATATCAATCAATCAACCAATCATACAGTCAGATAATCATACGGATATTCAAACAATCCTACACGGTCTCTAAAGCTCAAAACAGACTCGAACATTCTCAAGCTCATCAAGCATCTCAACAATTACCAAGCCTCAAATTATCAATATCAACACATGCTTATTACTCATCTCCTAACATGCAAAACAATTACACTTATGATGCTCATGAAGCATTTCGAAGTTCGAGGTGTACTAATCTTAAGACGATAGTGCTAAAATCCTCATCCGAACTTTTAAAACAATCTACATAATTTGATGTCCAAACCCGAACAACCCTTGTATATCAACAAGTACGAACATACATTAATTCTATACATCTTCTATACTATTCACAAGATCAAACGCGTAAAAACAGCTTATGAGGTTCAAATTTGGAAAAACAGTCTGCGCCAATGGATCTGAAACGTCGAGAAACCCCCAGGTAAAGTCTTTCAAAAAGATCAACGGCTGATCAACGCCGGTCAACAACCTGGTCAACGCCGGTCAACAGCCTGGTCAACCCCTAGTGATCCGGTGAGGTGCAGGCACACAACAAGCTGGATGCACCCTAGGTACCTAATCATGTGCACGCGAACTCACGTGTACCCGGGTAAACCTGCTTCAATGTGGCACGGTGCACCGCAGCATGCTGCACCTGCCTGGCTAGACGCACTTCCTCCCGCAACGATGGCGCGTAACGGTGCGTGGGTGGCCCTCCTATTATCGAACGGTGGCGACGAGCTTTAGTCTGACATTTTGGCACCTCTTGAGCTCTCTGGTGGCGACAGTTTTCGGTTTTAAACACGGAAAGCTTGTTTTTCAACGACTCCTAATCTTTTTGAGCACCACCATGGCGAGTGACGGCAACGTAGAGACCACTAGCAGGTGCGTCTCGGTGAGCTCTTCCTAGTGGCGGCGATGAAGCGAATGATGGTGTAGATCACTCTTAAATCGAACCAAAAGCCTCTTCTCTTACAAAATCCATTTTTTCTCTCTCATACAAAAATATCTTCTTCTTCCCTCTTTTTCCTTTATTCTCTCACTATCACATCAGCCCTTTTATTTTAAACTCTTCACTTTTTTCTTTTCTTTTTTTTTTAATTTACCATAAGGCCCAAATGATTATCCTTAATTGCGTTTCCATCTTAAAGGCCCAAATAAATCGGGTCTAAGGCCCAATTTGCAAAACTGAAATTTGGGTCGTTACAGGTCTCATCACTTAGTAGACCCAAACTGGAGTCAAACCAGTTAGTTTTAGGTTCGAATGGCATTTCACCCCTAACCACAACTCATCTATTGATTCTTCAACATCAGTCAATTCAAAACTCCATATAATTTCACCCAAGTGTTATCCTGGTCATGGATAGATCACCGGGCTACAAGTTTAGAAGCAATGACAATTGCCCTACGAAGACTCGCTTTCGCTACAGCTCTGGTGGGTTCCCTTAACCAAGCCATTGCCTATGAGTCGTTGACTCATTATTCAACAGGCACGTGGTTAGAGCCTTGGGCTCCTCACACTGCTTGAGAGCTTTAGCTTTCATGTTCTATTTTATTCCCCGACGGGATTCTTTTCACCCTTCTCTCGAGATATTTTATAGGAACTAGCAGTCATAACAATAAGCATAACGTAATAGATGATACTAATATAAAGAAATTGATCTACCCCAAGTTAACTTAGCATTCATACGTGAATAAGAATAAGCATCGTGGATAGTTACCTTGAAACTAATGATTGCAATTCCCCTAAACTTCCAGTATCAAGAAACTTCATACAATCCACTTCAGTTATGGTGAATATGAATATCATCCTTGGTATAGCGATATGGAATGCCACCATCGTATACTTTTGCAGAAACATCATCCCTCACCCAGCTGCATAAAGATGGCATGGCATAGCAGTTAGAACTTGGAAACAAACACAATATTCGAAAGCTGAAGGAGAAAGAATAAAATATCATGAATCTACTAACAACCACATTAAGGAAAAGCAAAAAAGAAGTATTTGTTCCCCCAAAGGCTCTTCCTTCACCTTTTGAACATAATTCCTAAAAGGACAACTAACACCAACTAAGTTAAAAAAAAACATGTTCTTTTATTACAGAATGCAGTAAATGCAGTAATCAAGGCATATTGGTCAGATGATTCGCAATTTTGTCGATTGTAATGGTGATGTGACAGCGACATATTGTCCAGCACTTTATCCTCGAGATCGATAAGAATATTGTGCATCAAGCAAAAGACGAGAACAATTCTTGGCAATCTGTTCCGATCAGGCATCCACATTACCCCATGTATTATTCTCCACATCTCCTTGAGCCTCGCCAGTGCCATCTGAGCTACCATTCTAGTTGCAGCATGTCGTTTGTTGAACTCGATTTGAAAATCCGAGAGGCTTTTTCCTTGATAAAGAGTGAGAAGCCATGGCAATAGGGTAAAACATGCACCCCCTATTATATATTCTCTTATTTTCGTTCCTTAAAAATGTTTAGCTTTCTTTCGTTTAGCCTCTTTCCTTCTTCAGAAACTGAATAAGCCTGAGCTTTTGAGGATAATGGCATCACTTAAACTCCCTGGCCACCCGGCAATCACATCACGAAATCTTATCTTGGGGTCTACAACTGCCTGCAAAATCATGTTGTAGTTCTTCTCCCGATCAAACTAGACATGGTTTGAAGGGTCTATTGTAGGCAGAGTCATGATAACGTGAGTGATGTCGATTACACCACAGCAGTTAGGAAGGCCCCTTATTTTTCTCAAACTTGGACTTTATTTCCTCCATCTCTGCTACATTTGAAGGCCATCTGAGATGGTGCAACTCTCTTTCCTCCATTGCTTCGACAATCTGCCAGATTATCTGAGAAACAGTTGATTAATTGTGTAACATCCTTGACCCGGATGTCATATTTGGGCCTCAAGCCCAACTCGCGACCATAAAATTTTGACCTACTTTAGTCCAATCCACAATCAATTTCCAAATTCATTTGATTTTCAGTCCAATAAAGCATAAATAAATATTTGAAAATATTCATAAGTGAGCTCTTTTCAAATCACATTATAAAACATTCGACTCAATCATTTTAAATCCAATATAGAAGTTATAAAACACATGACAGGGTCCTACGAATACACAACCCAAAGCCCTAAGTATTGTACTCTTGTGAGACAAGGCGCTGGAATCCTTCACTGATGGCGTTCTTCCAAGCAATGTGTCAAACCTACTGACCTGTGAACAGAAACAACGATTCTGAACGCTGAGCTAACAAAGCTCAGTGGATACACTTCCACTCAACCATGCTTCATGCAAATCATAAATATGAGCATGTAGCTAAAGATGACATCATGACAATATAACAACATATGGCGCTACCTCTAGCAGCCTAAAAACATAGCAATCAACGACAATGGATGTATCAAATATCACACAGCAATAATAAGTATAATATCAACAAACTTGAAGTAAGGCCTGATACCACTAAGCCTCGGGATTATACACTCTAAGTGAGACCTGGTCTTACTATGCATCGGGTTTATACACTCATGCTCAGAATTTCTCATCGGGCATCTTTGAATGAGTCTCAGTTCCACTGAGCATCAGGTTCATACATTCAGAAATCTTCAACCATGGTGTTGCAACACGCTCTTCCTCACACTAGTATCTGGATCCCAACAATCAAGGGTAACTCAAGCAATACAAGTGTCCGTTTCAGCACATAGTAAGGGCACACTTATCATACTGCACACAACATCACTCAATCCACCAAGGATCCCTATGGTTGCTATTACAAAAATATCACCCAAGGCTTTACCAAGTTATTACACGTTATGCTCATTTAAGAGGGTTTAATCTCGGTTTCTCAATTTACTATTTATTTTACTACATTAGAAGCCCATTAGGCCATTAGTCTAGGATTATCGATCCCTTGAACTCAAAATGAACATTTTTGGATAGATTGCCCAGGCAGTACTGATGTCTAACCTCGCGTATTGCTACGATCACAATATTATTAGGGGTATCGATACGCCTTAACGTGTACTGATACCCAGCTTTACATATGAAGGGGTTTAACCAAAAACCTCGTACCGATACATGGCCCTGTATACTCATACTCCTGTTGTATCGATATACATACTGATACCCATTTTTGTCATTGGAATTTATAGAAAAGTGAGGGTACCGATACCCACTTAGGCGTATCGATACGCCCCTTAAGAATGGCTTTATTTTCTCTAGATTTAGCACGGGGTACCTATACGCGTTCAACCCGTATCGGTACTAGATTCCAAAATTCATTTTTAGAGTTTGTAAATCGCTTCTCATGCCTCCAAAACCCAAAGGTAAGACCCCAAAATTAACCTAGAAGTTATTAGAGGTAATTTAAGTGATTTTCTACCATTTTACGAGTTATTAACAATCAATCCGATTTTTACCACTAAAGAGGGTCTCTAGCTTAAAACACCCAACAACAACCAATAACATCAAATCTAAGCACAAAGCAATCAAATTTATGATGTGCATGAAGGCATAGAACCTCTGAATTTATGATGCCCTAAACACCTTGAGTGAAACTGAGTGAATTATTTATTAGTGTGTTTAATTTTATTCCATCTTTGTGTTCAAGATAATTAATTGGATAATTATTTGCTTGTGCTAAATTGCAATCAAGGACTTATTACTTCTCTTATCCTTTCAATTTACCAAAAGGACCCCTGAATTTTGAATTTCAATATCTTGAGGACAAGCATAATCTAAGTGTGGGGGTCTATGATAAGTCTAATATTTGTATATTTTCACATATATATACATATATTTTAGTTCTAAGCCAACTACAAATCTATGTTTTAACAATTATTTGATTTTTGCAAGAATTTCAATAGCTAAAGGATAATACATGCTTAGAAAAGAAGTTTTAGTTGGATTTGGATATTATAGAGGACTTAACAAAAGAATATGAATTCTACTTCAAGTTGAACTTTCACTTTTATATTATATTTGGAGTAGGATAGAGTTTTAAATTAAATCTCATTGTAATTCATTCTCATAGTTGATGTAAATGACATCTATATTATAAATAGGGTCATGAGGAGAAGAGAAATCATTCATCTCATAATTCCCCATTATTCTATTTTCTTCTCCATGAGTAGCTAAACTCTTTCTAGTTAAGGTTTGATTCAAGGTTATTAATACAATTTCTTAGTGAGGTTTTCTAGTTCTTCACCATCTTCATCTATTTCAAGTATTTTTTTATATCTTCCAAGATTACTCAATAAGTATATATCGATTAATAAGCTTTGCATGATGTTTTTCAGTTTAATCTTTATATGCAACAATCAATCAGACATTCTTGGTAAGTGGTAAGTAACCTAAGCAACGGGTTTTGAAGGTATGGATTCATATTCTTATTAAGTTAATATATTAGTGCTTAATAGTTTATGTGCTTGGGCCTCTTAAATCAATAAAGCTATTTGATAGGTTTTAATTCTTATATGCAATTCTCTAAGGGTTTTAATCTTGATAATAAAGGTAGAAATCATTCATGTGGTTCTTAGTGATTAATTACTAATTAAGAGAGATTAGGTTATACATGTGCTTTTATCTGGTAACCTATAACTAAGCTATTTGAAATTGATGTAGAATTATCTTTTGTAAAGATCGATGAACTAAGTCTTAAATTAATATGCTGATATCAACCTTGACTAGGATCCATCTCATTATCATATTCTTCTTTATTTTAATAGTTTTCTTATTTTCTCAATTATACTCAAACACAAATCCCCCTTTTATTTTAATTACTTGTTTTTATATAAAATTAACCTCTTACCATTCCCTGTGGATTCGACCCTGCTTACCGGTTCTACAAATTACTTTGAGCAGGTTTTATTTTTGACGGCTTCGACAACCGCTATAAAAAATTAGAGCCGTTGCCGGGGAGTGGTGTCAAGAGGTTAAGTTTAGTTTAGTTTTTTTTCTACTTTTATGTTTCATTCTTCTTGTGCTGATAAAAATCTTGTGTTCGATCTTAAAATCGAGAAGACGACACAATGGCCAAGAAAACTTTAAGTGAGTTTGCCCTATCGGATATCGAACAACATTTTTGCATCGATTACCAAGATCTAGAGGTATAATTCGAACTCAAGTTCAAAATAATTCATCTTCTTCCGACTTTCAGGGGACTTGAGAACAAGAATCCATACAAACATTTGAAAGAATTTCATATAGTATGCTCGAGCATGAAACCGCAAGGAGTCACAATTGATCAAATGAAGCTGCGAGTATTCCCATTCACCTTGGCCGACAACGCAAAAGATTGGTTATTCTACATACTATCCAGATCAGTTGAGACATGGACAGACATAGAGAGACTCTTTCTTGAGAAGTACTTTCCCGCTTTAAGAGCCGCCAATATTAGAAGAGAAATATATAGAATTCAACAAAAAAATTCAAAGTCGATGCATGACTACTGGAAAGATTCAAGCAACTTTGTGCCAGCTGTCCACAACATGAGATATCTGATCAATTTCTCATCTAGTACTCTTATGAAGGTTTGCTACATATAGAGAGACAAATGTTAGATGTACCAAGTGGGGTTCCATATTAAACAAAATTCCTAGAGAAATTAAAGAATTGATCAATGTCATGGCAGCCAATTCTCAACAATTTGGCTCGATTTAAGAGAACACTTCTAGGAGGGTTAATGAGGTAAGTATTTCCAATATTGTAAATCAACTTTCTAAAGTTACCTCTCTTGTTCAACAAATGTCTATAGGTAATACACATCAAGTCAAAGCTTATGGCATTTGAGCAAGTACCAGACATCATACCGACATGTGTCCCATACTCCAAAAGGATACTACTAACGATGCCACCGCCTTTAGAGGATTTTATGTTCAAAGAAATTACGATACATACTCAAACACTTACAATCCAGAGTGGAGAAATCATTATGATTTTAGTTATGAGAAGATGCCATATCCATATCAACAAGGTATATTTCGTGAAGAGCAATCGTCATCATTTACAAAACCTCCTTTAGAAGATATTATGCACAAGCTTGCCCACAACTTGGAACAATTTCAATAAGAGACAAGGTCAAGTATTAAAAACCTTGAAACCCAGGTAAGTCAAATCGCCTCGTCTCTTAGTCAATCCAAATCTCAAGGTAAGTTACCATCACAAACCATTGTAAATACTAAAGAAAATGTGAGTTCCGTTACTTTGAGATGTGGCAATAATTTGCAGGATCTAACCCTCTCTAAATTTAAGGAAAACGAAAGAGAAGAATAAAGTTTATCAAAACCCACGAAACGATTCAATTTTTGGAACACTCCATTCCTAGAGAAAAGAACAAAAAACCAAGAACTAATCGAGAAAGAAGTTGAAGACAAACCAAAAATCAATCCGATAATGATCTCACCTTTATTTCTTCAAAGGTTTGCAAAGACAAAGAATGATGAACAAGAAAGAGAAACGCTTGGGATATTCTTTGAAGTCAAGGGCACCTCCAAGCCATCTAAAGAAAAAACCAATTGGGATCCAGGAATCAATCCAACCAATGCTGAGTCTCTCGATAAACCTTTCTGGAATCTACCATGAAAAAAGAAGTGTCTAAATTAATCAAAGACAAACCTCCTGAAGAACATCTTCTAACTTTCCATGATATAAAATAATAGGGAGTCATTTTTAGCCAAAGACGTTAAACAAAAATGCTTCATGGGAGGCAACCCATGATTTTATTTTTTACAATTTTTTACAATTTTTACATTTTTTTCTTTTTAGGTACAAGGAGTAGCACTCATGGAAAAAGATATAGTTGCACCTCATGTTATTCAGGCAAAACAAAAGATATCCATAATTTAGACATGCCTATGCTTCATTTCCCATCCACACCAGAAGCAGTCACATGTCGAATAAGGGAGCATTGTTTTCCCTAAAAACTTTTATTGCTTTATTTTATGCTTGATGATTTTAGAACATTAGGGAAAATGCTCAATTTAAGTGTAAGGGTGGAGGCTTTTGGTTGAAAATTTTTGTTGGAATCTTGCTTAGTTTTGTCGAAGTTAATAAGAAGAAAATATGTGAAATTCATGCTTATTGATAACTTAGAAAAATATCTTTCACATTGAAAATTTTTCTTAAAATTAGCATGTTGAAATTTTTAAGATTTGGAATCCCAAAGTAAAAATGAGATTGATATAGGAAGTAAATTAGAATTGATAAGAAATTTTTAGCCTTGCAAATCGTTGCTTGATTAATTAATTTGATAGTTGGATGGATAAAATTGGACACAACATAAGCCATTTTTGTGAGAATTGAGCCTAATAAGCAAGCATTTTTTATGCTTCATATTTTTCTTTCATTGAGTGATTGTCAAGCATGATTAGTTTCTTCTAGAACTTGTAATTTTATACGTGTTGAGACCACATAGGATCGAATTACTTGAGATGATTAAGGCACTTAGGTATAACCTTGAGCCAAAAAGCTTACTTTGGTAAATTTGACCATTAGAGAACAAGTTTTGAGTCTAAGCCTATTGTTTGGAAATTAACCATATTATAAGCCATATTTTTTTGTTGATTTTCCCAATTTGAACACGAATTTGAAGAACTACACATTACATTTACTTAGAGAAAATGCAAGCAAAAAAAAAGAAAAAGGGAGAAAATCTTTAAAAAATGAGGGAAAAAGGTGAGAAAATTGTCTTGTTTGTTCAAAAAGAAAAAGGAAATAAAAGAAAAAAATGTAAAAAAAAGATTGAATCCCCATTCTCCCAAAATATCATGTGTATAAAGCTTGAGCAAAATAAAAGTGTGAGTTCTTCAATTCAAAAAGCCCAAAAGTCTTTCTCATTATACCTTGTTCCTAGCCCCGTTACAACTAAATTCAAAGACCTGTTGATCTTGTAATTCAACCCAACTCAGTGGTGGAGATGTAATATATTTGCAAGCCTTTGGTAAGATTTTTTACATGCTTTGACTTGAGTGATGTTGTCTCTTAAACACCTTGAGCTAAACTGAGTGAATCCTTTGTTAGTGTGTTTAATTTTATTCCATCTTTGACTTTAAGATAGTTAATTGGGTAATTATTTTCTTGTGCTAAATTGCAATCATGGACTTATTACTTCTCTTATCCTTTTTATTTACCAAAAGGACCCCTGAATTTTGAATTTCAATATCTTGAGGACAAGCATAATCTAAGTGTGGGAGTATGATAAGTCTAATATTAGCATTTTTCACACATATATACCTATATTTTAGTGTTCTAATCCAACTACAAATCCATGTTTTAACAAGTATTTGATATTTGCAGGAATTTTAATAGCTAAAGGATAATACATGCTTAGAAAAGAAGTTTTAGTTGGATTTGGATTTTATGGAGGACTTAACACAAGAAGAGGAATTCTACTTCAAGTTGAACTTTCACTTTTATATTATATTTTAAGTAGGATAGAGTTTTAAATTATATCTTATTTTAATTCCTTCTCCTAGTTGATGTAAATGACCTCTATATTATAAATAGGGTCATGAGGAGAAGAGAAATCATTAATCCTCATATTTCCCCATCATTCTCTTTTCTTCTCCATGATTAGCTAAACTCTTTCTAGTTATGGTTTGATTCAAGGTTATTAATACAAGTTCTTAGTGAGGTTTTCCTGTTCTTCATCATCTTTATCTATTTCAAGTATTTTTATATATTTCAAGATTACTCAGTAAGTATATATCGATTTATAAGTTTCTCGTGCTTTTTTCGGTTTATTCATCTTTATATGCAGCAACCAATCAAGACATTCTTGGTAAATGGTAAGTAACCTAAGCAACAGGTTTTGAAGGTATGGATTCATATTCTTATTAAGTTAAAAGATTAGTGTTTAATAGTTTATGTGCTTGGGTCTCTTAAATCAATAAAGCTATTTGATAGGTTTTAATTCTTATATGCAATTCTCTAAGTGTTTTAATCTTGATAATAAGGGCAGAAATCATTCATGCAGTTCTTAGTGATTATCTACTAATTAAGAGAGATTATGTTATGCATGTGCTTTTCTTTGGTAACCTATAACTAAGCTATTTGAAATTGATGCAGAATTATCTTTTGTGAAGATCGATGAACTAAGTCTTGAATTAATACGCTGAGATCAACCTTGACTAGGATTCATCTTATTATTGCATTCTTCTTTATTTTAATAGTTTTCTTATTTTCTCAATTCTACTCAAACACAAATCCCCCTTTATTTTAATTAGTTTTTATATAAAATTAACTTCTTACCATTCTCTGTGGATTCGACCCTGCTTATCACTTCTACAAGTTACTTTGGGTAGGTTTTATTTTTGACGGCTTCGACAACCGCTATCACCGGTAGGTCGGTGGAATATCCGGAAGGGGTATTAGAAAATATTTTCGTAAAGGTAAATGAATTGGTGTTTTCGGCAGACTTCTACAGCATCGATATGGAGGATGATCGATCAAACAGATCTTCTAAAATTCTACTCAAAAGGCCATTTCTAAGTATAGTGCAAACGAAAATTGACGTTCGAAGCAAAATACTCACTATGGAGTTTGACGGCGAAGTGGTGAAGTTTGACGTCTACAAAGCCATGAAATATCCTAACTCTATGCCTAATGTTAGCTATGTTAATATATTTGAACCTTTTTAGGATGAATATATTGAACATTAATTTTTTTTGATGAGTTGTACAGGAACTTGAATGATGAAATTGCTAAAGCGATGAAACTGGATATCGTTTTTAACGTGGACTTACGATCATCTAGCAAAGTGCTAAGTAAACATTTAAATTTGATGCCTTATCAATCTAAATTTTTGCACTCCTTATTTCAGGCACAAAAATTGGAGTCGAAACCAATGTCAAAACACTTCAAGTACACATTTTTGGGTCATTATTTTGAACAAGCTTTCAAACCTGGAAGAGATCAAAGAAAATGCTTACGTGAATACCCGAATCTACAAGAAAAAAAACAAAAGAAATCCTTGATCGTAGAATTTCTCTTAAGGAAGTTCTCAGTTGGACAAAATGCAAGAAGTGGAGGAAATATTTCTCACAGAGCCTATAGTCTGAATCAAGTCGTCGAGCTAACGATGTTAAATAAAAGCGCTCTAATGGGAGGCAACCCATTTTTATTAATTTTGTTTATTTCATTCATTATTTTTATTTTTCCTTTTTTTATTAATATTTATTTATTTATTTCGTTTTTAGGTACACCAAGGATCCTGCCAATTTGATTGAGCTGGAATGTATGGCCATAGCATTGATTTGCGTGGGAAGACGATCTACCATTTCATGAAATTTTAATCGGATGAGGAGTATTTATCACAAGAAAAAAAGGAGCAATTTGTTTGGTTACCATGCGCAATGTTTCACTTAAATTTCAATCCCACTAAAACTCACCATTTTGCCACCTATCTTACCCCCTAATAAAAGAGTGTTTCATTAATATTAATAAAAAACAAAGCCACATTACCCCAATTGTATCCTAGCCTTCTTCTTCATTACTTTTCTTTTGTCTAAATACCCTACAGCCGCATGCAGCCCCTGGACCGAGTAACCCTCTACCCACTGGTCAATCACCACATCGCGCAGTTATTCCCGAAGCAAGGTTGTCGCTTCATCACATTGCCGAACCAGAAAATTTTGAGCTTTTCTTTCAAGACAGCTCACCGATGCTAGACATGGGGAGTTTTTTTTTACTTTTTTTCACTTTTGTGCTTTATTTTTTATCTCGTATTAGGGACAATACGCTTTAAGTGAGGGGGTGGAATCAAAATTTTTCTTGCTTATTCATGATTGTTTAAGAGCTTATTTTGATGATTATGATTGTCACTTGTCTAGATCAACTTAGGAGTTTCGCTTTAATTATTTAATGACATTCTTGAATTAATTTACACATGTATAAGCTGATTTGGGCACTTTAATAAATTTGATGAATGCTTTTAACTTAGTGGTACAACTTTCATTCTTGCTTAAATATGAGTTTCTTTTGTATCGCTAATGTTTGTTTGACGTTGTCATCAGATGTGATGTTTCATGGTGAGACGATTGTGAGTGGTAGATCGGGGTATGTGACCAGATTGGAGGCCGGGGCAAAGTGCTTGGATTGTCATATCGTTTCCAGTACAAAGATCCTAGTGACTAGCCAAGACTACGAAGTTAAAAAAAAGGAAAATGAGAAATAAAAATGAAAAATTGGAAAAAAAAGAAAAAGAAAGAAATAAAAAATGAAAAAAAGAAAGAAAAGAGAAATGCAAAAGGGGAGGAAAAATAAAACTCACACTCCGCTAATCGTCCACAACAAGAAAGAAGGCTAGTCTTGGTTCGATGATGTCTCACCCCCAAAAGCAAACGAACAAAAATTTTGCATTGTTGTTTGTTGTTCATTCGGTTGATTGCTTTTTGTTGATTCATTTTTAGTGCCCTTACCTGATTATCTTGTTTAACATTTTCGATCCAAGCATGTTTTTAGGATTTTAGTGAAACTTTTTGAGTAAGTTTTGACTAAGTGACAGGAATGACAATTAGAATATGCTTGAGGACAAGCATTGAATAAGTGAGGGGGAATTTGATAAGCGTAGAATATTACATATTTTTAGTGTTATTTATTCCTCATTTTCACTTGGATAATACTGATTCGTACCTTTTTGGGTCTGTTTATGACTAGGAACTTGATTGGATTAATTAGCCCAGAATCAACAGTTAAAAGCAGAATCTAGATGTTCACTGGATATCATGGCAAGAGTAGTGGGCACGACACAGTTTGAGTTCGATGCAGCAGATGTCAGCGGTACAGTCAACAATTTCTAGAATGCAGATCAGCATTATCTCAAAGTCAAATTCGGAATTATCTTAAGGATAAATGTCTGAGAGATAAAGATCGGATTATTCAGAAGATAAAGTGGAATTCAACCAAAGCCACATGATTCAAATTAATTACATTTATCTTTTGTGATAAATCATTGATTTAAATAAGGGCTACTAGTTTAAAATATTTATCCCTTATTTTATATTTGATTTAAGAGATTTATCTTTTATTTAGGATTTTGAGTTATTTTAATTTGTTAGGATTCTCGGGTATAAATGTCCCTTAAGATTCAACATTTAACCTCGAATTGAAATTTGTAATCTCCTTGGCTATTTCTGTAAGAATTCTTATTTTCTTTTTCATTCTTTACTTTCTTCTTTATATACTTTTCCATACCAAATGCTAAGCATGATCCAATCTATGCTTAGCTAAATTTCCACTTAGCCTAAAGCTTTGTGATGACTCAATTCTAATCGTGAGAATTGAGTTGCACCTAACAACTCCGAGAAGTATTCTTCGATTCTCTGTAAACTAGGAGTGGGAATCGGCCATTTCTTTAAAAGTTACTGCATCTTCAACTCAAAAAGTCGACATTGATTTGAAAGGTGTTTTAGCTTGCAGTTTGGGAGTCGGATCAGTTGGTCGTAATTCGGCTTCCTGTGAACAAACTTAGCGGCGGTCCGCTAAGGGGAATCAAGATCGAGTTCGATTTTCCGTGAGACATCATAACTCGAGTTGGGATCTTCTAGTACTCAAAGTGTCTTGGTGCTAACGACGATAGACGTGGTTAGACCAACAACGATCGGATTTCAGAGATAGACTTAGAAATCTTGATTAACCAGAGAGAATAGTTAGCTGTATGGTTTGGGCTCTGCATACTGCAACCAGCGTACTATCAAAGAGGGAAAATCTATTTCAGCGATCGATCAAAATTGAGGCCAGCAAAACCTAGGGCTATCTCATCATTATTAAATTCCTTACAATCTTCTATTTTATGTATCAATTTTTTCTTTGTTATCTCTAAAATCCCCCCTTTTTATTTTTTTGCAGATCACTCAAATCAAGAAGCGAAGCTGTCAATTTTCTTAGTCTCTGTGGATCGACCCTACTTCTCTATACTATTTTTCATTATTTGTTAGAGATTAGGATTATTTATTTGACAATTTCGGCACTTGTTAATAGGAGCATACCATTCCACCGGTGGCAAACTTGCAGAGCAAGCAAGCAACGACAGAGCCTAGTAAATGCGCGATCAAGTAGGAAACGGTTCGCAAGAAAGTAATGTGGCCACCGATGAATGTCCCGAAGGTGATAGTGGGGTTAACATGACCCCCGAAAATGTTTGCACCTACTGAAACCGCCACAAACGGGAAAAAAAGGCATGTGACAGTGATGCAGCTGCGAGCCCCGCCGGTGTCTCTGCCCCATTGTTTGTTATCTTGGCTACCGTTAAAAAATTTCATTATTATTCATTTTTTCAACAAATTGTCTTTAGAAATATTCGAATTTCGAATCTTACTATAAGCCATACTGGACCCTTGTCCGGCAAACACAAAAATAAGCATGGAAAAGAATTCCACCAAAGCCGTTGTTAATGTTGTCGGATGGCTCGTCTCTCTCAGTATCCCGACCACAATTTTATCCATCGGCATTTTTAAAATACTTGAATCTAAATGATCAAAAACAAGTAACAAAAGCTAGTATTTTTGCTTTCTTCAATCTTGCTAGTTTAAAGCGTGTAATAAGATGTTGCATTCTATATAGGCTTAACTACAAAATAAGTATCCAAATTATATCTCTTTTTTGCAATAAATACCTAAAGTATTTTTTGACTGAAATAAGTGCCTAAAGTTTCATTTTTGGCTGAAATAGGTGCCTAAAGTATTTTTTTTGGCTAAAATAGATGCCTAAAGTTTCATTTTTGATTCGTTTTAAAGTCAACTGAGACACCTACTTTGATACATATTTTAACAAAAAATGAAACTTTAGGCACCTACTTTAACCAAAAATAAAACTTTATGCACCTATTTTAAAAAAAAATAAAAATATAAATACCTATTTTAACAAAAAAATACTTTAAACACTTAATTAAAAAAACATAATTTGGATACTAATTTTATAGATAAGCCTTTTATATATACCTAAAGCAACGGCTAATCGACCGGTCATACAGGTACCGGTAAAAGAGAGCACAGTGGAAGAGCAGGGGGCATGTTTCTTAAGCCACGTGTCGGTAAGTTTACAGCTAATATATGGGACCTCAGGTTGCCATGTGTATGGGTGTGATTGTTGGGACTCGGAACTTTGATCATGTGGTGTGATGTCCATGGAGAGTTTCGTAGAGGCTAACGAGATGGGCGGCTAGGAACCGACCATTTGAATTTTAAAAATCAGAAAACGTGCTATTATTGTGGGCCCGCGGAAATAGGCTTTTTTGGTATGGTTGTAACTTGTAAATTGGACCACTGGAATCCAACCACTAATATTTAATTCCTTCAATTTAGGTAGTTTGGTAATCTTAAATTGTCTTATTGAGATAATAGTTTGCTAAAAGAGGACGTTGTTTACGTTAGATGACACGAGTTTAAATTGCATAATTTATATGTGTACGTGAGTTTATTTAAATTTAAAATCGAATTAAGATATTGTATATTATTAATTATGTTTGCGCTATCCAAGAGAATTAACTTGGCTTTGTGGCACGTCTTCTACTTTTATAAACTTTCTTATTAATTCTGATTAGGTTTTAAAGCCTAATCTCTCTCTTAAATCTTTGTCGTATGTAACTTTGTTTTTTTTTCTTTTGGTTGGTGGTCGGCAAATAATTTTAGTATTGGTTGTCGACCACCGGGTTTATTATTTTTCTTATTTTTTATATTTTTTCATATTTTAATAAGAATCTCTATATTTGTGACACGCGTTTCCTCTGTCCTTGTGGCATGATTTTAGCATACCTTAACGGTCGGTTGGTGTTCGTACAGAGATCTTCATGGCGCTAATCTATGATTATGGTTTTGTCGGCGATCTTAGAAAGATAAATCCCCACTTGGTTGATGGTTGGTTGCCGATGTAATCTGGCCTGGTAATGGAGCAATATGCCTGATAACTTGGTTCGCTCAGCATTCATTTTTCACCCCGTAAAGCATCTCGTTTGGATAGAGACATGGAAGTTTAGGAAGGTTTCTGGATTTTGGTATGATAATCTCGATGGAAATGTCTACTTTTCTTTGCACTATTGTAAGAGACTTTTAGTGAACTTGTCTTTTTTTTTCTCTTTCTGATGCATTGTATTGTATTATCTTTCATGGTGATTAATAAAATTCAGATGTCATTTTCAAAAAAATGGACTAAGATACTATTTTATATATATATATTTTGAAAATTCTGGTGTGATTACATAGTAATAGCTATTCTTTATATTATCCTTTTGAAAATGAACACAAACCATGCAGATTATGCTGCTTGACCCCGGGTCACTTATGAGGAACAACAACATCCTTTACCACTGGGACCACTCAATAGGTTTAAGATACTACATTGTTATTGAATTAGAATGCTCAAAAATCATTATTGTTTTTAAGTGTTACATAAAGTGACAGAGTCAGAAATCAAGGTCATGAATAGGGGTGATAACGAGTCGAGTCGAGCCTGAGCTTGCCCAGGCTCGGTTCAGCTCAGAAATAGTATTATTGGGCTCGGTTTAGGCTCAAAGCTTGTTGAGCTCGAACTCGAATTGGACAGCTTGAGCTTGGCTCGGCTCGGCTTATTGCTTTACTCAAATTGCTTTTAATTTTTTTTTTGAAGTCTTGAAAAATAACATGTGAAAACTTGTTTGGGAAAAGATAATAGTATTTATTTTTGAAGTCAGCAAGTAACCATAGTACATTTTCTAAATTATACAAGTCCATAAAGAGAAGGAGATTTAAAGTATTTAACAATGATAACAAGTTAACAACACTGAAGCATACAAGTGTAGATGCATTATATATATATATATATATATATATATATTTCGAGCTTGTTCACAAGCTTTTCGAGCCGAGCTTGGGTCAACTAGGCTTGTTAAAGTCTCGAGTCGAGCCTGAGCTTGAGTCAAGCTCACTCAAGCCGAGCTTTGACCAAGCTTTGACCGAGCCGAGCCGAGCCCGAATAGCTTGCCAGCCGGTCAGGCTCATTATCACCCCTAGTCATGAGTATAGTATAATTAATCATAAAAAAATAAGGGTAAAGTTAAATGAATTAAAAATTGAGGGTTTAAATAGATAAAAATTTCATTATATTTTTTATTTTAAAATTTTGGGATGCCAAAGCCCCCAACCCATACAATAAATCCGTCTCTAGGGATGGCAACCCGAACTCGACAGGTCTCGACCCAAATCGATTCGATAGGGGCAATTTTTTTTTATAAAAAAATTGAGATCAGGGTGGGGCAGGGTAGGTCGGGTTCGGATTTAGGATAAAAAAAAACTTCAACCTGGCCCAAGTATATATAATTACACAAAATATTATTATTCTTTGAAATATTACGAAATTGCCACCGTATATATGTATTTTAAGTTTTCAATTTTCATTCATTTCTCCCCTCCACTTTTTGCAGCCGCCTGCTCATCTCCCCTCCCTCCCTTCTTTATTTTTCTTTTTATCTCATCCTTCACTCTCCAACATCAAACCTTCAATTTCTTCTTTTTCCTTTTATTTTCCTCTATTTTCGTTCTTCACCTCAACATCAATGACTACTAAAATTTTCAGTGTAACCTCTCTCTTTTTTTTTTTCGTTTTCCTGCATGTTTTGGTTCAAATCCTTTTTATTGTCATTTTAGATTTACATGTTTAATTTTTCATTTATTGATTGTGTTATCTCTCTATTTAGTCTTTGTATTCTCTTTTTTATGGGTTTTTATTTGTATCTTGAATCTGTTTCATTTTCATTAATTTGAACCTATGAAAGTTTTTATTTTTCTTTGATTTCATCATTCTCATTTCAGAGTTGTATATGCAATCTGTTTATGTTTAGATTTAAGTGATATTCGGGGCGGGTTACACAGAGAAAAAACTCGGGGCAGGGCGGGACGGGTATAATCATTTAATTTTCGGGTCGGGCCGGGATGGCCAAAAATCCGCCCCACCCCTTTGCCTTCCCTATCCTTCTCTAGTTACATGTATAATCTTATTTATAATTGTAATCAACACAACAGGAGATTAGACCGATAACTTAAAGGCTTAAGAGTTATTTTTGCTCATGTAGTAGTATCAATTTATTGATTTTGCCCCTAAGGTATTTTCGCATCAATTTGGTCCATGAAGTAGCCGAATTGCATCATTGTTTGCCCCTTGACTGACGAAAGCCAACGTTGACCATTATGATGCTGACGTGACAGTTTACGATGCTGACATGACAGTCCATGTGTGAAGATGAAGTGTCCTAGGAGCAAAATTAATTTTCTGAGCGAGTGTGAGGGCAAAATTGGTTGTTTACGCAAAATAATATGAGTAAGAAATTATTAAAATAACATAAATATTATTAAAAACATTTAAAAATTATAAAATAATTAAAATTAAGTAAAAATTATAAAATTAAAATATCATAAACTAATAAATTATAAATTATTCACTAATTAAAATTTGAAAATATTTATGACGTATTAAAAATTATGAAAGCATTCATCAAAAAAGTTTGGACGACTTTGGTTTTCTTTCTCTTAAAAGAATGTAAGGGAGAAAGAATCCTAAAATAGGATTAATGTGATTCTCTCAATTGAACAAAAATATATACCTTTTTAGAGCCCCTATCTAGGCCCAAGATTAAAAAATTGAACTCTATAGTATAACTCTAATTTCTAAATCTCAAACACTAAACCCTAAAACATAAACCCTTTACTTGATTAATTAAATTTATATGCATACTTTATGTTTCATAATCACTTTACATTTATAAAATTTTCAATTAGGGTTTAGGATTTAAGGTTTGTGATTTAGAGTATGAAATTTAGGGTTTGAGATTTAAAAATTAGGGTTAGAGTGTAGAGTTTATTTTCAAGTTTTGATTTTTGAATAATTTATAATTTAATAGCTTATGATATTTTAATTTTATAATTTTTATTTTTTAGATATTATAAAATTTTTACTTTTAAGTCGTATATTAATAAAACAATTTTAAATGTTTTATTAATTTTTATAACATTTTAGTATTTTTAATAGTTTCATAAATTTGTTTTTCCTAAAAAATCAATTTTGTCTTCGTACTCAACCAAAAAATCAATTTTACCCTCAAACTCGGTTAGAAAATCAATTTTACCTCTCTGTCTCTTCATCATCACACATGGACCACCACATCAACATCGTAACGGTCAACGTTGGCTTTCGTTAGTCAAGGGACAAACAGTGATACCATTCGACTAGTTCAAGGGTTAAATTGATGCGAAAATACTACAGAGGCGAAATCGATAAGTTAAGACTATTACATGAGTAAAAGTAGCCCTTAAGCCTAATTTAAATATATTTGGATAATGTCCATATATTGTGGTACTTGATTGGCATAAAGTTGCGCACTCGAACTCAAACATATAATTACATATGGTGAGACTTGAATTTGTGATCTCAAAATTCTCGAGGCCTCATTTACAATTGTTGAACTTATGATAACATTGATGATTGATCACTTAATTTTTTATAAAGGTGAAAGTATTTGGCAAGTCCTTCCTATTATAAAGGTTAATTCAATTTAGTCTCTCTATTATAAAATGGACTAATTTAGTTGTAACCCCCTCGACCTGGCCTAGATGTCCTACCGAACCGAGCGAGCTACATTGAGTTTGTTGAAACAAACCCGAGAAAAGATTACACAAGTTAGGTCCATTTTTTATCTTATCTAGAAGAAAATTATAACCTAGGGTGATCATACTGGCAGTGGGTGAATTTACAAAAGAAACAGACATCGAAAAGGCAACCAATTGCATGAAACACACTTTATGGACTAAAATGTAAATTTGGAAAATTACATAGGATTTGCCAAATTTTAGGTTACCAATACTCAATTAGTCAGATTACATGCTTACTTGCCAAATTTCAACTTAAAACGATCATCCCAACTCATTCAATTGCATTCATCACAACCAGGGACCAAAACAGAATAATATAAAACATTGCATAACACTACAACATAAATAACTGCTGAGCGTACCGATACGGCCACTAGATGTATCGATACGCGGCGTCGTACCGATACAGTCCATAGGCGTATTGATACGTTTTTACGATTCCAAAAACCAATAGCTCAAAACCGTACCGATACACTAATGCCCGTACCGATACCAAGCCAAAATTTTACTTACTTGTATCGGTACGCCTCTACCCGTGCCGATAGCCCTGGGCATAAAATGCCAAATTTTGCTAGTTTTTCATACATACATGGATTCAATCGAGCACTAACGTGCCATAAACTTATATCCAACTATTCTATGAATTAAAACATGCTAAGAACTCAAAGAAACATGATCATAACAAAGAATCTGTTGGGAAACGCCGATACACCCCATGGTGCAGCAAAAACATTATTCAGCGTATTTTGCCAGTGATCCATGTACGAGGAACGAATCTGGGGTGAAAAGGGATGAAACGTTACCTTAAATAAATCTGAAAAAACCCGCGGGGAGTTAGGAGAATCCAATTCTTCTAGCACGATATCTAATCCAAGTCGTCACAACAGTATTCCAACCTCTACGCAGTCCACCCGAATAAAACGAACAATATTTTACTTCTCTAACTGTTAGAGAGGTTTTTCGCCAAAGGCATATGTTCGGCTGCTAGACCTTCTGCCTTTATATACCATTCAAAAACCTAATTCTAATTAAATTCGGATTCATTAAATATATAATATATTTAACCGAATATAATTAAATATGTAGAATCTGATTCTACTTTAATTAGGTTTCTTTAGATATATATATTAATAGTATTTGATAGTTACAATAATTATCTAGTATTAAAATATATATAAACAAGATTATCTATAATTACAATAATTATAATAATTTTGGTCTTTACTTATTACGTGTACAACAAGTTTTTGCACATGTTATCTAGTCAATATTTGTTCGTTTCAGTCATAGGGTGTGACCTTTGTAGGTTCATGTAACGTTAGCAGTAATATCTAGAACAATTCTTATATTACAAGCAATGAGTGGCATCTAGCAATGCATCATTGCTACCTAAGTTACAGGAAGTCATGGCTCGACATAACTTTTTTCGTGATTAACTTTTTTCATGTATTACATCATTTTGTCCTCATATCTAGATTGGACACAAGTCCTGGAATAGTCACACTTGTATAGTCCATCTAATATTTCTTGATATCTTGAGTAGACTATTATAAACGAATAACTATGATATCTTATATCAATTTATTCGAGCATGGCCATGCATTTTTTAGTCTCACTCAATCAAGTGGCCTATGATATTACTCCTATTATGTAGGAGGGACAAATCCTATCTTGATCAACCATATTCCGCTACATAGATTGCGACATATCCAATATTAGTCTTTATAGTGTAGTCAGTTACAACACACGTTTGACCGCATCAAAATATGTCACTCACGATGTTGAAATAATGATGATCTCAAGTCTGAGGATCATACATGTAGTTATCACTATGAGCAATGTTGTGACTGTCACATAATAATCCAAGAAACATGCTCATAGCGGGTCAGTCTAGTATGTTGTTCTCCAACACATACTTATGTATTGATTTTGACATCTTCATGTCAATGACAACAATTTGTCATCAATCAACTACATATTAGTTTTAATATATTATTGTTGTCCATGCCCACAATAATACTCGACTAATGACATTCAAGAATAACTATATTATTATAAGGACTTTATTATAATTCAGTTTATTTATAAATGCACAGAATAAGACTGAAAAATTATAATGGCTTTATATTAATAAACATGATAAAATAAGTATGTCTTTTACAACCATCTCATGATTGGTCTTTCGGCATACTCCAACAGCATCATACTCCAAACCAAGTTCTAGAGGCATGCTTCCTAAAAACCATTCAACCAAATGTTCAAAGCATAATTCACGATCAAACCAAACTTTAAAGGCCATTTACAAATTCAAAACAACATTAAAAACTTGCACAAGACAGGGAGTTTAACAAAACTCACTCCCAAACAACAGTGAACCCCATTGCCTTTATTACTACTAGTCTAGTCCAAAAACCATACGTTTAATTGTTCGAGTCCTTGGATTCCCTCACTTTCTCGCTGCCTCCAACCTTTAATTCTCTTCATTGATGGACAAAGAGAGCGTAAACACACTAGGCTTAATGAGGAGTGCTCTAAATAAAACACTGTCAATGTATTTTAAAATTAATTTCCCAAAATACAATAAAAGCATTATTTGAAACCATTTCAAAACATCATGCCTTACAAACCATGCACTTAACGTTTCCAAATCAGCATATTAAACCATATGCAACATGTATCATGGATTAAACAACAAAATCCCATTTGCTACCCTCAATTTAAACTTCCCAAGCATACTATCAATGCAAGGCTTAAAGAGCAAAACATGTTTAAACCACAATAACAACATAATCCATCTCATGATACATATCTAATTATATTGGCTTACAAGTGATCGTTCCCCACAACTCCACTTTACCCATCATTACATCGGATACGCGGATTTAACAAGTGTTCCCCCAAAACTTAACATACAAACTACCGATATCTAAAATACTCACCAACAGGAGTTTCCGGTACACATAAACCCCTCCACCGTTGTGATACCCGTGGTGGAGTTTTTGGTACACCATATAAACCCTTCAACACCACTCATCGGGAGATGTATAACCACTAACATGAGTCTTCGATACAATAAACCCTTCAACCGTTAGGGCACTTGGATGGAGTATTCGGTACACCGTATAAACCTCTCGACATCCAAGACGCCTTTTTATAGTACGCTGTCAAATCCTATGGCCTACCAATTATATCTGATTCACTTCACATGACCTTATCATACTATCACTGGCCAATATAACTCATTTCATCATCATTTACTCACTGTTTCCATATGCATCATCAAAATCATTTAACCAATGCAATCAACCTTGCATTAAACAATGTTCATAAACATTAACAAATGTGCATTACTTCCAAATGCATCAACATCATTATGTAATCAATTTCCAGCATTAAACCATGCTCAAAACATGCATATACAGTGAGTAACTTAAATCTTTTAAAACAAGTGCATAAATTTAATTGGCAAACCGAGTTCGAGAGAGTTTATCATTTACTTACTTTCGAGCTTAGACCAGCGTTTCAAGCTCGATCTAAACTCCCAAACACAATTTTTAAACCTTTGAAAAGCTAAAAACACGTTCTCACTCATCGACACGCAAGGCCTCGCTTGCTGACACGGTAAACAAGCCTCTAAAGCTTCTGAAGCATCCGTTCAAGCTTGAGGACCAACTTCCCCTGTTTTAACCATCACAAAACAGAGGTTCTAACACATCAAAATGCATTCACAACCCAGCAACATCAAATTGCATTAATCCTCATCAATACTAAACAATTACCCTTCCATACTAACCGAAAACATCAACAAACAACTCACAAACTTTACCCAGCCACAACCTATGGATCTCATCCATCAATTACCATCCAAAAACACATTAACATCATCATTATGCCTCCAGCAAACATTAAACACCCACAATTCCTCAAAAACTCATAATTTACAACCTAGAAAATTAGAGATTCATATAGTTTGGGGATTCCATTGTCAAAACCCAATTATTAACATCATAAAACATCAAAATCATGTTTCAATTCAATCAAGAACACATAAAATCAAATCCAATTCGAAATCTCGTCAATTTCCACATTTAAACCTCAATTAAACCAATTAATTCCATTAGAACTATAAAATCTCATTTGAAAACCCATGCAAAGGACCAACAACTTGGGCAACAACTTGGGAATTTCAGTAAAGAACCTTGTATTAGAGGAGAATGATGAACCTCACCTCTAGTTAATGGCTTTTCCCCTTAATTGGATGAATTTGCATAAGAAAACCAAGAGAAAACAATAGGATTTGATAAGAAAATCATTATATAATCACTTGAAATCAAAAGATTAAGTAAAGCAAGTTTTTACCTGAAGATTTTGAAGAAGGAAAAAGTATTTAGCTGGAGAGAATTGGAGGGAAAATCTTTTGGAGAAAGTTAGTTACGTCAAATTTGTTTTAAGCTTTAATTATCCAATTTAATCTCCAAGCCTATTTATTACATTTTAAAATCATTTAAAATAGCCTAATTAAGGGAGAAAGTCTGATATTAGACTTTGGGTAAATAGCTCCTTAAAGATTCAAAATTTTGACCCTTTACATTTTAGTCAGTAGAAAAAACAGATTTTACAAACTTTACATTTTGGTCACTACCGCAAAATGTTTTACTTCCAAAACTCATTTTCCAAAATTTATTTCACCATATATCTTTATATATTAAATAAAGATTTTAAAACATTTTTCCATATTTTTAACTTCTTTAAAAATATTTATTGTGAATTAATTTTGAAACTAACTCGAATCCTCTAATCTGGTTCCTCAAACCGTCTATTTGACCTCATTAACGTCTAGGCTCAAAACCAGGGAGTTACATTAGTGGTAATATTAGTAGAAGAAAACTAAATAAGGTCGGATTTTTATAGAGTCGACACATGTTTACAAAAGATGTCATTTTTTTTTATAAGTGTTGAATTTCATTTATTCAAAGAAACTGCAAGTTGCTGCAATGTATACATCCGAAAGAGAAATCAAATAATGTCATTTACTATTTAACATGGCTAATCTTTTAAATAGAATTTGTGTCCTTTTGTTTGATTCATTTTAAGTCTTTAGATTTAAGCACTAATATTATCCAATTATTGACCAATAAAAATTCATAAATTTTAGATAGTGTGAAAAAATTTAAAATATAATAAATGAATAATGTACAGTGCTAGTATAAAAAAATTTATGCAAACGGTGTTCTACCTAGTATCATTTAAGTATATTTAAAAATCTAATAAATGAATAATAAATGCTTGACAGCATCTCAACACTGTTTGTGGAATTTTTCACCGACTATATATAAGATAATAATCTTACTATATGAATATATATATATTTTTTGAAATTTACTATATGTATATATTAACCGTAATATATAAGTACTAATATTAAATAATATATCAATTCTTAAAAACAAATCATGCAAAATTATTGGTTGTGGACAATATGAGATGTCAAATGCATAGGTTACATCAAGCCCCAAATTAATAATGTACATTCTTATCATGTTGGACCGACCATCTCCCAGAGGAGAATCTAAGAATTTAAATTTGGTAGTTTATCCATAAATAATAAATAAAATCGTATATAAGTTACAAGTAAATTAAATAAGTCATCAAAAAATACTTAAGATGTTCATGACTGACATGACAAAAGACTCTTCAATTGCACCTAGATATATATGTAAGAGGTCTATTATGATTTAGTTACTAACTCTCTTTAATAAAACACATGAATAGAGGAATCCACATTAGTCTATACAAAAAATTTTCCTTAATAAATCATTCCTAAACATCATTTTTACAACTAGTGCTATGAACACAACTTTTTATATTACTTATAGGTAATTGAAACCATCTAAAATAATTTTCAACACTTCCATATAAATGATCACTAATCTCTATCACCAAATCTTTATCAACTTATTATTATTATTATTATACAAATAATTTTTGAGAGAGAAAGCTCTTGTTTTTATTTTTTTATAACAATCATTCTTTGTAAGTAAAATAGTGATAAAACGTTTGATTTTCATTGGTCAAAATGGTTCTTTACTCTTTTTACTAGTGCATGCATGAGAAGATAGTAAGATATCGAATAATAATTTTAATAATAATATAAAGTGCTTAACAATTAGTAAATAAGAACAAAAAAAGTAAAAATATTGTAAAAATCATACAACTTTTTTTAATGAAAGTACACAAACTTGCTAAGAATTTAAGAAATATGTATAAAAATAAAAATTCAGAAACTTAAAAAGTTTAATTATTAGTTTATTTTAAAATAAAAGATAAATAATGAAGTCATTAAAAATTGTATAATAATACGAAAACCTTACTTTTGTAAAAAAAATTACAGGATGTCAATAACTAAAATTGAAGGTTTTAAAAAAAATTTAAATAGATTTTAATGAGTTTAATTTTAATATAGATACTAAATATAGATCTAACATTTAAAATTTTGTGTATCAAATTAATTAATATTTTAAATGAAGTACTTTAGTGTTAACGAGAGTATACATGCAATTTGGGGGAAAATGACTAAACTGATCTCTTTTTAAATATTAAGGGTTAAACTTTTTGAATTAAGACTAAATTGGTAGAATATATAAGTTTTAGGATTAAAACTATCATTATACCTAATCTTATTAGATGCATGTTTGTATTTTAACGAGGAGTGATCCAATAGTAACTAAAATTTTAACTGAGTGACCTAATTATAATTTTTAATAATTGAGTGATCTAATCGTAACTTTATAAATAATTGAGTGATCTCTAATGTAGTTTATCTAAATTTTTTATGGTAGGTCAAATGAACCTACCATGACCTATAGTAAATATGACCCTGTCCCAAACAAAGAGCTTCTTTTACAATCACTTGCATCCTTTTTCTCAACAATTGAATTTATTTTCCTGATCAATATATAATACTTTTATTGTCTTTTCGGACCGAATCGTTTCATACAATAACATTAATGAGTAAATTTTTCAACGAAAATTTTTTATATTTATAAAATTTTGAACTTAAAACTTCATTTAACAATACTAAATTATTTACCATATAGACCAATACTATTAATTATAATTTTCTTTTCATTGATTGATTTATTTCATCAGCCAATCATTTTGTCGATTATTATTGAAAATGTTGTAATATTTGTCACCTCAATATTTCACATCACTTTAAAAGATATTTTATTTGATTTTTGAGCTCCAATTTACGTTACATGAACCTTTGCGTAACATATACTTTATTACATTAAATAGGTGGATCAAAAACATTATTAAAATGAACCCAACGCGTAATCTAGTAAAAATGATGATGATATTCATCTTATGACAATTCGCATTGTTTATAAGGTGTGTAGCACATCAAAGAGTTAAAAAAAGTACAAACAAATATCATCTTATAATCATATTAAGATTATTAAAACAACGTTATTAAAATATAATACACATTAAAGAGTTAAAGAAAAGTACGAACATATGCATTCTGGATTGTGAGTTCGAATACGTTTAAATATTAAAAAAAATATGGATAGTCATTTCCATCAGGTATCAGTAATCAAAATAAAATAGAATTCAAGTTATGATCAACTAAACTAATTTTCTAATTCTCTTTGCTTGCAAAAACACTGTAAAAAAAGTTTGAAAAACACACTAAAATGAAACAAAAGAGGCCTACTCCTTCGAGACTATCTTCCTTTAGGATCCATTATCTGTGAAAACACATCACTCGTTGTCGTTGCATCGGAAGCCGCTTGATCGCTAACAACGATCGATTCGACTTGGGGGATCCATCCCGGGATTTCCGGAATATGGTTTGCACTATTATCAGATGAATCATTTTGTGTTGAAGCCTCCTGTAGTTGAAGAGCATACTCCAAATTCCATAGCACATCTCCCATCGTAGGCCTCTCGGCTCCGTGTTCCGCAAGGCATTTCTCGGCCGTTTCGCCGAATTTTCGCAGGGAATCGATGTTGATTAATCCCACTAGATTTGAATCTATGATCCTTTCCAATAGGCCTCTCTTTTGCCAATGCATGCCCCATTCTGCAATGTTAACCTGTTCCCTTGGAAGAGCAGGGTTTATTGCAGGCCTAGCACATAAAATTTCCATGAGAACGACTCCGAACGAGTACACGTCGGATTTCTCTGTGAGTTGCTGTCGACGGAAGTACTCGGGGTCGAGATAACCGAAGCTTCCTTTCACTGCAGTGCTTACATGAGTTTGGTCTAGAGTAGGGCCGAGCTTTGACAATCCGAAATCCGCCACTTTTGCTGTGAAATTTTCGTCAAGGAGTATGTTTGTTGTTTTCACGTCGCGATGAATGATGGTGTCTGATGCTCCCGTGTGAAGGTAGTGGAGGCCTTTCGCAGCTCCGATGCAGATTTCGAGCCGTTGTTTCCAGCTAAGTGAGGGGAGATTGGAGCCGTACAAGTGTTTCCGCAACGGACCGCCTGCCATGAACTCGTAAACGAGGATCATCTCGTTTTGTTCTTCACAGTAGCCTATGAGAGACACTAGGTGCCTGTGCCTCAACCTGGAAAGCATCAAAATTTCCGTCCTGAACTCGGTTAGTCCTTGCCGGGATCCGGGATTCCCACGCTTTACCGCAACCATGACCCCACTCTCTAGCACACCTTTATAAACCTTCCCAAATCCACCTACACCAATGACCAAGCTCTCATCAAAATTCTTTGTTGCTTCTCGAATTTCAAGGAACGATAGTACACGGCCTAAACCATGAGATTGCGCGGTTGAAGCGAGGCTGCAAATCGAAACTTTGGAATCTGAATTTCCCATGTTCGTTGGGAGAGGAAACCAGGACGACGAGCAACGCTTAGGCTTCTTCCGGTGCAAATGCAAGAACAGAGCCGCTAAAACGACCAGTAAAACCACAAAAACCGCAGCCGGAGAAATTGCTAGGACAATCAATTTTCTTCTGGGGAACTTTGAGTTCTTATGAATTGCACAAACATTTCCATCAAGACTATCACAAGGATTGCTCATTTTCATGATCTCTAAACCATTCAAAATAGCATTGCTTGGAAGATTTCTTAAATCGGGTGGACCGACTTGAACCAAAATCTGATTCGATCCAGTCGAAACATTCGTGACGAAGTCGGCATAGTAAGCGGCCGATAATGCCAGTGTCTTACTCGAAATATCAAAAGATGCCAAAGCAAACTGTCTGTTGATGTAAACATTGAAAATCAAGCTGTTAAGAACTGTGCTAACAATGTCACAAAAATGCAGCCTGATGAGATAAGTGAAGCCCTCGTCGACCTCGAATGTCCACGAAATGTTAAACCTCTGATTGGTAACATTCGCTTCGGCCATTTCTTGAGCAGTTGCGTAAACCGAATTCGGAGCAATTTCAGCCGAGATTCCATCGATGTACTTGATCAAATTCGGATCCACCGCAACACTGTTGGCCGATGCGGCATTGATCAAATAAGCTTTATCTGGTTCCCATGTTCTCCACATGGAATCATTCTTGGGAGTCAGAAGAGGGCCTCCCATGTTTATCCTATAAACCGTCTCGAAAGCCACCTGTTTCGGGAACTTAACTTCCGGCCCCAACGGAACCGGCACGACACCGGAAGGGAAAATTGTGTTGGGTACAGCCACAAGCTCAATCCCGTTGACAAATGCAACCGAACCATTGCTAGGACAAAACTTCAGTTCCGAGTTTTTCGAACCCGAATCTCCGATCTCAATCACATATTCCTTCACCAGAGGAGAGTTCCGTCCCGATTTCGGGAAAGAAAACCGGTGCAGTGTGATTCCATTAGCCACAACTGAAAAAACTGCAGACTTCAAATCGTATTTCGAGTCGCGAACTGGGCAAAAGTGCAGCCGCAGCCAATAGCGGCCAATCTGCTTCGGTTTTATAGCATAAACCGAAGTTTTCTCAAAGACTCGAGCTGAATTATAAAGAGCTGAGTAACCAAAACTACCAATTCCATCCCCAGATACAACAATGCCACTAGAAGGGGACAATTTCAGGTTACGAACATGAGTATCCGGCTCGAAAACCCGAGAATCGTCGACTTCGATCCGATTACTTCCCCCGCAATCAATAAGGAAAACATCAAGAGGGCTAAAAGAACAGATGACTGATTGAACAAAGCAAACAAATGGAAAGAAGAACAAGACCAACACAACTGAAACTCCCATTTCTAACACAAACAGAGTTCAAAATCTTTTCATGTCCGAAAGAGGAACATAATTGGAGTTTGAAGCATACCTGAAATTTGGGGTTTGGGGTTTCTGTAAGCTCCAAAGATGTTTAAAAGAGAAGGGTTTCTGCAAGACTGACTTAACTGAAACTTTATGAGATTTGATTCCTTTTTCTTTTAATATTTTGCGGCATCTAAGGTGAGGAACATGAGGGCCTGCGCCTGACATTTAAAAAACAAGACATATGCAGGAGGGGGACCCTGTCTTAAAACACAATCTGTCCCTTCTCTAAAGCAACAACCACATTTGATTCCTTGTTGACCAACCACCTTACTTTTTAGCCTTTTGTTTTACCAGATAATCCATCTCTAAGAAGCATATTAGACCATGGATTTACGGAGGGATTTTCGAATCCCTCCGTCGGAGGTATATGAATGAAGTGTAGTCTGTCGAACAGTCGATAGACTCTCATCAAGTCTGATGTTGTTTAAGGTAGTGACCGATTCATAAATGTTTTTAAGGTAGACATATAAAATTTTAAAATTTTAAGGTAGACACAATCTATAAAAATTAAAAATTTAAGAATTAATTTATAAAAATTAAAAAAAAATTAAAGCTAGATGTGTGAAGTTTAAATGTGCCTACCTTAACATACACTTAGATCCGCCACTACTTAGAATTTTAGTTTCCTAATTCTGTCAATATCTCATTCAATTAACTCCCTAATTTACTGAATGAAATAAAATGTTTTTGTCAGGTCTTGTCAAAGGCTGATTTTTATTCTGAAATTCTGATTAAATTGGAGTTGGGTGAAACATTATCTAAGATAGGATTAAATTAAATTCAGGTGAAAACTTTAAATTTTCGTGTTAGATACAGATCGACCAAATATTCAATCTGACCCACGATCATCCTTGTTTAGTAGCACCTCATATGTCTAACCAGGACCCTCGTGTACAAATTCTTCATATTTTGCTGCATAATCTCACCTGTTTAAATCATCCGAGACGGTCCTAATCTCTCGAACAACTTTCGATAGAGTTAAGAAGACAAACCCCTAACCTAAAATTTATAAAACTTATTAAAAAATTATCAACTTTCCAACAAACGACACTTTTATCGACAAAATTAACATCAAATATAAACCCATAAACAACATCCAATAAGATATTTTGAAGAATTTGAATGTAAATAATTTTTTTTGATAAATTTTAATTCTAATCTTAATCCTATCTAGATGAAAAGGGAAGGAAGACGGAGAAGGAATGAAATGTTTTCAGCGAGTTTATAACCATGACCTAAAAAAATATGAAGGTACAAAAATAAACAGATTGGCTAAGAAGCCAAATGTGGTTGTTCGAATATAAATAATCTTTTTAAAGCATAAGTAAAGGTTTTGGCACACGTTCACATGCCTGATCCAAAGACCTCGTTTCATCAACTTGCCATAGATTCTATATATATAGTGCTGGATTGGATTCAGTAGGTCCAATAGGAAGTATGATTGGAGATTGGACCGCAGAGAGTGGTGCATCAGAGCCTAGGAGAATGAACGACATCTTTTTTATTTATTTTTTAAATAAAATAATAAATAAAAGACAGCATGCGTAAAGAAACCTTAAGCTTGTTAAAGATGGAAAAAAGTTTCAGCTGAAGATAGTCAAACTGACCCTCAGATTTTATAATAAACTGACAGAATATTGAAGTTAAGATTTTTTGAATGAAATTTATAAATGAACTCTCAATTAGTTTAATTAGATAAGCAGTTAGATATAATTAAACTAATAAAAATTAAAAAGTTTAATTTTTATTGTTGTAAATAAAATAAATCGAATAGAGTTAGAAGATATCAGAAGGGACAAATTACATAAATTCAAAATAATAGGGGCTCATTATATATATACTTAATCTCAAAAACTGAAGGAGACAAAACTCTAATTTGAAAGTCTACAACTCTATATATACATTCGTCCCTAGTTGTAAATCGTCCATAATAAATCTTTATAATACTCGATCTAATAACTCATTAAGTCAATGGTGGATCTATGTATACTTTAAGGTAGGAAAATGCCCACTCTAAACTTCTTAAACTTCACACATTTGATTTTAATTTTTTTATTTTTTATGACTTAGTCTCTGAAATGTTGTTAATCTTTATGATTTGTGCTTCGCCTGAGATTTTGAGATTTTATGTGTGTTAGCCCTAAAAATGTTTCTGGATCTGCCATTGCATTGAATGGCCTCAGTGGTAAAGGACGTTGTTGTTTCTCCTAGGTGATCTGACTTCGATCAACGTAGTCTGCAGGTGTGCATTGCATTTTCAAAGGCTAAGACTAAATAACAAATATTACTATATAATCACACCATAATGTAAAAAAAATACTCGATTTAAACTAATCGACTAGTAAATCAGATGTCATTAATTATAAAAAATGAAAGGTTGGAGTGGAACTTATTATTATAAAATGGGAATATATATAGGTTAAGATCCACTTATATAGTGTAAAAGTTTTTAAGTTTTACACGTTTTTTGAATCGTTGGATGAAGGAAGTAGATGACTGAGATTAACTCCTTATTTTTTTTCTAAGTGATAACCTTTACTATTAATCTCAGCCATCCAACGATCCAAAAAATATGTAAAACTTAAAAACTTTTATATCGTATAACCGGATCTTATCTTATATATATATATATATATATATATATATATATATATATATATATATATAACAGCTGGAGACTGTAGTCTTCTTAGTTAGATACTTACTGGTTACATAAAAGAAAGATTATTATAAAAAAAGGACATTTCATATACACAAGGAATGGGGAAATAGTTTAAAAGTTAACATTTTTAATATATTTTATAAACTGTATAGAAACCCTAACAATTCCCTAATTAGAGAAAGAACAGATTATCTGCCTTTGAAATTGATAAGAACTCAGAAGTATTTAAATTAAATAATTAGGGGTTCTGACTTAAATTATCTAATTTTAAAATTAATTAGTTCCTAATAAATATTTAAACAAACTAAATAGGGTCTAAACTTAATTTCAACTCATTTCAAATTTTGTAGGACCTTAAATGTATTTAAACTAAAAAAAAAAAAGTTAGGGGTTAGGGCCCTCCCATAGTACATGTAATTAATTGGATCAAATCAATTCAGAGTGTGCATAGTTAAATGAAGTTTTATTATTCTTATGATAATAAGAAAATATCGCTCTGATTATTCGGTTTTAATAAAATATTCCTGTTTAATATTTAGGTTTTGCATATTTAGATATAAGTTTAAGCATAGATAGCGCAAAATTTTATGCTAGGAAGTGCAAAATATTAAAGGAATATAAATTTTCGGTTTTTTTGGTGCTCCTATTTATACCCCACACTAAAAAATTAGGGTTAGATTTAAGGTTAAGGTTTATGGTTCGAGTTTAGGGTTAATGTTTGGTGAATTAGTAGTATGGTGTATTTTTAGGCTTTAGGCTTTATGGTTTAAGATTTAGAATTTAAGGTTGGAGCTTAGAATTTAATTTTTTTTAGTGTTGAGGCATGAAAAAGGGCACTTAAATTTTTGTCCCTATTAAAGAGCTATATTAAAAATTTAGGGGGGAAACTTAGAGTATTTACACAAAGATTTCTCAGTTTTGGACCAAATCTTTAGCTTGCTTTCCTTATTTAAGTTTTTAAATGGATAAATTATTTTTTTCAATTTGATCTATAAAATTTTTATATTGATCATTGAATTTAAATTTTAGTTCATTTTCAGTCTTTCTAATAATGTAACACACTGAAATTATGCCATTTCGTATAATTTCATAGTGACATCATCGACAAAAATAAAGATAAAGTTCAAGGTTAAAATTGGAAAAAAATTATAAATTTAAAGATTAAAAGTTATTTTACTTTTTTTTAAATAAGAGCGAGTCTAAATTAAAGATTACACAAATAAGAGTTCAACAATTTAAAACGGTCAAATAAGCATCTAATATTGTCATATCTATTAAAATAAGGATTTAACTTTTCGAAAGGGTCCTATTCAAAAAAAAAAACTTTGCAAAAGGGTCGACTAAAAATAATTTATTTATTTTGCTTCCTAAGTATGTCTATTTCTATGTCTCACATTAAAAAAAATAAAATTATAAGCCCTAACCATAAATTCTAAACTTAAACCCTAAACCTTACACCATAAAAATACACTATACCCCTAATTTCCTATACCCTAACCCTAAACTCTAACCTTATACCTTAAACCTAATTTTTAGTGTAAAACATAAAAAGTGACATATTTAGTACAAACGATTTCCATCCGTCAAATAAGAGCCGAGCATCATCAAATTTGTTCAAATAAAGACCTAACATTTTAAAAAATAATTTTCAATAAAGACCCTTATTTAAGCATATCTAAATAACTCAAAAACGTTAATCTCTTACTTTGTTAAAAAGGTTAGATCATTGAACAAATTCAAAAATATTATACTCTTATTCGTTTGTTTTAAAAAGGTTAAACTCTTATATGGATTAACCTATAAAAAAAAGGTAAAACTTGGATACTCATGCTGTGTAAAATTAATTTTGCACAAGCCTATGTATTTACACTATAAAAACCCAAATCCTAAATTCCTAACCCTAACCCTAAAAAACTAAACCATAAACCTTAAACTCTATACACTAAATTCTAAACACTAACCTTAAATTCTAAACCCTATAACCTAAACCCTTAAATCTTAAATCTTGAACTAAAACCCTAACCCCTAAAACTAGAAGGCACATGTAAACTTTACACGGCCTGTGTATCAAAGTTTTTTTCCATAAAAAATTACAAAATATAAGAGATTTACCTGAATATACTAAAATGGCAGAAAAAATGGGAAATAAACAAAGAAATGTAAATTAACAAAGATTGGAACTTCACCTTCTTCTCTATTCTAAACATTCTTTTTAGTGATCAAAATTTGAAAATTTTACAGACAAAACGCACATCATCCAAGCTTTTTGGAACAAGAGTTGCAGGAATTCATAGAAACAAGTCCAAAGAAAACACACCTCATATAATCTAAAATTATCAACCCTTGTCTGATCAGTAAACAAAATTAATATACCTGGTGACAAAAGGACGGCCCCAATCTAATGCTGCTTTGTCCCCCTTCGAAGAATATGGACCTCTCTCTCCCTCTCTCTCAACAACCACTCAAATTCACAAACCCTAAATTCTAAAACCCTAACTTTAAACAATGTAATTACAGCCGCTACGGTGCCTACCTGCCGGAGTTGATGTTGACACTACCCTCGATCGTTCTCACATGCTCTTTGGTTCACCCCTCGGAGAAAACTGTTACAATTTGCATCGTCCACTGTTTGTCATTTTTGGTGGTAGTTCTGGCTATTCAAATGAGCGTAATGTGTAATATACAGAAGAACCAATGTAAGTTGCACTCAATCACAAGGCAAAGACTAAACCAACCGATGCTGACGTAAACCTTTCCCGAAATGAGGTTGCATTAAGCGAACATACAAGCCATTTTTCGCTACCAAAGAATCATGTGTCCCTTCCTCCACGATTCGTCCACCGTTAAGTACTACGATGTTGTCAACATGCCTCATCATTGCAGCTCTATGGGCTATCAAAATGGTAGTTTTGTTCCCCATTATCAGCGTATCGAGTGCCTCCTGCACCACTCGACTTGACTCGGATTCAATGGATGAGCTGGCTTCATCCAATAGTAAGATGGGAGCATTCTTTAGCACCACTCGAGCGATAGCAATTCTTTGTTTCTGTCCTGGGGTCAAATCGACACCCCTCATGCCAACATGGGTGTCGTAACCATGAGGCAAGCTACTGATGAAATGGTGGGCATTAGCTATTCTTGCAGCCTCTTTCATCTCGGCTTCGCTAGCATTGTGCCTTGCATATATAATGTTTTCCCTGATAGTAGTCGAGAAGATAATGGGTTCTTGTTGAACAAGACCTAAGTGATTCCTCAACCACCTCAAATTGTATTTCTTTAAATCCCGTCCGTCGAGTAGAATCTGACCGGCTACTGGATCATAGAATCTCTCGATGAGAGATATTATGGTACTCTTCCCAGATCCTGAAACTCCAACAACAGCTAAAGTTTGTCCGCCATTAACTTTAAGACTAAAATTGCTTAATACCAACATTTCTGGACGACTAGGATAGCAGAAATCAACATTTTTCAACTCGATGCTACCATATACATTAGGTGGCTTCAATGCCGAGTTATCATCTGGCTCAATTTTAGGGACTCGCTCGATAATTTCAAACACCGAAGCGAGAGATTTCCGTCTCTTGAGAATGTATGGTGCCAATCCAAATGGCTCCACCAGTGCAAAAGTTGCAAAAGAGAAAACCATGTACTCCTTGACAGCTGTAGGCAGTTCCATATAACCTCGTTTAACACAGAGAGCAGTGTACCAAAGGAGAAGAGCATTGCAGGCGAAAAGAAGGAACTGCGAAAAGCCGAATGCAAACCCTATTGCCATTCCATGGAAGAAACTCTTTCTCAATATTTTCTTCAGCTGCAATCTGTAGAGCTCCATTACCTTATTACCAGCACAAAATGCTACAACAGTGTAAATGTTTCTCACTGCATCCTCGAGGACCAATGACGCCTTCCTATGCATCTCCTGGATTCCCTTCGAAAATCCAGCAAGCCATAATTTCTGAAACATTTAAGTATGCAACAATTCAGAAATATGGATACGGACAATCTTCCATCCAAGTTCAATAAGAAAGATATGCAAACCTGTGCAACGGCAGAGACAGTTAGAACCGGCAGAGTTGCAAATGCCACAAGTGCCAACCGCCAATGTAGCAACAACCCAATTAGCAAGGCAACAATAACAGCAGTACTATCCTGAACAAATATTGAAAGCCGGTTGCTAAAAGAAGCCCGTACAAATGTAGCATCATTTGCCAATCGCATCGACAAGGTGTCAGCATTATTCTCTTCTTCATCAAACCATCCAACTTCATTCCGCAGCATTGCTGTCAATGGTAGGCAAACATGGTAAACAATATGCATTGAATTTAGCATTCTAGTAAATTTGTAATATTCATTTGAAGAATCAGATACCTGAGAACATCATCCTGCGAACCCGTTCAGTCATCTTTTCCCCCATAATGCCAAAGTAAAAGTGTTGCAAAAAGTTGGCAACAACAGTTACTATACCCATACAGGCAATTATCAAACACCACCTGTCTACTTCATCCCGTAAGCGATGATGTTCCTGACGCCTATAATATGCTGTTACTATCAGAGCAATAACATAAGCAAGAAGTGGATTAAAAGAGCCAAAGATTGCTGCACCAATGCTTCCCAACACAGCATAGAGCCACTCTGCAAAACTAAGCTGTGCTAACCTCCAAAAAGATGGAGCTTCCTTATGATGCGCTGCCTTAGCTTTCAATGGGGTGTCACCAGAGTGACTGAGAGGACGACTAAAAGTCTGAGAATGAGAACGTTCGCTTTTAGGATCAGAAGTCAAAAGGGGTGATACAGGAGATTCTGGGTCAGAACCGTTTGATTTCTGCCTCTGGGTAGACTGAACGTCAAGCTTGGGCAACTCTGGTAGCCTCATTTCGAAACTATCCTGTCTCCTGATTGATGGTTCCTTATCATTACCATCCACAGGCAAACCGTTCCCGTGCATTTTCTCTGGTGGTGGACTATGAACCTTAGGTGATTCTTGTGAGTTAAAAGCACCATCATGGGCCCGAAACACACCAGGAACTCTTTGAAGAGAAGGTGATTTGATAAACTTTGGAGATGAAGATTCTTGGCAGCTGTAAATTGATGAAGACTCCTTTTCAATCTGGAAAGTTGAAGTCTCCTTGTAGCTCCTAACTGGCGTCCTGAAAAATCAACCATAAAACCAGAATTTAGAATATTGAAACACAGGAGCCTATTTTTAATCTAATCTAAGAAATATCACTGACAAGAAATAGACTTCCAGCCTTCTTAATAATAAAAGGCATATATAGTTCTAATTACCTCCTTGGAAGTTTGGCTGCCTCTTCGCATCTAAGGAGCTCTGCATACAAGCCATCAAGGGCTAGTAACTCATCATGTGTACCCATTTCAACCAGCTGACCCTCCTCCATCACAGCTATATAATCAGCATTTCTTATGAGACTAAGACGCCGAGCAATTATTATAGTTGAACGCCCCAACATCAGAAGATCTAGAGCTTCCTGAACAGTTCTTTCAGCTTCAAAATCAAGTCCACCAGTAACCTCATCAAGCAGAAGGATTGTCGGGTTCAAAAGCACAGCTCTAGCAATAGAAAGTTTAATTTTCTGTTCTTCTGTCAATGCTAAGCCAGCCCTACCCACCTGAAAGTCGCAGTAAATAAATTTTAACACAATGTCAAAAATGAGAAATTATCAAGATGATCAGAAAGATTGACAAAAACAGTATATCTTGTTCTTCCATATTTCACCTGCGTCTCATATCCTCTCTCAAGCGAGCTAATAAATGTATGCGCATGTGCTATTTTTGCAGCTTCTTCAATTTGATCAAGCGTAGCATCTCGCCCATAAGCAATATTATCTTTTATGCTCAAACTAAGTAATGCAGGTTCCTGAGTAACAAGTCCAATTTGGCTTCTCAGCCACTCCAGCTTTAGGTTTTTAATGTTCTCTCCGTCTAGAAGAACTTCCCCTGCATCACACAGAAAATAAAATTGTTTAGATCATAAAGGTTGGCTCACCACCAAGCAATGGTTTTAACACCTAAACGGCATGCCACTGCAGTTGATACATAAAATCATATGAACATAATACCTAATGTGGGATCATAGAACCGTTCCATAAGTGGAATAATACTACTTTTCCCAGAGCCATTTCTGCCAACAAGGGCCACAGCCTTTTTAGCAGGTACAGTGAGGTAAAATCCACTCAATATAGGGATTTCAGGTCGAGAGAGATAACTAAAATATACGTTGCGAAACTCAATATTTCCTTGAAGGGAGGATAGGATGTTCCTCTCCTGATTAGAATCAGAGGATGACCGAAAAATCATCTCAAAAAGTCTATAAGCAGCAATTCGTCCTTGGTCAAATGAATAGAAATTTGTTGCGGCTTGGTTCAGCCCACTGCACAATATGGAAAGGATGGTAAGAAAGTATAGATTAGACAGGGCAGGAAATAAGAGAGAAACTAATGCTTACAGGCCACTTAAAATTACAGCAAAAAGAGCTGTTATTATTTCACCACCATGAGCTCTATTATGTGTGACCAGGAACCTTCCAACCCAAAGTTGCAAGGCACAAGAACATATTGCAAGCCCATACGTAAATCCAAGCCCAAGCCCTTGCACGAGACTAATCAATATACCATATCTCAAAGTTGCTTGCAAAGAAGTCGCATATGAATATTTGGCCAAAGTTTCATTAGTAAATGCATACAAGGTCCTAATGTAAGAGATTGCCTGCAAAAAAGAAAAAACTATATGTATATTAGCATCACTTCCTACCGTGCTTACCCATACAGACCAGTAGGTTGATTCTACGGAGAAAGTGAAGTTCAATAAAGAACTCATGTCACCATTTCAATAAATTCAATACGATTGAAACTTCAAAGATATAATATGCATGATGCATGGATAATAAAGAAAATGTCTAGTGCAAGTTCTACCGAGCTTTAGGGCAACTTCTTTACTCCAGAAAGCAGAAGCAGTGTTCAAAGTTTAAACAGAGTTTTAATAAAGTAGTATTATAGACTCTATAGAAACAGCAAATCAGCTTTCCACGGGCTGAAGGCAGAAACCCAAAGTTGGATCTTCTGACAAGAACCTGTATGTAATAATTGGTTGAAAAGTTCAATAGAAACGTCAAATAACAAACGATATTCTCAGTTAACTTGAGAAATTTCATTTTGACAACACCTTTAAAGCTAGCAACACTTTTCCCCACAACTCCAGCCGTGCCAAAGAGGCTCCTAAGCTAAGTATTTAAATGCTCCTATAAAGCAAACATTGGGGGTAACTTTGCCTTTGTTTCTGTTTCAAATACAAATAACTAGTAAAGTTTAGTCCATAGGTCCTTATATTAACAGCCAGTTCAAATAAACTCGTTATAGCTAAAATGTCATGGTAACTGCACTCTTAAGTCAGTTTATGCATTTTGATCAACTCATTCTAAATGAACATTAAGCAAAGTAGCCAACTCTGATTCAAATCAACAATATTAACAAATTAAGTTTGGTTGAAAGGAATGGAGCCAGAAGAGGAGAAAAACCTGTTCAGCAACGCTAGCTGCCTCAGCGTAAGCATCTTGAATGTTCTCTGCAAGCCTATGAAGAAATATATTGGATATGCCTCCAGCAGCAACAATGAATGGACCAGTGGCTAGAGTTATGAGCGAGATCTCCCAACAGTTGATAAAACCGATAATTAGACCACTGAAAAATGTAGCCATGTTATGAATGTAATTCCCAACCTGTATCATCATTAGAATATTAAGATTAGAGCAGAGATCTGTAAGGAAATCCCACCATAGAATAAGTTATTAAAAAAGTAGGGAAACCCACATGTTACTGAACATACTTTTTCACTAAGAGCAGACTGGATGAGCAATACATCACTCAATACTTGACTCACTATGTCTCCATTATTCCCATAAGTATCAAAAAAGCTCATATCTTGGTTCAATAAAACTTGTACATAATTTGACCTGATGACAGCAGTTTGCCGCTCTCCCGTCAGAATCCAGCATGAAACCTCTATTACACAGAGCAAGTCAGCGACAAATGGCAGAAACCATGCATCAATCAGAAGAAAACGAAAATGAAGCAATAACTGATTTTGATAATCAACTTACCAATCCAGCCAGCAACAAAAACACCCACCGCAATATAAACAATAGTTAGAGCAAGCTGCATTACAAGAACAAAACAGTTGGTTATAGTGGCAATTAAAACAACTAAAACAAAATATTATTTGCAAACAAGCAGAAATAATCACATAGAATCAGTTTACATGCATCCATGATAACAACTACATGAGAGAGTGGCTGCATAACTCGATGCCCATAGCATCTAACTGGCATTACAACAAAAATGAGGCAGCTTGATTTGCAATTAACTAAACCATCACATCAAAAATTCCATTCTTTTTGTAGTTCACTACCCATTTTTCCCCTTCCTTCCATTTACTTTTCTACAAATACACAAGCCTAGAAAATTATAAAGATGAAACACATCCTTCCCTTCCGTATTGCTAACCTTTTTTTATAATGATGCCTTGCATCTAGAATGTGGAAGAAACACCCTGTCCCCAGAGGGGGGGAGTAGTAAATGACTCTGTTATTGGAGGTTTAGGGTTCAGTATCAGATAAGGAAATGTGACGGATACGGGCATGCTCAAATTTTCCTAAGTTTTTCATATAGTAGGAGGATCATGTAGTACCCATGTCCAAATATTTGGAGGATTTAGGTGTCAGACACAGGTAATTTAAGAAAAATTGAAGAGTCTTGTGTATCATAGGTTAAAGACCAGACATCCACCCAAAAAATTAAAACAACAATATCATACCATGGCAATACCTAAGTCTATACGAGCAATGACCATTAGTATCTTATAAAATATATTTCCAACATTTAGTGCTTTTTTACACCACAAAATTTCCTATTGATCCGCTTGAAAGCTAAAATGGTCCATCTGCCCTAATTCTCCAACTCTCTAAAAACAAAACATCTCAGTTAACTACACTGTCAAAATTGTAAACTCCTGAAAAACTACAAATTAATAACTAAAACACTAAGCTAAGCGTTTAAAATCCCAAAATTTAAGCTTTCCACTTCCTGAATAAAAATAGCTAACCTCTGTAAACCTTTCAAATTGCTCATCCAATCTCTCCGGCCCCGACCCAATTCCGAGAACATGAACAATCTTCGCAAAGTAATGCAAGTAAACAACGAGAGCGGTACCATGAGCAGCAGCAGCAAGCGATCCAACGATCATGAGAGCCCAATCGAGCCGGTCAGCGCAGGCGAAGAGTTTCGAGAAAGGAACAGCAGCAGGTGGCGACTCCAGCTCTTCAGCCTCTTCCATTTCCTCCTCCGCCTCCACCTGCGCCGCTGCAGCAGCTGCTGCTGCTTCCGCGCTTGTATCCAAGTACGGAGAAGGCGACTCCGGCGGCTCCGAAACCTCCGATACCGGTGTCAACGGTTGTATGTGGGGTGGTGACCACCCAAATAAACCTCTTGATATCATCATCTTCAAAGAAAACCAAAACCGTAAACCCAAATATCCTTCCTCTAAATTTAGCAGAAACTTTCAGTGGATCTGCTAAATTCAGAGACCAAAAAAATTACCAAAAAATTCAGCTTTTTCCCCCTCTCCAAGTTAATTAAAGGTCTGGGATTTTCATATAATTTTCCTTTTAAAAAGTAAAAACGGAGACCAGGTCAACGATGGCGGAGAAGACAGGTGAACTAAAGAGAAAAAATCCGGAGCAACCCACCCTTAAATTAAATCAAACGAGGAAAGAAAAATTAAAAAAAAATTAAGAAATTTTCGAGTTTTCTGAGGCTTTTTAATGATTCCAATCTTTGTATTTGTTAACGGCAAAAAGTAGATTTTGTTCCACTTATGTAAGGTTAATATTAGGCTAAGGTTTAAATTTTGGTGGTGTAAGGGTAAATTAAATTTGATTTGATTCGAAAGAATTTTTTGATTCGATTTAATTTGACTTGAATTATAATTTTATAAAATTGAAATAATTTTAAATAAAATTTAAGTTATCAAACGATATTCGGGTAATTTGAAATTTTTAGTAATTAGTGGATCGTTTTTCAAGTTTGAGTCGAGTCCTCAACTATGTCCGATATATGTATATCTCATATGAAGAAATATACATATGTGTGTTGTATATGATTATAGAAAGATCGATTAGTATCATAATATTATAAATATTTACAATTAAATCTGAACAAAAAATTAAACAACTCTACTCTACTCGCGCGGGGCTTGAAAATTTTTAAATAAAATTTTTGTTATAAAATATCACTCTTCAACTCGGCTAACTCAAAATATTTTAACTTAACTCGATCCAATATTCACTCTAAATATAAATGGATCATATTAGAGTACGAGGGTCGTTCAAATTTCTACTATATTTGATCTTAATTAGTTGATCAATATGTAGGACATTGGTGATTATATCAAGAATGTAAATATTATTTACAAAATAATTAAATTTCAATTTAATTTGCCCAAAATTTTAAAATAATTTATATAAAATAATTGAATTAGTGCCACGAATAAATTTAAAGTAACTCGTTTGAGAAAAACTAATAAACCACTTAGGCTCCCTTTATCGTTGCACTCTCCAACTTAGGTTTGGGTACAAACGAGCATTGCCTAAAAGTTAAAAAATTTGGTTGTCTCAAAACGGCCGTTTGAGCGCGTAAATAGGTGAGTAAATGGACGTTTAGAGCATGAACATGTATTGTTTGAAATTATTGTTGGGGGCAAACGGCCGTTGGTCACCGTAACTGCAACAAAAAACACGGCCTTAGTTAGATGACATTGAACATTATTTATTAGATAATTTTTATATAAGGGTTATGATTCGTTGACACAAAGTAAAATTTAAGAATTTTAGACGTTTTTTATTGTTGAATTAGTGAAAATCGATAACTGAGATTAACTATAGGTAATGATTTTTATAAAAAAATAGACAAATTCTCTTTAATTTAGAATAAAACATTTGTATAAATATTTTATCATTCTACTTATAATATTTAAATAAAATAACTAAAACTCATAATAGAACACGAGACCGATGAAGTTCTTACAAATCTTTTAGGGTAAACTACACATGTAATCGCCATACTTTTAGGGCATTTTTAGTATGGTAATTAAACTTTTAAAATTTTATTACGATCACTTAATTTTTATATTACTTTCATTATAGTCACTATAATTAACTACTGCTAAAAACACTGACGTAACATGTTATTTCTCTCTTTTTCTTCCTCTTGTCTCTTTCCTCCATGGATATAAGAACTGTAAAAACAAGACATTGCATCTTTTCTCTAAAAATAAATGACAAGATAAATGATCGAAACAAGACAATAATGTAATGAACTACCTGAAAAGTGAACAACTTATTATGGTCTTGATTATCGGGGCCTAATGCACCAAGTCTCCTCGTAAGCTCTATATATTCTAATTTTTTTTCATATATCTGTTAACAAACTCATGCGAGTTTTTCACGAAAACGAGTTGTAGATCATACTGCAAAGGACAACACAAGAAATTACTAGTTTAACAAGTTTATTTCTTTTTGGTACAAGAAATTTTTAAAAGTTCGGTGACTATAATGAAAGCATCTTAAAATTCGGTTACTATCAATTATAGTTTACCCAATCTTTTATCATTCTACTTATAATCATTTGTTAAATATATTTTTTGTGTGTGCAAGAATGGAAATTTAGGGGTTGCTAGTAATGAGCATAACCGAGGGCTTTCTCGCAACCATCTTTGGAGAAAGCCAAGATCGGGTTGGGTTAAAGCTAATGCAGATGGGCCTTCTAGCGTTGTTACGAATGATGCGGCGGCGGGGGGAGTGATCGGAGATGAATATGGTAATTGGTTGTTTGACTTTGCGCGGATTATAGGGGCTTGTTCTAGTCTTTTGGCCGAGATTTGGGCGATTCATAATGTTTTTTTGCATGCATGGTGCCTTGATTTCCGATGAGTTATTGTTGAGAGGAATAATGTTAACGTGAAAAAGATTATTGTTGGATCCTCGATGGCCTTGCCTGGTAATGCGATTGCGGAGGATATTCGTGACATGTTAGTGATAGAGTGGAGGGTGATTATACGTCGTATCCCAAAAGAGGCGAATAAGGTAGCAGATGCTTTAGTTTCTATCATTCGAGACCGACCACTGGAGGTTTTATTGTTTGACAATCCACCGGATTTTATTGTGAATCTTGTCGTCAAGGATCAACAGGGAAATGTAATGGACTTAGCTATGGTCTATTCTGTTTTTTGTTGTTGTTTTTTGGTGGTTTGATATGTTACTATTTATCCCCATTTAGACTTAGAGGGGTTTTTTAATGAGGCATTTGGTCGAATTTTCCTTATTTATCAAAAAATATATATTTAATATTAAATGTGATAAATTAAATCTAGTGTGTATAAATCGGTTGTATGTTTTTCAAATAAATTCTATTGATTATATAAATATGTTTAAAATCTTATAGTATATATTTAAGCATATTATATCATATTTATAATATTATTTTGATATGTCAACAATTTCTAAAATAAGTGGTTAATATTTTCGGTTGACACTCTCATCTCTCTTAAATTGTGCGTTTGAAACTCATTAAGAGTAGATTTTTTTCCTAGGTAAAAGTTATTCAAAAATAATATTATTATTTTGATATTTATTAAATGTATGCTATATTTTTCTCGTCGAATATAAAATTGTTACATGATTCTTTATAAGAACTTTGCTAACAAAATATTTGAACTTAAAATATTTATAATAAATAAATCTTATAATAATCCATATTTTTATATTCGTTTAGGGGGACATTGGGTACATCTAGATTTTTGCTTGACATTGAATATTTTAATAATGACACGTGTGAATCTCTGTGAGTGTCCGGGTGAGTTTAGGTTTGCTCAGTGGAACATTTTATTTTAGAATAAGCTTTTTCGCGTTATTATATAAAAAACCCATTTTTAATAGTTATTTAAAAAAATAACCCTTAAATCATCAACGTAAGAAGACATTGCTTTTTACAAAAAATAAATTTGAACATTATTTTCTATAAAAAAATGAGTTTCATGTTAAAAAATATGAAAAATTAATTTTTTTCACTAATTTACTCAACGTAAAATTCGCATTTTGCAAAAAGAAAAATTCGACCTCACATTTTGTAAAAAATAAAATTTTTTATGTCGACAATTTAAAGATTATTTTTCTAGATAACTTTAAATATTAGTTATTTTTCTAGATAACTATTAAAAATTAGTTTTTTATATAATAAACCCAGCTTTTTTCCTCTGCCACTGCCAGTCCATTTGCTCAGTAGTCTGTTCTTTTCCCTATTTTTATGAATCACCCACGGTCTTTTACTGTTGCTGAAAAAGTTTCAGAAAGTTAATTTAAATTTTTAAAAGTTTTATAGGTTTAAAACAAAAATATTCAAAAATCTAAGGGTTTAATTTATATTTTTCAAAAAAATTGAGATCTAACTTAAGTGTTTAATAATTTGGAAAGATTTAATGAGAATTTTTAAAAACTTTGGGAGAAAATTTAATTAAAAATATTTAAAAAAATTGAAAACAAAAATTTCTAAAATTTTAAGGGGCCAAATTATCATTTTTAATTACTGAGGGTCTAAATACTAATTTTTCAAAATTTTGAGGAAGACAATTAAAAGAACTTAAAAAATTTTCAAAGGGCCTATTAACAATTATTTAAAATCTCGGGGAGCATGGTCATCTCTAGTCCTTCTTACGTTCTGCCATTGGTCTCTCGTCCATCAATTTAATGTTTAAGCAAAAATTATTTCTGCTGATTCGAATATAAATATAAATAAAATCAAAATTTTCCGATCAAATATTTATCGCAACTATAATTTTAGGGACTCAAACCCAAAACATTAGTTAAACTGTAATTGATTCGAGTATTTGACGACACTTTTTAAATTTATTTTAGAGGTTAAAATTGCGAATTTAATTATTTTTTATTAAATATAGAATTTTACATACTTTTTAAATGTCAATATTCGAATTCATAAAAGATGAGATAATATGAATATCTTTGACCACTCGATCAATTAGTGAATCTCAAATTTAATTCATTAATATTCCTATTTATTTATTTAGATTAATTTAGTTTGTTGAAATCACTAATAAATATAATCATACAGATATAATCAAATATGTTAATGCACTTAAAAAATGATTCATAAACATCCAACACTGTTTTTAAATAAAGATACAAACAAGCATGTTACATTTAAGTTATTATTGAATTAAATATAATTTAATTATATTATATAGGGAAAACTAAATAAATATTATCCGCCTATTTTCGTGTTACTGTTTTGGTACCCTAACTATTATTTTTGGCAAAATGGTAGTTAATGTTACGTTTTTTTTCTGTTTTGGTACCTCGACCATTAAAAACTAACAGAGATGATGACGTAACTTGGTATAATTACACTTTTAGCTCAATACTTATATATTTTATCAATTTAGTCCAAAATCCATCCATTTAAAATATCATCTTAATTTTGAGATAAAATTGCAAATTACCCAATTTTTTTCTTCCATCAAAGTCAATGGCTGCCGTTGAGAGAAACAATAGCTAAAACGTTGGTGACCATCGGAGTCCCTCGCTGCCAATGTTCTCTGTGAGTGATACGACCTATATCATTGTGTTTCGCATCCCGTTGCGAGCAAAAACGTGCTCATAACTTTCCTTCGTCGTATGCCTTTGGCGAGTAACAACATCAACCATGTTCGACTTCCTTCGTTCTAGTTGCATCACTGTTTGCTCTTCTATGTCGAGCAATGGGTAGGTCAAAAATCTTGTTGCCATTATCATTCTAAAAGTGTTTGGTTACTGTTGTGAGAGTTTACGCATTGTTTTCTGTTTTTAGCTGTCGTCGCCGTGCAGGCGCAAGCCTTTCTCTGCCAATTCACTGTCGTCCTCGTACAGTTAGGTTTTTGAAACCTTAATTCTAGTTCAATCATTGAGGGGAAAAAGAAGAAAAAGTGAGTAATTTTCAATTTTACTCCAAAATAAAAATGATGTTTTAAATGAATAGATTTTGGATTAAATTGATAAAATATATAAGTTTTTGGACTAAAAGTGTGATTTTACCAAGCCATGTCATCATCTCCGTTAATTTTTAACGGTCTGGTACCAAAAGAAAACAAAAATATAATATTAGGTATCATTTTGCTAAAAATAATAGTTAAAGTACTAAAACAATAACACGAGAATAAGTGGGATACTATTTATGTAGTTTTCCCTTAAAAAATTTAATCTAAACATTAGTACCATTAATATCTTCGTCAAAATATACCAACTTAACATATTGATAATGTTGTCATATTATAACATGACATATGATTGTAAAAAAAAATATGATAAGTTGAAAAATTCTTACAAAAAAACTCTAATGTCTCGTTTAGTACATAGACACTAACATGAAAAAGGTTAGTTACTATATGAATATAAAAATATTTTATCATAATACAAATTTATCATATTGAAACTAGAAGGATGAGCAAAATCTTGTGTGAAAAATAAGACCTAGTAGAATATTTTTCTTCTTTTTGTTTAAACCAGATAATATTTTTCTAAATTGATTGAGTGTATAAATATGAAGGGTTAAATCATAAATGTGATATTATACAATTTTTTGTAACTGCAACGTCACTCACTTAACGACAATTAACGGCTCAGTGACTATTTTGTAATAAAAACTAAATTTTAATGGTCATTATGCAACTTTTGAAACTTCAGTGACTATTTTATATTTTTGAGGATAGTTTAATGACTATTTGTGTAATTTACCCATTATTTTGTTATTTAGTTCGTGTCCTAAAACATAAGGGAAAAAACGATACTTTTGCCAAACATAGCTTAATAGTTTTAACGATTAAACTAGATTTTTAAATTAAAAAAGAGATTTTATTATTATTATTATTTATTAAAATAAACTAAATTTCAAATTTAATCAAAGAATAAGAACTGATAGCTTATTTTTAATTGTGATTCCAAATATTGTGTTGTGGTACGTTTGGATTTGCTATTGGACAGATTAAAGCATATGGCCTATGTAGCTATAAACAGTAATAAGAAAAGAAGAGTGATGAAAAACTTTGAATACCATTAAAATCTAGCATATTAGTAGAGAAGTTAACAACGAGGTTGGTCCAAGTGGTAAATAGTTTGGTATCATTTAAATAGGTCTCGAATTTGAGACTTTGTGTATGCAGAAAATTCTCGTTGGAAAACTCACCGATCAAAGTCAAGTGTGTGACACAGGTCGATTCGAATTAGTCAGGACAAAACCCTAGAAAATCGAGAGGAAACAAAAAAAATAAAAAAGTTAGCCCAACCAAAAATTTTATGTAATATAAATTTATAATAAATAATCCACTAAAAGCTTGGGATTAAAGTTTCAAGTTCAAGTTCTTAGAATGGAGCAACGTTTAATATTTGATGAGAAAGTTTTATCGTCATTATATTCTTATCTGACTTGACGAGTATAATCTATGTTTAGATCGTAGGGATGGCAAGAGGTAGAGCGAGAGTATTTTTAGGCACCTCGACCTCCACCCTAAGTATGTTAGTTTTCACCCGAACCTGCCTTATTTCAAACCATGGAATTTTTACTCAAATATAACTTTAAGGATTTTTTCTCAAAATATAGTACTTCTCATATTAATTTTTGAAATATTGATTTTTTACAGTATCCTAAAAATTGGATTCAACATAATCCGACAATGAACAGTATTTTCCCCAAAAAGCCTTAAAATTGCCTGAAGTTGGATTCTCCTAAACTAGTCTTTAGGGTTTTTTTTGAATTTACTGTTCAAAATAGAATTATGTTAAATCCGATTTTTTAGAGTACTGTAGCAAATACAATATTTCGGGAATTAAAATATCTTAAAAAAAAAACATGAAAAATAATACCAATAAATATTCAGGAGAAAAATGGCACAAGAAAATATCCATAAAATACTTTTTTTTTCTCATGTTTGTTTCTATTCAACTGACAAAGCAAGGGGGAGAAAATTACCAAGACTATGGTCAAAGGCGAAAAATGTGAGTTTGGCCTATATTCCTTTTTTAAAAAATATTTTAATTTTTAACTTTTTTATTTTGGGCTATAATATCTTGGGTTTAATAGTCAGAAAAGTGCCCAATGTATACCCGCTTTTCTAGTTTGGCGCCTAACTTTTTTTTCGGTCCACTTTAGTGCCTAACTTTACATTTCATAACTCAGTTTGAGTTTTACCGTCACGGACGTTAAATTTTTGCCGTTAAGTGCCACATGCCAGCTTCTTAAAATTTCAAAATTATATTTAAAAATAAATAAAAATAAAAAATAATCCCAAATTTTACAAAATAGCCCTAAAATTTGAAATCCCCAATACCCAAACCCCAAATCCTAATTTGGGATGATTTCTCCGTCGATTGCCATGCCGCCGCCCATCACATCCGTCTCTGGACCATCATGACCATTTACCCCATCACCTTATCGCCGAAAATCGACTGAAGCCGTGTTAAATGTCGAAATGGTTGAATGGTTTACTCGAATAATTCATGACGAACGACGGCATAACGGACGTTGAACGATGTGTGGGTCGTTCAGCGAGGGGAGGACGCTTCATTCCGTCGCCAAAAATGCGACCAACTCCAGTGATAGTGGCCGGATTTGGGGGTTTAAGGATTTGGGGACTATTTTGAGATTATTTGAAAATTTTAGGATAATTTTAAGTTTATTTTGATGTATTAATTTTTATTTATTTTTAAATATAACTCTAGAATTTTAAGAAGTGACACGTGGCAGTTAACGCCAAAACCTAACGTCCGTGACGGTAAAACCCAAATTGAGTTACAGAATGTAACGTTAGGCACCAAACTAAAAAAACGAGTATACGTTGGGCATCGATCTGGCTATTAAGCCAATATCTTGATAGATTGATACGTCAATCGAGAAAGAAATTTTGTATTTTATATAAATTTATTTTTTGACTGATGTATCATTATGTTAAGTCAGTACATTTGTCTATTGATATTAATATGTCATTATGTATTATCATGCAGGTTTGTCATGTCATTTCAAGTCATTTATCGTTAGTTAAGCAACAGTTTTTATTTATGGAAGAGCATTTTGGCTTAAAATGAAACATTAATGGTTAAAGTGCTTCAAAAAAAAAAACAGTAGTCAAAGTGACTATCCAATCAAGCGTTAGGTGTATTGTTGGCATCATGCCTTTATTTTTTTAGTACAACCAGTATTATCTAACTCATTAGCCGACTAATTTAAATTGAATACTATAAAGATTAAAATTTTAACCCTAAATTCTTAATCCCTAATTTTGAAAAGCATGTATTTACACAAGCTTGTGTATCAAAATTTTTCTCTTAAAATTTACTCCAGTTTTTAATGTAAAATTAAACACACTTGTTTAGTATTGTTTCCACCGCAAGTACATGGAATAATAAATCTTATTTTAAAATTTAGTCTTCCTACTTTAATTTTTCAATTTTAAGTCTACAAATTATTTTAGGGTTAAGAATTTTAATTTTAGATTTTAAAGAATAGTTGTGTAAATTTTTGAAACATGATGTGTATTAAAATATAACCCAAATTTAAATCATTACCCCTAAATTCTAAACCTTAAAATTTAACCTATAAATTAAATTCTTAAACCCTAAACTAAAACTGCAAGTCTTAAATTATGTCCTTCTTAAACCTATAAATTAAACTCTTAAACTCACTCATAAAAAAACAAAGTTTTCAATCATTAGTGCAAAAATATGTTCTTCTTAAAGTAGCCGTGGGTGGAATTGATTGATGTCAATGTTGTCTGCAGATAAGAAAGGAACAAGAAGATATGAACAAAATTCAGAGAAGCAAATTAATCGAGTTTGTTCAAGTGATAAACAGTTTGATATTATTTAAGCATATCTTAAGTTCGAGATCTTGTATTTACAAAAAAATTTTATTAAGAGACCCGCCCACTAAAATTAAGTGTACAATAGAAATTAATTTGAATTAATCAAAGTAAAATCCTGAAAAACCACGAGAAAAAAAACCTAAGGAGCGATGACACAAACAACAATTATTTGGGTCTCCCACAAAAACCTGCAAATTAAAGGGTTTTAAAAAAACTTTTACATTAAACACCATATCTAGTATTTAAACTGTATTAACCTTTGAAAACGCTTATGATAAAAATAATATGAATACGATGACACATGATATGATAAAAAGAAAATTTAGAAAGGGCGACGCGTATCGTTGCACATCAGTAATGTAATATATCGTTGTACATCATTAAATTTATCTTAAATTATTGTTTAAAATTTCAAGGATTAAACAATAATTAAAATTATTTTAAAATAAAATTAAAATTTTAATTTAATAAACCAGTTATATTTGTTTTATAATATTTTTAATTAAAAATATTAAAATCAAACCCTAACCTCAACCTCAAACTCAAACTCTTTAATGTTCAACCTGCACTTGTGTTTAAGCAACATAATTACTTCCCCATTAAATTCAGTTAGGGGATTAATATTCCCCATCTTAATCATTGACTCGGCAAATTGTTTAAAGAGATTTTCATCCTCTGCAAAAACTTTAACCATTCCATGGTATTCTCGACTTTCCCGATGGTATGGCCACCGACCCCATAGTCAAATTATCTTTAGTTGAGCTTTAAGCAATCTGTTTGGAAAAAGCGGCGACAGCGAAAAAAAAAAGTTTGGGTTGAGATTAGGGTTTATGGATGAGGGAGATTTGATTTTAATATTTTTAATTAAAGAATATTATAAAATAAATATAAATGGTTATTAAATTAAAATTTTAATTTTGTTTTAAAATAATTTTAATTATATGTCAAATTCTTAAGATTTGTAATAATAATTTAAGACTGCGAACAATGTAACACAAAGGACATCTGGCGGTGAACGTAACAATGCACGCGGATCACAACACGTAGGACCGCTTGCGAATTGCGCGATACTCTTCGCAGGCCATGACCGTGCGAACGACCAATCACGGCACTTTGCTAACTCGACATGCGAATGCTACCCCAGACCACTTGATGACGCACGTGATCCATGTCGACACCCAAGCCACGACAACTCACCAAAACACTTGCCTCACATGTCCTCACCCCATCCAGCCATGAAATTTTTTCCAATCTGATGTGTTAATTGCTTTCAAATTGTGCAAAATGATTAACTGAAGTTTCCAATAAGCAGCATTTGGAACCACGGACTCTTGATTGCTTCAATTCTTTTATACTAATGAATTTGTGTATATAGTTTATATGAAGTTGTGTATTGGATTACTTTTTTACATGGAATGGTGTCAAGAGTTGGAGAATCTGTCTTACATTATCATAGGAGAGGAATAATGCATCAGGTGCATGTAATTCATAACGCCAATTTAATACTGTCTTACATTGTCCAGGTTTTGAATTTGATTTCTCTTCTTCTTGACCATTTCAATGCGGCCATCCCATATGCAAACAACTTAATGCAGTTTTTCCAGATGGTATTGTTGTCGCTTTTACCCTCTTCTTTGAAAGTTTCATGGTTATTTTCATATGCTTGGTTGCTAGCTGTATAAGTATCATTGAGTTTTAACAGGGATCCATGCTACCAAATCAGATAATTTCCAATCTTGAATATTACTCTTATGAAACTTGATGCAAATTTTGCCGTCATTAAAGTAATAACTCTTCACAAGAGGGTTTTCCCTAGTTACTGGTTGATTACAACAATGGTTCGACTGTAAATGTGTTGATTAACTTGATGCAATTGCTGCCTTTAACCCTAAACATCTTGTGTTAAATGATCTCATATCTGCAGTTGTGGGGGGGGGGGGGTATGGTTTTCTTTGAAACTAAAATTGCATGATTGCAGTCTATAATTCCCTTAGAACCTTATTGCCTTCATTAGAAAGCATCCAATAATTTATGAACTGGAAAACACTGGTATGATGTGGTTTACGGTTTAAGGCTTAAAATATAGGTAAAAACATATATGATTATATGCTCCCATCACCGTTAAGATTATATTTAAAGCATGGTTAATACAAAGGGTTTGCATCTTATCGTTAAGGAAAGAACAATTGAATCTTCCATATTAATCTTGCTATATTTCTAGTACAGCAATGAAATGTGTGTTCATTTGAGTGCCTCAATTTCCTTGCGATTTATGGTTTTCTGATGAGCAATAGAGATATCTCTTGGTTATTTTGCCTTCGTTTTCGCTGGAGACTTGTGTGCACCAAAGGTTGAGCTCAAAAAAGGTATATTATAAACTTCTTTTAATATCATTTAGCCTGGCTTAAAAGGTTTCGGATTGCTAGTATCATTTTGGTTACATCTCGAATTAATAGAAGCTTGTTCTTCCTAATATTGTTTCAAATTTGATGATCTTAAATCTAGTACATACCCCACATCATGGGAGTGTCTATTGCTGAGTATGAAGATGACGAATGACTTCTTTATATATTTGATTTTCTGCCTTAAGTGTCATACTGAAGCAAGTCCTTTAACATCATGGTTGTAAGTTTAGCTTCATACAAATTGTTAATATTCTGCTATACTAACTAACCCAGTTTAGTACTCCTATATAAAGGAATCTGAAAATGCAGCATGGTTGGAAGCCCTGTATCAATTCAATTATTTCTAAAACAGATCGAGTGATGGAAGAAAGAACGTTGATTCAAGAAGAAGTAACTAAAGGAAAGCCAACCGGATTTGTAATAAAGGATATCCTGTAACGTCGGGATATAAGGTTCGCCTATAGTATCCTCTGACTGTTATTTATGATGCATATCTAATGATGCTGCCAAGGTTCTTTTAACAAAATTGAATATATCATATTTTAGATTAATTACCTTCAAACTGCAAATCGTTGGCTTTTTAATCAGCTTAGTTGATAAATATACTTTTCGTACTGATTTTTTATTACACGCTGCTTTGTATTAGCTGTTCAAACTTCAAACAAGTAACCTATGAATAGGGATTGAACCAAACATGAAACCGTAGCTTAAATCCCAAAGCTCAAGAGAATAAAGTCTATGAATAGTATTAACATTCACATTGGTTATAGTATAGACACCAGCACCAACAAGAACTAAAACTATGCTAAGCTTTCTATCTTTTTATAAAAATTTCTGAAAATTCAACATGCAAGATGAATTATTTCTCATTCTGGAAAGCTATCATTTCTCACATTTTGCAATAAGATGCACAGATGAAATTTTTTGATCCTTGAGCTTTCTTCTGAGACTTGCCCTTTGCGTAGCCACAAGTAAGCAATTTTCATTAATAGCCAAGCAGATGAAGGGCTTTACTCCATGATAAACTATTCAATTCATGTATTTATCATGTTAGTTGCCATGTGATCGGTGATAAATGAGCTTTAGTAAACGCTCCAAGTAGAGAGTCTTGAGGTTAATAATTGATAATTGATTGTTAAGATTCATCTTGTTTATGTTGAGAGTAATTAACATTGCTTGGAGCCTTCTAACACTTAGTTAACATCAAAAATTAAAGTTTATGCATGATGAATAGCAAACCTTATATACTGCTTAATATTATAATTCTTATGACATTGATATACCTTTGATAAGCATAATTTAGGCTATGATAAAAAGCTTAATGGAGCTATGATCTCACTACAATGCTTATATGGGGTCCTGGGACTGCAATCGAGGAGCTTCCTTCTTACTTCATCTCAAGGGCAGCGAGTCTATCAGCCTTTACTATAACGGAAGAATGGGATGCTTCCTCGAGTGAGAATGATGGAGTCATAGTTACTCCTCTAAACTAGCTCCTAACTTGAATAAAGAATGAATTAATCAGGGTGCTCAGCAGCCTTGTACCTGGATTTGACTCTCACTTGCCCACACCGCAAAACTTGATGCAGTCATGGAAAAATATTTGGCTGCCCCACATCAAATCCCTTCAACTATCAAGGTACTCATTGAACTAATGCAAATTATTATTATTTATCTATTTTAGCCTGAATTTAAATGCAAAGTTGGAATTTGAGAAATTTAGAGCATCATTAAAGAGCTAAGATGAACTTAAAAACATTCAGTCGCTATATACGTAAGACTATAGATGATATGATTCCTTTATACAAATTAGCAAAACAACTCATCCATTGATTGCAGACCAAGAACTCTCTAAGGCCCCAAGTAGCGTAGCGATGGAAAATGAAAACTCACTTACTGCTCCAAGCAAAAACAAGGGTTTGCTAGCCACTTTCAAAGCAAGTGTGCGTAGTAAAGCGACCAATTGAAAAGAATACCAACCCCACTTAGAAATAAGCTGGGTAGTTGAAAAGTAAAGGTTCGCTATACAGCACCCCAAGTCAGGTGAAAATATACAGCACCCCTAAGTCGAGTGAGAATATACAACACTCCCAAGTCGGGTGAAAATATATAGCACCCCAAGTCGGGTAAGAATATATAGCACTCCCAAGTCGAGTGAAAATATACAACATTCCCAAGTTGAAGTGAGAATATACAACACTCCCAAGTCGAGTGAGAATATAAAGCACTCCCAACTCGAGTGAAAATATACAGCACCCCAAAGTAAGTGAGTATAAAACAAATTGTCTAAACTCCACTATTCTCAAACTAAGCGAGCACAAAGAAAAAATGAGTCATCTTCGATCTTTTCACATGCTCCCAAGTGATGATACCATTGCATAATATCTAAGCTAAATATTTGTCGATGATCCATTTTTTCATAACAACAAAAAGAGCCAAATATATCATCACAAATAGAATAATAGCATTTGTAAATATGACAAGTGTTACAAATATATGTGGGGAGCTAATAGTTAGAGAATGAATTAACAACCCGACTATGAGTTAGTGATGTCGCTCCAAGTTAGCGAATGAAGCTTACATTACTCATAACATGCATGTATATTTGCTTCGATCTTTATTAAGAAACTTACATGGGGACACCAAGTTAATGATACCATTTCATGAGAACGATGTTGTTCCAATAAAAACATGGCAAGCATGCACACATCATTTACATGTTTGTTTTGATTTTATAACAACAAAGAGCCAAACTATTTACACACAAGAAGAAAATTCATTAAAAAGCCACAATTCTAAAGTTGCGAGTATAAAAAAAAAATTTTGCGACCCACAAACTCATTTCAATTTTTAGGTTAACAAAGGTCACTTTATAACATTTCCTCACCTGAGGACAATTGTTAGCACCTGCGAGTCGTCACCATGCGAACCACTTATGAACTCCATATCGTGCGAACAACCTCTCATGAACGTAATATGCGAATGGTCGCCACTGTCCACCACCGCATGACAACACATGTAGTCCCCTTAGATACCGACACCTGTACACACGCGGTCCTTTCTGGGCATTAACACATGTCATGTGCTTCAGTTGATGGTACGAACATAGCCTGCATCGCGGTAAGGAAATCTCACTAAGTACTACAAATATTTTAATCCCTAATCCTCTTTACTTGTTCTTCGATTGAATTCGTTTTAAAGATAAATGACATTGAAGACCTTTTGACTTACAAGTGTACTCCAACTAATATCCTTGAAGAAAGCATGTTGCTTCACCTATCAGAAATATTCAATTAGCTGTTAACATCATTTTGACATGTAAAGCAGTCCCTGCAAAGGGCTCTAAGTAAATTACCTCACTGGCTCATGTGGCTCCTAACCTTTGAAATGGATTTTCTGTCAACAGTCTGAAAGGGAGCAAACCAACGGTTTAAGCATAGAAATCTTGTCTCATGCTCATGTAATGAGAATTATGTTCACATCAAAAGGACTGCTGGAAAGAATTTAACCATATCAAAAGGTAAATATCCATAAATTTCAGAATTCTTTGTTTGAAAAGCTTACTTGTCGATCAGATCATATGCTTCGTACGACTTCTCCTCTGGTATCTTAGGCAAGGGTATATTTCTATTCTTTATGTTGTCAAAAATTAGCTGCAGTCATCAAGACAAAATAGTAATAATGTCAACATACAACCACTATCAATTATATACAATAAAAAAAATACAATGTACAAAGGATTCTATTTGAATTGAAGGATGCCAAAATCTTGAGCTAATGAGTTAATCCTAGCAATCCTGTCCAATGGTTATACTGGAGAAAGACTGTATTATTATCTTCAACTCGATAATAATAAGCATCTTGGCATGAATGATGGGCTTTTATATAGCAATCTGCCCTCAAAATTTATAATTTATTTTACGTAAATTTCTCGTCACTAAGGGGTAAGAATTCATCCCAAAAGAAACACAATATGTCATTACGACACAAAAATTAAGTTACTTTAAACTTTTATGCAAAAATAGAAAATAATAGATAATCTACAAGCCCCTCTGGAGTAGCAAACATTGTTTAAATTAATTATAAACAAACCAGTATTTACAGTTACAAGGGGCTACACAGAAATACTTAGTTATTCATTAAAGTGATGTTCTACAAGAACGATGTAAAAACCCGCTCCCAAATGAGTGAGCATGAAGATTTTTTCAAAAATGTTCCCACCAGTGAACAAATATATACAAAATATGTTAAAAGCAATAATTCGCTTCCGGCGAACTATTTTTCAAAGGGGGGAAAATGTTCACACCTGCGAATAAGCGAACACACAAATCACTTCCTAGTTCCTCCTAGAAACCTCGCTCCAGTTTTCAAGCTTGCGAAGGTCACTTTATAACCTTCCCTCGCCTAGGGGCCATTGTTAGCACCTATAAATACCTACCGCCACGTGTCGAGACCAGAATGAATAAGACTGTAAATAGTGTAACACAAAGGACATCTGACGATGAACGTAACAATGCACGCAGACCACAATGCGTAGGACCGCCCGCGAACTGCGTGATACCCTTCGCAGACCACGACCGTGCGAACGACCAATCACGACCCTTTGCGAACTTGACATGCGAATGCTATCCCAGACCACGTGATCTATGTCGACACTTGAGCCACGACAACTCACCAAGACACTTGTCTTCCTCGATTGACACGTGTCCTCACCTCATCCTGCCCTTTATAAGTGGCCATGCACCCCAAATAGAGGCGAGGCTCCCCACAATTAGACCCAAGCCCTCCAAAACTTCACTAGAACTTCATCATCTCCACCATCCAATCGACCATGAACCACCATTCGAGAGTGTTGCACATTTTTGTGATCAACAACTCATTAAAAATTTAATGGTGTGAAGCGGTGTGCGTCGCTCGTTCTAGACTCATCCATGGACGGAGAAAGGATTTGGGGTTAGGGGTAAAAACTTAAATGTTTGAAAGTGGGGGATAAATTTAAAAATAAACCAAATTTTAAAACAATTTATATAGGAGGACACTCCCCACCTTTTAATAGCTCCGTCACTTAACTCATCCTATGATAATTTATATTTTGGACCAAGAATTGATTGATTTATAGTGGGATAAGACACTAAATTCTTTAATTGAAGTTAGAAGTTCGAATCATAATATTATGCATGGAGACAATTGAGTTAGAAGTTCGATTCCATAATGATATTATATTATTAATTGTGGAACATGACATGTGCAGAAAAGAGTCTCATTCAGTAAATTTGGAGACAAAGAACTTGAAGCCATCATTCTCTAGGAAGTTAAACCAACAATTGAGCCTCATTCACCTTGCTCTCGAGAAAGGGCACAAAGAGATGGCGATGCGTCTATTGCCTCTCGGAAATTGATAACAATCTTGTTCATGTCGAAGGGAAGGATTTATGCTGCACTGCTATAGATATGGATACGAGTATAGGGGACGAGAAACAATAATTTTTAAAATTATAAAATACGAGTACGATAAAGATACAATAAATATAAAATAAATTTTAAAAAATATATTAAAATAAAAAGTCATAAAAAATCACGTGAGCATGTTATCATACATATTTATATACTTATAGTTGAATCATGTGAGTAAGAAAAAATAAAAAAGACAACAGAAAAAGGGTAAAAGAATAGAAAAAGAAGAAGAAAAATAGGGAAACAAAATACTTGTAGATATCCAAACCGTACTCAATATATCCTTAGTACATGGACTATCGAGTACCTGATATGCCTTTAAATTGAAGTACTCGTGCTTCATATGGAAAATACAACTCCTTTGCGCTACACAGTAAATTTGAAAACTGCTATGGATAAATTTTTGTAGGCTTGCTCTGATTGTATCCAAGATGCCTGCAGTGGAAAACAGAAGATTGGACGTCCTTCAAGTCCTCATCAGAACGCTTGGGAGGGAGAAAGACTATTCTCGAGAAGTGATAAACCAAAAAGACGAAGATGACAACACTGCATTCAGAGTTGTCTTAAACATTTTTAAGGCTACGAGCAAAAAATAAAAAATAAGTGTCAATATAATAAAAACATATTTTATTACTTTGAACAATTAATTTGATATTTCATTAAGTAATTATAAAAACATGATTAAAATTTATCAAACACGTTATTTTTAGGCATAAAACCAAAAAATGCCCTAAACGTTTGACTGAATAGTCACTTTAGCCCATATTTTTTTAAAGCAATTCAACCCCCGACGTTTTATTTTGGGTCAAAATAGCCCATTTGCGAATGAAAACTGTCAGTCAATAGACAGTAAATGACAGGACAAATCTATATGGTAGTGCACGCTAATATGGCCATATCATATAAACAAATGTATTGACTTAAAAAATGTTACACCAGTCAAAAAATAATTTATAAAATTATATAAAATATAAAATATTTTTTGCTAACTTATCATTTTGTCAAATCATTTTAAACTATTTACCGTCAGTTTTCTAACAATTTTCATTCGCAGAGGGGCTATTTTGACCTAAAATGAAACGTTGAGGGTTGAATTGCTCCCAAAAAGAATATTGGCTAAAGTGACTATTCAGCCAAACATTAGGGTATTTTTTTTAGCTTTATGCCTTATTTTTTTGTTAAAAAAACACACTAAATACAACTAAAAAAACAACATCTAACTTATTAAATTACCATATGTGAAGTTATAAAAGTAAAAAGTTGAAACCTTAAACGATGGCTCATGTTATTTCCTTGCCGACTGATTGCACAGCACTTGGCTATTGTAAATAATCAACTTGAGTTTTCTCATCCACTTTCATTGTTAATTTGGCTTGGAATTTCAAAGCCAAAGTCAGTTTGGCGGGGGTTGGCACCGTAAAATGCAGTGCATTAATGCACCGAAAGATGTTGAAAATATGGCATGGGAAAATTGTTTTTTTTTTTTATCTTTAAATTTTAGTCTATTTATAAGTTTAACCTTGGAGCTCAACTATAAATAGGCTTAACCTTTGCCATTTGAATCATCCCAACATTTCAATTATTTTTCTTATTTATTTCTCTTCTCTCATTTGTAATATTTGAGAATTCTTAGGAATTTTATTTGTTTGTACAATTTTAGTATTAGTGAAATTATCATCCGGTAGTGGTGCTCGATGAGTAATGACAATTTCGTCGAATCTCATAAATTCAGTGTGTTCTCTCTATTATTTATTTTACTTGTTTATTATTGGGTTTTTTCATTGGGTTTCAAGATTCAATAGTTGACGAGTTTATTCGCTGTACAAATTTTTGATAGTTTCGATCTTGATATTTCAACTTAGATTTGAAGGTACGTTCGTGTAGGAAGTTTCCCCAATATGACCAACATAAATTCTTTTGTATATTTCATAGACAAGATTAACTGATTGTAGCTTTTTTATATCTCAAACTTATTCAAACAGATGGTCAAACTGCTATTGAACTGCAAGGCATGCCACAAATCAGCATTGGTTCGAAAACACTGGATGTTGCACTTACACAACAAATCGTCAAGTATGTGCCAAAAGGCTAATGGTGATGTTTGGCGGCACAAATATTGTTCAAATTTGTTCTACTTCTGTCTTCGAGTCTTGCGCGCTATCATTCCTCTGCTGCAACTTCTCTGCATGTGAGGTTCTATGGCTTATCTGATGAAGACAACCTCGTCATATCCTCTCTTAGCCACAATTTTGACATGATCGCTGTCAAGTCCACCTGTCAGTTACGGTCAGACATACTCCTACCAACCCAACAATACCTATTAATTTTAGGATTGGTACCAACCACGCCAGTCGAATATTTATATACCCGTCAGCAACACACATCAACGAACCATCTAAACACAACAAAACATCTCTAATACCAGTAGTCCGTAACACCACTCTTTCGGGACTGGGTTAAACACCTCTAATTCTAAACACAAGCCTTTTAATTTTAAGGTTTAGAAGTTTAGATTGTAAGGTTTAAAATTTAAAGTTTAAAGTTTAGAATTTAGGGTGTTAGCGCTAGAGATTTAAGTTTTAGATTTTATAATTTAAATATGAAGGATTATTTAAAAAATTTATACAACTTGTATATAAAAATATAGGACAAAGATCCTGCCACTTTTCGGAGTCTCTTTCTATGCCAAACACTAAAAAAATAAATTTTAAGTCATAACTCTAAATTCTAAAATTTAAACCCTAAATCCTAAAAAATACACATACCATAAATTCCCAAACTCTAAACTTAATTTTTTTTTATTGTGGACGGCATAAATATGTGCACCAAAAGAGGTAGAGTCGTAGAGGATTTCTATTCCAAAACATAACCCTTAATCTTTATTCTTAAAGTTAATAAAAATCGTTATATTTTGATATACAAGTTTGCGTAAAAATTATTACACAACTCTTTTTTAAAACCTAATATCTATACTCCTAAATTTAAAACTCTAACCCTAAAATTTAAATCTTAAACCTACCACATAAACGCATAACACTTAAACCTTAAACTAAACCCTAAACCTTAAAATTAACTAATTTTTATATAAATTATTTTTTCTAATAAAAATCACTTTTATCTAAAAAAAGTTTAGATTCTAAAACAAATGATTCTTATGAACTACGTAGAACACTAGCATGGCTTATTATCAAACATAACAAATATGTCCCATATGACGTGTTATTAATTAACAACCATAACCAATTAAGACTACCTTAATAAACCAATCTCCAATTAAGACATATAAGAAATGGAAGGGAATTTTGAGGGGGCTTAGTTATATCTCTTTAAAAATTTAAGACTTAATAAGAATATCTAAATATTTTGAGAGTCCAGTTAAATTTTTGTTTGAAAATTAAAAGGACACAAGAACTTTGTCACTTTATCCTCAGGCGGCCATGCCATCATTATCGTTCACGCAGACCTGTCACATCAGCAGTACAATTCATGTGTAACCATCTAGTTAATAAAAATCTATAGACATTAGTTATAGGACATCTCTATGGCTCAATTTTTTTATAATATTTGATGTTACGGTCTAATACTTGTAATATTTATTATTAGAGTTTATTCTTAAATTTTAATTTTTAATATTTATTATTAAGGGTCTAATTATTTTAATACTTATTATTATGACTTAATTTTTTTAACATTTATTATTAGATTTTAATTTTTTTCAACATTTGTTATTAGGGGGTGTACTCTTCTCCCCAATATTTGTTATTAGGGTCTATTTCTTTCTCAATATTTGTTATTAGATGTCTAATTTTTCAGCAGTTATTATTAGAAGCCTACTTTTTTCAACATTTGTTATTAGGAACATACTTTTAAATTTTATTTTTTCAATACTTGTTATTAGAGAGCTTATTTTTTTTCTAATACTTACAATTAGGGGATCAATTCCCCATATTTATTATTATAGACCTAACCTTAAACTTCAAAACTTTTAATATTTTTTTATTAGGGATCCAATTTTTTTGCAATACTTGTAAGTAGGGATATAACTTTTCCAATATTTGCTATTAGAAACATACTCTTAAAAATTATTTTTTTTAATACTTATTATTAGAGACCTATTTTTTAATATTTACTATTAGAATCCTACTTTTAAAATTTATTTTTTCAATTAATAGTCTAATTTTTAAGTTCGCCATTAAACCATTAAAATCTCAAAAACGATTCTGTAAGAGATAAATTGCATCAAGAAAATAATGACAAAAGCGGCAAATCTATGACACAAACGACAAATTTAGTCATTATGCAAAAAAAAAAAAAAAAAACAAAGGTCGGGATTTTTGAGTCTTTAAGTCTTCCCAATGAGTAAGGCAAAAAGGCCAAAGTTATGGTTGGCAAACAGAATAACTGGTGCGAGGGAAGAACAATGAAAGGATATGGATTGAAGCTTAAACCTGTCCCACGTTTTACACAGAAAGTATAGAATTCCTGCAAATTTATGAGGATCTCTTAATTGAAACGAAGATAAGCACCTTAGAAATAAGGACTGAATTGCAAAGTAGACTAGAGAAAATGCCGACCAAAACAATATAGTTTTGGGTCAAGATACTAATACTTGACCTAAGTATCGATATCTATACTAAAAGCATGATGTCGATATTAAAGGCCTAGTTTTGATACCATAATTGTTGGGGACGTATTAAGGCCCCTTTTTTTATATAGGTTTTGATCTTAGACGTATTGGAGTTAGAGTATTTATTGTTCAGTTAAAATCGAATTGAATGGTTATTGAAATTTGTTCGGTTCGAATCCGGTTAATTAACTGAATTACTCAAAAATATTAAATATTAAATATTAAATGTATATTACATTTGTGTATCAACATTCCATCTCTTGTTTCAACAACAAAGCACACAACACACATGCAATGGAAACTAGATCAATTTCTGTCAAGGAACTTTCCCCCTCCTAGATCGAACCTCATTCCAAATCTTAGTAATGGAATTACAACCAGCACCAGTGAAGTCAAGCAAGGCAGCTGCCACAACTCGCAACTTGAGCAGCTTCGTATATTAAAAACAAGTCCCCCTTAGAAAATGTCCAACTAATATGTTTAGTATCTATCTTTTGTTCGAGTCTTTTTGTTGTATATTTGAAATTTTCTTTGCATAGTGTTTGTATGATCTCAAGTGGCTAGTTTTTTTTTTTATCACCGCCTGCTATTGATTCGGGACCTTCATATATTAAATTCTTTGCGTATTTCTGGAAAAAGTAACAAAGGTTGGGATTTCTGGGTCTTTAAATCTTCCCATTGAATAAAGAACAAAAACCAACTGGCACGAGGGAAGAACAATGAAAGGAAATGAGTTGAAACTAAACCTCTCCCACGTTTTACACAGAACGTGTAGCATTCCTGCAAATGTTCGGGGATCTCTTAATTGAAAACGAAGATAAGCACCTTAGAACGTGACTCATGCCTTGGTAATTCTTATATAAAGCAAACAATTCACTTCAAGTTGAGCTAAATTCATCCCAAGGTTTGAAAATTAATTTTTTTCTTTCTTTCTTTCCTTCCAATGGTTAGAGAGTTTTAGCATCGTAGGTAATCCATCTACAACCAGAGATGAGGGGTGTTGTAGGGGACAGTTGCACCCTCTTAAAATTTTAAATTCTTATGTACTTTATATATTTATATGTATTTTTATTGAATATTTAAGTTAGAATTTAGGGGTGTAAATGAGTCGAGTTGAGCTTGAGTAGTGCTGAGTTTGACTTAGCTCGTTAAGAAATCGAGTCGAGTTCAAGCTCAAATCGAGTTTAATCGAGTCGAGTGTTGACCGAGTTTTGACCGAATCGGACTCGAGTAGCTCGTGATCTCTCATCTCATTTACAACCCTATTTGAAAAAAAAACTTTGATACACAAACTTTGATCTCACATAAGTTTGTTAATTTTAGGGTTTAAGGTTTATAATTTAGGATTTATGGTTAGAGTTTAGGGTTTAGGTTTTAAGTATTTAGGTTTAGATTTTAGATTTTAAAGAATGGTTCTGTAATATTTTTTACACAAACTTGTTTATCAAAATATAACCTTATTATTATCAAACAACATACATTTTAGTTCACTTTAATTCTAAAAAATTAAAAAAAATTAGTATATTATATTTTCAAGTTCGGTTAGGCTCGTTAAGAACTTGAACCAAGTTCGGGCTTGAGCCGAGTTTAATCGAGTCAAGTGTTGGCCGAACTTTGATCTAATTGAACTCGAGTAAATCGTGATCTGTCTCGTCCCATTTATAGTCTTATTTGAATCTCTTAAAATTTTGTAATCTTTCACCTCTTATATTTCTAATATAACTCTTTAACATGTTGCACTCTTTAAAATAAAATTTTCCCTCTGTCGATGTCTATAACAATGGAAGAGCGAGCCAGAGAAGCCGCTCGAATTGGTGATATCGAGGCATTGTATGAACTTATTAAGGAGAAACCAGATGTTTTAAGCGAGATCGAACATAAGGAGTTCTATGATACTCCACTACACGTAGAGCTGCGGCGGGGCAAACGATGTTTGCGAATGAGTTGATGGGGTTGAAGCCATCGTTAGCCAAGAAGCTGAACCAAGATGGGTGGAGTCCCCTTCACCTTGCTTTAGAGAATCAACATTTGGAGACCGCGCTCTCACTTTTTGTGTTCCACAAAGATCTTGTTCGTGTAAGAGGGAAGAACGGTTACACTCATTTCCATTTTGCTACCATGAGCGGAGATCGTGCCGTTTTGACTAGGATTCTCAGTGAATTCCCTGAATGTATTGGTGATGTGACAAACTTCAACGACACCACCCTCCATCTTGTTGGGGGAAAAACTGAACAACCGAAATTAAACGGAAGCACAACCGGTGTTCTTTCTCTCCCTATAACTCAAGTCAATAATTATGGCAAGCACAATATCACAAATATGTTCTCTAGAAGCACTAATCAACCACAAATCATCAATGCAACCACAACACAAATAAATCAAGACACCGAAATTTTTACGTGGAAAACCCCTCTAAATCAAGGGTAAAAAGCACGAGACTTTAGAGTATCAAAAACTCCACTATAGTTAAATGTTCAACTACAAGACTACAATATCCAACCTACAACAAGCATTCAACTCCAACAAGGCTAATAACAAGTAGTCTTTAGCAAAATAGAGTAAAATGAGAGAACATCACCAAAAATGGAGCTGGCTGTAAAACTCTTATTCCCGCTGCTACAAAGCTTGGATGAAAAATTGGATCGTACAAAGTCAAGAACACCAAGTCGCCTAGCTGCTGTCCAAAAATCAGCTCAATGGAACCACAGATGGACCTCCGATCGAAGAGTTGATCAAAACTGCTCAAAGTTGGAAAAATGATTTCCTCTCATGTTTTTCTCTCGAATGATTTTCTGAGCTCTCTGTCTCTTTCAAATCTTCCTACACACTCTATAATACACTAAGCCATTATTAAAGGTTTACAAATTCAAAAACAAATAAATATTGCAGACAAACATATACCAAACACCAACCACCTTTTGAAATTTAGGGTGTAAACGGTGTGGGTTACCCACATAGTGGGACCCTCACCCAACAAATCTCCCCTCCCGCTATGTGGGGAATGTCTTCATGCCGGCCATCAAGCAGCATGCTTCAAACTTCCCTCTTGGTAAGGCTTTAGTCAACATATCAGCACCATTATCATCAGTATGAATCTTCTCAACCTCTAACAATTTAGCTTCAAGAACTTCTTGTATCCAATGGTACCTCAAATCAATATGTTTAGATCTAGCATGAAAAGTTGAATTCTTACCAAGATGAATCGCGCTCTGGCTATCACAATACAAGACATACCTCTCTTAAGTAAAACCAAGTTCATGCATAAATTTCTTTATCTAAAGCATCTCCTTGCACGCTTCGGTCACTGCAATGAACTCTAATTCGATGGTGGATAAGGCAACACACTTTTGCAATCTCGATTAGCATGCCACAGTTCCCCCTGCATAAGTGATCAAGTAACCTGAAGTAGATCTCATCGAGTCAATGTCCCCGACCATGTCTAAATCTGTATATCCAACAAGAACATGTTTCTCATTGCCGAAACAAAGTTTCAAGTTAGAACTGCCACGAAGATATCTCATGATCCACTTCACTGCATCTCAACGCTCTTTGCCTGGATTAGAAAGAAACTGACTAACTGTACCAACAGCATAAGCCAAGTCTGGTCTCGTACAAACTATTGCACACATCAAACTGCCCACGGCTGAAGAGTAAGGAACTTTCTGCATCTCTTCCTTCTCATTTTCTGTGGAAGGACTATGCTTGACACTCAATCTGAAGTGAGTAGCAAAGAGAGTATTCACCGCTTTAGCTCTGTCCATACTAAACCTTTAAAATACTTTTTCAATGTACCTCTCTTGTGATAACCATAATTTCTTGGCCTTTCTATTACGCGTCAACCTTATGCCAAGAATTTGCTTTGCTGGCCCCAAATCCTTCATCACAAAGGATTTACTCAACTCTTGCTTCAACTTGTCAATTCTGGAAGCATTACGACCAACAATAAGCATATCATCAACATAGAGTAAAAGGATAATAAAATCATCACCAGAGAATCTCTTAACAAAAACACAATGATCAGAAATAGTCTTCTTGTAGCCTTGCTCCCCCATAACAGACTCAAACTTCTTGTACCTTGGCCTAGGAGCTTGCTTCAAACCATAGAAGCTCTTCTTCAACCTGCGTACGTAGTCATCTTTTCCTTGTGCAACAAATCCCTCTGGCTGCTCCATGTAAAGCTCTTCTTCCAAATCACCATGAAGAAAAGCAGTTTTCATATCCATTTGTTCAACCTCTAAGTCATAACAGGCTGCCAAACCTAATATAGTTCTAATAGAGGACATCTTCACAACTGAAGAAAATATTTCTTCAAAATCAATCCCATTTTTCTGAGTATAACCCTTGACGACCAATCTAGCTTTGTATCGTGGAGATGAAGACTTTTCTTCTTGCTTCAGCCTGTAAACCCACCGATTCTTCAAAGCTCTCTTGCCCTTAGGTAGTTTTACCAACTCAAAGGTATGGTTATCATGCAAGGATTGAAGTTCATCTTTCATTGCTTCAACCCACTGATCTTTGCATTCACTCTACATAGCCTCTTCATAACATTCAGGTTCTCCCCCGTCAGTCAAAAGAACATAATCATCAGAAGAATACCTGACAGAAGATCGTCGATTTCTAGAAGATCTTCGAAGTGGAACTGCTGGTGAAGCTATAAGTGCTTGTTGGTGATTATTCACACCATCATCTATGGGAGCATCAAATTCACCTATGTCCTGCTGGTCATCATTAACATCACCGTGTACATCATCCTGAATAGGATTTGGTGAAGGATCTAGGGGATCTGGATTTACATCGGTCAAGTCACCATTATCTTGCGAATCATCTTTTTATGTGTTATCAATGTCATCAATAGTCTGATCCTCAATGAATACAACATCTCAGCTTCTCACGAGCTTCTTCTGAATTAGATCGTAGAGTCTGTAACCAAACTCACCATCTAGACCATAACTAATAAAGATGCATTGACGAGTCTTGACATCCAACTTGGATCTTTCATCCTTTGGAACATGAACAAATGATTTACAATTGAACCAAACCAAACTCTATTTGGTACATCACCTCGCAAAGGAACACTAGGAGACAGATTAATTACATGTGCCACTGTATTCAAGGCTTCAGCCCAAAACGATCTTGGCAACTTTGCATCTGACAGTAAACATCTGACTCTCTCAATCAATGTTTGGTTCATTCTTTCAGCTAACCTATTTAACTGTGGAGTCTTCTGTGGTGTTATCTGATGTCTGATTCCCTATCGCAGACAATACTCATGAAATGGCCATGTGTACTCGCCACCATTATCAGTACGAATGCAATTTACCTTCTTCCCTGTTTCTCTTTCAACTGATGATTGAAACTGTTTAAATGCCTCAAAAACTTGGTCTTTCGACTTCAAAGTGTAGACCCACAGCTTTCTTGAATAATCATCAATGAAAGTCACAAAATAAAGTGCACCATTATGTGACCTTACCTTTATCGGACCACAAACATCTGAATGGACCAACTCTAGCAACTCTGATCTTCTATGAGGAGTATGACTTCTAAAAGAAACTCTTCTCTGCTTCCCCGCTAGACAATGAGCACAATTTTTCAATGTGGCATTCTTCAACCCAGAAAATTGATTCTTCTTGGCTAAACAATTAAGCCCCTTCTCACTCATATGACTAAGCCGTTTATGCCACAACTCAGTTGAGTCATTTACTGTCACATTCATAGTGTCTCTGGAAGTCAAAGCCTGCATCAAGTACAAATTTAAGCTCTTCTTTCCTCGAGCCACAACCAAGGAGCCTTTAGTCAGTTTCCACTGCCCCTCACTGAAGGTGTTACAAAATCCCGCATCATCAAGCTTTCCTGCATAAATCAAATTCAAACGGATATCTGGTGCATGTTTGACATCCTTGAGAATTAACTTTGTTCCATTATTGCTCACCAAGCTAACATCTCCCATGCCAATAACTGGAATCAAACCGTCATTACCCATCTTCAATACTCCAAAATCACCAGGAGTATAAGATATGAAGAAATCCTTCCTCGACGTGACATGAATTGAAGCACCAATATCAATCACCCAACTAGTCTCATCGCATGCTAGGTTGACCAAATTCTCAGAACAAATGACCAATAGATCTTCACGAGTAGTAGTAGCAACACGCTCAGATTTTTTATCATCATTCCGATCATTTTTTTCACCACCGTCTTTGTTCTCTCTCTTCCACTTGTAGCAATTTTTCTTGATATGGCATTTCTTACCACAATGATGACACTCAAGATTCTTATATCTCGATCTTGACTTGCTTCGGCTTTTATCTCTACCCTTGCCATCTTTTTCTCTATTTTTCCCCTGTTCTCGGTAACCAACACCTCGGACTGTGATGTAGAACCCTGAGATCTTCTTCTAATCTCTTCATTCAACACACCACTCTTAGCCAAATTCAAAGTAATAATATTCTGTGGAGCAGAATTAATGAGTGAGACCCGAAAAGTCTCCCAAGAGTCCGATATAGTAGCAAGCAACCAAAGCCCTAAATTCTCATCATCAAATTGGACACCCATACCAAGCAACTGATTCATCACACTTTGAAACTCACTAACATGGTCAGCTGTAGACGTTCATTCTCTGTATTCCAACGCCATCATTTTCTTTAGCAAAAATAATTTGTTATTGCCCGACCTTGAAGCATACAAGCTTTCAAGCTTCTCCCACAATGTGCGAGCATGTGTCTCCTGATCAATGTGGTTGTAAACATTTTCTTTAACAAATTGTTGAATATAGCCACACACCTGTTGATGCTCAAATTCCCATTCTTCATCACTTTTTGAATCGGGTTTTTGAGTAGCAAAGACCGGAAGATGCAAAACATTTACAATCAACAAGTCTTTCATTTTAGTCCGCCAAATTTGATAATTCGTGCCATTCAACATAATCATCTTGCTCGTATTAATCTCAATAATTATTTGACACAATAACAAAGCTCTGATACCAGTTTGTTGGGGAAGAAACCGAATAACCGAAATTAAGCGGAAGCACAACCGGTATTCTTTCTCTCCCTATAACTCAAGCCAATAATTATGGCAAGCACAATATCACAAATATGTTCTCTAGCAGCACTAATCAACCACAAATCATCAATGCAACCACAACACAAATAAATCGAGACACCGAAATTTTTACGTGGAAAACCCCTCTAAATCAAAGGTAAAAACCACGAGACTTTAGAGTCTGATCAAAAACTCCACTATAATCAAATGTTCAACTACAAGACTACAATATCCAACCTACAACAAGCATTCAACTCCAACAAGGCTAATAATAAGTAGTCTTTAACAAAAGAGAGTAAAATGAGAGAACATCACCAAAAAATGGAGCTAGCTGTAAAACTCGTATTTTCGTTGCTACAAAGCTCGGATGAAAAATCCGACCGTACAAAGTCAAGAACACCAAGTCACCTAGTTGCTGTCCAAAAATCAGCTCAATCGAACCACAGATGGACCTTCGATCGAAGAGTTGATCAAAACTGCTCAAAGCTGGAAAAATGATTTCCTCTCCTGTTTTTCTCTCGAATGATTTTCTGAGCTCTCTATCTCTTTCAAATCTGCCCACACACTCTCTAATACACTAAGCCATTATTAAAGGCTTACAAAGTCAAAAACAAATAAATGTTGCATACAAACATATACCAAACACCAACCACCCTTTGAAATTTCGGGTGTAAACGGTGTGGGTTACCCACATAGTGGGACCCTCACCCAACACATCTCGCGGCGAAGGGAAACGGATCAAGATGTTTTCAAGTTCTGCTGTCAAGCCTATTGAGCAGTGAGTGCAGCCGGTTGGAGGTTTTTAATCTGCTCAACTTCAAGAACTGTGATGGCGACACTTTGTTACACATAGCAGCATCTAATAAACAACCAGCGGTATGAAAAAAATCTCAATCAGCCACTCTTGTTTTTTACTGCCATTTTTGTAATGTATTTTGCTTTATTTGCCAATGCAGATTATCGGGATGTTAACAAAATGGAGGGTCAACTTAAGAGCTAAGAATTCGAAGAATTTAACTGCGACGGATATCTTATTACAAACCGAGGATCAACCGGGGAGCAAAGAATGTCTGAGAATTCTACGGGGTGCTCAGACTAAAAGAATTATTCGGTCCATGCTATGGTGTATTTTTTACTTAGTGAGTCAATTAGCTTATGAAGCTAGGAACATGTCGAGTGACAAAAGCAATGCTTTGCTAGTGGTAACCGTGTTGATTCTAACAACCACTTACCAAGCCACCTTAAGCCCCCCGGGTGGTGTTTATCAAGCAAGCTCGGAGGTCAACAACACATCCGCCGGTTCCGAAAACACTAGAGCTGGACCATTGTACAAAGTACTGAGAAGGGGTCAGGGCTCGGCTGCAGGATCATCAGTACTGGACACAACACGATTCCTCTGGTTCTTCGCTCCAAACATGTCAGCCTTCTGTATCTCTTTCATCGTAACATGTTTCGTCCTTATCAGTGACCTTAAAGCTTTCTTCTGGTTCCCCCTCCTTCTCATCGTTGCCCTTTCGTTGTTACTATTTTGCATCCTAATATCTACACTGCTGGTCATATCCCCCAACATAGAGTCCGCCAGCATTATGTTTCAGTATGTCTACACCCTCTTCTACTTCCTTGCCGGCCTCATGTATATTAAATTCTGGTAGCAGTATTCAGAAGAGTATACTGCTGGATTGTAAACAAAAAGAGCTGGAAGTCTGAAAGTCGGTGCCAGAATTCTGGAGGTATGCTTGTTAGAATTTTTAGTTCTTGAGTCGGCAAAGCAAGGAATGATTGTCTAACAATAAAAAGGGAAAACAGTGTGTGCGTGCAAGTGATAAAAGAGTGTGTTTCTTGGTGTGTATTAAACCTACAGCAGCAAGTAAATTGTACTTTGTTTTGTTTATGCAATAATAATAGAGTGTTTCTTGGTGTGTTTTAAACCTACAGCGGCAAGTAAATTATTGTGTGTACTCTCCGCTTTCAATACCGTTTGTGGGATTTCAAAGATGTGTATTAGATCTGCATTTCTTTCTACTCTAGTGCCACCTCCTTTTCCTTTTCATTATTAACTTGATCTACTGATCGTCGATCGTCGGTATTCATTAATTTTTCTTATTTTTATTTATTATGTTATTAGCCTTTTTTTTTGAGTTTTCCTTTATTTTGATAAAAAATTTTGTTCTTGTGGTACGTTTTCTTCTGCTTTTATGATACGTTTTCTTTTATTTTTGTGATACGCTTCCTTTGCCATTTGGCATGGTTTCGTATATTTTTACGGTCATTTGGTGCTCGTACGGAGAGTCGTGACTCACGATTTTTGTTTTTTGATTTAGGTCTGTCGGTGATCATGGAAAGCTTGATTCCCTTTGATGATTGTTTGTCGATATAATCAAATCTGGGTAGCAGAGCAATCTGCCTGATAGTTTGGTTCTTTCATCACTTATTTTTTTATCTTGTTAAGCGTCTCGTCTGGATTGAGACAAAGGAGATTCATGAAGGTTTTTGGGTTCTTTGTCGAAAGACGTCATTCTCAAGGGAAGAGTTCGCTTTTCTTTTGCACTTTTGATTTCTAAGTTTTTGTATGAGTTTTTTTAGTGGAATTACTCTCTATTTTTCTATTTAGTTCGAGTGCATTGTATTTGTGATTCTTTCTTTTGTTTTTATTTTTTTGGTAAAAGCCTAAAACGAATTAAACCACTACAATGTCATAGTGCAGTAGATGAACGACCTCTCTAGAAGCCACATGAAACTGAAAATTGTTGAAAAAGACAGTGAGGGATAGGCAACTTTAAGCCATAATTCAAAAGGGTAAAGTTGGAGATTAGAATGATGATTTTATTAGGTCATATTCTACTCCATGAGACTTTTACAATAGTATCTCATATGCTCAAAATAGTTGAGTGATAAATGAGAAATTAATGCTCAAAGTAAGGTGGTTGTGAATTGAGTAAAGAAAATGAAATCCCCTTTATCCCACATTGATGGGATAAATGGAATGAGAAGTGTTTATATATACTTACTCACTTTGTAATTATTGAATGATTTGAATGAAAATTATACCTTATGCAAAGAGGGTGTGAATCCAATCCTATTTGGATTAGGGGGCGCACCCGCATGATAAACTTAAAATGTTTTTATTCCCACGGTTTAACCTAATTTTCCCTATATAAAGGATGCATCTCTTTAGTTTTCAAACACATCTTGAAAACTTCTCATCTTCGAAATTAAATTATAATTTTGAATTTCTTTTATTTTAAATAATATTTATTTGTTTGTTTCGGATTAATGCTTTTGTGTAACAATCTTAAGACAGATTTTTTCGACTTTTAATCCAAGTATGAACCAGTACGAGAAGCTTATGCTATATGTTGATGCATAATAATTTTCACCACTTTGTTTAGATAATGGCTTTAAACCGAAGTGGCCAAATTAATTTTTTATTTGGTACTTGACCATTTCTTTTCTTGTTTTATATAGCTTTTGATGCCTTCAATGCCAGTGAATGCCCAAAGACAAGAAACGCTAAGATTGCCAATGTCATGGATGCAACATAGAACACCATGAACGATATAAGCGGTTTCTTGAGAGAGTTTTTGAATATTTAATTATTAAGGTAAATCTTAATATTTGTTAATATTTTCTATTTTGAAATGTGGCAAAATTAAAATCATATATTATGGTATTATTATGGTAATATTATCTTATAGTTTTGAGCTTTTAATACTAAATATGACATGAATATGGAATATCCCGACATTTATGATTGTTATTAAATGTGATAATAATTATTGATAGAGTTTTAGAAACACTATGGATTTTATTTCGTACTAATAATTTCTTTTGAGAAATTTTATAGAGACGAACATGATACTCAGGCGAAATTTGGGAAACTAAGATCTCGTAAATATTCCGTTTCGGAATTTAATTCCTATCATTTTAACGAATTTACGTGATCTTTTAAAAAACAAAAATCAACAAAATTAAAGGATTAATTCCTTTTGATTTTTGTTGCCTTGATATCTCTGTTTTGGGTTTTAGTGCTACTAATCACAATATTTAACAGAAGATATAAAGGAAAAAAATCATTGAATTTATTTTCCCGTTAGAATCTTGCGTTGATTCTAATTTGGTAAGAAAAATAAAGCATTGAATTTATTTCCGGGGAATCAAGTATGATTCTATTTTGGAAATAAATCGATGAATTTATTTTTGAAAGTAACATTGGTTACTAAATCTAAAGCGTTGATTCTGACCGAGGTCTCAAATCAAAGCATAGAAGAACTTTGTGCTCTATGACAATTAAATTCTTAAAGCCTATTCTGATGCATGCTATGAAGTGCACATTATTTAAAAATGACTAAAGAATTATGAGCGTCGTTGAACCATAAATGGAAGATGTCGGTGCTAAGAAATTCTTAGTTACCAAATTCTTAATGATTGATTCCAAATTGTTGGGAATCAAAGGTAATGATTTTAATTGATCACTCATGCTTAGAATGATTTCATGAATAGAATCCAAAAATGGATGATTCAAAGACAATATGAGAGTGTATGTTTAGGATTGGTTCTTTGAAGGACTTTGTATTTAAGCGTGCCTAGTGCACCACATCTGTTTTCAAAACTTACGTACCTGGTGCACTGGTCATTATTGTTCTTTCTATTAGACCGTGGGAACTTTTTGTTTCAAATTTTAGTTTACTAAATTCCTAACGTCTAACAAAAGTTAGAAATTGTGTCTCTGTTTTTGAATTTAGGTTCTGACTAAATTCCTGACAATGAACAAATTCATAATATTCTGTTTCTGATTTGTAACTATGTGAAACAATGGAAAAACCAGTTAAATTCATTTGAAAGAATTTTAAAATACGTTGCGTATTTGACCATGATAAACTTGATCAAAATATCTAGAAAGGAAGATTCTTTCTATTATTCAAGAGGATAAGGTAAATGTTGTTACAATCTTCAAATATTGCTAAGGCAAATAATGCTAAGACAAATATTGCTAGGACAAAATAGTGGAAGTCAAAAAATAACTTCAAACCGCAAAATAGGCGATGTGGTTAGGAAGATAAATTTTATGGGAAATGCTTCAATTGCCATAAGATAGGGAACAAGTCTTCAGACTATAGACTCCCAAACGAGATCAATGTCGTGACAAATTTTGTCATAACAATTGATATGGCAGACAATTATTTGAAGGGAAATTTATTACCTTCATTGATGATAGCACAAACTAATCTGCATTTGCTTAAAATCAAAGATGCTATAGAGAATTATTCTCTATAGGTACGATGTTAAAACCCAAACCTAATAAATTGATTAATTTCGGGAGAAACTCTATATGAGTAACGCTACAACATCCAAGGGTACAATGATTTTAAAGATAAGAATTGAAACTTCAAAATGTTCCTAACATGTGGGAGAAGTTGTTCTATCAACTAATTACTTTTAATAAGGTATCTCAAAATAAAAGAGACAAGACACCATATAAGTTATGGATGAAATAAAACCTTTCTACAACTACATAAAAATGTGGGGGTGTCTTGCAAAGGTAATGTTCCCATTACCAAAGTAAATGAAAATAAATGGACTATATTTTTATTGACTATGTAAAACATAGTAACGAATATCAATTTTTTGCGTACAAAAAGATTCACAAGAATGTGATGATGGAAACAAAGAATGACTTATTCTTTGAAAATATAATTAGGGAAATTGATCTAAATTCAATGAAACAAACTTTGAAGACTATCAATGAAAATTGTCCATACGTTCAACAAAAGGTTGAAACCAAGATATTGTCATGATGACAAGGAAGTGTGACAAATGATTGTATGTCAACATTAGGATACATGATCTTATGTTAAGGACATACTCATTGTTATAAGTAGCAATGAAATGGTAAACGTTCCAAATGCATGAAAAATATGAGAATGACATATTTGATTTTGGGTATCCAAATCTAACGACTGTTGATGACATAAGAGTGAAATGGTAAATATACCAAAAACTTTTCAAATTCAAGATTGACATGGAAAATACGAGATTGACTGATTTAATTCTGGGCATCCAAATCAAACAGTCACTCGAAGGTCTCATATTGACACAGTCACACTACGCGGACAAAAGAAGTTTGGCAAGGATATTCCCGGCATAGTTAAAACTCTAATAAATACGAGCCAAAATTTGTTCAAAGTAGAATATGCAAAGGTCATAGGCAGTATAATGTACCCCCATGAGCTGCACTAGACTAGATATTGCTTTTACTGTGAGCAGTTTAAGCAAGATTCACAAGCAATCCAGGTGAAACCACTGGAAAACAATATCTCAGATATACTCAAGGTTATGAATTGTGTTATTCCATAAGGATTTTTCGATGCCAGATATCAAAGGAACAAGAGAATATGTTTCACATCGAAGAAAGGAGCTATGTCATGGGATTTCTCAAGACAAACAGTTACAACCAGATTCATAATGAAATCTAAGTTTTAGCTCTAGACAAGTCTGGAGAAAAAAGTCAATTGACTTTAAAATGTCTTGGAGGATATTCCTGGATGGCCAAAGCATGTGCCAACAATATTCATATATTGAAAATCAAAAAATAGTAGAGCATAAAGCTTTATGTACAATGGTAAGTCGAAATATATGTGTCGTCGACATAATACCGTTAGACAACTAATCTTAGATAGAGTTATTAAAAAATAACATTATGGACCCGCTAACCAAAAGGTTAAATCTAGATCAAGTTGATGAAACATCGAAAGGAACGAGACTAAAGCCCAAGAAAATTTAAGGCACTATGTGAAGGAAAACACTACCTAGTTGACTGGAGATCCCAAGATCTAGGTTCAAAAGAACAGCCTAATTGCATAGACTTATTCGGTCATTGTGGGGGTACCTATCTCCAATTCCGTTCCTATGATGTAAATAGTGATCAAAAGTGGTATAGGCTAAGCAAAGCTTTTAATGACCATTGTGTGTTTCGATGAGCCTAGCAATATAAGTCACCTATGTGAGAGTGAAGCGGGGCCGCTTTAAGGAGACTACTGGGCATAGTTCTCTCAAACTCTTGCAGAACCATACGATGTCCACGGCCATATGGACATAACCATGAGAACTAAAACTCTTGTCAGAGATAGTTGTGTGAAGTATATCATCGTTTACACAAATGGCTGAATAGTTCAAGGACATCACGTCTACTAGTTAGCCAATAAAGTAAATATGCTTTCACAAGGGAAGGTTCAAAGGAGGAAACCTACCTATCCTATGTAGCTATCGATCGTAGAACCTATCACCACATCGAGTCAATTTTTTTTTGATAAAATATCATCAATTTCATTCATGTGGTGGATTGTTGGAAAACAGTGAGGAATAGGCAACTTTGAGCCATAATTCGAAAGGTTAAAGTTGGAGATTAGAATGATGATTTTATTGGGTCATGTTCTACTCCATGAGACCTTTACAACGGTTTCTCATATGCTCAAAATAATTGAGTGATGAATGAGAAATTGATGCTCAAAGTAAGGTGGTTGTGAATTGATTAAGGAAAATGAAACTCCCTTTATCCCACATTGAAGGGATAAATGGAATGAGAAGTGTTTATATACACTTACCCACTTTGTGGTCATTGAATAACTTGAATGGAAATTGTGCCTCGCGTGCAGGGGGTGTGAATCCAATCCTATTTGGGTTGGGACGCACCCGCACTACGTGGGCGACGCAAATGTCAGGACCGGTCGGGCCCTTCGTGGACTTACAGATATTTTATCCACTTTGAATAATTTTTTTTCTTAAAATAGCATATCCTTTTCGAATATTTAAAATTTAAAAGGATATTATACGCTTTTCTTAAATATAAATATTAAAATGGTATTACTTGATATTCACGAAAAATATCTGACTATGTGGTATTAATTTTATATTCCAAATTAAAATAGGAAAGTATTAATGACCGTCGATTTCTCTTAAGCCTCTTGTCCATATGAACCTTGGTGTTTGAAACCCTATATCATGCAAAGAGGACTTAAACAAAAATTCATTAAAGCTAGTACTTACTCCTGACCGGCGAACAGACCCACCATTCCTTTCAAAACGACTACTAATAACATTAAAGTCGCCCCTAATAACCATGGTATAGTGGTCGATGGCTGCAACACTAACAAATGATCCCAGAGGTTACATCGTCGAATACTATCTAGACTTGCATACACAAAGGTCATAAAAATGATTTATTTGACGATCGATCCAAACAAAGCCCATGTATATACTGATTAGAGATTGTTACCTTATCAATACATATCGATTCCTTCCACGTATCCAAATTCCACCAGAAAACCTATCACATCCACTCTATAAGAAGCATCAAAACCAGATTGACGAATGAAATTGTCTGCCTTGGTACCGCTTATACGAGGTTCCATGACTATGACAATATCCGGCTTTTGAAGTCTAACAAATAACTAAAAATAACGATTAAAAGAGAGGTCCAAGGCCCCTTAAGCGTTCTAAAACATGATGTTAATTCATCAAAAGTACTAAATTTTATGCTTATTTCACATTGTCTTTGCTTGCCTCTAAGTGTGTTTAGTTGCATTTAGCCTTAAAATCCATGCATTTGCATAAGGAGTTAGGAATTGTGTTATGCCAGTGTGAAGGGTTGCTTTGTTGGCATTATTGCAGGCTTATAGAGAAGAATATGTTTACTAGAGAAAATCAGCGTAAAAAGGAAGGAATGCCAGAGAAAATACTGAGTTGTTGGCAGCGATGGACCAAAAATTGCCAAAGCACCGGTTGGTAGAGAAGAGAAGTTTGATGCCCCGCCGAGTAGCTATTGGACCTTGATGACGTCAGCCCTAGGATTCAAATATAGGATAAGATGATCACATCCCTTATCCCTTGCGCATTAAAAATTCAAATTTCAAGGCTTATCCTAGGCATCATGTGCTTGCCTATTTAAAGAAGGAAATGAGATCGATCACCAAAGAGAGGGGGGATCGAAAGAGATGATCGGATTGAGAGGAAGGCTGCACCAAGGAAACGTTGTTTGACCATCTTGATCGAGATCTTGAACCTTGAAGGGCTGCATCGACGGACCCCCTTCTAGCCCATTCTCTTTGTTTTAAATTGTTTTTGTTTTTTAATGATGATGATGTTGAGATACGATTATGGTTTTTGGATGGATACCCCCACCATGAAATAAAATTTTATAGTTGGTGGGGGGATGTTTGCGTTTGAATGCTGTTTTTATGTTTAGTTTTTAATATAAAAAATGTCTTGGTATTGTTTTCCCCATCTGGCATGTTTTATAGTTTTCTAAATTCTGTGCCAAGCGACCGCTGGCACAATATGCTTATTGCACCTTAATATCTTAATAGACTTAGGGGGAAATGATTAGTTGCTAGATACTAAGGCGACATGCTTCGACAAAAGATGTTTAAGTAGATGAATGTTGCGTGTTTTGAATGCAACGCAAACGGTGCAAGTATACATGTCGCAAGTAATAAAGTGATATGTATCAAATATCGTCTCCACAAGGATTGGTTTAGGCCACTTTGCTCAAGTTACTGCATTGTAGAAGAAATAGATTGATGGTGATAAATATTAAGTAAAATAAACTAAGTAAATAGAAAGAAAAAATTGATTAAAGAGGGTAGGCTGGGTTATCGTGAGTAGTGGTGCAATGGTTGAATGGATTGTCGTGGCAATTGATTGTTGTGGCAACTCAATTGTTGTGGCAACTCAATTGTTGTGACAACTAAGACCGGTTGAATTGTCGTGGCAATAAGGTCACAACTTATGCCGCGGCAATTGGGACTGGTTTGAATGCCGTGGCAACTGGGTTTCTCCTTTAAAGCTCGACGAAGTGTTCTTCAATGTCTTCTTGTTATCCCTAACCGAAGAACTGGTTAATTGTGCATGCATTGGTGATACATTCCTACGTTAACCTTAGGTGAACAACAACCGATCTTACACTCCTCTTAGCCGTTGAAATTTGATCCTTATTCCTAAGGTGGATTAATTCTCACCAATGATTGTTTGAATAAGAATCATGTTCATTCATTTCTTGAATCTAACTCTCCCGAGTTTAGATAAATGGATAACACTCAAGATCATCTCCTAATTCTCTCAAGATGAAAATAAGAAATCAGGAATGAACAAACTTTAAATTTATTAAAATCAAAAACCTAAACCATCCAATCGTTTATCACACCACAAAACCAAATAACCCAAGCCAAATTAAACTAGTTCATGGCTAGGTAAAAACAAAATACAAAGAAATAAAACCCAGGCATGGATCGCACGAAGAAGAAAAAATGTGTGCGTGATAGATCTTGCGATCTAATTCCCCAAAATCGACATCCCTTTTGTGTTGTTGCTGCAATCTCTTTAAATAGATGAAGAAGAAGAAGAGTTTGAATGCGTTTGAAATCCATGGGGAAATTATCTCTATCTAGCTGTTTATTTAAATTTAAATATGAAGAATTATCCTATGTGATAAGGATAAGAATAAGAGATAATTCTTGGGAAAAGAAAAATAAATTCTATTTAATTGTAAAATAGAATAATTATCCCCTTTTATCTCTCTTTATCTTTTATCTTTATCTGCAGTAAATTCCCATTTGAACATGGGCTTTATCTTTTTCTTTCTAGTTAATCTTGTGGATAAAGTTGTATTTATCCAAATTTATCCAGATATGCCATGGTAATCAGCTTCAGCAACTCCTTCAGTATTCTCCTTACCTGCCACGATAATCATGTCCTGCACAAAATAGAGCAAACCAGCAGTGAATTTTCCACAAAAACCAACAAAATGTAATACCAAGCTCATTAACCAAGGAAACTGGGAAACTATGCATGAATGCCTATCAATGCAACTAAAATGGGCCTAAGTCTAACAATAATATGAGTAAAAAGGGTAGGAAAAACAATACTTTTACACACTTATCAATGAACTTTCTTCAGGAGTGAGTCTACCACTTAGGAGTATAGATTGGGACTTAATCAAATTGATTTATGAAAAACTTCATTATAGAGATATAAGGGTTTTTACATGGTTAATTTTGGGAATTTCCATCGACAGAGGCAATGCCAACTTTGAATCTGCTTGACAAATAATATCAAGGCAAAAATTATTAAAGGGTGGCATGAAAAGCGTGAAAATCAGGCATCCCTTGCTAACGCTCATCACTCATTTAAACTTTCCTTGTGCCAACGTTGTTTTCCTTTTATATTTTTTCTTTTAAACTATTTTCAAAACCCACCTCAAATCAACAACACTTTCCCTTTGACGAGTAAACAAGCAAGGTAAACAAACTCTTGGCCAATCCTTGTAGGATCGATAACCAACTTATTGTTGTATTACTTAAAGACTGTGTATACTTGTACGCAAAAGACTTAATCATGGCAATATTTTCATACATTTCCAATACATTTTCCAACTCTTTTGCCAAGCACTCATACAATCGAACAAGTTTTTAACGCCATTGTTCGGGATTGCAACGAAGTTTGTTGTTTTTAAATTTGTACTTGTCTTCTTTTTATTTTTTTCTTTATTTTTTCTTTGTTTTGACCGGTGTACGACCAGAAATCGCCCTATGGTGGAAGATTGGCTATACGATCTAGAAATCGAAAGAACCCTGCAGAAGTTAAAGAAAAAGATTCGAGAGATGGCTCAACAAGGTAATAGAGGAAATGGTATGTTAAAGCCAGGACTAACTGGTGGTATTCCATTGTTATTGGGTGGAATTAAAGCCATGACTAATTGGTCCCAAGGTAAATACACCCAATTTTGATCTCAAACCGGTAATGATACAAACACTTTTGAATGTAGGACAATTTGATGGAGCACCTATTGGAGATCCAAGGCAACACTTGAAGTAGTTCATGGAAGTCTGCCAGCTATTTCAGTAGCTTGGAGTATCGGAGGATACAATGAAGCTAAAGTTGTTTACATTTTCTCAAAGAGATAGAGCTAAAGCGTGGCTAAGTTCTTTGCCACCTGGTTCTGTCACCTCATGGGGAAATCTATGCCAAAATATTTTGTTAGGTTTCCAGCCACCTAAACTCACCGCCAAGTTGAGGGGTGAGATCATCACATTTAGGTTGGCTGACGATGAGACTCTATATGATGTCTGGGAGAGATATAAAGATTTGTTGAGGAGATGTCCCATGCATGGATTCCTGAAATGGACCCAAATGAAGAAATTCTACAATGGACTTAATACACAAACCAAAACAGTTGTTGATGCGTTGACAAATGGCTCACTACTTGACAAAAACTATACAGAGGCAGTTAGTATCCTTGAGAGGATTTCAATCAACGATTTTGAATATCCTACAGCCAGACTTGGGACCGGCATTAAAACTGGTGGGAAATTACAAATAGATGAGCTCACATCTATCCACGTTGAGATTTCCAATCTTACTAGCATGGTGAGAACTTTGCAAAAGAGTTATGAGGCCCAAAAAGTTAAGGCATTAGCCCCATTATGTACAATATGTAGATAGGATTATCACACTGATGATTGCCCTGCCAACCCTGAGTTGGTAAATTTTGTTGGCAATTTTAATCGTAATTATAATCCAAATTCCAATACTTACAATGCAGGATGAAGGCAACACCCAAATTTAGCTTGGGGAATCAAGGAAACAACCAATATAATGCCCAACAGCATAACAACAATGCCCAGCGTCAATACAATGCCCAACGTCAGAACAATGCCATGCTAGGGCTCAACCAGAATGCCATGCCAAAAAGGGCACAAAACAATTTTTATACAGGGCAAAGGAACAACCAGGGGAGTTTGACAGAATACATGGAGAATAATAATATAACTGTCCAGAGTAGGGGTGATAATGAGCCTGACTGGCCCGCGAGCTACTCAGGCTCAGCTCGGTCAAAGCTCAACTCGAGTGAGCTCGACTCAGGTCGGCTCGAGACCTTAACAAGCCGAGCGGAGCTGACCCAAGCTCGGCTCAAAAAGCTCGTGAATAGGCTCAGAATAATTATATATATTATATATATATGCTACATATACACTAAAAGTAATCTGTTTAGCAAAAGAAAAGCAATAAAATAAATTAGGGGAAATACACTAAAAATAAATTAGGCACTCTTTTCCCCTTCCCCGATATTGAATTTCGTTTCAGTGTTGGTTATGAAAGGGGTTTTTAACGACGCCCTATCTTTTATAAAAAAAATTATAGCAAAATTGTCCATTTTGAGTCAAACCGAGCCGAGCCTAACGAGCTTCGAGCCCGAGCCAAGCCTAATAGTATTATTTTTGAGCTGAGCTTGAGCATAAAATTTCGAGCTTGCTGAGCCTTGAGCTCGAGCCGAGCCTAATAACACTATTTTCGAGCCAAGCCGAGACTGGTCAGGCTCAGGCTCGACTTGGCTCGTTATCACCCCTAGTCTAGAGTTTGGCAGCATCAATTCGAAACTTGGAGGTACAAATTGGACAGACTGCCAATGCACTCAGCAATAGACCCCAAAGAGCTTTGCCAAGCGATACAAAAGATGCCAGGCAAAACCATAATGAACAATGCAAAGTTGTAACTCTACGGAGTGGCAAACAATGCAAGGCTGAGACATCTGTAAAGCAGCCAAATAGTTGCTAGGAGAAGAATAAACTACTAGATGATGAACCAAAAGAACCAAAGAAGGAAGAAAAGAACATAAGCAATGTGAGACTACAGTCTGATGCCAGACCTCAATCGGATGTCAGCAAAACCTTGGAAAAGCTAATAGAGCCAGCATATGTTTATCCACCTCTACTGTTTCCACAAAGACTACAAAAGCAAGCAAGATCAACAATTTAAGCGCTTCTTGGAAGCACTTAAATAATTGCAAATTAATTTACCATTAGTGGAAGCTCTCGAGCAAATGCCTAACTCTGTCAAATTCATGAAGAAAATCTTATCCAAAAAGAGGAAGATGGGTGATTTCGAAATTGTGGCTCTCACTGAGGGATGCAGTGCAATAATACTCAACCGGTCGCCACCAAAGCTGGAAGATCTGGGAAATTTTACTATTCTTGTACCATTGGCAACATATTCATGGGTAGGGCACTGTGTGACTTGGGAGCCAGCATCAATTTGATACCAATGTCTATTTTTAGAAAGCTTGGCATAAAACTAAGGCCTACCACGGTGACACTTCAGTTGGTGGACCGATTATTTGCACATCCTAAGGGTAAGATTGAAGATGTGTTGGTAAAGATAGATAAATTCATATTCCCAGCTGACTTTATTATCTTAGATTATGAGGAAAATTTAAATGTCATAATTAAATTGGGCAGACTGTTCCTTGCCACAGGTAGAGCCTTGATTGATGTTCATAAAGGTGAATTAACTATGTGCATGAATTATCAGCAGGTTACATTTAATGTGTTTCAATATTTGAAATGTGCAGATGAATTAGACGAATGCCAAGCAAATGATAAAATAGAGTCTATTTTTAAGGTGGACGTAGCACAGCTGTGCTAAGATACTGATGATGATACCAGTGGAAGTGACAGTGAAGGTAAAACAAGTGAGGACACTAAAGGAGCGGCCTTAGTAGAAGTAAGCTATTTTTGACAACCAGAACCATTAGAGTTGGTTGGCAGAGAGATCGTGGCACCAAAATCATCCATTGAGGAGCCACCCGAACTGGAGCTCAAATCACTGCCAGACCATCTCTAGTATGCTTACTTAGGTAAACTCTCAACCTTGCCTGTGATCATCGTTGCTGATCTCACTAATGATCAGGAGGAACGATTGCTGGAAATAAGCCCAACCATTTGCATGCATAAAATCATCTTGGAGGAATATCATGGAAAGACCATTGAGGGTTATATAAGATTGAACGCGAGCATGAAAGAGGTTGTTAAAAAAGAGATTGTCAAGTGGCCAGATGTCAGGATAATCTATCCTATTTTTGACAGCTCGTGGGTTAGCCCGGTGTAATGTGTGCCAAAGAAAGGTGGCATGACCGTGGTTCAAAATAGCAACAATGAGTTAATTTTTTCCAGGACTGTTACCGGATGAAGAGTGTACATAGATTATAAGAAGCTGAACAATGCCACCAAGAAAGACCATTTTCCATTGCCATTCATTGATCAGATGTTGGACAGACTAGAAAGTAAGGCATTTTACTATTTTTTAGATGGTTATTCAGGATATAACCAAATTGCCATAACTTTAGAAGATCAAGAGAAGACCACGTTCACGTGTCCATATGGGACGTTTGCCTTTAGAAAAATATCATTCGGGTTGTGTAATGCCCCGACAACATTTTAACGTTGCATGATGTCCATTTTTTCTAACATGATTGAACAAAATTTAGAAGTATTCATGGATGATTTTTTAGTGTTTGGCAAAACATTTGAGGAATGCCTTCAGAGTTTGGAGCAATTCTTGAAGAGATGCATTAAGACAAACCTAGTGTTGAACAGGGAAAATACCACTTCATGGTGAATGAGGGCATTGTCCTCGGGCACAAGGTAACCAAGAAAGGATTGAAGGTCAATCAAACAAAAATTAAGGTAATCAAGCAATTGCCACCACCGACAAGTGTAAAAGGTATTAGAACATTTTGGGACATGCAGGTTTTTATTGTCGTTTCATTAAAGATTTTTCTAAAATTTCTAAACCTTTATGCTTGCTTTTGGAACAAAATGCCAATTTTTCATTTGCTGATTCTTGTTTAAGAGCTTTTTAGGAACTTAAGGAGAATTCGATTAATGCCCCTATAGTCGTGGCACTAGATTGGAATGAGCCATTCGAGCTCACGTGTGAAGCCAACGATTATATCGTCGGAGCAATATTGGGACAATGACGTGGCAAAGTTTTTCGTACTATCTACTATGCCAGTCGGACACTAAATGGAGCTCAGCTGAATTATTCCACAACCGATAAAGAATTTCTTGCAGTTGTATTCACTTTTGATAAATTTAAATCTTATTTAGTTGGTAACAAGGTTGTGGTGTATACAGATCATTCAGCACTAAAATACCTTTTGGCAATAAAGGATGCCAAGCCTAAACTAATTCGATAGACGCTTCTACTATAAGAATTTGACATCAAGATCCGAGACAAGAAGGGTAGTGAAAACTTAGTAGCTGACCACATATCACGTCTAGAGCATCACTTTGAAGATGGTAAGAACGCTGCCATAAGAGATGAATTTCCAACTGAGTATTTGCTTGCAGTCAATTTCGTGCCATGGTACGCTGACATAGTTAACTACATGGTAATAATATTTTGCCACCAAATTTGGCATACAATGCCAAGAAAAGATTTTTGCGAGAAGTTAGGCAATACTATTGGGATGAGCCAATATTGTTCAAACAGTGTGTTGATCAAGTGATAAGACGGTGTATGCTAGAGGATGAGTAACACAACATTTTGCAACTATGCCATGCCGCACCATATGGAGGTCACTTTGCTGGGATAAAGACTACTGTCAAGGTGCTGCAGTCAGGATTCTTTTGGTCCACATTATACAAAGATGCCCATAACTATGCCAAGGCATGTGACGATGCCAGCGGACAGGAAACATCTCTGGCAGACACCAACTACCGCTCCAAAACATCATGCCTGTAGACATATTTGATGTATAGGGGATAGACTTCATGGGTCCATTTCCTCCATCATTTGGCAACTTATACATCCTCGTGGCTGTTGACTACGTTTCAAAATGGGTTGAGGCTATTGCATTGCAACAAATGATGCTAAGGTCGTTGCCAAGTTCTTGCACCAACATATTTTTACTCGATTTGGTGCCCCCAGAGTGATTATTCATGATGAGGGTACTCATTTTAAATGAAATCTAATATCTAATGCTTTGTGCAGATATGGAATTCAGCAAAGGATTGCCATGTCATACCATCCCTAAAAATTAGGCAAGCCGAGATTTCAAACAAAGAGATCAAGAGTATCCTTGAAAAGACTGTAAATCCATATAAGAAGGACTGGTCCTTGAGACTAGATGACTCATTGTGGGCTAACATGACAGCTTTTAAATATCCCTTGGCTACTTCACCATTCAGACTCATCTTTGAAAAGCATGCCACCTACCGATGGAAATGGAGCACCGTGCATATTGGGTAATCAAAACTTTTGATATGGCATGGAGAGCTGCTGGAGAAAAAAGACTACTAGAACTAAATGAGTTGGAAGAGTTCAGAACACAAGCTTATGAAAATCCCAGATTCTACAAGGAGAGGACCAATTGCTGGCATGACAATAGGATAATGCCAAGACAATTTGAGGTAGGCCAACGTGTTCTGTTATTTAACTCAAGGCTTAATTTTTTCCAGGCAAGCTTAAGTCAAGGTGGTCAGGCCCTTTTAAAGTTGTAAAGCCATATGTCCATGTGATGTGGACATTAAAAATTTGAAGTCAGGAGAAATTTTCAAGGTAAGCGGTCAATGATTAAAACACTATTTGGAAGGCACTCCGAGGAATGCCAATGAGGTTATCCTCCTGGCATAGATTCAGTGATCAACATTAGTGTGTAATTTTTTAAATAGTAGGTTATATGTTTTTCTTTTCAGCAATTTTCATTTCTTTCTTTTTATTATTAGTTTCTAAAAAAATTCTTTTCTTTTTCTTTTTATTTTTCTACGTTAAAAGGTTTTCTTGAGAATATGTATACTTAAGTGCCAGACATATTGATGAGATAGAGATCTGGCAAGTGGCGATTGCAAATTGAGAGAATTATGTGTGCCAGATACAATTCCAGGATAAGGGTTGGCATACGGTGATTGGAAACTTGGAAGAAAGAAATTTACCCAATACTTGATTAAAACTCGGCCCATGAAAAGTGAAAATTTTCCTTTGAATTTTTACCCTAGCCGCCCAAAGTGATAAGTTAAATTTTGAATTTAAACTTAATCATTTCGCCTTATGACTCCATTTTTAAACCTACCCTGTCACTTAAACCCTTACCCCTCTTAAATCCGCCAATTTATCTTTCATCTACCCCAGCCGTTCAAAACCTAAAAACTTTTCACTTTTCCCTTTTTTTTATCAAGAACACCAAGATTCACCCTATTTTTCTTTTGTCCAAAACGCTCGAGTTTTTAGTCTTTTTCAACGGCTTCTTCATCGAATCCCTTCAAAATCTTTGTCAGACCCCAAAAATCAGTCTAGTCAGAATTAGGTTCTGGTGATAAAAAATTTTATACCAGATTTGTCCAATTGATGAAGTATCCCAAGCCTTGCACTCAATTTTGATGTAATGGATTCCAATTGAGCCTAATTAATGATGTTGAACCTTTTTGGGAGAATTGAAAGTCATTTTAGTGACTAAATTAAAAGTTTGGAGGCAAAAGTATAGACTTTGTTAAGTGAGGGACCACCCTCGTAATTTTACCATTTTGAGATATGAGTCATCTCCTTGCTTAGACAAACCCACGTGAACTCCTTATGAAAATTTGGAATAAGATATCATGGAGTGGATAGCTATTATTGCTATCTTAAATGTGGAAGATGGAAATCATTTATATAGCTTACCTATTATTAATGGAGACCATGTGAGTGGTTGAAAGTGATAAGATGATGGTTGGGTGTCTTGAAATTGTAGACTTGATAAGTTGGAAATAAAATAATAAGTTTTCTATCCGGCCGTTAATCTACATAGGCCATAAATAAGTTCCAAATACTTCGAAACTCATTTCATAGTTCTTTGCTTCCACCGAGAACTCCTTTTTCTATTGTCTACATCTTTTCTTAAAATTAACCTCACACCTCCATTGTCATCTTCAAGCTCTAGCTCAAGCAAGCACCTTACTTCAATCCTTAGAGTTTATTTGATTTCTAAATATCAATAGAAAGCTCTTGGATTGGTAAGTTTAATCCCTCAATCAATTTAAAGATTCCATGAATTCTTGAGGTTTAATTTCAAGATTTAAGTCTTGAAAGTCAAAGTTACACCCAGGTGTTAGAAACTCAATTTTATGAAGTTAATGTAGTCTACAAGCTTTAGTAAGCTTAAATGTCACTTTTGAATTAATGGTTTCAATCCTAATAAGTTTCCCTAATTTTGGTCTAGTGCAAATTGTAGAAGAAAAGCCACCATCGCCATCATCCAAACCAAGTTCCTCTAAAGCAAAGGAATTGTTATTCGGGAGCCTTGAATCTTCCAAGTACTAGTTGAGTGTAGTTGCGTCTCGGGAATGGCTAGGTGTCATCTCGATTGCATTGAATATTTCGATTATGTTGAATTTCTGGTAGGAAGCTCAAGTAAAGCATACATGTGTGGACTTCACTTATAAGAATAGCTAGGTGCCATCTCGTTTGCATTAAAAATTTCGATTATGTTGCATTTATGGTAGGAAGCTCAAGTAGAGCATACATGTGTGGACTTCACTTGGTAAGTATGGTAAGGTTACCACATCAATTTTTGATGGTTTACGTACTATATGAAGTGTGCCATTTATGGACTTCTAACAAGATGATACATATATGTGAAACATGTTCTAATGTTAATTTGGTGTACCATGTAAATTGATATGATGTTATATGGCCTAAGGGCACAAGGTTGATAAGTAATGAAAATACACTCCTTGAACACTTGTGAACTTTGGATACAATTGGCATGTCATAAGATTATATGAGCTCTCCATGTAAGAGATTGGACTACAGTTCGGGGCTACGACCTTCATGTGATGTAAAGGTAGGATTGTGTAAGGGATTCGAACTACGATTCAAGGCTAAGGCCTATATGTGATATGTTATGGTGTTCGGTGGAATCCGCGTATCCATGGGTTACCTTGTCTAAGGGAGGAATGTGATGATGCTTATAAATTATGACAAGATATGAATTGATATACATATATACAATTGATGTTTTACTCATGATATAAATGCATGCTCATGTACTTTATATCGTTGACCAAGTAATGTTCATGCATTTGTTTTGAAACTACCTTACTAGGCCATGTAAGCCTAACATATGTGTGTCTTATGCATTTTAGGACCTTGAAGAATCCTAGCTTGATCGTGTGGTAGAAGTTGCAAGTCACTCCAAGCAAATCTCTATGTATGCTAATTTTGTCTTTAAACTCCAAGCAAGGTGGCATAGGGCATGAACATGTTAAATTAGCCCTCTTTTGTGTGTGTATATTAGCACCTAGGTTAATGTGGTGAAAACTTGGCTTTTGGCATTTTGTGAAATGTAAAAAAAACTAGTAAATCGGCCTATAATGCACTAAAAAGGTAAAATATTAGTAAACAAACTCAAAATGACATGAAATCCTGCATGCTATTAGATATGGTTGATACTAACTTGCTGGTAAATTTTCATAACATTTGGACAAGGTTTGGTAGGTTAATTTGATGAATAACCAGGAGAATTCTACCATTATAGACCCAGCTGTATCGGTGCGGATGATGGCGTATCAGTACAGGCTTACCATAATAAACTCTGAATTTACTAAAACTTTACAGGTAAGTTATATGACTATTGAATTACATATTGATAAGCTTAATTACTATTAAGGATCTCTAATTTGAGAAGTTTACATTTTAGTTTTTATGTTCAAAAAAGGTTTTAAATTGACCCCTAAATTGTATAAACCAATAATGAAAGAACCTGATAACCCTACTATGACATTAAATAAATATTTTGAACATTGTTCTGAATTCCAAATCGGTTTACGGTGACACATTCTGACCCAGTTCTCTACCAGGCCGAGTAGGGGGTGTTACATTTGTGGCATCAAAGCTAGAGTTTAGTCGATTCTAGGACTAAACTGAGGTTCTTTATGAGTCTGCATGTGCATATGCCACCTAGGAGTTTATTTAAGTATGCTATTTGTGACTTGCAAGTAACACAATTCACTATTATTATCTAATTAGATTTAAAAATGTTTGAGTCCAATGTTGGACGTGAGAGGATAGAGCTACACTTGGATTCTTCTTCGACACAGTGGAATAACGTTGAAACTGAAACTCAACCTGATTCGATGGGACAGAATAACCTACCTAATCCTCATTCGATGCCTCCCGCTCAGTAGGAGTATCTTACATCTATAGTTGATATGATCAAGAAGGTGGTTGTTTCTCTCAGGCAAGAGCAGCCGCCTCAACATGCTATTGTAGCATCTTCTTTCATTTCGAGAGCCCCGGTTGATAAAATCAGTTAATATCAGGCTTATACGTTTATTGGGCAGGAACAAGATGATCCTGAAGTAGTTGAATACTGGCTAGAAAACACCCTAAAGATTCTAAATAAGCAGCTAAAATATCCAGATGAGCACAAGCTGAAGTGTGCACTGGCGTTAATTGCAGAAGAGGCTCAGAACTGGTGGGACACTATGACACTCACTATGTCTGAGTGCATGGTTACGTGGGATTTCTTCCTTCAAGAATTCTACAAGAAGTATATCAATGAGTAATACATCGCTGAGAGGCGCAAGAAGTTCATCTATCTGCGACACGGAGGGAGACCTGTGGAACAATATATCCACGATTTCTGCAAATATTCAAGGTACGGTGCTGAGATCATACGTTCTGAGAATGATAAATGTCGTATGTTCATAGACGACCTCTATGACGAATTGCGTCCTCTTTTTACTGCTCTAGAGTGGGAGGATTTTCAGAACCTGTCAATAGGGTGATTGCTACCGAAGCCTCCCAGAAAGCTTATAAAAGAAGGAAATGAATCAAGCCCGATCTGATAAAAGGTTCATGGATGAGTCCAAGCCTTCCCTGCCGCAGTAGAAAGGTAGACAGTATGGTCGAAAGTTTACTATTCTGCAGCAACCACCGAAGACGGAATATATACCACAATCTCAATCACCTAGGATGTATGTTACTCGTATAGCTTTTGTTGTTAGTACGGACGATTTAGGACAAGGTTCTTAGAGCCCTTTATGTAATTTTTGTCAGAAGAAACATCTCGGGCCATGTCAAAAGTAGTCCAGAACTTGCTACCTTTAAGGCGAGACGGGTCACTTTATTCGACAGTATCCACAAAAACCTAATGCTCCTACTTTAGTAGCATCTCAGAATAACTCTGTTAAAGGAAAAAGAGTCAAGCAAGCATAACCTGAAACAACGGGGAGACCTCGTAACTCTAATACTTCATTTGTTGGACGTGACCCACAAGCTTCAGCACAGATATATCATGTTCGGGGTCGAGAACAAGAAGATCACCCAAATATCATTACAGGTATGGTGGAACTATGCTCTGACCATGTTTATGCTTTGATAGATCCATGCTCTACGCACTCCTTTATTAGTACACCATTGATTGAGAAGTATGCCTTAGAACCTGAACCAGTTGCTTTAGAAATAATTGTCCCTAATCCTTTAGGGGATAGTATGGTTATACGTCTAATCTGTAAAGCATGTCCTCTGAGGATCCAAGGGATCATGTTTCCTGCCAATTTGATGGCTCTACCTTTCCACGAGTTTGATCTCATCCTAGGCCTTGATTGGCTCGCGGAACATCAGGCTTGGGTAGATTGTTCCAAGAAAAAGTTGTATCTCCGTGGGCTCAGCAAGAAAAGTATAACTCTAATAAAGACCGAGCCTAAACACGATAAAGCTATCATTATGCAATTGAAGTAAAGGAAGACCCTAAGATCGTGAATGTGCTTGTAGTGAATAAATTCTCTGATGTATTTCTCGATGAACTTTCGGGACTTCTTTCGACTTGAAAAGTAGAGTTTGGGATCGAAGCACAACCGAGGACTACACCAGTCTTCGTTGCTCCATATAGAATGGCCACCATTGAGCTAAAAGAGTTGAAAGATCAAATCCAAGATCTCTTGGATAAAGGATTCATCCAACCGAATTCCTCACCCTGAAGAGCACCGATTTTGTTTGTTAAGAAGAATGATGGGTCGACGTGCCTTTGCATTGACTACTGACAGTTGAATAAAGTAACTATAAAGAATAAGTACCCGTTGCCAAGGATCAATGACCTCTTCGATCAGTTGAAGGGTGCTTCAGTATTCTCCAAGATAGACCTACGATTTGGGTACTATCAAATGTTGGTGAAAGAATCTGATGTCCCAAAAATTACTTTTCGAACTAGATATAGCCATTATGAATTCCTAGTAATGCCTTTTGGCCTTTAGAATGCACCAACGGCTTTTATGGACTTGATGAATCAAGCATTATGGCTTTATCTAGATAAGTTCATGGTTGTGTTTATAGGTGACATTTTAATCTACTCCAAGGACACTACCATACATGAAGAGCACCTCAGAACTGTACTTTAAACCCTCTGGGAGAAACGGTTGTATGCCAAGTTCAGTAAGTGTGAATTTTGGCTGTCTGAAGTATCTTTTTTGGGCCATGTGATTTCTTCAGCGGGTATCCAAGTTGATCCAAAGAAGATTCAAGCAGTCCTTGACTGGATTCCTTCCAAGAATGTAGGAGAAGTCCGCAGCTTTTTGGGTCTTGCTGGCTACTACTGTAGGTTTGTCAAAGGGTTCTCTATGATTACTGCACCTTTGACGAAGCTCCTTCATAAAGAAGTTCCCTTTATGTGGACCGAGAATCAACAAAAGTGCTTTGATCAACTTAAGCAAGTTTTGACCCATGCTCATATCCTAGTACAACCTGAGTCTGGCAAAGACTTCATTGTGTATAGTGATGTGTCCCACTTGGGACTAGGTTGTATTCTGATACAAGAAGGAAAAGTCATAGCCTATGCTTCACGACAGCTTAAATCACATGAACTAAATTATCCTACTCATGAGTTGGAGCTAGTTGCTGTTGTGTTCGCTTTGAAGATTTGAAGACATTACTTGTATGGTGAAAATGCTATATGTTCGTGGATCATAAGAGTTTGAAGTATCTCTTATCTTAGAAAGAGTTAAACCTCCGCCAACATCGTTGGATGAAACTTCTGAAGGATTACGACTTAGTTATTGATTATCATCCTGGTAAAGCCAATGTCGTAGCTGATGCTCTCAGTTGAAAGCCTTCCCCTTCTCCAAGGTCTTTGAAAGCTCATTTTCACCTTAAAAAGTATGGCAAGTTAGTGGCTGAATTGTGAGTTAAGTCAACCATTGTGTCCCGAATCAAAGCCCTACATGATTTTGATCAAGAGTTGTAGATCATTGCTACTCGAATCAAGAGCGAACAAGATCCAAACTTTGCCATGAATTCAGAAGGCTTATGTGCTTCCGAAACTGAATCTATGTTTCTGATAATGATGATCTTTGAAATCAGATCCTTAGTGAGGCACATTGCAATCCTTTATCTGTTTACCCTGGAGCCATCAAGATGTATAGAAACCTAAAATAGTTGTATTGGTGGTCGGGCATGAAACGTGAGGTCGCCAACTTTGTGGCTAAGTGTCTAACCTGTCAACGGGTAAAGGTCGAGCGCAATGTGCCTACTAGTCTTTTACAGCCTATTGAGCTACCACATTAGAAATGGGAACGTATTACGATGGACTTTATGAGTGGTCTTCTAATGACACCAAAGAATAATGATGCTATTTGGGTCATTGTGGATCGATTCACCAAATTTGCTCACTTCCGTCCAGTAAGAATAGATTTCAGATTGCCTAGACTTATTGAGTTATACATTCAAGAAATGATATGCTTACATGCAGTTCCCACATCCATCATTTCTGATCGCGATCCACGTTTTACATCTCGGTTTTAAGAAACCCTATATAAGGCTTTAGAAACTCGAGTACACCTAAGCATTGCCTTCCAACCTCAAACCGATGGATAATCTGAGAGAGTTATTCAAATCCTGGAAGATATGTTGTGAGCATGTGCCATCGATTTTGGGAATACGTGGAAAAGTCCCTACCATTGGTAGAATTTGCCTACAATAATAGTTACCAAGCTTTGATTAAGATGGCCCCATATGAAGCTCTCTATGGGCGAAGATGTAGAACCCCTCTATGTTGGTCCGAGCTCAGGGAAGGCAAGATGTTAGGCCATGACTTAATTCAGGAAACCGAAGAAAGGGTAACTATCATCCATGATCGGCTCAAAGCTGCATTTGACCGGTAAAAAGCTTATGCAGATTTGAAAAAAAGGGACATTCAGTATGATGTTGGTGAAAAGGTATCACCTTGGAAGAAGATCCTCCGTTTTGGCAAAAAGGGGAAACTCAGTCATCATTTTATTAGCCCTTTCGAGGTGATCGAGAGAGTTGTACCAGTTACCTACCGACTAGCTCTCCCTAAAGAATTAAATCGTATACACAATGTCTTTCATGTATCCATGCTATGAAATTATCGGTCTGATCCTTCTCATGTGATCGAGCCTGAATCTGTGGAAATCTAGCCGAATCTAACATACGAGGAAAAACTAGTGCATATCCTTGCAAGGGAAGTCAAGAGACTTCGTAATAAATCTGTGCCTCTAGTTAAAGTACTCTAGAGAAGACACTCAGTGGAAGAGGCTACATTAGAATCGGAAGAGACAATGCAGAGGCAATACCCATATCTCTTCGGTTCAAGTGAAAATTCGAGGATGGATTTTTTTCTTAAGGGGGAAGAATTGTCACACCCCAAAAATTGGTCTAGTCAGAATTAGGTTCTGGTGATCAAAAATTTTATATCATATTTGTCCAATTGATGAAGTAGCTCAAGCCTTGCACTCAATTTTGATGTAATGGATTCCAATTGAGCCTAATTGATGATGTTGAACCTTTTGGGGAGAATTGAAAGTCATTTTAGTGACTAAATTAAAAGTTTAGAGGCAAAAATGCAAACTTTGGAAAGTGAGGGACCACCCTCGTAATTCTACCATTTTGAGATGTGAGTCATCTCCCTGCTTAGACAAACCCACGTAAACTCCTTATGAAAATTTGGAACAAGATATCATGGAGTTGATAGCTATTATTGCCATCTTAAATGTAGAAGATGGAAATCATTTATATAGCTTACCTATTATTGATGAAGACCATGTAAATGGTTGAAAGTGATAAGATGATGGTTGGTTGACTTGAAATTGTAGACTTGATAAGTTTGAAATAAAATAATAAGTTTTCTATCCGGCTATTAATCTACATAGGCCATAAATAAGTTTCAAACACTTTGAAACTCATTTCATAGTTCTTTGCTTCCACCGAGAACTCCTCTTTCTATTGTATACATATTTTCTTAAAAGTAAGCCCACACCTATATTGTCATCTTCAAGCTCTAGCTCAAACAAGCACCTTACTTCAATCCTCAGAGTTTCTTTGATTTCTAAATATCAATAGAAAGCTTTTGGATTGGTAAGTTTAATCCCTCAATCAATTTAAAGATTCCATGAATTCTTGAGGTTTAATTTCAAGATTTAAGTATTGAAAGTCAAAGTTACACCCAGGTGTTAGAAACTCAATTTTATGAAGTTAATGTAGTCTACAAGCTTTAGTGAGCTTAAATGTCGTTTTTGAATTAATGGTTTCAATTCTAATAAGTTTCCCTAATTTTGGTCTAGTGCAAATTGTGGAAGAAAAGCCACCATCACCATCCTCCAAATCAAGCTCCTCTAAAGGCAAATGAATTGTTATTCGAGAGCCTTGAATCTTCCAAGTACTAGGTGAGTGTAGTTGTGTCTCGAGAATGGGTAGGTGCCATCTCGATTGTATTGAATATTTTGATTATGTTGCATTTATGGTAGGAAGCTCAAGTAGAGCATACATATGTGGACTTCACTTGATAAGTATGGTAAGGTTACCACATCGATTTTTGATGGTTTATGTGCTATATGAAGTATGTCATTTATGGACTTCTAACAAGATGATACATATATGTGAAACACGTTTTAATGTTAATTTGGTGTACCATGTAAATTGATATGATGTTATATAGCCTAAGGGCACAAGGTTGATAAGTAATGAAAATACACTCCTTGGACACTTTTGAACTTTGGATACAATTGGCATGCCATAAGATTATATGAGCTCTCCATGTAAGAGATTGGACTACGGTCTGGGGCTACGGCCTTCATGTGGTGTAAAGGTTGGATTGTGTAAGGGATTCAAACTACAGTTCAAGGCTAAGGCATATATGTGATATGTTATGGTGTTCAGTGGAATCTGCGTATCCATGGGTTACCTTGTCCAAGGGAGGAATGTGATGATGCTTATAAATTATGGCATGATATGAATTGATATACATATATATACAATTGATGTTTTACTTATGATATAAATGCATGCTCATGTACTCTATATTGTTGACTAAGTAATGTTTATGCATTTGTTGTGAAACTACCTCACTAGGCTATATAAGCCTAACATATGTGTGTCTCATGCATTTCAGGACCTTGAAGAATCCTAGCTTGATCGTGTGGTAGAAGTTGCAAGTCACTCCAAGAAAATCTCTATGTATGCTAATTTTGTCTTTAAACTCCTAACAATGTGGCATAGGGCATGAACATGTTAAATTAGCCCTCTTTTGTGTGTGTATGTTAGCCCCTAGGTTAATGTGGTGAAAACTTGGTTTTTGGCATGTTTGTGAAATGTAAAAAAAAAAACTAGTAAATCGGCCTATAATGCACTAAAAAGGTAAAATATTAGTAAACGGACTCAGAATGACATGAAATCCTGCATGCAATTAGAAATGGTTGATAATAACTTGCTGGTAAATTTTCATAACATTTGGATAGGGTTTGGTAGGTTAATTTGCTGAATAACCAGAAGAATTCTACCATTACAGACCCAGCCGTACCGGTACGGGTGATGGCGTATCGGTACAGGCTTACCATAATGAACTCGGAATTTACTAAAAAAATTTACAGATAAGTTATATGAATGTTGAATTACACATTGATAAGCTTAATTACTATTAAGGATCTCTAATTTGAGAAGTTTACATTTATTCATTCAGTTCGAAAAAGGTTTTAAATTGACCCTTAAATTGTGTAAACCGATAATGAGACAACCTGACAACCCTATTATGACACTAAAGAAATGTTTTGAACATTGTTTCAAATTCTGAATCAGTTTACGGTGACGTATTCTGACCCAGTTCTCTACCAGGCCGGGTAGGTGGTGTTACAATCTTCTTTAACAAAGAGATCCACAATAAGTATGAAGACAATTTTGCTTCGAGATCATTCTATTACGAGAAAATATTTGAAGTCAAGGACGAACCAAACTTGGGATATACCCTGGAGTTCATGTCGGTGGTAACCAAACACAAATGGGAGCTTATATGTCAACAGAAGGGAGATGTTTGCCCCAACATTGTCCGAGAATTCTGTGCCCGTCTTGTCACCAAAAATTCACCCTTTTTGATGATTCGAGGTACGTGTGTGCATTTTGGTGAAGGGTACGTTAACACCATGTTTAAGTTGGCAGGTATAGAGGATCAACACCAGGAGTTTGTCAACTCCATGAACACTACCAAGTGAAAGAAGATGTTAACAAATTTATGCAAACCTGGCACTGCAAGGACTGTGTCGTCCAAGAGACACCAGACAGTCAAGCGGCTGGCCTTAAAATCACAGCTAGAGGTGGCAATTGGGTCGTTCGGTTCAGTTTTGGTTCGGATCATTTTAGCTCGTTTTGGGTTTATCTGTATTCGGTTTAGTTTTGGATCGGTTCGGGTCTGGTTCAGATTTTAGTTCATTTCTATGATGATTCGGGTCAATTCAGGTATCGGATCAGTGATTCGGGTCAATATCGGATCGGACATTTCGAGTTGGGTCTATATCGGGTCGTTCGGGTCGGTTCGGGTCGGGTCAATCTTTAAATTTTTGGTCCAATTCGTTTTGAGTTAGACTTGTGTGTGAATCTAATCGTGTATATTATATAAAGAATTAATCATATATTCTTGTAAAAACATGTCTTTTTTATTTGTTAATATTATCATTTAGGTTTAGTTCCAATCATTCAATGTTTCAAAATCAACCATCATTGGTATTAATCATTTAACCTGAACCTAACAAATCCCGATCCAATCTTATAACTATATATTTTTTAATTTCATATTCGATGTTGGTTTTTAGTACGATAAAAAAATTTATATTTTCAAAATACACATAAAAAAGAGAGATAATTTTATGGGCATGGAATCAAACCTTAGACCATAATTGCACATATTATGAGCATTTTGAAATATTACCTAAAAATTTGACTCGAGTATATGTGTATATATTATCAAATTTGACAAGAATATGTATATTAGGATTTTACTTTTCCCTCCTACTTTTTCCTCCTACTTTCTTGGCCCCTCCTACTTCCCTCCTTTTTTTTCAATTGACTAGAATATGTATATTAGGATTTTACTTTTTCCTCATATTTTTTATCAAATGTAGTGATTAATTATTACTGTTATAATACAAAAGATAATAAAACATATATTATTTCGGGTTAAAATTGGGTTGATGTTCGGTTTAGATCGATTTTGAGCAAATTAATTTCAGGTTACTTTCGGTTTGGGTGAAAATCGATTCAAGTTAAATCGGTTATGGGTCAATATCGGTTCTTCTAGAATTCGGATCGGTTTCGATTTTGGTTTGGTTTATTTAGAGTTTCGGTTCACGTTTGGGACATCTTGTTCGAATCCATATCAGGTCTCGGTTCGGGTAAATCGGTTCGGTTTTCGATTCTCGGGTCAAGCTTGCCAGGTCTAATCACAACCGAGGGGGTGGAACCATTTTATCAAGGCAAATTTGATGCCAACTACCCACAATAAGACTATCTCGGAAGAGAGGTTGGCATTACTGCACTATATTATTACGGGCTGAAAGATTAATGTAGGCCAGATTATCATCAACGAAACTTATAAATGTGCTGAAAGAGGTAATGGTAATTTGTTTTTTCCTTTGTTAATTTCTAACATTTGCATGCAACATTGTATGCCCAAGCTTGCTACAAATAATCAAGGGAACAACAATTATGGTCGCCCTGTGGAGGCAACTCACTGCTACCGAGTCGAAAGACAAGGGCAAGGGAAAGGCTAAAAAATCAACGCCCAACCTTAAGGCGCCAAAGGCAAAGCCTGATGCTCCTTGCCAACTAGTTCAGTGGCACTACATCCACCACCGCCAAGAGATCATTCTCAAGAAATTGGAGAGAGTTAAGGAGCAAAATGTCAAGCTCTGGCATTACATTCATACCAGGGATATTACTATCAAGGAGACATTTGCGAGTATGTCTCCAGGAGTTATGCCAACCTTTTCTAAATTCCCTGACGAGCTCTTTTCCAGTGATGATGTCATGCCAGATAGCCCTCACTGAGTTCATAACCCGACACACTCAGAAGCCACCGTCCCAGTTTCACCAGTTCAAGTTGAATCTGCTAAGACAGAAACACCGCCAGAATCAAAAGAAGAAGTCTAGAAGAAACCTGCCACAATGTCTGCACCGTCAGATGCCATTGCCATTCCTGTCGCGTCAGAGTAGTGCAAATTATCAAGGAAGTTGGAGCTTCTACTACTGCCTTAAATCCAAGCATAAAAGGAAGGAGAAGAATGGCCCCTGATCGTGGGACATTTATCAAGAGAAAAACCTGCATCACACGAGAGGAAGTCTCTACAAGAGAGTCATCTTCTTCCTAAACTCCTTTGCATTTCATTCCTTTGCATTTTACATGTTCATGCATTTTATTTTTCTGTTTTGTTTTCATGCATTGAGGACAATGCACATCTTTGGTTTGGGGGTGGGTGTTGCCTCACATTTATGCCATGCCATGCATTCATGTTTACATTTCTATTGCCATGCCTAGATTAATGCCATGCATACTGAAACACAAAAAATAGAAAAAGAAAATTTTGTCTCGGTCAAATTTTGAAGAATGTTAACACTTTGTTAGGCAAGTTTAATGTGTTTTAGGGTAGTCTATACGATGAAGGAATTTTTTTAATCTTTAGTTACCTATGCCAGTAGAATAGTAAAGCCAGGTCTGCTTGGCAATTGATCTCTAGCATAGGGAGTTGACTTTCACTTAACACGTCGTATGCATCTAGTTCCTAAGCAAACTTAGAATTTTTGAAACTAAGCTCAAAAAAATTATGCCAGGGTAAAAGAAATTAATAAGGCAACAATGTTTTTCCAAGGCAAGAAAAAATGGAACACTCATTTGCCTTAGAGATAATAGGTAGCCTGGGGCTTGGTGGAACTCCCTCGTTAGTGTTTAGGTCAAAAACTTTAAGGGTATGAGTGTAATGGGTTAGCTTAGTGATGTAGTCTGGACTAATGTAGGGATTCGTGGTATGCTCCATCTTATTACTCGCGCCAAATAGTGCCATGATGAGAACATTAATTTAGTGCCAGTTGAAAAAAAGAGAAGAACCCATTGGCATGAAAAAAAGAAAAATTCTGAGTTTAGGTAGTAAATTTAGGGGGTAAACAGATACTTGATGTATATTGCCTACACTTTGGGCACTTGTCATGCCCCAGACTAGACTTATATTGCTGCACTTGAATTTACTACCTGCTTGGCATTATTGCACTGAGATATCTGAGGACAGAACTAGAGCTTCATTCTGATTGCCAGCACGTGTTGGCATTCTGATCAAAATTTTACCGAGGTACTATTTTTACCATTTTGTTTTTAACTTATTTGTATTTACTTGAGGACAAGCAATGAGCTAGGTTTGGGGGTGTGTTAAATCATCAAAAGTACTAAATCTTATGCTTATTTCACATTGTCTTTGCTTGCCTTTAAGTGTGTTTAGTTGCATTTAGCCTTAAAATCCATACATTTGCATAAGGAGTTAGGAATTGTGTTATGCCAATGTGAAGGGTTGCTTTGTTGGCAGTATTGCAGGTTCAACAGAAAATGACAGGTTTAGTAGAGCAAAGCAGCACAGAAAGGTATGAATGCCAGAGAAAATGCCGAGTTGATGTTGGCAGTGATGGACCAAAAATTGCCAAAGCACCGGTTGGTAGAGAAGAGAAGTTTGATGCCCGGCCGAGTAGCTGTTGGTCCTTGATGACATCAGCCCTAGGATTCGAATATAGGATAAGATGATCACATCCCTTATCCCTTCCGTATTCAAAATTCAAATTTCAAGGCTTGTCTTAGGCGTCCCGTGCTTGCCTATTTAAAGAATGAAAGGAAATCGATCACCAAGGAGAATGGGATCGAAAGAGACGATCGAATTGAGAGAAATGATGCACCAAGGAGACGTGGTTCGAGCAGCTTGACCGAGAGCTTGGACCTTGAAGGGCTGCATCGACGGACCCCCTTCTAGCCCATTCTCTTTGTTTTAACTTGTTTTTGTTTTTAATGATGATGATGTTGAGATACGATTATGGTTTTTGGATGGATACCCTCGCCATGAACTAAACTTTTACAGTTGGTGGGGGATGTTTGTGTTTGAACGTTGTTTTATGTTTAGTTTTTAATAATAAAAAATGCATTGGCATTGTTTTCCTTATCTTGCATGTTTTATAGTTTTCTAAATTTTGTGCCAAGCGACCGCTGGCACAATATGCTTATTGCACCTTAATATCTTAACAGACTTAGGGGGCAACGATTAGTTGCTAGATACTAAGGCGACATGCTTCGACGGAAGATGTTCAAGTAGATAAACTTAGTTCGGGATTGAGTCTACCCCTTAGAAGTATAGATTGGGACTTAATCAAATTGATTTATGAAAAACTTCATTATAAAGATATAAGGGTTTTTGCATGGCATTGCCATCGACAGAGGCAATGCCAACTTTGAATCTGTTCGGCAAATAATATCAAGGCAAAAAATTATTAAAGGCTGGCATGAAAAGCATGAAAATAGGCATCCCTTGCCAACGCTCATCACTCATTTAAACTCTCATTGTGCCAACGCTGTTTTCTTTTTATTTCTTTTCTTTTAAACTATTTTCAAAACCCACTTCAAATTAACAACATTTTCCCTTTGACGAGTAAGCAAGCAAGGTAAACAAACTCTTGGCCAATCCTTGTGAGATCGATAACTAGCTTACTATTGTATTACTTGCAGACCGTGTATACTTGCACGCAAAAGACTTAGTCTTGGCACTGTTTTCATACATTTCCAATACATTTTTCCACCCTTTTTCCAAGCATTCACACAGTCGAACACATGATCTTAACCATTAAAAATAAAGGCATAAAATGACAGAGAGGGTCAAACCTGGTGATTGGCATTGTTGTCGAGTTAAATGCCGAATTATTTCTCCATTATACTTAATTTCCAGTTACTTGTGTCTTGGCCTGATGAGAAATGCCTTGTTGTCATGTTACATCCTTAGCTCTGGTAAGATCCAAAGTCATGACCGAAACAAACTCGACAAGAACAGGCTTAGAAGGCACCTTATCATTCTTTTTCTTTGGTTTTAAGCATTTCTTATATACTCCTTTGCTAGCTGCCAGAGATTTTGATAACGATGTGGAAGAGCCACCTCGTAAGGATGTAGGTAAGACACGACCATTAGATTTATAGAAGACCCTGCTTGGCCTTTTTTCAACTGCCCGAACAGCTGAATGCTTGGCTTTGTCAAGAGTTGACGCAACTGGTTCAATCACCTCTAGGGAAGCAACTATACAAGGGATTTAGGGGCGATCAAAGTAGTCACCATCGAGTCTATTGCCTCTGGTCCATTCTTCTCTGAAAGAACATGTGTGGTCGGCACAGGCCTAACCCTGTCCTCTCCCTATCTGCTAGTTTTAGCATTACATAACCCATAGGTATGTTCACAGTAGGTGCAAGACACCCATCAATCACTTTGCCATGCATCTTCAAATGAGGCCTCTCTTGTCCCCCGTCTACCCCTTCATCTGGAAACGATGCTAGAGTCGAGAAACAAAACCATTTAGATCGATCATTAACCTCACCCATATCCAAGGAGGAGGACACAATCTTTCTCTGAGTGTTAGTCCTTCGTCTGCAATTCACAACTTGCATCCAAGGTCCATAGAGCTTTTTCAGCCACGTCGTAATCGGTTGAGCCACAACCACTTCCGTAGGTAATTGGTTTGTCTTCCCATACACCTCCTTCGAGTATCCATACTTACCATAATCGTAGTCTATGGAAGGAAGCCCTTGATACTTGATCGGTTGGTGTTGTCCATCAATTTTAATTCCAGGTTTTAATGGTTGGTTCAAGTTTACCATTATGGCAAGCCGTGCGAATCTACCCCTCTTTTTCTCAGAGGCATTGGAATCAATCTGTACAACCTGTCCAATCACTTTAGAGATACACCTGAATAAACTCTTCGTGAAATATTGGTACTGTAAGTCAGGAAGTCTTACCCACACCATTATACTAGATGTGTGATCCACAGACGTTGAGAAATTATGACTCTATAGTTTCACCGTCAGGTAACTACCGTAAATCACCAACGGCACCCGAGGGATTCTAGAGTGCTTCAATATGGTTCAAGAGAGCTTTATACCCAATCGATTCCCCAAGAGACGAACAATAACTTAGTAGGCAAGTTGATCATCAATCGCTTTATGTACTTTTTTCGAAAAACGAATCTGTGTAAGGGGGCCAGATTCATCAATACTTATGTTCGAGTCAAGAACTTTGACATCTAGATCACTCACAGTAGTCTGTTCCTTAGAAAATCCAAATTCCCCACTGTTATCATATCCCTAAAGAAGGGTTTAGGCGGGGTTTTATCCTGGCCGGGAGAAGTTTCAGATGTTTGACTAGCCTGCTGATCATGTCCTTCACCAGAGGTCTCCACTGTTACATCTTTGGCCATCACTTCCTCTATAACCATATCGGACTTTGCTTCACTAGGATCCTCCTGGTTCCTACCTTTCTTAGTCACACGCTGTAGATCCTCAGGAATCAGAGAACCCGACCTTTCCAGGGACTGCGAAACCCCCACATGATCCCTCAGGTCCAGTGGTCGGTCAAGGGGACTCTCCAGGGTAATAGAAGTAGGGTTTTTGTTATTCACGCTCGTATTTTTTTTACCATTCAAATAGTTTTTCCATAAAGAGAAATGAGAGAGTGCTATGCTTTTCCTTTTCTGCTTCCCCCAACACACATTTACTTTGTTTTTTATTGAATCAAGATGCCATTGATAAAAAAAAATGTCTTAAATTGTTTGATTGACTTTTAATTCAGTCTTATGAGCTTCTAGTCTTATATCGCTTACGGTCCTACCGATGATCGATAAACAAAATTTTTCACTGAAAAAATTAAATCATACACTCTAACCTTAAATTCTAAATCTTAAATCTTAAGCCTTAAAAATTAAATGCTACACAACAATTTCTAAAACCTAATCAATAAGCTTAACCTTAATCCTAAACCCATTTTTCAGTGTTGAAGCGTACATAGGGACACCAAAAAAGATTAAGTAATTTACATTTTTAGATCACTAGATTTAGCATTCACTTTCATTTACATCATAAACTTTTAATTTAATCAAATTACATCATTTGATTTTTATTGGTTATAAATTAAGTCACTTATATCGATACCACTAAATAATTCTAATGGAAAATTTGAAACTAACACTTTTATTTAACATTTTTTCACATATAATCAACAAATAATGTTTAATTTACAATTTAAATATTTTTTGTTAGTATTTATAGGAAATCTAATTGTTTTTTCTTTGAATTTATTTAAATAAAATGATATAGAAAATTCTTATATAAAATTATCGATTAAACGTTATTTGATGATGATATGTGAAAAATATGTCAAGTAAAAGTGTCAATTTTAATTTTTTTCGTAAGATTTATTTAACGATATTAATATAAGTGTCTTAGTTTATTTAATAATAAAAGTTGGATGATGCAATTTGATTAAATTAAATGTTTATGATGTAAATGAAAGTGAGTGTTAAGTTCGGTGATTTAAAAAGTAATTACTCGCTTGAACTTAATTACATTTTTTGTATAACAACTAATGTTCAATTCATTGGTTAACTAATCTGAATCAGATACTACAGAGGCTCATTATGATAGCAACCATCCGAACGCAATTTTCTCTATTTACAATACTAAGATTCAAATTTCTGACTTTGCTAAGGAATCTATTGCCTCAACCACTAGACCAATTGATTTTCAGTGTACTTAATTACTACATCCTTTGAGATAGGCAAAGATGATAATCAAAAGGGTAAACTATCTTGTTAGTCACCGACACTTATAAATTCTATTAATATGGTCGTAATTCTATTTAATTGAATAAATTTTGCCCTCTATATTTATGCATTTAGTCCACAATACTTACAAATTCTATTAATTTCATCATCGTTCTAAATAATTAAACAATTTAAGCCCTCATATCTATAAATTCTATCAATTTGGCCATAATTTTAAATAATTCAGCAAATTTAGCCTCACATTTACAAATTCTATAAGCATAGCCCTCCAAATTTACATATTTAGTCATTAATACTTACAAATTCTATCAATTAGGCCCTAATTCTAAATAACACAACAAATCTATCTCTTACATAACATATTCTATGAATGTGGTAGTGTAATTTTTGCATTTAATACCAAATCTAGTTTTATAGGGTTCAACATGAATGATGGAGGCTTCTTTTAGTAGATATTAGAAATTGTTTCTTGGTTCATACTATCAGGACCCGTGAACTAGATGCTTTCAAGATTGATTATGTTTTTTCTCCCAATTAAAAAAACATACTTCCATTATCAAATTAACAGCCAGTGACAAAATTGAAACACACCAATAGTTTGGTTACTAATGGGGAATTTTACCCTATTTAAAAAAGTAAAAACCACTCAAACAGGACACCAAGTGTGTAAATCCTAATCCAAATCCACATCCCATGCAGAATTTATGTAGGAAAAACATAGATCCTTGAACATATAAAGCAAACGCGGAAACAAGACGTAACACAGTCGATCATTCTAACAAAACTGTTCAAAGCATGGAAAGACATCACTTGATCCACTTAGATAATTCCGATCTTGTTTGCGACATCCAAGGCATCATAATCCGGAGTCAACCTAACGTATGCCTTCTTAGTTCCATCAGGCCTGCATATATGAGTTCAACACCGAAGTAAATGTTCGGTTTCACATAACAATTGATTGAATCATGAGTGGGTGAACAACACTGTGAGGATGTATGACAAACACGACCAAGTAGCCAAGTTGAAAGAACAAACCCGAGTTCTATGTTGAACTCAATGTACCAGATTTCCATCTAGGGTCTATGTATAAAAGTTCTAAATGGACCACTTGAGTGTAAATAATACGTGTAACCAAAACCAACATAACAGAATTTACCTGATCAACGTATTCACTTTCTTTGTCTGAATGTCGTACATCTTCTTCACGGCATCTTTAATCTTCTTTTTGTCAGCACGGATGTCAACGATGAAAACCAAGGTGTTGTTGTCCTCAATTTTCTTCATTGCAGACTCGGTAGTCAGAGGATACTTGAGGATTTGATACTGATCCAACTTATTTCTCGGCGGAGCACTGATGCGAGGATACTTAGGGTTCCTATCTTTTTTCAAAGTCCTTGGCCGATGAAATGTAACTTTTGTCCTGATCTTCTTAGCCTTCTTCTTAAATGTTGCACCAGATTTCACAGCCTTAGCAGCCTTCACCGCTTGAGCCTTCGGATCGGCCTTTTTTTTGCTGTTGTCAACTGCCAAAGGTTAAGCAAAACTAATAAGAAAAACGCACAGCCTAATAACATTGCAATCGAACACAACCTCCCGAACATATAAGCTATATTACAAGAACTTAGCATGCAGACAATGGCAAACCTAATTACACAAGACAGATCGGATACAATTCAACCAACTAATTTCAGAACCTTAAGAATTCCACTCCAAATAAATGAAGGTAAAGTAGACAACATTGGCTAAAAATTGCAAAGGCTGATTCAGGTTGACCATGCCAACACCTCATAGTACTAAACTGTGCCGCAACTTAGCGTAACACCCGCAGCATAACAGTTTTGAAGGTCACAGTGACACTGCAATCACAACCACAATTTAGAAACACAGTGATTTTTGGGAGAAAAATCACGGCGTAACATCCACAACCACAATTTAGTACTATGCAACACATTCGAGCTAATTAACATCCACAACCACAATTTAGTACTATGCAACACATTCGAGCAAATTATTAAACCACCAGACCGCAGTGTAAGAAGAACAAATCACAAATTGGTACGTTAAGACTGAAAATCAGGGATTCAAATCGCGGACCGCTAACGCGATTGCGGCCGCGAAATAGCGGTCGCGCCACCCTCCGAAACCGCTTTTGGAGAATTTCGCGATAGGTATCAGATTCACGCCGATAGCGTCCTGTAGCGGACGCGATTTTGCGCGATAGCGTTAGTAGCGGCTATAACGGGACGCAATCCCCGAGTTTTGAGCAATTGCATTCTTGCCGGAGGAGGAAGAAGAACACGGCTGCCGAAGGAAGAAAGAAGAAGAAACGTGTAGGTTTAAAATTTTGGAAAAAATTGGTTAATTTCGTGGAGTGACATTGAACTTTTTAAAGTTCTCAATTTGGCCTCAATACTTTAAGCCGTATTCAAATTGATCCCTTACACTTTTAAAACTTCTTGATTAAGCCTTTAAATTTATATTTTATCTCAATTAAGTCCTTAAAGATTTGATTTTTTGTTAAATCTAGTCCTTAAACATTATATTAATTTTATTTTCCTTTTACTTAATAATAAAATTATAGTATATATTAAATATAAGTATTGGAAAAAAAATCAAATAAATGAGAATAAAGACTTATATTTAATGTGGTATAATTGTTTATTAATAATATTATAATTATTTAATTGTTTATAATATGTTTATTTAATTTTTATTATTTATAAATATTATTAATTATTTTTATTATATTAATATTTTTTATTTTTTGTTTAGGTTTATCACATGTTTAGTCTTTTTATTGGTACAAATTGTTAATTTAAAATATTCATATGATTTTTTATCCAAACTAAACTAAACCAAATCACACTACAATCTAGAATTCTTTAAACAATATCACTCACTTTCAAATTCATATTAATAAAAGTTCATAAGTGTTAAAAAAATACTCTAAAAATCATTGAAATTGAGTTTTTATAATTATAATTACAATTAGTATGTTTTACAATAAATTGTGCAAAATTTAAAAAAATCATGACCGCGATACCCGCAATAACCTCCATTATATCCGAAAACGCGACCGCGACCGAGATTTAAATCCATGCCGAAAACTATCCTTTAATTCATAACTTTAAACGGTAAAAACAACAGGGACATCGAATCAAACACAAGAAATGCACTTTATCCAACTAAAACAAACATCCTGAATCAACATTCTCAACAGTATTCCATACCAAAACTACTGCAAAATACTAATCAAATAACACAAAAATATGTGAAAAAAGAGAGGACAAACCCAGATTTTAGTCTAATCGGTTCATATAATCATCCTTAAAAGGTATCATCCTCAATTTAGGTTCAAATCCTAACATTTACCAACACAGCTTAAATCTACCGAAGAAACAAAAATTTTACTATCTATTATACAAAGATCACATCAAAAACTAGAAAACCCTTACCTTTAACTGGAGACATTGCTAAAATTCTTGCTTCAATAACCTGAGAATAACAATTAAAAATGAAAAAAAAAGGGATTAAAGATAACTTCAGACACCCAAATTAATGAATTAAAAGACAATCAATCAACATAATTTGAAGAATTTCAAATACCTTTGTCTTTCAGCTGCGGCTGCTGGAGAGTTTAGGTTTTTCTTTCCCAAAAGAAGAAGAAGAAAAATATGGAGGCTTTAGAACTTAGTAAAATTTATGGGCCTAATTTAGTAAGCCCATTAAATTATTATCTAATGGGTTAGGCTAACTGTACTGTTTAGATGGGACATCTAGGCTTGCAAGTTATTTGAACTCGATCCGAACATTATTGAACCCGAGGACAAGTCAAATTTGAATATAATAATATTTTTTCAAGTAGATTCAAGTTTGATTGAATATTTTTATGCTTAATTAGTTTGAAAAATATTAATTTAGATTCAAGATCAAAATGTAAACAATTAATTAATTCAGCGTGACGAGATGTTAGATCTTTTAAATAAAGTTCGGAGCTCGAATTTTGATATTGTGAGGGGAGAAAGTTGAGTTGGGATGGTCACCCAATAATCGATCTGTGTAATAATTGTTTTGAATTAGTCAACCAATGAGTCTAATATTTGTGGTTATAAAGAAATTGAGTACAACTAGTGTCTTCTCTCTGGTTATTTATTATGAATGTGTATGACAACATCTAATTGAAATACTTTTTGAATACGAAACATTAAAATGGATCCCGCGTTTTCATATTTATGTTATTTTTTTAATATCGATACCTTATCTATTAATCGACTGATTTAAATTAAATATTATATAAATTTAATAGAAAAATGACTCTTTTTATCTAATTAACTTCATTTATAATGTTAAGATTCAAACTTCTAATATTGTTTAATGAATCTAATGTTTTTGTGTAAACCTTTTTCGAATATAAAATGAGTGTTCGAGTTTAGTCGAAAGACTCAAATCTTTAAACATGTTGGATAGAAAATAAATTGAGTAGAACTAATGCCTTCTTGATGATTATTTATTATGAATGTGCATGACAGCATGGACCAGAAAAAAACTCTTTCAATACTTAAACCATTAGAATGGATCCAATGTTTCATATTTATGTTAGTTTTTTAATCATCAATATTCGATCTATTTATTAATTGTTCATGAAAAAATTATTTATCAATTAATTTGAATCGAATATTATTAAATTTTAATATAGAGATGAGTCTTTTAATTCAATTAGCTTTATTTATAATGTCAAGATTCGAATATTTAATCTTATATAATAAATCTAACATATCATCATATTAAATTATGGTAGTTAGAAAATTTATGTTAAATAGTTAGAATAGTGACAATTGAGGCACCAAAAAGGGAAGCTGGCTATTATTGCATGGAATTAATACACCTCAATAGACACATGGGGTTCATAAATTGAGAGATTAGATTCTTCATAGTTCACTTTTAACATGAAAAAAATAATATGAAGAACATAACGTGAACATTTTATAATGATTCACGATTCGTCTCTTATGACTATCTAGAGTATCCTTGAAAGAGAGATTTTTTTTATCCTTTATAGCTCCTTTTCTATTTAAAAAATAATGACCTCTGGATTATGGTTCCAGTAAAAAATAATAATTTTTTTCTTTAGAGACTTAGGTTCGAGCAGTTTTATCTGCGTGTATGTAACTTTATCAGGAATTAAAAATAGGACAAAGACTACCACAAAATTGTATGAACTTTTTTATTTCTAACATAAAATGAAAAACATTTTAACTGACACTTCCATGATGATTTACTATCTGTCTCCTGTGGCCATCCACCCTTGAGTGAGAGAGATCTTGTCCTTTATGTCTATTTTTCTATTCAAAAAATAATAACCCAAAGAGTAGTTGTAGTAGAAAAAAGTATGTTCTTTCTCAAAGACACAAATTTAAACAATTTTATCTACAAAATATATGTAAATCAAAAAGTTAAAACAGAATACTACAACAAGACCGTATAAACCTTTTATTTCCAACATAATATGAAGAACAAATATCTCTTTCTTTTGGAGAATACATAGACCAAACCAGCAGCCAAGCTTGGTAGAACAATGGGGGCACAACAAATAATCCTATATAACAAATAATGATACCTTAGAATCCAAGCCTCACTAAGAATAAAAATTCTCACCCCTTTTCGATACTCTTATTTATGTTCCCATACTAAAAGATTAGGTTTAGAATTTTTATCCATGGATTTATACACTTGCCAAATCAAGCCTAACAAAGTTCAAACACTCATCATTGATCCAACTATACTTCTCAGTAAAGGGATTCACCAAATTCTTCCTAGGGTATTCATCAATACAATCTCCCCAAACCCTAGTATCCTCCAACCCATCTTTCATTACCTCCCACACACAATTATTACACATGAAACCAGCCCCAAGGCTGACCATGAAGATCTTGTCACCTTTCTTCAACCTCTTCTTGGCTTCCATGTAGCTTAAGACATACCACAAACCACCTGCGGATGTGTTACCAAACCTGTAAAGTGCCATTCTGGTCGGCTCCAAGTCATATTCACTTAGCCCTAAACTCTTTCCCAGCCCATCTATCACTGCCCTTCCACCCGGATGGAGACAGAAGTGATCAACCCCGGATTTCAGATTGATGTCGAAGCTTAAAGCATTTCTTGGTGCACTTGGATTGATTCCTTTCGTCTTCGTTTTTTGAATGGTAGTTGATATTGCATACCGGAGAAGTTCGTAGACAGTTAGTATTTTGGGGAGGAGGATTTTAAGGTTCCCTGTGAAGGCTTTGGCTGCTGCTTTTGTTAAGCTTTTTGTAAGGAGAAAGCCCTGGTAGCCTTGGTGATCTTCGACCTGTATTAGAGACGAACGCATAATTTTATGTTAAAGGGTGTGGATTTTTATACTAAAATTGTATGATAATTTGAAATTTTAGGGGTTCGAGATTAGATTATTAATAAAAAATATATTTTAAAAAAAATACATGAGAATTTGAAATTTTCAAAAAGTGTGACTGCTCCTTACCTGTATGCAACATCCGTATGCTTCGTCGTCGTATCCAATGTTGGTCCGCACGGCGCATTTCAGCTTCATCAAGCAACGGTCCTTCAATTCCTTTTTGTTTGTTAGAAGAATGGAGCTCCCGCCGGAACGGAACAGGCAGTTCGATAACATCATTGACTTCTCCTTGCCGCAATACCAGTGTGTGGAGATCGATTCGGTGCTAACGACGATCGCGAACTTGTTCTCATATGTCTTGAACAAGCGTTGCACGAGGTCTACAGCCACCATGCTCGCGCTACATCCCATTCCGGAGAGGTTGAAGGACTTGATGTTGTCTCTCATCTTGTACCTGTTAGGCGACAGATTCAGAAATATTTTTTAGCACAAAATTCAGATTTGCAGTCTTTGATTATAACTTGTACGCAGGTGAGCATAATCAATAAAATGAATAACTAATATAAAAAATTTTAGATTTTAGAATGGACACTTGTCTATTCTAAGTACATGGTGGATTCGTCATTATACCTGTTTATAATCCGAGATGTCAACGACGGTGACGGCGAGAACAACGATACATCAACAACGAGTATATCGATTTCGGACGGGGAAACCCCGGTTTTCGCGAAGAGACTATCGAGAGTGTCGAACATGATCTCGTCCATCTCCGAATGCGCATCGGTCTCGGAAGGGAACTCTTCTCGACCGTCGAGAACATTCCTCGGGCCGTAGGTCTCTTCGCCGAGACCGGAACTCACGATCGTCTTCAACAGAAACCTGTATTGTTCCAGACCGAGATTCTTGTTCCTCATCACGACCTTGACGCATGCCTCGGTGTCGAGCTTCCGGTCATCGGGAGCCTTGAAACACTCATAACCCAACATGTAACACTGTTGATTTCTCTTCTGAAAAAACATGTTAACAAGGTAAGAAACGAGGGTACAAAGGAAAACGAGACATAATTTCATCAAAAACTCCATTGAAAAAGCTTAGAGAATGTGATGGGGATGGGGCTGTTTTGGTATAAAATCAAAATCTGTGAAACTTTACTTCACAGATATTGAGAGAAATATACAAATTGGCATACTCTATGTGGAACTTATACATGTCTATTTATAGTTTCCATTTTGGGTTTTTCGTTAGCTAAAATACAATTAAAAAATTTTAAATAAAAAATGGGTAAATTGCAATTAAAAACTAAGAAAAAATCATTTTGGTTACTAACCTTAAAAAAGTTATAAAATAATCATTAAATTTATCAAACTAATACAAAATGATCACTTGATGTTTTCAAATAGTGTAACAATTCAATTAAGTTGAGGACCTTTTTGTAACAATTCAATTTAATGATTATTTTGTAATATTCGGATAAATTTAATAATTATTTTATAACAATTTGATAAATTTAATGATCATCTTGTAATAATATGAAAAACTTAATGACTATCTTACATTTTTTGAAATTTCGGTAACCAAAATAACTATATTTTATAGTTTATAACTACTTATATACTTTACCCCGAAAATATTATAAACCTCATAAAATTGATAGCTCAATATGACCCATCTTGTTATACCTTTTCCATTAAAACCCAAACATGGTTGGTCCGATATGACCTTAGAACAAGGTATTTGTAAAAAAAAAAATCCCTCTAAATATAATTTCTATAATAAATATTTAAATATACTATAATCAGAATTAACCGTTATAAATTATAATCGAATAATTTAAAATAAAGTTAGAATCCATTTACACTATGTAAAACACATTTAGTTTTGTACTTTTTTTATTATTCGATGAGAGTAAATGGAATACTGATATTATCTCCTTTTTTCCTATAAAATCTCCCCATTTTCTATTGTTAATTTCAATCATACATTTACCTTCATCTACTAGTCCAATAATTTAAGTTTTACATGGTGTAAGAAAATCTTACTGATACATGTGTAATGAGTTTATTAAGTAGATATAACATTCGCATGACAAATGTCGGGATTCGGACCATACAAAATGAAAAAACATGAACATTCCTGGTCACTTAGCCAATTAGAGGATCTCTATGTATATAATGAGTTTAAATAATAATAAATTCTAAAGAGAGTCGAATTCAAACCTGAAACCACAAAAATCTTATAAATATGAACCTATTTTTTTCAACTTGCTCAACTCAACTTAAGTTGCACCTAATGACACATTGCTATCATAACTAGCCCCAATCAAGGGAAAGGACATCTTTAAATGTCTAATTAGTTATTGGTTAAATGTGGACCTTTTCCTTTGTGTGTGTAACAACTTTGTTCACGCCAAGGTGTTTTATGAGATATAAATCAACATTGTTCAACATTGATTAATTGTGGATGCAATGTGGCACAAGGGAAAAGGGTGTAAATGTCAAAGACAGTGCTTTCAAATCTTCATAAAAGGGGATAGTACGGAGGATTATTTGCACCATAAATAACATCACAATTAAGATAACTACTTCCATTAGAGGTGTGCTTTTCGGATATTCGATCCGATCTAAAAAAATTTAAAATGTTTGGATCGGTAATTTAGCAATCGGATATTCGAATATTCAAATTTATGACTTGATTTAAGTTTTTTTTAATTTGTCTATTCTATCAACAAAAATTTTAGGTTTTTGAATATAACAATCAACAAATTATTGAATATAACAAAATTTGCATCCATATAAATTTCAATTTTTCATATATAACAAGTAAAAGTATCGAATATAACCAGACTCATATCTATAAAAAAAATTGAATGTTCAGATTTTGGATAATCGGATATTTGATCCGAATGTGAAATAACTATTCGTATTCGAACCGAAATTTTAAGATATCCGAAAAATAAAAAGCATATAGGATATCTAAAATTTCGGATTGAATTAACGGATAAACGGATCAGATTTTTTTGCACACCCCTAACTTCCACACATTCAATTAAATACGATTAACATGTCGTCGTATAACTAGGGACGGAACCAAGATTGAACTACAAGGGGTGCAGATTGATTAACTTTGAAACGAAAGGTCTTAAAAAGTAATTAAACCATACAAATTAAGGGAGTTGAGCTTTAATTTTATAAATTTTAAAATTGAAAGGTCTTAAATAGTAATTAAACAAAAAATCAGGGACCAAGTTTTAATTTTATTAATTTTGATTTATAGGGTTCTAAAAAGCAATAAACCATAAAATTTTGGGAGGAATAAGGGCTTAATTGCAGTGGTTTTAAAACTTCTAGGGCCTAAAATGCAATGAATTCTATTTTAGAGTGATAGGAAAAGCCAGCATCGGAGGATCAAAAAGTAACATCACTATGAGCACTTGGTTGTCACAAGTCAGATACCCATGTGGTAACTTTTCTTACCTTTAACTTCAAATTTCGAAGGTCTAAATGATTGATAGGTCACATTTTTACTGTTCGTATATATTGAAAATCAGGAGGTTAACAGTCCCTATCTTTTGATTTATGGACGGAGACATGGTACCAAAAATTATATGTTAAAAATATGATAGTTAAGATAACCGTTATTTTCTCCATCCCTACTTTTGATGTCAACAACATATGATTTGCCATGTAGGAAATCCTTGTTGCAATTTATAGAAGGGATTAAAAGAAAATTTTACGACATAAAGTTTTTAAACTATTATTGTTGTAAATAATGTAAAGAATAGAAAGAACAAAGAGATGAACAAGAACAAGATGAGAGACAAAGAGAGAAAGAGAGAGACTTGTATTATTTCAATGAGTGTTATATACAATGTTTTCTTCAAACTCTATATTTATAGGCATAAGATGGAAACCCTAATTCTAATGGGTATTAAACCCTAATAATAAAGTACATTAAAGTCTCATTTAATATATGGATATCCACCATAAATAAAGATATTCATAACACTTCCCATTGGATATCCATGAAGATAATGTGTCTCGTTAAAACCTTACTAAGATAAAACCCCGTGGAAAAAAATTTCTTAATGAAGGAAAAAGAGTACACACATCTTTGATACGCATAACATGTTGTCTCATCAAAAACCTTACCAGGAAAACCCATTGGGACAAAACCTCGGTTAAGGGAAAAAGAGTGCAACGCGTATTTACTCCCCCTCATAAATACATCAAATGAGATCTCTGGCACGACGCAGTCCAATGTTATAAATTAACTTCTCAAATGGAGCAGTAGGGAGCGTCTTAGTAAATAGATCTACCAAATTATCACATGAACAAATCTATTGAACATCAATGTCTCCATTCTTTTGTAGACCATGAGTGAAGAAGAATTTTGGTGAGATGTGTTTTATTCTATCACCCTTTATGTATTCTTCCTTAAGTTGGGCAATGCATGTTGTATTATCCTCATATAAGATTGTCAGAGCTATTTTTTCATAGTGTAAACCACAATTTTCTTGAATGTGATGGGTCACAAACCTTAGCCATACACATTCATGACTAGCCTCATAGATAGCCAAAATCTCATCATGATTAGAAGAAGTGACAGTAATTGTTTGTTTCATTGAGTGCCGAGAATTTACGGTATCACTGTATGTAAATACATAACCAGTCTGTGATCGAGCATTACGAGGGTCAGATAGGTATCTTGCATCCGGAAAACCAACCAGTTCTATTTTGGATAGATTAGGGAACATAATCACATATCTTTCGTACCTTGAAGATAACAAAATATGTGTTTAACCATATTCCAATGACTTCGAGTTGGACGTGAGCTAAATCTTGCCAACAAATTGATAGCAAATGATATGTCGGGTCGTGTGTGACTAGAAAAATACAGCAATGCACCATTAGCACTTAAGTATGGCACTTCTGGACCAAGAATATCTTCATCATTTTCTCGAGGACGAAATGGATCTTTGTTAACATCAAGTGACCTAACAACGATAGGGGTGCTCAACGGATGTGTGTTATGCATGTAAAACCTCTTTAGTATTTTTTTTCTATGTATGTTGATTGATGCACAAGGATTCCATCCTTTAGGTGCTCAATATGCAATCCAAGACAAAATCTTGTTTTTCGAGATCTTTCATTTCAAATTCTTTCTTTAGATATTCAATTGTTAAGGAGATCTCTTCAGGAGTCTAGTGATATTCAAATCATCAACATACACAACAATAATGACAAATCCGGAGTTAAACCTCTTAATAAAAAATACTCAGGGAAATTAAATAATTCTTATAGCATTCCGCTAATAAGTATTCAATGAGGCGATTATACCAAATGCGCCCAAATTGTTTTAATCTATAAAAAGATATGTTCAATATGATTGAATAATGTTCTCGAGAACTTGAATTAACTGCTTTTGGCAGTCTAAATCCTTCCGGAAGTTTCATGTAAATGTTATTATCAAGAGGCTCATTCAAATAGGATGTAACAACATCCATTAGGCAGAAACTAGGTTTTTTATTGCTAGACTAATAAAAAATTTAAAAGTAGTTGCATCCACCACCGAGGAGTATGTTTCTTCATAATCGATTCTAGGTCTTTGTGAGAATCTTTGTGCAACCAAACGAGCTTATATCTCGTGATTTCCCCTTTTTCATTTCTATTTCTCACAAAAGCTCATTTATATTGACGGGCTTTACACATTTTTGATGTACGAACTATAGGCCCAAATACTTCTCTTTTCGAAAGAGATTTTAGTTTTGCCTCTTTCTATTTTTGGCTACCAATCATTTCTTTATTTACATTCTCCAATTGACAATGGTTCATGATCCACTTCAAAATCTAAAATTTCTAGTGTTATATTGCATGCAAATGTATTATCGACGTCGATTTGATTTCGGTTCCACTTATTACCGTACATGACATAATCTATTGAGATCTCTTTATCAGGTACCTGAATCATGTCAATGTCTCTGTTGGAGACCTTTTAATCTCTTCTAGAGATTTTCATAATACGTTGATTCCTCAAACAGACCATCATAAAATATGGCTCATTTTCTCTTTTTTTGAGAATTTTTATCTTTAGAACCGACTTGTCTACCATGCTTCAGGCGTGAGTTAGACTCATTAGCAACTAGGGTTTGTCCTTTCGGGACATCAAATTTAATCGGAGCATTCATATCTGGTATATGTGACTTAGTCACTCTTTTAGGGTCAACAAAAACATCTAGCAATTGATTTGCTAAGTTTTGTAAATGAATTATCTTTTGAACTTATAGTTCACATTGTGGAGTAAGTGGATCAAAATTAGAAAATGACAATTCATTCTAACTTATTTCTTTTCCCAGCCGTGTATTTTCTGCCCTTAATGTTAGTAAAACTGACTCGTTAATATGACAGTCAGCAAATCGAGTTGTAAGTAAATTCCTCATCAGAAGCTTGAGATATTTAATTATCGATGGAAATTTGAATCTAACATATATTCCTAACCTTTTTGAGAATTCGTCTTTGTGCGTTGTGGTGGAGCAATTAGAACATATACCGCACACCAAAAAAATCTAATATTTGGTTCCAGACCAAAAACCATTTGTAATAGGGAGAACTTATGATAATTTATTGGCCTGATGCGAATTAATGATGTTGCATGTAAAATAGCATGTCACCAGCATTATCAAGATGAATTGTCTTTATAAGGTAATCTGGAAAATGTGCTCGTAATTTCATCAACTGAGCAAGTAACCTCGCAAACACCAAGTTGCGGGTTGATAACAAGGATACATATGATTATCTAGTTGATGCATCGATTAAAACCATAAAATATTTAGATAGTCTATAAGGAAGGTGTATGGGCCCACATATATCACCTTGTATCCGTTCTAGAAAATTAATAGATTCACAATCTATCTTAGCTGCGATGGTTGAATAATCAGTTTGCTTTGAGAGCAAGTATCATACGAAAAACATTACTTTGAAGAATGTCAGTTATTCAATGAATGACCACATGAAAGTGTCAATAATTTTTTGCATCATAATTGAACCGGGATGGCCTAACCGGTCGTGCCAAATAATAAAGTTATCAGTAAACTTCTGGTTTACAGTAGCATGAGCTTCAATTTTTACTAATTCTTGTGTAGTGCATTCTGGATGACAGTGCATGTAATTTTGTCAAGATTTTCTTATTATCTTGAGTTATACTCGTAATATGGAGATAGTCAGCATCCCTTTTACTAATAGTCTCAATATGATATATATTTCTTTAAAATTCAATAAGTCTCTTTGCGACTTTGACGAGTATAATGCACTGTGAATATGAAATCGAGTTCCATTTGGCAATAACATGTTTGCTCTTTCGGAGCCTTCTATGATATTAGTACTCCCGGATATAGTACTCACATTATTCATTTGCATTTTAAATGGGAAAATATGCATAATTATGCACCTTTCAATATGTGCTTTGTTCTATTCACTTCGGGGAATGAAAATATTAAATATAGCACATCATATCAAATCGGTTATCTATCAAAGATAATCTCTCAAGAACTTTCTTCCGGAGCATTGATATTTTAATACTTTGAGATATAGTACTCATATTTTCCCTTGCATTTAAATGGAAAATATTTCTTATGCTTTTGTATAGTATAAGTGTTTGCACTGTTTGCTAAGCATAAATTGTTACAATTTATTGCATATTTTATTGCAGAATAATCATATTCTTCAAAGGATAATAAATTAACATAAAGCGTAAATAAATAATATGTAAAACAAATTAACATAAAGCAAATTAACATAAATAAATAATAAGTAAAATAAATTAATATAAAGTAAAATAAATAAAAGATTAATCTCCCTTTAGGGATTATGAGAAAATCAACAACATCTAAGTGAGTTAGACCAACAATGCCATAATTATTTTTTCCATTTTTGTAATAAAATTTGTTTATACTTTCTATCATTCATGATAGTGGATAAAATATCCATAATGCTACGGCGTATGACAAGTGCAAGATCAATGGTTTGTTCCATCACATTGATAAAATAAAGATTCCACTTTTTAATATACTCTTGTCATCTTTATAATCTCACTTCTGATGGCTATAAGCGTTCTTAAAATAATAATCTTGTTCATGCCTATGTTCACGGCCTCAATTGCAACAATAATTACTACTGTGGCATTTATTCTTTCCGCTATAAAATGTGGCATTCGCTTTAGGGAATAGAGTGGAGCCAGTTGGGTGATATTCATGATTTTTCATCAGTAGTTCATTGTTTTGCTCAGCCACAAGAAGGTAAAAAATTAACTCAGAATATTTCTTAAAGCCCTTTTTACGATATTATATTTGTAGAACAACATTGTTTGTGTGAAAGATGGAGTATGTTTTTTCTAACATATCCTCATCAGTAATAATTTGACCACATACTTTAATTGTGAAGTAATTCGAAACATAGCTGAGTTATACTCGCTAATTGATTTAAAATCTTGCAATCTCAAATGCAACCAATCATATCAAGCTTTAGAGAGAATAACAATTTTCTGGTGGTCATATCTTTCCTTTAGATTATTCCAAAGAATAAGAGAATTTTTCACCGTTAAATATTTAGATTTCAACCCCTCATTGAGGTGACGGCGAAGAAGTATCATGGCTCTGGCCGTATTTTGAACAGATTCTACATTCCCCTCTTTAATAGTGTTTCCAGGTCCAGGATAAATAATTCTTTCCAGAATTATCAAGTGTCAGAAACTCAATTTTTGCAAGATTTGTCATTGATGTACTATAAAAGACAAACAAACAAATTAGATCAACTATAAATTAATATAATAATAAATCTGCCCCAAAAAAATTCTTTTACATCATATTAATATCTTTAATATATATATATATATATATATATATATATATACAAACCAACAGAGAACAAAGATTTAGTACGTGACATTGTTAAACCAATTCACAAGGTCCTTTAGAAACCTTTTTTAGACCAATAGCGTCACAGAAGTGGATGTCCAGCCAATATACTCGGATTAAACCAACAGAACATAGAACATATTAACTAATTAAATAACATGCTTTAGGCGTTAAATTAATATAACAAAACTTTTTATAGTAAAACATATTTTAGGTGTTAAAAGAACAAAACATATAATCGATTTATTATTATGGTGTTTATTAATTAAAATATAACATGGTAAAAAAAGGAGATACATACCAAATAATTATCGTCTTTGAAGATGCTTGATTTCTGAATAAAAACTTCCGAGCAAACTCGTGCTGATAACGTGTTGTAAATAATGTAAAGAAGAGCAAGAACAAAGAGATGAACAAAAATAAGATGAGAGAGAAAGAGAGAGACTTGTATTATATTATTTTAATGTAGTGTTATATACAATGAATTCTCCAAACTCTATATTTATAGGCATAAGATAGAAACCCTAATTCTAATGGGTATTAAACCCTAATAATAAAGTACATTAAAGTCTCGTTTAATATATAAATATCCACCATAAATAAAGATATTCATAATAATTATTAAATAATTATTTATGTAAATAAGTAAGAATATACAATGATGATAATGTTTCAAAAAAGTGAATGGCAAAGAGTTTTAGACTTCTAGTCGGGAACACTTTGATAGTTGGTTGTCAATTATTTTCATTTGTTTCCTATTCATCTCTTTGTATTTTTCTCACTTTTTTTTTCTCAAATTTTTTATATTTGATCTTTTTAGTATTTTTCTGTATAACATCTAATTGCATAGATACAAAAAGATTTTTTATGATAGTTGTTGAGTTTCTATAAAAGATAAATAGGCGTATTCAAGAAAAAAAATCACACTCTTTGAGTTTACACGTTTTAACTTTATTTTTTCATTAATTTTTTGGTTGACTTGACCCCTAAGGTTTTTCTATTTATGATTATAGTGTATTGTATTTATTGTACTTTTTTATTTTTAATGAAATTTAACTTCTTATTCGTGTTAAAAAAATGGTCTAAGTAGAGACTAAGCACCAAGGGCGGTATCTAATAGGGATCAGTAGAGGTCACGACCCTCTAAAATTTTTAAAAATTGTAAAACATTGAAATTGAGGTAATAGTAAACTTGTATTTTAATCTCTTGAAATATAAAATTTATATTATTGCCCCCTAAATTTAAATATTTTTAAATAACGCCATCAATAAATAACGTTGAGTTCTGTCACTGCTAATCACATCAAATCAGGTAGGATAGTAAGGGCAACAAAACTCTTCTATCAAATTTAACAATGTATTGCTAATATCTTGAACTCGAGACCTCGATTAAACTGAAACAATTTGTGCGAATTTATCTAAGCAATTAGTTATATTATAAATTGTTTTATAAGACAAAGTGAACCCAACAAGTGGTCATGTGAAAAAATGGATAATGTTCATCTTAAGAGATATAAATTCAAATCGCTTTATCTGCAAGATATGTATATTATCAACAATTTAAGAATATATATAAACATATATTATTTTATAATCACCTTAAGACTATTAAAAAAAACAAAGTGCCCAGACACTTGAGCTCCAAGACAATCACTCGTTATAAAGAGCCACACAAGCTTAGAGCTTGGGGTCTGACCGTCTGAGTCCGTGAGCCAAGCAAATGAATCTAATAAATTGATTTCGTCATAGTTTAATTTAAAAAAAAAAACAAGTTAATTGTATTACCTGGCTTTAAATTATGATCTATATTTAAAATTAGATTCTAAATTTTTCAATATTTGAATTTTATCTACAAATTATGATGTTCATTCTAAATTGGTCCCAAACTTTTGAGCATTCTAATTTCATTCCCGAACTATGACTCGTTTTAAATTGATCCCAAACTTTTGGATGATGCAATTTCATACCCAAATTATCAGTTAATCCCCTATCATAATTTTAAATCACACACTTCAGTGTTTACATGGTAGTTATTAGTTTTATAATTGTTTTATTAACATGAGACACGATAAAGCATATACTAATAATTTAGGGATGAAATTAGAGTGTTTGGAGGAAAAAATCAGAATGAACATTATAGTTTGGGGTTTGAAATTTGAATGCTCAAAAGTTTAGTGACCAATTTAAAATAAAAGTCATAATTTGAATATAAAATTAGAACGTGTAAAATTTGAGTACCAAATTAAAATGAGTGTTATAATTTGAGAACGTGTGATGTGATTAACTCGAAAAATCAGTGCTAGTAATACCATCTACACAGTGGCAGAGCCAGGATTTTTATACAGTGGGGTCAGAGTAGAGCATGAGATATGATGATTCTCATACCACTACAATATAAATATTGTTGACCTCATACCCTACAAATCAAGTGGGGTCAATTCTAACATTTTCTATAAAAAAAATTTATACTAACTCCTTAAAAATTCTATCCACAATAAATTAAGTGAGGTCAATTGACCCCTAATTAATATGCGGCTCCACCACTGCATCTACGTAGACAAACCCTAAACCAATTGTTATTACGACAACTCAACTAAATCATGTAACGCTGCCATGTTCTTTTGTAAGACTTTTCTTTGGCTATTTTTTCATGGAAATGTATTAGTCAAATTGTTAATAAAGACTATTTGACTAAAATGTCATTTCGGTTATTGGTAAGTCGGTTAATCCAAATTTGATATTTAATTTTTTATTATAAATTAATCCAAATATTGTTAAGTTTTTATTTTTATTTTCTCTTTACACTTAATATATATGTATATATTTCATCATTGATACTTACTAATATATTCTTTCTTTGCTTTTTTTACATTTTTCACTAATTAAGCTTATATATAATATAAAAGATAAATAGTACAACAATTGCCATTTAGTCGAGTATAATAAAGCGTTAGATCTCTCAACCAAATTCAGAAGATTAATAATTAGTGTTATGAATGGAGTAAATTGGATTGAAAGAGTTATCCACATGTTGAACATCTGTAATACTGTCTGATCTAAATTTGTCGACCAATAAATCAAATATCGATGATTATACTAAAAATAAATAATATAAATCAAGGAAGCTGAACCTAGATTCAAAATATTCTATTTATTATTATTGTTTAAGAAAAAATAAATTTGCTTTTATTTTTTTGTTGTCCTCCCAATTGTTAGTATCCGGTCTCAACTAATTCGGATCGACTCGCGGCGTACACCTGATTCAACGGAGTTTTTCTAAATTTAGTTTTGTTTTAATAAATAAATAAATAAAGACGGAAGAAAATGTAGGTTACTTTATAAATAGAAATCATCCGCCTATTTTCGACATTCCTTTCTATGCCTCATAGTAAAAATTAGGTTTAGAGTTTAGAATTAGGGTTAGAGTTTAAAGAATTAGAGGTATGGTATATTTTTAAAGTTTAAAATTTAAAGTTAAGACTTAAAATTTAATTTTTTAATATTAGAGCATTAAAAAATGAGTAGAGAGTTTTTGTCTGTTACTTTATGCTCACGGCACAGTTTGGCAACGTTCGATTCTTAAAGCAGACTTTCTTTAGTAACCATTAATTGAAAATGGTAGGGTAGTGCCCCATTGATGCTGAGGTTCATGCACTTGATTTTATTCGACTTTTTTCGGTCTGATCGTTTATTTTTTTATATTCTAATTCAATTAGATGGTAATATTTTCGTTCGATTTTAAATTTAATAAAAAACTCACACACATATACGCTATTCGAACTCGAAACACGTAGGAGAAATATGTTTTTTTTTTTTAACAATTTTTACCTAGGGGAGAGAAATTTACTCCTAATAGGTTTTGAACTCACAATCTAGGGAAGAAGAAAGAGTGTCAACTGGGAGCTTTAATCACTTACTCTAGAGATTATTGACTATGACAGTTCTTCTTAATAATATAATTTTCAATGTTAACATATGAATTTATTTACCAACGTAGAATATATCTTATTATTATATCGAACACTTATTAATTCTTAATCGTTATTAAACCAAAGCCGCCACACACTCGTCCATCACATATTTTCATCTAACTTTTCAGGCTCCCCCATTAAATTAGAATCCCAACCCCACTCCCACAAAGGGTTTTTGATCCATTGAAAAATTCCTTCTCTTCTAACCAAATTTCCACCGTGTGTTAATGGTCCAACTCACTAATTTCCTTACAATTAAGTCCCTTTTTGGCAACTTGCAATGAACAATTATTTTCAACCATCTTCATTATGATTTTTCTTTTTTCAAATTCATTTACTTATGTTTTAATGATGGATTTTTTTCATGGGTTTGATGTGATTTGAATTTTTTTAATTTTCTTTATCGTTTTAAACAAAACGTAAATTGATATTAGAAGAGAAAAAAATCATGTCCATGATCCGGTTTAAGGCGTTAGTTTACGTAAAATAAATTGTTGGGGTCTGTCTTTTTTTAGTGTTTTTATGTATGTCTGAACACTAAAAATATTAAACTCTACACTCTAACCTTAAATCCTAAAAATTAAATCCTATATTCTAACTATAAACTCTAAAAATTGTAAAATAAACCCTACGCTCTAACCCTAAACAGTAATATTAAACTTAAATCTTAAACTTAATTCTTTAGCGTTATAACATACATAGAAACACAAAGGAGGACAAAAAGTTTTGTTTGTCTGAAAAGGTCTTGGGGTTAAAAAAATAACACATAAATTAGAGGCAGTTGGAATTTGACTTCGGGATATACTTTGATGTATAAATCAACTAAAGGAAGAAGAGAGTAACATAATACAGATAATAGGAAGGATGAACAAATAAAAAATAGGGTAAAGTACACAAATGGACATTAAACTATCTCAAAAAATACGAAATGATCACCCAAATTTCAAAAATTACATGATAAGTATTAAATTTTAATTTTTATTATAAAATGGTCACTGAGACGTTTGTCATTAAGTGAATGAGGTGATCACTCAAGTCCCCGAAGCAAGTCAGTAAAATTGACATTATCCCTTGCATGTTTATTGGTTTTTTAAATCCATTTCATGTAAGAATGTTGTTATTTTTATAAAATAATATTAGTTTAGATTATACAAATTAAAAATTGACCCTAAACCAATTTAAAAGTTCAATAGTTTAATTATCAAAGCAAGAGCGAAACAAAACCGAGTGATGAAATTTATAATTTATCCAAAATTTCACCTAAACCAAGCTTAAAATTTTGTCTAAACATTTTAAATTTAAGCTGAAATTCGAACTTGCACGAATAACCAGACAACCTATCTTAAAGCATGGGCGTTTTTTTTCCCCGCAGGTGGAATTGTTTCTCGAAAGACGTCTAGATTTTCTTGCTTTCTCTCTACCCTCAAGTTATCACATTATTACAATTAGGGACGAGATCAGAATTAAATATCGGAAGAGATCAAAATTATTGAACTTTAAAAATATAAGAGTTTATTAAGTATTTTAACTCAAAATTAAGTGGCAATGCCTAATTTATGTAATATTTAAATTTTATAAGGACCTAAATTGTCATTAGATCAAAAATTTGAAGGACTAAATTAAAATTTTAAATAAATTAATTACAAATATTCAAAAAAATTAATGTTTAAATGATTTTCACAAAATTTGAGGGGGACAAATTAAATTTTTCAAAAAAATATTAAATATAAAAATTTTAAATTGTCAGAGGAGCCAAAGCCGTATCAAATGTACTAGAAATTTATGAAGGCCAAGAGGATAATGTCATGCTAATTTGGCTATACCGTCTATTTCCTGCCCGACAGACATGTTGAATGTTAATCATCCAATTACGACTCAACGTATCATAATTGTGACATAGGATTGTCATAGAGTCAATCCCCAATGTATGAGATTCGATCGTATTAACCATTTTCGTATTATCATTGATAGGATTGTAAATGAGACGAGACGGATCGTGAGCTATTCGAGTTTGACTCGGTTAAAGCTCGGTTAACATTCGACTCGATTGGACTAGACTCGAGCTTGAACTCGGCTCGAGTTTTTAACGATCCGAGTCGAGCCACTCGATACCCGACTCGAAAAAGCTCGTGAGCTACTCAAAAATATAATATACTAAAATTTTTAAATTTAAAATTTAAATTCCTAAACCTAAAACCTTAAAACATAAACCCTAAACATAGTCATAAATCCTAAATTCTAAACCCAACAACCTAAACCCCAAACTAACACCCTAAACCCTAAAATTAACAAGACACAACTTGTGTATCAATTTTTTTCCCTAATAGGGCTGTAAATGAGACAAGATAGATCGCGATCTACTCGAGTCCAACTCGATCAAAACTCAGTCAACACTTGACTCGATTGAACTCGGCTCGAGTTCTTAACGAGACGAGTCGAGCTCAGATTATTTAGGCTCGTTAAAAATTACTTGAGCTCGAGCTCAACTCGAATTCTTAATGAGCTAACTCGAGCTCAGCACTACTCGAACTTGACTCGGCTCATTTACGCCCCTAATCATCGACTATAACACAATTCTCTTCTAATTTCTATATACAACATAGGTCTAGAATGAGTTACATTACTAGAGACGAAAGCATAAGTCAAAGTCTAAGAGGACCTTGGCGCCCAAAGTTCGAAAAAATTTAAATTACACCTCTCAAAATATTTAAAATTTAATTAGGTTCTATTAAATTTATTAGAAATAATCTTTAAGTCTTAATTTGTCTGAATATTTTTAATTAAGTTCCTCAAATTTCTAAAATTTTCATTAAATCTCTTAATTTTTTGAAAATTTTAATTAGACCCTCAATTTTTTTAAAAATCTAATTAAATCCTCAAAATTTTTAAAATTATTAATTAGACCTTTAAAAATTGGGTAAAATACATCAGTGGTCACCGAACTTTTAGGGCGCATTCATTTTGGTCACCAAACTTTTAAAACTTTCATTGGGGTGATCCAACTTTTAGTCCGCTTTCATTTTGATCCCTCTCATTAGCTTCCGTCAAAAAATACTGTCGTGGTCGTTAGTTTTCCTTTTCCTCAATAAAATAATATACTTTGTGAGTCCCACTGCTAATTAAACGACATGAACCTTCTCTTTCTTCTTCTTCTTCATCAAACCTCTGCAACTTTTTATCCAGGCCATTAAAAAATTTGAATGGACAACATTACACTGAGGCAGCTATGGATGAGATAACAATCTAAAGCCGAAAAGTATTATTTATTCAGGTGACTAACAAAAGGTTGTAAAGGTTTGGAAAAGAAGAAGAAGAAGAAGTAAGAGAAGGTTCATGTGGTTTAATCTGCAGTTGGACTCACAAAATATATTATTTTATTGAGGAAAAGGAAAACTAACGACCACGTCGGCATTTTTTGACAAAAGCTAACGACAGAGACCAAAATAAAAACGGACTAAAAGTTGGATGACCCCAATAAAAATTTTAAAAGATCAGTGACCAAAATAAATGCGACCTAAAAGTTCGGTGACCATTGGTTTATTTTACCCTTAAAAGTTTTAATTAAACTGCGAAAACTATCGCACCAGATCCACCCTTAGATTACCACATCAATTTAATGAGAAGTGAGGAGATGATTATAGGTAACAGTCACTACCCACTAGCCAAATAATTATGCATAGCTTCCTTCAAATGACATGATTAACATTCGGAGAAGCTGCAAAACCAGCTCGATTACGTGTTTGTCCCCGCATTCAGCTTTTGCTTAGTTCCAATAGCCAAGATTTAAACGTCGGCAGAGACAAAAGATCATAATTCACCCTCGGGAACCCATACAAACGATTCTTCTTCCCATAACAGATAGAACACGGCTCATCTTCATCTCTATATAATATACTACTGCAAGAGCTTCAACAGTTGATTTTCTATTCAACCATGGCTGCAGATTCTGTGTCTCAGGTGAGCTTGAAGCTCCTTATTGACACCAAGAGCAACAAAGTCCTGTTTGCTGAAGCAGAGAAAGATTTCGTTGATTTTCTTTTCAACCTTCTTTCTCTTCCCGTCGCCACTGTCATCAAGCTTCTCAAAACCAGCTGCATGGTGGGTTCCCTCGGGAACCTCTACGAGAGTATAGAAAACCTTAATGAAGCCTACATTCAACCAAACATAAAGAAAGACTCGGTGCTGAACCCCAGGGCTTCGGTTTCAGCTTCCGGTGTCCCACCTTTGCTTGTTTATGATGTGGCCGGGAAAGTGTACATGTGTCGCCACTACCATCGCAATGTGGCTGATGATCCCCGCACGGTTTGCCCTCAGTGTAAGGAACTGATGTCGACTGAGGTGCCCGTTGTGGCTCCGGTTGTCGGGAGAGGAGAAGCGAGTGACGGAGGGTTTGTGAAAGGAGTGGTGACTTACATGGTGATGGATGATTTGGTGGTTAAACCCATGTCTACAATTTCAAGCATTGCTATGCTCAACAAGTTTAATGTTAAGGAAATTGGAGCACTGCAGGAGGTTGTTCATCGGGAATGGATGAGGTAGTTAACTTCCTACAAACTCTCTTTTTATGCATGCATGTATGTATGTGTGTGCGCTATGGAATAGATGCTTATTTTTTCTTCTGGTTTGCTTCCTGGTAGGGTTTGAAGCTGCTCAAGTCTTCCTTGCAGACCAAGGCAGTTTTGACAAGTGTGTTTCTGGGCAACTTGAGGGCCTAAACACATCTTCTGCAAGCAGTTGTAGTTGCCTCAGTAATGGTAGATGTGTAGGATTTGTTTGGATTTTGAAAGGCAATGTGTCCTTAACATCTGGGGCAGTATTTTGGTAATCTTGTAATGGATGTGTCATCTTCTTTTGATGTAACCATTTGAAAGTTTATGTTGCTTATTGCTTAGGGTTTCAATTTTGCAAAACTGATTATAATGCAACTTTTTAAAATTACAATGATGGAAAAGAAACAATTTACGCAAACATTAGTGACCATAGCTGTATTTCAAGACATAAAAGGTTTTTCAAACCACACCATTATGAAATAACAGATCATAGAAACAGACATTCATACTAGATTGAGAGACTCTTGAAACAATCTTGCAATCTGAAATTCAACCAGCCTTTCCTATATCACGATCGAATGTATTCCGGCAGTGTCGCTAACACGATTGCTTTCGCCTGCTTTCTTCCCGACGAACACATTGGTGAGCACAGCCTTGGACTGCAACGATGCCTTGAGCAACTTCACACCCTATTTGCAGAAAAGCAAGCTTATTAAAAACCAATGTCATATTATCAAAGTTTTCAAAGTTTTTCCATAGATAGCTTAAAATTAAGGCAGAAAAAGAAAGAGATCGTTTCTTACCTCACCTGTTCCTACATCAATGGTTTTCTCCTCAAGAACCCCTACATCCTTGACATTGAACTTGTTGAGTAAAGTAATACAAGAGATGGCTGACATCCGAGATCACGTATGTAATTACCCCTTTCATATAACCCCCCTCATCGCTGGATGAATCCTTGTTTTTCGGACTAACAATGGTTGCACTTTGGCTCATGACATTATTGCAGGAAGGACAAATGGATTTAGAATCAGCTTCAACATAGAGACCGCAGCCTTTCAAACGGTAACTATTATCACACATATAAAATCCGGAGGGTTTCGACGATTCAATTGTTGGCAAGAGAGGAGGTACATTTGCAGTATTGTTGGAAACTACAGGGTTTAAGAGGATGTCTTTGTTTGCTGATGGCTGAATGTTAGTATCACTCATATTGTCAAGGCTGTCATACAGGTTTCCAAGTGAACCCACCACCTCTTGTTTTGTGAGAAGCCTTGTGACATTGCCGATAGGCAACGATAGGATGTTGAACAGAAAATCGACAAAATCTTTCTCGGATTCTGCAAACAGAACTCTTTGGCTGGCAGTGTCAACCAGAAGCTTCAAGCTAACAGTGCTGGACTTGGCAGTCGTGTCTTTGTGTCTAGGCTCCTTGGAATTCAGATCAATCAATAAGTAATGGGAATAGGATGGTCAATGCGAATGTATGCCTAATTTTCTTCATTAGGACTCCAACAAACCGAGTTGAAGTGAATAACAAGGGATTCTATCCACTATCCTCAAGTCTCTATTGTAATTCTTTTACAACATATAAATGGTATAATTTACAGACAAGTTTTACAAATTCTTACTTCCAGAGATATATGGCTAATTTCTTTAACAGGAAATCCAAGCATTGTTTGGATCCTTTACCTGATTCACTCGCATATCAGTGACGAACACCAGAATCCTGAACATTGAAACTGTTGAGCAAATTGGTTCTGGAAAAACTGGACATTGGCCTCACCTTCAGATCATCCATGATCATATAAGTAACACAAGAATCCCAAGCTACATTTTTATTCATAACATTATTGCAGAACAAACAAAGTTCTTCTGGATCATATGTCCTAAATATTTGACAATCGCCATTTCGAGACTTGCCGCACCTATAAATATTGGTTGTGGATGTTGAGGATTGCATGTTCAGAAACAAGAGTTGTAGAGCATTAGTATCATTGTATGCTGCGGAGTGCTTGAACGGAGAACCCAAAATTCCGATGCTGCCAAAAAGGTTTGCAACGCATCCCACCATTCGTTGTGTGGTAACGAGCCTCATCACAGTGCCAACAGGCAACGACAGAATGTTGAAGAGAAAATCAACAAAATCTATACCAGCTTGAGCATACAGTACTTTCTGGGACTTCGAGTCTATCACAAGCTTCAAGCAGATTTGCTTAGCAGAGGTAGAGTGAATGGTTTATATAGAGTTCAAAGGACCACGGAGAAGTGGAAGGGCCAATGCTCATGATAGAAGTTTCGTTGGCTTCCCAGTGGTATATTTATTATGAGCAAAAATATACAATTTAAAACAATTCAAATACAACTAAAAAGTCTAAATTACATAATCCTAACATACTTGACCAAAACTAAAGGAAAAAAAATACCATTTGATCCAAACATACTTAATCGTTAATTTATGATTTTTTTAAGTTTAATCAAACTTCGTTAATTCATTGAAAAATGGATGGCATTCCTATTTTCCTAGTAACAGATTCAACTAAGTTTAATTTTAGTAATAAAGAAACTCCATTAATGTTTACATGGCAGGTTCAATCTACAGATGAATTACTGGAAAGCCAAGAGTTCTCTTTTGTGAATGTTCATTTTGTCCTTTCCAATTCTCTATGAAGATCATTTCTGCTAAAGGAAATCTCTCTAAATAAAGCAAGCAAAACTAGATGGAGATTCACTAGATTTCCCACAGTTTCACATCTCGCCTTTTATCATTAGTATTTTTCCATGGCTGCTCTCAGCTTGAAGCTTCTGATAGACCCAAAATCCCACAGACTTCTGTATGCTGAAGCAGGCAAAGATTTTGTTGATTTTCTCTTCAACATCATGTCTTTACCTGTTGGGACCCTGATAAGGTTCCTTAGTAAACAAGGAATTGGGGGGTGCTCTGTAAACATTTATGAGAGCATTGAAAATTTGGGTTATTACTACATGTCAGCAACTAACAAAGATACCCTTATGAAGCCAATGGTTGCTATCTATGCTGCTAATGTAGCTCGCCTGTTGCCTAGTCTGGAATCCTCAAAATACACAAATCTTTATAGGTGTCACAACAATGATGATGTTAAATGTCGCATATGTGACAAATGGTCCGAATGAATATTGTCCTTCTTGCTATGATTATAAGATGAAACATAATCTAACTTTTGTGAATCCAACACCCAAGCATTCATACTCGGGCAAGGTAGGTTTTGTCAAGGGATCTGTAACTTTCATTATAATGGATTTCGGTGGTGAGGCCTATGACTTCTGAATCTATTTTCACTTTGCTCAATGAGTTCAACATTAAGTATTTCGGTGATCTCGAAGTGAAAGTCGTTAGTTTTGGAGCTAATGAGGTAAAAGATTATCTTCTTGTCTCATCATAAGTCTATATAGATTAGTTTGACATTGAATTCTTAATAACATTGGCTTAAACTTGCTTTATATGTACAACAGGCAGTAGAATTGCTCAGGGCGGTGATCTGGTCCAACTCCAAGGCAGTGCTTACTGCTGTTTTCCTTGGTGGGAAAAAGGAGCCCTCTATAAAGTCTGAACCATTGCACTGAAATCTCAGACTTAATGAGCAATCTGTTCAAGCTTGACTTCCGAAAATTTCATTTTAGAAATTGAAACCTGGAAATTATAGTCTCAAAATGAGAAATGCTTCTTCTGTTCTTGCATTTGTCATTTGGAAACTGTCATTATCTTAAATTGATAATTTGATATATAAATTATGGGTTATGTTCATTTGTTTTATTTTATGCATACTAGCTTGAAGCTTCTGGTAGACACAACAAGCCAAAGTGTTCTGTTTGCAGAATCTGGGAAAGATTTTGTTGCTTTTCTGTTCTACATTCTGTCATTGCCTATTGGCATTGTCATAAGCTTCTTATCAAACAAGACATGGTTGGTTACCTTGGAAACCGTTACGACAACCTCGAGAATATGATTGATACCTACATTCAGCCATCAGCAAACAATCGAATCGTCAAAACACTGCTGAATTTTAAGTTTGCTTTTCTTTGCAATCCATTATATTTAATATGAGACTTGAAACTAAAGTAACCAATAAAGATAAATGGTTTGATTAGGAAACAATCCCTTGTTACTCACTTCAACTCTATTTGTTTGAGACCCGATGAACATAAAGCAGCCATACATTTGTTTAGGCCTTCTAATTCCCATCATTCATTGATTGAGCAACTGTGAAGATCTCATATTCAAACAATAGTTTTCTTCCTCTTTTTTCCCAGTGGCTGGCTCCAGTCCCACTAGTGTCACCCTAAAGCTTCTGATAGACTCGAAATCCAACAGACTCATGTTCACCGAAGCAGGTAAAGATTTTGTTGATTTTATTTTCAGCATCAAGTCATTACCTGTTGGCACTGTGATTAGGCTCCTTAGTAAACAAGGAACAGCAGGGTGCATTCGGAACATATACAAAAGCATCGAAAATCTGGGCGATTTCTACATGTTGTCGATGGCAAACAAGGATATCCTTTTGAAGGCTCAAGGTTTTAACTATGCTGCTTATGAACCCCTGCTGTTGCCATCCATCCAACCCCCAGCTCACACCAATTTCTATAGGTGTAGTAGCGGTGGCAATGTCAATTGTCGCATGTATATCGCAAATAATCCGAGCACCCGTTGTCCTTCCTGCAACTATTTGATGAACCTTAGATTCACTTTTGTTAATCTGCCAAGCAAGGTGGTTGGGGGTGGCTTTGTCAAAGAAGCTGCAACTTACATGATCACGGATGATCTGGTGGTGAGGCCTATTGCCACTAGTTCCATTGTGACTTTGCTCAACAAGTACAAGATTAAGGATGTTGGAGATCTCGAAGAAAAAGTGATTGCCGTCGGAGTTAACGAGGGTGTGAAGTTGCTGAAGGCATCGTTGCAGTCGAAGACTGTGCTCACCGATGTGTTCCTCGAGAAGAAAGCGGGGAAAGCGACGTTGGCAATTCTGGCATCGTGGTAGAGGAAAATGCTGGCTGAAATTCAAATTGGAAAAATGTTTCAAGAGCTATTTGTAATCACTAATTTTATCCCCGTTTTTACATTTTGTAAAATATTTGAATAATAGGCTTTAGTTTATTTATTTCTGTATGATACATCTATTGATGAAAACACCAAAAAAGTGTTATTAATATACTTCGTTTGTTATTAGTTTTATTATTACTACTATCTATTAAACCCCCCCAAAAAAAACAAACAAACAAAACATTATTATTACTATTTGTCTTTGTTGGTATTATATATTAGTAGTTTACGTTATTACTAGTTATTATTGTTTCCAATTGTAGTTATTGTTACTATTATTATATTATTGTTATATTACGATTATGTTAGCATATTATGTTATTATCCTTATATTATTATTATATTATTTATTATTATATTAATATCAAAACAAAACAAAAAAACTATTAAGTAAAATAAATAAAAGCTCAATAATTAAATATTAAATGAAGCCCAATGTTTGTTTTATTAACATTCCATATTACAAATTAAAAACCCAAAAAGATTGCATATTAATATATGGCCCGATAAGGCCCGAATTTCATTAAACCATAAAGCCCAATCAAAAACCCTAACTATCTCCTTTATTTTTCTGCGCAGCCCATCCTGGACCGTTAGATCTGCGAATTTGATCAACGGTCTAGATCACGCCATACAAGGAAACCCTAATTAGGGTACATCTGCCCAGCGCCGCATTGATCACAGCCATTGGATCTGGGAGCACGTCAACGGTCCAAATTAGAGCTGAGAAGTTTCCAGAGTTGTCACGCGCCCACGCGCGGCCTTCCCGCTCCTTCACGCGTGCGTGCGTTGCACGTGTGACCCTTCAGATCTACACGCGCCTGACGTCTGAACTGCCTCTGACGGATTGACTGCCCCGCCACAACACATCTCTCTGGTCCTCTCTTCCCCTCATGTGGCCACGGCGTCCATACAACCAGAAATAGACTAACATCAGCAAAACAACAGAGGCAACGAAATTGAAATTATCACAAATAGTTCGGCGGATTTCAGAGAACAATTTCAATAACTTGAATTCATTTTTTCCTTTCATGTAACAATCTCAGTTATACAGACTGAAGAGAAAATATTGTAAGATTAGATTGAAAGTAATACAAAAAATGACCTTTGAGGTATATCTCAGTCTTTCTTGTATGCCTACACAGAAAAGAAAAAACAGTAGATCTAGTTGTTTAGGGTTTACCCTGTGGCCGTCGATTGAACTCTTTCCGTCCGGTGATAAGTCTATGCCTTCTAGCTCTTAAGGTGAACCGGTGAAGAATTCAGGTCCGTCTTCCTTAAAGGCTAAGGCCTAGGTTTAGGGTTAGGTTGGTTCGGTCTTTTCAGATCTAGGATGGGGAAATTTTTTTTTCGTAAAAACTAAAACCGTATTGGGGTTGAGAGTACATAGAGGGTTTTTGGTGTTATTTGGAGGTGTTTCGGCGTCGGTGAGCGGCAGACGGCGGTAGTTTGTGACCACTGATACGGCAGAATGCCGCTGAGATCTGAGCTTACAGGCGACGTTCACCTAGAATCGAGAGGATCTTTGGGAGAGGGGCTTTGATTTTGAGAGGAAATGCTTTTTAAAAAAGGGATACCAGTTTAAAATGGCCAAAAGAGTGAAATCTGAGCTGGGAATGACTTTTTAATTTTTAAAAAAACCTTAGGATTGGGTTAAAAGCCATTCCGTTTATTTAAATTACCCTATCGGTCCCTCAAAAGTTTTGAAAAATCTCAATTCCACCCCTAATTATCATTCAGATCGAATTTTGAAAACGGTCTTATCTTTCTTAGGCCATTCTGCATTTTCGATGTAACTTTTTAGCCATTCCGTTTTATAAACTACAACCTTAGTCCCTGTGATTTTGAATCACTTTGCAATTTCGTCCGAGATTAATTAAATCCGATCCTCAAGGTGGTTTAATGCCCCATTCAGTCCCCAAACGTCCTTTTCAGTTTTAATTTAGCCCCAGTGTCCAGTGTCAAAACTCCCCCCTTTTCCTTTTATTTTGTTTTGTTTTTATTTTGGTCCTTTCATTGCATATTTGATTTTGGCCATGCATTTTTTAAACCCTTTCATTTTATGCTTGAGTATTTATTATTTGTTTTTTTCTATTTTGATATCATACTTATGCATCATTGTAATATAGTTTATATATAACATTATTTTATATTGTTGATGACAATGGTTATATTAATGTATGTTATACCTTGTACATACTCTTATACGTGCATATTTTATTATATTAAGCGGTGTTTATATGTATATTACCTCTTTTTATGTATATGCTAAATATTTGTTTGTCATTTCTAATTTATATGCTATATGTTTTATTTAGTTTCCTTTATATTATATACGCTTATGTAAATATATATATATATATATACATACATTTATTCGATGTCCCATATACGTTTATGCACATATTATATTTAAGTTTATTCCTTTACTACATGTAATATACCACATATTTTAAATGCTTTAAAATTAGTATATATATTTTTAATGTATGTGCTGTGGCCTACTTCAGTGGCCAGTGGCCCCCATTTCCCAAATATTTTCCCAAAAACAAAAGGAATTATTCCTTTTTCTAGTAATCTCATTTCGAACCAAAAAATCGAATTTCAAAATTTTTAGGTCGCTACACTACTCAGTCTAGGAAGGTAAGCTGTTTGCATGGCAATTGCCTTCAGCCTGTTATGTTATTATGGTGTGGTTTGGATAATACGTCTTCCATTTAGTTTATGTTCTAAACTTGTTTTATTTCACCAAGTTCCGCCATTTAATTGGAGCATGAAAATGATAACATAGATTTTTTTGTTATTGTGACATTAAAAAAAAGGAATTCTAAGAAAAGAAAGTTCATACGAACGTTAGAAAAGCAACAAAAGACAGTTTTGAGAATTAAAGTGAAGCTAAAGAAGGTGGTGGGGTTGAAAACAAAGACAAAAGTGGGATTTAAAGCACTAGAAAAAAAGATGCAAAGGTCTATGATTTTCCTTACTGTTTTACTCCGATGGTTAAACACTTGAAACATCGGGTTAGTAAATTATATACCGTTCATAACGTAATCAATTAAAAAGTAAATTATACTGTTTGCTGAAACATCTCATGACTGCCTATTGGTACTGTCATAAGGCTTCTCAAACAAGAAAATCCCTTGGAAATCTTGCTTTTTCATTTTTGATAATATGCCATTGGTTTTAGACTTGCTTTTCTGCAAATAGGGTGTGAAGTTGTTGCCTTGTTGGAGGGATCTTTGCATTGATTCCATTAATGACATGAATAGAGGAAAGAATCACTTGTTACTCACTTCAACTCTATTTGATACTAAAGTAGCATACCTTAGCTTAGGCCTTCTAATTCCCATTATTCATTGATTGAACAACTGTTAAGATCTCACATTCAAACACTAGTTTTCTTCTTTTTTCCCCCAATGGCCGATTCAAGTCCCACTAGTGTCTGCCTAAGGCTTCTGATAGACTCGAAATCCAGCAGACTCGTGTTTGCCGAAGCAGGTAAAGATTTTGTTGATTTTCTCTTTAATATCATGTCATTACCTGTGGGCACTATGGTAAGGCTCCTTGGTGAACATGGAGTGAAGGGGTGCACTGGAAACATTTATCAGAGCATTGAAAATTTGGGCGATTCCTACATGCGATTGGCAGCCAACAAAGATATCCTTCTGAAGTCAATGGTTACTAACTATGCTGCTAATGTAGCTCTCCTGTTGCCTACACTGCAATCCTCCACATACACCAATCTTTATACATGTAACTATAATAATGGCAGTTGCCGCATAAATGTGACAAATGATCCGAATACCATTTGTCCTCACTGCTGTCATTGTGCTATGAACCATAATGTAACGTTTGTGAATCCCACAAATAAGCCTTCGTGCTCAAGCAAGGTAGGTTTCGTCAAGGGAGCTGCAACCTACATGATAATGGATGATCTGGTGGTGAGGCCTACGTCCACTGAATCTATCATCACTTTGCTCAACAAGTTCAACACTAAGGATATGGGTGATCTCGAAGTGAAAGTTGTCGGTGTCGGAGTTGATGAGGTGAGGCCTATGTCCACTGAATCTATCATAACTTGGAACTGAATTCTTAATTGCTTTGTTTGTGCAATAGGCAGTGGAATTGCTCAGGATAACATGACCTTGGTTTTAATAAATTCACTTCTGTGAAAATGGGCTGTGAAGTTGCTGAAAGCCTCGTTGCAGTCCAAAACTGCACTCACCGATGTGTTCCTCGAGAAGAAAGCATGGGAAAGCGACGTTAGCAGTTCTGGCTGTCCGGTCGCGATAGAGGAAAATTCGGGTTGAATTTCAGTCTGGGAAGAGAAGTTCTTTGGTTTTTCTTTAAACTTCAGCAGTTTGTATGACAATTGCCTTCAACCTGTTATGTAATAATGGTTTGTATGACGATTATAGTGCATCGGTTTTGTCTGCAACAAATGATTTCATTTCGAGTAACACCGAATATATTGTTTAAGCAAATGGTGGAATCCTATGAGCTACTGCATATTTTCCTAGTAACAGATTCAACTTACTTTAATGTTAGTAATAAAAAAGTCAAGAGTTCTCTTTTAATTGGTTACATACATTTAGTGAAAATTGAATAAAAAAAAGAACTCTTGACTTTCCACCTAGTTCATCTGTTTGTAGTTTGAACCTGCCATGCAGCATTAATGGAGTTCTTTTACTTCCACAACAAGTAATCAATGACTTGCAGTTAGTTTGAATCTGTTACCTTACAGAAACTTAGTCGTTAGTTTAGTTCCACACCTGATAATTTCATTAAGAAAACTACGCATCCATGAACTCGATCGAGGCCTGTTAATTAGCTGGTAAAAGTTTAGTTCGATTCTTATGCTCAACTTCGAATTCAATTACCTGCTAATTTCCCTACATGAAAAACAGAACATTTTGGGGGTGAGAGAGAATGTCCCTTGGAATTCAACAAAACTTCTTTTACATACATTAACAAAATGCATTAACCATTCCACTTTTCTATTGTCATTGGTTACCGAAAATTAACCTCTATATAAAGAATTCGACTCGGCTAAATTCGTTAAGGCGGTATCTGAATTGAACTCCTGTGATTATCTCTTCTTTTTCCATGGCTGCCCCAAGCCCCACCACTGTCAGTCTGAAGCTTCTGATAGCCCTGAAATCCCAGAGAGTTCTGTATGCTGAGGCAGGCAAAGATTTTGTTGATTTTCTCTTCAACATCATGTCGTTACCCGTTAGCTCTGTGACAAGGCTCCTTGGTAAACAAGAAACAGCGGGGTGCATTCGGAACATCTATGAAAGCATCGAAAATTTGGGCAGTTCCTGCATGCTGTCCGAAGCAAACAAGGGTATGCATTTGAATGCTCAAGGTTTTAACTATGCTGCTTATGAACCTCACCTGTTGCCATCCATCCAAACCCCAGCTTACACCAATCTCTATAGGTGTAGTCATAGTATTAAATTGCGGCGACAACACAGTGTAACGGCCGCATCGTAACGTTTTTCAAGGTCACCACGACGCATTATAAGTGCAATGCAATGAGGGAACCGCATCACGATTTTTACGGTCCGAAACCGTTACGTAACCCCGCAACATGTCATATATTGCGCCGCAACACCGCATCAACACAATAAACATCGAAAAATGATCAGAAATATAAATCTCCATAAATAAAATACTCGAATGTACTTAAATTTAATAAATCAACTACACCCTGTGTGACATCGATTGATCAATTAGCCTCATTTTCTAGCTTTGCAGGAAGCATGGGAACTTGAAGCTTTTAATATAAAAGTTTTTCATATTGTCGGATTACAATTTACCATATCAGATATTTCCTCCTATCGATGCATCTTATAATGCTCACAATATGATGCCTTTTTCATATGGAATGGAAAATGATCAAAATCAAGGCAACGACGGAACTGGAGATGCTATCCTCCATGCCATTCATTTTGGTGGTGAATTATCAGAAGTGGAGTTTTTATATTTGTAGGTATGTATTTTTTAAGTTAATGTAAACTAAAATTGCAGTTTTGAAATATGGCACTATTTAGTATTTATATGCTTTTTAGCATGCTTTTATTTACATGTTATTCATTAAAATTACGGTTATAATGTTTATATAATTTGTATTTTTAATATTTTTTATCTATAAATTAGAATTTTGTTTTTAAAAAATAAATAAAACACATAATAATATATTAATATTAGAATATTAAAATATGGTCGCAAAATGTATATATAAATACTATTTTAGAAAAGTTGTACATTTTTAGAGACAAATTACGACCGTATTAGCCGTTACGCGTTACGTAATGTCCGCAGCGCCCGCAACCGTGATACTGCAACCGCGACGGAAACTGCAACCGCAATTTAATACTGTGGGTTTAGCAGCGGTTGCGGCAATGTCAATTGTTGCAAGTATATGACAAATAATCCAAAATCACGTTGTCCTTCCTGCAACAATTTGATGAACCTTGGTTTCACTTTTGTCAATCTGCCAAGCAAGGTTGGGGAAGGCTTTGTCAAAGAAGCAGTAACTTACATGATCATGGATTATCTTGTGGCGAGGCCTATTGCCACTAGTTCTATTGTCACTTTGCTCAACAAGTACAAGATTAAGGATGTCGCAGATCTTGACGAGAAAGTCATTGCCGTCGGAATTAATGAGGTAAAACAATATTTTGGTGTATTGTTATCATGTAACCATAGTTTCCTACAGGATTACATGACATTGGTTTTAATAATTTTGCTTTGTGCATTAGGGTGTGAAGCTAAAGAAGGTGGTGGGGTTGAAAATAAAGACAAAAGTGGGATTTAAAGCAGGAGAAAAAAAGATGCAGAGGTCTATAATTTTCCTTGCTGTTTTACTCCCATGGTTAAACACTTGAAACATAGGGTTAGTAAATTATATACTGTTCATTACATAATCATTTAAATAGTAAATTATACTGTTTGCTGAAACATCTCATGACAGCCTATTGGTACTGTCATAAGGCTTCTCAAACAAGAGATGGTGAGTTCCCTTGGAAATCCTGCTTTTTCATTATTGATAATATGCCATTGGTTTTAGACTTGCTTTTCTGCAAATAGGGTGTGAAGTTGTTGCCTTGTTGGAGGGATCTTTGCATTGATTCCATTAATATGAGACTTGAAACTAAAGTAGTCAATAAAGAAAAATGCTTGGATTCCTTTAAATAGAGGAAAGAATCCCTTGTTACTCACTTCAACTCTATTTGATACTAAAGTAGCATACCTTAGCTTAGGCCCTCTAATTCCCATTATTCATTGATTAAATAACTGTTAAGATCTCACATTCAAACACTAGTTTTCTTCTTCTTTTTCCCCGATGGCCGATTCAAGTCCCACTAGTGTCTGCCTAAAGCTTCTGATAGACTCGAAATTCAACAGACTCGTGTTTGCCGAAGCAGGTAAAGATTTTGTTGATTTTCTCTTTAACATCATGTCATTACCTGTTGGAACTGTGATAAGGCTCCTTAGTGAAGATGGAATGGAAGGGTGCACCGGAAACATTTATCAGAGCATTGAAAATTTGGACGATTCCTACATGCAATCGGCAACCAACAAAGATATCCTTCTGAAGCCAATGATTACTATCTATGCTGCTAATGTAGCTCTCCTGTTGCCTAGACTGCAATCCTCAACATACACCAATCTCTATACGTGTGACTATAATCGTGGCAGTTGCCACATAAATGTGACAAACGATCCGAATACCATCTGTCCTTCCTGCGGTTGTCATGCTATGAAGCATAATGTAATGTTTGTGAATCCAACAAACAAGCCTTCGTGCTCGGGCGAGGTAGGTTTCGTCAAGGGAGCTGCATCCTACATGATAATGGATGATCTGGTAGTGAGGCCTATGTCCACTGAATCTATCCTCACTTTGCTCAACGAGTTCAACACTAAGGATGTGGGTGATCTCGAAGTGAAAGTCGTCGGTGTCGGAGTTGACGAGGTAAAAGATCATCTTCATGTCTCATTATAAGTTCAAAGATTAGTTCGACACTGAATACTTAATGACATTGGCTGGCTTAAACTTGCTTTATATGTGCAATAGGCAGTGGAGTTGCTCAGTATAACATGACATTGGTTTTAATAAATTCGCTTCTGTGACAATAGGCTTTGAAGTTGCTGAAGGCCTCGATGCAGTCCAAAACCGCGATCACCGATGTGTTCCTTGAGAAAGAAAGGGGAGAGCAACGTTAGTAGTCCTGGTGGATCGGTCGCGACTCGCGATAGAGGACAATTCTGGTTCAATTTCAGCCATCACCACAATAAACATCAAAAAATAATCCGAAATGTAAATCTTCATAAATAAAATACTCGAATGCACTTAAATTTAATAAATCAACTACACCGGTATGATATCGATTGATCAATTAGCCTCATTTTCTAGCTTTGCAGGAAGCATGGGAACTTGAAGCTTTTACTATAAAAGTTTTTCATATTGTTGGATTACAATTTACCGTATCAGATATTTCCTCCTACCGATGCATCTTATAATGCTCACAATATGATGCATTTTTCATATGGAATGGAAAATAATCAAAATCAAGGCAGCGGCGGAACTGAAGATGTTTTAGATTCTCGACGCTATTCATTTTGGTGGTTAATTATTAGAAGTAGAGTTTTTATATTTGTATGCATGTATTTTTTTTAAGTTAATGTAAACCAAAATTGCAGTGTTGAAATATGATACTATTTAGTATTTATATGCTTTTTAGCATGCTTTTATTTACATGTTATTCATTAAAATTACGGCTATAATGTTTATATAATTTGTATTTTTAATAGATTTTTATCTATAAATTAGAATTTTGTTTTTAAAAAATAAATAAAACACATAAAATAATGTATTGATATTAGAATAGCTGAAACATCTCATGACTGCCTATTGGTACTGTCATAAGGCTTCTCAAACAAGAAAATCCCTTTGAAATCTTGCTTTTTCATTTTTGATAATATGCCATTGGTTTTAGACTTGCTTTTCTGCAAATAGGTGTGAAGTTGTTGCCTTGTTGGAGGGATCTTTGCATTGATTCCATTAATGACATGAATAGAGGAAAGAATCACTTGTTACTCACTTCAACTCTATTTGATACTAAAGTAGCATACCTTAGCTTAGGCCTTCTAATTCCCATTATTCATTGATTGAACAACTGTTAAGATCTCACATTCAAACACTAGTTTTTTTCTTTTTCCCCCAATGGCCGATTCAAGTCCCACTAGTGTCTGCCTAAGGCTTCTGATAGACTCGAAATCCAGCAGACTCGTGTTTGCCGAAGCAGGTAAAGATTTTGTTGATTTTCTCTTTAATATCATGTCATTACCTGTGGGCACTATGGTAAGGCTCCTTGGTGAACATGGAGTGAAGGGGTGCACTGGAAACATTTATCAGAGCATTGAAAATTTGGGCGATTCCTACATGCGATTGGCAGCCAACAAAGATATCCTTCTGAAGTCAATGGTTACTAACTATGCTGCTAATGTAGCTCTCCTGTTGCCTACACTGCAATCCTCCACATACACCAATCTTTATACATGTAACTATAATAATGGCAGTTGCCGCATAAATGTGACAAATGATCCGAATACCATTTGTCCTCACTGCTGTCATTGTGCTATGAACCATAATGTAACGTTTGTGAATCCCACAAATAAGCCTTCGTGCTCAAGCAAGGTAGGTTTCGTCAAGGGAGCTGCAACCTACATGATAATGGATGATCTGGTGGTGAGGCCTACGTCCACTGAATCTATCATCACTTTGCTCAACAAGTTCAACACTAAGGATATGGGTGATCTCGAAGTGAAAGTTGTCGGTGTCGGAGTTGATGAGGTGAGGCCTATGTCCACTGAATCTATCATAACTTGGAACTGAATTCTTAATTGCTTTGTTTGTGCAATAGGCAGTGGAATTGCTCAGGATAACATGACCTTGGTTTTAATAAATTCACTTCTGTGAAAATGGGCTGTGAAGTTGCTGAAAGCCTCGTTGCAGTCCAAAACTGCACTCACCGATGTGTTCCTCGAGAAGAAAGCATGGGAAAGCGACGTTAGCAGTTCTGGCTGTCCGGTCGCGATAGAGGAAAATTCGGGTTGAATTTCAGTCTGGGAAGAGAAGTTCTTTGGTTTTTCTTTAAACTTCAGCAGTTTGTATGACAATTGCCTTCAACCTGTTATGTAATAATGGTTTGTATGACGATTATAGTGCATCGGTTTTGTCTGCAACAAATGATTTCATTTCGAGTAACACCGAATATATTGTTTAAGCAAATGGTGGAATCCTATGAGCTACTGCATATTTTCCTAGTAACAGATTCAACTTACTTTAATGTTAGTAATAAAAAAAAGTCAAGAGTTCTCTTTTAATTGGTTACATACATTTAGTGAAAATTGAAATAAAAAAGAACTCTTGACTTTCCACCTAGTTCATCTGTTTGTAGTTTGAACCTGCCATGCAGCATTAATGGAGTTCTTTTACTTCCACAACAAGTAATCAATGACTTGCAGTTAGTTTGAATCTGTTACCTTACAGAAACTTAGTCGTTAGTTTAGTTCCACACCTGATAATTTCATTAAGAAAACTACGCATCCATGAACTCGATCGAGGCCTGTTAATTAGCTGGTAAAAGTTTAGTTCGATTCTTATGCTCAACTTCGAATTCAATTACCTGCTAATTTCCCTACATGAAAAACAGAACATTTTGGGGGTGAGAGAGAATGTCCCTTGGAATTCAACAAAACTTCTTTTACATACATTAACAAAATGCATTAACCATTCCACTTTTCTATTGTCATTGGTTACCGAAAATTAACCTCTATATAAAGAATTCGACTCGGCTAAATTCGTTAAGGCGGTATCTGAATTGAACTCCTGTGATTATCTCTTCTTTTTCCATGGCTGCCCCAAGCCCCACCACTGTCAGTCTGAAGCTTCTGATAGCCCCGAAATCCCAGAGAGTTCTGTATGCTGAGGCAGGCAAAGATTTTGTTGATTTTCTCTTCAACATCATGTCGTTACCCGTTAGCTCTGTGACAAGGCTCCTTGGTAAACAAGAAACAGCGGGGTGCATTCGGAACATCTATGAAAGCATCGAAAATTTGGGCAGTTCCTGCATGCTGTCCGAAGCAAACAAGGGTATGCATTTGAATGCTCAAGGTTTTAACTATGCTGCTTATGAACCTCACCTGTTGCCATCCATCCAAACCCCAGCTTACACCAATCTCTATAGGTGTAGTCATAGTATTAAATTGCGGCGACAACACAGTGTAACGGCCGCATCGTAACGTTTTTCAAGGTCACCACGACGCATTATAAGTGCAATGCAATGAGGGAACCGCATCACGATTTTTACGGTCCGAAACCGTTACGTAACCCCGCAACATGTCATATATTGCGCCGCAACACCGCATCAACACAATAAACATCGAAAAATGATCAGAAATATAAATCTCCATAAATAAAATACTCGAATGTACTTAAATTTAATAAATCAACTACACCTGTGTGACATCGATTGATCAATTAGCCTCATTTTCTAGCTTTGCAGGAAGCATGGGAACTTGAAGCTTTTAATATAAAAGTTTTTCATATTGTCGGATTACAATTTACCATATCAGATATTTCCTCCTATCGATGCATCTTATAATGCTCACAATATGATGCCTTTTTCATATGGAATGGAAAATGATCAAAATCAAGGCAACGACGGAACTGGAGATGCTATCCTCCATGCCATTCATTTTGGTGGTGAATTATCAGAAGTGGAGTTTTTATATTTGTAGGTATGTATTTTTTAAGTTAATGTAAACTAAAATTGCAGTTTTGAAATATGGCACTATTTAGTATTTATATGCTTTTTAGCATGCTTTTATTTACATGTTATTCATTAAAATTACGGTTATAATGTTTATATAATTTGTATTTTTAATATTTTTTATCTATAAATTAGAATTTTGTTTTTAAAAAATAAATAAAACACATAATAATATATTAATATTAGAATATTAAAATATGGTCGCAAAATGTATATATAAATACTATTTTAGAAAAGTTGTACATTTTTAGAGACAAATTACGACCAGTATTAGCCGTTACGCGTTACGTAATGTCCGCAGCGCCCGCAGAACGTGATATACGCAATCGCGACGGAAACTGCAACCGCAATTTAATACTGTGGGTTTAGCAGCGGTTGCGGCAATGTCAATTGTTGCAAGTATATGACAAATAATCCAAAATCACGTTGTCCTTCCTGCAACAATTTGATGAACCTTGGTTTCACTTTTGTCAATCTGCCAAGCAAGGTTGGGGAAGGCTTTGTCAAAGAAGCAGTAACTTACATGATCATGGATTATCTTGTGGCGAGGCCTATTGCCACTAGTTCTATTGTCACTTTGCTCAACAAGTACAAGATTAAGGATGTCGCAGATCTTGACGAGAAAGTCATTGCCGTCGGAATTAATGAGGTAAAACAATATTTTGGTGTATTGTTATCATGTAACCATAGTTTCCTACAGGATTACATGACATTGGTTTTAATAATTTTGCTTTGTGCATTAGGGTGTGAAGCTAAAGAAGGTGGTGGGGTTGAAAATAAAGACAAAAGTGGGATTTAAAGCAGGAGAAAAAAAGATGCAGAGGTCTATAATTTTCCTTGCTGTTTTACTCCCATGGTTAAACACTTGAAACATAGGGTTAGTAAATTATATACTGTTCATTACATAATCATTTAAATAGTAAATTATACTGTTTGCTGAAACATCTCATGACAGCCTATTGGTACTGTCATAAGGCTTCTCAAACAAGAGATGGTGAGTTCCCTTGGAAATCCTGCTTTTTCATTATTGATAATATGCCATTGGTTTTAGACTTGCTTTTCTGCAAATAGGGTGTGAAGTTGTTGCCTTGTTGGAGGATCTTTGCATTGATTCCATTAATATGAGACTTGAAACTAAAGTAGTCAATAAAGAAAAATGCTTGGATTCCTTTAAATAGAGGAAAGAATCCCTTGTTACTCACTTCAACTCTATTTGATACTAAAGTAGCATACCTTAGCTTAGGCCCTCTAATTCCCATTATTCATTGATTAAATAACTGTTAAGATCTCACATTCAAACACTAGTTTTCTTCTTTCTTTTTCCCGATGGCCGATTCAAGTCCCACTAGTGTCTGCCTAAAGCTTCTGATAGACTCGAAATTCAACAGACTCGTGTTTGCCGAAGCAGGTAAAGATTTTGTTGATTTTCTCTTTAACATCATGTCATTACCTGTTGGAACTGTGATAAGGCTCCTTAGTGAAGATGGAATGGAAGGGTGCACCGGAAACATTTATCAGAGCATTGAAAATTTGGACGATTCCTACATGCAATCGGCAACCAACAAAGATATCCTTCTGAAGCCAATGATTACTATCTATGCTGCTAATGTAGCTCTCCTGTTGCCTAGACTGCAATCCTCAACATACACCAATCTCTATACGTGTGACTATAATCGTGGCAGTTGCCACATAAATGTGACAAACGATCCGAATACCATCTGTCCTTCCTGCGGTTGTCATGCTATGAAGCATAATGTAATGTTTGTGAATCCAACAAACAAGCCTTCGTGCTCGGGCGAGGTAGGTTTCGTCAAGGGAGCTGCATCCTACATGATAATGGATGATCTGGTAGTGAGGCCTATGTCCACTGAATCTATCCTCACTTTGCTCAACGAGTTCAACACTAAGGATGTGGGTGATCTCGAAGTGAAAGTCGTCGGTGTCGGAGTTGACGAGGTAAAAGATCATCTTCATGTCTCATTATAAGTTCAAAGATTAGTTCGACACTGAATACTTAATGACATTGGCTGGCTTAAACTTGCTTTATATGTGCAATAGGCAGTGGAGTTGCTCAGTATAACATGACATTGGTTTTAATAAATTCGCTTCTGTGACAATAGGCTTTGAAGTTGCTGAAGGCCTCGATGCAGTCCAAAACCGCGATCACCGATGTGTTCCTTGAGAAGAAAGCAGGGGAGAGCAACGTTAGTAGTCCTGGTGGATCGGTCGCGACTCGCGATAGAGGACAATTCTGGTTCAATTTCAGCCTGGGAAGAGAAGCTCTTTGGTTTTTCTTGAAACTTAAGCATTCGACGACTGTGCTCACCGATGTGTTCCTCGAGAAGAAAACAGGGAAAAGCGACGTTAGCAATTCCGGTATCGTGATAGAGGAAAATTCCGGTTAAATTTCAGTTTGGAAAAATGTTTCAAGAGCATCTGGTTTGGAAAAATAATGGTGTGGTTTGGATAATATGTCTTCCATCAGGTGTTACTGTAGTTGTGTGATTTTGAAACAATATTACTATCTTAAAATGATTGATAATTTGATATTTGAACTATGGATTTACGTTCTTTAACTTGTTTTATTTTTGCAAGTTTTAATTCGTTGGTGCGATCCGCTTTGTAAAGAAATAAATTACGAGAAAAATGAGATTTGTGGTGAATACATAGAGTCTCATACTACTGCATATATGTAGATGTAACAACGGCCCTGCCCCCGGAGGAAAGCTCGACGCATTATTACAAAAAATAATTGGATTTAAAATGGAATGGAGTCGCCACCGGCCACTTTGGTAGGCCAGACACCGTTAAAGTCAACAAGAGATTCAAAGAGTTTGGGTTCGGGAGTCAATTACGTGTGAGGAAGGATGAGCACCTCACAACGCTCAAACTTGGTACCGGGTCGATTACATATTGTCTAGGTGAGGGAAACTAAGAATTTGAATTTAATTTAAAATTTGTGATCCCTTAAAAAATTTAAAGAAAAGTTTTTTTGTATGAGAGAAGTTTACACCCCTACACCCGAGGTATAATTTCAATATTTCTTTGTATGAAAGAAATTTACATCCCTACACCCGGGGTATAATTTCCGTTAGATTCCGAACGAAAGGTTTGAAAATTATAATTTAAAATAATAATTTATGATATAGACTAACGGAAAGCTACACCCATTACGTCCGGAGTACGTTTTTCACGAAAATCCCTAACAAAGGTTTTAATTTTGAAACCGTTTAAAATAAATGAATATAAAATATATGAACATAAATACAAATATACGAAAATATATAAAAAAAACTATAAATAGGTAAATAATAATAGTAATAATACCGATGTAGTAATGAAAGAAAGCTTTACAAACAAAAATATATTATATGTTAACACATAATATATACTAGATATATTATATACAAATATACTATAGATTGTATGATATTATATATATTAAATATACATAATAATATACTATATATATTAGAAAAAATAATGATAAACATGTTAAAATATATGTTATAATATATACATAATAATAATAAATTGTAAGATAATAATATATATTAAATACATTATTATGTACAAAGAAAATAAAATATATATACATATACATATATAATAATAATTATTATTATTATGCTAATAATAATATTATTATTAATAATAACAATAGACACAATAATAATAAAAATAAAAACGGAAAGTGACTAAAATAAAAAAACCTTAAGATCTAAAAATGGATGAAATCGCAAAATATTCGAAAGTTACAAGGACCAAGGAGATAATTAAACCATGTGATAGACTCAAAATGAAAATAACTTTGGGGAAATGGACTATCCATGTAATTTTACCATTGAAAATTCTATTTAAATGAATTTAGTGACCAATTGAAAACAAAACAAAACAAAAAAAAGACTTATAGAATATTTGTACCATGCGACAGATCACATTTGAAAAAATAGACGAAGACACAGGATCGGAGGACGAAGGTTTGGCCCCGCTACAATACCGGGGAGGCCAGACTGGAAGTCGGTAAATTTTGAAGTAGAGCTTGGCTTGTAGAATTCTTTTGCATTTTTCTCAAATGCACAGGGATCAACGGTTTTGAGTTACCTTTACCGGTAGCGTTTACTCCGGGCTAGTTGTACCATTCTCCTGGGTACAATCAGTTTGTACCAATTGTGACATTGAATTTTTCAAATAATTTATTTTCCTTTGACCATTCGAGAAAATGGATTTTCGATTGACATTTGAATTATCCATTATCTTAAACTTTACCGTGTTTAAGCACGTTGTGCCAACATTTCTGCTGGACTTGTCAAGAACTTCGATCCAACTGCATCATTGACGAAGAGACAAGATCGAAATTTAGTTCAGTTATCCCATCAACGGAATGACAGAATCAAATAACAGCAACTTAGGTCTTATTACGCCCTCAACGGCGGAGTAAGAATAAACAACACCTTGAGCCTAGCCACACCATTAACAGAGGGACATGATCAAATACCAACAACTTGGATTCTACCACACCATCAACGGAGAAGCAGAATCGAATAATAACAACTCAAACCTTACAACACCTTCAACGGAGGAGCATGAATAAACAACAACTTGGACCTTACTACGCCTTCAACGGCAGAGTAAGAACGAATCTTGAACCTAGCCACACCATCAACGGAGGGACATGATCGAATAACTTGGATTCTACCACGCCATCAACGGAGAAGTTGAATCTGGATAACAACTCAAACCTTACTACACCATCAACGGAGGAGCATGAATGAACAACAACTTGGACCTTACTACGCCCTCAACGGCGGAGTAAGAACTAATCTTGAACGTAGCCACACCATCAACGGAGGGACATGATCGAATAACTTGGACTCTGCCACACCATCAACGGAGAAGCAGAATCTAGATAACAACAACTCAAACCTTACTACACCATCAACGGAGGAGCGGGAATGAACATCAACTTGGACCTTACTACGCCCTCAACGGCGGAGTAAGAACGAATCTTGAACCTAGCCACACCATCAACTAAGGGACAAGATTGAACAACTTGGACTCTACCACACCATCAATGGAGAAGCAGAATCTGGATAACAACAGCTCAAATCTTACTATACCATCAACGTAGGAGCAGGAATGAACAACAACTTGGACCATACTACGCCCACAAAGATGGAGTAAGAACGGTCAATAATTTGAACCCAGCCACACCATCAACAGAGGGACAAGATCGGATGATGAAGCTTTGATTTTTTTTATTTTTTTCTTTATAATTTTTTTGATTTTTTTATTTTTTGAGCTATAATATTCGAGGAAAAAGTTTGATCTAGCTGCACTATCAACAGTAACGCGAGGTATGCAAAACGATGGATCCGCTACATCGCACCAACAAAGAGGCTGAATCTGGATTAAATTGGCCTACCACCACTGACAAAAGCAAAAATTGGGAAAAGTCAACTTTACCACTTTGTGGCGAGAATCATGACCTGAAAATAAATAGAAACATTAATTAGTAATTGTGCAAAATTTTAACGTGGTTACCTGGATATTTGAGCTTTTCTGCATATTCGGCCTTCTTCGGGCAAGGAACTGATCATCATGTCGTTGCCCCCACAATTGAGGTTCTTTGGTCTCTTCCATGGACCTGTTTGTATATTTATGCCAAAAATAAATGCCTCTAAATTTATGCCTAATGTGCATGTTTAACCTAACTGCATGATAACTATTATGGATGTATGATGCGTGCATTTGATGTTAAACGGTCCTAACAAATGTGTGAATGATTTTTTTACCCCTCAAAGGGATGCCCCTGACTCTATGTTGGTTAGATTGCGTTCTTGGTCTTGTACTACGAAGATGCCCCAAACCTTTCTCGATTTTGATCATATCCCTGTAAAGTTATCTTTCTGTGTGTATGCTCCCTTACAAAAACGCTTTGCAGCAGATTTAAACTTTGGAAAATTATGATGCATATGATCAGGTTAAATCTGGGCGCAAGTCAAATTAAGGTGAACAAAATGTCTTTTCCATTGAACCTTGTAGTTTTTGGCCCGTACAAAAGCTTCTTACTGCCATTGGGCTTAGGCAAATGAGGTATACAAAAACATTTATTTGAAAGAGATAAAAAAAACTACAAGAGGACCTATCAAAATAGTTTAACAACTAGCCTGGTCCAAATAGTCAAAATGAGGTATGTCCAAACCCGTGCATCGAGAATTTTAGTTACCCTTCATGCTTCGGTAAGGGATGTTCGATCGTATCTGGCCCTATAGGGTTTTCGGTACTTAGGACACTAAGCTTGAGGTATTTTTCCACTAGCCTTTTAAAGCCCCAACAGTTCTCGATTATGTGGCCAACTTGTCTGGTATAGTAATCACATCTCGCATTTGGGTCGTACCATTTAGGAAATGGAGGTTGTATTGGGGCCTGGTGGTAAGGTGCCACTACATGAGCATTAAGTATATCTTTGTATAGGTCTGCGTATAGGACTGGCAATGGGGTAAACTCCTACTTTTTGGTGTTCTTCCTTTGAGCATAGTCTTGGCTTGAAGAACCTTGGGCGCTTGCAACTTTGGGTTGTATCAGTGTCGTCGGCTTTGCATAATTAACATTATAGACACCTAAAGTGTTCACTTCGTTATCTTTTCTCGCATATGATGTCTTCTTGTGGGATGAACTTCTGCCGACGTCAATTTTACCATTCTTTACAGCATTCTCCATAAGTTCACCAGATAAGACTAGATCGACAAAATTGGTAGTTGCATTTCCTGGCGATCTAGATTTGGGTCTTCCAATGTTTGGATAAAAATAACCAATGTTTTCTTCTCACCGAGTGGGGGTTGAACTTGGGCAGCTACATCTCTCCAGCGTTGTGCGTATTGTCTAAAGCTTTCATTAGACTTCTGCTTCATGTGTTGCAGAGTCCAACAGTCTGGCACCATATCACTGACGTGCTGATATTGCACTAGAAAAGCCTTGGCTAAGTTTTTCCACGACTTAGTTGATTATACCACCTGGTGGTAGGTCCGGCTAGGCTGTCCTGGAAGCAGTGGATCAACAACTTGCCATCTCTACCATATCCCGTTGTTCTTCAAAAAAACATAGTAAGATGAGCACGGGGACAACTCGTCCCATCATTTTTCTCGAATTCTGGGGCTTTGAACTTAGGGGGCAGCACCAAGTCTGGGAAAAGGCTAAGTTTGTTAGTATCAAATCCAATGAAAGTGTCAACTACCTCTATGGCTTCCATCTTTTCCTCAAGTCGCTTGCAACGATCCTCAATCTCCTTTGAAGTTTCTATCTTTAGCTTCTCAAATTCTACCAACCGATCCATTTTCGAGACAAAGTTTTCAGCTTGATTTCCCCTATGTTTAGCCCCTAATGCAGTGGGTATATTCATAGGGGAGGAGGTGTCAGCCTGATGGAGTGGTAACTTACCTTGAGAAAGTATTCTTTGAGGGTCAAGTCGAATATTAGCATGAGAAGGAGTAAACCCCAGAGGATACGTAAGGCCTTCGTTTACATCAACGGGACTTTCTGTAGGATTCGCAACAAAGACCTCTCCTTGCTCAGGGAGTTTATGTCCTAGCATTTGCGTTATTTGGCCTAGCATGTCTTGCTGGTATTTCTTGATTTGTTCCCTCATGTCTTGTTGGGCCTTAGCTAACTGGTCTTCCATCTTCTTAGCCAAATCTGCTTGTATGTCTCTTTGAATTTGTTCAATGCGGTCCAATCTGTCCTCGTTCGTTATTTTGGTATTGCGTCGAGTTCGTGCTGAATTAGTTGGCTTTTTGCTCTATCCAGTATCACTGTCATGGGGCATCCCAAGTGTTAGTCTTAAAATCTTTAAGAATGAATGCATATAAATGCAAGGTGCATGTCCTAAATGCGGAGGTACTGATTCAAAAATGGTTCCCGGGGCTCAACTTTCGAACTTATGGGATTTATTCGCAACTTTGAATGTTGCATTGATATCTAGGATACTAGATTTTTTCCCGATGACGATTTTTTCAAATTGAGAACCAGTCGTGAATTAGTACTTTATGCGAATGAAATGCAAGAAATTAAAATGATGGTGTCATTCAATTAATACAAGATAAGTTTATCATGGTACGATCGGAAAAGAAACAAGGTCAATTAAGATAAAATAATCAAATAAATAAATTAATAAGGTAAAAAAATAAAATAGAAAAAAACTGTACATAAAAACAAATAAAGTCACCAAAGCCTAAAAGGGTGACCGCTAAACGGGCAGAGTTTCGCATGGCTTAAAAGGGTGGCTCTTACGGCTCACTATATATGGTTTAGATATAAAGTAAAGGGTACCCGAATCGTCGCTAGGACATCGATTCGGGAGGATACATTCCTCTAAGTCTGTGCGGAGACGAAGATCTCAAGGAGACGAAGGTACCGATGTATCCCGGAAGTGATTCACTATCTTACACGGAGGCGATATCTCACGAAGGTGTAGCTTCTTACTCCCACTTAAAAGGGACGGAGCTCGGGTACAGAGCTCATGCTATGCAAAACCAGGAAAATCGATTTTTTTTAAAAATACAAAACTTGTAAAAATTTCAAAAATAAAAAGAATGGATCACAAAATAAATCAAACTGAATTAATACTTTCCACTCGTTAAGACAAAAGTAATCGACGTGTGGCTCGACTCTCTTAAAAAATATCCCAAGCGGAGTCGCCAACTGTAATAACGGCCCTGCCCCCGGTGGAAAGGCTCGACGCGCTATTACGAAAAATAATTGGATTTAAAATGGAATGGAGTCGCCACCGGCCACTTTGGTAGGCTTAAAGTCAATCAGAGATTCAAAGAGTTTGGGTTCGGGAGTCAGTTATGTGTGGCGAAGGATGAGCACCCCCACAACGCCAAACATGGTACCGGGTCGATTACATATTGTCTAAGCGAGGGAAACTAAGAATTTGAATTTAATTTAAAATTTGTGATCCCATAAAAAATTTAAAGAAAAGTTTTTTGTATGAGAGAAGTTTACACCTCTACACCCGAGGCATAATTTCAATATTTCTTTGTATGAAAGAAATTTACACCCCTACACCCGGGGTATAATTTCAATATTTCTTTATATGAAAGAAATTTACACCCCTACACTCGGGGTATAATTTCCGTTAGATTCCGAACGAAAGTAACCTATTTTAAAAATTATAATTTAAAATAATATTTTATGATAGAGACTAACGGAAAGCGACACCCTTTACGTCCGGAGTACGTTTTTCACGATAATCCCTAACAAAGGTTTTAATTTTGAAACCGTTTAAAATGAATGAATATAAAATATATGGACATAAATACGAATATACGAAAATATATATAAAACTATAAATAGGTAAATAATAATAGTAATAATACCGATGTAGCAATGAAAGAAAGCTTTACAAACCAAAATATATTATATATTAACACATAATATATACTAGATATATGATATACAAATATACTATACATTGTATGATATTATATATATATTAAATATACATAATAATATACTATATATATTAGAAAAAATAATGATAAACATGTTAAAATATATGTTATAATATATACATAATAATAATATATTGTAAGATAATAATATATATATTAAATACATTATTATGTACAAAGAAGATAATATATATATATATAATAATAATAATAATAATAATAATAGACACAATAATAATAAAATTAAAAACGGAAAGTGACTAAAATAAAAAAACCTTAAGAACTAAAAAGGGATGAAATTGCAAAATATTCAAAAGTTAAAAGGACCAAAGAGATAATTAAATCATGCAACAGACCCAAAATGCAAATAACTTTGGGGAAGAGGTACTATCCGTGTAATTTTACCATTTAAAATTCTATTTAAATGAATTTAGTGACCAATTGAAAACAAAAAAAAAGACTTATAGAATATTTGTACCATGCGACAGATCGCATTTTAAAAAATGGATGGGAAAGGGGGACTTATTAAGTAATTTTCCTACTTTGTTTGATTTAAAACCTAAAAAACTAATCTAGCATATTCATCTTCCCATTTTTTTAACAGCCGCCCTTCCCCTTTGATTGGAACCGTTCATCGGTGGTTCAACCTCGACTGTGGACAACGGCGGCGACACCGGTTCGAAATCGAACCAAGGTAAAAACAATTTTTTTTGTTTTTGTGTTTATTCGAATAAAAAATACCTTTTTGTTTCTTTTCGCTCTTGAAAACTCTGATCTGGAAATTTTTGCTTTTTTCGATCTTTTTTTTATATATTTAAATCTCTTCTCCTTTTTTGAATCCGAAAAAAACCACTCTTTTTTATTTCATTCCAACTCCTCTTCCATTCGAATTGAAAACAGAAAAATCCCCCCTTCAGATATGATTTTACATGGGTTTTATACCCGGTATTCATGCATTTAAAAATAAAAATCTATTACAACTTGTCTCTGATATTTTTTTATTTTTGCAGGTCTTTTGGGTAGTGGCCGACAATGGTGGGCAGTGGGGGAAAAGGTGGTAGCGCGCGTGGCCAATAATATCGCATGTGGTGACCACGCGCGGGGATATGAAGGGACATGGGGGTGCGGCGACAGACTCGAGTGGGATAGGGTTTGGTAACTAGGGTTTGTGGGTAGTTTAGGCATTGTAAAATTAGGTCAAGTGGATTGTTGGGTTGAAATTGGATATCTAATTTGGGTTGAATATGGTTGTATGGGTTGAATGTTTGTAATAGGCCAAGCCTAGATAAAAAGGGTTACTACAGCTGGCCCTCTTTGCGCATTGCTGTGTAACAGGAATATAACAAAGACAAAAGAGTAACCCTTTTTTACTGGTCAAGTCAAGGTTGCTTCCTCTGGCCACCGCTTCTTCTTTGGGCTTGACTTGATCCTCTTTGCCGCTCTTGTAAGCAAAACCTTCAAAATGAAAGATCTGTTGGGGTAGACAAAATCTGGGGCAATCTGTTGGAGGAGACAAAATGAGCTCGGCTTGCTACGACTCTGACGATGATGCAATACCTGGAAAAAATTTGGCCTAGCTACAACACTGACGAAGAGACAAGGTCTGCAAAACTTGATCCAACTGCCACCTTGACGAAGACACAGGATTGAAGGACGAAGGTTTGGCCCCGCTACAATACCGAGGAGGCCGAATTGGAAGTCGGTAAATTTTGAAGTAGAGCTTGGCTTGTAGACTTCTTTTGCATTTTTCCCAAATGCACAGGGATCGACGGTTTTGAGTTGCCTTTACCGGTAGCCGTTTACTCCAGGCTAGTTGTACCATTCCCCTGGGTACAATCAGTTTGTACCAATTGTGACATTGGATTTTTCAAATGATTTATTTTCTTTCGACCATTCGCGAAAATAGATTTTCGATGGACATTTGAATTATCCATTATCTTAAACTTTACCGTGTTTAAGCACGTTGTGCCAACATTTCTGTTAGACTTGTCAAGAACTTTGATCCAGCTACATCATTGACGAAGAGACATGATCGAAATTTAGTTCAGTCATCCCATCAACGGAAGGACAGAATCAAATAACAGCAATTTAGGTCTTATTACGCCCTCAACGGCGGAGTAAGAATAAACAACACCTTGAGCCTAGCCATACAATCAACGGAGGCACAAGATCAAATATCAGCAACTTGGATTCAACCACACCATCAACTGAGAATCATAATCGAATAACGACAACTCAAACCTTACTACACCATGAACGGAAGAGCAGGAATGAACAACAACTTAGACCTTACTACGCCATCAACGGCAGAGTAAGAATGAATCTTGAACCTAGCCACACCATCAACGGAGGGACAAGATCGAATAACTTGGATTCTACCACGCCATCAACAGAGAAGCAGAATTTGGATAACAACTCAAACCTTACTACACCATCAACGGAGGAGCAGGAATGAACAACAACTTGGACCTTACTACGCCCTCAACGGTGGAGTAAGAACGAATCTTGAACCTAGCCACACCATCAACAAAGAGACAGGATCGATTAACTTGGACTCTACCACACCATCAATGGAGAAGCAGAATCTGGATAACAACAACTCAAACCTTACTACACCATCAACAAAGGAGCATGAATAAACATCAACTTGGACCTTACTACGCCCTCAACGACGGAGTAAGAACGAATCTTGAACCTAGCCACACCATCAACTGGGGGACATGATCGAACAACTTAGACTCTACCACACCATCAATGGAGAAGCAGAATCAGGATAACAACAACTCAAATCTTACTACACCATCAACGTAGGAGCAGGAATGAACAACAACTTAGTCCTTACTACGCCCACAAAGGCGGAGTAAGAATGATCAATAATTTAAACCCAGCCACACCATCAACGGAGGGATAGGATTGAAGGATAAAGTTTTGATTTTTTTGATTTTTTTTTTATTTTTTGAGCTATAATATTCAAGGAAGAAGTTTGATCTAGCTGCACCATCAACAGTAACGCGAGGTATGCAAAACGATGGATCCGCTACATCGCACCAACAAAGGGGGCTAAATCTGGATTAAATTGGCCTACCACCATTGACGAAAGCAAAAATTGGGAAAAAGTCAGCTCTACCACTTTGTGGCGAGAATCATGACCTGAAAATAAATAAAAACATTAATTAGTAATTGTGCAAAATTTTAACGTGGTTACCTGGATGTTTGAGCTTTTTTGCATATTCGGCCTTCTTCGGGCTAGGAACTGATCATCATGTCGTTGCCCCCACAATTGGCGTTCTTTGGTCTCTTCCCTGGACCTGTTTGTATATTTATGCCAAAAATAAATGCCCCTAAATTTATGCCTAACGTGCATGTTTAACCTAACAACATGATAACTATTATGGATGTATGATGATTGCATTTGATGTTAAATGGTCCTAACAAATGTGTGAATGATTTTTTTGCCCCTCAAAGGGATGCCCCTAACTCTATGTTGGTTAGATTGCGTTCTTGGTCTTGTACTACGAAGATGCCCCAAACCTTTCTCGATTTTGATCATATCCCTGTAGAGTTATCTTTCTGTGTGTATGCTCCCTTACAAAAACACTTTGCAGTAGATTTAAACTTTGGAAAATTATGATGCCTATGATCAGGTTAAATCAGGGCCAAGTCAAATTAAGGTGAACAAAATGTCTTTTTCCATTGAACCTTGTAGTTTTTGGCCCGTTCAAAAGCTTCTTACTGCCATTGGGCTTAGGCAAATGAGGTATACAAAAACATTTCTTTGAAAGATATAAAAAACTACAAGAGGACCTATCAAAATGGTTTAACAACTATGCTGGTCCAAATAGTCAAAATAAGGTATGCCCAAACCCGTGCATCGAGAATTTTAGTTACCCTTCATGCTTCAGTAAGGATTTTTGATCGTATCTGGCCCTATAGGGTTTTCGATACTTAGGACACCAAGCTTGAGGTATTTTTTCACTAGCCTTTTAAAGCCCCAACAGTTCTCGATTGTGTGGCCAACTTGTCCAACATAGTAATCACATCTCGCATTTGAGTCGTACCATTTAGGAAACAGAGATTGTATATGGGGCCTGGTGGTAAGGTGCCACTACATGAGCATTAAGCATATCTTTGTATAGGTCTGCGTATGGAACTGGCAGTGGGGTGAACTCCTGCTTTTCGGTGTTCTTCCTTTGAGCATAGTCTTGGCTTGAAGAACATTCGGCGCGTGTAGCTTTGGGTTGTATCACTGTCATCGGCTTTGCATAATTAACGTTATAGACACCTAAAGTGTTTACTTCGTTGTCCTTTATCGCATATGACGTCTTCATGTGGGATGAATTTCCGCCAACGTTAATTTTACCATTCTTTACACGTTCTCGATAGGTTCACCAGATAAGACTAGATCGACAAAATTGGTAGTTGCATTTCTTGGCGATCTAGAATTGGGCCTTCTAATGTTTGGATAAGAATAACCATTGTTTCCTTCTCACCGAGTGGGGGTTGAACTTGGGCAGCTACATCTCTCCAACGTTGTGCGTATTGTCTAAAGCTTTCATTAGACTTCTGCTTCATGTGTTGCAGAGTCCAACAGTCTGGCACCATATCACTGACGTGCTGATATTGCACTAGAAAAGCCTTGGCTAAGTTTTTCCACGATTTTATGTGATGACGACTTAGTTGATTATACCACATGGTGGCAGGTCCGGCTAGGCTGTCCTAGAAGCAGTGGATCAACAACTTGTCATCTCTACCATATCCCGTTGTTCTTCGGAAAAATATAGTAAGATGAGCACGGGGACAACTCGTCCCATCATTTTTCTCGAATTCTGGGGCTTTGAACTTAGGGGGCAGCACCAAGTCTGGGACAAGGCTAAGTTTGTTAGCATCAAATCCAATGAAAGTGTCAACTACCTCTATGGCTTCCATCTTTTCCTCAAGTCGCTTGTAACGATCCTCAATCTCCTTTGAAGTTTCTATCTTTAACTTCTCAAATTCTACCAACCGATCCATTTTCGAGACAAAGTTTTCAGCTTGATTTCCCCTATGTTTAGCCCCTAATGCAGTGGGTATATTCATAGGGGAAGAGGTGCCAGCCTGATGGAGTGGTGACTTACCTTGAGAAAGTATTCTTTGAGGGTCAAGTCGAATATTAGCATGAGAAGGAGTAAACCCCAGAGGATACGTAAGGCCTTCGTTTACATCAACGAGACTTTATGTAGGATTCACAACAAAGACCTCTCCTTGCTCAGGGAGTTTATGTCCTAGCATTTGCGTTATTTGGCCTAGCATGTCTTGCTGGTATTTCTTGATTTGTTACCTCATGTCTTGTTGGGCCTTAGCTAACTGGTCATTCATCTTCTTAGCCAAATCTGTCTGTATGTCTCTTTGAATTTGTTCAATGCGGTCCAATCTGTCCTCGTTCGTCATTTTGGTCTTGCGTCGAGTTCGTGCTGAATTGGTTGGCTTTTTGCTCTATCCAGTATCACTATCATGGGGCATCCCAAGGGTTAGTCTTAAAATCTTTAAGAATGAATGCATGTAAATGCAAGGTGCATGTCCTAGATGCAAGGCTTAAAAGGGTGACCGCTAAACGGGCTGAATTTCGCATGGCTTAAAAGGGTGGCTCTTACGGCTCACTATATATGGTTTAGATCTAAAGTAAAGGGTACCCGAATCTTCGCTAGGACATCGATTCGGGAAGATATATTTCTCTAAGTCTGTGCGGAGATGAAGATCTCACGGAGACGAAGGTACCGATGTATCCCGGAAGTGATTCACTATTTTGCACGGAGACGATACCTTACGAAGGCGTAGCTTCTCACTCCCACTTAAGGGACGGAGCTCGGGTATAGAGCTCATGATATGCAAAACCAGGAAAATAGAATTTTTTTAAAAAATAAAACTTGTAAAAATTTTAAAAATAAAAAGAAGGGATCACAAAATAAATCAAACCGAATTAATAGTTTCCACTCGTTAAGACAAAAGTAATCGACGTGTGGCTCGACTCTTTTAAAAAATATCCCAGTAAGTCGCCAGTTGTAATAACGACCCTGACCCCAGTGGAAAGGCTCGACGCGTTATTACGAAAAATAATTGGATTTAAAATGGAATGGAGTCACCACCGGCCACTTTGGTAGGCTTAAAGTCAACTAGAGATTCAAATAGTTTGGGTTCGGGAGTCAGTTAAGTGTGGGGAAGGGTGAGCACCCCCACAACGCCCAAACTTGGTATCGGGTCGATTACATATTGTTTAAGCGAGGGAAACTAAGAATTTGAATTTAATTTAAAATTTGTGATCCCTTAAAAAATTTAAAGAAAAGTTTTTTGTATGAGAGAAGTTTACACCCCTACACCCGAGGTATAATTTCAATATTTCTTTGTATGAAAGAAATTTACACCCCTACACCCGGGGTATAATTTCAATATTTCTTTATATGAAAGAAATTTACACCCCTACACCCGGAGTATAATTACCTTTAGATTCCGAACGAAAAAAACCTATTTTGAAAATTATAATTTAAAATAATATTTTATGATAGAGACTAGCGGAAAGTGGCACCCCTTACGTTCAGAGTACGTTTTTCACGATAATCCCTAACAAAGGTTTTAATTTTAAAACTGTTTAAAATGAATGAATATAAAATATATGGACATAAATACGAATATACGAAAGTATATATAAAACTATAAATAGGTAAATAATAATAGTAATAATACCGATGTAGTAATGAAAGAAAGCTTTACAAACAAAAATATATTATATATTAGCACATAATATATACTAGATATATGATATACAAATATACTATACATTGTATGATATTATATATATTAAATATACATAATAATATACTATATATATTAGAAAAAATAATGATAAATATGTTAAAATATATGTTATAATATATACATAATAATAATATATTGTAAGATAATAATATATATATTAAATACTTTATTATGTACAAAGAAAATAAAATATATATACATATAATAATAATAATAATAATAATAATAATAATAATAATAATAATAATAAAAATAATAATAATAATAAAAATAAAAACGGAAAGTGACAAATAAAAAAACCTTAAGAACTAAAAAGGGATGAAATCGAAAAATATTCGAAAGTTACAAGGACCAAGGAGATAATTAAACCATGCGACAGACCCAAAATGCAAATAACTTTTGGGAAGAGGGACTATCCGTGTACTTTTACCATTTAAAATTCTATTTAAATGAATTTAGTGAGCAATTGAAAACAAAACAAAAAGACTTATAGAATAATTGTACCATGCGACAGATCACATTTAAAAAATAGACGGGAAGGGGGGACTTATTAATTAATTTTCCCACTTTGTTTGATTTAAAAGCTAAAAAACTAACCTAGCAGATTCATCTTCCCATTTTTTTCACAGCCGCCCTTCCCCCTTTATTTTCTCTCTGTGTGTTTTATTTTTAAACACTTAACAGATTCAAAACCTTTTTTTTCTTGTTCGAATGTGTGATTTATGGGTCAAGAATGACGATCAACACTTGATCGGAACCGTTAATCGGCGGTTCAACCTCGGCCGTGGGCAACGGCGGCGACACCGGTTCGAAATCGAACCAACGTAAAATCAAACTTTTTTCTTTTGTTTTTGTGTTTATTCGATAAAAAAATTACCTTTTTGTTTCTTTTTGCTCTTGAAAACTCAGATCTGGAAATTTTTGCTTTTTTTATCCTTTTTTATATATTTGAATCTCTTCTCCTTTTTGAATCCGAAAAAAAACCACTCTTTATTATTTCATTTATATAGGTAACAAAAATTTTAGGTTTTGATGTACTCTTGAACAAATCTCTTATAATTTGTCACTGGCTATGGTTTTTTATCCATAGGGTATTCTACGTGAGTCGTTAGAACGGTTTTTAAGTCCGACGAGTTTTTAAGAAAAATAGATGGAGAGTTTTCGCCAATGATTTTCAAGGTGTTACATAAAAGCTCGATCATTTTAATAAATAATTATTTTTAATAAAATTTATTAAACAATAATTTTTGATCTACGAAATAAAAAAAAGTTTAAAAGTCAGTTACGAATGTAAAGTGTTAATAAGAGCAGCACACAACGTTCAAAAATTAATACCTAGTTGATTAGGTCTCTTAGCAATGGAGGTTACATATTCAAATTTAATTTAATTAATGGTTCCTGAATGTAAAACTTTAAAGAATACAATTTATTTTAAGGGTTATATTTTTATACATATGTGTGTAAAATTTATTTTACACAAAATTGCATATTTACACTATAAAACTCAAATACTAAATTCCTACTTATAAACCCTAATAAATTAAACATTACCTTAAATTCTAAACCCTATAATAAACCACTAATCCCTACAACCAAAAGTAATGTGTAAACTAAAGTTTATACGGCCTGTGTATAAAAAAATTTCTTTATTTTAAAAGGGTGTCATTATATATGGACATTAATAAATAGCACATCAATGAGTTTGACGCTGTTAGAATTGTGATCCAAATTCTTTTGGGATTTGGTTTAAAGTAAGAAACTTAATTTTAGTAGATCTTGTTTACTTTATATTAATTAAAGGTGGGAACCTCAGTTTGAGCAGAATTTGTTTCTATGCAAGTTTCCTCTGTAAACAAAGAATCTATCCCTATAAATATATACTAGGGATTATGGATTTAGACAAAACATCATAAATCAGTTGTAAGCTCTTTCTCCATTATAGTGAAAATTCTCATCCTCTGCCCGTGGTTTTTTCCCTTTTAGGTTTTCCACGTAAATTCTTGGTGTTATTTTTCTTTTCTGCGTTTGCGCTTATTTACTTGTCTCTTCATTATCGTCCCGGTAGTATAACAAATTGGCATCAAAGCTTTTTAGGTTACTCTGGATAATGACGACGGTGAAGTATGAAATTCCGTTGCTAGATCGCAATGTCAGGTTTTTGCTATGGCAGGTGAAGGTTCGAGATGTTCTTGTTCAGATGGATTTAGATGATGCGTTAGATGGGTTTGATAATATGCCAAAAGAATGGTCGGATACAGAGAAGCACCGCAAGGATAGGAAAGTTGCTTCCCAGATCTGTTTGCACTTATCAAACAGTATTTTGCAGGATGTTCACAAAGAGAAGACTTTTGTCGACTTATGGGCAAAATTGGAACAAATTTGCATGAAGAAAACTTTGACCAGCAAGTTACTCCTGAAGCATTGCCTATACAACCACAAGTTAGCAGAAGGTTCGTGTCTTGACGGCCATCTAACTGATTTCAATGAGATCATCTCAGATTTGGAAACGATGGAGGTAAAGTACAATGAGGAAAACTTATGTTTGATTTTACTTTGCTCATTGCCCTCTTCATATTCGTCTGTTAGAAGCACCCTCCTACACAACCGTGATACCCTTACTCTTGAAGAGGTATATGATAATTTGAATTCACATAACTGTCACAACCCTTTTTAGGGAGGTCTTGACGTTTTTTAAATAAAACCAAAAAACAACGGAGTCGCCACCAATCTTTTTAAAAGTGTGATTGGATCACCTAAAAATGGGTCATTTTAATAAAATTAGTTTTATTTTATTAAAACAACGATTTTGGTCTGCAAAAACTCAAAAAAGGGTTCGAGAGTCGGTTATGAGTGGGGAAGGGTTGGCACCCCCACAATGCCCAAAAATTGGTACCTAGCCGATTACAAAAAGTTTTTATGTCGGAATTTGCAAGTTCATGTAAAATTTAAATTATTATCCATTTATGAATATGATTCCATTTTAACGGCCCTACCATCGGGAGAGTAAACTTTAATCACCGCCAACACTTCTGGCGCTAACCCGTTACCTCATTTTGGTAAAACACCGCATTAATTATATTTCACTTTTTAATTAAACAATCAAAGGCAAAATTAGTGTGTTGAAGCTTTTATTTATTCTATGTTAGTGATTATTAGCCTAAAGAATTGTCTACATAAATTTTACATATTAGGGTTAAAATATGATTAAGTGTATTTTATGAATTTTAATGTGAAGAAAATTTTATTAAACTTCAAGGCTCTAAGTTAACTAAGGCTCTAACACTAGAGAACCTAACCTAGGGGTTTTTCCTAAACAAATAATTTAATTAAAAGACAAACAATTAAAGATTGAAATTAATGACAAATTAAAATTATATGCCAAGTTTGAAATGGGTACAAAGACAAAAAAACATCATTTATTAACTTTCATTAAGGAAAATGGATTAAAACACCTCTTTTTTACAAGTTCATCAAGTGTTCATAAAAAAGAAGAAACAAAAGTGGAGAACCACCTTCTTAATCGATTGAAAATTCCCAAAATTAAAGAAAGATAAAAAAGGTATTCGAAATAAATAAAATGAATAAGAACAAATTACCCAAATGAAGAACTTTTGCTTCTTGTATTTCCTCCAAAACTTCAATACAAATTTTCTATGAATTCTTGAATACAACGAAGAAATTGTATGAATTGTGAATCTGTGTTGTGGTGTGTGAATGAGTGAGTGAGTGAATTACAAAGGGGAATGAGGGTTGTATTTATAGGTATTTTCATACCTAAATTACAATGAAGAATAAAAATAAAATCCTTAATTTTGGTGATTGCTTCCCAAATCTGAGCTGATTTGGATTCCTTCCCCTTTTCTTTAATTGCTTCCCATATTCGATGATTCCCCTCCATATTTGTTTGGATTCAGATTTGACTTTACCCCTTTATTTTTTTTAGTCTAATAGCTTGAATTTTGGGCTAATATATTTTCCCTTTTTTTGCATTTTTGAGCCAAAAATCAGTGACAACAACTGCCCTTCTTTGCTCATTTCGGTGAAACAGGAATAGAGTAAAGAACAAAAGCACTGATTTTAGACAATCACTCTGCAAATTAGTTGATCAATATCGAAGCAAGGTTCCATTATCCTCGCGCCTGAACGGATAGGCAGTTGCTGAAAAAGTTCCATTTTTCTCGCGCCCTAACAGATAGGCGTTGTGCTGAAAAATAAAGGTTCCATTCTTCTCGCCCCTTAACGGATAGGCGTTATGCTAAAAAAATAAAGGTTTCATTCTCCTCGCGTCCAAACGGATAGGCGTTGTGCTACAAAATAAAGGTTTTATTCTCTCCGCGCCCGAACGGATAAGCATATTCTATTCTCCTTATGTCTGAACGGATAGGCAGGTTCCACTCTCCTTATGCCTGAATGGATAAGCGGGCTCTATTCTCCTCATGCTCGAATAGATAAGTAGGTTCCACTATCCTCATGCCCGAATAGATAGGCGGGTTCTATTCTCCTCATGCTCGAATAGATAAGCATGTTTTACTCTCCTCATGCTCGAATAGATAAGCAGGTTTCACTCTCCTCATGCCTAAATGGATAGGCGGGTTCTATTCTCCTCATGCTCGAATAGATAAGCAGATTTAAAAAAAGGTTCTATTCTCCTCATGCACGAATGAATATGCAGGTTCTATCCTCCTCATACTCGAATAGATAAGCAGGTTCAAAAAAGGGTTCCATTCTCCTCACGCACGAATGGATATACAGGTTCTATTCTCCTCATGCTCGAATAGATAAGCAGGTTCAAAAAAGGGTTACATTCTCCTCATGCACGAATGAATATGCAGGTTCTATTCTCCTCATGCTCGAATAGATAAGCAGGTTTAAAAAAGGGTTATATTCTCCTTATGCACGAATGGATATGCAGGTTCTATTCTCCTCATGCTCGAATAGATAAGCAGGTTCAAAAAGGGTTCCATTCTCCTCATGTACGAATGAATATACATGTTCTATTCTCCTTATGCTTGAATAGATAAACAGGTTCAAAAAGGGTTTCATTCTCCTTATGCACGAATGGATATGCAGATTCTATTATCCTCATGCTCGAATAGATAAGCAATTTCATACATGTCAGACAAATACTATAATTATGAAGAGTATGCTCCTAGGGATGCCTAACACATGAATGCATGACATTTTCTCTTTCATTTCATTTTTTGTTTTTAAACTTTTTTTATTTTATTTCTCTTTTTCTTTTAGGGTTTTTCCTCTTCGCTTCCATGCGCATTTGTTTGTTCAACCCAGATAGACAACCATGCTAGCTATTTATTCTTTGTATCTCTTTGCTTCAAAGAAAACATCTAAGCTTTGAATATTTGCTCATTCAATCCAGTTATTTTGTATTCCTGGTTGGGAGGATTGACTTTTTATCCTCATATTCTTCAACACTCTTTTAGCCTTTTTATGGTTGAGAGAATATGATCTCTCACATTCTCCCCGAAGCTTGAATAAAAGCTTTAACATCACTGGACATCTCCTCCAATGTCTGTAAAATTGTTCTCATTGTGGTAGAAGGGTAACAATCATGCTGCCTTAAAATAATATCAAGTATTCTCAAAGCTTCTTGTGAGTTGTCAAATGCTTGCCCCTGCAGGGCTCTTTGAAGCGTTTGCATGTAAATCCTTGCAGCAAAGCTTATTTCTACCATCAATGTCTTCGAATGATATTGCATTTTCTTATCTTCCTCTTACGTCTATTAACGTTGATGGCCTTTAATCCTTGGCCAATGCAAATTGCCCCACTCTGGGCTTGCCCCATTTAAAATTCAAATGTCACTGGCCAAAACTTCCCAAGTAAGAACACCAGAAATTGCCCTATGCTGCATTTTCCAAGTCGACGAGGTATGGGGACACAAAATTCCTTCCAAGATGCCAAGTTTTTGAGAGATTCATTTACTGTTTGCCTAATCCATAAACTATCCGAGCCACCCTTTGCGGGTTTTCAACTCGGATCCTCATTTGGTTTCAAGAGCCATTTGCGGGTTTTCATCTTGAACCCCTTTTCTTTTTTCTTTTTTGTATCTACGACACCCTTTGCGGGTTTTCACCTTTCGATAATTTTTTTCTTTCTTTTTTCTTTTTTTCATCTTTTTTTATGCATAAAACTTCTGAATCCATCAGATTATGAAGCTCATCTCTATCCCTCTTGAACAAAATCAATATTCTTTTTGAGAAAGCCTTCTTCCAGTTAGTCGTTCATTTTTCCCCCAGAATCTCTTTAAATTGGCAAAATTTTCCTAATATGAAATCTCTTTCTTGGATGAACTTTCTTGTTGTGAGCTTGTGTCATTCTTCTCTGATTCATCTGACCACGACAGATGACTTTCAACCTCTTTTTCATCGAATAACTCAACTGGTCATATCTTGCTTAGACTCACTCTGCTTCTTCTAGTTTTGCTTCCATCAAGACATGGAGAGATGGAATTTCAACCTTGATTGGCAACTTAACCTTTTATCCTATAAACTAATGAAGACAGTGTTACCCCTATTATTTCTTGATACGATGGTAAACAGATGCTTCTGGATTTGGAATCAATACCAAGAACCTTTTTTTCATGAATTTATGTCACTTTACTTGTAAGATGCAAGAAAAATATTAGCGATGAGAAAAAAATAAAAGGCTAGAAATGAAGGTTCAAAGGAAAAAGTCATGGCAAACATGGAAAAGAGAAAAGTCAGATGCCCCAAAATTCATAGTATGAATGATTCATGAATCCATCAACCGGATAGAGTCACGCTTTTAGGTGGCTCTCTTTAACTTACCCACTCCCAAATTTCAATTTTCCCACTTTTCTAATCTCAATCAAACATTAGAAGTTTGGGGTTCATGAAGAAAGGTTAACTCAATTGGGCGGAATGTATTCTGAAAACAAACTTCGTTCCTCAGATATTCATGTGTGATCCAAATGGTCTTTTAAGGCTTGTAATGTAGGCTAGGCTCGGGTTACAAAAAATGATATATAGGCTCAAATACATGCTTAAAGGTGATTAAACCAATGATCAATCTTTCTTGAAAAATTCTCCATTCTTTTATTCTTTGGATCACTCTAGACTGCCCATTTTGGGTTTTCACCCTAGAGTTCATTTCTTTTCTGGCACATATCTCATCTGAAGGATTCTGCACATGTTTTTCTCTTGTTTCAATTTTTTCTTCGTATTCCAGCTTTCATTTCTTCCATTTCTTTTTCTTTTTTCACTTTTTTGCTTTTTTTGTTTCTTGTCTTTTAATTTAGGACATTCAACTTGATATTTTCTTTCTCACTTGCAAATAATTTTTCATCCTCTTTGCTCCCCAATAGGGGGAATGATCCTTGGTTAGGGTTCAATCACAAGAAAAAAAATATCAGGCTCAAAAACGGACAACAAAGGATTTTTATCAGTTTTTTACTTGAAAAGGGAAATAAAGGTATGCCAAATGTCATTTCACACACAAATATCATCAAAGAGAAGCAGTCTTTAGTTGGTGGATGTTTTAGAGTTATCACTTTATTCAAAGACCTTAACAACAATGTCTGAGAGGAAAATCACTCAAAATTAGTTTATAGGATTTCCCATTAATCCTAAACACACTTTATTGTCGTTCTATCTCGGGATTAGATCCAAGAATCATTCATACAATCAATAATATGGGCTCTGCCAATATGATGCATTTTGGAAGGGAAATAGATGAAGATGAAATGCATAGAAAAAAATGAAATATTTGCCACTTGAGAAAATTAAAGGGATACATCTTTTACACAGGTAGAATAACATTGAGTCCCTTACAAAAGATCCCTAACGCTCACGGGCAAAAGCAGAAGGGTTGGTTCTAGGTATGACTCCATCATTTTCCAGGAGAATCATTGATCATTATTCTGGAAATCATTGATAAATTCTAGCAAATCTCGACCACTCTACTTCTCGACAAGATTCTACTGCTGAAGTTGTTTAGGCTAAAGGGTACTCGCCATATTTCTTTCCTTGATTCCCAGAGTGAGCGTAGGCAATTCCTGGCAGGGCTTTGATGCCATCAGTTACTTTCTCTTTATATGGGTCCTAAAACCCTAACATGACTGCTATCTGGGTAACAATATCCCAACAAGCTCGCATACTACGAAAGGTTTTGATTTATACTACGAGTGCATCTCGGCCCGAGTACCAGGTCTTTTATCTCCTCGATCATTCATAAAAGTCTCGGTCTCGCTTCCTCTACTAGCCTAACATACTGACGAAGAGCAGTAGCTTCCTTAGCTAGCATCATGACACTCTTGTCGAATTCATCTCGCTCTTGGAACATTCTGGCATTGTCCCTAAGTCGGGTGAACTAGTAATCATTACCCCTTTTATTGGCATCTTCAAGGACCAAGATCTTTATTTTGAATGTTGTTCTTTATGTGCCCGTTGGTTAACCTTGGACCAGCAACGTACACTCGTATTATCTTCCTTTTTCTGAAGGAGTCTTCTATCCATCACGAAAAACTATTTTCTACTTGAGCAATGTGTTTTAGAATCGACCCTTCTAGATATAAGATGTGGATGCAAGAAAAATATGCAAAACAATATAAAACAAGAAAAAGAAAGAATTATTACTTCGAAGAACATAAAAGGTCCAAAATAATTTCATTGTACGAATAGTAACTGGGCAGCACATTCCAACACTTCTGGACATGTCTCCACGGACTATTCCTATGAAATAATTTTGACCAAATTCCAAAACATAGGGTTTTCTGCATGGCTCTAACGGGGTAGGCTTCTAGATTCACACACATGGTTTGGTTCTAAAAGGTTCCTAAATTGTCCTCGTTGTCCCCTATTAAGGGTAGCAAGGCTCATGATTCTCACCCATTATAGGTTTCAAATGAATCAAGTTCAACTCAGGGGGACCCATTTTCCTATGCCCATATAAAGGATCAGTATCCTTACGAAGACATAGGCTATATGAGCTCCGAAGGTACTTGCTAGGCCCATATGAAGAATCAGTATTCCCACGAGAGCAATAACGTTTCCCCCCGCTTAAACGAACGAGACAAAGCTCGGGTGTAGAGCTTATAACCAAATTTTAAATGCGTAAAATGAGATCATATTCATAAATGGAAAATTAAGTTAAATTTTATACGAACTTGCAAATCCGACATTAAAACAAGGTGTAATCGGCTTATGGCCTGACTCTCTTTTTGTAAAAAACAAAAATGTCCCCAGCGGAGTCGCCAAGCTGTCGTAACCTTTTTTTAAGGATGTCTTGACGTTTTTTTTAAATAAAACCAAAAAACAACGGAGTCGCCACCAATCTTTTTAAAGGTGTGATTGGATCACCTAAAAACGGGTCATTTTAATAAAATTAGTTTATTTTATTAAAAACTATTTTGGTCTGCGAAAACTCAAAAACGGGTTCGAGAGTCAATCACGCTTGGGGAAGGGTTAGCACCCTCACAGCGCCCAAAAATTGGTACATAGCCGATTACAAAAAGTTCTAATGTCGGAATTTGCAAGTTCGTGTAAAATTTAAATTATTGTCCATTTATGAATATGATTCCATTTTAATAGCCCTACCATCCGGAGAGTAAACTTTAATCACCGCCAGCACTTCTGGCACTAACTCGTTACCTCCTTTTGGTAGGACACCATATTAATTATATTTTACTTTTTAATCAAACAATCAAAGATAAAATTAGTGTGTTGAAGCTTTTATTTATTCTATGTTAGTGATTATTAGCCTAAAGAATTGTCTACATAAATTTTACATATTAGGGTTAAAATATGATTAAGTGTATTTTATGAATTTTAATGTGAAGAAAATTTTATTAAACTTCAAGGCTCTAAGTTAACTAAGGCTCTAACACTAGAGAACCTAACCTAGGGGTTTTTCCTAAACAAATAATTTAATTAAAAGACAAACGATTAAAGATTGAAATTAATGACAGATTAAAATTATATGCCAAGTTTGAAATGGGTACAAAGACCAAAAACATCATTTATTAACTTTAATTAAGGAAAATGGATCAAAACACCTCTTTTTTACAAGTTCATCAAGTGTTCATAAAAAAGAAGAAACAAAAGTGGAGAACCACCTTAATCGATTGAAAATTCCCAAAATTAAAGAAAGATAAAAAAAATGTATTCGAAATAAATAAAATGAATAAGAACAAATTACCCAAATGAAGAACTTTTGCTTCTTGTATTTCCTCCAAAACTTCAATACAAATTTTCTAGGAATTCTTGAATACAACGAAGAAATTGTATGAATTGTGAATCGGTGTTGTGGTGTGTGAATGAGTGAGTGAATTACAAAGGGGAATGTGAGGTTGTATTTAGAGGTATTTTTCATACCTAAATTACAATGAAGAATAAAAATAAAATCCTTAATTTTGGTGATTGCTTCCCAAATCTGAGCTTATTTGGATTTCTTTCCCTTTTCTTTAATTGCTTCCCATATTCGATGATTCCCCTCCATATTTGTTTGGATTCAGATTTTACTTTCCCCTTTATTTTTTTGAGTCTGATAGCTTGAATTTTGGGCTGATATCTTTCCTTTTTTGTATTTTTGAGCCAAAAATCAGTGACAACAATGACAAGATGCAACATCTTACCAGCTCTGAGTTCCAAGCAGATGGTCTCATGGTGCATGGATCGACTAGTTCAGACCGGGGAAGAAAATGTGATCATAATTCCGGCAGTTAAAATAGAGGCAGGTCCAAGTCGTCAAATCAAGGTAAAACATGTTATTTCTGCAAAAAGAAATGTCATATTAAATCAGAGTGTTGCAGATTACAGAATAAGATAAAGAGGGATTCTTAAAATCAGAATTCCATTGAATATGAAGCTGATATTGCAGAGGAGTATAATGATGGTGAACTTTTAGTTGCTTCCGGCGTAGACTCTATAGCGGGTGAGGAGTAGATTCTTGACTCTGGTAGCAGTTTCCATATGAGTCCAAATCGGGATTGGTTTGCGATGTATAAACCTGTGTCTACATGTGTTGTCTTGTTAGGAAATAATGTCTCTTGTAAAGTTGCAGGTATTGATACAATCAAGATTAAGATGTTCGATGGGATTGTTCGAACACTTGGTAATGTGAGGCATGTTCCAGATTTAAGAAGAAATCTAATTTCGTTCGGTACTCTGGATTAAAAAGGGTACAGATACTCCAATAAAGGTGGAGCTATAAAAATTTGCAAGGGCGCTCTCGTTGTGATGAAAGGGTATAAAAGAGCTATCAATTTCAAGGTTCAACTATTTTAGGTGATGCATCTGTTGTTTCCTCCTACATGTCAAATGGCAATGTTACTGGTGAAGGCGTCTTGACTAAATCAAGTAAAAGAGGATTTTCTGTTGAACATAACAATTGTGGGCATAACGGTTCTGGTAGGCAAAAAAGAGTTTGATTTTGTAGACATAACGAATTTGAAAATAAGAATAAAGTTGAATTCTGTAGGTATAACGGATTTGATAAGCTTAAGAGAGTTCAATTTGCTTCAAAGATAAATAATGAGAAATGTAGTAGTGCCATTGATGATCGAGGTCGTGTTATTGCTCGTGGTGATATAGTTGTGAGCAAAGTTGGCACTAATGTTGATCTTACCAACTTGAAGACTAAATTACCTTGTACATCCAAGCTTAGGCAATGCTTGGATTCAGTCGGTGTTCATTGCTGAAGACTACCCCTTGAAGGGGTTTCATGGAAGAGGTGGAGATATTGTTTGACAGGAATTTGTCTCAAGGTGGAGATTGTTAGAATTGTGATCCAAATTCTTTTGGGATTTGGTTTAAAGTAAGATTCATACTTTTAGTAGATCTTGTTTACTTTATATTAATTAAAGGTAGGAAACTCAGTTTGAGTAGAATTTGTTTCTATGCAAGTTTTCTCTGTAAACAAGGAATCTATCCCTATAAATAGATACTAGAGATTAGGGGTTTAGACAGAACATCATAAATCAGTTGTAATCTCTTTCTCCATCATAGTGAAAGTTCTTATCCTCTGCCCATGGTTTTTCCTTTTGGGTTTTCTACGTAAATTCTTGCTGTTATTTTTCTTTTCTGCGTTTGCGCTTATTTACTTGTCTCGTCATTATCATCCCGGTAGTATAACAAATGCAATACTCCTCTAGCATGTCTCCAACACCGCACCGCAAAATCCGTAGCAAAAATTCCTCCACAATCGCGCAGCTCGAACCATAGCTCATGATACCATTTGTTAGGAATTTGGTATGCGGAAAAATAACCAAAGCGATAATGACATAGACCAAGACATGCACAGGAGACAAGATTTAACGTGGTTCAGCTTAGCCTACCTCCACGGACGAGAGAAATCAATCAACTATCAACGTAGAGAACCCGAAGAGTACGAATACATGATAACCCATGTAATCCCAAAACCCGGTGTACAAATCCCATGATCCGGTAGAACCAAAACATTCTTCCCAACATCCCTACAATATTCATCTCTACAATGTAGGCAAAATAGTTGTAGAGAACCTAAAAGCGGTTACATCTCTCCAGAGTAATTCCCCCTCTTTTGTTCTCTCATTCTCTCATAATTCAAAAGGTTAAATCTAGTCTATATTTATAGACCCACATACTTGGTCACCAAGAAACCTTATTCAATAAGATCTTTACCTAAAATAGATATTTACTCATTAAAGTAAATCCTAATTACCAAGTAATTTTCAACCACTAGAATTACAATAAAACCCAACTTAATTACCAATTAGAATTTGAGTCAAAATATAACAAATCTCCCCCTTGACACAAATTCTGTTCGAGCATTGGTCTTCAAGTCTTCAACAGCTTCAATTTTTACGTAAGCCTAATATCCGTTGAAGCACTGCCGTCAAGTCTCCAACAACTCCAATTCGTACGTAGTATCCATTGAAGCACCGTTGAATTTTGAGAATTACTCCCCCTGCAACTAAAAGCTCGTTGCAGCAATACTCCTCTGGCATGTCTCCAACATCGCACCGCAAAATCCGCAGCAAAAATTCCTCCACGATCGCGCAGCTTGAACCATAGCTCGTGATGCCATTTGTTAGGAATTTGGTATGCGGAAAAATAACCAAAGCGATAACAATATAGACCAAGACATGCGCAGGAGACAAGATTTAACGTGGTTCAGCATAGCCTACCTCCACGAACGAGAGAAATCAATCCACTATCAACTTAGATAACCCGAAGAGCATAAATACATGATAACCCATGTAATCCCAAAACTCGGCGTACAAATCCCATGACCCGGTGGAACCAAAACACTCTTCCCAACATCCCTACAATATTCATCTCTACAACGTAGGCACAATAGTTGTAGAGAACCTAAAAGTGGTTACATCTCTCCAGAGTAATTCCCCCTCTCTTGTTCTCTCATTCTCTCATAATTCAAAAGGTTAAACCTAGTCTATATTTATAGACCCACATACTTGGTCACCAAGAAACCTGATTCAATAAGATCTCTACATAAAATAGATATTTACTCATTAAAGTAAATCCTAATTACCAAGTAATTTTCAACCACTAGAATTACAATAAAACCCAACTTAATTACCAATTAGAATTTGAGTCAAAATATAACAGACACACTATCTATGATGTCCTAATAAAAGAACTTTATATTCATAAACTCTAATAAACTAAACGTTAAACCCTAAATTTTAAACATTAGCTTAAATTTTAAATTCTTAATTAAATTGATGGTTTCTACAACTAAAAGTATTGTGTAAACTAAAGTTCATTCGACTTGTATATAAATTTTTTTTCTTTATTTTAAAATGATATAATTATAAAATCATATACATAATATCATATAAATATAGTAGATATATATATATATATATATTAAAAAATATAACATATATGATTAATATATAAATACTATAAATATGTAAAATGCTCATAAAATGGTATGGGATTAAAATGAATAAATTACAAAAATATTAAATTGCATAAATTTAAATAAAATAAATGATAAAAAAGAAAGTATTAAGTTGCATAAATTTAAAATTATCAAGTCAAATTAACATAATTAAAAGTATCAACTTAAATAAATGCAAACACTAAGGACAGAAACATAAATTACAGAAAGTAAAGTACTGCGATTAAATAAAATAAAGTAAAGGGCTTTGAACGAAATTAAATTATATAGCAGAATCAGGACCAAATTAAAATCGTAGTGCTGTAATCAAAATAACAGAAAATTAAAATTGATAAACAAAAGAAATGTGATAACATGAAAATTGCAGTATATTAAAAAGCATAGGGATCAGCTGCATTTTCACTCTGCCTAAGCCGATGCCTGACCTACCGCCGCCGTGAATCGGACATACTCCAATCTGAATAAACTCATCGTCCGATGATGTTCCAAACAAACTATGACGCACTCGTCCATTGAACCTTGCTCCACACCATCTGTAACGATTCAAACCGAAAAGAGAGTTTGAAAAAGCAAATAACGGTCATAACTGACAGCTGGAAAGGTAGTTACAATGCTCCTCCCTTCAAAGAAATCCTTGACCTCAAGGATTGAAGTTTGAAAACTGTATTTTTAACTGATGCAACATCTCTCATGTCGCATCTTCAGAAAAAGAGTTTGTCCACTCCACAAGGACCTCTGTCACAGCTTTATTACCCCTTTTGCCAATTCTTAGATCCAGCACACGATAAGGCTCTTTGCTAATGCCAGCATCAGGACCTATCCCAGGTAACTTTGCTTGAAAATTAGCAGACCCAATATACTTTTTCAGTTGTGAAACATGAAACACTAAATGCACCCTTGAATCTCTAGGAAACTGCAACTCATAAGCAACCTTTTTAACTCTAGCTTTGACTAAGAAGGGTCCAAACCACTTTGTTGCAAGCTTCTGGCAACTTCTACTCTTGTCTGTTTGCTACCTATAGGGCTATAATTTCTAATACACTAAATCCCCACAGCAAACTCACATTCAGACCTTTTGACTGCTTGGTTTTTCATTCTATCTTGGGCCCTTTTATGATGAAACTTAAGCATTTTCACAGTTGCTTCTCTTTGTTGCAAGCTCCTGTCAACTGATGCAACCTTAGATTCCCAAGCCACATAAGAAAAATGTATTGAGGGTTCTTGTTCATAGAGTGCTTGATAAGGTGTGGTCTGAATGACAGAATAAAAAGAAGAATTGTACTACTACTCTGCTAGGTGCAGCCAGCTTCCCCACTCTTTTGATTTTTCTCCCATCATGCATCTCAGATATGTCTCAAGGCATCTATTAACTCTTTCTGTCTGGCGATCTGTTTCTGGGTGGTAGGCAGTAGATGAGTTAATATTTACTCCCAAGTTTCTAAACAACTCCTACCAAAAAACTCATAAAAATTTTGTCACAGTCACACACAATATTGTTGGGCAGTCCATAAAATTTAAAGACATTCTCTAAAAAATTTTGAGCTACATCTTTAGCAGTGAATGGGTGGATTAAGGCAATAAAATGGGCATACTTGGTTAGTCTGTCCACTACTATCAGAATAGTATCTTTGTTTCTGGATAAAGGAAGGCCTTCAATAAAATTCATACTTACCGACACTCAAGCAGCTTCAGGAATTGGTAAAGGCTGTAATAGTCCCCTGGGATGCATCAGTTCATCTTTGTTCCTCTGACAGACATCACACTCCCTCACTAAATTTTTTACTTCTCTCTTTAACCCATTCCAATAAAAAATTCTTAAAATCTTCTTGCTGGTTGTATGTGCTCCTGAGTAGCCACCTATTACCCTTCCATGAAAGAATTTTAATAGCTCTGTCTTCAGCTCCTTATCACTGCCCACTATCAGTTTATCTTTTCTTTTTAATTGTTGTCCATCCATCTCTTTCATACTTGCCATGTCTCTTAGATCACCTTTCCAGATCTTCAATAATTTTCTTGAGTTTTTCATCTTCATGTTAAATAATAGCCACTCTCTTCATCATGTTAGTAGACACAATACTCACTGTAATAGCTTGACAACTTTCTACAATAGGCCTTTTAGACAATACATCAGCCACAATGTTATTAATTCCTTTTCTATACTGAACCTCATAATCATACCCCATCATTTTTACCATCTATTTCTGTTGTGAGGGGGTAATTGCTTGATTTTCAACAAGAAACTTCAAGCTTTGATGGTTTGTCTTGATTTTAAAATGCCTTCCTATCAGGTATGATGACCACCTTTTAACTGTGATTAGGACTGCCATCATTTCTTTTTTATACAATGATAAGCTTTGATGTCTCACTCCCAATCTTTTGTTGAAAAATGCCAAAGGTTTTCCTTTTTGATTTAGTACTGCCCAACTCTCATTTTTGAAGCATCGGTCTCAACAGTGAATTCTTCATTAAAATCTGGCAGTACTAACACATGAGCATTACTCAGCCTCTTTAAGGTTTTGAAAAATATTTTTTTTTCTCGGTTCTTTATTTCCATCCTCCTTTTTTAAGCAAGTCAGTTAAACTCCTTGATATCACCCCATATCCCTTAATGAACCTCTTGTAATACTCAGATAATCTCAAAAATCCTCTCAAATCTCTAACAGATATAGGAACTGGCAGAAATTACATAACTCAAGTAACCAACTTCTTGAGCCCCAAAGCAGCATGTGCTCTGTTTTGCATACAATTGATTCGTCCTCAACAGTTCTAAAACCTCTTCCAAATACTGTAAATGCAGTTCCCAAGTGATTGAATAAACAAGAATGTCATCAAGGAAAACAAGTGCAGACCTCCTCAACAATCCCTTGAAGACTTTGTTCATCAACCCTTGAAAAGTGGCAGGGGCATTAGTAAGGTCAAATGGCATTATTAGAAACTCATAATGCCCCTCATAAGTTCTGAATGCAATTTTGTGGATATCAGGTTTACTCATCTGGATCTGGTGATAACCTGATCTAAGGTCCAACTTGGAAAAGAATCTTGCAGCCCCCAGTTCATCCAACAATTCTTCAATAATAGGCATAGGAAACTTATCTTTGATAGTTATTTGATTTAATCTTCTATAGTCTGCACACATTCTCCAAGAGCTATCCTTTTTTTCACTATAATAATTGGAGAAGAAAAAGCACTACCACTGTCCCTTATGATTTCAATTCTCAATATTTCTTTCACAAGCTTCTCAATCTTATCCTTTTGAGAGGCAAGGTATCTATAAGGTTTTACTTTGACCACAGTTTGCTCATCCATCAAAGTAATCTTGTGTTCATGCTCTCTTGCTGGTGGTAATCTCCTTGGTTCAGCAAATACATCCTCATATTTGTACAACAACCTCTAGAAATCACTAGACATTTTCTCCCCTTCCTTAATTTCCAGTTGTGCATCTAAATACAGTAAAGAACCAGTATAAAAACTGTTGTTGCTTCGCAACAATTTGTCACACAGTTTCGATCCCATTCTTTGCAAGGGTTCAGGTTTGTGCCCCCACAATTTTACTCTAGATCCTTCCCACCAAAACTCCATGCTCAGATCAATGAAATCTCAATTAATGGCCCCCAACTTGGAGAGCCACCGTACTCCTAGCACCATGTTACAGAGTTTCGAAGGTAACTCCAAAAATCTAATTGTGAATGTGTATCCTTAAGCTTTTCGTTCCACTTCCTGACAATCTCCCAAAGTCCCCATAGAATTTCCATCAACCACCACCACCTTAAATTGACTCTTCCTATTCATCCCCAACCCTACTTTCTTCATCAATGACCAGTTCAAGAAATTGTGGGAACTTCTAAAATCTAACCGTGAGAAATAGGCAACTTTGTGCCATAATTCGAAAGGGTAAAGGTGGAAATAAGAATGATGATTTTATTGAATCATATTCTACTCCATGAGACATTTACAACGGTATCTCATATGCTCAAATTGGTTGAGTGATGAATGAGAAATTGATGCTCAAAGTAAGGTGGTCTTGAATTGAGTAAGGAAAATGAAACCCCCTTATCCCACATTGATGAGATAAATGGAATGCGAAGTGTTTATATACACTTACCCACTACATTGTTACTTTCCTATTTAATTCAGAATATATAATCAATACCATATATAATCGGATATTTTCGTGAATATTAAGCCTACCATTTTAATATTCGTATTTAAGGAAAACATATAATACCCCTTTAAATTCTGAATATTCAAAAAAGGATATGTTATTTTTAAGGAAAAAATTATTTGAAGTGAGTAACATATCTGCAAGTCCACGAAGGGCTCGACCGGTCTGAACATTCGCGTCGCCTACGTTGTGCGGGTGCGCCCCAACCCGAATGGGATTGGATTCGCACCCTGCGCACAAGGCACAGTTTCCATTCAAGTCATTCAATGACCACAAAGTGGGTAAGTGTATATAAACACTTCCCATTCCATTTATCTCATTCAAGTCATCAGTGTATATAAAACTGTGGATTGCATTTTCATTGGCTACGCTGAACATAGCAATGCTTATCGGTTCCTTGTGTATGAATCAAAGAATCATGAGATTCACAAGAACACGATAATGGAATCAAAGAATGCATCATTCTTTGAAAATATATCTCCCTATAAATCTAGGGAGCTTGATCAAAGTTCAATAAAACGAACCTTAGATGAGATCGGTCTAAATGATCAACAAGAGGCTGAAATTGGAATTGAGCCAAGAAGGAGCAAATGAGTAAGGGTGGAAAAATCCTTTAGATCGGATTTTCTAACATTTATGCTAGAGGCTGAACCTCAAACATATAGCGACGCTATACGCTCCACTGAAGGCACTTTATGAAAAGAAGCCATTAAAAGTGAAATTGATTCCTTCATGCAAAACCATACACGAAAATTAGTGGACGTTCCTCATGGAATTCACCACTAAATTTAAAATGGATTTTCAAACGAAAAATGAGAGCAGATGGAACAATTGATAAGTACAAGGCAAGGTTGGTAATAAAAGGATACTGACAAAAAGAAGGCCTTGATTACTTTGATACATTCTCTCATGTATCAAGAATAACATCTATAAGGATGATACTCCCAATTGCTGCACTGCAAAATCTTGAAGTACATCAAATGGATGTTAAAACAACTTTCTTAAATGAAGAACTTGATGAGGAAATATACATGGAACAACCTGAAGGTCATGTAGTTTCAGGTCAAGAAATGAAAGTTTGTAGATTGATGAAGTCTATATATGGACTTAAACAAGCACCAAAACAATGGCATGAGAAGTTCGATAGTGTTATGGTGACAAATGGCTTCAGAATAAACGAGTGTGACAAATGTGTATATGTCAAAACTACAGACATTGAATATATCATTCTATGTTTGTATGTTGATGGCATACTCATTGTTGGAAGCAACAATGAAATAGTAAAACGTACCAAGAACATGTTAAATTTAAGATTTGACATGAAAGACATGGGACTGGCCAATACGATTTTGGGCATCCAAATCAAAAGGTCAACAGAAGGTCTTATATTGACTCAGTCACACTATGTGGACAAGATTCTCGAGAAATTTAACAAGGATGATTCTGGCATAGCCATAACTCCTTTATACCCTTGTTCAAATTTATCTAAGAACAAAGGGGAAAGTATTTATCAAGTGGAATATGCAAGAGTCATAGGTAGCTTAATGTATCTCATGAGCTGTAGTAGACCAGATATCACTTTTACTGTGAGTAGTCTAAGCATATTCACAAGCAATCTAGGGAAAATCACTGAAAAGCAATTGTGAGGGTATTGAGATATCTCAAGTATACTCGAGACTGCGGATTGCATTATTCCAGATACATCACTGTCTTATAAGGATACTCCGATGCTAGTTGGATATCTAGCATTCAAGACACCAAAGGCACAAGTGGATATGTATTCACTTTGGGAGGAGGAGCCATGTCATGAAAATTCTCAAGACAAACGATTATAGCCAGATCCATAATGGAATCTGAGTTTATTGCTCTAGACAAATCCGGAGAGGAAGCCAAATGGCTTAGGCAATTTCTTGAGGATATTCCGGAATGGCCAAAACATGTACCTACAGTATGCATATACTGTGACAATCAAGCAACAATTGCTAGAGCACAGAATTGCATGTACAACGTAAGTCAAGACATATGCGTCATCGACATAATACTGTTAAACAACTGATCTCAAATGGAGTTATCTTTGTGTAAGATCAAAGGATAACATTGCGGATCCATTAACCAAAGGGTTAAACGAAATCAAGTTGAGAAAACATCTAAAGGAATGAGACTAAAGCCCATAAAAAAGTGATATGTGTAGGAAAAACCCTACGTAGCTGATTGGAGATCCCAAGATCTAGGTTCAAAGGGACAACCTAATTGCATAGACTTGTTCGGTCACTGTGGGGGCACTTATCCCCAAGTCAGTTCCTATGATGTAAATAGTGATCAAAGTGAGATAGGCTAAGCTAAAAGCTTTTAATAACCATTGTGTGCTCCGGAGAGCCGAGCAACATAAGCCACCTATATAAGAGTGAAGTGGGGCCGCTTCAAGGAGACAATTGGGCATAGTTTTTTCAAACTCTTGCAGAACCAGGCGATGTCCACGACCATATGGACAAACGGCTGAACAGTTCAAGGACATCACGTCTACTGGTTAGCTAGTAAAGTAAATATGCTTTCACAAGGGAAGGTTCAAAGGAGGAAACCTACCTATCCTATGTAGCTATCGATCGTAGAACCTATCACCACATCAAGTCAAAATGTTTTGATAAAATCATCAATTTCATTCATGTGGGAGATTGTTGGAAAAAATAGTGAGGAATAGGCAACTTTGAGCCATAATTCGAAAGGGTAAATGTGGAAATTAGAATGATGATTTTATTGGGTCATATTCTACTCCATGAGACCTTTACAACGGTATCTCATATGCTCAAATTGGTTGAGTGATGAATGAGAAATTGATGCTCAAAGTAAGGTGGTTATGAATTGAGTAAGGAAAATGAAACCCACTTATCCCACATTGATGGGATAAATAGAATGTGAAGTGTTTATATACACTTACCCACTTTGTGGTCATTGAATGACTTGAATGGAAACTGTGCCTCGCGCGCAGGAGGGAGCGAATCTAATCCCATTCGGGTTGGGGTGCATCCGTACCGGTCAGCCCCTTCGTGGACCTGCGGATATTTTACCCACTTCGAATAATTTTTTTCCTTAAAAATAGCATATCCTTTTTTGAATATTCGAAATTTAAAAGGATGTTATACGCTTTCCTTAAATACGAATATTAAAATAGTATTGCTTGATATTCATGAAAATATCCAATTATATGTGGTATTAATTATATATTCCGAATTAAATAGGAAAGTATCAATGACCGTTAAAATTCAGAATACTTTTATTCCCACATTTTAACCTAATCGTTCCCTACATATGGGATGTTTCTCTTCAGTTTTAAACACAACTTGAAGATTTTCTCATATTCAAATTTGCATAGTTTTTAGTGATAATGAAATGCAAGGGTTCTGTTCGTGATTTCTACAACAGTGCTACTGTAGAAGATCGTCCGTTATTGTATCCTGAGAGACTGATGACCAACGAACTCAAACACCAAGGAGTGGTTGAAATCTGTCTTAAGAAAACTGCGTTCGTGCAGGCCTCAACAATTTTCTTACGGTTTATTTAAATTCTGTAAAATTTTATTCAAATCTATTTACATTAATTTTGTTCTTTAGATTGTTTAATCGTTTTGGACTAACATTTTCCTACAATGAATATAAAGTAGCCATACATTTGTTTAGGCCTTCTAATTCCCATCATTCATTGATTGAACAACTGTGAAGATCTCACATTCAAACAATAGTTTTCTTCCTCTTTTCCCCAATGGCCAGCTCCAGTCCCACTAGTGTCAGCCTAAAGCTTCTGATAGACTCAAAATCCAAAACGCTCGTGTTTGCCGAAGCAGGTAAAGGTTTTGTTGATTTTATTTTTAGCATCATGTCATTACCTGTTGGCAATGTGATTAGGCTCTTTAGTAAACAATGAACAGCAGGGTGCATTCAGAACATATACGAAAGCATCAAAATTTTGGGCAATTCCTACATGTTTTCGAAAGCAAACAAGGGTCATGTTGTTGCCATCCATCCAACCCCCAGCTTACAGACTTACACCAATCTCTATAGGTGTAGTGGCAATGGCGGCAATGTCAATTGTCGCATGTTTATCGCAAATAATCCGGGCACCTGTTATCCTACCTGCAACTATTCGAGGAACCATAGTTTCACTTTTGTTAATCTGCCAAGCAAGGTGGTTGGGGGTGGCTTTGTCAAAGAAACTGTAACTTACATGATCACGGATGATCTTGTGGTGAGGCCTATTGCCATTAGTTCCATTGTGACTTTGCTCAACAAGTACAACATTAAGGATGTCGGAGATCTCGAAGAGAAAGTCATTGTCGTCGGAGTTAACGAGGGTGTGAAGTTGTTGAAGGCATCATTGCAGCCGACAACTATGCTCACCGATGTGTTCCTCGAGAAGAAAGCAGGGGAATGCGACGTTAGCAACTCTGGCATCATGATAGAGGAAAATTCTGGTTGAATTTCAGTTTGGAAAAATGTTTTAAGAGCATCTCAGTCTAGGAAGATAAGCTCTTTGGTTTTTCTTTAAATTTCAGCAGTTTGCATGACAATTGCCTTCAGCCTGTTATGTAATAATAGTGTGGTTTGGATCTATGAAGCACAGGGATGCCTCTTTAAGGCCGTCTCGCGTCCCCGATACATATCTGGGGTGGGGACGGCCCAGGGATGTCCCAACTTTACTGAGGACAGCCAAACTTTACCGAGGACAGTCAACATTAATTGGGTGCGTCCTGGGGGACGTCCCTAAATAAATTTACTTAAAAAAATGGAAAATAAAATCCCCATCTTCTTTATGAGCAAGGTTTTAAAAATTATTAAAATAATCCGAAAGATTAGTTCAATTTACTTAAAAAAGCTCAAGGATAATTCTGAACTTAGAAAGTTCAAATTTTACCCAACTAAACTCAAAATCAATTGAATCAAACACAATTGAAATTCAAACCTAATTAAAGCTCAAGTATGCACATGAAAGATTGAAGGCACAGTAAAAAACTAATAAATTGAACACTCAACCTAAAAAACATAAACTTAATTACGTGTGACAAATGGCCCACATACACTTGATCTCAACCAAAAGGTCAAGACTAAATTGCTTCCTTGTTCTAGTGGCTAAGCACCTATTTATAGGTTGTTTTCTCTCCTTGCTTTACGTATCTTAAGGATGTGGGATATTGGGTTTGTATTGTATTTGTAATCTGTTTCAACTTGTTTTAATGCTTCTTCACTCAAGCTTTAAATAGGGATAGGTAAATATCCATTTTAGCCATGTCATCTTTTAATTTTATCATTTTAGTCATTGATTTTTTCTTAATTTAGAATGTAAAGTTAAATTTTCGTTCAATTTAGCCATTTAATTTTAGTAATCTTCTAATCTAAGTGTTAGAAAATAATTTAAAAATTATTAGAAGTGAATTTAAATAACTACAAATATAATTATTGTTTAATACAATTATAATTTTAGTCCTTATTGTATTATGAATTTTAATGATTATATGTATATATATTTATTTATTTTTATATTTGTCGTACCCGTACCCTATAATTTTGGAAATTGTCGTTTCCTGTCCCTATCCCCGTATCCGTACTGTGCAACTTAGGTTTGGGTAATAATGTTTCAATATTTGAACTCTGGTTTTATGTTCATTAACTTGTACAATTATATTTTTTAGTAAAATTTAAGGGTTTGATATTCTCTTGAACAATCATCTTAATACTTGTCATTGGCTATGGTTTTTTATCCGTAGGGTAGAAAGTTGTCGGAACAGTTCTTAAGTCCGACGAATTTTTAAGAAAAACAAATGAGAAGTCGTCACCAATGATTTTTGATGTGACCTTGGACTACATAAAAACTCGATTATTTTAATAAAAAAATATTTTTAATAAAATTTATTAAATGACTTTTACTATACAAAATAAAAAAAATTCGAGATTTAGTTACATATAGGGAATGATTAGCAGTAGCAACCCACAACGTACAAAAATTGATACCTAGCTCATTATGTCTTAGCAATGGAAGTTAGGTATTCAAATTTAATTTAATTAATGATTCCTAAATGTAAAATTTTGAAGAAAACAATTTATTTTAAGGGTTATATTTTGATACACGAATGTGTAAAATTTACATATTTACACTATAAAACTTAAATCTTAAGCTCATAATCCTAAACCCTAAAAGACTATATTAAAAATTTCCCCCCTATTTTAAAAAGATATCATCATATTTCGAACACTAATAAATAACACACCAAAGAATTTGACGCGCTATCTATGATGTCCTAATAAAAGATCATTGCCTCAAATTTATAAAAACAATTTAAAAGTATGAACATGCATGAAGATGGAATTTATTCATTTTAAAAAATATATTCTTCTTCGAATAATCAAAAAAATAACATTCCGAATTTTTTTATAGTCACCGCAAGTTTTTTTATTTCCATTTTTACTTAATCGGTGGCGATAACCAATTTTAGTATTGGTTGTTAATTATCGGTGTTTATTATTTTTTTGCTCTTTCATGTTTTGTTCTCAATATTAATAAGAATCTCTACTCTTGTGCTACACGTTTTCTCTGCCTTTGTGACACGCTTTTCATTGACTTTTGTAGTTCCTTTCATCTGTCGTTTGGCACGATTTCAACATACCTTAGTGGTCATTTGGTGCTCGTATAAAGATCTTCACTACGCTAGCTTTCTGATATGATTCTGTCGGTGGTCATAAAAAAGATTAATCCCCACTCGTTTGATGGTTTGTTAGCCGATGTAATCAGAAATGTGTAACGGAACAATTTGCCTGATAGTTTGGTTCGCTCACCACTCCTTTTTATCCCATAAAAAGAAGATTCATGAAGGTTTTTGAGTTTTAATGGTATACTAATCTTCATGGAATGATTTGTTTATCTTTACACATTTATATAGATTTTTAGTGGACTGTTTCTCTTCTACTCTTTTTGATGCATTGCATTTATAATATCTTTTATAGTGTTTAAAAAATTCAAATGTCATTGCTAAAAAAATCATATTCCGATAGTTGAGGACATTACCTCTTGACTCCTCAAATTTATCCAATTTTGAATTATCAAGAAAAATAGATTCCGAATAATCATGAATTTAATATTAATATTTAAATTTTATTCTTAAATTTTAGAATTCCTAACTATGCTGCTTATGAACCCCTGTTGTTGCCATCTATCCAACCCCCAGCTTACACCAATCTCTATAGGTGTAGTGGCAATGGCGGCAATGTCAATTGTCGCATGTTTTTCGCAAATAATCCGGGCACCCGTTGTCCTACCTGCAACTATTCGATGCACCATAGTTTCACTTTTGTCAATCTGCCAAGCAAGGTGGCTGGGGGTGGCTTTGTCAAAGAAGCTGCAACTTACATGATCACAGATGATCTGGTGGTGAGGCCTATTGCCACTAGTTCCATTGTGACTTTGTTCAACAAGTACAAGATTAAGGATGTTGGAGATCTCGAAGAAAAAGTTTTTGCCGTCGGAGTTAACGAGGGTGTGAAGTTGCTGAAAGTGTCGTTGCAGTCGAAAACTGTGCTCACCGATGTGTTCCTCAAGAAGAAAGCAGGGGAAAGCGACGTTGGCAATTCTGGCATCGTGATAGAGGAAAATTGTAACACCCTTTACCCCTATCCGTACACCGGATACGAGCCGAAAATGTTATGACTTCTTTATTCAAAGATCAGGGTAATTTAAAATTTTTAGAAAATTTCTCAGTGGTCACCCATCTTGAAATTTCTCTAGCCCAAGCACGCTTAACTTTATTAAAAAATGACTTAAATTATTTACTCGAGTTTCTAATCCTAAATCAATTATCTTAGTATGCAACTCATCGCCTAAGGTTATTCTTAACCTTGAATCTTTCTAGAAACGCCAATCACACTCAATAAGCATAGTAAGTATACATGCCACTATAATAATCAATCTGTAATTAGGATGTCATTACTGTGATTAACTGTTGAGCTTTCCAATATTGATGCAATATTTTTCTCCCTTTCACCTTGATTTACCTACGTGTGTACAATCAAACACACGTTAATACAAACTTAGTGAGGCAATAAAGGAAATTAATAACAATAATTTAAACTTTATTCAAGATCATGATTACATTTATATAACATGATATATGTCAATGCATTAGCTTTCACATTGCATTAGTAATTATTTACTACATGCCAATGTCATCAGGTTTTCATGTTTGCCCGGTCATCATAATATGCCCCATATGTATAAATGCATCATGATCACTAGATAAGTATACCATCATACTAATCATGTATCAACATAATATAAACCGGATATAAATTTCTTACCGATATACTTGCCATTGGTCCCGAGTGTTCATATAAATATGTCCCAAGAGTTCATATACTCTCTAACCTGTTTACCATTTATTATCCCTTTATTTATAGCCCAATTATCAATGATTTCCCGGTTTCCCGATTCATAGCCCAAATATAACCTTGAGGACCCTGGGTACGCGAGTCAAATATGCATCGAAGTGTTAACCCGCACATTTATAAGGTCGTGCTAACCATTATCCCGCACGTTTATAAGGTTGTGCTAACCATGCAATAAGTGTCATTTATATACACTATAGTGCTATCCCGAATTCCCGATTATGCAGCGTGCTGCTGGACTCTATGGCATGCCAACTATACTCTGTCCATCAATGACTTATTTGGGCATAATTTCCGGATTTATTTCATCCATGGCAATGTATATCAATATAATTGAACATAAGCAGTTCATACCCGAATTAACTTTCATAGCATTCCATCGTCAATAACTAGTGATCAATGCATTTGTTTTCAACCTTTGACATATTTAAAATATGTCAAATACATGATCAATGACATAAATACCATGCCAATATATATACCAGGTAGGCTCATCGCAAGTCCTACCAGTGATGTATAAAACATCATTGTATCATGTTATGTATGCATTGCACTCACCTGGGCCATTTATTAGCATGCCTTGCTAAATTCTACTCGATCCTTTCCTTTATAGAACCTCGAACCTTCTTTGATTCGAATTTGACTTCATTAATCACATGAATAAGATAAAATATTTGTTAGATTCAAATCTAACAATACCTTAACCATACTGTCTAATATAATCATTCAAATATAAAATCTCCAAATATTTTTCCTTTCTTCCTTGTATTGTTCAAAAACTTATTATGGTCCCTAGTGACCAATTTAAACTTCCAATAATTCTTCCGAGCTTGCTAACTAACATTTAAACACAAATGTTTCAAATTCCATTTTCAGACTGCTTGCGCTACCTTCAAAGATTTACTTATACCGGGCAGAATACATATCGGATCTTAATTTCCTTTATATTGGAAAAACTAGATTCGATAAAGGTTCTAACGGTATAAGCCACATAAATTAATAAAATCTACAAAAATTATGAAAATTCCTCAAACTCCAGTCACAGACAGAAACTGCTCTGTAAATTTTCTGACCTTCATTCGATTAAAAATTCATATCTTTTGACTCGGAACTCGAAATCAGTTTCAGTTTGTTGGATACAAAACTAGACTAACACATCTTTACAACGATATAAAATTCATCATCTAACCATTTTTGTAGAATTTATGGTGAATTTTCAAAGTCACTGTCAAAATTTAATCTTCATCATAGCCTTCCATAATCAACTTCTAATTTATACTAACTTCTTCTTATTTTTCTACTTATCAATTTAGTCCCATCACTTGTTTCAAACCATCAATTTATCATCTTCTTCATCAAATAATTATTCAAATAATTCTCTCTAATTTTCTTTCTTTGCCCAAAATAGTCACTAAAATGCAAAGGTAAAGATTTAAACTTCTTAACTTTGCAATATAGTCCTCAAATCAACACTACTACCTTAATTCTATTATTTTAACCAAAAATCAGATTTAATCCCCATCCAAGAATTCATTGCCTATTTGGTCACTTGATTTTGACAATTTGTCAAAATGGTCCCTAATTCAATTCAACATCGGTTTAGCATTCTAACATCAATTTCACATTTCCAACATCATTAATTACATAAATACACTCCAAATTCATAAAATTCAAATTCGGTCCCTTAACTTTGAAGCTTGCCGAATTGGTCCCTAAAGTTTTAACTTAGGGTTTTGCTTCCAAACAACAAATCAAGCTTACTAGATCATTAATCCAACATCACAAACCCTAAGTTAGACTTAAATCCATAAACCCTAATCTTCTCCATACAAACCAAAATATGTAGGGTTTAAATCCTAACTCAATAACATGATTTTAACATCGTATAAGCTTGATTCCAACTTAAATTAAACCATGGAATCATAAAATCTCAAAAGCACCAATTTTGTTCATAAACCCTAATTTCCTTCTCATGTAAAATTCCCATCAATCAATCATGTATTCCATGAATTAAATACATCAAAAGATAGAGCTTGAAGAGTAGAACAACTTTGCAGTTCAGAAGATTGTCTGAAAATCGAGTTTCGGGGTTTGAATCGAGCTTGGAAAATTTGTCTTCTTCTTTCCCCTCGTTCTCCACGTTTCAAGGCTGGAAAAGATGAGATTTGTTCATCTTTTAACTATTTGCAACTATTAAATGAATTTTAAATTCATTTAAATAGTGAAATTATCAATTTAGCCTTTAAATCCAATGGCTAATTTAATCTCATCTAAAATCAAGGGCCAAGATTAAATCCATGTATATTTCATCTTCCAAAAATGTCCTCAACATTTCAAAAATATTTCAAAATTTCCATCCTTGCAAAATGACCAATTTGCCCTCCAACTATTCTTTATTTACTAGCTTGTTTCAAAATTGTCATTCCATTAGAATCTAACTAAATTAGTTCCTTCTCAACCGACCATTATTCCATAAATATCATTTTATGATTTTTCATGGCTTATGGAACAGCCTCTGAAATTTCAATTCAATCCGATTTCCCGATATTCACAAAATATTTCTACTACGATTTTACCTTTATCGAGCTATCGGATCTATTCCAAAAATTCTATATTTCCATAATTCTCCTCATATCATCATCTTTCATCCAATGACATAGATTTAATCTTGAATTAGTAGTTTACCAACTTTGCCCTTGTGATTTTCCAAAATTACGATCTTACCCTTTTTCATCCAACGACTCATATTTAGCATGGAAAATCAACTTAAATCCAAGGGTTCAAATTCTTCCAACACAAAAAAAATATCTTAAACATGTAAAATGACATAATCAACCTTGGCTTATCATCCTTCAAAATATCCTGAATATTCGATTTGATCCGAATATCCGAATATTCTTCCAAACTTTATCGCTTTATAGCCAAAAATACAAGCTTCGTACGAAAAATTCGAGTAACACGGAAAGGTCACTCTTGGGGGTGAACTATTCATTTACGGAGTTAAAATACATAACTTTTGAAAATTATACTTTGGTCCCTGAACTTTTCTAAAGTTTACACTTTAACCACAAAACTTTCAAAAATTTTATTTTGGTCACTAAATTTTAAACTTCAATTCCCATTCCAATTTTCCTCGAATTTCAACCAAACTTTGCAAGTACCCTAATTAACTTACCCTCTATCACCTGATGCTTTTAAATCTCAGAGATTCCTTTTTCATAACCCATAATCGAAGAAATCCTATTTTTTGCATTTTTGGGGTATTGCAAAAATGCTGGCTTGATTTCAGTTTGGAAAAATGTTTCAAGAGCTACTCAGTCTAGGAAGGTAAGCTTGCATGACAATTGCCTTCAGCCTGTTATGTAATTATGGTGTGGTTTGGATAATATGTCTTCCATTTAGTTGTGTGATTTTGAAACAATGTTACTATCTTAAATTGTTAATTTTGACATATAAATTATGGGTTTATGTTCTAAACTTGTTTTATTTCACCAAGTTCCGCCACTGAATTGGAGCATGAAAATGATAACATAGATTTGTTTGTTATTGTGACATTAAAAAAAAAGGAATTCTAAGAAAAGAAAGTTCATACCAACGTTAGAAAAGCAACAAAAGGACAGTTTTGAGAATCGAAGTGAAGCTAAAGAAGGTGGTGGGGTTGAAAACAAAGACAAAAGTGGGATTTAAAGCACTAGAAAAAAAAAAGATGCAAAGGTCTATGATTTTCCTTACTGTTTTACTCCCATGGTTAAACACTTGAAACATAGGGTTAGTAAATTATATACTGTTCATAACATAATCATTTAAATAGTAAATTATACTGTTTGCTGAAACATCCCATGACTGCCTATTGGTACTGTCATAAGGCTTCTCAAACAAGAGAATCCCTTGGAAATCTTGCTTTTTCATTATTGATAATATGCCATTGGTTTTAGACTTGCTTTTCTGCAAATAGGGTGTGAAGTTGTTGCCTTGTTGGAGGGATCTTTGCATTGATTCCATTAATGGCATGAATAGAGGAAAGAATCACTTGTTACTCACTTCAACTCTATTTGATACTAAAGTAGCCATACCTTAGCTTAGGCCTTCTAATTCCCATTATTCATTGATTGAACAACTGTTAAGATCTCACATTCAAACACTAGTTTTCTTCTTTTTTTTTCCGCAATGGCCGATTCAAGTCCCACTAGTGTCTGCCTAAAGCTTCTGACAGACTCGAAATCCAGCAGACTCGTGTTAGCCGAAGCCGGTAAAGATTTTGTTGATTTTCTCTTTAGCATCATGTCATTACCTGTTGGCACTGTGATAAGGCTCCTTGGTGAACAAGGAATGGAGGGGTGCACCGGAAACATTTATCAGAGCATTGAAAATTTGGGCTATTCCTATATGCCATCGGCAACCAACAAAGATATCCTTCTGAAGCCAATGGTTACTAACTATGCTGCTAATGTAGCCCTCCTGTTGCTTACACTGCAATCCTCAACATACACCAATCTTTATACATGTGACTATAATCATGGCAGTTGCCGCATAAATGTGACAAATGATCCGAATACCATTTGTCCTTCCTGCGGTCGTTATGCTATGAACTATAATGTAACGTTTGTGAATCCATGATAATGGATGATCTGGTGGTGAGGCCTATGTCCACTGCAGCTATCATCACTTTGCTCAACGAGTTCAACACTAAGGATGTGGGTGATCTCGAAGTGAAAGTCGTCGGTGTCGGAGTTGACGAGGTAAAAGATTATCTTCATGTCTCATTATAAGTTCAAAGATTAGTTCGACACTGAATTCTTAATGACATTGGCTTAAACTTTCTTTATTTGTGCAATAGGCAGTGGAATTGCTCAGGATAACATGACATTGGTTTTTAACATATTCGCTTCGGTGAAAATAGGCTGTAAAGTTGCTGAAGGCCTCGTTGCAGTCCAAAACCATGATCACCGATGTGTTCCTTGAGAAGAAAGCAGGGGAGGGCGATGTTAGCAGTTCTGGTGGATCGGTCGCGATAGAGGAGAATTCTGGTTGAATTTCAGCCTTGGAAGAGAAGCTCTTTGGTTTTTCTTTAAACTCCAGCAGTTTGTATGACAATTGCCTTCAACCTGTTATGTAATAAAGGTTCGTATGACAATTACAGTGCATCAATTTTGTCTGCAGCAAATGATTTCGAGTAACACCGAATATATTGTTTGTGCACAAGGTGGAATCCTATGAGCTACTGCATATTTTCCTAGTAACAGATTCGACTTACTTTAATGTTAGTAATAAAAAAACTCCATTAATGTTTACATGGCAGATTGAAACTACAGATGAATTACTGGAAAGTCAAGAGTTCTCTTTTAATTGCTTACAAGCATTTAGTGAAAATTGAAACCAAAAAGAACTCTCGACTTTCCTCCTAGTTCATCTGTATATAGTTTGAACCTGCCATGCAGCATTAATGGAGTTCTTTTACTTCCACAACAAGTAATCAATGACTTGCAGTTAGTTTGAATCTGTTACCTTACAGAAACTTAGTCCTTAGTTTAGTTCCACACCAGATAATTTCATTAAGAAAACTACGCATTCATGAACTCGATCGAGGCTTGTTAATTACCTGGTAAAAGTTTAGTTCGATTCTTATGCTCGACTTCGAATTCAATTACCTTTTAATTTCCCTACATGAAAAACATAACATTTTGGGAGTGTGAGAGAATGTCCTTTGGAATTCAACAAAACTTGCATTAACCAAATGCATTAACCATTCCACTTCTCTATGCTCATTGGTTACTGCAAATTGTCCTCTATATAAAGAATTTGACTCGGCTAAACTCGTCAAGGCAGTATCTGAATTGAAGTCCTGTGATTATCTCTTCTTTTTCCATGGCTGCCCCAACCCCCACCACTGTCAGTCTGAAGCTTCTGATAGCCCCCAAATCCCAGAGAGTTCTGTATGCTGAGGCAGGCAAAGATTTTGTTGATTTTCTCTTCAGCATCATGTCATTACCCGTTAGCTCTGTGACAAGGCTACTTGGTAAACAAGAAACAGTGGGGTGCATTCGGAACATCTATGAAAGCATCGAAAATTTGGGCAGTTCCTACATGCTGTCCGAAGCAAACAAGGATATCCTTTTGAAGGCTCAAGGTTTTAACTTTGCTGCTTATGAACCCCACCTGTTTCCATCCATCCAACCCCCAGCTTACACCAATCTCTATAGGTGTAGCAGCGGCACAGGCACTGTCAATTGTCGCATGCATATGGCAAATGATCCGAAATCCCGTTGTCCTTCCTGCAACTATTTGATGAACCTTAATTTCACTTTTGTCAATCTGCCAAACAAGGTTGGGGAAGGTTTTGTCAAAGAAGCTGCAACTTTCATGATCACAGATGATCTTGTGGTGAAGCCTATTGCCACAAGCTCCATTGTGACTTTGCTCAACAAGTACAAGATTAAGGGTGTCGGAGATCTTGAAGAGAAAGTCATTGGCGTCGGAGTTAATGAGGTAGAACAATATTTTGTTGTACTGCTATGATTTCTCATGTAGTTTCCTACAGGATTACATGAAATTGGTTTTAATAAATTCGTTCTTTGTGAAAATAGGGTGTGAAGTTGCTGAATGCATCGTTGCAGTCCAAAACTGTGTTCACTGATGTGTTCCTCGAGAAGAAAGCAACGGATAGCGCCGTAAGCAATCCCAGTGGAGTACGTTCGACCGATGTGTAGGAAAATTCTGGTTGATCTCTGATTGGGAAAATGTTTCAAGAGAAGCTCTTTGGTCTTTCTTTAAACTTTAGCAGTTTGATATATGAATTATGGGTTATGTTCTTGTTTTATTTATTTAAGTTAAACTATCCAATTATACAACTTGAAACTATATGCTCTTATGTAAACCTCAAAATCTTATTCATAAATATTGAGCGCTTAAGCATGTACGATCCTACATTCTCATGTGTGTTGTACTACTGACAATACCAACCAATCTAAATTCAATTGGCATTTTGTAAGCATAGTTAAGATCAGCATGCACTTCTTTAAACTTGTGAACAAACCAACAATGAATCAAACAGCAGAGGAAGCATCAAGCATGTCGATCACTAATCAGAACAATTCTCCCAGGGCATTTGGGCAAGGATACATCAGTAAGCACCACCGTCTTAGACTGCAATGCCTTCAGTAACTCCACACCCTGAAACCATGATCAGCGTGACCGTCAGGTCATCCAGGATCGTATATGTAACTTCCATCAGATGATGAAGTCAAAACCTTACTAGGGGGATTTACAACCGTTGCAGGGTAGCTCATGACCCCAAAGCAAGAATGCCAGTAGCTGTTAGATCATCTGCGTAATAGAAACGTGGAATAATAGTCGACAATGGTTCAACAGTCACGATCATCCGTGATCGTATGTGTAACGACTCCGTTATGTAAATGCCCTCATTTGCAGCAGATGAAGTCGAGCCTTGTTTGGAGGATTTACGTATGTTGCAGGGTGGTTCAGGTTATTAGAGCAATACGGGTTTCGACCATCAGTATAATCTTCTTGTGCTTATGAATTTACGTTTCAACCATGCAACCTTGTTTTATTGCAGGCTGTATGCAAGCATCACTCAATTTTTCAACGCTCTCATAGAGGGCCGCAAGGCATCCAAATCATGTCCTTTTGTGTAAGCAACCTTATAGTAGTACAAACTATGGTGAGTAAAATTCGACTAAAAAAAAAATCAAATTCCAATGCATGCACATCACAGTTGGTTTACCTTAAAAGAGAAGATTTGGACAGGACAAAATGAAGAGGATTCCCGACTTTCAAGTAGTTTATCTGTAGTTTGAAGCTGCTATGTAACAATAATGTAGTTTGCAGGTTAAGTCGTCCATTATTGTATAAAACCCCTACGTTACTCGAATTCATTACGTTCATATCGAATACTCTGAAAAAGCATATCTTGTAATATAAATGGCAGAACAATGTATCATATATCAACAAAACAATGAAAAGTGCGAGATAAAAGGCTTCTGAAGCCAGCATTTGCCTTTAGAGAAAATTACTGTTAAAGCCTGTCTGCAGAAAGTTGTGAATTGAACAGTTGTGAGAATTGGAAGAAATAAAATAGACCAAAGATTGGAAATTACAGGGTATCTATTTTGTCTGCAACAAATGATTTCGAGTAGCACTGAATATACAAATAACAGTCTGTGGAACAAATGATCGGTTACGACGGTGCTAACGATGATGCTGTACAACCAGGGTGAATTGCGACACAGATCCTTCCAAAAGCAGTTACCTGGAAACAATCATAAACATACACTTAACAATTGATGGATTCACAAAGATGAGTATAATTTTCAATATTTAGCAACGACTAAACTAAACATTCAAGGAACCTGCTGGAGCAAAACATTCTCTTTTTTCAACTTTTCCTTGGCCACTAGGCCATATTGGGCAAGAATCTCATTTTGCTCTCGCCGCAAAAGAATTCAAACCTCTGAACTTCAGCCCACATTGTTTAAAACTCTGAATTCAACAGCTTAAAACGCTCAAGAACTCATGTTTGTGCTTTCACATCCATGGTGAATTTTTAAACATTTTCACACCTTCCCGCCCCTCTAAAGAATAGTTTCATGGACAATATGTTCTGATAGACATCTTGGACACATTATGTTGATGTACTTTAACTTATGTTCAGTTAGTGAAGTAAAAACAACCAACATAGAAGTGAACTTACAAAGACACTTAGCTGAATGACGTCCAAAGTGAAGAGAATATGAAAATATGCATGCAAAAGACTTAACACGGCAAAAACTAAATAGCAGTGCATAGGTCATGTTCATGCTTTCACATTGACAATGGAGTTATGCAAAATTTATCTAACAAGTAAAAACTGAAAATGATGGGAATCAATTCCTGTAGTAAAAAATTGCAACTGAAGGTTGTTCTAAAGAAACTAACTAGATTGGTTTCAAAACCGATATTTTCATATTCTATCAGAAGAAACTATCCATCAAATGAACAATTGAGGCCTAGAAAACCATAGAATATCAATGTTGTAGAATATCTGCACAAAACTTAACCTAATTGAATGATAAGGAATGTCTTAAAATGCTTGCATGCAGCAGATGCGGGAAGGTGCATAGGTTTACCGTATACCAATCTGCATAAAAGCTGCTAAACCATGTTGCATAGATATAGAAGAAAAACTTGCCGAAGATGCAAGCAGTAAGTCTAATTACCTCATTTGTTTTGCCATGGGAACCAGGCTTGATGCTTGAAATTCTTGAGCAAAAATAGGCCATGTGAATAATGGGAAAGATAATTTATAAAATCTATTGGATTGCAGGACTGTACTCAATTGCACAGAGCTACAGTGCCTTCAGCAACGCAAGCAATTCAGTAGGTTCTTCGTTTTCTTTGACAATCTGTCATCAATGATCAAGGTGCAAAATACGAGGTTAGAAGGCACTACATATAATTTGCATATTTTCTATGGGTGAATACATAACGAAATAGAACAGATGTACTGCAAAATAAGTTCAGAGACAAATCTTATAATTTTCTCCTACTATCCAAATAGGCTTTCCACAACAAAAGAATTGAAGAGAACAAGTGGATATCTCAAACTTAATTAGACCCTGCCATAAGCAGAACCGGATCTTTTGGTTTGAACTTTGAAACTTCGAATAGCAAGCCGATTGCCATCATAAATGTTCTACAAATGGATATAGCGCACGTAACCATACTTAACAATGTAAACATAATAACAAAAAGGAGCAAATCGGAAGCTGCAAATATATATAACATTAATCCATACCTTCACAGTGGTGTCTTTTGGCAGACCCACTTGTGTTAGAACATCATAACCAACTTGGTTCCAGTCAACATCTTCTCTATCCCCTAGTACTTGGCTGCTATCTAACTGAATCAAGCTTTTTTCACAATGAAAAAAACTCCCTATCCAAAAATATAGAATGCTATCTTCATTTTTTCCTACATTTGTAGCCGCGGAGAAAATTGCAAAAGCAGATTTTGAATCTAGATCACTTCTATTAAATTTTGTCATCTTGTCTATGCCGGGCCAGCGCCATACTAAAGGTCGAACTACACCAGGACATGCAGGAAAACTTTCCTCTATCCTATTTGGAACAGCAGAAACAAAACCATCCAGGGGACTATGAATTCTTTCAGGTTCACAAGTAATGGCAAAAGTAGATCCCTTATCACCCGAGTCGATATTAGCTCTTCTACGCGGAGATATCTTCAAATCGGAACCTTCAATCATAATATCCCCTCCATTTCTCACACCATGATTGGAATCAAAGACAATTTCAATATCTGACTCGCATGATGCACTAGCATTGTCATTTATCCCAACCCCATCTTGCTTGACAAGAAAATATGACCGATCATTTGTTTCTCTTGTATTATCACTCAGCATTGGCAGCTTGAGAGACTTTGACAAACTGCCTCGCCGTTCTGCAAGGGACGGTGAAACTGTTTTTAGGGGTGAAGATGCAGCCTCGGGTTGAGAAGTGATATTGACACTGACAATTCCTGAGCTATTAGATTTGGGTTGTGAAGAAGTTTCTGATGAAACAAGAGACAAGTTGGAAAAATTAGGCAAAGTTGAAGAAAACTGAGAACTAGAAACAGCTGAAGGTGAATCCAAAGAGGACTCCGAAAAGTAGTTCGAACAACTACTGGAATCAGGAGAGCGAAACAAAGGTGAGGAAGATGAAGAGGATGATGTTGATGACGGTGATGATGATGATGCACGAACTATCATCATGGAATCTGAATACATTCTAGAGAGCAATATCTTTGGTGCGGAGACAAAGTCCTTCATTATGCCAGAGGCAAACTTATATCTAAGCATGCTCCAACTGCTTTCTCTGGCAGGAAGGTGGGTTTCTTGTTCATCCTCTGATGGTGCAAATGGAGGGACAAAACCTCCCTTTATAGCCTTCTCGAAAACCTCAAAATCAGCATTATATGACTCCACTATCCTCTTACCAATCTTAACTGCTGATTCCCCTACTTCAACTTTATTTCCGGATTTGTCCATCAAAGGTAAAAGTTTTGAAAAGGCATTCCAAAAATAAGTCGGTTCTTCTCCTTCCTTTATCAATATTATTGGCCCCTGCACTTTCTCATACCTAACAATCTGACATACAGCACCTCGTGCGTCCCTTTCCATGATAGATCCACAGTTTCTACCAATCCAAACATATATTGCAGAAGGTATCTGAACAATAAATGCACCTCTAGAATCCAGCACAGAAGCAGATGGATCATTCAGCATTTTAGAGACTAGGTGCAAAGGATCATAAGGCGAGTGAGGTGCAATTCTATACATCCTTAATAAGGAACTGGGGCTCAATGGGAAAGCATGGACCCTCTTTTGACACTGTAACAACTGACAAGCAAAACCCATATTTGGATCTGCAATTCCTCTTGCTGCCTTTACATACTGAAAGGCGTCATCAAAATTCTGTCCTTCTCTCCACATGAGATATGCTATCACCAGTGATGTGGACCTTGATACCCCCTGGCAACAATGAACAAAAACTCTTCCACCCTGTTCCCTAACATCCTCAAAATAATCGAAAACATCATAAAGTATGCTAGTAATATCCTCTGATGGACTGTCTTGCAACCACAAAGTTCTGTACACAAAATCAGCCTTGAAATATTCCGGACAAACAAAGCCCACGCAGTTCAAAACATGAGTAATCCCATTCTGTTTGAGTATTTCCCTGTCCCTTGCAACAGCATCTCCACCGAGATAAATATGTTGAGCCACTTTTGAGCATTCTTTATCAAAGAAAGCAATCTTATCCCTCTTCATAAGCCCACTATTCTTATCATTACCCCGCTGAATCGATGATAAGTCAAGCTTCAACCTCTCACCAGTCTTGTTCCCACTAGGGGTCGGCGGCTGTGGCCACTCTCCAAGATCATCAGAACCAGCCTTCGGCCACTCCTCCAAACTCCTCCGAGCAATTGACAACGGCTGCAAGGGTGGCAAACATGACCTGGCCTTAGAATTCTGTTGCGAACGCGGGGTTATGGGAGGAGGAGGAAACCGGCATGTTTGTCCATCATTAGTACCATTATTAACATTAGGATCTGCTCCTAGATCTTTGCCAGCTTCAGGAGTTTGAAGACCAGTTCGGGATGCAGACCACGAAGCTGAACGCCAAAACATTTTCCGAGAGCCAGAAAGCTGGCATGATGGAGCCCTAGAATTAACAGGAGCATCCTCTTTGCCCACCATACCCACTTCACAATATCACCTTTGCTAAAATTGCAAAACAAGCACAAAGATCCAATCAAACCCTACTACTAATTCACCATGCTTCCAACATTACAAACACCTTCGTAAGGCCATCAAACAAACATAACCCAAATTCACAAACCTAAAAAAAACTCAACTTTTCACCACTTCCACCGTTTTCATCATACCTCAACATAAATCTTTAGACAAACCCTAGAACCATTCAAAAAGATACAAGTCGGGAATTAAAAACCTCGCTTGAAATTACGAGTGGACATGGATGAAGTAACCCCAATATGTCATAAAATCGAAAACCCATGTCAGATCATCCATGAGGAACGAGTCACTGCAAATACAAAAAATAAAGAGGAAATCAAAATCCCATCTTTTAAAAGAAAATAAAAGTACAGGCAAAGAGGGAAAAGGAAGAAAACCCAGAGTTCCAATACAAAGGCAAATAAATAACAATGAAAGAAATTTAAAAAAAATGTAACCCCAAATTGCAAATCTATCTCGGCAACTTAAGAATAACATCAAAATCTTAAATTTATACATATATATATATATATATATATAGAGAGAGAGAGAGAGAGAAGAGAGAGAGAGAGAGAGAGAGAGAGAAAGAGAAGGCCTTAATAGAAGAAGGATTTGGGGCTTACCGGGAAAGGGAAGGAAGGGAAAGAAGCCATGGAAAGAGTGAAGCCGATGAGGGAGAGAGAGGAAGGGAATAAGTAAAAGATGAATGAAGAAAAGGGAAATGGAAAGGAGGGTTCAGGAGGTGCGGTATATGTACCAGTCCATTTTGGTTAAATTTCTAAAAAGGTCCTCCTACTACATTTTATTTGCGAACGTAATCCGTATATTCTAATTTCGGTTGTTTCTAACCTTTTATTTTTTTCAAAATATTATGTATATTCGATCTCGAGATCATATTTGTCCGTTATTTTCTGCAAATAATCCAAATTTAGAACTTATTATTAGTTCAGTTCAAATTAAGGTTTGAAAACCATGTAATTAATGAATAGAAATCTATTCTTTAGTGTCTTTATTTATGCTTCACACTGAAAATTATACTTAAGGTTTAGTGTTTAGGGTTTAGGGTTTAAGGTTTATAGAATTGAGGATATGGTGTATTATTATTTTTAAGGATTAGGGTTTAGAATTTAAAATTTAGGGTTAGACTTAGAATTTAATTTTTTTAATATTTTTAGTATTGGATCATAAAAAGGGAAATCGAAAAGGAGCATAAGATTTTTATCTGTAATTAATCCCGTGTTCTTTGTAATAGTTTATTATTATAAGTGTACCTTTAAAAATTAACTTAATGTAAAAAAATCTTCGTTAAAAAATAAAAAAAAATTAAGTTATAAAGAAAAAATTGCATCCAATTAAACTCTTAAAACTGAAAAATTAATCAACTAACTTTTTTTTATAAACGTGGATCATTATCTTTTGTCGATGTGCTTAATAGACGTCGATAATGATGATGTGTCACCTACGTAGAGTGCTTAATTGATTATATTTTATGTTAAGAGTTTAATTGAGTGTAAATTATAAAAATAAATATTTTTAAATATATAAATTATAAAAATTATAAGAAAATTTGTAAAATCATCTAACAACTAAAGAAAGTTTAAAAAAATATACAAAAAATTAATCATTCCTTAAATCCTTGTCATGTTAATCTTATATATATATATATATATCAAACTTGAGATTGCTCGTAAGATAATTTGTGCCCTATCATTTTCGTTCTCTCGTCTATAAAGACATGTTGAAGGTGACTTTCAAGTTTGTTGTCGAGTAAATCATGTTTGGTTCGTTTACGAAGCTTTTGATATCTTTGGAGTTGATCTTGGGGGTTCAAAAAAACATCTTCAAGTTCCGTAAAACTTAGACATTCCAAATATGTGGAAGAATTAAATTTCTCATCATTTTTTTCTTAAAAACAAGGCATAATGCCAAAAAATGACCTCAACATCCGACTGAATAATTATTTTGATCCTTTTTTTGAACCGATTTAACTTATAACGTTTTGTTTTGGGTCAAAATGGCCTTCTGCGGATGAAAAATGTTAGTCAATTGACAATAAATAACTTGAAATGACGTGACAAATTTACATGGCAGTACACGCCGCAATAGCAATGTCATATAGATAAATATGTTGACTTTACATAATAATACATCAGTCAAAAAATATTTTTATAAAATTGTATAAAATATAAAATATTTTTTTCTCTTGACGCTTCATTTTGTCAAGTCATTTCAAGTTGTTTGTCGTCAGTTGACTAACTATTTTCATCTGCAAAGGGGTCGTTTTGACTCAAATGAAACGTTAAAGGTTAAATTGATTAAAAAAACAATAAGAGTCAAACTAACTATTTAGTCAAATGTTAAGGTGATAAGTAGTCTATTTAGCTACTGTTTTATCTTTAATTATGCCTTTAATGATTAGTTCATGTTGTTGATTTGGGTGTTTTTATGCGTTTTCTGTACATGACTACAATTCTGGAAATTGCACTTAAAAAGACAGCATTCTGCAGTTTTATTCTCTAAAATCAAGGCTGGACTAGTGGGCATGAATCTGGGCATGAAGAATCTGACGTGGCATCCAGTCAGCGGCTCCTAGAAGAATCCAGTTAGCGGCTTCTAGAAGGTCTAGTCAGCGTGGACAGATAAGCGGATCAGCTGCATTTAAAATTTAAATTAGAAATTATCTTTTGTTTTTAGGATTTAAATTTGAATATTTTTAAGGATTATCTTTTACCATTTCTAGGTTATTTTAGGTTTTCAGAATACTATAAATACCCCTCAGGGTAAGCTAGAAAATCATCTTTCATTTTTAGTTTGTTCTAGCTTTCTAAATTTTATAAAATTCTCTTCTTTCTTTACGTTTTTATTTTCAAGTTTTTTATTTATTTCCCTTTAAAATGTCGAGTATGATTTTTACCATAATCATGCTCGGCTAATTTTCCAACAAGCCGAGGGCTTTAGCAACAACTCAATTTCGATCGTGAGAATCGAAAAGCACTTTATAACTTCGTATATATTTCTTAATTTTCTACAAACTTGGATTTGCAATCCGTTTTTCCTTTAAAAATCTTAACACCTTCATTTCAAAAAGAGCTCGTTGGTTTGAATGTTGTTTCGATTTATAGTTGGGAGGAAGGATCGGCTTATAGCATATTTGACTTCCTATGAAAACACTTAGCGACGGATTCGCTAAGGGAAATTGAGATCAGATTCGATTATCATTGAGACAACATAGTCTGAATCGGGTTTTTCCAAATTTAAAAACTGTTTTATTCTAACGGCGATAGTCGTGATTAGTCTAGCTAGAAAACTGAAATTCAAAAATTGATTTTGGATTATCGGTTTACCGGAGAGAAAAACAAGTTACAAGGGGTTGGGCCTTGTAAACTGTAACCGGCATTTATTCGAAGTAAAAATCTTATTCAATGATCGATTAGAAATGAGTCAAGCGAAGCTTGAGGCTATTTTATTAAATTGATTTAATTCTTGAAATTTACTTCCATCATTCTCGTTTTTACTCTATATTTATTTTCTAGCTCTCTCAATCAAACCCCCCATTTACTTTATTTTCTTGTAACCATCAGAATCAAAACCTCCGGATATCAGAAGCTCCTTAGTCCTTGCGGATCGAACCTTCTTCTTTATTACTACATTCATTATTTATTTTATTTGAGATTAAGGAATATTTATTTGACAAATACGATGCTTGTCAAATTGGTGCCGTTGCCGGGGACTTCGGCAAAGTTATTGATATAGTTTGTTTTGATTTATGACCAAGAAGAATTCGGGAGAACTAGCAAATTTTGAATCGGAGATCGAAGCACTAGCCTGAAGATGACATGCACAAACGCTTCGGGAAAGAATACAACAACAACGAGAACAACAACATTAACAACAACATTCCGAACCAGATCTAGAAGCGCCTTCTGACACTGAAACACACTTTGAATACGACAACATAGAACATATTACGATGGTAGACGAAGACCAAACTATTCGAGAACTTGCCACGGCACCTCATGAGCAATAACCGTTGTGTATCACATTCCCGAATAGAGAAATACTATTTACACTAAAGACAGGTTTAATTCATCTACTGTCGGCCTTTCATGATCTGCCCAATGAAAATTCGCACAAACATCTCAAGGAATTTCATATGGTTTGCTTAAGCACAAAGCCACAGAGAGTATCCGAAAACCAAATTAAACTTCGCGCTTTCCCTCTTTCCTTAGCCGATTTGGCTAAGGATTGGTTATTTGATTTACCATCTAATTGGTTACTACATTGGTGATATGGCTCGACTTTTTCTTGACGGTTTTTTTCCCAACAGCCAAAGTAAGTGAACTAAGACGAAGCATCTTAGGAATATGACAAAAAGATGTCGAATCAAACACTTCTCCAATACTTCTACGAAGGCCTACTCCCTATGAAGATGAAGATGATCGATGCAGCAAGTGGAGGGGCACTTGTAAATATGACTCCAACTGCGGCTAGAAATTTAGTTTTATACTATAGCCGCCAACTCTCAACAATTTTGCCCTCCTAGTGAACCCTCTCGACGAGTTCACGAGGTAAGTCTGATTTCTTTGGAACATAAAATTGACAAGTTGATGACATAGTTCAATCCCTTGTTGCAGACAAAAAAGGTAAGGCTGGACTTTGCAGAATATGTACGATGTCGGACTATCCCACCGATTGTTGTTTGACGCTATAGAAATATGCTTCTACACAAATAAATGTGGTAGGTAATATTTTGATACCTCCTCGAGACCTTACAATCCTAATGCAAACACATACAATCTATGATGGAAGGATCCTTCGGGCTTTAATTACGTGTAAAACAAAAGACCAAATCAAGCATATCACCGGTGAGGCCGCCTCCACAAACAGCCGTATCAACAACCAAAGTCGTCATTGAGTCTATTGTCTAACGGTTGGCACTATCTCAAGAGAAATTTTAGAATCGTGACCAAGCCCATCTACAAGAGTTAGATAAACAAATGAGGCAATTGGTTCAAACAGTAGTGCATCTCGAGTCCCAAGGAAAATTACCTTATCAAACAGAGCAAACCCAAGAGATAATGTTAGCGTCATCACTCTCCGAAATGGTACCGTTATCGCACCAAAAACTGCAAGGAATGCGCCCAAAAGAAAGATAAAGCACCATCGCCCACCATACAAGGTACGTCTGATTCATCTCTCACTCCCTCTTCCTACGCCGTCTCCTCCCTTTTCCATCGAGATTGGTAAAAAAAGATAAGCAAGCTGAAGAGAGGGAGATCTTAGATATATTTCGAAAAGTGGAAATTAATACCCCACTTCTTGAAATAATCCAAAAAGTGCCCAGATATGCCAAGTTCCTAAAAAGATTTATGCACAAATAAAATAAGACTTACCGAAATTGAAAAGATGAATTTGGGGGAACATGTCTCAGCTGTTTTCCAACGAAAGCTTCCGCCAAAGTTAAAAGACCAAGGTATGTTCGTTATTCCTTGCAATATTTTTAAGACTATGATTAAACGTGTCATGTGTGATTTAGGCGCTTCTATAAATGTTATGCCTCTTGCCTTGTACAAATTACTATCTGCTGATCCTTTGAATGATACAAAAGTGACGATACAGATGGTTGATCGGTCCATAATATACCCATAATGACTCATTGAGAACGTCTTGGTAAAGGTAAATGAACTTATTATTTCAACAGATTTTTATGTCATCGACATAGAAAACGACCGATCAAATACTACTTCAAAAATCCTTCTCGGCCATCCCTTACTTAGTACAGCAAATACAAAAATCGATGTAAGAAGCAGAATTCTTACAATAGAGTTCGACGGTGAGGTTGTTAAGTTTGACGTTTACAAAGCAATGCGATATCCAGATAATATTGCTAGTATTAATTTTATTGATATTATTGATCCCGTCGTTGAAGAATTTATAGAATCTAACTTTGTTGATGATCTATGCAGGGAATTGGAGGACTTTGAAGAAGAGATCGGGGAGTTTGAGAAAAAAATTTCAATGGATTCTGATTTACGCCATATACCCCAAAACTCTAAAATTTTGCCTTCTATATTGCAGGCACCTCAAATTGACTTGAAACAATTGCTGGAACACTTGAAATATGTATTTTTGGGTGAAAACGAAACCTTACCGGTAATTATCTCAAATAAGTTGTCAAAAGAAGAGGAAGACGACTTGGTGACGGTGTTGCGCGCACATAAAGAGGCCATTAGATGGACTATTGCTGATATTAAGGGACTTAGTCGCTTGACTTGTATGCACAAAATAAAGATCGAAGAATGAGCGAAACCATCGCGAGAAGGTCAACGCCGGTTAAACCCACCGATGATGGAAGTCGTAAAAAATGAGATACAAAAGCTTCTTGATGCTGACGTCATTTATCTGATATCCAACAATAATTGGGTAAGTCCGATCCATGTGGCTCCTAAGAAAATTGGAGTGACGGTGGTCGAAAATTCAAATGGTGAACTAGTCCATACGCGAGTGCTAAATGGATGGCGAGTTTGCATCGATTATAGGAAGTTGAACTCTCTAACTCAAAAAAAAACCATTTTCCCATTCCTTTTATAAATCAAATGATAGAAAGATTAGCAGGTAAATCTTATTATTGCTGTCTTGATGGATTTTCAGGTTTCTTTCAGATCTCAGTGGCACTAGAAGACCAGGAAAAATGACATTTACATGTCCTTTTGGCACCTTCGCTTATCGACGAATACCATTCGACCTTTGTAACGCCCCTGCCATATTTCAAAGATGCATGCTTAGCATTTTCTCAAACTACATCGAGAAGGGAATCAAGATTTTTATGGACGACTTCACCATGTACGGTAATTTGTTTAATGAGTGCCTTTTGAATTTGAATAATGTACTTAAACGGTGCCTAGAATTTAATCTCGTACTGAATTATGATAAATGTCATTTTATGGTTGATAAGGGATTAATTCTAGGCCATATTGCTTCTTTTAATAGAATTATGATAGACAAAGCAAAAACGGATATTATACGCTCACTCTCTTATCCTACAACTGTAAGGGAAGTCCGCTCTTTTCTTGGTCATGCAGGATTTTACCGCAGGTTCATTAAGGATTTCTCGAAGATAGCACAACCGTTGTGAAATTTGCTTCAGAAAGATCAAGCCTTTGATTTTAATCAGAAATGCAAAGAATCATTCGCTATATTAAAAGAAAAGCTTGTATCAGCTCCAATTGTTCAACCGCCAAATTGGGACTACCCCTTTGAGCTCACGTGTGACGCATCGGATATGAGCGTTGGAGTTGTCCCTGGTCAGAAAATCGACAAAGAGCCCCATGTCATAGCCTACGCATCTCGTACCTTGGATTCAGCGCAGAGCAATTATTCTACAACAGAAAATGAATTATTTGCTATAATTTTTGCTTTAGAAAAGTATAGATCTTATCTGCTTGGCACTAAAATTACTGTTTTTTCTGATCATGCAGCCTTGAGATATTTAATGAGCAGAAAGGAGGCGAAGCCATGACTCATCCGATGGATTCTGCTACTTCAAGAATTCAATTTAGAGATTAAAGACAAAAGATGGTGCAAAAATCTAGTAGATGATCACTTGAGTCGTATTCCCCTCTCCATATTCAACCTGCCAATTCAAGATAAATTCCCTGAAGAGAGCTTGATGGTGGCGCAGAAAAATACCACATGGTTCACTGATATAGTCAATTATTTGGTTACAGGTAAGTTACTATTAGATTTGCCGAGAGCTGAAGTTAACCGAATAAAACGAGAGTCTCGACTTTATATTTGGGATGATCCATACCTTTGGAAGCACTACTCGGATCAAGTAATTCGGTGGTGTCACTGAATATGAGGTAAACTTGATTATTAAATTTTGTCATTCTTACTCTTGTGGCGATCATTTTGGACCAAAGCGAACTGCCCGTAAAATTCTTGAAAGTGATTTCTTTTGGCCTAACATCTTTCGTGATTCTTATTTATTTTGTAAAACTTGTGAAAGGTGTCAACGCGTTAGAAATATCAGTCGCAGAAATGAAAATGTTGCTCAATCCAATTCATATATGCGAAATTTTTGATGTTTGGGAAATTGATTATATGGGTCTCTTCATCTCTTCATTTGGAAATACTTACATAATTCTTGCTGTAGATTATTTATCTAAGTGGGTAGAAGCTAAGGCTATCTGAAATAATGATGCTAAAATCACGGTTAAATTTCTAAAAGATTTTATTTTTTCCAGGTTTGGCACACCGCAGGCGATAATAAGCGATAGAGGAACTCATTTTATCAATCGAATAATTGAAGCCCTTATGAAGAAATTTGGAGTAACTCAAAGAATTGCCACAGCTTAGACAAATGGGCAGCGAAAAAGTACCAATCGCGAAATTAAAACAATACTTGAGAAGATCGTCAAACCAGATCGTAAAGATTGGAGTATCAAGCTAATCGATGCATTATGGGCATACCGAACCGCATATAAAGTACCCATTGAATGTCTCCGCATCGCCTAGTATTCGTAAACCATACCATTTACAGTTTAATGGAACATCGCGCGTATTAGGCGGTCAATAAATGTAACATGGAGGTGGATGCAATCGGTGAAGCGCGCAAATTACATATTCAAGAACTTGAGGAGATCCGTAGAAACGCTTTATGATAAGACTCGGATATTTAAATAAAAACAAAAGAATTACATGATCATAACATTTCTTTTAAACCATTTTCTGCTTTCGGTCAAAAGGTTCTACTATTTAATTCCAAATTTAAACTTTTTGCAGGAAAACTTAGATCGAAGTGGCTCGTGACTTTTACGGTAACTCATGTTTTTCCTCACGGTGCGATCAAGTCAAATATGACTCGGGTGCAGTTTAAAGTTAATTGCCGAGGTTGAAACCTTATTATGAGAATGCTTCAATTGGTTTAGTCAAGAACTCAATTTGGAAGAGCTCGTAGTCCGAATCAGTCGTCGAGCTAAACGACGTTAAAAAAACGCTAAATGGGAGGTAACACATTTTATTTTATTTTTAATTTTATTCTATTTTTAATTTCGATTCATTTTCAATTTTGTTTTATTTAATTTAATCTCAGATTTATTTTATTTAAATTTTCAGGTGCCCTAAAATATTTTGGATCAAATATAATGCAATCCAATGATGTATTCTACGCAGGGTTCAGTGGGAGGAAGACCATTTAACTATGGGTGCATGTTAGCAAAGCCTCGCACTATCTTTAGGTGTATGATAGCCAAACCCACACTTACTCCTCACTTCCGTTGTTTATACCAACCATTTTTATCCTTATTTTAAGTTATTCTTATCAATTATATTACTTCTTTCATATATTTTAAAATCCCTTGGACCCACACCCAATTGACCAGCCTTTGCCTTTAATATACTCACGTGATAACCTAAAAAAAAGAACCACACCCCTATTTCATCTAATAACCTAGCCGCACACCCATCCCCGTCACATTCGGTCAACGCAAGTATCTTCAACCCCTATCTCCTTCGACCTTGCAACCATGGTACGCACCCGAGACCAAGCACGAGGGCTTCCGCAAACACCTCCGGTCAACCTCGATGGTCAGCGAAGATATGCGCCAGCGTTCGTGCTCCTTCCCAACGACTCTGAGTCATTGCTGGCACATCCGTAGTCTCCTCCTCGTCGTGGCAAAGGGCGACGACATTAAGCATCTCTGTCGCAAGTACCAAGCAACGCTGATCTCGCGCTGCCCCCTCCTCCTCCTTAACGTAGTGAACATCGGTAGCGAGCAGATATCGCCTCGCCACCTAAACCCGATCATTCACCTGTTCATGCCGCATCACCGACCGCTCCACCACTGTCCGTCGGTCGTTCCTCCCGCTCGTCACAACACCACAGTGACGCTAATATTTTCTATTCACACTCTCGACAGCATCATTCACAACCGACACCATCTTTCACTTCCTTCCGCTCTATATCGACCACCACTTCATCGCACTCAATGTCAGATGTTGCTCCCTCCTATTCCATGCACTCATCCATTCTGGACCATGTCGATGAGGTAAATTCTGATCCAATTTCTATTCGACCTTTACTAATGTAACATTCAATTTTTGGCTATACAGAAAATGTCGATACTGGATTTCCTATGGGGGGTTCATGGACGGAGCAAACGCAATCTAGCAGTGAACAACCTACTCCGCCGACCTTTGTGGCTAGTTCAGGTGACAGCACTATACCAACTGATGTACCCGATCGCAACGAACGCTCCGAGCGTTATCGTCGTGGCTAAACTTATTTTGTCCCGATCAAAGAAGTCTTGTAAGGATACTTGCAATTTGACGACGACGAAGTATTATGATTTAATATCGTCTGACATCGTAAGTTTTAGGTTTGCAAATATATTCCTTTCCAAACTCTCGATACTTTACATTTTCGTGAATTTGTCATGCAATTTTTTGATGCTATTGGTTGGACCTTATACTCCGAGATTCGATGTAGTACATATTATGAGTTGGTTTTTGAATTATACGCTATATTTTCATTTCTGCAAGATCGAGTTGTTACTGCTAATTCACCGGACGTTATTTTCTTTCGGTTGTTGGGACAGTATTTTAGGATGTCTGTTATGGATTTTAATTTTTCTATAGGATTCATAACGGATGTCACAGATCAAGGTTATCTAAATGCTTTACTTGAGATTCCGCAGATTTTGATATTGACCTTGCTTACAAATGACTTACATGGCCTCGGCGGGTTCAACGTTCGATGCTCGCATAACGAAAAGGATGACGCATACACAACCTTGCGCTTCGCTACATTCATCGGTTCTTGGCCTACAACTACTCCAAATGTAACGATACTACGTCAAATTTAAATAAGGTTGAACTGTTCTTTTATGGTGTATGCAAACCGGTATAAAGGTAAACTTGGGCTTTTGGTTTGTCCGCGCTTTCGAGCGTGTTGTGCGATCCATTCGCCCACTCATCCCTAGACCTTATATTACTCATCTTACATCTCGTCTCTTTCCATTGACTTTTGACACTGCACAATTCACTTACACTTTTGCAATGGATGCTTTAGATGCACGATGCTTAGACACAATGGGACTTCTCACCGGTACCCCTAGTGCACCCTATATTGTTCCTCATGGTACCATTACACCATGCAATGAATGTGTCTTTCTCCAGAGAACCGCACCGTAGCTAGCACAAGAAGAGCACCCACAGTCAGACGTGCACAACGAGATTCACGAAGTACACGGCCGGCTCAACTCCATCGAAACCAACATTGTCGAGATTCTGTCTTACCTTCGCCCGGGCACATCCTAACATGGTCATGACCGCGGCCATCGTTAGAATGGGGAGTATCTCTTTTCTCTCTTTTATAGTTTGGTTTACATATTGAGACAATATGCTTTTAGTGGGTGAAAAGAATGTCTGCATCAAATTACCTTTTTTGTTTATATGCCTGAAATTATGTTGCCTTGGTTGAATTGTCGAAATCTCTTGTTATCAATCTTGATTTTTGCTTTGTTTCTTTAAATACCCTATGAATTTCTGATCACACTTTAATCGAATTTAGGGTGCACGATAGTAAATGGCAAGATTGGTTTTTTTCCCGTTAATTTTGCTTGATATTCCATGAGTTCATTGGTTGATATGTTTCTTGATTCAGTACACAATACACCACCTTGTGAGATTTGAGCCTAAACGAGCATATTTCTATTTTTATTCTTCCTCATGTTCCTGATTGAGTGTGCTTGATTAATTTTGATATTCTAGAACTTGTAATTAAATGCATGTCAAGACTACACGTTGAACTGAATGTTTTAATATGATTTGGGCACTTAGGATTAACCCATTTCTCTACCCAAATTGCCTACTCGTTTATATCCATTAGTGAAACATTTTTGTGCATTTACCTTTTTCTTTGCTTTACCACAATTGTTAAATTCAAACTTTTTTTTACCATCTTTTGTTACCCTTATCAAGACAGAGATTGATTTGCTCCACGAAGAAGAAAAAAAGTAAATGAGAAATGTTCCCAAAAAAACAAAAAGAAAAAAGAAAAAAGAGACAAAAATAGAAAAGAAAGAAGATAAGGTTCGAACAGTATTCAAATAGAAGGAAAAAAGTTCGAATCGTGCTAAAAAAAAAAAAAAAAAGAAGAAAAGCGAAAATATTTTTGGTTGTTTTGTTCACTTCTTTGCACTTGCTTACTTTTGTTTATTTCATGGCTTGAACTTCTTTAGCATCTCTTGTCTTGACATTTAACCCACTTTTTGGCCTTATCCATACTCTAACGTAAGCCCCGTTACAACCTTATTAAAGACCCTTTGATTAATACATCATGTTCATTCCAAGTAGTGACGACTTGATTTTCGCACAAGTCTATGGTAATGTCTTTCTTAATCATGGCTTTGAGCGATCCCTTTACCCAAAATACATTGAGCGATAATGAGTGAACTCTTGTGAGGTATTGAATCTTGATACGTTGAAACTAATGGATAATTGGAATGTCTTGGCTTTTGCTTAAACTTGCTACTAGTTGAGCCTATTTTCTTGATTGTCACCTTGTTTTTGATAATTGATGTGATCGTTGATTCATTTGGTATTCTTTGACATATTGTGGGATTATTTAATTGCAACTTGAGATTTTGACATATTTGATTAAGGCATGCTTGAGGACGAGCATTGAATAAGTGCGGGGGAATTTGATAAGTAGTCTATTTAGCTACCGTTTTATCTTTAATTATGCCTTTAATGATTAGTTCATGTTGCTGATTTGGGTATTTTTATGCGTTTTCTATGCATGACTACAATTATGGAAATTGCACTTAAAAAGACAGCATTCTGCAGTTTTATTCTCTGGAATCAAGGCTGGACTAGTGGGCATGAATCTGGGCACGAAAAATCTGACATGGAATCCAGTCAGCGGCTCCTGGAAGAATCCAGTTAGCGACTTCCAGAAGGTCTAGTTAGCGTGGACGGATGAGCGGATCAACTGCATTTAAAATTTAAATTAGAAATTATCTTTTGTTTTTAGGATTTAAATTTGAATATTTTTAAGGATTATCTTTTACCATTTCTATGTTATTTTAGGGTTTCAGAATACTATAAATACCCCATCGGGGTAAGCTAGAAAATCATCTCCCATTCTTAGTTTGTTCTAGCTTTCTAAATTTTATAAAATTCTCTTCTTTCTTTACATTTTTATTTTAAAGTTTTTATTTATTTCCTTTTAAAATGTCGAGTATGATTTTTACCATAATCATGATCGGCTAATTTTCCAACAAGCTGAGGGCTTTAGTAACAACTTAATTCCGATCGTGAGAATTGAAAAACACTTATAACTTCGAATATATTTCTTAATTTTCTACAAACTTGGATTTGCAATCGCTTTTTCTTTTAAAATCTTAACACATTCATTTCAAAAAGAGCTCGTTGGTTTGAATGTTGTTTTGATTTATAGTTGGGAGAAAGGATGGGCTTGTAGCATATTTGACTACCTATGAACACACTTAGCGACGGATTCGCTAAGGAAAATTGAGATTGATTCGATTATCATTGAGACAACATAGTCCGAATCGGGTTTTTCCAAATTTAAAAATTGTTTTATTCTACTTGGCGATAGTAGTGATTAGTCTAGCTAGAAAACTGAAATTAAAAAATTAATTTTGGATTATCGGTTTACCGGAGAGAAAAACAAGTTACAAGGGTTAGGCATTGTAGACTGTAACCGGCATTTATCCGAAGTAAAAATCTTATTCAATGATCGATTGGAAATGAGTCAAGCGAAGCCTGGGGCTATTTTATTAAATTGATTTAATTCTTGAAATTTACTTCCATCATTCTCGCTTTTACTCTATATTTATTTTCTAGCTCTCTCAATCAAACCCCCCATTTATTTTATTTTCTCGTAACCGTCATAATCAAAACTTCTGGATATCAAAAGTTCCTTAGTCCTTGCGGATCGAACTTTCTTCTTTATTACTACATTATTTTATTTATTTTTTATTTGAGATTAAGGAATATTTATTTGACAAATACGATGCTTGTCAAATTGGTGCCGTTGTTAGGGACTTCGGCAAAGTTATTGATATAGTTTGTTTTGATTTATGACCAAGAAGAATTCGGGAGAACTAGCAAATTTTGAATCGAGATCAAGCACTAGCCTGAAGATGACATGCACAAACGCCGGAAAGAATACAACAACAACGAGAACAACAACATTAACAACAACATTTCAAACTAGATCTAGAAAGCGCCTTCTATTAATTGAAACACACTTTGAATACGACAACATAGAACATATTACGATGGTAGACGAAGACCAAACTATTCGAGAACTTTTGCCACGGCACCTCATGAGCAATAACCGTTGTGTATCACATTCCCGAATAGAGAAATACTATTTACACTAAAGACAGGTTTAATTCATCTTGCCGCCTTTCATGATCTGCCCAATGAAAATTCGCACAAACATCTCAAGGAATTTCATATGGTTTGCTTAAGCACAAAGCCACAGAGAGTATCCGAAAACCAAATTAAACTTCGCGCTTTCCCTCTTTCCTTAGCCGATTTGGCTAAGGATTGGTTATTTGATTTACCATCTAATTCAGTTACTACATTGACTGATATGGCTCGACTTTTTCTTGACAGGTTTTTCCCTACAGCCAAAGTAAGTGAACTAAGACGAAGCATCTTAGGAATATGACAAAAAGATGTCGAATCAAACACTTCTCCAATACTTCTACGAAGGCCTACTCCCTATGAAGATGAAGATGATCGATGCAGCAAGTGGAGGGGCACTTGTAAATATGACTCCAACTGCGGCTAGAAATTTAGTTTATACTATAGCCGCCAACTCTCAACAATTTTGCCCTCCTAGTGAACCCTCTCGACGAGTTCACGAGGTAAGTACAGTTTCTTTGGAACATAAAATTGACAAGTTGACAGACATAGTTCAATCCCTTGTTGCAGACAAAAAAGGTAAGGCTGGACTTTGCAGAATATGTACGATGTCGGACTATCCCACTGATTGTTGTTTGACGCTATAGAAATATGCTTCTACACAAATAAATGTGGTAGGTAATATTTTGATACCTCCTCAGAGACCTTACAATCCTAATGCAAACACATACAATCTATGATGGAAGGATCCTTCGGGCTTTAATTACGTGTAAAACAAAAGACCAAATCAAGCATATCAGCTGAGGCCGCCTCCACAACAGCCGTATCAACAACCAAAGTCGTCATTGGAGTCTATTGTCTAACGGTTGGCACTATCTCAAGAGAAATTTTAGAATCGCACTGAAGCCCATCTACAAGAGTTAGATAAACAAATGAGGCAATTGGTTCAAACAGTAGTGCATCTCGAGTCCCAAGGAAAATTACCTTATCAAACAGAGCAAACCCAAGAGATAATGTTAGCGTCATCACTCTCCGAAATGGTACCGTTATCGCACCAAAAACTGCAAGGAATGCGCCCAAAAGAAAGATAAAGCACCATCGCCCACCATACAAGGTACGCTCGATTCATCTCTCACTCCTCTTCCTACGCCGTCTCCTCCCTTTTCCATCGAGATTGGTAAAAAGATAAGCAAAGTGAAGAGAGGGAGATCTTAGATATATTTCGAAAAGTGGAAATTAATACCCCACTTCTTGAAATAATCCAAAAAGTGCCCAGATATGCCAAGTTCCTAAAAAGATTTATGCACAAATAAAATAAGACTTACCGAAATTGAAAAGATGAATTTGGGGGAACATGTCTCAGCTGTTTTCCAACGAAAGCTTCCGCCAAAGTTAAAAGACCAAGGTATGTTCGTTATTCCTTGCAATATTTTTAAGACTATGATTAAACGTGTCATGTGTGATTTAGGCGCTTCTATAAATGTTATGCCTCTTGCCTTGTACAAATTACTATCTGGCTGATCCTTTGAATGATACAAAAGTGACGATCTGAGATGGTTGATCGGTCCATAATATACCCATAATGACTCATTGAGAACGTCTTGGTAAAGGTAAATGAACTTATTATTTCAACTGATTTTTATGTCATCGACATAGAAAACGACCGATCAAATACTACTTCAAAAATCCTTCTCGGCCGTCCCTTCCTTAGTACGGCGAATACAAAAATTGATGTAAGAAGTAGAATTCTTACAATAGAGTTCGACAGTGAGGCTGTTAAGTTTGACGTTTACAAAGCAACACGATATCCAGATAATGTTGCTAGTATTAATTTTATTGATATTGTTGAGCCTGCCGTTGAAGAATTTATAGAATATAACTTTGTTGATGATCTATGCAGAGAATTGGAGGACTTTGAAGAAGAGATCAGAGAGTTTGAGAAAAAATTTTCAATTGATTCTGATTCACGCCATATACCCTCAAACTCTAAAATTTTGCCTTCCATATTGCAGGCACCTCAAAATTGACTTGAAACAATTGTCGGAACACTTGAAATATGCGATTTTGGGTGAAAACGAAACCTTACCGGTAAATATCTCAAATAAGTTGTCAAAAGAAGAGGAAGACGACTTGGTGACGGTGTTTGCGCGCGACATAAAGAGGCCATTAGATGGACTATTGCAGATATTAAGGGACTTGGTCCCTTGATTTGTATGCACAAAATAAAGATCGAAGAAGGAGCGAAACCATCACGAGAAGGTCAACGCCGGTTAAACCCACCAATGATGGAAGTTGTGAAAATGAGATACATAAGCTTCTTGATGCTGACGTCATTTATCTGATATCCAACAATAATTGGGTAAGTCCGATCCATGTGGCTCCTAAGAAAATTGGAGTGACGGTGGTCGAAAATTCAAATGGTGAACTAGTCCATACGCGAGTGCTAAATGGATGGCGAGTTTGCATCGATTATAGGAAGTTGAACTCTAACTCAAAAAAACCATTTTCCCATTCCTTTTATAAATCAAATGATAGAAAGATTAGCAGGTAAATCTTATTATTGCTGTCTTGATGGATTTTCGTGTTTTTTTTTCGGATCTCGGTGGCACTAGAAGACCGGGAAAAATGACATTTACATGTCCTTTTGGCACCTTCGCTTATCGACGAATACCATTCGACCTTTGTAACGCCCCGCCATATTTCAAAGATGCATGCTTAGCATTTTCTCAAACTACATCGAGAAGGGAATCAAGATTTTTATGGACGACTTCACCATGTACGGTAATTTGTTTAATGAGTGCCTTTTGAATTTGAATAATGTACTTAAACGGTGCCTAGAATTTAATCTAAATATTGAATTATGATAAATGTCATTTTATGGTTGATAAGGATTAATTCTAGGCCATATTGCTTCTTTTAATAGAATTATGATAGACAAAGCAAAAACGGATATTATACGCTCACTCTCTTATCCTACAACTGTAAGGGAAGTCCGCTCTTTTCTTGGTCATGCAGGATTTTACCGCAGGTTCATTAAGGATTTTCGAAGATAGCACAACCGTTGTGAAATTTGCTTGAAAGATCAAGCCTTTGATTTTAATCGAAATGCAAAGAATCATTCGCTATATTAAAAGAAAAGCTTGTATCGGCTCCAATTGTTCAACCGCCAAATTGGGACTACCCTTTGAGCTCACGTGTGACGATCGGATATGAGCGTTGGAGTTGTCCCCGGTCGAAAAATCGACAAAGAGCCCCATGTCATAGCCTACGATCTCGTACCTTGGATTATTGCAGAGCAATTATTCTACAATGAAAATGAATTATTTGCTATAATTTTTGCTTTAGAAAAGTATAGATCTTATCGCGCTTGGCACTAAAATTCTGTTTTTTACGATCATGCAGCCTTGAGATATTTAATGAGCGAGAAAGGAGGCGAAGCCATGACTCATCCGATGGATTCGCTACTTCAAGAATTCAATTTAGAGATTAAAGACAAAAGATGGTGCAAAAATCTAGTAGATGATCACTTGAGTCGTATTCCCCTCTCCATATTCAACCTGCCAATTCAAGATAAATTCCCTGAAGAGAGCTTGATGGTGGCGCAGAAAAATACCACATGGTTCACTGATATAGTCAATTATTTGGTTACAGGTAAGTTACTATTAGATTTGCCGAGAGTGAAGTTAACCAAGAAAAAGCGAGTCTCGACTTTATATTTGGGATGATCCATACCTTTGGAAGCACTACTCGGATCAAGTAATTCGGTGGTGTCACTGAATATGAGGTAAACTTGATTATTAAATTTTGTCATTCTTACTCTTGTGGCGATCATTTTGGACCAAAGCGAACTGCCCGTAAAATTCTTGAAAGTGATTTCTTTTGGCCTAACATCTTTCGTGATTCTTATTTATTTTGTAAAACTTGTGAAAGGTGTCAACGCGTTAGAAATATCAGTCGCAGAAATGAAAATGTTGCTCAATCCAATTCATATATGCGAAATTTTTGATGTTTGGGAAATTGATTATATGGGTCTCTTCATCTCTTCATTTGGAAATACTTACATAATTCTTGCTGTAGATTATTTATCTAAGTGGGTAGAAGCTAAGGCTATCTGAAATAATGATGCTAAAATCACGGTTAAATTTCTAAAAGATTTTATTTTTTCCAGGTTTGGCACACCGCAGGCGATAATAAGCGATAGAGGAACTCATTTTATCAATCGAATAATTGAAGCCCTTATGAAGAAATTTGGAGTAACTCAAAGAATTGCCACAGCTTAGACAAATGGGCAAGCGAAAGTACCGAATCGCGAAATTAAAACAATACTTGAGAAGATCGTCAAACCAGATCGTAAAGATTGGAGTATCAAGCTAACTGATGCATTATGGGCATACCGAACCGCATATAAAGTACCCATTGGAATGTCTCCGTACCGCCTAGTATTCGGTAAACCATACCATTTACCAGTTTAACTGGAACATCGCGCGTATTGGGCGGTCAATAAATGTAACATGGAGGTGGATGCAATCGGTGAAGCGCGCAAATTACATATTCAAGAACTTGAGGAGATCCGTAGAAACGCTTATGATAGCACTCGGATATTTAAATAAAAAACAAAAGAATTACATGATCATAACATTTCTTTTAAACCATTTTCTGTCGGTCAAAAGGTTCTACTATTTAATTCCAAATTTAAACTTTTTGCAGGAAAACTTAGATCGAAGTGGCTCGTACCTTTTACGGTAACTCATGTTTTTCCTCACGGTGCGATCGAAGTCAAATATGACTCGGGGTGCAGTTTAAAGTTAATTGCCAGAGGTTGAAACCTTATTATGAGAATGCTTCAATTGGTTTAGTCGAAGAACTCAATTTGGAAGAGCCTGTAGTCCGAATCAGGTCGTCGAGCTAAACGACGTTAAAAAAACGCTAAATGGGAGGTAACACATTTTATTTTATTTTTAATTTTATTCTATTTTTAATTTCGATTCATTTTCAATTTTGTTTTATTTAATTTAATCTCAGATTTATTTTATTTAAATTTTCAGGTGCCCTAAAATATTTTGGATCAAATATAATGCAATCCAATGATGTATTCTACGCAGGGTTCAGTGGGAGGAAGACCATTTAACTATGGGTGCATGTTAGCAAAGCCTCGCACTATCTTTAGGTGTATGATAGCCAAACCCACACTTACTCCTCACTTCCGTTGTTTATACCAACCATTTTTATCCTTATTTTAAGTTATTCTTATCAATTATATTACTTCTTTCATATTTTAAAATCCCTTGGACCCACACCCAATTGACCAGCCTTTGCCTTTAATATACTCACGTGATAACCTAAAAAAAAGAACCACACCCCTATTTCATCTAATAACCTAGCCGCACACCCATCCCCGTCACATTCGGTCAACGCAAGTATCTTCAACCCCTATCTCCTTCGACCTTGCAACCATGGTACGCACCCGAGACCAAGCACGAGGGCTTCCGCAAACACCTCCGGTCAACCTCGATGGTCAGCGAAGATATGCGCCAGCGTTCGTGCTCCTTCCCAACGACTCTGAGTCATTGCTGGCACATCCGTAGTCTCCTCCTCGTCGTGGCAAAGGGCGACGACATTAAGCATCTCTGTCGCAAGTACCAAGCAACGCTGATCTCGCGCTGCCCCCTCCTCCTCCTTAACGTAGTGAACATCGGTAGCGAGCAGATATCGCCTCGCCACCTAAACCCGATCATTCACCTGTTCATGCCGCATCACCGACCGCTCCACCACTGTCCGTCGGTCGTTCCTCCCGCTCGTCACAACACCACAGTGACGCTAATATTTTCTATTCACACTCTCGACAGCATCATTCACAACCGACACCATCTTTCACTTCCTTCCGCTCTATATCGACCACCACTTCATCGCACTCAATGTCAGATGTTGCTCCCTCCTATTCCATGCACTCATCCATTCTGGACCATGTCGATGAGGTAAATTCTGATCCAATTTCTATTCGACCTTTACTAATGTAACATTCAATTTTTGGCTATACAGAAAATGTCGATACTGGATTTCCTATGGGGGGTTCATGGACGGAGCAAACGCAATCTAGCAGTGAACAACCTACTCCGCCGACCTTTGTGGCTAGTTCAGGTGACAGCACTATACCAACTGATGTACCCGATCGCAACGAACGCTCCGAGCGTTATCGTCGTGGCTAAACTTATTTTGTCCCGATCAAAGAAGTCTTGTAAGGATACTTGCAATTTGACGACGACGAAGTATTATGATTTAATATCGTCTGACATCGTAAGTTTTAGGTTTGCAAATATATTCCTTTCCAAACTCTCGATACTTTACATTTTCGTGAATTTGTCATGCAATTTTTTGATGCTATTGGTTGGACCTTATACTCCGAGATTCGATGTAGTACATATTATGAGTTGGTTTTTGAATTATACGCTATATTTTCATTTCTGCAAGATCGAGTTGTTACTGCTAATTCACCGGACGTTATTTTCTTTCGGTTGTTGGGACAGTATTTTAGGATGTCTGTTATGGATTTTAATTTTTCTATAGGATTCATAACGGATGTCACAGATCAAGGTTATCTAAATGCTTTACTTGAGATTCCGCAGGATTTTGATATTGACCTTGCTTACAAATGACTTACTGGCCTGGCGGGTTCAACGTTCGATGCTCGCATAACGAAAGGATGACGCATACACAACCTTGCGCTTCGCTACATTCATCGGTTCTTGGCCTACAACTACTCCAAATGTAACGATACTACGTCAAATTTAAATAAGGTTGAACTGTTCTTTTATGGTGTATGCAAACCGGTATAAAGGTAAACTTGGGCTTTTGGTTTGTCCGCGCTTTCGAGCGTGTTGTGCGATCCATTCGCCCACTCATCCCTAGACCTTATATTACTCATCTTACATCTCGTCTCTTTCCATTGACTTTTGACACTGCACAATTCACTTACACTTTTGCAATGGATGCTTTAGATGCACGATGCTTAGACACAATGGGACTTTCACCGGTACCCTAGTGCACCCTATATTGTTCCTCATGGTACCATTACACCATGCAATGAATGTGTCTTTCTCCAGAGAACCGCACCGTAGCTAGCACAAGAAGAGCACCCACAGTCAGACGTGCACAACGAGATTCACGAAGTACACGGCCGGCTCAACTCCATCGAAACCAACATTGTCGAGATTCTGTCTTACCTTCGCCCGGGCACATCCTAACATGGTCATGACCGCGGCCATCGTTAGAATGGGGAGTATCTCTTTTCTCTCTTTTATAGTTTGGTTTACATATTGAGACAATATGCTTTTAGTGGGTGAAAAGAATGTCTGCATCAAATTACCTTTTTTGTTTATATGCCTGAAATTATGTTGCCTTGGTTGAATTGTCGAAATCTCTTGTTATCAATCTTGATTTTTGCTTTGTTTCTTTAAATACCCTATGAATTTCGATCACACTTTAATCGAATTTAGGGTGCACGATAGTAAATGGCAAGATTGGTTTTTTTCCCGTTAATTTTGCTTGATATTCCATGAGTTCATTGGTTGATATGTTTCTTGATTCAGTACACAATACACCACCTTGTGAGATTTGAGCCTAAACGAGCATATTTCTATTTTTATTCTCCTCTCATGTTCTGATTGAGTGTGCTTGATTAATTTTGATATTCTAGAACTTGTAATTAAATGCATGTCAAGACTACACGTTGAACTGAATGTTTTAATATGATTTGGGCACTTAGGATTAACCCATTTCTCTACCCAAATTGCCTACTCGTTTATATCCATTAGTGAAACATTTTTGTGCATTTACCTTTTTCTTTGCTTTACCACAATTGTTAAATTCAAACTTTTTTTTACCATCTTTTGTTACCCTTATCAAGACAGAGATTGATTTGCTCCACGAAGAAGAAAAAAAGTAAATGAGAAATGTTCCCAAAAAAACAAAAAGAAAAAAGAAAAAAGAGACAAAAATAGAAAAGAAAGAAGATAAGGTTCGAACAGTATTCAAATAGAAGGAAAAAAGTTCGAACTGTGCTCGAAAAAAAAAGAAAAGAAGAAAAGCGAAAATATTTTTGGTTGTTTGGTTCACTTCTTTGCACTTGCTTACTTTGTTTATTTCATGGCTTGAACTTCTTTAGCATCTCTTGTCTTGACATTTAACCCACTTTTTGGCCTTATCCATACTCTAACGTAAGCCCCGTTACAACCTTATTAAAGACCCTTTGATTAATACATCATGTTCATTCCAAGTAGTGACGACTTGATTTTCGCACAAGTCTATGGTAATGTCTTTCTTAATCATGGCTTTGAGCGATCCCTTTACCCAAAATACATTGAGCGATAATGAGTGAACTCTTGTGAGGTATTGAATCTTGATACGTTGAAACTAATGGATAATTGGAATGTCTTGGCTTTTGCTTAAACTTGCTACTAGTTGAGCCTATTTTCTTGATTGTCACCTTGTTTTTGATAATTGATGTGATCGTTGATTCATTTGGTATTCTTTGACATATTGTGGGATTACGAATTGCAACTTGAGATTTTGACATATTTGATTAAGGCATGCTTGAGGACGAGCATTGAATAAGTGCGGGGGAATTTGATAAGTAGTCTATTTAGCTACCGTTTTATCTTTAATTATGCCTTTAATGATTAGTTCATGTTGCTGATTTGGGTATTTTTATGCGTTTTCTATGCATGACTACAATTATGGAAATTGCACTTAAAAAGACAGCATTCTGCAGTTTTATTCTCTGGAATCAAGGCTGGACTAGTGGGCATGAATCTGGGCACGAAAAATCTGACATGGAATCCAGTCAGCGGCTCCTGGAAGAATCCAGTTAGCGACTTCCAGAAGGTCTAGTTAGCGTGGACGGATGAGCGGATCAACTGCATTTAAAATTTAAATTAGAAATTATCTTTTGTTTTTAGGATTTAAATTTGAATATTTTTAAGGATTATCTTTTACCATTTCTATGTTATTTTAGGGTTTCAGAATACTATAAATACCCCATCGGGGTAAGCTAGAAAATCATCTCCCATTCTTAGTTTGTTCTAGCTTTCTAAATTTTATAAAATTCTCTTCTTTCTTTACATTTTTATTTTAAAGTTTTTATTTATTTCCTTTTAAAATGTCGAGTATGATTTTTACCATAATCATGATCGGCTAATTTTCCAACAAGCTGAGGGCTTTAGTAACAACTTAATTCCGATCGTGAGAATTGAAAAACACTTTATAACTTCGAATATATTTCTCAATTTTCTGCAAACTTGGATTTGCAATCAGCTTTTCCTTTTAAAATCTTAACACATTCATTTCAAAAAGAGCTCGTTGGTTTGAATGTTGTTTCGATTTATAGTTGGGAGAAAGGATGGGCTTGTAGCATATTCGACTACCTATGAACACACTTAGCGACGGATTCGCTAAGGGAAATTGAGATTGGATTCGATTCTCATTGAGACAACATAGTCCGAGTCGGGTTTTTCCAGATTTAAAAATTGTTTTATTCTAACAGCGATAGTAGTGGTTAGTCTAGCTAGAAAACTGAAATTAAAAAATTAATTTTGGATTATCGGTTTACCGGAGAGAAAAACAAGTTACAAGGGTTAGGCATTGTAGACTGTAACCGGCATTTATCCGAAGTAAAAATCTTATTCAATGATCGATTGGAAATGAGTCAAGCGAAGCCTGGGGCTATTTTATTAAATTGATTTAATTCTTGAAATTTACTTCCATCATTCTCGCTTTTACTCTATATTTATTTTCTAGCTCTCTCAATCAAACCCCCCATTTATTTTATTTTCTCGTAACCGTCATAATCAAAACTTCTGGATATCAAAAGTTCCTTAATCCCTGCGGATCGACCTTTCTTCTCTATTACTACATTATTTTCTTATTTTTTATTTGAGATTAAGGAATATTTATTTGACAAATACAATGTTTGTCATAAGGTCGTTTTTTTTGCTTTATGCATTAAAACAAAGAATTGTTGATCACTGGTTTGTCGTTATTGCTCAACGCTAGTCCTTTTTTTATATCAAATGACATTAGTCCTTCGTCACCCTATTTAAAAATATTTTTTATTTAAATCAGGAAATCGTTACACCGTTAACAATATAATTCCTTATATTTTTACAATTTTGTACATTTTGTAATTCTTGTAATTTTATTTTTTAAAATATTTATTCGTTGTTCTTATAATTTATACCCTCAACATCGAAGGAAATAATCAATAAAAATAACGAATAGTCTTAACAAAGGAACTTGATGTATTAAATTCTCAGTAATAATAGTTTTTTCTTAACAATGGCATCCAGATTTTATTAGACATCATAAAAGATATTAAAAATACAATGCATTAAAAAGAGAGAAAGAAAATGATTAATTCACTAAAAATCTCATACAAATGTGCAAAGAAAAGCAAATCATTTCATAGAGATTAGCATACCATCAAAATCCAGAAACCTCCATGAATCTCTTTGTCTCTAGCCAAATGAGTCGCTTTACGGGATGAAAAATGAGTGGTGAGGGAACCAAACTATCAGGTATATTGCTCCGCTACACAATTCTGATAACATCGGCTAACAAACCATCAAATGAGTGGGGATCAATCTTTTCTATGACTACTGACAGACTCAAATCAGAAAGCTAGCGCCCTGAGGATCTCTATACGAGCATCAAACGACCACTAAGGTATGCTGAAATCGTGCCAAACGACAGATGAAACGAACCACAAAGCTAATGAAAAGCGTGCCACAAAGCAGAGGAAAACGTGCCATAAGAGCAGAGTTTTTTATTAAAATTAAAAAAACAAAACATGAAAAAATAAAAAATAATAATAAACACCGATAGTCAACAACCAGTACTAAAACTGATTTGTCGGCCCTGGTTAAGCAAATTATACATAAAAAACTTAATTAATTTATTGGTGAAGATATTTTTAGGGTAAATAGCATTATTGGTCACTAAACTATTTTTGTTTTTCATATTTGGTCACTAAATTATTATTTTTGATAAAATCATCACTAACGTTACTTTTTTTTCAATTTTGGTCACCCGCTATTAAAAAACAAGGAAAAACAATAATTTAGTGACCAAAACAGGTAAGAAGCAATAGATTGATGACCAAAACAAGGAAAAAAGTAATATTGGTGACTAAAATAGGAAAAAGCATAAAATTATTGATAGTTTTGCCAAAAATAATAATTTGGTGACCAAAACAGAAAAAGTATAAATAATTTAGTGACAATTGATGTTATTTACCGAATATTTTTTATCGATAAGAAAAGAAAAAGTGTAATGAGCGATACAAATCTCGTGAATAAACTAACCGGTAGAATCAATCTATACACACGCATATATATAACACTTGGTAAGATCACTAAACTTTATGTGTTGCTTCGTTTTGGTCACTAAACTATGAAAAATTCAATTAAAACACTAAACTTTTCAAATTAGTTTTTTCTTGTTAGTGGAGCGTTAAATCGTTAATGGCGTGATGATGTGGTTGTTATTTTCTTACTTTCTTTTGCAGAAAATCCTAAACTCCTTTGTCATTTGTTGCCATTGGCGACAAAATTCATACCAAAATATTGATATTTCTCTCTTATTTTTTTCTCTTTAGTTTGTTTTTTCGTAAAATTCATCCAAAATCGATTAAATTCATTCAATGCTTCGACGTGTTAGTGTTCTGATATCCTTTAACGACTATTAATGAGGCTTGTTTCAAGGTATGTTGTTTTGTCGTATTGGAAGAATGCTTCTCGTTGTTTGGAGTTACAAATAGATACCAAACCCCTTAGATCTGAGAAAATTTTCAAATTCTCAAAAATAATATTTTTTTTATATTTAATTTTGTGAGTTTTAGAGTAATTTAAAAAAAAAAAACTAAATTAATCATCATAGAGGACGATGAAATGAAGGCATCAACGTGGATGTAGCCATAAAAGGTCTCAGAGAATGACAGCTTCCGGCTACTGCTAGAAATATGGGTAATTTAAGAGTCCTTTGGTTTTAAAAAATATATTTTTTTTATTTTTTTATTTTTATTTTTAGTATTCTAAAAATTTAAAAATATGTTTGGTTAATAGGTATGAAAACTTATTTTAAAAAATAAAAATAATGAAAGTATATTTAATATCTAGTTTTTCAGAATAAAAATAAAAAATAATTATTAAATAATTAAAACAAAATATAGTTAGAAAAAATTATCATAATAATAATAATAAATAAAATATGAGTAAATAAACTAAAGTTTTAAAAAATAGCATTAGAAGGATTCGAACCCGATTTAAAATGAAGTTAAAATTAAAAAAAAAAACCTTTTTTCTTATTTTTTTTCCATTTCCCCAAAACATTTTCAATGAAAACAATGAAAATATCTGTTTTATGTTTTCAAATTTTCACTTATTTTTATTTTTATTTCCTAAATTTTTTTTAAATTTTTTAATCAAACACTTTTTCTTTACCGTTTTATATTTTCCAAGAAAATGAAAATGAAAACGAACTTCATTCTTTAGAACTAAACAGACCCTAAAATTTTTAAGAAGGTAATGAGGTAGAAAAAGAAAAGAAAAAATGTCATGTTAGTACAAAAGTAAATAAAATATATATTTTTAAATATTTTAATGTAATTATATAGTAATATGTATTTTTTATTCTTAATATTTTAAAAGTATACACAACGTATATACTATCATGCTTGAACCCATGTCACTTAAGAAGAATAATATATCCTTTATCACGAGAAATAACTTAATAAAAAATAAAAATATATTTTGACTTTCATGTCCGCACAAAAATACCACGTCACCGTGATGTGATTTATTTTACTAGTTCAGTAACAAAAAAATCCAATTCAAAATGTTTAGTGTTGTAATTGAAACTTATTTATAATTCAATAGCCAAAACAAGACAACATTTAAATTTTTTTTTTGAATCATGATATTTTTAATATTATTTATAGTAAACAATTTTAAAAAATACTTATTTAAATTTAATATTAATAATTAAAAAAGTCTTAAATTCAAATATCGTATTTCCGATTAAATCAATTTTAGAATAAATAAAAATATTTAAAGATATTTTTATTCAAACTGTCAAATTAATAGTCTTTTCAATGATGACTGTCAGCAATAGTGGAATTCAAATAAAAAACGAGCTTGGTCTAAGTTATAAATTGTTTGGTATAGTTTAAGTAGATCTTGAGTTTAAAATTTTACATATGTAAAAAAATTCTGTTAAAAGACTCATCGACTAAAGTTAGATGTACGATATAAATTGATCTGAATTAATTAGGATAAAATTTTAAAAAATTAAGAGAACAAAAAAAAGTGAGTGAGTGAAAAAAAGTTTCAAAAGCCCATTATTTTTCCACTGTTATTTTCCCATATTTTTTTCTGAATTATTTTACTAGTTAGTTGAAGGTAAAAACTATAAATAATAATTAAAAAACAGTTTTATTATGGTATCCTATATTTTCCTTGTTGTACACCTAAATAATTGATGTGATAGTTATTAAAAATTTAAAATATTAACAGGTTGGTCTAAGTGGTAAGCAGCTTGATATCGCTTAAGTAAGGTCTCAGGTTTAAGGCGTTGTGTATGCAAAAAATTCATGTTGGGAGATTCACTCACCAAAGCTAGGTGTGCGACCCGGGTCGGTCTGAATTAGTCAGGGCGAAGCCCTGGAAACCAGATGACAACCAAAAAAAATTTAAAATTATATGAACCTAACAAGTGTTCAAGTCGAAAAACAGATGATGTTCATCTTAAGAGATATAGGTTTAAATCGCTTTGTCTATTTGGTGTATGCGCATTATTAAAGAGTTAAGAATATTTATGAACAGATATTACCTTATAATCCCTTTAGACTACTCAAAAAAATTTAAAATTATATTGATAAGCAAATTAAAATTAGTGATTAATGACGTAATAAAAATTAACTTCAAATAAAGTCAAAAACGTCGGCTTGAAATTATAATTTTTTTATATAAATATGATTTTTTTGACAAGTAAATATGAAAAATTTGAAGGCATCAACATATCGACGTGGAAGAATGAATGAAGGTTAAGGAATCTTAAGAAACGGATAAGAAGGAAATCTTGGCTAAGATTTTGAATTTCTTTTGTTGACTACATGCAATATATATACATGTATATATATATAATGGGATAGGATTAACTTAAAATTTATTTAATTTTACACTTTTTTGTTTTTACTTTAATTTTTTTTATTTTTTACTGTTAATTTCAGTCATACATTTACTCTAATTTGATTATCTAAAATTAAAAACTAAATAAGCTTTAATGGTGTAAGAGGATCTTACCTCACACACATATGTATCATTCAATAAACTAACAGTGAAAAAAAAAGTTTTCATAAGCGAGTAAAATTCAGGGTTAGTGACTGAGTTTAGTGGTTTAAAATTTAGGTTTTATGATTATAATTTAGACTTTACGGTTAAAATTTAAGATTTAAGGTTATAATCTAAATCCCTAATCTTATTGCTCTAAACCTAATTTCTAACCATAAATTCTAACTTTTAAACACCTAACCCCTGAATTTAACCCATTTGTGAAAAAAAAATTCCACCGCTAGTGTATTGCATAATATATATACATAGAGAGAGAGAGTGAGAGAGAGATTATCCTAAAATACCATGTAAAACTTGAAAGTTTTACATTTTTTTGGATTGTTGGAGGAAGATAAATAGATGACTAATATTAACAGTAGAAAATAAAAAATTATATAAAAAATAAACTTATTCATTTATTTACTTTTATCCAATAACTTAAAAATATGTAAAAATAATTAAATTTTATATAGCCTAAATAAATCCTAATCCATATATGTGCAGTTGAGATGACAAGCAAGGCATGATTGGCTTTCCTTTCTCATGCTGTTCATGGAGAGTTGGTGAAACATTGTTTTCACAATTTATTCAACCATAAAACCACCAAATTTGGCTCATAGGTGTAGTAAATATAATTTCTTATGATCAAGTTGAAGTCCGGGTTTAATTTAGTTGATTCATAGTCACTTTTAAAAGGTCGTATTTAACGAGTTTAAGATTTAAATTTTAATATCTGTAATACCTTTTCGTATTTTAAATTACCTTCGAAAAGAAATTTCGATAAAAACTCGAAAAAAGTCGAAGTTTCATTGCAAAGTCGCTTTTAATGATCATGGAAAACGAACCCAGAATTTCTGGCAACCAAAAGCCGGAGAATTCAAAGAAATTGGGGACCATGAAGTCAACTAGCCAGTGTGTGGAATTCAAAGGAAAGATATCAATCTGAAATGCATCAATTTTCCTTGCCTTGGCAAGCTTTTCTAACAAGTTAGCTAAACATAGAGTTGGCATTGAAGTCGACATTTCGATACGATGTTCCGACTCTTCATTTTTCTTAAACTATTCATCTATGATACTCGTATCTTAAATATATTTAGACATGGATATGAGATAGAAGAAGCTTTAAAATATTAAAAGTATTGCGTCTAACACGTATTCGTATTTGATACTCAAACCCGAGTTCAAATAACCATTTGGTTGGTGGGGCATGTGAAGTTGAGGTGAGCAAGCTTTCCTCAAGTCAGAAAACTGGTAACATTATTCTACGAGTTGTTGAGAAGTTGCTCCATGGGAATCTTATATGTGGACAAATTGCAGACAAATATGTTGAGACTTAACCGGTCCGGCATTATCGGGAATGTTCTCGCAGAAGCCGGTATAAACTGATGATCTCGATATCGAACTGAATATTTCGTAACTCGAAATGAACAATTCGAAAATGCTCGAGGTGAAAACATAGGCTCGGTAATGTACTTCAACATACATGAGAACAGATACAAGCAGTTTGGGATAAACTATAACAGCCTCACAAGTAACAAATATAGAAGTTATTGCCAATAGCATGATCCGGGACGACATGGCGGTTTTCAAGCATAATAATTCGTGACCCGAGCAGCTTGAACCCCACGCCTATTCAATAGGCACAGCAAGTAATGCAACCGATGCAATGTAGTAATGTTTCCTGCAGATAATGCCTCCTCCGTGCTCCACAAGCGTTCTATAGGAAGACACAGCAGAACCGAGCCCGTATCGTATCAACTGTCTCACCCCACATCCGAACTTCACCTCCGATAATAAGTTCCTGCTCGGACTCGTTATCTATTCCTTCTACCGGCTCGGCATGGTAATCTTCATCCCAACCTACGGCGAAAGACGTGACTTTCGAGAGCTTTCGTTATTGATTTACGATCTTGGGGGAGGGATATAAACAGCATAAAAATCAATAGTAGAGAGTCTCTCAGGGTTCAATGGTTCATACACAAAATATACCATACCAAACAATTCGACTCGAATCCTCGATGGTTTTGTATACATTATCGCGGCCTTCGAAGGATGCCGGCGCACATCAACAGCATATATACATAACTTTGATGTAATCATTTCGTAAGGTTGATTCATGTCAAACGTTAATCAAGCTAAGAACATCTAGATCTCATATACTCACACCTAGGAGTGTCGGTAAACTAGTTCCACAAAACTATTTAGCCGTTAATTAACCAATCCTATACCGAAATATCTCTTGATTTATAAAAGAACTAGTTAAAACAAACAGTTGTATCTATAAAATTCACTGTAAATCTGATTTGAACAAATTCTTTTTTTTCTCGGCAAACGTATGATTTATTAACGAAGAATCATACAAGGCCAACAATATCACAAGCCTCATTAAAAACCTCCAACGCTTAAATGGAGGAAAAGAATACTCATAATAGCGCTTACAGAAATAGTGCTCAATTCAAACAAAGACACACCCACATTAAAAAGCAACAGCACCATAACACCAAACAAAAGCCAAAAACAAAGAAAATTACTCCAATATTTGAAACTACGATAAGCGATCAACCCCGCCTTTAGCAAGAGCATCGGCAAAACCATTTGCTTTACGGTAGATGTTATGAAAACACACAAAGCAACTCCGCACATGCTAAATCAATCATACGAAACCAGGACCAGAGTTTCCAAGGCCTCTTCTCTTTGTTGAGCACCCACGTCACTGCCACTGCCACAATCGAGTCCGATTCAATCACAATAGATGGAGCTGCACACAATTTCGATCTCTGAAGCAACAACAAAGCATGACAAATTGCTCGTAATTCCGCCTCATTGGAATCAAGTATTCCCAAAGGACCCAAAAACATGGCTAAGACTTGACCCAGTTCATTTCGCAAGACACCGCCGCACCCTGCCTTTCCCGACTTTTTTCGCGCAGCCCCATCAACATTGAACTTAAGCACACCCCTCGTAGGAGGGTCCCAACCTATATAGAAATATTAGAATGCAATTGACCCCACCTGCTATATACTAATATTAGAATTGTGTCAGAGTTTTACATAGGAAATATTAAAATTGACCCTACTTTATTTGTTGGGTATGAGGTCAACAATATTTATTGTAATAATTAGGGTTGACCGGTCAATTGAGTCGAGTAAAAAAATTTGAGTTATTTGAGTTTACAACTTCTATTTTACGATTCAATGTGTTTTTTTCTATCCATAAAATTCTACCTTTAAAAAAAATCGAGTTTAGAACTCTTATTTTACGATTCAAACTTTATTTTGAATATTTTTCGAATCGAGTCGAGTTTACGAAATATGATTCGAGTTTTTGACTTTTGTACAAATTTAATTATAATTATTTATAATGTTATAATACATATTGATTATAATTTTAACGGCCTTTTATATCCATATACAATATACATATAGGGTTGTGCGTTCGATCGAGTCGAGTCAAAAAAATTTAGAATTATTCGAGTTTGCAAGTAATATTTTACGATTCAAACTTCGTTTGAAACTTTTTCGAATCGAATCGAGTTTATGAAATTCGAGTCGAGTTTTCGGGTTTGTACAAATTTAATTGTACATATATATATATATATATATATATATATATATATATATATATATATATATATATTTCTATATGCATATACGTAGCGGTGCACATAAATATTTCTATATGCATATACTTAGGGTTAGATGGTGCACATACTGATTCCAATTTTAACGGGTTTCTATATGCATATACAATATACATATATATTTCTTCATATTTTCAAATGTGATATACATAATATATCATGCAGAATTGATAGACTCGACTCGAATATGAATATTGATCAACTAATTATTAAAATTTTTGAGTTATTCGAATTTCTATTTCATAACTCGAACTTTATTTAAAAACTTTTCGAGCCAAGTTTATGAAATTATGAGTCGAGTCAAAACGAATCGTTTTTTCGCCTCGAGTCGAGTTTTGCCCACCTCTATATACATATATATTTCTTCATAGTTTCACATGTGATATATATAATATATCAGACAGAATTGACACACTCGACTCGAACTTGAAAATGATCAACTAATTATTAAAAAATTTGAGTTATTAGAATTTTTATTTTATAACTCAAACTTTATTTGAAATTTTTATGATCGAGTCGAGTCAAAACGAGTCGGGTTTTTTTGCGTCAATACGAGTTGAATTCTAGTACCCTATACTTCACTCTAACTCTACTATATAAAAATTCTAGCTCCACCGCCGGTCAAATCTATAGAAATGATAATACTATATAAAGGATCATGAAATTCAGACAAATTCAAACTAGGTATGCCTAATTATCAAAGCTTTCTTTGTCTAATTTGATAAGCCATTTTAAGAATAATACTAGTAGTGGTTCATTACTTCATACCCACCAAGAATCCACTAAACAAAAAGAAATACATCTCTTTTGATTGATTAGTTTATGGTGCGGCACCTTCTATTGTTTCCTCAAACGTGTCACTTTCCTATTGGGTTCTTAATTTGACAACTCATCCCACAAAATTTGGTCAACATAAAGACATAGAAAGTCAAAAATTGATTTCGAACCATGATATTCAAATTCAATTCAATTTTATTCTAATTCGGTTCAATTTATAGTTTTTTTAATAAAAAAATAAGAACATTAAGCTAACAATCTAATAAAGGTTTAGATGTTACGATCATCATGCAAGATGGTTAATACGTCATCTAAACCCTGGAGGAGTAAAAAAGATACGACATTTCAATTCGTGACTATTTGCTTGTTTCGTCATTTTATTCGTAAATTTATTTTATTCACGATAAACATGTTCATACACCATGTTTCAGTCTCTTCGACCTAGCTCAAGTATATGTTGTATGATTGTAAACGAACTACATCAAAATAAGTTTTTTAGTGGATTTTTAGCACCGCTAAAACCCCCGGCGCTAAAAAAGCGTCACGAAAAGCGCTGTTGAAACCAGCACCACAAACATTAGCACCGTTTGTGTACAAAAAACGCCGCGAAAGACTGTGTTCTATAGCAACGTTTGATATTTCAAAATGCCGTCAATACCTACAAACGCCGGAATATGCCGTGATTTTCAGTGGCGTTATTTGTGGGAAACGCCGCAAAAGATTGTATTCTATAGCGGCGTTTGCTATTAAAAATGCCGCTAATATCTTTTATATAGCGGCATTTGTAATACAAACGTCACACTATGTCATGATTTGCAGTGGCGTTTTTGTGGATAAACGCCGTTGTGTGATGTGATTTTTAGTGACGTTTTTACCTCAAAACGCCCTAAGCTTACTACCTTTGCCAAGCAACATTTTCAAATATGTACTACCTAAATTACCGAGGTGTAATCTCTCCATGGAATATCCATTTTCTATAGCCTGGAACAAAGCCACAAGCAATTAGATGTTCGTGTACAACTTCACGAATGTGCCAATTATTAGCACACTTCTTACAAGGGCAAACATTCATATTCTCTTGGCTTGCATTCGCAAAAGCTAAATTTAGAAAAGTTTCTACTCCATTTCGATAGTCGGCACTTACACTTGACAAATTCATTCAACTCCTATCCATTTTGTATTTTTGTAATATCCATTTTCAATGTTAATTGCTAATACTATAGATTCAAGTTTATTCTTTTAAATTGATAATTGTGGATTTAAAAAAACTAAAAATATGCAAAATTGAACCTAACATGGTGCAATATTTGAAGGATGAAGAGAGATGTAACTATTATATTACCAAATAAGCAAAAGTGAAGTTAAATATATAAAGTACCTATCAGTCATACTTAATCCACTTGACCTATATAAAGAAAATTAATCAAACATGAAAATTCAAGAGAAAGTTACCTGTTGGAGAAAATCGCGGTTTAACAACTGAGAATTTATCAACAATTTTGCAGCTCGATACAGAGACGTGGGATTCATCTCTACCTATTCAACACAACAATAAAGCTAGTATAAATACAAATAGAAGGATGACATAAAATTTCTAATGATAACATCATAAAAAACATACAAGGTTTTCAAGATTAGTAAATTTCGGTTACCATAAATAAATATAAATTGAAGCTTCATTTATTGCAACGATCAAGAACAGAAAATAAATCCAATAAATAATTGCAGCTACTACTCTTTTAAACTATTTTACCATGTCTTGCAACCCTCATTTTTTAACCAGTAATAGTATATTGTTAACAAATTGTTTCCTTTGCAACAATACATGTAAGATAGTTTGCAACAATTTATTTACTTCTAATTTTAGGCTAGGCTTTTGATTTTCGCATGTTGGTCTTAGGCCTCGTTTTTTGCTGTTGTGGGGCAAACCAAAGTTTGCAAAACTTGGAAAATTCAGTTGTGGGCAAACTAAGGTTTAGTGGGCAAAAATGGTAGGCAAACCAAGATTTGAAGACTAAACTTTTGAGTGTTTTTCATTATTTTTGGGTGGAAAAGCTAGTTTGGCCCTCCAAAACACAACAAAAAACAAAGTCTGGCGCTGAAAAAGAATATAGTTTCAAGTCATTCTCTGTTAAAATTGAAAACAAAACTTATCTACCAATGAAGAAACAATTTGTTAACAATACGCAATAACCAGTTTTCTATTAAAAATGAAAACAAAACTTACCGATTAAAGAGGAAAAGAGATTGACCTTTGGTGCTTGCTTACTGGTACGATCGAGCATCCTGAGGGACGATTGACGGCGAGGAGGAGCAGGAGCAGTACTTAAGGATTTTATCACGATTGATTTAAAAATATTGATGTGTCTGAGATTGAGATATAACCGATGATCAAAATGGTGTGTTTAACCTATCGCGGTGTTTCTGAAACCAAACACCACTACAAACGAAACCTATTGTGGCGTTTTGGACAAAACGTCACCATAGAATGGATCTATTGCGGCGTTTTCCACACAAACACTACTATATGTTATTCTGTAGCGGCATTTATGGTAGAAACGTCGCGAATTTTGCCATTTTGTGGCGATTTTGCTGTAAACGCCGTGATAAGTACAATATTAACAATGTTTGCTCCAAAAAAAGCCACGAAAAGCGCTGCTATATACCAAGCCTGGTGTAGTGATGACACATGTTCAACGACGACACTGTCAACACCAAATCTCCACATTGCGTGTCTTTTAGTTTTAAGTTTATAGTTGTTGTTTTTAATAATATTATATCTAAAATTTGAAGTATAATATGTCTAACCATTACACCTTATAATTATTAATAAAATAACCTTAAAATGTTATGTAATAAATTATTTTTAAGAAATATAAATCGATAAATCAAATTCATCTGAATTTCTTGGGTTGTATATTAGGTTGCGTAAAAAATTCGACAAGTCAAAATCAAATTCAAAACTCGAAAAATGGATAAAAATAAGATATTTGAATCGAAAATTTTGGTTTTGATATTGAATTTAAAAAAAATATTGCGATTTGGTTAGGGCTCATAGTTTTGGACAAAACCAGTTAATCGATATTTATAATATTTATAAATTTTATGCATTAGAATATTTTATAGTCGAATCATTTTGATGCTTTTGATTCTTTGCAGACTTTTTGGTCCTAACTTTTAAGTTCGGTTACTAAAAAGTGTGAACTCTCAATTCTTAATTTTTTAGCCGTTTTTTTGCATTTTTTACCGCAACCGAATAATTATTTAATATTTCAATTAGCGAAGAAAAAACTATTACCCAAACCGAGTAGAACTAAATTATCAATTAATCAATCAATTATCCAATTTAATTAATACGATTTAAATATTTAACTAACGGTTAATCAAACACGATTTTACATGCTCTTAACGTATACTATCATTTCAGTGGATAAAATCCCCTGGCACAAACGATTCATACATTTTTCACATCATCTCGTCCGTCCACGTGTCAATCCCATTTCCCACACGTAATCTCGACCACTTTATAAACATATCCCTTTGACTCACTCCAACTTTCCGGGCACTCAAAGTTATCTAACATCAGCCGCCGGAAGATTTCGACATTCCCAAAATACCCTCCCCATTTCATATAATTTCCGACACATGCCCCTTTCTAAACTGAAATAAAAACAGAAAAAAGAAGAGAAAAAAAATCTCGAGCTCTCTTTGGGTCTTGTTTTAGCTTTGGAGCGGTGAAACGGGACAATGGTAGAGACGGTTGCGCGTGAAAGCGACGAAGAGCTCTCGCTGTTGCCACATCAGAGCAATGGTGACCGGTCATGGCGGTTGAACTTCGATGGTGTCCAGTTATCTTCTAAACACAAAGACAAGAAGCCTCCCCGTAGCCTCCATGATTGCCTTGGTATCTTAGGTAAATTCCAACCTTTTTATCATTTAGCAATATACCCTTTTTTGCTCATAAATTAGTAATGTATTGATATTCATAGTTGTCGTTGGATATCTGGGATCTTGTGTATTTAGTTTACTATGAGCAATACTATTATTCTTTATGCTTGGTTGTGAATTTACTTAAATGGGTATAATTGTTCTGTTTATTTCCTTTTATGTCGTATTAGTTCGAATTTTAGTATTGCGAATGTAATAAATTGAGTGGTGAGGATCAATATCGAGTATCTGATTTAGATTAGTCAAGAATCAATATCGAGTTTATGCGGTATCTGATTTAGATTAGTCAAAGATCAATATTGTTATGTTGTATTGAGCTTATGTTGTATCTGATTTAGGTTAGTCAAAGATCAATATCGAGTTTATCTTGTATCTGATTTAGATTAGTCAACCAATAGATTGTATATTGGTTATAAAAAAAGTTGGGTATCTAGGATTTTATTTATATAGGCTTAACTAGCAATATTCTATTCTTTGTCTGGCTTTGTGAATTTACCTTGTCATTTATTCCCTGTGAATGGCTATCATGTGTTTCGAGTTATTTTTCAGTGTTCTTAAGCGTCAAAACTTTTAATAATTTAAGATGGGAATGGGTTATTTTAAGCGAAAGGATTGGTTCTTTTTGGTCTTTAAATGTGAGCTCTAACATGGTTTTATATGAATCAAAAGAGTTATCAAACCTTGCTCTGCATTTTTCTTGGTTCAAGGAGGTATGTGAATTATTGAAATTTTTATGTTGTTTTAATAGGGGTGCCCTTTACAATTTTTTGTTTTCTCAAGGAAATTATGGCGACGAGGTTTCTTATGTTCTTGATGAAATGAAAATTGACAAATTGGTTTGCTCTATTTTGAGGTTGATGTTATGTTAATTGTTGTTCTTTATGTTATTTTCTCTTGTTGAGAGTTTGAAGCTTTGCAAGGGTAAACGAATGGTGGTTTTCTTCATGAAGTGAGAGTGAAGCTTGTTAGTTGAGTTCCGAAAAAAGCTAATGTGCATCTGTGTACTTATCGATGAATTGTTTGTCGATCCTACTTTAAAAATGTATATATTGAGGTTATGAAATGTCTAGGACTTTGTTTTCTTTGGCTCTACTTTGGAAACAATAAGAGACTTTAACTCGTCTGAATTAAACATGTATATGGGGTTTATTTCGTGTTTTGTTTTTGAAATTTTTATGTTCTTTGGTCATTTTGTTTTTTCTTATACTATGCATATCATGTTCTTTACCTTTTCGTATATAATAGTTTTGCTGTGAGTGGAAAACCGATCGAATGGACGAATCCTTTAGTCGGAATCGAAGCTTTTATGCATAGCTTAGTTTGTAGTCTGAGCTCCTTTTAAACAATGCTCTTTGGCGAATGTGCAACAGATGCTGAATTATTCTTTGGTCATTTTGTTTTTTCTTATACTACGCGTATGCTTTCTTGAGCTAACATGTTCTTTTCCTTTTTGTATATAATAGTTTTGCTGTGAGTGGAAAACCGATCGAGTGGACAAATCTTTTATTCGGAATTGCAGCTTTTATGCATAGCTTAGCACCTTTTAAACAATGCTCTTTGGTGAATGTGCAACAGATGCTGAATTATTCTTCAATTGACTCACCACTTGCAGTTGCAGATGAACAAAACAGAGTTGTAGAAATGCATCTAAATGATTCTCTTTGATGGTTTCAGGTCCGGAAGATAACGTGGCCGAATACTATCAGCAGCAGGTAGAAATGCTCGAGGGTTTCAATGAAATGGATGCCTTAGCTGAGCGTGGTTTTATTCCTGGAATGACAAAGGTATTGGATCATTCTCTATAGACGACGGGATTCGTGTTTCTAAAGAAGTATTCGACTAAACTTTCTTGCTGTGATTGGTGGGAAGAAAGGGAAAATTTGGCTAGAAGTGAGACATTAGCCATTAGAATTTCCAATATTGCAAACATGGTTCTTTTTGCTGCTAAAGTTTATGCTTCTGTGAGAAGTGGGTCATTGGCTGTAATTGCATCCACATTGGACTCCCTTCTCGATCTTCTGTCTGGATTTATCCTCTGGTTTACTGCGTTCTCCATGTCAAAGCTAAACCCGATCAGTATCCGATTGGAAAGAAACTGATGCAGCCACTGGTCAGTATTCTCGCTATACTCTTTTATTATAACCAAATTCATTGATTGGCGTGGTGAGAACACGAGCCCGTGCACGATACTCACAGTTGAGTCCATGTAACATAGGCACTTCCTAGCTAAGTGTATCCGACTGTTGTATTTTCATAGGTCACTGTTATCATTTTGCTAACTGGCTTTTTCTTTAATACGGAATGCTCCCCACGAAACTAGCAAACATTGTCGGAAAAATTATCAAACTTTGTGTCCTAAGGATAGCTTTAAATCTTTGAGTTCTTTGTTCTATTAATAACAGTCTAATGTATGATATGTATCCATTTGATGACCTATCTTACATCACCATGTATATGATTTGTTTATGAACAAATGTTCGGTAAATTAGAGGACCGATGTGGTTTTGTGGGAAAACAGCGGTGAATCAAAAGAATTAAGGCCATAAGACATATCGATACCGTCGGAAGATCGGCCATGGTCGATGACGGTATTAGAGAACGTGAATTCATTGGTCGGAAGATCGGCAGCTCCGGAATATCTTCAGAAACTAACGTATCTATGCTGGAACCATCACAAGGCCATAAGACATATCGATACCGTCCGAGCCTACACCTTCGGGTCTCACTACTTTGTGGAGGTGTCATAACCCGTTTTAACCCGAACCCGACCAGGATCCATGACCTAACCCGACCCAAATCCGAAATCACCAAAACGCCCTCTACCCTAATTGACCTAATCCTAACCCTTATACCCTCCACTGCCGCCGCCGTCGAGCTACCGTCGTTGCCGTTCATCTCCGGTGACCGCTTTACAACCCATAGATTAAACCAAACTAAATCCCAAAAGCCCCAAATTAATTGACCCTAAATTTATAAAACAACCCTAATCTTTAAATCCAACCTAAACCCCTGTCATCCCATACCTTACCCCATGCCCTGCCACCCATGCTTCATACCTTAATACCCCATGCCCTGCCACTGACATACCCACAAAATCTGGTCCCCCAGATTTGCAATCAACATAAGAAATTACTTGTAAAATTTCGGTGATAAAAACCGAATAAAAAGCAAATGAAATGAGAGGTATGGGTTTCGAAAAAAATCATAGAGGGGTTTTTTTTAGTTCGAAAAAGAAGGGGAAATTTCATATCAATTTTTTTTTGTAAGTTTCAAAGTTAATAAAAAAACTTCAGATCTAAATTATTCCAGTTTTTTCTTTGTTTACATTTTTTTCCAATTCGAAACATATCAAAAGGGTAAGGAAAATACCTGCGTTTTCTGGTTCGAGTCTGTAGAGAGCCGGTTTATTCTCTCGAGCCTAGGCTGTCGGAGGAGTCCTTCAACTCCGAGGACGGCGGCGCGGTGGGAAGTTTGAGCCCCTAGGGTTTGGTTACTCTGAAATTTCAGAGAGAATAATAAGGGGCTGGGTTATTTTTGTTTGAAACGGGGGAAAGATGATATTTTTTGGTTAAAAATCCCTATTCAAGCCGTGTATAAAACGTCGTTTTAGGCGCCTATAACACGGCCCAAACGATGTCGTTTCAGGCGTGCCCGACCCGCGGTGACCCGGATTCAAGGGAATGATCTGCGTATTTTTGTTCATGGGAAAATTACGCTTTAGATCCCTAGACTCTTCTCCCGCCTTTACTCATGTCCAGGGGATAATTTCCCTTTCAGTCCTTAGCCCTTTGTTCCGCCTCTGTTTTCGTCCCATTTTCACTTTAATTTTCGCATCTTACTTTTTTTATTTCAATTTGGTCACCTTCTATCTTTTTTTTTAATTTTTAGTTTTTTATTTCTGTTTATTTCCGTTTTTCTCCTATATTTTGCATCTTTTTCAGTTTAGTCCATTAATGTGTATCATTCATGCCATATTTAATCCATGCATTTTTAATCGTTAACATCTAGTTTCATGACACATTTTATATTATTCCATCATTTTAATATGATCCATGCATTCACACTAGCATTAGTGTCATCATCATCATTATTATTATTATTATTATCGTTATTATTATCATATTTTATGTGTTAAATTAATATTTATGTTTGTATGCTAGAATAGTATTTTATTTGTGTTAGATTAGTTTTTTAATTCTGTTAATATTTATTTATTTTATCACCTTGTATTCATTTATGTTTGTCATTTTTAAGTTTGCATAACGGATATATATTTTGTCATTGCGGTGCCATTTTATCCGAGCGTAAACGGGGTCAGTATCAGGCGTAGTGATAGTGGTTGTGTGTTTATTCTCGGATAACAGGACCTTTAAAATCTACTCGCGTTTATAATCAAATTTTAATTTAATCGTCACTTTAATCCGGAAAGTTTAATATTAATAAAACGGTAATTATTAAAAGTACCAATTTTGGGCGGTGTGGGGTGCTAATTCTTCCCCATCCGTAACCGACTCCCGAACCCATCAATTTTAAATCTCTGGTTTCTACGGTGTCCGTTCCACCTTGAGTGGCCGGTGACAACTCCATTTTAAATAAAACACGAGTTTTATAAAAATCTCACGGAAGACATCATTTTCAAAATAAAGTAAAACAAACACTCTAAAACCTTTTTTTTAGCGAGAAGGACATCGTTATAGGAGGTTGACATTGTTCTCCCGGCAAACATGGCATTGCAGGAAGCTCATGACATCGGGGAGTCTCTGCAAGAGAAGCTGGAGTTGCTGCCAGAGATAGAGCGAGCCTTTGTTCATCTGGACTATGAATTCAGTCACAAACCTGAACATGCACAGGCACATGCTTTGTAGACACACAACCTAGTATGTCTTGATGTTATGTCTCCTTTTTGTTCTCTCTAAAATTCTTACTAATTGTATGCTATTAGATCAGTTTTTAAATTAGAAGCTTTTACCATCATGAGCTTAAGATTGTTACTAAAACCTTTGAAATGTTGGACTGGACCGGTTTTTTTTTTTGACAAAAGGACCGGTTGGTTGGTCGGTTGGTCATTGAAAATTAGATTAAAAAAAACTTTAGCCTAAGGGTATCATAAATCCCTAAACTTTTGAAAAAAATAAATTAAGTTCCTGAATTATTTCGCACCTAATGTAGTCATTATCGTTAAAATTTCATCAATTCATTACCTTTTTGGCCAACGTTACCTGTTTACATATTACAGTGTTATTATTTGACATTTTTTTAAAAATATATTTTATTTAATTTTTTTAATTCTAAAAGGACTTGTAATAGTATATAAAAATATTTTTTAAAAAAAATGTAAATATTACCTGACATAACTGTGGAATTGTCAATTTATTGATTTGGATATTTAATTAAGTACAAAAAAGTTCAAGTACTTAATTAATTTTTTTCAAAAATTTAATTTTAAAAACTTTTGATTTAAATTTTTTAATATAAATTCCTATATAATTATTTTTGAATAGATAATTAAGCAATTTAACTGTTGAATTGAGAAATAATGTTTTAATTAATTTGACCAATGGTCTGATTTCTACAACATTAATTATATAGATCAAATTTTGTTAGTCTCATGCTTGAGATTTAAGAAATGATTTTTAGTTGTTTTATTAAAAAGATTATATAAATATAAAAAGAAAAAATATTTTACAATATTAGTTCTAATAATATTTATTGTAATCTTAGTATAATTTTTTTTACACAAATATATTTATTTTAATTTCAAAATATAAACAAAAAAAAAATGTGTTCAGTAGGTTAAAGGATGTCTGTTTCAAAGCATCGAACATTGAAGTATGCGGTTCCTTTTGATGGGTGGTAAACAGGTTTCAATTACAAGCCCCCCCCCCCCCAATACCATGCAATATTTTATTTTGTATAGAGACGAAGTTAGGATTTAAGGTTGAGCGTAAAATATAAATATTTAAAAATAAAATAATAAACTCATAAATAATTTAATTTTTCTTAAAAATATATAAAGAATGACAAGGTGTAAAAAAATTGGGGGCGGGGACAATTGTCTTTCCCACCCCCAATTAGTTTCGTCATTGATTTTGTCATTATTTTTTTTCTCGGTAGATCGAAATTATTTTAAATAAATTCCGGTGGTGTAGGAATGGGACTAAAATTGATATTTGTTGGTCTTCTCATCCTAAGTCGCAGGCGGTACGGGCTTTCGTGACATGGTGAAATTTTATATTGCCTTTTTTGCAAAGCAATGTTGACGTATCCAAATTGTTAGATGTGTGATTCAATTTTTTTTTAAAATTTATTTTAAAGTAAAAATTTTACTTTTAGTAGAATCTATTTACACAAGATACGATAGATCAAGGATTTTATAGAGCGTTAAGTTGTAATCTTTTATTTTCCTTCATAGTCAAAGTTTGTATTCTCTGCTCGCGATTTCTTTCGTTTTAGGTTTTTTTTTAAACAAATAGTCGGTATTTTTCTCTTAACTATTCATTGATCTCGGATCTCATCCAAAGACGGAGCCATGTAGAGCTTGGAATGAATTTTTGTCCTTTTTAATTTTTAAATTTAAAAATTTTAATAGACTTTTGTCTCTCTCATTATTTAATTCTAATTTAGTCTTTGATCTCATCGCCTGTTAATCAAACTTGGATTAATCCACCAATTTAGTTTCCTTTGTTCGCGGGGAACGATTCACTGCCTTTTATGACAAAATTAATTACACAATTTATGAATATATTTTTTATAAATATCATATCTAACGTATAATTTAGTTGATAAAAATACTCGTAAGTACAATCATTAGGACAAAAGGGTATTTTAACATTTTTTTTATCCTCTCAGTTTTTTAAGATTTTGCCTTGATTAATCTGAACGGACTTACGTTGCACGTCTAATTTTAGTAGGTGAATATCTCAACAGGAATTTTTGCATACACGATACCTCAAACTCTAAATCTATTTAAACAATACAAAACTACTTATCATAAAAACTAACCCGAAAAGTATTTAACATTAATCTTGCAATTAATTTAATTTAGAGAAAGGTGGGACAAAACAAAAGCATATTCTTCTTTCAATGATTGGGATACTTTTATTTTAGCTTATTATTGTTATTATTTTAATTTTCAAACAAAGAATAGAGATTTTCTTAAATATTCAATGTAATATGTTTATACCATTCAGATTTCTTTTCATCCATAAATTAGAGAATAATAAACATTTAAACGTATTCAATTTCATATTTTTATGTATAGTGTATCAGAGACAATGTCAATCGAGTCATACACAATCGACAAAACTTTTAATCAGGGTGGAACTTGACAAAAGAATTTGAGATCAATTTAAATATAAAAAATAGAGGCTAAAACTAAATTTTTCAAAAATTTTGAAATATTTAATTTATATTTTTCAAATAATTTAGGGTCTATCTAAAAATTTTAATAATTTTGAAGGCTCGATGAATTTTTTTAAAAATCACTGAGGAATTTTAATTTAAAATATTCAAAAATTGGAAAACTTAATAATGTTTTAAATTTTTTTTAAAAGAACCAAACTAAAATTTTTAAAAATTTATGGCACCAAATTTTAGTTTTCTAAATTTTGTGGGGGTCATACCCTACTACTTCTAGCACATTTAAACAATAATTTGAAGATAGTGTACGGCACTTGGGTGTTTAAACCATCGATTTAATTAATAATCAAAATTTTAAAATTTTAAATCATGAAGATTATAGCATAAGGGCTAACGTTAGTTGGTTTATTTCAAGCCCTTTTATTTATAAAAAAAATAAAAATTCTAAAAATTCTAAATCATCGACTATTAGACTGAAAAAATAATTGACTGAACACTAATTTTAATTAATTCCGGGATAAAGTGTTTTTATTGATTAGGATTGCTCGTATTTCTATTTTGATCACTTAAATTTATTTTTTTAATTTCACTATTAAACTTTAAAAAATCACTCAACTTATCAATCGATTAATCTAAATCAATGTTCTTTAATATTTTTTAATTTAATCACCGTTATTCAATTCATTAATCGACTAATTTAAATTAAGTATTGTAGAGACTCGTTATGATGATCTTTAATATTACATAAACTTTGTCTATTTTTTTAATATATATAATGTGTTATAAACACATAAATATAAGGCTTAATAGTCAATTTAGTCATCAGTAAAAAGATAAAAAAAAAATTAATTAAGCCCTTATGAGATTTTTACACCTAACTTAGCCCTCATTATAGGAAAAACATCCATTTAGTCTTTCTGTAATAATTGACCAATTTTAATCGTTAACTCATTGACAACCAATAAGAAGATAACACGTGACACACCATGAAGTGCCACATCATTATGAGATGATTCTCATAACCCAATTTGATCTATTCACAACGTCAAAATTCAAACTTATAACATTGCGTAAGAGATCTAACGTCTCATCCAAGTAGACCAACGAATTGTTTGTTATTTTTTATTTTATATAATTATGTTTTAGGCCCGTCTATTCACAAGTGTGGCATGTGACACGTCACAGGGCCCAAAATTTAGGGTCCAACACTTTGAAAAAATTTGCTAACTCAAAAAATTTTATTTTCCTACAAAATTCTTCTAATTTTCTTCCTTATTATCTCAAGAATTTAATTGTAATCAATTCTTCCTAAAAAATTCACCAAATTTATGATGTTTAACGGACAATTTTTTATTTATGTCCATCCTAATTTCAATATTCTTCAAATACTTTGGATTCAACTACTAATTAGTAATAGGGTAAACTACTCCAATGGCCACTTATGTTGAGTATAATTTTGGTCACTAATTTTCAAATTCGACTGATAATGTCACTTACATTTTCGATCTGTGAACTTTTGGCCACTGGAACGTTTGTTGCCGTTAACGGGAGGCTGATCTGGCACAGTAAAAAGAAGAACAAATTACCTAAATAGTCCCTAAACCATTACTTCACTTCTATTTTGACCACCGAAATAAAAACAATTTGTATAATTATACATTTAATCCTCCATATTTATAGTTTTTTTATTTCTTCTCCCCTCCACCATCTTCTATATTCTTCTTCATGTAACCCAATTCCTAATTTTTTACTATTTTAATCCCCAATTCACATCGTATATTATAATCCGTTACATTCAGTTCTGGAATCAAAAAAAGAAAATCGCCATGTTTAGTTAAAGTAATTTTTTGTACCATTATAATGAGATTAAATGATTTTGTTAAAAAAAAGGCTAGCTATAAATATGTTTCGAAATTGTAACTTAGTTTTGAAATTTGATGCAGATAGCACATGTTGCTGCCCAATATGGTCAGACTGCTTTTCTCTATCATGTTGTTTCAAAATGGAAGGAAAATTCTAAAATGAGGCACCCTTAGGGTGAGGCTAAGATGCGACGCTATATAAAATCTTATTATTTTTGTAAGAATATGTATAGGACTGGGTAAAAATTTGTGTAACTACATAAATTCTTATCGGCTTGGTAAGAATTTGTGTAGATTTTGCCTTAGGTAAGAATTTGTACAACTACACACATTCTTATATTATAACCTAAATTCTTACCATTTGAGTAAAAATTTGTGTAAATTGTAAGAATTTGTGTAGCTACACAAATTCTTACAAAATGGTAAGAATTTATGCAGATCTGCCTCATTTATAGAGCTACATATACTTTTCTCTTGTTCACTTGAATGATCTAGGATAAGGCATTGAAGTGTTGCTGATATCTTTTGTATAATGTCTGCATTTTTTGTTTCATGCTTGTGAGAGTTGATTATTCTCCATTGGGCAGCTATTAGGGGTAATCTTAGTTCAGGCTGGAAAGAAAGAAGAGTTGATGGTCACTGGTAATGGTGGCCTTACACCTGAATAGCTTACTTCTAATAAAAATCACAGAGAAGTTGTTTTCCTCCTTGTAGGTTTCTGTTTCATAACATCTTAACTTCATTAATTATGTTTTCTTTGATGAATAATTTTTAGTATGCATATATATTTGTCTTCCACATTACACAGTCAGAGATGGAGCCAAGATCGAACATTTGCAGGGGGCAAAATATTTAAATTTAAAAAATGCAGGGGTTTATTAAGTATTTAAAACTCAAAATTCATGGGGCAGGGCCTAGTTTGTCTAATATTTAAACTTATAAGGACTTAAATTAATATTAAACAAAAAAATTGATAATGCGGACTCATTCTTCTTTAGTTCAATCCTTACTTGATTATATATTTGATAAACTTTTGTATTTTTTAATTTCGATATTTATTTTTACAGAAACCAAATTATAATTAGACAAAAAATATATCAAATATTTTAATTTTATAACAGGGGTCGGAGCCCAAGGGAGCTCCGTCCCTGTACACAGTTCAAGCTCTTGATTTTTAGTGCATTGATGAATGTCTTGGGCTGAATGGAAGACATTTCTTGCTTCCTCTTCTTCCCCACAGAAAAATCGTATGTTATTTACCAATAATAATACCATAAATATACTTTTCATAAGATAGTGGAGGTGAGAAGAAATAAAAAATTGTAAATATAGAGGATTAAATGTGTAATTATACAAATTGTTTTTATTTTGGTGATAAAATAGGAGTGAAATAATAGTTTAGGGACTATCTAGGTAATTTAACTTTTTTTTACTGTGCCAGATCAGCCCCCGTTAACGTTTAACGGAAACAAACATCTCAGTAACCAAAAGTTTACAGATCGAAAACGTAAGTGACCTTATCAGTTGAATTTAAAAATCGGTGACCAAAATTGTACTCAGCGAAAACATAAGTGATCATTGCAGTAGCTTACCCTTAGTAATATTCACCTTAAGGTTAAAAAAGTTTCTACTACTACTTTTAATTAGTGTTTGGAAGGTTGAATTTCTAATGGGGAATTTGAATATTTTGAAATTTTGACAAGTTGTCATTTCTCTTAATAGCAGATTTGAACACCAAGACTATGAAAAAAATTGGATTTTTATTTACTTCTTATAAGTTGCAGTCACTAGACGATATGAATCTAAAGTTTCATTGTGCTTATTTTGAGTCTATTATTAAGAATAAAGGACAATCTGATATTGATACAAATGAATTGTATTTGGAATTAGGGTTACTAAGAGAGTTTTTGCCTACCGAAAAAATGGGGCCACCGGAGATTTTGAGATTTTTGAAAGGTAATATTTTTTCTAATGCTATTATTGCATATAAAATTTTGTTGACTATTCATGTGACAGTTGCATCAACAGAAAGAAGCTTTTTTAAATTGAAGTTGTTGAAGATCTATATGTGCTCTACAATGTCACAATAAAAGGCTTAATGGGTTAGCATTGATAGCGATTGATAATAATATTTTGAAGAAAGTTGACCATGAAGATTTGATTGTCAATTTTGCTTCTAAGAGCGTATGAAGGATGGCACTTTTTAAATAAAAATCACGATTATAGAGTTGCTTTGTGACATTGTCTTAGTTTTATATGTTTGAATTTTTTTTTATTTTATAATTCGTAATATGATAAATTTTAATATTTTACAATTTTATCTTATTATAAAATATTTTAAAGATCTCATTTTAAAAAGTATCTCAGGGCCCGTACATCTTTTGAGACGAATATGTTATGTTTAAACTTTTAACCAATTACATAATAAAACCATTAGCTTTAATCCCAAACAAAGAAAGACCACAAAACCTTTGAACTTTGAACTTTTTTAGGCGTGTGCGGTTTTGGGGGGGGGGGGCCCGCAAGATAATTTGTCAATTGTTATTATTATTTTGATTATTGCTTCAAACCTAGCCCACATGCATGTCCAGGTTCATTCCCTTGAATCTGCCTCTGATCTCAGGTTAAATTAATGTCCGAAAATAGACCAATCTACGGAACATTAATGGCCCATTTGTAGTTTCCTTGTTGCCCGTGTCCTTGTTTGATGCCAGCTTTGATTTGGTGGAGCAAGCTGTATTCTTTTTTAAATTTGGTCAAATGGAGTTTAAACTAATAAAATATGAGTTGTGTAATCTATTTTTTTCATATAAAAAATGAGCTGAGCAAAAGAATATGGATAAATTTTTAATGCACATACTGTGAAATTTTTATTTTACAGAAGCCAACATATTTATATTATAAATTTTAAATTCTTAATCTTAAACCCAAAAAAATTAAACCATAAATTTTAAACACTAACCTTAAAATCTAAACTCATAAATTTTAAAATCTTAAACTAAACCTCTAGCTTATAAAACTAAAAGACTTGTGTAAACTAAAGTTTACATAGCCTGTGTATCAAAGTTTTTTCCAAAAAATATTGCAGAATCTTTCTTTAAAATTTAAATTCTAAATTATTAAACCTAAAACCTGAATTTTAATCATAAACCCTAAATGTAGACTCTAACCTAAAACTTAAATTATAAACCCTACAAGCTAAACCCCTAAACTCTAAACCCTAAATCTAACAAACTTGTGTATCAAACTTTTTTTCTCCATAATATATATATATATTAGTACTCTCTAAATTGAAATTAATACATTTGTTTAACCTTGGAAGTTTTACTTTTATTTTTTATTCTTTTTATATATAATTGTTTCTCATATTGGTCCTTCGAGTATTTTTATAATAAATCATATTTAAACTTTATTGATTTATTTAAAAAATAATACCGTTGAACTCATTGAGTAGTCTCATTGGAAAAGGGAGCGCTATTATCTCTAGGAGATCCGAGTTCGAACAACTTGTCTGCATGGCTTGTGCGCACTTTTAAAGAACTAAGAGTAAAGAATATATACTATCATAACCACATCAATATATTAAAAAACTAATATCGTTGGAAGAACTCTGACTAATTTTTAACGAGCCTGAGAAATCTGAGCTCGACTCGGTTCGTTAAGAACTCGAGTCGAGTTCGAGCTTGATTCGAGCCCAATTGAGTCAAGTATTGACAAATCTTTGACCGTGTCAGACTCGAGTGGCTCGCCATCTGTCACGTCTCATTTAACGCCCTATCAAGAAAAAACTTTGATACACAAGTTGTGTAAACTAAGCTTGTTAATTTTAGGGTTTAGGATTTAAAAGCTTAGGTTGTTGGATTTAGAATTTAGGATTTAAATTTTAGGGTTTAAGGCTTATGTTTAGGATTTATATTTTAGGATTTTAAGTTTAGAAATTTAGATTTTAAATTATAAAAATAAAAAATTTAGTATATTATATTTTCGAGTAGCTCGCGAGCTTTTTGAGTCGGTATCAAGTGGCTCGACTCGGCTCATTAAGAACTCGAGCCAAGTTCGAGCTCGAGTTGAATCCAATCGAGTCGAGCTCGACTAACTCGCGATCTGTCTTGACTCATTTACAGCCCTAGTCAAAATACCATTTCATCTTTTATTTTAAAACATCGTTAGCCTTTGAAAGGTAAATTAGATAAAGAAGATAATTCAACTTGTAGCATTCCAAGTATATTCATATATAAGATGAAAAAAAAGAAAAAAAAAAGGGATTTGAGGCTGGCATGTTTCAAACCCACGACCTCACCCACTTTTTTTTTCCCTTTATGTGTTAACCGCTGGGCTAAATGCCCACTTTTGTCATGGAATACCATTTAATTAATTTTAAATTTCTGTTGGGGTGGAATTAAATTCGAATTTAATAACCTTCTTTTTTCTCTTCACCTACCCATTCATACCGAACCTAATAGAATTGGTAGAGTGAGAGATCTGGAGACTTCCATACCTCTTCAGCTCCCCACACCGGCCGCCGCCCTTAACTCCGTCACCGCCTGACCGTGGCATGCACCGCCAGCATCGGTGTGTTCCCTATCGATCCCCGATCAAAACCCTAAGGTCACTTGCACAGCCGCCACCCCGTCCGCCGGGAATATGTATTTGAAGGTTTGTCGAACCTAGGTCATAGACCGTTTGATTATTTGAGTTTACCGGTCGCCGCAACGGTCCGATTGTGAAATCGTTGCCACCGCTTTTCTCTTCGCATTGAGGCTGTCTTAAATCAACCGCCCGATCGCCGTCCTGACCCCGGCAAAGGCCTCGTCGGGGCAACACCCATTTCGGCTAGTTTTGGTAAATCTGGGTAAGTTGGTTGTTTTTCGTGGTTAATTTAGTTCAAATCTGGGTAAATGGTGTGTAATAGATGAAAATCCGACCGAAAATATGCATTTTCGGGCCGTGCAAGGCCGCGCGTGAGCTTCATTCGCCGGCCGGTGCAATTTACTGCCGCCATGACCGATTCACCTATAAATCGGTCCGGTTTAGCCCAGTTCAACCCGACCGACCTGTCCCGACCCAACCAATTAATCGAGTTAACTCATTGAGCCAACCCTACGGAGTCAACTCAGTGAGTCAACCCGTCTGAGTCAACTCAGTGAGTTAACTCGTCCGAGTCAAAACTGTTGACCGCTGATGTTAGCGTTGACTACTAATGTCAGCATTGACCGATGACCGTTTACTGATGACATCAGTATGATGTCAGCGTTGACTTTGACTACTGTCGTCAACGTTGACTTTGACTCAAAAAGTTAAATTTTTCGAAAACCCTTATTTTATGTTTTTCGACGTCCTGAGTCAGTTTTTGAAGTCAGTATTGTGAAATTGGAACCCGAAAGCCTCCGAAATTGATCTTAAACCCGAATTTGTATATGTGATTGATTTTCAGTTTAAAGAACAATGGATTTAAGAATAAGGACTGATTAATGGCTATGTTTGATTGAAGGATTTTATGACTACGTATCCGAGTTTAGTGGACTTCAAATTCGGGTTCGAGAGCGATCGAAGAAAGTTTTAAAGTTTCCCCGATGTAACATCGAATCAAGGTAATACTTTACTACATTTGGCATGGTTAAGGATACATGTGGGTTTTGGCTAGTACATGAAATTATATTTGAATGTGCCGTAAATTTCCGCGTAAGGCATATGAGTTCGAGTATAAATAAATGGTTAACTATTAAGATCTAAGTACTCGAATAAGAAATTTGATGAACCTTAAGGATCTCCGAGTTTGGTAAGCAATTATTAAGACTGTTAACTTTCAAATTTTGGTTATGTTTAATAAAAGAGTAAATTTCGGAATCAATGGGTTAGTGTTATGCCGAAATATCCTTGAAGCCTAAATGACAAAAGTACCCTTGACGCATAAAATGACTAAATTACCCCTGAAATGTAATGGAAAGATAAAAAACGCTTGTGAGTTAAAAACAACTGGTTCATTCAAAATTTTCTGAACTACTAGATTGAATTCTGGTAATAAGATTCAAACTCCTATTAATGAAAATACTTGGATTCTCTTAATTCTAAATAAATCTCCAAAGTTAAGTTAACGAAAAATTATTCGTATGTCTGGATTAACCAAACTGGCATAAAAGATTAAATTGATTGAAACTATTAAAAGAATTGAAATTTACTATTAAGGTTGAACTGATCTGAATGAACGTAATGACCAAAGAGACTGAAATACCCTCAAGAATTAAAATGAATGAATCGTTTGGAAACACTGAAAGTACCTGAATGACTGAAACATTTTCAAGCCTGGAAATTTGCTAAATTTTCTAAAATTACGAATATGCTCTTGAGTCTCAGAAAATAAATTATTCAAAAGGATCAAAGGTAAGCTAGAATGTCAGTAATGACCAAAAGATATTGGTGCACCAAAAATTTCAACGTCTAAGACATCCATGACTCATGGAATAATTAATTATCCTTATATTGTGGCATAAGTATATACCCAGGATAAGTCTTAATTCAGATAAAATGTGAGAATTGTATCGTTCCTGAAGGATAAGGAACCGAATTTAGAAATTGTTGGCCAGCTCTGTTACTACTGTAAAGTTGGTTTATCATATATAAAGACATGTTCATTTACGCGGTGAAAGGTCAGTAATGAATATGATGGTGATTGGTTCAACTTACGATGCTGTTGGTATTAGGGAATAATGCTCGTGAGTCGTATTTATCAAAACTCTGAGAACCATATTAATATGAGTTATGGTTATAGCGAAAATGTGTGGAAGTTGGATTAACCGCTTAAAATCGTATGCATTGTGAGTTCAATTTTACCCCTATTGGGATGAATTACCAATTGCTCTAGGGTCAAAATGCCCTTAAAAGCAAATTGTCTGATACTCTTCGGGTGTAATCTAAAATCCTGAACAAATTTGTTATACTCAAACCTTGCATAATCATGAAATACTAAAATTTTAAAAATGACCATGAAGTACGAAACATTGAGCAACTGAATGATGATGATGATTATCGGACTCTTCGAATAAGTTCATTAATCCTGAAATCAATATAGCATGGACTGAAGTTTAGTATATTCCATATGTATTTATTAAAGTTCTCTAAGTGATATATTGAACCATCTGGTGTGTTCCTTGCACATGTATATCTTATCTATTTTGTAACTATAATCTCTCTCTAATTCGAACCATGAATCATGTCTGCCAACAACAATAATGATAATAATAATGATAAATATACCACTATGTCTGATATGAAAAATATGCTCTATGACTTTTGATAATCGGGGAATATGTGTATGATTATTGTTTTTCTTATTCTGTCTGTGTACTAAACTATCTGATTTAGGGTATTTCTGGGATATGATTAAAGAATATGTAGACTCAGCGCTGGTAAGTCCTTCTGGACCTAAGGCATCCTTTTAGGTAAGCTCCTAGGCTCAATGAGCCTAGGGTAAGTCTTTCTGTAAGCTCCTACGCCTAATGGGCCAAGGGTAAGTCTTTTTGGATACTATTCTGGATTACTACATGTCGGTGTATTGTTAGAGGGTAGTCAGGTATTTAAGATAAAACTTTCTGTTTCTTTCTATAATTCTACCCTACTAAATTAATTTACCAAATTTAGAAACTCTCTATGTTCCGAATCTAATATCATTGAACACACTAATTTTTGCAGTTCGACTTTCGTAATCCAGACCTCTTCCAATTCTTCGAAATATAGGTATCTTGTCTAGTACTCAGGTGATCAGATAAAGAACAATCATATTACCTAAGTATATCGATGTTTCGAATATCAATATCTTAAATGAAAACAGTTGTTGCTTGGATCATCATATTAGTATTGTTTATCCATTTACCTGCTTGTGCCTATAACATCAATTGGTAGTTTTGTATTACTGAGCTCTCTGAAGCTCACGTTGTTTTTACCATCGTAGGATAGAAGGAATCTATCTTGGTATAGTGATCGACTTCAGTGGTTGGAGTTTCATCGGTATTGCTTTCGGAGTACGGTATCTGTGTATTAGTGGGTATGTATGTCGCGTTTTATTTTTATGATTATGTCTATAATACGTTTTATGGATTTTAGTTTGTGTTATGAAATTTTAAAATGGTTTTAACAGAAATTTTATTTTATACTTTTCAAATATGTTTAAGAGTTTTCTTCTGTTTTTAATATGGGTCGCTCCGGTGACCCAAATATAACCTCCTAGATTAAGTGTATCGCATATGCAGGTCTAGGTGGTTACATTTAGTGGTATCAAAGCTTAGAGTTGTGTCTTTCTGGGTTAGATCGGCCGATCGTCTGTCATAGGGTTTTTGGTATGTGTATGCCCCTAGATCATAACGTACTCCACCAAGCCAAGACTCCGATGTCGAATCATTTCATGTAATAAGTGCATCTAACCATTCTGCCCATAATAGCTCAATCTGTATTGGCAAGGAACATCGGTAATGTTCGCCTATGATTTGGATTAACGTGATGAATTTGAATCTAGATAAAAAACCTGAGATGGTTAATAAATGTGAAATTAAAGATTTGATTCAGAATGAGAATGAATGATCAAATCTGCGAAATGATAAAGTATGATAGGTTCTGACAAGATTTAAGGTTGAATCTGATTCGGTTATAGAGTTTATGGTTCGAAAGTCGATGTGTGTCTCAAGCTTGCACCGCAAAGATTTGATCATAATGAGATCATCTGTGAGGAATTTTTTGTTGAAAAGTAGTCATACATATGAGACATCCGTAGTTATAGCGAAAGCTTGGATTTTAAAGTGATTCTGTAATATCTTGAAGTAAACAGAAATGCCTGGATATTACACTAGAGTTATGGTAGAACATCAACGTTTGTATGTCCTGTTATGGCTCGAGATGACTCCCAAATGGTTGTAAGATGTAATTACTAATCAGATTATGTAAACTAGATAATTTGGAGGGTTGCACAGAATACTGATGTGTATCATTTCTGACTAAAATCGGATGCTTACATCTTATTTTAGAATTGCCTTGTTAGAGGCCTTGGGTACTTGTCTGAACTGTGGTTATAATTTTCTTTCGTAAACAGTTGGTCAACATAGTAGAGTGATTCGGGAACTACATGATGTATTTCAGGGCTATATGATTGACTATTATGGTAGTTGAGGAGGTTTCCCACCCCTGGCTGAGCCTACTTATAATAACAATTATGAGACAAGAGATTGCTTGGCACCTTATGAAGTTCGGTAGAGATTCAAATATCGTATTCTGATTGGTTGGTTTGAGCTGTACGGTGAAATGTTTATGGGTCCAAAGTCAGTCCAAGGGACTTGGACGCTATCAAATCGATCTGTTACCGTTTGAGGAAGTTTTCGATCTGTTACCGTTTGAGGAAGTTTTGAGAATCAAGTATACTCTGATGGATAAGTTTCAATAAAAGAATGGATAAGAATAAAGTATACATTTCTCTGGCTGGTAAATTTTGAGGACGAAATTTCTTTTTAGGGGGAAGAGTTGTAGCACTCCAAGTATATTCATATATAAGATGAAAAAAAATAAAAATGGGATTTGAGGTTGGCAGGTTTCAAACCCACGACCTCACCCACTTTTTTTCCCTTTATGTGTTAACCGATAGGCTAAATGCCTATTTTTGTCATGGATTACCATTTAATTAATTTTGAATTTATGTTGGGGTGGAATTAAATTTGAATTTAATAACATTTTTTTCCTTTCACCAACCTATTCATACCGAACCTAATAGAATTGGTAGAGTGAGAGATGTGGAGACTTCCATACCTCTTCAGCTTCCCACACAGGTCGCCGCCTTTAACTCTGTCACCGTCTGACCTTGGCATGCACCGCCAGCATCGGTGTGTTCCCTATCGATCCTCGATCAAAACCCTAAGGTCACTTGCACAGCCGCCACCCCGTCTACCGGGAATATGCGTTTGAAGTTTCGTCGAACCTAGGTCATAGACCGTTTGATTATTTGAGTTTACCGACTACTGCAACCGTCCGATTGTGAAATCGTTGCCACCGCTCTTCTATTCGCGTTAAAGATGTCTTAAATCAACCGCCCGATTGTCGTTCTGACCCCAGCAAAGGCCTCATCGGGGCAACACCCATTTCGGCTAGTTTTGGTAAATCTGGGTAAGTTGGTTGTTTTTCGTGGTTAATTTAGTTCAAATTTGGGTAAATGGTGTGTAATAGATGAAAATATGGCCGAAAATATGCATTTTGATGCATTTTCGGCCCGTGCGAGGCCGCGCGTGAGCTCCACGCGCCGGCTGGTGTGATTTCCGGCCGCCATGACCAGTTCACCTATAAACCGGTCCGGTTTAGCCCAGTTCAACTCGACCAACCTGATCCGACTCATTCGACCCAACTAATTAATCGAGTCGACTCAGTGAGTCAACTCGATCAAGTCAACTCAGTAAGTCAACCCGCCCGATTCAACCCACTGAGTCAACTCGCCCGAGTCAAAACTGTTGACCGCTAATGTCAGTGTTGACTGCTGACGTCAGCATTGACCGATGACATCAGCATGACTTTAAATGCTGACGTCAGTGTTGTCTTTGACTCAAAAGGTTAAATTTTTCGAAAACCCATATTTTATGTTTTTTGATGTCCTGAGTCTGTTTTTGAAGTCGGTATTGTGAAATTCGAACCCGAAAGCCTCCGAAATTGATCTTAAACCCGGATTTGTATATGTGATTGATTTTCAGTTTAAAGAGCAATGGATTTAAGAATAAGGACTTATTAATGGCTATGTTTGATTGAAGGATTTTATGGCTACGTATCCGAGTTTAGTGAACTTCGAATTCGGGTTTGAGAGCGATCGAATGAAGTTTTAAAGTTTCCCCAGTGTAATACCAAACAAGGTAATACTTTACTACCTTTGGCATGGTTTAGGATACATATGGGTTTTGGCTAATACATGAAATTATATTTGAATGTGCCATAAATTTCCGCGTAAGGCATATGAGTTCGAGTATAAATAAATGGTTAATTGTTAAGATCTAAGTATTCGAATAAGAAATTTGAGGAACCTTAAGGATCTCCGAGTTTGGTAAGCAATTATTAAGACTGTTAACTTTCAAATTCTGGTTATGTTTAATAAAAGAGTAAATTTCAGAATCAATGGGTTAGTGTTATGCCGAAATATCCTTGACGCCTAAATGACAAAAGTACTATTGACGCGTAAAATGACTAAATTACCCCTGAAATGTAATGGAAAGATAGAGAACACTTGTGAGTTAAAAACAACTGGTTCATTCAAAATTTTCTGAACTACTAGATTGAATTCTGGTAATAAGATTCAAACTCATATTAATGAAAATACTTGGATTCTCTCAATTCTAAATAAATCTTCGAAGTTATGTTAACGGAAAACTATTCGTATGTCTAGATTAACCAACCTGGCGTAAAAGATTAAATTGATTGAAACGATTAAAAGAATTGAAATTTACTATTAAGGTTGAACTGATTGGAATGACCGTAATGACCAAAGAGACTAAAATACCCTCGAGAATTGAAATGAATGAATCGTTTGGAAACACTGAAAGTACCTGAATGACTGAAACATTTTCAAGCCTGGAAATTTGCTAAATTTTCTAAAATTACGAATATGCTCTTGAGTCTCAAAAAATAAATTATTCAAAAGGATCAAAGATAATCTAGAATGTCAGTAATGATCAAAAGATATATTGGTGCACCAAAACTTTCAACGTCTAAGACATCCATGACTCATGGAATAATTAAATTATCCTTATATTATGGAATAAGTATATACCCAGGATAAGTCTTAATTCAGATAAAGTGTGAGAACTGTATCGTTCCTAAAGGATAAGGAACCAAATTTAAAAAATGTTGGCCAGCTCTGTTACTACGGTAAAGTTGGTTTATCATATATAAAGACATGTTTGCTTACGCAGTGGAAGGTCAGTAATAAATATGATGGTGATTGGTTCAACTTACGATGTTGTTGGTATTAGAGAAGAACGCCCATGAGTCGTATTTATCGGAACTCTGGGAACCACATTAATATGAGTTATGGTTATAGCGAAAATGTGTGAAAGTTGGATTAACCGCTTAAAAACGCATGCATTGCGAGTTCAATTTTACCCCTCTTAGGTTGAATTACCAAATTGCTATGGGGTCAAAATGCCCTTAAAAGTAAATTGTCTGATACTCTTCGGGTGTAATCTAAAATCCTGAACAAATCTGTTATACTCAAAACCTTGCATAATCATGAAATACTAAAATTTTAAAAATGACCATGAAGTACGAAACCCTGAGCAGCTAAATGATGACGATGATTATCGGACTCTTCGAATAAGTTCATTAATCCTGAAATCAGTATAGCATGGACTGAAGTTTAGTATATTCCATCTGTATTTATTAAGGTTCTCTAAGTGATATATTGAACCATCTGGTGTGTTCCTTGCACATGTATATCTTCTCTATTCTGTAACTATAATCTCTCTCTAATTTGAACCATGAATCATGTCTGTCAACAACAATAATGATAATAATAATGATAAATATACCACTATGTTTGATATGAAAAATATGCTCTCTGACTTCTGATAATCGGGGAATATGTGTATGATTACTGTTTTTCTTATTTTGTCGGTGTACTAAACTATCTGATTTGGGGTATTTCTGGGATATGATTGAAGAATCTGTAGGCTCGGCGTTAGTAAGTCCTTCTGGACCTAAGGCATCTCCTTAGGTAAGCCTATAGGCTCAATGAGCCTAGGGTAAGTCTTTCTGTAAGCTCCTACGCCCAATGGGCCTAGGGTAAGTTTTTCTGGATATTGTTCTGGATTACTACATGTCGGTGTATAGTTAGAAGGTAGTCAGGTATTTAAAATAAAACTTTCTGTTTCTTTCTATAATTCGACCCTACTGAATTAATTTACCAAATTCAGAAACTCTCTATGTTCCGAATCTGATATCATTGAAACACACTAATTTTCGTAGTTCGACTTTCGTAATCCAAACCTCTTCTGATTCTTCGAAATATAGGTATCTTGTCTGGTACTCAGGTGATCAGATAAAGAACAATCATATTACCTAAGTATATCGATGTTTCGAATATCAATATCTTAAATGAAAACAGTTGTTGCTTGGATCATCATATTAGTATTATTTAGCCATTTTACCTACTTGTGCCTATAACATCAGTTGGTAGTTCTGTATTACTGAGCTTTCTAAAGCTCACGTTGTTTTTACCATCGCAGGATAGAAGGAATCTATCTTGGTATAGTGATCGACATAAGTGGTTGGAGTTTCATCGGCGTTGCTTTCGGAGTATGGTACCTGTGTATTAGTGGGCATGTGTGTCACGTTTTATTTTTATGATTATGTCTGTAATACGATTTCTGGATTTTAGTTTGTGTAATGAAATTTTAAAATGGTTTTAACAGAAATTTTATTTTATACTTTTCAATGTATGTTTAAGAGTTTTCTTCTGTTTTTTATATGGGTCGCTCCGGTGACCCGAATGTGACCTCCTAGATTAGGTGTATCGCATAGGCAGGTCTAGGTGGTTACACAACTCACTCTTATGAAAAAAAATGCTTTTAGGGACAAATCTAAAAAATGAAATATAATTTAAGGGTCATTTTACTAATAAAACCTTTCCTATTTAATGCGATTGTGTGTATATAATAAAGACCTACTCATCGCATTTGACCTAAACATTATATTAAAAAATCAATAAATAAATCATCAAAATCTTTTTCTTGAAACCTAATCATACCATTGAGTTATTTATTTATTTATACATTCATTCGTTTTATTTATTACACTAGATAGTGTCATATTCATAAAATAAAGGTGTGGGGACTTTGATGTCATTTATGTAAATACCATTGAGCTCGAATTAGGTATGATGTTCGAGTTTGAGTCGGAATTTGAAGTTCTGAATTTTATTTGAATCCGATCGGATTTTATTTTAAATTTTGATCTGATAAAGATAAAGTTATTTAAATTTTTTTTCTCTTTCTTTTTTCCATAGGTTTTTTCTTCTTGGTGGTTTAGGAGGGTGACGCCACCAGCCTTTGGCCAAACGGTTATCACCCATGTTTAGCCATAATTCTTGTTGTGTTCTCTTCCATCTTTCTTTCTTTTTCTTTTCTATCTTTTTTAATTTTTATTTTTGCATATTTGAATTTTAGTGTGCTTTGCTTTAATAAGTCTTTTCCTATTTTTATTGTTTTTTTTGTTCTTGTAGCATGTTTTTTTCAGGGTTAAATTTGACGTTGTCTTTCCGGTTAACGGTTACTTGATTATCATGTTGATCTACCATGTTTGGACTCTTGACTGATTGATAGACACTTGCAACCATCAAAGATAGTTTGTGATTGAATAGTAATAAGGCCAATTTTATCAACGAGTCATCATTATTCTATGCATTTTTATGTTAGTGTTGATGGTGTTTATTATTATTTTTTCAAAAGTTAAAATTTATTCAATAAGAAGGAAGATGAACATTGACATTTGCCTCATTAAAAAACCTCTTTACATTCTAAATGGAGAAAAAAGAGTGCAAAATGCGTAAGGGTTCAATACAAATAATGTCCAACACCTCAGTCATACAAACCAGATTGACACATTCCTAGCGAGGAGAGCATCTAATGTAACAGCAAACACCAGCAACTTAAACGAAGAATGAATAAATCGAATAGCTGATTAACATCAGGCTTGAGGCCTTTGAAGACCACTTCATTTCTGTACAACCAAACTGACCAAACAAGGCAAGAAAAGCTTAGCTGCCACACCAAGGGGGATTTGAAGTAGCTAGAGATAGAACTCCATTAATTGGAGGTCTGTTTAAAATCACGATCATAATTGGAGGACTTCCTTCGAAATTTACCCAAAAACTTTAATTTCAACATTTCTTACACGCTTCTCCACAAAAACCTTGTATAAAAGCGGTAAACTCCCCCCGTTCTGTCCGTTTGCGTATCTTCTCATTCTTTTTCTCAACAATTTTTTATTTGCCGAAAACGTCACCGACGGGACCCGGCTGGCGGCAGACGTTACCGAGCTGGCTCGCACCGCGCGTTCCTTCTTAACCTGCGCCACGAATCTCACCGACCACGACGTATTAGTTCTGCGATGCTCCGATGGTGAGCATGGAGATAACCTACGCATCGCCCAGTTCCCGCGACTTGCTTCGCTCTTCCCCGTCCGCTTCAGGATCCACCATGCCGGTTCGGCCCGTTAAAATCATCCCGCTCCAGCACCCCGACACGACGTCGTACGGAAGCCTCGGTGGCTTCGGCAATTCTCCGTCTTCGTTTCGGTCTAACTCCCTGTTTTCTGGAGTCCGGGGGAAGATCAAACGGATGACGTTTATCGATTGGATCGAGATGTTCCTTCCTTGTTGCCGTTGGATTCGGACGTACAGATGGCGGGAGTATTTCCAGGTTGATCTCATGGCCGGTACCACCGTTGGTATCATGCTTGTTCCTCAGGTGATTCCTTCACTCTAACCTTCTAAGCAAAATTTAAAAAGACGGATTAAAAAAGTTGACTTTTTATTCGTTTGGTTACTGCGAAAATGAAATGGAAAATGCAGGAAAACACAAGGAAAACGGAATTCTCGCCTTTAACATAGCGTACTTTTTTCCGGTTCTGTCAACTTAGATTACTATAACAAACTTTTCTTTGGATTTTTCTTTCGGTTAACGAACTTTAATTTTTTTTTTTGAGGAAAACAAAACCTTAGAATTACATCACCACCATCGTCGTCATTATCATCATTATTTTTATTATTATTTGAAGCTAAACGGAGGTTTAAATTCTGCTTGTTTACTGAGAAAATAAGTAAAAAGAAATGAAACGAATAGAAGGATAAAAGAAAGTAGTACAATATTAATATCAATATAGTATATATATATATTCAGTTTAGATCGTTTTCTTCAGAAAAAAAAAAACAGAGAAGAGTGAACGTGCTTTAATTCTTTGTGTAGTTCTATTTTATTTAATTTTTTATTTTCCCGTATTTACTCGGCATCCAAACAGATTTGCCAGGTTTGAGTTTACAGTTCTATTTTATTTAAATTCTGCTTAGCTCAAGCGCATATGGTTCTTAGATTTGACCCCGAGCAAATCGCAGATTCATAGTTTTTCTAATTGGTTCAATAGATTGATTAGATCTTTGGAGATAATTTACCGTCACAGATTTTATGTTTTTGATTGGTTCATTTGATATCTGAATTCAAGGTTATTATTACCTAACATGAAAAAAGTAAAATAAAGATTTATTTCAATATCTGTTTTGGCTTTTTCTTTAAATTACCAAAGTAACCAAAGCAAAAGGATCAGATTCCGGTTTAGCTGAATTTGTCCGTTCTCTTTCTTTTGGGTCGTGCACGTGGAATTAGGTGTGATTATTCGAGTTGTAAAAAGAATTTTGAGTTGACTACTCTTATTTTATAACTCAAATTTTATTTTAAAAAAAAATTAGTTAAGTTTAGTTGAGTCAAGTCGAGTCGAATTGTTTGAGTTTGTGTTCAAATTTAATTATAAATATTTATATTATTTTGCTATTAATTTGTTCCAATTTAAATGACTTTTTATAACAATATACAGTATACATATATATATATATATTTAGATTTCTTCATATGCAATATACAATTTTAGGTAGAGTTGAGGGTCTCGACTCGAACCTAAAACCGATTGATATTGACAGGGATACCTTCTTTTGTGGCGCTTATGGATAGGGATACCTTCTCGACTCAAACTTTATTTGAAATTTTTTTGAGTCGAGCTTATGGAATTACGATTCAAGTTAAGTCGAATCAACTTTTTCACTTTGAGTCAAAAAATTCAGTTTTTTCGAGTCGAATTTCGCTCACCGTACCTGATATTGATAGGGATACCTTCTTTTGTGGTGCAACAGATGGCCTTTTTTTTAATTCTTGTTTATGAATTCCTGGACTCCTACATTCAGCTTTTTGTTAAGGTTATCAAGTGGTATATGGATTTATGACATGGGGTTTTTTATTGTCTCTTGAATTTGTCAACAGGCAATGTCATATGCAAAACTAGCTGGCCTTGACCCAATATACGGGCTCTGTAAGTTTCTACCATGCCAAATTCTTCTGTATTCTGTTTATGCTAAAGAAGTTTGTTATGAAATAATGGATATGATACCTGTCATAACTCCTCCATATTACACTTTTTAGTTCACTAAGCTATACCCTTTGAAATTGATCATATTTCGATGAAGGTCAGTTATGGGGACTTCCCGAGTGGGACGTACCAAAAACCTCCGAAGTAAACTTATCGCAAAGCTATATTGACCTCAACATGACAAACGTCAAATCCACTAACCCACCAGCTAAGCCTATTGATAGATAAGTAGGACTACTCTGCTCCATTCATCTCATATCTTCGAAAACTATACGTGACACTGTCGTCAGACCTCCCTAATATATATACGAGGGGAGTTATCAGCTTTGCTCAAGTTGAACCCCATATACAAAGGTCAACCGAACCCATTTCTCTCTTTCTTCTTCATCTCCATCATCCTTATAGACCGCCACTCTCCACCAAGACCAGCCTGGATGAACTGCCTAGAAGTATACCACCACCATCACATTCAGCCCATCAACAAATATATTATGATATATTCTTATATGACAGACTATTGTCTTATTAAACATTGCCATGTAGAACACAATCCATTATTTTCAATCTTGCTCACGTTGACCATGTGGTTTTGGCAATGCAGACTCTGGCTTTGTGCCAATATTTATCTACGCCATATTCGGATCATCTCGGCAGCTGGCAATTGGTCCAGTTGCATTGGTCTCCCTCCTGGTCTCCAACGTGTTAAATAAAATTGCTGATTCATCAGATGCATTATACACAGAACTTGCTATTGTGTTAGCACTGATGGTTGGCATCCTGGAATGCATAATGGGGCTATTGAGGTAGAGCTTATCTCTTTTGTCATCTAAATTTGCTTTTTCTTTAACATATGCCAGTATTATGTTACAATTCATCTCTCGTCCATTCCCCTTGCCTATAAACTGGAAAGTTTTGACCTACTTTTCCACCCTTTCCAGGCTTGGATGGCTCATTCGTTTCATTAGTCATTCTGTGATTTCTGGCTTCACTACGGCTTCAGCATTTGTAATTGCTTTATCTCAAGCAAAGTACTTTTTGGGGTATGAAATTTATCGAAGCAGCGAGATTGTGCCAATCATCAAGAGCATAATATCTGGAGCTGATCAGGTAGTCTTTACATGCTCAAGTGGTATTTAATTTACAATACTATATGTTTATGTTGAAGCATTGATTAAATAAGGCATGATCCCCATCACTGACATACTCTTGTCAACTGTGTTCTTCATATGTTAGGCATGACTTTTTCTCTTTCAACTTGAATAGCTACAGTTGTTGGTCCAACCATGCATAACATTACCATAGAAACCTTTTTCTTTGATAGATCGTAGACTATAAGCAAGGAATTTTAACTGCAAAGGGTTTTTGATTCGGTGAATTTTCTGTTAATTTCCCTTTCCTTGAACCTTGGCAAGTGTGTTGTGCATTCTGCTACAACGCTTTCATTCCTTCGTTTAACCTCGGGCGATGTTTTCATTTTGTAGTTCTCATGGCCCCCTTTTGTAATGGGATCTATGATTCTCGCTATAATTCAGACCATGAAGTTTCTGGTACCAGAGCTCTTTGCCTCTCTTCTATCTTTCTCTTAAAAATGTCTTCACTCTTTTTGTTATAAATTCCATGGTCATTTGTAGGGAAAATCAAGGAAGCACCTGAAGTTCTTGCAAGCAATGGGTCCCCTTACAGCAGTTGTTCTCGGCACAACTTTTGTCAAGATATATCATCCACCATCGATTACTTTGGTGAGAACGATGTAAAGTAAATTAAATTATTGGATATTAAACTAGGCAACATAGTCACAAGAACAGTATATCTTAGCTTAATTAGTTTAGCTGATAAAGAATGTTGTGATGTTGATTCAGGTAGGAGATATACCTCAAGGCATTCCCGGCTTTTCCATCCCTAAAAGTTTTCAGTACGCGAAGTCTTTAATTCCAACTGCACTTCTTATTACCGGTGTAGCCATCTTGGTAAGGAATTATATGAATCGTTCTGCTAATAAGAATGCATGCTTTCGATTAGAGTTGTCTTGTGAGTTTGTGACTGCTAATGGTAATGTCATTTTTGAGCCTTAGGAATCTGTTGGGATAGCCAAAGCATTAGCAGCCAAAAATGGGTATGAGCTGGATTCGAATCAAGAGGTATATATTGTGAAAATGTAGCACTACTCCCTCTAATACTTAATGAATGTATTCTTGTCTGTGTATATGATGGAAGTTCAATAGGTTTCTTCAAAAGGGAAGCTAAGTGTTTTGTGTTTGCCAAATATTTTTCAAAGGCTGTAATAAAATAATTCTTCTCTGTCAACAGTTGTTTGGTCTAGGTGTTGCCAATATCTTTGGGTCATTCTTTTCAGCATACCCCACAACAGGTGAGAGTTCTTCCTCACCCTATGTAACAACATATTAAGTCTTGTTTTAGTGTTTACCTGCTTCCGTTGCTACCGCTTTATCCTGTTCGTAAGATATTTTTTTTACTGAAACTATTGTTGCAAACTCAAATTGATTGATTTTTTTGTGCATGGTACACTTATGGGGTCAAATCAATACGTTGAAGAAGAAATATTTGAATATCAATCTCATATTATGTAGGTTCCTTTTCCCGGTCAGCGGTGAATCATGAGAGTGGGGCAAAAACCGGCTTATCTGGAATTATAACAGGAATCATAATGTGTTGTGCTCTGTTGTTCTTGACTCCATTATTTGAGTACATACCACAGGCAAGTTTGAAAGTTGTGTGTTCGATATGTTTATCGGAATTACTATTTACTACCAATTATGCTGCATCTGCCATTATGCCTTTTTTCTCACCACATGAATTTGGTAGTTTATAGCGCGGGATCCATGGACTCAAATGTTAGCTTTCCTTGTTTGTTTTGTATGGTTCGGTTTTATTTCAGTATCTGAAAAGACTTGTTATGAATTCTAACTGTGGGTATGTGCACTTGATCGTCGTTGCAGTGTGCTCTGGCTGCTATAGTAATCTCTGCTGTTATAAGCCTGGTAAGTAAAGACAGAAGCCTGTGTTGGAACATTTTTCAAACTAGATTATGCCGCATGTTATGCTTTAATGGATTTTCGACCGTAAAATATTCTGTTTGCAACATGTATTAAATCAACTGGAGTAAAGAGTAATCGGTATCGTTTAATCGTATCTTTGGTTGAAATTCGTTTCTGCATGTTAATAATTTTAGGTGGACTATGAAGAGGCAATTTTCTTATGGCGTGTAGACAAGAAAGATTTTCTTCTTTGGACCATTACAACTACTACGACATTGTTTCTCGGAATTGAGATCGGTGTCCTTATCGGGGTAAGTACTCTAAACTAACTGTGCATTTATGTTGATTTTTCTTTATGCCAATCAACATTATATTTTCCAGTATTTTACATTTGCATGCTATGATTATGCAGATTTAAGTTATTTGTGGAGTTTGCTCAAACATTTTGTTCCATAAACCTTCTCAGCTATACTCGATGCAACTCTGAAACTGAAAGCTTGTGTTTTGCATCATGATCTAAGTCTCATATCAGGCATAATTTTAATTGTATTTTGACATTTCAGGTAGGTGTTTCGCTTGCCTTCGTGATTCACGAATCTGCGAATCCTCATATTGGTGAGTGGATATGTCTCCTTCATCATGTGTTGCACTTTTTCTGTAGATCTTAGTTACCACTTTTCTGAAATCGATAATGTGATACGATTACTGTCATTTCTCGTCCTCATAACATCGATGATGATTTACTTTCATTAATTGTAACGAGCTCGGTGCCTTAACATTATCCTCTCCACTCCGCACAAGAATATATCATATAGTCTGCTGTAAAATTCTAATTCTGCATCCCTTTTTGCCACTTGTTAACCGGCGTTGCAGCTGTCTTGGGGCGTCTTCCTGGCACCACTGTTTACAGGAACATCGAGCAGTATCCGGAAGCATATACTTACAATGGAATCGTGATCGTCCGTATCGATGCACCCATATATTTTGCAAACATAAGTTACATCAAAGACAGGTGAAGATTCATGCATTCCTCATCACATAAACTGGCTGGCTTTGGTACCTTGCATCGATAATTTCATTCAATAAATGTCGATTCCCCTTACAGGTTACGAGAATACGAAGTTGTTATTGATAAATCTGCGAAACGTGGACCGGACGTTGAAAGAATTTACTATGTGATCTTGGAGATGGCTCGTAAGTTCTTCATGCCATGAAAAATACTCGTCACATCCTAAGATCACATTTTGTGCCGAATGTCAGAAAGACTTGTTTTTGCTATAACATTTGGGTGATTCGGGTTATTCAAGTGTCCAATGTTTTTGTTGGTAGTTCAGTTTCTCCTAATAATTCAGATGTTCCGTTGATTCGACTGCAGCTGTTACATACATCGACTCGAGTGCTGTCCAAGCTCTGAAAGACTTGCACCAAGAATACAAAACACGGGACGTCCAGGTCGAGTGCTTGTATCGATTAAATCCCGAACATTTTTCAAAAAATTATGAGCTTGAAGTAAATGTTCCAGGACTTGAACCTTTTGCAGATTGCCATCTCTAACCCGAACCGGGAGGTCCTTTTGACCTTATCGAAATCTGGTGTCGTAGAGTTGATCGGCAAGGAATGGTACTTCGTGAGAGTGCATGATGCAGTCCAAGTTTGCCTCCAGCATGTTCAGAGCATAACAGAATCTCCCAAATCATCAGATCCATCACATGAAGGAAAACCAAGTTTCTTCCAGAGATTATTGAAACAGAGAGCAGAAGATTCGTTGATTTCCGAGCTCGAATCGGGTAATAATACCAACAAGCCTTTGGATTCGACGCGCGAAGACCCTCAATTGGAGCCGTTGTTGTGCCGAAGGTCTTGAAGCTTACTTGCATCCGAAGCAAAGTCCCGAAAATGCCATTTTTTAAAACGAAGCGTTTCCAATATCGATATTGTTCGATTTTTCACAATGTGCCTAGAACTTCAGCTGGTACATTGTTCTTACTCCGGAACATGATTGTGCTATTAGTTTGTTGTTTGCACCTTATTATTTATTAGCTCTGTAAAGCAAACTTCCTGTGCAAATTTGATTTTGATCTTTAAAATCATACGCGCTGTTTCAACTTTAATAAAACGGAAACGACGCCGTTTTAAAAGTTGAAATGACACGTATCATTAAACCTAATTCTATGCAAGAATTAGTAAATATTTTTTCCCATAAATCTAATTATAATCTTACCTAGGAGAAAGAGAAGAAAGACTCTAGGAAAAAAATAACCTACAAAAACATGAGGCAACGAAAATAAACAACCAATCAGATAAATGTACTCGCTCACGATTAGTAAATATTTAAAAAATGGTATTCAGCAAATTCGGTTTTAAATCCAAACATTCCATGTATCTCCTCCACGGGTTGAGGTCTCTTTGGTCACTAAAATAAAATTAGTTCAATCGTTTTGAAATACATTCTCTAATTATATATTGATTTAATATTTGAGGCCGTTTTATTATATAAAAAACTCCATTTTTAATAGTTATTTAGAAAAATGACTCATATCTAAAGTTATCTAGAAAAATGACCCCCAAATTGTCCATATACAAACATCTCGTTTTTTATAGAATGCGGGATCGAATCTCTTTTTCTGCAAAACTCGAGTTCCACGTTGATTAAGTTAGTAAAAAAAATAATTTCCTGGGTTTTTTATCATGGAACTCGCTTTCTATAGAAAGCGAGGTTTAAACTCGCTTTTTGTAAAAAGCGAGGTCTTCCTACGTAGACGATTTGGAGGTCATTTTTCTAAATAACTTTGAATAGAGTCATTTTTGTAGATAACTATTAAAATAGATTTTTTATACAATAACGCCATTTGAGGCATAAACAGATAATATTTTTTACACAATCATGCCTATTTAAATTACATAATATAAAATTTCAATTTCAATTCTATGCTCCAAAATTTTAAATTATAACTCTAAAATTTAAATCTCTAAATCTTAAACTAAATCTTTAAACACTAAATTAAATTTACTTGTAAAAAATAATTTTTTACCGTGCGCTGCATGAAATATTTTTTAGGTTATGGAGTTAAAAATTTATTTTTACCAACGGGAGTTAGTACAAGTGGTAAGCAGCTTGATATCGCTTAAGTAGATCTAGAGTTCGAGACATTGCATATGTAAAAAAATCCATGTTAATAAACGCACTCACTAAAATCAGATGTGCAACACATATCGATTCTGATGAGTCAAAATAAAAACTAAGAGAATCAAGGACAACAAAAAAAAATTGATTTTTTCCTAAATTATTTTCTTAAAAAAGATGGCCAAAAGAAGGAAACAGTTGGTAAAGGTGTGGAGCACATTTAGTTGGGCAATTAATATTAGACATATTGAATGAGGAAAAATAATTTTGTATTGGTGACTTATTTTATTTGGATTTATATTTTAAAATTTAATAATATACTTCTTTAAATTCTTAACTTGATTTGAGGGATAGAAATAAAAAATTGTAAAATTTGTTAATGAAATGGTAAAAATTCATAACTATTTTTTATTTTAAATTTTAAATATTTAACTAAAATTTTTTTTCATTCTTTCACGTTTTCTCGTACCAAACAAAGTCTAAACCCTAAGATATTTGTCAATTTTTTTTTATTGTTAGTGTATAAAATAATTACTTTTTATTTTACCATTTTTTTTAAAATTGATTTCTCATTGATTAGCTTTTAATTTGCTTTAGGTGCTTTAGATCGTCTTGTCTTTTTTTACGACTTTCGATCATTTTGCTTCTTTAAGGGAAAAATAAAAGTTTTATTTGTTTTTGATAAATTATACAATTCAAGTTTTAAAAATGTTCAAAAACACTTTAATTGTAAAAATTCATTTTTCAACCATTCAAATCTCAAGAACACTTCAAGTTTCTTGTAATAACAAGTTAGATAAAAAAAATAGAGCTTTAAAATCCGATAAAAAAAAAGATAATAGTGTTCATACGGCCTAAAAATAATTCCAAAATGAAAGGAATTTTTACTCAAATATAGTTTTAGGATTTTTTCCTAAAATATGGTACTTTCGATTTTGATTCCCCAAATATTGCATTTGTTACATTACCCTTAAAGTCGAATTCAATAGAATTCGACTATGAACAGAGTTTTTCCCAAAAACCTCTAAAAATTGCCTAAGTTAGATCCTCTTGAACCAGTCTTTAGGGTTTTTATTGAAATTTATTGTTCAAAGTCGGATTCTGTTAAATCTGAATTTTAAGCACAGTAGCAAATGCAATATTTCGAGAATTAAAATAGAAAGTACCATATTTTGTGAGAAAAAAAACCCTAAAGCAATATTTATGGAATTCCTCCAAATGAAACGTTAAACATTTATTTTAACCAAAAAATTGAACATTTAAAAAATAATACGAAAACATATTTTTATTATATAATCTATATTTTATAAAATTTATTTATTAAACTTGTTTATATTTTAAATTTTTTATCACGAATAAGATGATAACATACCATTTCAATAGGATATTAATTTATTAAAATTTATCACATCAGATTTTCATCATCTTAATAGGAGTTAATGGTTCAATTACCAAAACATAATAAATCATAACATTAAGGACCTATACATATATTTTCAAAATCGATAGTCAAAAGTAAGACAAACCGAGAATAAAAGTTTCTTCGGATGTGATTTACCCAAAATTTAATTTCTACTATTTATCAAAGGAAAAAACTTTGATACACATGCCGTGTAAACTTTAGTTTACACGTGTCTTTTAGTTTTAGGGATTAAGGTTTTAGTTTAGGGTTTAAGGTTTAGAGGTTTAAGTTATAGGCTTTAAAATTTAAGGTTAGTATTTAGAATTTAGTGTATAGAGTTTGAGGTTTAGGGTTTAGTTTTTTAGGGTTAAGGTTAAGAATTTAGGATTTGGGTTTTTATAGTGTAAATACACATGCTTGTATAAAATTAATTTTACACAAACACGTGTATCAAAATTTTACCCTTTATCAAAGGAAATGAAAGACCGTTAATTAATGGAAAATTATTCCATACATGGACAATGAAAATAAAAAAAATCACAAACATTTTAATTTTTGAATTTAGGGTTTAAAGGTCACAGGTTTAAGTTTTATAGTTTAAAATTAATAAATTGTGATTAAAATTTAAGATTTAGGGTTGAAATTTAAGATTTAAAAGTTAAAACCTAAACCCCTAACTATATTACCCAAAAATCTAGACCCTAACCTCTAAACCCTAAACCTTACTACACCTCAATTCTAAACCCTTAACATCTAAACCATAAATAAAACGTTTGTGAAAATATTTTATTTTCAGCACATGTTTATCGAATATAAATCTTTAATTAATCGGATTTTTGTGTATTAGTTTTTCCTATCATAAGGTAGGATTTGGCAATTAGACCCCTGTAATACCCGAATTTTGACCGGGCTTAAATAATGCGTACATAAATAAGTATAATATTGTAAAAGTCCAAATAAGTAAATGACAGTCCAAAATAGTCCATATACAAAGCCAAATAGTCCAAATCCCAAATTTAAGCCCAATACATATATTCCCGCTTATTTCTTTATAAACAACTCATTTACAACCCATTTTCGGGTATATAAGCCAAACAAACACAAATGTCCCAAAATTCGTCTTTTCCCGCTCAAATTGGTATCCAAAAGGACACGTGGCAGTCCCTAATTGGCCCATTTCTCTTTCACCCGGATCATGATTTTGTCTGACGTCAGCGGTCAACCCACTATAAACACCCTAGAAAGAGAAATTAATAATTAATTAAGAGCACAATTATTGCAACAATAATTGGAGAGAGAAAAGGAGTTGAAGAGAAGGTCGCCGAAGATCCAGAGGTCATCGGGGAAGACGACCGAGCTTATCGCAGCGCCACCGGAATAGTTCACCGGAGTTTGCCGAAAGGTATATCTCCGTTTTCTCTTTATTTTCCCTGCATTAGAACACAAAAAGTTATATCTTAGGCTTAAAAATATAAAAACAGTAAAGGAAAAAATATAAAGAGTCGCCGGAAACTTATCTCGAAGCCTTCGGAATGTGTTTAAAGTGGCCGTCGTAGAGTTTTTTTGGTTCAATCGGAGTTGAAAAAGAGTGAATCGGGTAGTTTTAGGGGTGTAGTTGGGAGTTTCTGATGAAACGAGTAGGATTTTAGTGTTTTAGGCTCGAAATCAAGGAATTTTGGGTATATTAGGGTTCTGGCACGGCAGCCGAAAATCGCCTCACAACGGTAGACCAGAACTAGGCAGTGGTCGGAGGAACCAGACGGTGGCCGGTATTTCCAGAGGGTGGCCGGAGTTGGGGTTGTCGGTGGTGGCCGGTGAACATGTCGGAGGGATTTAGGTCAACGGAGATAGGTCGAAGGAAGAATGGATGACGAACTAAGAGGTGTTTTAAGGGATTTTGGGGTGTTTGATCGAAAGAAACATGAAAGACAAAATGATTTGATGTTTATATGGATCAAATGAAGATTTTGGATGAACATATGAGAGAAAATGAGTAAGAAAAGGGAGTTTGATCTTAGACAAACACGAAATGGATGCGTTTAAGGGTTTGTGTCGGATCAAAAGGGAAAAAATGAAGAACATGCTTTGAATCTTGGATGAACAAGATATTTCAATCCATTTTGAAGAGAATTTCTGGGTTTTTAGGCGTTATAATTGAGAGAGAATAAGGGATAAGAGAGAGAGGAGAGAAAGGAGAGGCCGGTTGAAAATGAACTAGAATGCTTAAGTTTGGGCATTTATAGCCATCCCAAAACGGCACCGTTTTGGTGCCGAGTTTGGGAGACCCACGAGAGTCAATTGGGTCGGGTTAGGAGGATCTGTGCCTTTCTTTGTTTTTTTATGATTTTGGCCCAAGGTTTTACCTTTTGTTCAATTCAGTCCCTATCTCTCTTAAATTGAGCCCGAACTTTTGTATTTTTCTCAATTTAATCCACATTCCCCTTAGTTGAATACCACAGTTTGTAAACCTTTCATTTGGGTCACCATTGCTATGTAATTGGACATTATAGTTTGTAAACCTTTCAATTTAGTCACCTTTTTAATAAAAATCAGTTTAGTGTACAATTTTGTTTATTTTATTTATTTAATTGTTTCATTTAATGCAATTAATTTATATGTTTGCTTGCATGTTTTAATGCATATAGGTTTATTTGTTAGATAACCAAATCACTTAGTTTAGTTATTTAATTAGAGCCTTTAGCCTAGGTTCTCTAATTAGAATTCAATAATTGAATTAGGTAAGATAATTGTAGTAATTAAAAAATATATTAAATATAAACTTTAAAATCCTAATTTGGATGGTGTTCCATTGTTTACAATGGGGTGTTATCTCAACATGGATTTTAATGAATATATTTAATATATTACACTTATAATTGGAAATTAAATTAGTTCTTTAATTGACATTAAATAAGAGAACATTGTAGATAAATTAAATGTATATCGAATAGAATCTTTAAGGTTCAAATTTGGATGGTGTTATCTCAGCCTTGGTCATAAAGGTGTATATTCAATATACATTTTCACTTATAATACTGAACAATAAATTGTTAGAGCCTTAATTAGGACTAGAACTTTAATTAATTAGAAAGATTAATTAATTAAGAATATGATTAATTTAAGGGCTTTACATATATGAAAAGTGTTCAAGTAATTGGCATTTTCTCATAAAAGCCATTAAATTAATTAATATTCATAATTTTAAATAACTAATTAATTAAAGCCTTTTTAGGATTAAAACTTAAAATTGACAAGACAATAAAATATCATTCATTAAAAATCTTTTATGTTTGAAATTTATTTTTAAAATACAAATTGGGTGCCACCTAACGGGTGCCTTTAATTTCGTATTCAAATAAAATGAATTTACTTATAAAAGGATACTTGCATTCGGAATTTAAATTCAGTTAATAATTATGAGATAAATTAAATTCAAATTATTATTCAAAATGCCACGTAAAATTAAAAGTACCGATAACAGACGTTCGTAAGGGTGCTAATCCTTCCCTACACGTAACCGAATCCCGAACCCAATTTTTAAAGACAGAATCTTGGTTTGTTTTTCGGTGTCCGATCTACCTCAAAGTGATCGATGGCGACTCCAAAGTGTTTTTAAAGATAAACAAAGGAAAATTTTATTTAATATAAAAAACTCTAATTTTCAAGATTAAATTGAAACTGACCAGAAAAACTTAATTTTTTAAAAATCAATCGTCAGGCTATTTTCACACGTCACAATTTTCCAAAAAAATAGTAGCGACAACCCCAAACTTACTAATTAATAACAGCATGAATAGTGTACTACATAGATCAGAACATTTATTAGATGACTGGACCAGCCAAGTTTTCATCTGGTTTTTGCCATAGTCCCACCACACTTCATAGTTTATATGTTCTAAAGCAGTGTGAAACACCTAATGGTTTCAGACAGATTCATGCATTGACCTTCGGCGCCCATCCAGGGATCACATGTTCCTTGGCGACCTGTGTCTTCAGGAAGGAGTCCCGGAAGAAAATCGCCTGCAAACGTCAAATGCACTTGGAAATAAGTACCGAGAATATCCTCTAAGAACTCTCCGAAAACATGAAAATTAGGAAAAGACTAAACATTTACACCCACGTCTTAACGGTCCCCGAAGACAATAGGGCAGAGTATAGTATGCCATTTAGCTATCATCATTCATTACCGGTTTACGAGGAATGAGATGAGCCTCAAATCATTCCAGCTTCTAGTCAATGAAGTATGATCATACCGATCCGAAAGTGCAGTCGTATATAGGTGTCAAATACAAGTATTTTAAGAAAAATGTAGAGTCGAAACTAAATGGATTATAGGTACCGTATAACATACATCATTACTCCTAAATATACATGACCGTACTAATCGAGATAGGATGAAAGATCAAAACCAACACAATTCAAACAAAACAAGCTTTTTTCCAATAGAAGGTTGTCTAGTTAGGTGGAACATGCATTATTGTCGTGTTCTTTCATAAAACAAACATGAAAAACAAGGTCCGCTCGTTGAACTGTTAAAATCGTGTTTCAAAAACAGTACATTGCAGAAGAAACCATTGATTGATGGTACAGTAGCTGCATACCTTCATGTAATTGTGGACATGAGTCAAGCTTTCAGGGACAGTCCACTTCTTAAAATGGCCAAGAGCGATCTGAAGATGGTACAGTTTTGGTCCCAAAGCTAAATCAACAGCGGTAATCTTTTCCCCAGCAACAAACGGTCCCTGATTCATATAGTCCAGTCGATATGTTAGGAAAACTCGCAGGATAAAAGATATGAAATAAAATCGTGAATCTACGGTAAATGGCATGTGAAGTTTATCATCACTTACACGTCCCTTAAGCTGTTTATCCAATGCCGTCAGTTCATTAACCAAAGCCTGCTCAGATCCGTCATTTGCATCCTTGCTCTTCAGAAATGTGACGAAAGCTCCAAATATTTTCGATCCACTGCATCGAAAAAGCGAATAAAGATTAACAAACAGTAATCGATTTCAAGAACAAAACGGTATCCGGACTTTCTATACAATAAAAGATGAGCAAAAGATCACAATGAGAAACAACTCTGTTTAAAAACTTTCAAAACAATAATCCCAGAATTTCAGTAGGCAAAAGACAACCAAAATGATCAAACATTTCCGGACTTGACCTACATTAATCGAACTCGGGCGCGAGTGTTAGATACTTATATGTCTCCAACATGGTTTCCTCCAAGTTTTTTCATGTGTTTTGAGAGTCATTGGAGGATCAAATTCCATACTTATGTTCAAAAACTTATCAAACAAGGTATCAAACACCGATATTTCAAGAAAAACAAAGAATCGGAGCAACAAAGCAAGATACACAGGCAAATTCAGGTGGTGTTTTGAGAGAAGGCTCAGGATACTTGTCTTCAAGCATTACAACAATCACATCAGAGTCAGCCACCCATTTGTCATCAAACTTCACCACTGGTACTTTCCCATCTGCACTTATCTCCAAGAACCTATAACAAAATTTCAAATCAAAATGAAAAATTCACAAAGTTCGCATTTTTTTACAGTAAAATCATAAATTTACAGCAACCCATTTGCTTAAACACTTCAAACAACACATCATCACCACAAAAACAACTTCTGGACTTATCTCCAAGAACCTATCAGTAATATTTTAAATCAGATGAAAATTCACAAAGTTCATATTTTTCACAGTAAAATCATAAATTTACAGTAACCCATTTGCTTAAACACTTCAAACAACACATCATAACCGCATAAACAACTTCTGGACTTGTCTCCAAGAACCTAACAGTAATATTTTAAACCAAATGAAAAATCACAAAGTTTGTATTTTTCACAGTAAAATCACTAATTTACCGCAACCCATTTGCTTAAACACTTCAAAAAACACATCATCACCACAAAAACAACTGTTTTACATCTTTTTTTTCCAACATTCTGAAACATACCATTGGGGTTTGTCACTGAGATTGACAAGGTTCAACTTGTAAGGAACCTTCTTTTCCTCCAAAGTAAGAAGAACCCTTTGGCAGAAAGGACCTGAAAAACATTTTACAAAAAGAGGCAAAACAGCATTCAATTCAAACTCAAAAACCCAGATTCAAAATCACCCAAAAAAGAAAAAAAAACATAACATGATAGAGAATGGAGAGAGAAAACATACAGTCTCCAAGAACATCAGGGGCACCAGAAGCAGCCTTAACACAGATCTCCAAAGCCATTTTTCCTTTAGACAGATTTGACAATAAAAAATGATCCTTTCTGTTCCGAAGAGTTAAGGAATGTTGGGAATTAAAAGCAGCAAATTATGAGATTTCCAAATTGCCAAAGTTTTGGGTCATGTACTCATGCGGACCTAATAAATATAGGTCAAGTGTCAAGGGTCACGGGTCCATGTTGTTTCATTTGGATTGAGACCCAACAATGGTATTTTCTAGCTTTCTAAAAAGCTTTTCTGGCTGCAGAAAGTTCCTACCTTTCCATTACTTCAAATTTTATAGATGCTTTCGGCCAAGTTCAAGGTCCACATGCCCTTTCCTCAATAAATATATACAAGTAAAGTTTTATATACATGTTGGGCAAAAGATTACATAAATTTATATATTTATTCTTTAAAAAAAATTAAAATTTTAATCTTAAAATTTTAAAAATTTAAATACTAAACCTTAAATTTTTACAATAAACCCTAAATCTATAATCCCTAAAAGAAAAAAGATGTAAAGATTATACAACATGCTTATCGAATAATTTGTACACATATATAGAAAGTTTTCAAAATTTTACCAATTTTTTATATCGTTATATTAATTAATTTTAATGACAAACATTAAACTTTTTAAATTAAAAATAATACTTTTTATTTTTATATTGTAAAAATTTTCTCGTTACTTATTATTAATATCAATTATTAATTTTCATTAATTTAACAATCTATAAAATATGTAAACCTCTTAAGTTTCACATTATGTCAACATATCATGAGCCATGAAAATGGAAAGAAAAAAATTATTGTGTCGGTAGGTACCAACTCGTATATAAAATGAAAATAGTCAAAAGCCATCATTAGTTGATTGTCACTTGAGCTATTTATTCTATAGTCAATTTATATTTGATTTTATAAATAAAACTGAAAATTATTTTTTTTGAAAGTAACTGAAAAATATTTTAATTAAAGTTCCAACAATATTTCTAACTAATCAACAAAGAAACTTAATCCTACTATACGAGAAATTATATCGTAAGCCCGGCTCGCCACGTAAATCTTCACTTAGATTTACTATAAATTAAATTAAAATTTACTTTTTACCAATTATAGATTTACTTAGTAAAAAGATGACATGAAAAAATTTAATGAAATTGATACTTTTTATTAGTTGGAACCATAGATGACGTGGCGAGCCGAACCTATGATATAATTTCTCCTTCTATACGTGATTAAGGATTAGATTGCCCGTTTTAAAAATGACCATTTAAACTAAAATTTGATTTTATTTCGTTTTAAATTTAATAAATCTAATTTTAAATAGTTTCGATTTAATTAGTCATTTTGACTAAAAATTTGGTACTTCAATTTGTAAAAGACAGTTGGTTTTAATTATTAGTTATATTTTGATACACAATCAGTGTAATTATTGTCTTCTTTAAAATTTAAAACTTAAAATCCTAACGTCATAAATTCTAAACCTTAAATCTAAACCCTAAATCTTAAATTCTAAATCCTACGACTTAAACTTTTAAACTCTAAACCCTAAATTAAAATTCTAACCCTTAAATTTGACAAGCCCTTGTAAACTTTAGTTTACCCGGGTTGTGTATTAGAAATTTTCTCCTTAATTATTTAATATTTTCAGTCAAATTTATTTGGGCTTTGATTAATTATCATTTTTCTTTATCAATTAATTACTTTATATTAGTATAAATTTAATTTAATAAAATTAGAATACATTCAATTTAGAATAATTAGTATTTTTCATTTTCGTTAAATATATTATATATTAAATACTTCAAAACTTATTCTATTCCCATTTCCATTAAAATATATATTGTATATGAAATCTAGTCATGGCCCAAAAATGAGCTAATTTTTAAAAGACCAATATATCAAACATTTTTGCTATTTTTCTCTCTATATTATTTTATTTATGAATTATTATTTTATTTATAAAAAATCACAAGTATGATTAGATAATTTACGGAAAATATTTTGATACACCATCCTTTTAATTTTAGGATTTAGGGTTTTAGGTTAGGTTTTGGGGTTTAGTGTGTATGGTATAAAATTTAAGGTTTATGGTTAGAATTTAAAGTTTAAGGTTTAGGTTTTAGGGTGTTAGGGTTTGAGATTCGAGTTTTAAATTTTATAAAAAGATTGTATAAATTTTTTACACAACTTGTGTATCAAAATATACCCTTATAATATACTTATTTTGATTGTTATTTATTTTTTAATATTTTATTAAGGCACATGACAATCGTCTAAGGCTTTGTTTTTGGTTGCGGTGGCAAAACCAAGGTTTGAGAATCTAGTTTGGGGGGCAAACCAAGGTTTTGACACTCAAAAGCTGCATGTTTTTTGTTGCTTCTAGCTTCTCAAACTAGCTTTTTCACCCAAACGCAACCAAAAGCAGGGCCTAACTCTACTTTGGGTCCATTGGCGGTAATATACAACACACTAATCCTTTATTTATTTAAATATAAATAGATATTTATATTCATATATATTGTGTATATTTCATATTTAAAAAATATATTTTTAAATAGTCTAAAGGTAATCACAAGATAATATCTATTTATAAATATTCTTAACTCTTTGACAAAATATATACCTTACAGACATTGCGATTGAACTCGGGTCTCCTAAAATAAACATCACTCACTATTCTATTGAGAACACTTGTTGAATTCATATTCTTAATTCTTTTAGGGTTTGTGCCGCAACCCACTTTCTATATATCATCGCAATTTTTTTTTACTTTGTTAATTGACGACGACAAAGATTTTAATGATGGTAGTCTCTGTTGTTTTTTTAATTTTTAATAAAAATAATTATGTCTTTGTGATATTTTTTTTATTTTGTGATACATTTATCTTTATTTTTGGTATTTTTTATTTTTTCTCGGTTATTCATTTGCCAATCGAATCAGATTTATTTGTATCTATTTTTCTTTCGAGCCTTTTAATTGAGTTTTTAATCTTTTCTATTTATGGTCCTTATATGATTTAAAGTAGCTAATGTCTTATTTTAATGTTATAAAAAATGTCCAAATTATATATTTAGTTTACGATGATAGTTGTAAGCTCTTATAGTAATTTTGAATATTTTATATTTTTAATAAGACTAACGACTTCTATTCAAAAAATATATATTGTGTATATTGGATATTAGATATATATTATTATTCATTTCTTTTCCTTTTTGAAAAATAAAATACTAGATTTAAAATTCTATTACGATATATGATTTCTAGATTTTATCCAGAATTTTATATTTTAAGTTTTTATTAAATTAATTTAAAATATAGTTTTAAGAAGGATAATTTTACAGTAAATGTTATGTACTGCAATGTATTACTATTTATATGTACCGCAATATACCATTAGCTGTTATAATTAATTTTAAAATCTTATGGACAGAAAGTGTTCCTATCCTTTTTAGAATAAAATCTTAAAAAAATAATATTTATATTACTTTTTCAGATTTTCTTCTATTTTTTAATTCAAAAAATAATTAAACTTTTATTACTATAATAATTCCTACATTCACTTTAATTTAAGGGTAAAGTTCACAAATGGTCACTAAACTTTGATTAATTATTCAATTTGGTAACCAAACTTCCAATTGTTTCAATGTTACCATTAAACTTTTAGTTTTGTTTCAATTTGGCCATTGACCCGTTAACAACAGTTAAAAGAGTGATGTGGCTATTAAAATATTTTATATAATAACACATTGAGTCCTCCATGCTTACACATTCAAACAATTTAATCTTAATTCAAAAGAAATAATAAATTCACTCCTCGTTATTTCAATTTGACTCTATTTTTAGTTAGAGATAATTTAATATCTTATTTTATTCACCAGTAGCAACAAGCATCGAAGACGAACCCAGGAGAGGGATTAACTCCAACAATGGTTTCTCATCATCTGATTGTGAGGAAAGCATTTTTTCATCTCCTGTTGTCGACCCAATTCAACAACCGCAGCTGCCAACACGAGATGCCATGGAGCTAGTGCCTAAAAGCCATTGCCTGAAAAGGGAAAGCTTTTATAGGCGGTGATGAAAGCAGGTCCGCTATTGCAAACCCTTCTTTTAGCTGGACCGTTGCTTGAATGGAGACACCTACCACCACCGCTTAAGTCCTTTGAGATCCCACCAGTGACCATCCCTTCACCACCACCACAACGCCTCCACCAGGACTCCTTGATCAGCATCCACGGTTGCAACAACACCCTAAACACATGTGATAAAGTTGACAGAAAAAGGAGTCATTTTAATGACTCTGATTCTCCTAGAGAGACCAAGTACCAAAGATTAGTCCTCCAGTGACTGCTGCTACAAACAATACTAGTGTTATGTAAAGTAATTTACCATGTTTAAACATATTGCTAGGCTTCTAGCATTTTAGTACAAAGGTTTGTTGTAGAGAAGCAACCATCCAATTTCCTAATTACCCTTTAGAGGGCTTTTATTAGCTTGGCATTTTGCCAAAGATAAATTGAGGGATCAAAATAAAATATTAAATTATCTCTAATTAAAATAGGGTCAAATTGAAATAATGAGGTTAAATTTATTATTTTTTCAAATTAGGACTAAATTGTTTGAATGTGTAAACATGGAGGACTAAATGAGTTATTATACAAAATATTTTAACAGCCACATTACCTTTTAACTGTTGTTAACGGGTTAGTGGCTAAATTAAAACAAAACTAAAAGTTTAATGATAACATTGAAGAAATTGGAAGTTTGGTTACCAAATTGAATAATTGATCAAAGTAGTGATCATTTGTGAACTTTACCCTTAAATTAAAGTGAATGTAAGAATTATTATAGTAATAAAAGTTTAATTATTTTTTGAATTAAAAAATAAAAGAAAATCTAAAAAATAATATAAAAATTATTTTTTAAGATTTTATTCTAAAAGGGGATGGTAACACTTTCGGTCCCTAAAATTTCAAAACTAATTAAAACAGTTAATGGTACATTACGGTACATATAAATAGTGGTACATTACGGTACATGACATTTACTATAGGATTATCCGCTTTAAGAAATGTGTTCATACAAAAAGTTTGGGTTGTTTTTAATAAAAATAATGATTCATTTTATTAAATACCATTGAGTCTGGGTCAAATGACTATCCCTGAGCATAACTTTAATTGCACTATATGACTATCCCTGAGCATAACTTTCAATCCAGACTCAATGGGTCTCGACCCGATTTTATCTTACAATGTCTTGTTTTTAAAAAAAGTTTGGGGGTTCGGGTTGTTTTTTTTTAGGATGAGGGCGGGTTGAATTTTGATTTAAGGTGAAAAATATCTCACCCGAGTCGAAAATCACTGCCTAATGGGTTTCAACCCAACCCGACTCATGACCATCACTAGTTATACTTTAATATCAAGAACCCTAAATTATTTTTTTAAAACATAAAAAACTCTAAATTCTAAATTCTAAACTTTAAATTCTAAACATAAACTTTAAATATAAATCTATAACGCTAAACCCTACAATATAACCTCATTATTTATAGAGTACCTAAACCCTAAAATTCACATTATACATCGTGTATCATATTTTTTTTATTTGTTTGTAAAATAAAGAACGTGGAAGTTCGGGATTTCAGTTGAAATTCAGAAACCATGTGATTAAAATTTAATAAATCTTCATGTGATTTATTTATTTATAAAAAACTTATTACTTCACTAATATTAAAAAGAAGGTTGGCTTAAATTAATATTAGAATATTCGAGTTCAATCGCAATATTTATAAAAGTGTGTATATTGTTAAAGGGTTCCAAATATCTATAAATAGATATTATCTTATAATTATTTTTAGACTATTAAAAAAAGTTAGCTTAAACCAAGTTCACGATCAGATCTTATTATCACTATTAAATTAAAAGTATGATTTTATAATTTTTAAGAATTTTGTGAGAATTATATAACTTTTATAAATTTGTGAATTTTTTATTCAGCTTTTTAATTTTTTTGATGATTTTTTTAAATTTTTGTGTTGAGAGAGACCATTTTGCTTAGTTTGTAAATGGCATAAAGTTAAAAATAGCCTCCAACATTTGACCTTTTGATTATTTTAGCCGTTATTCTTTTTTTGGGTGCAAACAATCTCCAAGCGTTTTATTTTCCTTCAAAATCCACCATCGACAAATGGAAACCGTCAGCCAGTCAACTAACGGTTTCCATCTGTCGATGACGTGGCATGTCTACAAAGCAGGACTTGTTGACGTGGTGATGACACATGTATGGAGATACTGACGTGGCACTTCGCTGACGTGGCATTACAATTTTTTTTAAAAAAAATATTTTTTTTAATTTATTTATTTTTAACCAATCAGATGATGTCACGTAAGGTAGAGAATATTAATTAAAATCATGAATTAAAGAGGTTGGGGTTCAAACCCGGGTATGGTGTGTGAAAGGCTTAATGCCTAGCCACCAAACCAACCTCCTAACTTTGAAAATTAACATCAAATATGTTATGGACCTTGTTAAAATAGCATGCCTTCTTCTTCTTTCAAGATTGTTGTTCTTTGACAGCATCCTCCATGATTTGTTTCAAGGTAACAACCTATCTGATGAAAAGGCTGTTGGACATGTGAGATATTTGACTGCTGGCTCTTCTATGTTGAAAAATGTGCAGCCTTTTGTTGCCGGTTACAAGTTTGGGTCTGTTGGGGTTGCGCACAATGGGAACTTGATGAACTATAGCATATGCTCGAATATAATGGTTCGATTTTCAATACTAGTTCTGATACTGAGGTTGTGCTTCATTTGATTGCTATTTCAAAGGCTAGGTCTTTCTTTTTGAGGATTGTTGATGCTTGTGAGAAGCTTGAAGGGGCTTATTCGATGGTGTTTGTGACTAAGGATAAGCTTGTTGCAAAGGATGGACTTAGAGGGGGGCTGGAGGGGGCAGTACCCCTAAAAAATTTGAAATTCACATATGATTTGGAATTTTTTTAAAATTTTGTATGTATTTTCTATTAAAAATCTATTTTTGTCTCCCTAAAATTTTATAAATTCGCCCCCTTAAAATTTTATAAGTTCGCCTCCTAACATAAAATTATGGATTCGTCCCTGCTTGTTGCGGTGCGTGACCCATGGATTTAGGCCTTTGCTTATTGGGAGGAGTAATGGTGTTGTTGTGTTTGCTTCGGAGACTTGTTCTCTCGATTTGATCGAGGCAACGTATGAGAGAGAGGTGAATCCTGATGAAATTTTGGTGGTGGATAAAAAAATGGGGTTCAATCACTTTGTTTGTTGCTACACCCTGAACCAAAACAGTGCATTTTTTAGCATATCTACTTTGCTTTGCCTAATTTTGTTGTCTTTGGAAAGTTCGTTTACGAGTCACGACATGCTTTCGGAGAAATACTTGTAAAATCGATGATGCTGTCAAAAACAACAATCTTGAAAGAAGAAGAAAGCATATCTACTTTGCTTTGCCTAATTTTGTTGTTTTTGGAAGGTTCGTTTACGAGTCACGACATGCTTTCGGAGAAATACTTGTAAAATCGATGATGCTGTCAAAAACAACAATCTTGAAAGAAGAAGAAGCCATTCTATTTTAACGAGGTTATATAATATATTTGGTGTTAACTTTCAAAGTTAGAAGGTTGGTTTGGTGGTTTGGCACTAAGCCTTTAACGCACTAGACCCGGGTTTAAACCCCAGTCCCTCCAATTCATAATTCTAATTAATTCCCTACCTTAAAACCAATTAGATGATGTCATGTGTCATCATTTGATTGGTTAAAATTTAATGAAAATAATTATTTTTTTGAAAAAAATTATAATGCCACGTCAACAAAGTGCCACATCAGTATCTCTATACATGTGTCACCGCCATGTCAACAAGTCCTACTTTGTAGACATGCCACGTCATCGAAGGGTATTGACCGTTAGTTGACTGACGGTTTCCATCCATCGATGGTGAATTTTGAATGAAAATAAAAATGATAGGAGGTTGTTTGCACACAAAAAAAGTCAAACGTTGGGAGCTATTTTTAACTTTATGCCTGTGTAAATTGACAGAGACCTAATGAGTATTTATACTATTTTATTAATCGATTTTTTAAATACTCGAATTATAAAAATTAAACTCGAAAAATCTAAAATCTTATTCGAGTTGATTCAAAAAACCGAATAACTCAAAATTAAAAAAAATCCAAGTCCATCTAAGTTTTGCTGACCCATACTACTTGTACATTAAATGTCAATTTGAATCTAACATGAAGCATATTTAGAAAAACTTAGATCAACTTTAATAAACGCGTGCACATATTTAATATCCAAACTAATGGTCAAACTAACCAATTCAAAATAATATTAATAGTTTAAAGATTCAATCAAAATGTTTTGAAGTTTAAAAATTTATATAACCTTTTATGTATTAAGGGTGAAAATGTTTTATTTTCACAAACGCCCTAATTTTAAGGGTTATCGATTTATTTTAAGTTTTAAGGGTTTAAGGGTTGTGTCTAGAATTTAGGGCTTAGAAGTTATGGTTTAGGTTTTACGCTAATATTTTAAGGATTTAAATTTTAACCCCTAAACTATACTTTCAAACTATAGTCCCTAAATTCTAAGCACATAAACCTAAACCACTGAACTATAAATCCTGAATTTGATCTTTAACCCCTAAAATTAGAGTGTGTGAAAACAAAAAGTTTCCACCTCCGGTACATAATATAATTACTCTATTTAAAATCGGATTATTATCCCATACACAAGCGATGAAAGCTTTTTGTTTCCATAAATGTCTCAAATTTAGGGTTTATGGTTTAGAATTTAGGGATTTTAGTTTAGGAGTTTAGAATTTAGGGTTCATAGTTAGGGGATTTTAGTTTAGGAGTTTAGAATTTAGGGTTCATGGTTAGAATTTAGGTTTTAGGGTAATGTGGTTAGGTATTTAAGTTTTAACATATAAACACTAAATTTTAACTATAAACTCAAAATTCTATCGACAACCCCTAAGTGAAGTCCCTAAACCCTAAAATTAAAGCCCTTTTAAAAACTTTGTTTACACAATCGGTTGTGCATAGAATAATTACTCTTTAGAATTCAAGTAATAATTTCGAGATATATGAAGTAATTAATTAGAAAAAAATCAAATTTAGAAATGTTTTTGTAAAATAAATGAAAAAAGACCGTTTCTTTTGGTGGGCGAGAAGCGTAGCAACGAAAAGAAAAGAAAAGAAAAGAAAAGGGTAAACTAAACCAGTAGTCATTGAACTATAGTTTCTTTCTTATTTTGGTCACCGAATTATTTTTTTGACAAAAACATCATTAATATTATGTTTCTTTCCTATTTTGGTCACCAAACTATTTTTTTTTGGCAAAAACACACTAACATTATGTTTCCTTCCTATTTTGGTCATTGGTCGTTAAAAACTTGATGGTTTTGCTGACATGGAATTTTATTTTATTTTTTTTAATTTTCCATGTCATTTATTCTCTCTTCTCGTAAGCAATATATGTTATTTTATAATATTTTTATTCAAACTAATAGGATGGTGACACATATCACTGCCTATTAGTGGAATAAAATGAATGAAAAATCAAGCCCCTTATGCAGCTAGAGAGATGGTGACATGTATAACTTCCTATTAGTCGAATCTCTCTAGCTGCATAAGGAGCTTGGTTTTTCATTTCTTTTATTCCACTAATAGGCAGTGAAACGTGTCACCATCCTGTTAGTTTGAATAAAATATTATAAAATAAATATATTGCTTACGAGGAGAGAGAATAAATGACATGGAAAATAAAAAAAAAATTTCACGTCAGCAAAATCGTTAAGTTTTTAACAGTGAGTGACCAAAATAGGAAGGAAACATAATATTAGTGATGTTTTTGTCAAAAAAATAGTTCGGTGACCAAAATAAGAAAGAAAATAACGTTAGCAATATTTTTGCCAAAAAAATAGTTTGGTGACCAAATAGAAAAGAAAACATAATTCAGTGACTATTGATGTAGTTTACCCAAAAAAACAACGCAAAAAACATGTCTCTACAAATACAGAAACACCCAACCCAACTCAACTCAGATTTTCCCCACTTTTCTTGTTCAAAATCATCAGATTTGTTAATTATTTCCCCAAATCCAAACCTTAAATTCTTCATCTCTTTCGATCTTTCCTTCCATCTCTTGAAACCCATTTCCCAGAACTTTGTTTCCATTTCCATAAGCCGACCAATTCTTAAAAAAAAGAAAGATTTGCGTGTGAAATTTGATATTTTTTGTATTATAAAAAAGGGTGTTTGACCTACCAACTTGTTCTACAATCTAGCTGTCGGCTTGTCTTTTTGTTTCGTGAATTATAAGCAAGACAAAAGTGAACTGATATGATCCCTTATTTTAAACTTATTTCATTTTTAATTCTAATCATTAATCAAATCCCTTGGGGGAAAACAAAATCACTATGAGATGAACTTGAGCATCTAAACCCTAAAGTCAATTGCATCAGATTAAGAACTTTTCTTACACAAAAAAGGTCAGTTCTTTCTTCCTATTTTCTTGGTTTTCTTTTTCTGGGTTGTTTTATTTTATTTTATTTTTGTAAACTCTTGTCAAAGATTGAACTTTACCCTTTGTTTTCATGCTATGTTCTAATTATTACCAAAGGAAAGCTGTTTCCAATGATTTTGTTTCTTTTTCTGGTGTGTGTTAGCTTTATCAGATGCTCATATGTCTGCTTCAATTGAATTCTTTGCTGTTTTAATCTTTTGTTTTGTTTTTTTTTTGTTTTTCATACCGAATTCTTGAAAAAAATTATGTTTATTTTTAATTGATTGTTGTTTCGAATTTCGATTGTTTGTTTTAGTATTAAGACAAGAAAACTGTTTGTTTTCTTTGTAGCAGATTGCAGATAGCATTTTTTTTTTGTATTTTGAGAATGGTATTGAACTAAGGGAGTAATTTGCTTTGGCCTTAGAGTAGGCGAGATGTCGAAAAGCGCAGAATCTAAACCGGATACATCGAGTGTGATTGCGAGATTAATGGGGCTTGATGAACTCCAATCTCTACAACCTGTCAATAAGCAGAAGAAGCTGCAAAGAGTGCTCTCGGAGAATTATCTGCGAAAAGTTGCTTTGATAGGCGCTTGGGAGAAGCGGTCATTCGATGGACGCAGCGCTGAAGAGAAAAAGGAGTTCGAGGATGAATTTGAAGTAAAAGAAACATTAGTGATAGGAAAGGTAAGTGATTCTTTTGCTGCGAAGGAAAGAGAACGATCGGGATTTGTGGATTCTAGAAAGGGTTGTTTCGAAATTTGTTTCAAGAAACCGGATTATCTGGTCACCAATCATTCCTATGATCAAGAAAATCCTAAGCTGCTTCAGAAACTTGAGAATGGTTTCGTAAAAGATTCTCGAAGGAAATACAGACATGATAGTACTTCTATTGTTCCGGAATCAAACAATGCAAGAAGTCCTCCATCTAGAAAAATCGTCATTTTGAAACCAAAGCCTGGAGAGACCGAGACTGATGGGAAAGACAAAGGGTTCCTTGGTCATGGAAAAGGAAATTTGCATGCTCAAGTTAAGGAGAGGAAGAACTTTTCCGATGGTGTGAAATCCAAGGCGCATGGATCTGTCCCTTCTTCTGGATCTGAAAAGGAAATCACCAGAAAAACAAGGGATAGCATAATCGACAGTTCTTTCGAGCCGCCAAGGTTAGGATTCAGTGGTGCTCAAGGTCTTACAAAAGAGCCAGAGTTTATGATGGTTTCTTCCCGAAATAACTCGGACGTAAACAACTGGTACAAGCCCTCATGTTACGACTTAGATGGACCATATATGGCTAAGGAAGCAAAGCTGCAAATCTTGGAAAGTTGGAGGATGACTAAAGAATTTTGGGAGAATGGACATGCTTTTGGGGGTAGGAGCAGAAGCAGGACACTTGGTGAAATGCTTGCATTGCCCGATCATTCTAAACATGCAAACTCTCGTGGTCCTTTTGGCATTAGCAGTAGAGATGGCTGGAAAAACGGGGGGATTGGAGACTTACTCAAGTCGCGATCACAATCATATTCTACACCTGTTGGAAGTCCTATAACCAAGACTACTCCCAAAGCTTTCCATATTGATTCGTATATGAGTACGAGGCCAGTGTTTCCTTCGTCAAGACGGAAAGATTGTCCGAAACAAAGAAACTCAGGATCCAACTGCAAGCTGTCTCAATCTAGTCCAGGCCTAGAAGCGGAAAAGCGCCACCGGTCTCAATCTGGTCCAGACCTAGAAGCAGAAAAGAGTGACTTGCTAGAAGAAAAATATACAGTTTCTATTTCATTAAAACATGATATCGTTCACTCTAATTCTGAAAACAAAATCACCCCCGTGGATGAAATCATCGTAGTTGATCAATGGAATGACATCAAGGATAGGAAAGTGTCTACAGAGGATTGTGTGGTACCTGAGTCATCAATGTACTCAGCTGCATCTCTAAGCATCGTCTCTGATATGGTGGTTGCCGTAGAAACTCCAGATGCTGCCAAGTCTACTGGAAATCATAACCAGTACCAGCTTGAATCAATGGACCGCACTATGTCGGAGAAAGACCGTGTTTCTTCTTTTTGTATCCCTGATGCTTGGAGTCAACAGGTTCAATGTTGTTTTAAGTTGCCAATTAGTTTGATAGGATTAGTAAATAATAGTATTAATTGCGTTTTAGGTATATTAATCAATCCGCATTGCTAAATTTAGTATATAATCTGCATCGATATGATGGATTTGCATTACAGCTTGTGATCATTACATGTGCACTGTATTTTGTGATCGAGACATCAAACTTTTAATAACTTTGGATTCGACTTTAAGCTACTAATTGTCTCTAAACCATGGATTTCATTGTAATCTTGCAGGAAGATATATCAATGAAAATATCCAAAGAGTGTGGAACAGACCCCGACTTTCTTGTGACCTTGGAGACAGCTAATCAGCCCAGTCCGGTTTCAGTCTTGGAAACACCATTCGTAGAAGAGAATTCATTGAGCTCTAAGTGCTTTTTGAGTGTCACCGCTAGCTTAAATGGTTAGTAAAACAGAAGGATTCCTTGAACTCTTGATTTCTTTGCCCCACATTTTATCTATTTTAATTTTTATCTTCTCGTTTCTAACAGATGTGAAGCGACAACTTGAATTTCTAAAATCAGAGTCAATTGAAGAATACTCAGAAGGACCAGGAATGGTGGTTTCAAGTGACGATGAAAATGATGTAGTAGAAGAGCCTTTGAAATGTTCAACGAAGTTGTTTGGAGCTGCAGAGAGTCGGAATTTCTCCTATTTGGTCGATGTCTTAATTGAGGCAGGTTTTCATGGTAGAAACCCGGATATACTCTTTAACGGATGGAACTCTCCAGCAACTCCAATAAGTCTGTCAGTTTTCGAGGCACTAGAGAAGAAGTACGGTGAACAGATATCTTGGAAGAGATCGGAGAGGAGGCTACTTTTCGACCGCGTAAATTCGGGTCTAATGGAAATTCTGCAGCCATGCTTAGGAGACCCCATGTGGGCAAAACCTGTCGCAAGAAGGCTTAGCTATTCACAGAACTCAAAAGAAATCGAGGAAGAGCTATACAAGTTGTTGGTTAGCCAAGAAAATGAATCCAAAAATGAAGCAAAGGACTCATCAGAGAAAGTTTTTGGAAAAGAAGATGGATGGTTATCCTTAGGATACGATATCGAAGTAATCGGTAGAGAAATAGAGAATTCATTGATTGATGAGCTAGCAGCAGAGATCGTTAGCCTATAGAGTGTTTTTTCTCTTTCAAAAGATAGTTTTCCCCTCATGGTTTTGGCACATTTTTACATGCATCATCAAAACCAAAAGCGAGTCTTTTTCAGTTTTTTTTTTCCGATTTTTTGCATTCGATCTTTGCATTAGCATGTCAAAGAGGAAGTGAGAGATGTATGTACGAAATTTATTTTTTTGGTCTATGTCAGTCATGTTAATGTATTGGTTCATTCATTGCATCGGTGTGAAAATTCAAGATGCATGCATGCATATGTTGGGATTATGGCAAATAACATTAGTTTTTGCCATGCCTATTATTGTATGTTTGTTCCACAAGGAAAAAGAAATGAAAAAAAGAAAGCAGATTCTTTGTATTTCTGTCTCTTTCCTGATATTATCAGTTTCCAGATGATTAGCTTAAGAAATTGTTTTCTGCCATTTGAAACATATAAATGAGCAGTGATAATCAACTCCATTTCTCTTTATGGTTTAGTTTTGATTCACTTTGGGTTCCTTTTGTTGCAGATGAAAGCCTTTTTGGTAAGCAAATCCATATATAGGTAGGCCACTTTCCTAATATTCCTTCTCACCCACTTTCTATCTATACATACAATTACCTGTCCGAAGATCGGATTACTCGTATGAGCTGAGTTTTGAACGATGTTCTTACAATCCGGGAGCAAGTTGAGCAGATCGGAATTAGCATTTTTCAATATTAATTATTTTCATGAATGTTGAATTGATTCTTGGTTAATGGAAGTAAAAAGTTCGGGTTTCGGTATGGCTCGGAGCATGGACAACTCTACTTTCTATTTCTAATGTTTTGGTTGAGATTATAAAGTATGTATTAGAAGTAGAAAAATTTCAACAACTCCATTTCTGGAGCTATAGACTCAAACTGTATACATACATACACTTGCATATCTTTCAATCCATTAAACCAAATCTTCAAGTTTGTAGCTATGGAAACCTACAAACTCATTTCTACACTTCTTTCTTTCACAATTGCATTCTCCACTTCAGCAAGAATGCTTGATGAACAGCCCTCGGTCTGTCGTCGGATCCGGTTGTGGCACCTGTTTCTAATGTACCACCACTGACCACTACCCCGGCAGGCACACAGCCTAATCCTATTGTGGCTGCAACTACTGGTCTCAATGCCCCAGGAGCCACTGTTGCCAACCCTGGTCTGGGTGCAACCACTGGTCCCATTCCCACAGGAGCCAATGTTGCCAAACCTGTGCTTGACCCTGACCACACCCTGACCTTCTTCATGCACGACATCCTCGGCGGGTCAAACCCGTCTGCTCTAGCGATCACCGGTGCAGTCAGCAACCCGGCACTGAATGGCCAGCTTCCATTTGCCAAACCGAATGGTGCAAACCTCCCAGTGGACAATGGAATAAGCCAAAACTCTGGCAATACTGGTCTGTTAAATAACAATAACGTTCCATTGCTTTCCGGCCTCGGTGGTAACACGCAAGCAATGCTGCAAAACGGCGGCAACAACAACAATGGGGGATTCCCGGCCTTGGTTGGTGGGCAACTTCCTTCAGGTTCTGCACTCCAAAAGCTCATGTTCGGAACCATGACCGTCATTGACGATGAGCTGACAACTGGACACGAACTAGGCTCAGGGTTTGTTGGCAAGGCACAAGGGTTCTATGTGGCTAGTTCGGTCGATGGAACCAGTCAAACGATGGCGTTTACTGCCATGTTCCAGAGCGGACACTATGCTGACACACTTAGCTTCTTCGGGGTTCACCGGATCGGCGTATCAGAGTCACATTTGTCTATCATGGGAGGTACCGGAAAATATGTCAATGCTAGAGGTTTCGCCATCATGATGGCCTTACCAGCGAGTCATCAGCAGCAGGAGACTGATGGCTTCGAGACCGTCCTAGAGTTCACTGTTTATGTTACCTATTAGATGAAGTGCCTATAATTTGGTGTGATTCAAAATATTTGGAAAGTTTTACTGTTATGAATCTGAAAAACAGTGGAATGTCTACAATTTCTATTTTATATTTAGAAAATTCAAGAGAAAAAAAAGTTGGAATGAACTCATTTCTTCAGTGTTATTCTTGAGCATTCGGGAACTTGTCGCATCTAGTATATGGTTTAGTTCGGATTTCGGTTTTTGATTTTTTTGTTCAACCCTACATCTTATAACTAGGGGTCAGCATTCACGCAATTTTTTTTTCCGGTTATTCGAGTTGACGAGTCTTATTTTATAACTTAAACTTTATTTAAATTTTTTCGAGTTGAATCAAGTTTATGAAATAGTCGAATACGGCTTTCTATAATCAGACTTGAAAATCGACTTGCTAAATACTAAAAGTTTTTAGCTATTTAAATTTTTATTTTATAACTCAAACTTCATTTGAAATTTTTTTCAAATCAATTTAAATTTATAAAGTTACGAGTCGGGTCTAGATGAGTTAATTTTTTCTTTTTCCTGTCAAGTTTTGTTCATCCCTTGAGTTTCTCTTTATAAATATTTAATAAATATATGAAAACAGATAGCTCATCAATACGGGCATTTGATCTGGTGGTATGACTCTCGCTTAGGGTGCGAGAGGTCTCGAGTTCTATTCTCGGAATGCCCCTTTTTTCTTGTCTTTTCACTGAGTGATATCAGCTTGGGGCTGGTCAATGGGTGGTTCATGGTTTCAACTCTTATTCTGTACACCAAACACACCCTAAGTGTTGATTTGACCATAAAAAATTGTTCGAACCAAAAGCTTGAATTTAATTTTTTTTTTAAAGAAAATGAGAAATTAGTGAGAAATTACTATTCTAATATCAATTGAATTTAGTCATCTAATGAAAGTTTTTACCAGTTTAGTGATTAAGATTGTGGCATCACAACAATCTAAGTATAGAAAGCCAAATTATGTTAAACTATAAGGACTAAATCTGCAAATTGAATATACCAGAGGGATATGAAAAGATATAAATTTACCCTTAAAAGAAAAAAAGAGACATTAGATTGAACCATCACAATTTCACAACAGCGGCCAAATATACAACACTAGAAATTCTCATTAAATTTTGCAGCATCAAATGCTTCAAACACAGGAAATCCTTAATTGTAACGTCCGCAACAACAGTTATGCGTTACGTAACGTCCATAACATCCTCAATTATAACACTACATTCGAATCCACAACAATTTTGATATATCACTGGGTGATATAAACATTGAAATGCAGGATCGTGTCCACACCATCAGTTATGTGCTGATCCTCCTGGTGAAGTAGGGTCTAGACCGTTGCGTACCCTTTCATGTGCTCGTACTTCCCGGTTCCATCGACCAAAGTAATCTGCGATTCTGGTGACACGGTCCTATGAACACCGAAGAAACTAATGGTGTCCTCTATTTCTTGAGCGTGTTCACCTCCATGCAACAGAACTGTCAAGGCAATGGTTTGGCCGTTACCATCCAAAGAGCTAGCCAAATAGAACCCTTGTGCTCTGCCTAGCACAACTGACCCTAACTCATGTGTTTCGGTTAGTTCGTCGTCAATGACGGTTATGGTCCCGAACATGAGCCTTTGAAGAGTTCCGGGTGGGAGCTGTTCACAGAGTTCCGGGTGGGAGCTGTCCAGCTGTGACGAAAGGTTGGCTGCCAGAATTAAGAACGTTGTTGTTGGTGTTGGTGTTCTGTATGACAGCATCGGTTTGGGCATCGGTTAGGCCTGAAAGGAAGGGGACATTGTTGGGGTTAATAAGGTTGTTAATGTTCTGAATGTTGTTAATATCGTTTCCGGTTAGAAGCGGGGCGGCGCCATCGACCGGGAAAAGGTCATTGTTGGTCTTGGAGAATGGTATGCCATTGATTTCTGAGTTGGCAATCACACCAGTCACCACCCTGGCTGATGGGTGTGATCCACCTAAGATATCATGCATGAAAAAGGACAATGAAGGCTCATTTGGGTCCGGTTTTGCCCCCGCCGTTCCCGGTACCGTTGTCGATTTGGGACCAGCTATCAATGCTGCACCAGCAGCAACCGGTGCTGCAGGAGTAGCTACTGGTGCCTCCTCCCCATCATCAGGGGCTGCCACGGCAGCATGAGCTTCCGGGCCGACTGGGGTGATAGTCGGGACCGCTTGACCAGCTGGCTGAGGTACGTCGTAGCCGACTTGCGGCTGCCGTTCCACCTCATTAAGGACTCTTGCTGAATTGGCACAAGTGAAGCTGATCGCCAGCAATAGTAGATAGATAAAGGCCTTGAATGGTTTGCAGGTGAGCATAGGACTTTTAGCCATTTTTAAGATTGTTTTATATGGAATGAGAGATTTTCACTTGCCTATACATACATACATACATACATACATACATACATACATACATACATACATACATACATACATACATACATACATGCGTGGTGGATTTGATGATATGAAGTAGTTCAAAACCCTTTTATGCAGATGTGCTTTGGTTGGAGAAACCTAAGTTCGTAGATGTTGGAATTCAAATTCTGGACCTACAAAGTTTTATTGTATGGACCAACTAAATTAAATTTCGGATTCTTTGATTTATAAGTAATTCATCGGACTAACAACAGCATACTTCCTAGCATCACCAGTTAAAGAGATTCCGAGTCATCTCTCCGATGAAACTCGAAAAACTTTAACCTGTCTTTCAATTCTCCATCAATGAAAACTGCCGTCATATGATTAGCTTCACCTTCTGAACTTGCAACATACACCCCTTGTGCTTTTTCCAAGTGGTTAACCACTATCCGAACCGCCATCTAACAAGGTCTCATCAATGGTCATCACCACACAAAATTCCAGCACTTGAAGTGTAGCGTTAGCCAGGAAATACAACCCGAGGTTCGAAATGTCGAGCGTTTGAGCCGACGAACTCGAACCGGGAACTTTCGGGTTTGACTCGAGAATCAGATTAAACTGCAAATTAATTCATCTTAGACGTTTAGTTTTTATTTTAGTCTTATTATTAGGTTGAAAGTTGAGATTTAATTCTATCGGTGAGTTTAAATTGATAACATCATTGGTTACTACCATTAAAATAAATAACATATAAAAATTGTTTAAAGGATATTTTGTCCCTAAATTTGTACCAACTATTCAATTTAGCTCATCCAAAAAAAAGCACTCAATTGGACACTTGAACTTGTAAATTGCTTCAATTTAGTCCTTTGACTAACGTTGACTATTAATGTTCTGGCTAGGCCATTAACGACACTGACGTGACAACCCACATGTGAACAGTGACATAGCAGATGAGTAACATTTGATTTTTTTTTAGAAAATGTGAGGTCAAAATTAAAATTTTAGAAAATTTGATGACTTAATTGATTCGACCCAGATCTTAAATAATAGCATAGTAGAGGGGATAAAATCAAAATTGGACCATTTTAGACTGTACAATAAAGTATAGAGTAGGGAGGCACAAGGCCAAATTGAGCCCCAAAACCCTAAATTCAATTTGGGCATCTCCTTCGAATTTGCCTTCTAGGGTTTTCTATTTCATTTCTATTTTCATTTCTCAGTTTACATTTCTGTAACTCCCACGAGCTTCGGATGAACCTCTTTTGAAAGTGTAACCCAAGACCCCCTTCTAAATCTCAAAAAGCCCCGAAAAACCCTAAACCCCATGTATCTCTACAATTTAACCCTTCAGCAAGCCACCGGCATTGTTTCCGCCATAAATGGCAACTTCTCCGGCGGAAAAACCCAAGAAATTGTCGTCGCCCGTGGTAAGATCCTTTCCCTTCTCCGACCCGACGATCTCGGTAAGCTCCAAACACTTCACTCCGTCGAAATTTTCGGATGCATACGTTCCCTAGCTCAGTTCCGGCTAACCGGAGCTCAAAAGGATTACATTGTAGTAGGGTCCGATTCGGGTCGGATCGTTATCCTTGAATACAATAAGGAGAAGAATGTATTTGATAAAGTTCACCAAGAAACTTTTGGGAAATCTGGGTGTCGGCGGATTGTCCCGGGTCAATACTTAGCTATTGACCCGAAAGGAAGAGCAGTAATGATTGGTGCTTGTGAGAAGCAGAAATTAGTTTATGTTTTGAACCGAGATACCGCTGCTAGATTAACCATTTCTTCACCTTTAGAAGCTCATAAGTCGCAGACGATAGTTTACTCGATCTGTGGTGTTGATTGTGGATTTGATAACCCTATTTTCGCTGCCATTGAGTTGGATTACTCGGAGGCGGATCAGGATTCTACCGGAGTGGCTGCTGATGAGGCACAGAAGCATTTGACGTTCTATGAACTTGATTTAGGACTCAACCACGTGTCTAGGAAGTGGTCGGAACAGGTTGATAATGGGGCGAATATGTTGGTCACGGTGCCTGGTGGTGGTGATGGGCCGAGTGGGGTTTTAGTTTGTGCTGAGAATTTTGTTATCTATAAGAATCAGGGGCATCCAGACATTAGAGCAGTGATTCCCAGACGGGCTGATTTGCCAGAAGAACGAGGTGTTTTGATTGTGTCAGCGGCTACACATAAGCAGAAGTCAATGTTCTTCTTTCTTTTGCAGACGGAATATGGGGATATTTTTAAGGTTACTTTGGAACATGGAAATGATGGAGTTACAGAATTGAAGATTAAGTATTTTGATACAATTCCAGTTACAGCTTCAATGTGTGTGTTGAAATCTGGTTTTCTATTTGCAGCTTCAGAGTTTGGCAATCATGCTTTGTATCAGTTTCAGGCAATTGGGGATGAACCTGATGTTGAATCATCATCGTCCACATTGATGGAAACAGAAGAAGGTTTCCAGCCTGTGTTTTTCCAGCCAAGAAGGCTTAAGAATCTAGTTAGGATTGACCAAGCTGAGAGCCTGATGCCAATAATGGACATGAAAATTGCCAATCTCTTTGAGGAAGAAACACCTCAGATATATTCACTTTGTGGACGTGGTCCCCGTTCATCATTGAGGATACTAAGGCCTGGTTTGGCCATCAGTGAGATGGCTGTCTCACAGCTTCCTGGTGTCCCAAGTGCTGTTTGGACAGTAAAGAAAAATGTTAATGATGCCTTTGATGCATACATTGTCGTGTCATTTGCCAATGCAACTCTTGTTCTTTCCATTGGCGAAACAGTTGAAGAAGTTAGTGATAGTGGGTTTCTCGATACTACTCCCTCTCTTGCTGTTTCATTGATTGGTGATGATTCACTTATGCAAGTTCACCCAAATGGTATCAGGCATATAAGGGAAGATGGACGTATTAATGAGTGGAGAACTCCTGGGAAAAGGACAATTGTTAAAGTTGGCTCAAATGGACTTCAAGTGGTTATTGCACTGAGTGGAGGTGAGCTTATATACTTTGAGGTGGATATGACTGGGCAATTGATGGAGGTGGAGAAGCATGAAATGTCTGGAGATGTGGCATGTCTGGACATTGCCCCTGTTCCTGAAGGAAGACAGAGATCCCGCTTTCTTGCTGTTGGTTCATATGATAATACAATCCGTATATTATCTTTGGATCCTGATGATTGTATGCAGGTTCTGAGTGTTCAGAGTGTATCTTCACCTCCTGAGTCTCTTCTTTTCCTCGAAGTTAAGGCATCGATTGGTGGGGAGGATGGTGCTGATCATCCTGCCAATCTTTTCCTTAATGCTGGTCTGCAGAATGGAGTTCTGTTCCGGACGGTAGTGGATATGGTTACAGGGCAACTTTCTGATTCCCGGTCACGATTCTTAGGGCTGAGAGCCCCAAAGTTGTTCTCTATTAAAGTAAGAGGCCGACCTGCAATGCTTTGCTTGTCTAGTAGACCATGGCTTGGTTATATTCACCAAGGACATTTTCTGTTAACGCCACTTTCTTATGAGACACTCGAATTTGCTGCCTCATTTTCGTCTGATCAGTGTGCCGAAGGGGTTGTTGCTGTTGCTGGGGATGCACTGAGAGTTTTCACCATTGAACGTCTTGGAGAAACCTTCAATGAGACTGCTATTCCTTTGAGGTACACTCCTAGGAGGTTTGTATTGCACCCTAAGCGGAAATTGTTGGTAATCATAGAGAGCGACCAAGGATCATATACTGCAGAAGAGCGTGAAGCTGCAAGAAAGGAATGCTTTGAGGCTGCTGGAATGAGAGAAAATGGCAACGGTAATATGAACCAAATGGAAAATGGTGGGGATGATGAGGATAAAGAGGATCCCCTATCTGATGAGCAATATGGTTATCCAAAGGCAGGGTCGAACAAGTGGGTTTCTTGCATTAGAGTTCTTGATCCTAGGACAGCTGCCACAACTTGCCTTTTGGAGCTTCAGGACAACGAAGCTGCTTTCAGTGTATGTACTGTGAATTTCCATGATAAAGAGTATGGAACTCTCTTAGCTGTTGGCACAGCCAAGGGGTTACAGTTTTGGCCCAAAAGAAGCTTAGTTGCAGGATTCGTTCACATTTATAGGTTTCTAGAAGATGGCAGATCACTTGAACTTCTGCACAAGACACAAGTGGAAGGTGTTCCTCTTGCTTTATGCCAGTTTCAGGGAAGACTACTTGCTGGGATAGGATCTGTGCTCCGATTATATGATTTGGGGAAAAAGAGACTGCTTAGGAAATGTGAGAATAAGCTTTTCCCGAACACTATTGTCTCTATCCAGACTTACCGCGATAGAATATATGTTGGAGACATCCAGGAGGTATGGTTTTTGAGTTTTTCTGAATTCACATATCTTTTTCTCTTTTCTTGAGAATTTTACTTTTTTTACTTGTATGCTTGTCTTCTATTGCGATGCTTGATTGAAGGTAAGAAAGGTTTGCAAGGCCTTTTTAATGTTGTTTTGTTTCTTAAACTAGAGTACACTTTGATTTTTATGCATTCCTCTGTTTTGCTTTCTTTTGTCAATTATTATCATACTGATATTAAATATTTTCCTTCTTGCAGTCATTCCATTTTTGCAAGTATAGGAGGGATGAAAATCAACTGTATATATTTGCCGATGATGTTGTTCCAAGATGGCTTACTGCATCATACCATATAGATTTTGACACCATGGCTGGTGCAGACAAGTTTGGAAATGTCTATTTTGTGCGGTTACCACAAGATGTGTCGGATGAAATTGAGGAAGATCCAACTGGTGGAAAGATAAAATGGGAACAAGGGAGGCTCAATGGAGCTCCTAACAAGGTAGAGGAGATAGTTCAGTTCCATGTCGGGGATGTGGTAACTTGCTTGCAGAAGGCATCTCTTATACCAGGTGGTGGAGAGTGTGTTCTTTATGGAACGGTGATGGGGAGTTTGGGGGCATTGCTCCCGTTCACTTCCCGTGATGATGTTGACTTCTTTTCTCACCTAGAGATGCATATGAGACAAGAACACCCTCCCTTGTGCGGACGAGATCATATGGCTTATAGATCTGCTTATTTCCCTGTCAAGGTGAACCTCCTGCTACACTGAATTTTATTGAAATCTTATTCTCACAAATGGCTCCTGTATTTTGTTAATTCTTTGTTCGGAAGGTTTTCAAAATCAATTGCAGGTGCCATTAAGAATTAGAGTCTTTTCTGAATACTCTTGCATTTTACTCTAGTTTTGAAAATTAAGAACTGTGTATATATCATTTTATATATCATCAACAATTGTTTTTCAGCATTACATTTTGCTAGTTCATTGTCCACCTCATTCTCTTGCTATTAAAAGAATAAATTGATTTGGTTGAAAAAAGATGTTGCGAAGGATGATTCTTTGGTGTAAATAATTACCATCGAACTCTGGTTAGCTGTAACTCGACGGTTATGACCCTAATTTTATATGTCGTATTACTTCCGGTATGAAAGCTTGAATTGATTTTGCAGGATGTGATTGATGGGGATTTGTGTGAGCAGTTTCCAACCCTACCGTTGGATTTGCAGAGAAAAATTGCTGACGAGTTGGATCGTACTCCTGGGGAGATACTGAAGAAACTTGAGGAAGCCCGAAACAAGATCATATGAGATAGCTGATAGGACCAAGGTTTACATTGTTGTTGCTTGAACTGCGGTTAGTTAACAATTGTCTAATTAGTTTCTGCGTATCGGGATCATTGCTCGAGAGTAGGTCCTTTGTTTGCAGGTCTTTTACCTGGATTGCTGGTTATAAATTACGGCTAAGAAAGCAATGGCATGCCTGAATCCAAGGCAGATGAGGAAGAAGTCGGACGTCGGAGTGGAGTTGGAAGTTCGTGATGAGGGTGAGAGTACTGTATAAGTAGCTTTGAGGACAAAATCAGTGTTTAATAAGTTGCTGCAGAATTGAGTAGTTGTGTTGCAGTTTGTAACTTTGATTATCTTTTGAGTTCGTTTGTTAATTGATAGACAGAAATTGACATCTAATGCCCCTCTTGCTATTAAAACACTGATTTTAAAAATAAATAAAAGCAAAAAAACAACGAATATTCAAAATAAAAAGAAATTTTGTATAATTAAGGACCGAAAATTAAATTTAATTCTCTCTCTGTCTCACTGAAATTGTTATATATTGATATTTTTTGGTTAATTTTTTTAGTTTTATCATAATTTATTTAAATATTTTGGGGTAGAGCTTGATGGACTTGTCTGTGGTTGAAGCTACCTTGAAAAGTTCTTTGCTAACTTGTGGGGCTCACTTTATCTTCTTCACCATGGAGAACTATAAATGGAATTTTAACCTAATAAGTGAAAGAAACGCGTCAAGGTTTTATTTTGGTAAAAGTACTGTAATGGTCCTTGTAATTTTAAAATGAGTGCAAAAATTCTCCGTATATTCTTTTTTAATTTTTTAAAATAATAATAAAAATATGTCACGTGTCACATTCTTATTCGGTAACGGTTTTTTTAAACAGTCGGAGACAATTGAAATTTTAGGTGCTTATATATCTTGAAAATGTAAATTGATACATATATGCACATAAATAGATTTATTGTATCTCAATATATCATCCAATCATATAATTTTGTTCACCCCCTTAATACAGGAAAGTTCACATGTTTTGAGATTCTCATCGTTTTGAAGCTTCAATTCCCTCACCAACCTCAAATTTCCGGATTCGATCCTCTGATTCAACCAGCCGGTGATGTCCGCAAACACGATCTCGATGTTTTCCGGTGTTTCGCCGTACAACAATCCATGCCACATCCCGGGATACAACTTTAAACTCTTGTCCGAGCTTGCTGCTACATCGTACAGTTGCTGGCTCACTGCTTTATCTGTTAATTTGTCATCTCCTCCGTGTACAACTAGAAATGGTAATGAAACCTGTTCCAAAAAAGAAAGCATTAATTCACCGTACGTACTCGAATTATGACTCAGATTATCGATCGGTCCCAAACTTAATTTTTTTTAATCGAGTCCAAAACTATTATTATCTTATCAATTAGTCTTCTGTTAGCTTATCCATTAGTTTAAGCATTAAATTTCAACTTAAAACTGACATGAAGTATATTTAAAACATGTGGATCAAATTATAAACATGTATACACCTATTGTACAGACCACTAAGATTTGCTGCATTAAAAAAATAATGGAAGACATGGTTGATACAATATTTGATACTTTAAATGTTCAATTAGGATTGTTTTGATTTTAGGGATTAATTTGCAATCTAGAGGATGGATCGAGGATGTTCGGCGAAATTAACCCCAAAAAAACATAGATTTGAGGGGGGGGGAAGAATAAACAAACCTCGTGAAGTCTTTGTTCAAGCTCCAAGCTTGTGTTTAGGAGTTCATTGGCAGTGTTCAAACGAGGACGTCCTTTGTAGCAATAGGGATTTGCTCTTACCTGTAAATTAATTGACAGGTTATCAGTTAGTTTAACGGGATAGAACATATGATCCTTAAACATAGTTTAAGATTCAGATTTTGATATTGTGAATTGAACAGACTGGGTTAATTAATTAATAAAGAGTTAATTGCACCACATGTTCCAAACTATGACATTCATTTTAAGTTGGTCCCAAATGTTTGAAAATTTCAATTTCGTCCTCAAACTATGACCCATTCTAAATGAAAGTCATAATTTAAGGATGAAACTGAAACATTCAAAAGTTTAAAAATCAATTTAGAATGAGAGTCGTAGTTTAAAGATGTGTAGCGCAATTTATTGATTAATGAATCAAATATGATTGATTATACTAAAAAAAATTACCTGTGCTCTTATCTCAGGCTGTCTAAAAGTAGCATCGACCATATCTGAGACCGGAACTATTCGCCATGTAGGAATAAATCGCTTCAGCTTTCGCAGTACACTTATGACTAATGGATGTGGCTTCATGTCATCTGCAATCTGTGTAAGTAAAAAATTAATTAATTATACATTTAATCAAATTTATTTATTTAATAAACAAACATAAATAAACAATTCACAAATAATTTATCAAACTTAAACAATTTTTTTTCAATGTTCAACCACAAGAAAAAGTTCGTAACCCTCTAAATCCAAAAATTTTGAGTTTTGTGAATAAAAAAATCAGTACCCATATAATTATGGAATACTAAAATATTTCAGACAATTTTCTTTTCAAACGTTGACTTTCTCTTAAAGTTTAAGAAAAATCGAAGTTTAAACTTTAGAAAATTTCATCAGATAAACAAGAAAAGGGGGACAGGCTGCTGTCAGACTATTAGATAACTAATTTCTGGGTCAACACATTTTTATTTATTAATTTTTTTTTAAAATTTTAACTAATTTTTTTATACCATATCAAACAATGAAACTCGAACAATAATTCGAATATTAATAAGTACTCAACCAATTGAATTTACCTTACACATAGGGGCAACCAAGGCTGCCCCATCCCAGTAATCTGGCTTCTTCCTATGTACCAACAACAACACTGCTCCTCCCATGGATTCCCCTACCAAATACCTCATCTTCTTCTTGTTCTCCTTCCTCTCTGATAAATCGAATTCCGAATTCGTGTCACAAACAAATCATTTATCACTCTACTCGTAATTCAATCGATCGATCTCGATCGGTTCATAAAACTGAAGCTACTTACCACAAACATCAGTGAAAAAACTGGAGCAATCATCAACAACATTGTCAAAGCTTGAGATATAGCCCTGCAAGCCAGAGGACTTTCCATGGCCTTCATAATCTATTCCGTAGACTGCAAATCCTGCTTTCACCAATCGAATCGCAGTACCTGATAGGGACGGACACGAGATTTTATGTTATGGGTGTGGACTTTTATACTTCATAAAACTATATAGGAAATTTGAAAATTCCAAGGAGTGCGAGATTTTATGTATATACTTACTGTTCATGGTGATGCTGCATTCCATGGCATATCCATGGCAGATGAAGATCAAAGCTTTCGGTTCTTCGTTCGCCGGAATCCATCTGCAGGTGAACAACTTCAATCCTCGAGAATTCGTGATATATTCCTGCAAGATCATTTAAAAAACATAACAAGGTTCAGTTTTGGTTCAGAAACTGATAATACCTCTATGTCTTGATATATACAAACAGTAGCGCTGCACATCCTATTAAACATGTTTTTTAGGAAGAGACTATCCATGATTGATCGTTGATCACTAACCTCTTCGTATCGAACATTTCCAGCTTCAAGGTCCTGAAGAAAAACATAAAAAACCCAGACATAATATGATCAGAAACAGACAAAACGTGTAATGAAAAACACAGAGAAATCAAGAGACGAAGAGATAAGAAGACGAGAACGAACCATGGATTTTGTTTTCCAAACGTAGGATGTGGGAAAACTGCAACTAAGAGAGAAAGTGTAGTGGGAAACGATTAGACCTAAATATGCACACAAACACAAACACAAACACAAACACAAACACGAAAGCTCGAAATTTTAATGGTGTTGAGACAATTCTGTGATCGAGGTTATATATACACACGCGTGCATATAGAAAGATATTTGTGGGGCTTTGCCCTTTGGGGCTACTTGCTTGCATGTTTATCCAACTTGGGTAAATCTCCCTTGTTAAAATAGAGAGATCACATAATAGATAAATAAATAAATGTATTATTGTGCTTTGAATTTTTAAATAATTTCCTTTTTAGAATTAAATTCTGGATTTTGAAAAGGGAAATTATTTCATAGTGTAATCCTTTTTTATTTTAGGGATTAATGATTTAGTTTAGAGTTTAGAATTTAAGGTTTATATTTTTAGGGTTATAATTTTATATTTTTAGTTGTTTAAGAGCAAATATGCAGACTTGTGTAATATTTGTGCTCTAGATATGTATAAAAATGGGTAATTATTGAATACATCATCGTCAGTAGAAAGTTTTTTTTCTTAAGCGAACTTCTAAAGTTATTACATGTCCCTTTTAGGGCCCTAAACCCTAAACTTTAAATAATAAAATCTATGCTCAAACCTTAAAACTTAACTCCCCACACTAAACCTTAAACCCTAAAAACTAGGCGCTTGTGAAAAACAAATTTTTCATCTTATCAAACTGACCCTAAATCTAAATAAATCTCGCACCTTATAAAGTTTAAATTAGAATAAAATTTAGATAGAAAATTCACACTAAATAAAACCCAAACTTAAAATTTCAAAAAAAAAAGGATAAAATGTGTAATCCTATTTACCTAAAGAAGTAACAACATGCTACAAAGAACAATACATCAAAAAATAATCAGACAATGATTCCTCAAATCTTACACAATCGGGTATTTACAATATCACGTCTATCTATATTTTTTCTTCTGTCTTAATTCTCATAATTTCATGTACACAAAATAAAATATCTATATTATTTCTATTTATATTTTTGGAACCATGCCAAACGGAAAAATTTCATAAATATTGCTTTAGGGTTTTTTTTTTAAATATAGTCCTTTTTATTTTAATTCTCGAAATATTACATTTGTTACAGTACCCTAGAAGTCGGATTCAACACCAACCTCTCCCATTTTCAAGATTCAATTATGATTCCTAACAATGTCTTGGTTTCAATATAAAGTTAAAAAAGAGGTGAAGAGTCCTGATATTTCAGGTTCGAGCCTCATCGTATGTTTCTCTTGAAATCTGTTTTGATTTAAGTTTCACCATGTCTGAGACATGTTTGTATTCATTTTAAATTAGATTTGGATATATTCCATTTCTCGATCTGATTATGTTTAATAGTGATTGATTTCGGTTTGACGTGTATTAATTAGGGATAACAACGGATCGAGACGGAACATGTTTTTAGCTGACTTATTAATATAAAACCTGATTTTGACCCGAACAAAAATTTTAGTTGAAATGACAAACTTGATTTAACATAAATTTTATTTTATTTTTGTCAAAACACAAAAATAAAATATTAAAATCCTAATTTATATAATTTAATAACATAAAATTAAGTAAAATTTAATTTAATATCATAATTTTAGTGCCTCATACGCTATTTTTTTACATGTATTTTTATAGAAATATACCTAAAATCTAAAAAATATAAAAGTATATTTTTGTAATTATCTCAAGTCAGGTCGAAAAAATCCCCTTAAATCCAAACCCGATTCAACCACTCTTAAGAAAATTCGACCCAATCCAAAGTATATTTTTAATAGTATTTTCCAGTTTTACATGCACCTATAGCTTATATTAATTAATTAATTTCCATGATGTAATCATATTATATGCAATGTGCTGTCTGATACAAGTGTGTCATATTAAAAAAAATGTTAAGTAGACTTCACATTAAGCACAAAAAAAAAATATGAATGATAGAATTTGAATTTAAAAAAATACAATTATAACAGATAAATACAAAAAGGCAAGACTAGTATATTAAAAATTAAGGGGTTGTTGGATGGGTGAAACGGATGGCTGAGATTAACAGTAGAATATGTGAAGATTATCACTTGAAAAAAAAAATTAAGGAGTTAATCTCAGACATCCATTTCTCCCATTCAATGATCCAAAAATCGTGTAAAACTTAAAAAAAATTTCCCTGTGTAAGTGGATCCTAACTCAAAAATCAAATAATGTGATCCATGTTGGTTGGATCGAATGATAAAAGTTTTAATATTTTTAAGTAAAATTTTGAGTTTTAATATTTTATTTTTAATAGAAGCTGCTAGTTTTATTATTAAAGAGAAAAAATATTTAAAATTACAATAAGGGTTTACAACTATCATCGTAAATTAAATATGTAATTTGGATATTTTTCGATAAAATAAAAAACTAGCCACTTTAGATCATACAAGACCATACATGGAAAAGATTTAAAATCCAACCAAAAGGCTTGAACAAAATATAGATACGAACAAATATGATTGCATCGACAAACGAACCACAAAAATGGATTAAGCTATTGAAAGGCCACCGAGAACCACAAATCAGAGACGAACGTCGTGAGAAACTATCAACGAACGCAAACTGTGTATCCAAATTCAATTAGAGGGTCAGAGCAATAAAGATCAGCATGATTACAAATAAGCGCCATCTTGATCAGTCGTGGCGTTCTCAAATCCAACCGTGAGAAAACATAAAATAAAAAGAACGGCTAAATGACAGAAAAAGACAAAAAATGTGTCAAAAGACAGAGATAAATGAGCCACAAAAGCAGGAATAAACGTGCCACAAAGGCAGAATCATTCTTATTAAAAATTAAAAAAACTAAAAAATAAAAAATGAGAACCGACAATCAGCAACCAATATTAAAGCCAGTGTTACCGCTGGCTAAACAAAACTAAATAAGAAAAAGTTAGGCTCAACACTTCTACATGGAATAAGATTGCGGCTCTTTAGGGTTTCTTAATTATTATTATTATTTGAGTTTTAATATTATGAACGGAGAAAACGAAACTGAATATTTGTATCATATTATATAAGTATATGATTTAGTTTGACTATATAATAAAATCAAAACCAGTGTAATAATTAATGAAATATCGTGTGGATCATTGATAAAGAAACTTGGTCAAATGAGAGTTGGGCAATATGATTCATTTTTGTTTTGAGCAAGGATATCAATGGCTTCATTCAACAAAACAGACAACAAAAATAAAAGAACATAATAGACAGATATAGGAAAACAACAAAACACAAGCACAAAAAGATCGAAAAGATCCAAAACAAGAAAAAAAACACAAAACAACAACAAAGGGAAGTAAAACGAAAACAGAACACAAAACAAACCAAAGTCAAGAAAAGGCAAACACGAGACACGACACAGAAAAAAAGTCAAAAACCGACAGGGAAGAACACCAATGGTCGAAAGCCTTGGAAGCGCGAAGCCAGCAGATCTAATGTCACCAGCTGAATGTCTTTTCGGGGGTCACCGAAGCGTGGGGTCGGTTACTTGAAATGCGTGGGAGACTTCCAGCAGAACGTTGTGTCAGATATGAAGTCATCGACGGCTGAAGGAGAGGCGGAGGCACAACCCACGACCATCGCCGAGGAGACAAAGCGAATGGAAGCAAGGAAACACCGAGAAGCCACCGCTCCCCATCACCTGAAGAACAAAACACAAAACTGAAAGAAACAAAAAAAATGGGAAAACAAAAATTGACAGGTGTAGGAGGTGCCGTCTCCCCCTAACCACCACCGAGATAGCCATCCGAAACGAGTGCTGAAAACCAAAGTCGTTGAAACGACAGTTAATTCCTCTCAAAAACTCAACACTCGTAGATGAAGAAAAAAGTCATAAGAGACTAGGCTATCACCACTGTAAGAGATATCTAACGATCCTCACACACCAGTAAAAGGTACTATGTTGCCAGAGGATAGAAGGTTGAGCACTAATGGCAAGCAGCCGACAAAAGCAAAACAATGAGGGTTTTGTTGTAAAAAGAAAGCCGAGGAAATTACGGTTAGAGAGAGATATAAGTCAGTGATTAAAAAATACGTTCAAATCATTAAATATAAAGACATGTACTTAATAAATGTACCAGTAAAAAAGTTGATGATATTCATTTTAAAAGACACGAGTTCAAATCATTCTATTTACAAGGTGTATATACATTGTCAAAAAATTAAAAATACGTATAAACAAAAATTACCTTGTAATTACTTTTATATAATTAAAAAATTTATAAAAATATACAATTCAATCACTTTCTTTCTATTATTGTCTTAATATAACACGTCACGTTCCTAGAAGAATGTGTCAAATACCCATTAAATATTATTATGGCTCATAACCAAATCAAGATATCAACTTTTTCTATAAAAACATTTTTATCACAAATATGAGTTAAAACGTTAAAATTTTAACGGTTTGTATCGCAATTTATATGTACTTCGTGCTGACGTGTACTATTTATTTGGCATAATACTAAAAAATATTTTTGACATTTGATTAAATTATCATTTGGACTTCTATTCTTTTTTTTAAATAATTTAACCTTCAACGTTTTATTTTGGGTTAAAATGGCCCATATGCGGATGAAAATTGTTAGTCAACCAGCCGTAAATAGCTTGAAATGATATGAAAAACCTACATGGCATTGCTCGTCGTGATATCAGTGTCATATAGGCAAATATACTGACTTTATAGAATGACACATCAATCAAAAAATAATTTTATAAAATATAAAATATATTTTTCCTGACGTGTCATTCTGCCAAGCCGTTTCAAGTTTTTTATTGTCAGTTGACTAACAATTTTCATCCACAGAGGGGCCATTTTGACTCAAAATGAAACGTTGAGGGCTAAATTACTTCAAAAAAAGAAAATGGGCCAAAGTGATAATTCAGTCAAACATTAGGGAAATATTTTAGCATTATGCCTATTTATTTTAGAGAAAAAATTGTGATACACGGCCCATGTAAACTAAAGTTTACAAGTGCAATGTGCTTGAGAGTTTGAGTTGTAGGGTTTATAATTTAAGATTTAGAGTTCAGAGTTTAAAATTCGAGGAGTGAGAGTTAATATTTTAGATTTTAAATTTAAAAGAATGGTTGTATGAAAAAATTTATAGGAACTTTATATCAAAATTTAAACCTTTATTTTATATAACATATCAATAAATAATTTAAAATTTTTAAAAGTACAAATTTCACCTTTTAAAAAATATGTATGAAATTAGAGTGGACTAACGTGTGGTCTTCCACATTAATACCATTAAATATTTAACATTCTACCCATTATTTTCGTTAGAGAGTGATTTGAGTTACAAAATAATTAAACGGATAAAAATACAAATACCGAGAGTTAAACTTATCATTATATTAAATATTAAAGTAATGAATTAATAAAATATAACTCAACCTATACATTTTTTAATTTTATTATTTGAGTTAAATTTCTCTTCATGTGATTTTACGATGAGAATGGAGCGTTGTTTTCTCTAAGAAACTGAGTTCGAGCAGTTTGTTCGTATGATGTGTATAAATTTTTAAGGCAAATGCAAAAAAAATTGTTACTAACGTTTGATTAAGTTATCATTTTGGCCCTATTTTTTTAAAGTAATTTAGTTCTTAACGTTATATTTTAGGTCAAAATGACCCCTCTGCGGATGAAAACTGTAAGTCAACTAATGATAAATAGCTTGAAATGATGTGGCAAACCTACATGGCAGTGCACGCCGTGATAGCAGTGTCATATAGGCAAATATGCTGAATTTACAAAATGACGCATTAGTCAAAAAATAATTTTAAAAATTGTATAAAATATAAAAAAAAATTATGATATGTCGTTCTGTCAAGTCATTTCAAATTGTTTATCGTTGGTTGACTAACAATTTTCATTCACGGAGGGAATATTTTGACCCAAATGAAACATTGAAGGCTAAATTGCTTCAAAAAAAGAATAAGGGCCAAAATGACTATTCAGTCATACGTTAGATACATTTTTTGATATTATGCCAATTTTCAAAGGACCAAAAGTAACGAACAAATACTACCAATCACACCAGAATATTAAAAAATGTCAGACATATTCAAATGTTGTTCCTAAAGTGCTTATATATATTTATATATATATTGAAAGTAAAATTCTTTTAGTAGTCTTTGTAATAAACATAGGTTATGGATTTATTTCCTGTAGTCTATTTTAGTTATTTTTAGCCTTTGCACATTTAAAAATTTCGTTTTGATCCAAACAAGAACTATGAAATATATTAAGTTAAAATTTTCTATTAATCCATGTATTTTGTGGAAGTTGTACATTTAATTTCTATTATCTAGTTTAATCATTTTAATTCGTATTATTTAGTCACATTGTCTCTATATTGTATGGATTAAGATTGAAATTTCAAATCTGAGATGTGCAAAGAATAAAGTATGGCGAGTTAGAGTACAAAAACTAAATCTACAACTTATACGTAATATATGAACTAGTAACCAAATTTATCATATCATAATAATTTTCTAGGTTCGAGCAGCTTGTCTGCATGGTTTCTGCGTTTTCAAAGGGTTGAGAGTATAGAACAAATACTACCATGTAATTACACCATAATGTTAAAAAATCAAATAGAAATCCACTAATTAGCCTAGTGACCAAAGATGCTTGTGTTATCCTATCTTGTATGGGTTCGATTCACGACTTTTACCTTGAGAATGTAATACCTCTTTATTTAATAAAAAAATTGAATACACTTTTTATTCGTATACGAGATTGTCACTAATTTTTTCATTAAACTTATCAATATTTATGGAAAAAATTATCACTAGTAAGGACTATTTTGAAACTGGGTCAAAATTTTATGACCAATTTGTAACTCACAAAACATCAGTGACCAAAAAATCATTTTACATTGTTTAATGACCTCTAGTGTATTTTACCCAAATATCAATTTTGTTGAAACCAGAAGGAATACATAAGCCCAGCAAGGCCCAAGTAATCTCTATACTTAAAAACCCTTTAGGGTTTCAGATTTATTTATCTGAGAGAAGCCGCCGCCGTAGTCACAGAAGAAGAACAGCAGGAGAAGCAAGGAATGGGTAACTGATCAAAAACCTTTAATTTGTTTAATTTTCTTACATTTTCTTGTTAATTTTGAGGAATCTGAATTGGGTATTTCATGTTTCTGTTTTTAAATTTATAATTGAAAAAAAAAAACAGCCAGGATTAAGGTCCATGAGTTGAGGCAGAAATCGAAAACTGATCTTTTGGCTCAGTTGAAAGATCTCAAAGCTGAGCTTGCTCTTCTTCGCGTTGCTAAAGTTACCGGCGGTGCACCTAACAAGCTTTCAAAGATGTTAGTCTATTTCTCTCTCGTTTTCTATTGTTTTGTTGTGTTTTAGCTTTGGATCTTAAGTTTATGGTTTGATTGGGTATGTATAAAGTGGAATTTGATTTCTTTGTTTGTTCGTAGAAATGGGTGTTTATTGGTTTTTACTAAGGTTTTGTTAGTTTGATTGTTTGAATTTATGTTTATCTCTGCAGTATGCTGTTTATTACTCAGAGTTCAATTTTCCGATAAGCGAAAAGAAAGCAGTGAAAGTGTATATTTTTGACAAACTAATCATAATCTTACCTAGAGGAGAAGGGGAAGTGGAGACTATAGGGTAAGGAAGGGCATGCTTCTAGTAGGTCTAGAACCTATGACCTAAGGGTAAGTGAGGGAACAAAGATGAGCAGCATGGCCAACTAGCGAAATGTGCTTGCTCGCAGTGAAAGTGTACTTGAAATGGTTTGATAGATTTGATTGTTTGAATTCATGTTTATTTCTGCTGTATACATTTTGTTATTCGAGTTTGATCATTTACTCACTTTTTGATAAGCGAAAAGAAAGCAGTGAAAGTGAACTTGAAGTGGTTTGATATATATTTATTTATTTTTACTAAGGTTTTGTTTGTTTGAATTTGGCTTTATTTCTGCTGTATGCTCTTTATTAATCGAGTTTGATCATTTACTGCCTTTTTGATAAGCTGAAAGAAAGTAGTGAAAGTGATCTTGAAATGGTTTGATAGACATTATTGGTTTTTACTAAGGTTTTGTTTGTTTGATTGTTTGAATTCATGCTAATCTGCTGTATGATCTTTATTCCTCGAGTACGATCATTTACTGTCTTTTTGATAATCGAAAAGAAAGTAGTGAAGTGAACTTGGAACTCAGTTCCATAGACATGTTAAGCATTTTAAGCACAAGTTAGGATTCCCATGTATGAGATTCATTTGTGATTTGCTAGTTGAATAAATTTGGCCTCGTTGTTTTGGTTTGCCGGTGTTCTGGTTCTCGATTTGTTGGTTTTTGGATTGTTCTGAGTTTCGGTATTGATGCAGCAAGGTGGTGAGGCTGTCCATTGCTCAGGTATTGACAGTCATCTCACAGAAGCAGAAGGCTGCTCTGAGGGAGGCGTACAAGAAGAAGAAGTTCTTGCCCCTTGATCTGCGTCCCAAGAAGACCCGAGCCATACGCAGAAGGCTTACCAAGCACCAGGTTGCCCCGTCCTTCGCATTTTGTTTTAGTTATTATCTTCCTAACCCTCTTATGGGATTACTGAAACCCCCAACATCGCTGCTTTGATTTTTCGTGTTTTCGCTCCATTTTTGGTAATTGAAACATCGGTTGTTTTGCATGGCAGGCATCGTTGAAGACTGAAAGGGAGAAGAAGAAGGAAATGTACTTCCCAATGAGGAAGTATGCCATTAAGGTGTAGGGTAGAGATTCTCATTCTATTTACATATCAATAGTCTTCTACTTTCTAGCTGTTTTCTTCGTAAAACCCGAGTTTCGATTTTGTTCGGTTTTAATGCTTGTGAACCTTTTCTCCCTTATCAAAACCAAGATTCTTGTCTTTTTTATGGATTTTTGCATTCGATCTTGAGAATTGACTGATTTGCTTCTAAGCTTATTATTATAATTTCTGAATTGTCATACATACATACATATATTTAAGAGAATTGAGACGCTACAAAAAAAAACAGAATCAGTTGAGGCAATCGACAGGTCTAGGAACTGGTTGCCAACCTGTGCATACATGAAGAACATGTTTCAAAGAATCCGAGGGAGCTTCCATTGTCCATGTTTTATAATATTCGCTTGGATGGAACATACTTCCTTCACTAAAGCCTGATAATATGCATGTTTGTGCCCCATTCAGAAACATGTCTCCTTCTGATCTTATTATGCCGGAACATGCCTCTTCCCGGTCGGCGGCCTATGTTTCCGGCCAAAGGCAGCATTTGAACCAAAGTGAGTTAAATGACTTCAAACTCTAACGTCCCCATATTTAATTTGATTGTAGAAGGTAAAATATTCAAAAATTTCGAACCTACACCTAAATTAATCCAAATTTGATTCAACTTATATAATTATAAATGTAAAATAAACTGGAACCTGCTCAACTTAAACCCAATTTAATCCGAATTCAAAATTGACCAAAATCTTAATAACTTGAACTTAAGACTCTAATAACTTGAAAGTCTAGTAATTAGTGGACTAATCTTTAAGTTCAATTCGAGTTCTTTAACTGTTTAAATTGGAACCAATTACTACCATAAAATTATAAACATTTACAATTAAATATGAATAGAAACTCGAATAAGTTGAAAGATTTAGTAATTATGGTTTTCAAGTTCGAGTCGAGTTATTCAATTCTACTATATGGTTATAAAAAATCGTTTAAATTAAAACCAAATAAAATTATAAATATTACAATTAAATTTGAAAAGAAACTCGAATAACTTTGACACAAAAAATTATAAATAAAGCTTGATTTATAAAATATGACTTGTCAACTCGACTAACTCAAAATTTTTTGACTTGACTCTACTCGATTGAATATTCACCCCTGTTTAAAATAAACCCAAAGAAGTAATTTGAAATAATTAGAACCCGAAATTATTGGACTGAAAAATCCATATTTTAGAGCCAAACTCAAAACAACTCAAATTTAAAACAACTTAAACTCGAAGCAATTTAAATCCAAAATTGACTCAAACCCAAAATCAACCTGAATCAAAATAATCAAATATTTTAAAAACTGAATTGATCCGATCTTAAACCAAACCAACCCGAAAAAATATTCAGAGTCTTGATAATGTTAGTTTGTTTAGTAAAAGATTGTCACCTTCTCTGTGTAAAACTCGAAAGTTTTCTTCTTCTTTCCAGCTTCATATATGTTGCATTGAGAATATATCTGATTAACACAAAACACGCACAATTAGAAAACACTTTGTGTGTAGAAAATGGCAGTGATTGGGACTCTTAATTACCTGGGCTTCTACACTTGCACAAACAGCATAAACTTCCCAGTTTCGAGTATAATTGTTGTACAAATGAACTTTCCCAAACCTAAGACGAGGTTGTCTCTGTCGAGTTCCATCGAAGAAACAATGGTGAATCGTCACTCGGATGCACCTGTCTCCTACATGTGTTGGGTCTGCTCCGATCAGCATTGTCTTGTCGTGTTGAGTGAAATAACATCTGCTGCACCACAAGAATTTGCAGAAAACAAAATAAAAAAACCATATTCGATACGTATTCAGACACAGTACAAGGATACGACCCGCCGGAACGACACTCGCATACATGAAAAGACTTGAAATCGAACATGCTTATGGTCACTCAAGATTATTTATTGAGGGTGTTATTTTAAAAAATCTAAAATTAGGAGGGATAACACTGAATTATATATTTTTGGGAGTCAAAAGACTAATTTTTACCATGAAATTTTTCTAATTTTTATTATTTTGTGGGGGTCATGGCACTAGTCCTCTATAGTTCCATCACTGCTTACAAGGTTGTCTCAGACATTTTCGAGATCTTGAACCAAAATTCAGAAATAAAATTTTATAGAACGAAAGCATATTTCATCATTTTAAACAATTAATTTAATATTTATATTAATAAACCAGAGAAACATAAATTATCGAGAAAGATGAAGGAAAAAGATAAAAATTGAGAAATTTTATGAGATTTGATAGATGACTGGAGAGATGTGGAGAGAGTGAAATTGTAAAGGTAAAAGGTGGGGTCCTAAATTAGAATTCATGTTGCTCTCCCATGAGCCAGGCCTGCATACTTGCATGCAATACTCACACTCGAATTTGCATAAACCAAAACAAACCCAGAATATTATCTCTATATTCGATACCGTTTGTGTTATCGATACATCGAAAACTCGTGTTCGAATTCGAGTAACATAACCACGACTTACCTAGAAACAGTGATGTCTGAGCTTCCTCTGGTGATATCAATCAAGCCGTCATCATAATCTTTGAAACTACACCTATCGATCCAAATATGCTTTGATTTTGGTTTGATTTGAATCCCATCAACGTCGTGTCCTCTTCCTCCTTCGAACTCCATATTACAAATTATCACATTTTCACATTCTTTTAATCTCAATCCTTTCCCCATCAGCTTTACCCTTTCGCCTCGTCCGTCGATCGTCTTGTGAGAATCGACGTGTAAGTACGACGATAGTTGGATCGTTCCCGACACATTGAACACGATCCAACCTGGTCCCGGTCTCCAACAGGCTTCGCGGAGAGAACCCGGACCGTCGTCTTCAAGGAGATTATACATGATATATGTGTCAGTGAATTTCAAAGATAAAAAGCAAAAAAAAAAAAAGTTAGAAGAGCATTAGAGGGAACGGACCCGATAATGAGGTGACGGGGAATAGAGGACCGTGGAGCCCTCCGATGGCGAACCGGCCGAAGCCCTCCGCTTGACCGGCCATTGCTCTTAGGGTACTGTCGACATCCGTGTACGGAAGCGATGCCATATATTATCGTTCTTGTTGTTGTTCGAACTTGACGTTGTCGATTTATTGGTGGCATGAGATGTTTTGAAAAGTCGTTATTTTCCGTTACTTAAGGGTGGGTTTTGTGAGAATTTCCTTTTAGGCCGGGTTGAATAAGTAACATAATATTTATGAATGATCAATTTAAATTCGAATTCGAATAAACTAAATTTTTTTTGAACAATTTCTACCTAGGAAATGAGAAGAGAGAATTTTGCTTTTACTGGGTTTTGAACCCACAACCTAAAAAAAGAAAAAAATATCAACTAAAAGCTTTAAGCACCTACTTTAGAGATTACTGACCAATAAATTAGAATTAAAATTAATTGTTACAGAACATAATCAATTTAATTGCCAAAGAGAACTATGACAATATTTAGTGATTATATATACATTTCATTTACTACCATATGAATTTCTTTTACTAGATTTTTATATTTAAATATGGTAACATTTTTTTAATATTTACATAAAATAAACGAAAAAAGTGTATTATATACTTGAAAATAATATAATATTTGTCGATATAACTTGGAGCAGTTGGTTATATATAACATTTTTTAATGTATACATTTCATTTTTAGATTTTTTTAATATTTGTCAACACAACTTGAAGCAGTTGGTTAAAGACTCCTGTTGACATCCAATTCATTCCTCTAAGTCTTGGGTTCCAGTCCCAGTAGGAGCAATTCTCCTTTCCCCAAGTAGAAATTATTCAAAAAATATATATAATATTTCAAATCTATTTTTTATTTTTTTTCAAATCATCCTAAATATTGAGGTTGAAATTTGGACTTGGACGGATAAATTGGCTCTAAAATATGACTAGCGCATCAATAAACACTTAATTTGTATTAGGTTTAAAAGTTTTCTAGTGTGATAAGGTATTACGTTTTTTTAGTAAGGTCAGATGTTTAAATTATGGTATTGTGAGTAGAGTAAATTGGATTAAAAAAGTCTCTCTATAATGAGTCTTTTAAGTATTCTATCTGAATTAATTTGCTAATGGATTGAATATCAGTGGTAATACCAAAATTATAGTCTTATTTTTTTGAACATAAGTAATTGAGAAGTAATGGAAGGTTCAACAAATATAAACACATAAACATAACGAGAGATTTGAAGATTATGCCCACAAAAAACTCATACAGATAAAAAAACATCATCCAAACCTTCCCTTGAGACCATAGCAACCCAACAACTGTTATAAAATCTCATTGTCTCTATCTAACGAGACACATAAGAGGTGATGTAAGAGTGATGAGTGAAACAAGTAATCTTGCAGACTGCTCCGCTACACAGTTCTGATTATATCGGCAAATTACTATAAAAGAAGATCAAACTATCTAGTATTTGTGACCATCGACAATGACTCGACCCGAATTTTATCCGCATCTGACGTGACCTGAACTTGACCTGGTATCCGAAATGACCCGACTTGAAGATAATATATATATATATATATATATATATATATATATATATTAAAATATTCTGCCCCATCATGTGCATTGTATATTACAACATATACAAATTTATACTGAATATAATCTATTCATGTAATCATATTTAAAAGATAATATATATAAATATAAATATTTTGACACACAAGCTTGTATAAACTTTAGTTTACAAAAGCCTTTCAATTTTAAGGTTTAGAGATTTAGGTTGTGGTTTAGGGTTTAGGGGTTTACATTGTAAAGTATAGAATTTAAGGTTTATTGCTAGAATTTAGAGTTTAGGGCGTTAAGGCTAGAGATTTAAGTTTTAAATTTTATAGCTTAAATATAAAGGATTAATTATGTAATTTTTTTACATAGTTTGTGTATCAAAATATAATATATATATATATATTTCCCGTTAGACATTAAGGGAAAAAGTTTAGTGGGAGAAAGTTTCATAGAACATGTCTATCAAACACTCCCATAGTGCTCAACGGCATCAAACTTACCTTTTTGATTTGGTATTAAATATAAAATAAGTGTCTAAAGTATTTTATTGTTTTTATTTAGGTGTTTAAACTATTTTTTTGGATAAAATAAGTTTTTAAAGTTTTTGTTTTTGTCGAAATAAGTGTCTAACTTTAAAAGAATCCAATACTCAATCATTAATTGACACATGACCGAAAAAACTCAAATTCACAAAAGAGCTAGACACCTATTTTTACAAAAATTAAATCTTTAGACACCTAGTTTGGCCACAAAAGACTTTAAACACCTCTTTACACCGGAATAAAAGTTTTACACACCTATTATATCCAAAAAAAAAAATAGTTTAGGATGTCAAACTATCAATTAGTCTAGTAAATGAGGTAAGAACGAAGTTAGGATCAAATATCGAGTGAGGTCAATTTATTAAATTTTAAAAATATAAGGGTTATTAAGTATTTAAACTAAAAATTAAAAGAAAATGTCTCGTTTATCTTATTTTAAATTTATATGGTCTTAAATTGTCGTTAGATCAAAAAAATTTGAAGGGCTAAATTAAAATTTCAAAAAAATAAAGGGTTTATTTTAAAATTTTCAAATCCTTGGGGCGCAATGCCTTTCCGGGCCTTTCTTCTCCTTCGTCACTAGAATGAAGTGCTAGGTTCTTTAAACAATATCAATAATTTAAATTTTATACCGTATATAAAACAAATTGAATTGAAATGGTCATTTTATAATAATTCTTTGTAATATCTAATTCAGTCAATTGTCCAAGAATAAAAAATGTTAGACTTTTAAATAACATTTTTAGATTGATTTTTTTGTGATTTTTGACAAATTTTGATACTTGCAAAACAAGTTTTGATACTTTAACCAAAAACCTAAAATGTTATATATAAAAAAAAGCAAGTATCGAAATTTGTCAAAAATCACGAAAAATCAACCTAAAATATTATTAAAAAGTCTGATGTTTTAAATTTTTGAATAAATTTTAAAATTTATTTTTTAGCTCCACCCTAGACCTATTATACGTTAGACTTGCCCTGAAAGGCTGTTTTTGTTTGCACTTTCAAGATTTTCACTCCAATTTTTTATTCTTCCTTGTCTTTTCCTTTTTCTATTTTTTGAACTTTTTCTTATTTTATTTATTTTCATATTTTATTTTAGTATTTAGGTCACCGGAAGAATAAGAAATAAATATTTAGGGTTGAGATAAAATATAAATCACTTAGAGTTAAAAGTTAAAAATTTTATTAAAATAGGTTAAATAAATTAATAATTTTTAAGATGAGTTTTTAAAAAATTATTCTCTACTTGTATTTTTGTCTCTATTTAGGGTCCCTAACATTTGAATGAATAATATTTTGGCCCATATTCTTTTTTGAACCAATTTAACCCCAACGCTTCATTTTTGGTCAAAATGACCCATCTGCAGATGAAAACTGTTAGTCAACTGATGATAAACAACTTGAAATGACGTAACAAACCTACATGACAGTGTACGCCGCGATAGCAGTGTCATATAAATAAATATGCTGACTTTACATAATGACACATCAGCCAAAAATATTTATATAAAATTGTATAAAATATAAAATATTTTTTTTCTTTTGACAAGTCATTTCTAGTTATTTATCTTCAGTTGACTAACAGTTTTCATCTGCAGATAGGCCATTTTTACCCAAAATAAAGTGTTTGAGGTTAAATTGGTTTTTTTTAACATAGGGGTTAAATTGGTTCTTTTTTTAACATAGGGGTTAAATTGGTTCAAAAAAATATGGGCTAAAATGATTATTTAGTCAAACGTTATGAGTATTTTTTGGGTTTATGCCAATTAAATTTTAAAGTTTATTGTTTGGGGTTTCACGATTTCAGATATATAAAAATATTTAAATATTACCTATAAATTAATATATTTTATGGAGGAATTCCATAAATATTGCTTTAGGGGTTTTTCCCCAAAATATGGTACTTTCCATTTTAATTCCCGAAATATTGCATTTACTACAGTACCCTATAAGTTGGATTCAACAGAATCTGACTTTGAACGGTAAATTCTAAAATAAACCCTAAAAATTGGTTCAGAAGAATCTAACTTCAGGCAATTTTTAGGGGTTTTTTTGGGAAAACATTATAATGTAACAACTGCAATATTTCAGGAATTAAAATGAAAATTACTATATTTTGAGAAAAAAAAACCTAAAACTATATTTGAGTAAAAAATTTATTTTTTACTAACAGTGCATCAAATACTAACTAAATCTTTTAAAAATCACATTTCAAAACTCACCTTTAGGCTTTAGATTTGTGTCGGACATGATTAACTGGTGTCAATTCGTGTGAAAAATTTTGAGAAACCGAGGAGTTCTTTAAACAAAGTATCTGGGATTCTGGATGTACCAAGAAATCCAGGACCCATGTTTTGCTAAAGATAATATTTCCATCATTTTCAACCGTTTGATTATATATGCATGTATGGATTTTTAGACTTTTAGTTTATATAAATTTTAATTTAACGGAGACTTTAGTGAAAAAATATATTTATCTTAAAAAATTTAAGTTTGAACACGTGTATGTGTGCGCTGTTAAAGTGTTAAGAAAAAAGTATAAACATATACTACCATATAATCATATCAGTATATTAAAAAAAAGTTTATATAAATTTGTTTAGTTTAGAGTTTAAATATTAATGTAGGATTTAGAGTTTAGTTTATATTAATGTTTAAGTTTTAGGGTTTAGAATTAGAGATTTAAATTTTAGACTTTATAACTTATACAAGGAAGATTGTGTAGCTTTTTCGCAACTTGTGTATAAAAAATAAGTCATATGGTATAACCGCAAAACTTAGTTGAAATGATAAGAGTATTTTCTAACTTAATAAGTGACGGGAGATTTGATCTTCGTGATATTATTTTAAAATTTGTGATCATCGTATACCTTTAGTTAAAACAATAAAAGTTTTTTCTAACTTAATTAGTTGTTGAGAATTCGATCTTCTTAAAATTATTTTAAATCATCAGAACACAAATGATTAATCATCGAACGCGCTCCGATGAATACCTTTTAAGGGGAAAAAACTAATATAAAAGTATTACGTGATTGTAAAGTTATACAACCAAAAGCTTGTAAAATATAGCTGATGCAATGTCCAATATGATTGCATTGTTTTTTTTTTTTTGGAAAAATAGATAAACAAAAATAAAATTATTTGATTTTTTTAAGTATTAATGTTCAAAATATATTTAAATTTGAGTGCCAAAGACTCAAAATATAACTCATAAATGAAGTTTCAAATTTAAATATAACCTTACCAACACCTATCCATTTCCGATACACTTGATTAAGGTCGAACATTGCATATATAAAATTAGTTTTATAATCCTTTTAATCTTTTCAAAATCTTATTAGGTTCCCCTAAAAATTTTAATTTCGTTATAGTCCCTTTTATAAATTTTTAGTTCTTCCACTATTTTTATATGATAACTGGTTTCGAATTATTGTCTAACGATGTGTCAAAGAGATTCAAGTCAATTTCCGAAAGAAAATCAGACTAAAATCAATATTTCTATAATGGTCATCTTTTCGTTACTCCGATTCTTCATTTTTCTTGAAGAGTACATATATATACTCGAATCCGAGTAATATTTAACCCATGCAAAGGTCCGACCTCTCTTGATCTTATAAAATATAGATTCAAGACAATTTTCGAAGGAAAACCAAACTAAAATCTATATTCTATAATGGTTATCTTTTCTGTTACTCCGACTCTTCGTTTTTCATGAAGAGTACACACGTATACTCGAATCCAAGTAATATTCAGCCCCTGCAAAGGTCCGGCCTCTCTTGAGCTTCAGAAACTGCAATATTGGAAGCTGAAAATGAGTAAAACCCAACATCATCAACAGTCTTTTTTGAGCTCATCTGAGACCTCTTGCAATGTGCAATGGCTCCCTGAATCGGACTCGCGAGCTCTACATTCACACTGCTGCTTCATTTAAGAAACTGCAGGTACTGAAATCCGTTCGAATTCGAGGACGAGGAGGAAGATGATGAAGAGGTTGAGGACTTGTTTGTCGAAGAATATCGTTTGATCGCCATCAAAAACGACCACCTATGTGGATTGCCGTTTCCGTTGTCATTATTGGACAATTTCCTCCCTTTGTCCTGATTGATTTGTCTGAATTGACTCTGCTTCGGTTTCGGAATCGAAGATTTATTGCCATCTTTAGCAGCGGCAGGCGCCTCGTCCCAGCACCCGGATTTCCAGAAAAAAGCCTTGAGATGTGAGCCTCGAGCTCAACTTAAGCTTTTTAGTCCAAGACTTCTTCGGGTTCTCGATTTCACCAACACACCGGCTTACGTCCATCTTGGTCCAGTACTCAAAGAACGAGTACTCGACCGGATTCAGCTCCCTACTAACGGAACACGAGTCACAAGGTGAGATATTGCAGGATTCAAACGGAGTACTCGTCGAAGTTGGTGTTGTGACAGTAGTGGTGGCCAATGGGGTGCCGTAGAATTCTTCAAACGCGCCGTTTCTGTCGCCGTGAACCGAATCGAGACCCCATTCGGAGATTTCGAGGAGACGAAGTGGAAGAAGCTTGCCTTTGTAGAAGAGATCATCAGCTGGGGAAGTTGTGGGCTCTGTCTCCATGGGAAGTGAAGACATTTGGAACTCAAACTCTCTTGAGTTTCTGGAATTGCTGAAGAAGTTGGAGAATGAAGTGATTTCCATGTCAATGTATTCATCATCTTCATGGCCATTCTCAGTGAAGTTCACTGCCATTTTCAATGTTTTTTAGGTAATAATATCTCAGTGTTGATGGAGAGGTGAGCTTTGAAAAGAGAGGGAGGTGATTGCACTCTTTATAGTGGTGATGGACACAGAATTTTATGTTAGGGGACTACCTATAAAATTCTAGAAGTGAAAACTTATAAAATTTTAGGGAGTAAAAGTAGATTTTTAATAAAAATATATAGAAAATTTTAAAAAATTTATAAATTATATACGAATATTAATTTTTCAGGGGCGACCGCACTCTCCACCCCTCGATCCATCCATGAATATATTGATAATTTTCTAGACTCTATAGGCTCACCGAATGACACTCAGAGCTGAGAATTAGGTCCGTAGAAATGGGTGAGCAAAATTCGTTTCGATTAGAAAAATTTTAATTTTCTGAATTGACTCGACTTAATTCGAACCGTAATTTTATAAAATAAACATTCGAATAATTTAAATTTTTTAATAATTAGCATATTAGTTTTTAAGTTCGAGTCAGTCCCACAACTTTTTCTGATATATGCACATCGCATATAAAAAATTATAAAGGAATATATGTGCGTATATCGTATATGATTATAGAAAGTCGTTTAAATTGGAATCAATTACTACCATAACATTATAAATATCTACAATTAAATTTAAACAGAAACTCGTAAACTTGACTAATTCAAAAAATTTTAACTCAAACTCGATCAAATAATCACTCCTGTCGATAGAGAACTTTCATAATTTTATAAGGTTAAGATAACTTTATAGTGTATGAATAGTTAGAATCGTGAAAAATAAGTACTTAGTGCACGAGATTGAACATATGACCCACCGCATACATGTCATTCATGAGTAACTATTTGAGCTAACATCAAAGAGTTAATAAACCTAACAAGTGTCTTAGTAAAAAAAAGTAAATTATATTTATCTGATGAGATGCGATTCAAATCGCTCTGTCTATAAGATATATGCGCATTATCAAAGGGTTAAGGATATATATAAATAGATACTACTTTATAATCACCTTTAGACTATTAAAAAAACGTTCGATGAGTTGAGAGTATTCTTATGATTACGCAGAAGAAATGGTGTGGGTCATTCTGTTTTATCTTTTTTATCTAAATTCTCTCTTTTTTCGTATAATATTTGTACGTGACAACACACATATTAAACAAACAAATGCTTGAATTCGGATTTTTTAAGATAAATATTATTCTCTTTTTCAGTAGAGCCACTCAATGAGTTTCATGACACTTGCATATGATAAGTAGATATTTATATTCGATAATATTTACTTGAATTAGAATAATATAACTGAAACATATAGATATTTGAGGAATTTGTGGGGCAAAAGCTGAAATATGAGTGCAGCCCAAATTTCAAAACCAGGTTTCAAGCATCATTCATCACCATAAATATTATTACTGAAACAACTTTTGTCTGCATGTATGCTCCAATGGCTGCTAAAAGAACAAATAAAATAAATGAAGTTACTTCTTTATTAGTAAATGAATAGCGGTATATTTTTAATATAATTACTGATATTTGATTCATTATCAATTAATTCAAATCAAATATTACAAAAATTCATTATAAGGGATGATCCTTTCAATTTAATTTGCTCTATTTACAAGTTAAAATTTTATCTTTTGACTTTATTTAAAATACGAACGTCTCATTCCCTTAAATTAACTGAAAAAATAACTATTTTTTATTAACATGTTTTAACTCCTTTTTACTACTACTCTAAAAATGATAAATTAGGTCTAATCATGTTCTCAATCCTTGTACTTTTTATACATTTAAAATTTAGTCTTTTTAATTTTGATTCAATGATTGAATTTCAATTGATAATACTAACAAATGATTTTCGTTAAAGAGTTAATATTTGATGCATAAACAGCGTAAATTTCTTTACACAAACATACATGTTTTAACTCCACAATCCTTAATCTTAAAAATTCTAAATCACAACCCTTAAATCATAAATCACAATCCTTAATCTTAAGGCATCAATACATGAAATGTTTTCTCTTCCGTTTCTTTGGGTCTTGGCTTAAGCCTTTGTCCTCCCTTTTAATACACTCTCTCCCACACTTATTTAACCACTAAATTATGTTTTCCAAAACCCACAAATCTATATTTTTTTTATTTTAAAGACAACCTCATTTTCATTTTGTAATTTTCCACGGAAAAAGCATTAGATAATTACATCTCACCAACTTTCTTTTTAGTTATTTGATACATCTTCCCAATGTTTATGTTGTTTATGGGACACTGATCGATATTGTGTTTCGGAAGTGTCTAGCTTAAACGATATGGTGGCTCATTCCATAGACCGGAGGTTCAAGGCCTCGTGCGTAAATGCTTGCATTTTGCACAGGCCAAACCTCGTCATACATTCAAGGCACTCCTAATTTCCCGACAGAGTACGAGGCAAAATCCCAATTCAAAGACGATAACAATTGTTAGAGGTTTGCCCGGCGGACAATACTTCACATACTTTTTCAAAGGAATCTATCAATGTTTAGAACCCGATTCGGGTCGATTTTAAACATTTCATTCAAACTCGGTTCGGATAAATAAACCACCCTCAGCATACAGTACTGTTTCCAGGTCCTGAGATTCAGTCCTTAATAAATTCTAATTATAGATGTACATAGAGAAATATTGTTCTATCTCAAACAAGTTCACATCTTAAACTGCGCATGAGCTAAAACATAGTGGTTGAACCTACCCATGGACCAGATAATTTAGTGACTCGGATTTCTTTACTCTGCCTTACTCGAATCCAAGCTGAGTAGAGTCACAAATCCAACTCATCATTCACAAAAAAATAAAAGAAACTATCTTCTATTACTACATGAAATGGCAAAATTCTCATCGAGCAGGCTCGAATTTGTAAAATCTTGCCATCGAACATAATTATGATAAACCCTATCCTCATTTGGGTAAAGAAAAAATGTGTGTCCAAAACAAGCAACAAGAAGGATATTGCTAAGTTGATATGGGACATAATTATGATAAACTCTACCTTGTTTTAAGACGGTGTCTTTCGCTAGGCAGGGTCACAGAATACAGCTAACTAAAGGAACTATTATTCGAATTCGAAAGGAATATTGAATATAGATGTGTGTTTTGAGTTTTTACATAATATATTCGCTTGTTTAAAAGTTTCTTCTGATTGGTACAGGGATTGACAAAGTAGAGACTTTATCAAAGTGGACCGGAAGAGGGGCACCGTTGCCGGTTATCCGGACAACACCGGCACCTCAAATGCAGAGAAAAAACAACGCAACTGAAACAGTACAGTTGCTAGAAAGAACCTTTTGGAAGAGATGGTAGGGTCGGGCAATTCTTTTCTTCCCATCCCCCACTAGATTCCGTTGAAAGTAATGGAGGCCCCTGCAAAATGATGGTGTTATGCTAAAGACAAGACAAACCCCAAGTTTCTATATCAGGAAACCTTTTTCATTACAGCTAATGTTTTTTCCATTGGGGTTCGCTATTTCACTATAGATTTGGAAAGACCCCACCCCACCCAAAGCCTCTCTGTTCTTACACCTTTCTTTTTCTAGTGATGAATCTCACTTCCAAACAAAGTAATGTCTTGTGTTTTTGTGGCCACGCGGCTCTCTCTCTCTCTCTCTCTCTTCTTTTCTCTTATATTAGTGGTGTCCGAGACATTTCCGAAAATGAGCATAGTAAATATATATGAAAAAGCTTATACTAGAAGCATACCATATAGAGAAGGTTGATCCTTTGATATCAGCTCAAACCCAACCCTTTTATAAATATCAGACCTACAAATTATTCAAGGTTGAGAAATCTACGGTAAACTGTTAAGAGTCGAAACCCGATACAGATTCATGTTTTCTTTGAATTCCCACAGCACAGGTAATTTATACAAGAATGAACAAATTTAAACACTGCCCAACGTTACAGAGGAAACAGTGTAAAGCTTGATTCTAAAATGCAGCTTTTTTGGCAGGTTATATATATACCAATACATGTCATACTAGCACACGTGCTTGCCTATAATATCATCAGATAATTTTTGACCAAGTCTCCAAAAAGGTTAATTTACCTGATCTATTTGTGGCGTGGTATCACCGAATCTCAGCTCCCTTTCAAGCTCATCGAACTCCCAATCACCTATCTCATCGGCCGAGTAGTCTTGGATACCCTTCCCAAACTCCGACTCCAACTTTGCTAATTCCGCTGCAGGGTCTAGCGGCAGCTGTGCTTCAAGATTATCCTTTGTAGCTTCAGGTTTAGGTCGTGTTGATTCCAGAGTTGCAGTGTCTAGCAGCGGCTGTGCTTCAGGATTATCCTTTGTAGCTTCAGGTTTAGGTCGTGTTGATGCCGGAGTTATCTGCAAGTTCTTATTACGAGCATCAACCTTTGGAGTCTCTATTTCCAAAGTTGGCCTTTCAATAGCTTCAAATTCCGCTCTTAACTTTTCAATGTCATTAAATAGCTCTTTAACCTTAGGATCACCTTTCCTGGATAGGAGACCGGAAAATGGGTTTAAAAACCTCATTTAGACCGTGAAAACACAAAGATGGGAGTCCACATGGAAATTGGAAAGGATGGATTTGCATGCAAAATTTATATAGCTAACCTTGAAAGTGGCTCGTGTTTATAAAACTGCTCTTTCATGCTATCCACCACACTGAGGGTAGTTATAATCTGAAACAAGGAATCAATACACAAAAGTCTCTACAACTGAGGGTTTGAACTGAATTAGAAGGGGGGAGATTAAAATGAAAAGTGCTTAAAACTAGTGAAATTAATTAATTAATTAATTAAGCAATATATGGTTTTATTCTTATTGTTGCAAAAATTCCCTCTAAAGAAAATAAATGAGTAGGGGCCAAGTGTACCTTGGCTTCATAACCCAAATATTCCACCTCCAGATGTTTCCTCGGGCTTAATTCTATGGAATCCTCATCACTTGGGTTAGATGTGTTCCCTGATCTGTCATTTCAGAAATAAAGAAATGAGAAATTGCAGTAAAAATAAATAGGCCGGAATTATTTATCTCAAAGAACACTGATTACTTTTCATTCAACATCTTCAGGTTCTCAACAAATGTACCGATACGATTGATGGCGGGGCCCAGCACTTTCTGCAAAAGAGTACAAAGTTTCCAAGAACAATGCATGAGAGAGAAAGAGAGAAGGAACAAAGGCGACTTGACAACAACTTAGGTTCACAAAGTATTTCCGCTGTCAGAATGCAGTGCATACCTTGTAACCAGAGAGAAGAGTAACGACCAAGTTCACAAAATAATCCTCATGATGCTGCAATTCCTCACTGGAAATGCAAACAAGTATCAACCAAAAAAGTTAACAGGACCCAGTATTGTAAGTAATAGATTAATAGAATTAAGGCTTTGCTTGGTAGGGTGGAAAGAAAATTGAAAGTGGAAAATTTAATGGGTAGAAAAGTGGAAAGATGGAAAATTAATTTTTTCTTTCCATTGTTGTGCTTGGTAGGAAGGATGGAAAATTGAAAGAAAATTGTATTTTATTTCCATTCATTGCTTGGTAGAGTTGAAAATTGGAAAGAAAGTAAATTAAGCTTTGAAAAATTTATATTTTGAACTAACTCACATCTCCCCCCACATTTTCTCTCCTCTTTTCCTTCCAAGTTTGGGATTATTTGTTTTTACACATGAACATGGAAAATGATGATCCCTCTAGTTTTCTTTCCTCTCACTTTTCTTTCTTACCAAGCACACTCAAAATTTATTTTCTTTCTATTTTTCCCTCCCCTCCTTCCATCCTTCCACTTTCCAACCCAACCAAGCAAAGCCTAAGAGCAGACTTCAAACTATTCACTTTCTTCAAAGCAAAAGAATTTGAAAACAGGTTTGATGGAAGATAATTAGGCTTCGTTCGGCCCAGATTTTGGAACCGACGTTGGACTGAAAACCGGCGTTTGGCAGAAGCTGGATTTTCTAGCTTTTGCGTTTTGCAGCTTTTGAGGCAAAATCTGGGCTTCAAACGGCCGTTCTGCATGTCTGGCGTGACCGTTCGGCGCTGCTTCTGCGATCAGCAGCCCAACGGCCGTTTGGGAAGCATTCCCGAACGAAGCCTTAGACACATAATTCTCCTACTCAACAGAACAAAAGAATATTATATTACATACTTGACTTGCTTCTCCTTAGTTTCTGCATGTGCAGACTGGATAATCCAAGTATCTTCCAAGAAATTAATCCATGTATGGAGGACTTCAGCTTCTACTCTACAAGCAGAAATGGATTTTGAGAGTTCATCTTCCTGTCAACATATCAGAAACAATTCTTAGCTATTTGAATTTTGAACCATATCACGAACCATAAAATTATCAATATGGAGTAATTTATATGCATTATAAAATTAATATAGAAATTCGGGAAAACACGCAGACGCTCACCTTCAGTTTCAAATGGGAGATAATCTCACTGTTAGCTTCGTTAAATTGATCTCTTTCTTCCCGGACATCACGTAGACGCGCATTAGCGGCAGCCAACGAGATATTAACCTACACATATTCCATTGAAATGGTAATGGGGCAGAATCCATCTTTTTACACAAAAGGTAGCTAAAAACAGATAGAACTTTCTACGGCATGAACTTGGAGGTTTAAAACCTAAACTTTTCTCCAAGCCGCCTAGTTTGCATGGTTGTATAGGAGTTCCACTACTTCATAATTGAAATGATACCCACTCATTACAAATCAAGTGGAGCCAATGATCATTAAAACAGATTTAAGTAGTACAATGAAGTAACCCCTATGGATAAATCATTCTTATATAAGTCATACTAATTGATTTCCAAGCTTTAGTACTTCACCAATCAACCCAAAAAGTAAATAGGTATATAAAAGCTCTGCTTCAGTAAAGTATACAGTCACCTCCAACATGTATAAGTATAAACAAAAGGAACAAAAATTATAAGCGTGAAAAAGGGGAAACAATATGCTATATTCGTAGGTAATCAAAAACAAACATGCAAAACATGTTGCAGATTTCCAACATGTAAGAAACAACTAGTAGAAACAGAATGCAGCATAATAACCTTTTTCAGCTCTGCTTCAAGTTCATCTCTTCGTCTCTCAAGAACTGAAATCTCAGCTACTATTTCCTGGATATATTGTCCATTAGAAGAAAAATTCACATTTCTCATCTAAAACACTAAATACACCAAAATTCACAAGCATATTTACCCAGATCAGCATGGTTTTCATTGTTTCGATTAAAAGCTTACATAAACGTTGATAAAAGTTTAGGCAAAAATAAACAATAAACCTAAAAAAGAAAGTTTTTCTTCTTTTTTAAATTTTTACACTATATATTATTCTTTTGGTATATATGGACATGCATTTGGCCTTAATGCTTAGGCTACATAAATGGAGGCTCTCCCCTATCCCATAATCCCACATCATCAAGATGCCAAAATAAGACATACGGATTGAGTTTCATGTCCTAACCGATACCAATGTTCCCTAGGAGACTTTTTGAACAGTATATGATGGAATCTAACAACACTAATCACTGCTATGCAGTACCATGATGCATGAAACCATGAAAATAAGCAACTAATCCTTAAAATGCTAATTTTAGATGAAACCATCCCATAAATAGTTTGATATGTTACATATTAAACCTGCCATGTCATTAAGTCTTATTCTTAAAGGAAATAAATTGAAGATCTAGGATTAGGAAGTGTACAAAAATCTTCTGCAGTGGAACTAACTAAACTAGTCTTGATTTTAACAACACATTTGATCATACAGAGTAAGAAAACAGCTAGCTAGCTATCAAATTCCAGAGAGAACTTCTTGCAATCAAATATTGTACTCTAACTGTAGGTTGGCGTGTAAATAGGAGTTGTAAATATATCCTAACTAGTAGGTTATGTTAATCCTAACTAGTAGTTTAAATTTTAAACTAACTCTATCTTGTATAGGATAGTGATAAGAGATAAAGTTCTATCCTAGAAGTTAGCTACCTAGGTTAAACCTCTTTGTAAAGAGTCTATAAATAGACTCACCTAGTCTATTTCGAAATAACAGAACTCATAATTCTCCTCTGTTTTCTACATGGTATCAGATTAGGTCGATCCTATCTCTCCTAAAATTTCATTTTTTTTCTCTCCTTGATTGTTTCTACAATCTTCTATGGTTACCTCGGAGCCCTCTAATTCAGAAGTAAGCTCTCAAACCAGCCCTCGTCCATCTGATTTTCAGATGTCGGATGCCTCTCTTTCCCCAATTACCTCGTATAAACTCAATGGCAACAACTATCTTCCTTGGTCCCAGTCTGTGCGGCTATACATCACTGGAAGAAGGAAAGCCTCCTATCTTTCGGACTTTATGACCATTCCAGAAGAGTCTGATCCAGCCTACTCAAATTGGCTAAGTGAAAACACCATGATCATGTCATGGTTAATCAATTCCATGGTGCCTGAAGTTGGAGAAAACTTCATGCTCTACAAGACTGCTGCAGAAATATGGAATGCAGCAAGGGATACATATTCAAGTGTAGATAACACTCCAGCCCTATTTGGTGTTGAACATCAGATAAAGGACCTTCGACAAGGAGAGATGACTGTGGCTCAGTATTTTGGAATTCTAACTAATTGCTGGCAGCAGCTAGATCTTTATGAAGAAAATGACTGGAAGTGTGCAGAGGATATTAATTTTTACAACAAATTGAAAAATTAGAGAAGGATTTTTCAATCCTTGTCTGGATCGAATGAGGACTATGATGGAGTTCGAAGCAGGGTTCTAGCCACTAAACCCCTTCCACTGGTTCGGGAAGCCTTTGCAGAAATTAGGAGGGAGGAAAGTAGGCGCTCTCTGAAGGTGCCAACAGTCCAGCCAACAGATGCCTCTGCCCTCCTTACCAATTCCAATCCGGGGAATAAACAAAGGAAGGGGAGACCTTGGTGTGACCATTGCAAGAAAGCAAGACATGTGATTGAACATTGCTGGAGGCTGCATGGAAAACCAGCAGACTGGAAGTCTCCCAGATCCAGATTTCAGAAGGAAGCTCACTTTGCAGCACCTGACAAGTCTTCCAGCAGTTTTAGTAAACAGAAAAGTGAAGAACTTCAACAACTTTTCAATAACCTAGCCTCTAAACCTGTCACTAGTGCCTTAACAGCCACAGAAGGTAGTTTTTCTTATTTGGCCACAGTAAATTCCTTAAATTGGATGGTGGATTCTAGTGCCTCTGACCACATCACAGTGAATCCAAGTCTCTTCCATATGTATAGCAGTAACAACTCTCATTCCTCAATCAAGATGGCAGATGGTTCCCTCTCAATTGTGAAAGGAAGTGGTTCCATTCGATTGAGTTCAAAGCTAGTATTATCAAATGTGCTTTTTGTTCCTAAACTAGCATGCAGTTTGTTGTCTGTCAGTAAATTGATTATGGATATTGAATGTGGTGTTAATTTTGGAGTTGGTGGTTGTGTTTTTCAGGCACACTACATTTAAACCTACATCACCCTTCTCTACTATTCACAGTGACATTTGGGGCCCTTAAGACAAAAGTGTAGAAAATAGGGTTAGAGAAGTTTTTCTACTCTTGTTATTATGATTTACAGAAAATAAAGTCTACTTATAGACTTTTACAAGGAGTTTTACATTGAGTAGAATACTCTCGGCTAAGACTCTTATCCCTTACATGGATAGAGTTAGACTCCAGCTAAACTACTTAGTTAGGATAGACTTACAACTCGTCTAAACTACTTAGTTAGAATTGACTTACAACTCTTATTATTTACATATTAACCTACACTCCCCCTCAAACTGGTGTGTATATGTTATGTACACCCCGTTTGGATGACATTTCTTCAAAGCTCACTCTTGGAAGTGTTTTGGTGAAAATATCGGCTAAATTTGGTCTTTAGTAGGAATATAGTGAAGTTTTACAACCCGTTGTTGACCTTCTCATAGATGAAGTGTCTATCAATCTCAATGTGTTTGGTCCTGTCGTGTTGTCTTGGATTTCTAGCAATGCTCATTCTTCGATCGGGCCGACACTATAAACTTCAAATTCCGCCTTTCCATCCAACTCTAACTCCATGAGAAGTTTCTTGATCCACATTCCTTCACATATCCCTAGAGCCAAGGCTCAATTCTCGTCGCACTACTTCTAGAAACCACACTTGCTTCTTGCTTCTCCAGTGACCAAATTTCCCCATAAATATGTGCAATAGCCACTAACAGATCTTCTATCCATCGGTTCTCCCGCCTTGACTTGAATGAACTGTAGACCTTTATTGTCCTATCCCGATGTTTCTTGAAAAGTAGTCCAGATCCAGTGTAAGTTTCAAGTATCTCGAATTCTATTGATTGCATCCATGTGCTCTTCTCGAGGGTCACTCATATGTTGACTAACTATGCTCACCGAGTATGCAATATCGGGCCTGGTAAGTGAGAGATAGATTAGTTTCCCAACTAGTCTCGATAGGATTCTTTATTCACCGGATTCCCATTTCACCTTTCTTGAACTTTAAAACGGGTTCCATTGGAGTTTCAAATTTGGTCTACTTCCAAGCATCCCAGTTTCTATAAGTAGATCTAGGATGTACTTTCTTTGGTTTATAACAATCCTCTCTTTCGATCTTGCTACTTCCATTCCTAAGAAGTACCTAAGGCTTCCCAAATCCTTAGTCTCGAACTCCTTAGCTAGAACAGTTTTTAGCACTTATGTTTCTTCAAGATTATCCTGTAATGATCATATCATCAACATAGACAATTAGAAGGGTCTTCTTACCATCCTGGAGCAACCTTTGAAACAATGTATGGTCCGCCTGACTGCTTGTACCCATTTTGAACCATAGCCTTAGCAAATCTGTCAAACCATGCTCTAGGGATTGCTTTAATCCTGTACAAAGATTTATTGAGTTTGCACACTTTGTCCTCTTCGTGGTCTTTTCCTCCAAACTGGTGGAACCTCCATGTATACTTCTTCCTCCAAGCTTCCATTGAGGAAAGCATTTTTGATGTCCAATTGGTGTAACTTCCAGTCCTTGTTAACACTCATCGATAATAACACTGATGGTATTCAATTTAGCTCTCTTTTGGGGCAAAGGTTTCTTGATAATCTACTCCGTAGGATTGAGTAAACCCTTTAGCCACTAGCCTTGCTTTGTACCTCTCAATGCTCCCATCCGAGTGATATTTATTTGTGAATACCCATTTGCACCCAACAGACTTTTTTTCCTTACGTAACTCGGTCAAACACCAAGTATTATTCTTCTCAGAGTGCTTTGACCTCTTCTTCAATGACCTTCCTCCATTCAGACTTTGAACGCCTCTTCTCTTGTCTTGGGGATCTTCACACTATCAATGCTTTGGTGTAAAAAGGCTTTGAAACCAGATAATAACTTCCCATAGGCAACAAATTTATTGATAGGATGTGCAACACATTTTCTTACCCCTTTTCTAATAGCAATAGGAAAGTCATCTAAGTTTCTGAGAGAATCTTGTGGAATAATATTACCTCTGTCTCAATAGCATCGTAACTCAAAATGGTTCCCTGGCAAGTGCTAGGGTGACCAACATCTTGATTTGATTTCTTTTCCTCCTTGTATAGACATTGAGTTGTTTCTCTGGTGGTTGTGGAGTCACAGAGTGTGATATAGTTCTGAGTGTAGGAGGAGGTGTTGTATAGGGACTGGAGGGTTTAGACTGTGGAGAAGGTGTATTGGATTGTGGAGAAGTTGTGTCTACAGGGTTAGGGACAGCAGTTTCAATGATATCCAAGGTAGGCTCAGGAAGGATAGGCATAGGAATAAAGGACTGTATGGACTGAGATTCTTTAGGTCTCTCCCCCTGAATGTCAGGCCCTGCAAAGTAAGGTTGATCTTCAAAAAAGGTAACATCAAAGGAAATATAGGTTTTCCTATTAGTGGGGCAGTAACATTTGTAACCCTTCTGACTCGAGGAGTAGCCTATAAATACACACTTTAATGATTTAGGATCCAGTTTACTATGATTGTTGTTGTGCACATGAATAAAAGATGTGCATCCAAACACTCGAAGAGGAAGAGCTGAGGACAATGGTTTAAAGTGTGGAAAATTTTGAAACAGAACTTCAGTGGGTATTTTGAATCCTAGAGTCTTGCTAGGCATCCTATTGATAAGGTAGGTTGCAGTAAGAAGAGCTTCCCCCAAAGATATTTAGGTGCATTAGCTGAAAACAAAAGGGACCTAGTTACTTCCATTAGATGTCTATTCTTCCTCTCAGCCACTCCATTTTGTTGAGGGGTATTGACACATGAGGTGAGATGAACAATTCCCTTTTCTCGAAAGAAACACCTAATAGACTTGCTAAGATATTCACTCCCATTATCACTCCTAACCACTTTGATATTTCTATCGAACTGTGTTTTTATCATTTGATAAAAAGTTTTAAAAATTACTTCAACCTCAGACTTTTCTCTCATTAAATATGTCCAAGTGGTCCTAGAGAAATCATCAATGAAAGATACAAACCACCTAGACCCAGAAATGTTTCGAACTTTAGAAGGGACCCAAATATCACTGTGTATAATAGCAAATGGTGAAGTAGGTTTAAAAGGAGAAGAAACATATGGTTTTTTGGTATGTTTTGCCATCTGACATACTTCACAAGTAAAAGAAGAGGGATTTTTATTGATAAAGAGATTTGGAAACAACTTTGCAAGGTAATAAAAACTGGGATGTCCTAATCTAAGATGCAGAGCATAATATTATCTTGAACCTAAGCTTGTGGATGAAACTAATGTTTGAAGGCAACTGGGAATGAAGGAGTTCGGTAGGATATTCCATCAAGGATATATAAGCCATTAGATAGCCTAGCACCGCCAATCACCATCTTGAGCCTGTGTTCTGAAAAATACATCCATCAGCCCCAAAATTAGCATTACAAAGTGAATATCCTTAATCAACTTGCTCACTTGATAATAAATTACAAAGGCTAATTTAGGAACATAAAGTACATAAGATAATACTATATGTTTGCTTAATTCAATAGAGCCACTCCCTTTAACTGTTGAGAGGGAACCATCTGCTATCTTGATCGAGGAGGGAGATCTGTGATGGCTATACTTTCTGAACAAACTCATATTTCCTGTCATATGGTCAGAGGCACCCGAATCTACTATCCAATGTAAGGTATTAATTGTTGCTAAGCAAGAAATTCTACCTTTGGATGTTGTTAAGGCGATGTAGTATGAGTTTTAGGCGATAGTTGGCTGAATATTTGTTGAAGTTTCGCAATCTCTGTGTATCAAGCTCTTTGGAAAGATGTTCTGTAGATGCAACATTTGCTTCCTTCTCAAATCTGGATTTAGAGGGTTTCAAGTCTCTTTGGTTTTCCATGTAGCTTCCAAAGATTGCTCTATCAAATGTCCACCTTTTTACAAGTGTTCACACCATGGTCTCCCCCTCCTTTGTTTATTCCCGTGATTGGAGTTTGTAATTAGTGCCAAGCATCATGCATTTGAGCAATTTGGTACCATCAAGGAGAGTCCGCTTTCTTCTCTCCTAATCTCGAAAAAGGCCTCCCGAACCAATGGTAGAGGTTTAGTAGCCAAAATTCTGCTCCTTGCCCCATCAAACTCACCATTAAGTCCAGAAAGAAATTGAAAGATTCTCCTCTCGATTTTTGATTTTACTATAGAAGTTAACATCATCGTAACACTTCCACTCATTGGCCTCATATAAATCGATTTGTTGCCAACACTTAGTGAGAACTCCAAAATATCTGTACTTTCATGACAAATCTCCTTGTCCGAGATCCTTAATGGGTTTTCAACCCCAAATAATTACGTGTATTATCCACACTTGAGTATGTATCCCCGGCTGCACTCCATATCTCTGCTGCTGATGCTGGTAGAGCATGAAATTTTCCCCAACTTCGGGAACCATGGAATTAATTAGCCATGACATAATCATGTTGTTCTCACTCAACCAGTTAGAATAGGTGGATCAGATTCTTCTGGAATAGGCATTGAATCGAGAGATAGGAAGCTTTCCTTCTTCCTGTAATATCTGACCTTTACCGACCGAGACCAAGGGAGATAGTTGTTTCCATTTAGTTTGTAGGATGTAATTGGAGAAAGAGATGAATCAAATTTGGAACTCGAGAGGGACGAGAATGATTTTGAGAACGATTTGAAGCGAGAGGGTCTGAATGAGCCATTGAAAAAGAGGGTTTTGATCGACGAGAGAGAGACTAGAAAAAAAAAGTTGTTGGATAGTTAGGATCTTCCTAATCTGATACCATGTAGAAAATAGGGTTAGAGAAGTTTTTCTACTCTTGTTATTATGATTTACAGAAAATAAAGTCTACTTATAGACTTTTACAAGGAGTTTTACATTGAGTAGAATACTCTCGGCTAAGACTCTTATCCCTTACATGGATAGAGTTAGACTCCAACTAAACTACTTAGTTAGGATAGACTTACAACTCGTCTAAACTACTTAGTTAGAATTGACTTACAACTCTTATTATTTACATATTAACCTACAAAAAGTATTTCTGGGTCTAGATGGTTTATATCCTTTATTGATGATTATTCTAGGACAACTTGCACATTCTTGATGAGAGAGAAATCCAAAGTTGAAAATGTGTTTAAAAGATTTTATCATATGGTTGAAACTCAGTTTGAAAAACAAATTAAAATTGTCAGGAGTGATAATGGAAGTCAATACCTAAGCAAATCTCTTGGCAATTATTTCAGGGAAAAAGGAATTGTTCATCTAACTTCTTGTGTAAATACCCCTCAACAGAATGGAGTAGCTGAAAGGAAAAACAAACACTTACTTGAAGTCACTAGAACTCTTTTGTTTTCTGCTAATGCACCTAAATACCTTTGGGGGAGGCTCTTCTTACAGCCACATACCTTATTAATAGGATGCCTAGTAAACCTCTCGGCTTCAAAGTTCCTATTGAAATTTTGTTGACTCTTTTTCCGCACTTTAAACCCTTGTCCTCAGGTCTCTCACTTCGGGTTTTTGGGTGTACAGCTTTTGTCCATGTACACAGTAATTCTCGGGGTAAACTTGATCCTAGATCAATAAGGTGTGTATTTATAGGATATTTCTCGAGTCAGAAGGGTTATAAATGCCACTGCCCAACTACTAGAAAAACATATATTTCTTTTGATGTCACATTCTTTGGAAATAAACCCTACTTTGCAGGTTCTGAAATTCAGGGGGAGAAATACAAGGAATTTCAGTCCTTGTGTGACATGCAGCCCATTCCTTCCTTACCAATCCTTGATGAACATACTGCTACTCCAAAAGTTGTGCCTTCTTTTCCTATTTCTAATGAAACTATGGGTGTTGTATCTAATGACCTAGAGGATATTCCTTCTCCTCAATCTTCCTCTCCTCAATCAAAGCGGGAACAACCCCTTCACAACACCTCCTCCAACACTAAAAATTGTACTACATGTGTCCCCAACCTTTGAAACTCTACAAAGACAACTCAGTGTTTATACAAGAAAAAAAGGAGCCCCAACTGAAGCTATTAGACAGCCTAACACAGTTCAAGAACCAGTTTTGAGTCCTGCTACTGAGGAAACAAATGGTAACATTATCTCACAAGTTCCTACTACTAGTGGTTTAGATATTTTCCTATTGCTATTAGAAATGGGGTAAGAAAGTGTACTGCTTACCCTATTAACAGATTTGTTGCCTATGGAAAATTGTTATCTGGTTTTAGAGCCTTTACAGCTAGTGTTGACAGTGTGAGAATTCCTAAGACAGTGGAAAAGGCCTTGGAGCATCCCGAGTGGAAAAGGGTTGACGAGGAAGTGGTCAAAGCATTGGAAAAGAATAAAACTTGGAGTCTGACTAATCTGCCAGAAGGAAAAAGAGCAGTTGGGTGCAAGTGGGTATTTACGGTTAAGTACCACTCAGATGGAAGTATTGAGAGGAACAAGGCGAGGCTAATAGCTAAATGATTCACTCAATCTTATGGGGTGGACTATCAAGAGACCTTTGCACCAGTGGCCAAGTTGAATACCAGAGTGTTACTTTCAGTAGCTGTGAACAAAGACTGGAAATTGCATCAGTTGGATATAAAAAATGCCTTTTTGAATGGGAACCTTGAGGAAGAAGTATACATGCAAGTTCCACCAGGATTAGAATGCAATGTAACAAAGAGGACAGTGTGCAAATTGAATAAATCCCTATACGGATTAAAGCCATCTCCCAGGGCGTGGTTTGACAGGTTTGCGAGGGCTATGGTTCAAAATGTTTCAAACAAAGTCAAGCAGATCATACTCTATTTAGAAAGGCTGCACCTAGTGGTAAAATAACTCTCTTAATTGTCTATGTTGACGATATAATTATTACTGGAAATGATGTTGAAGGGATAGAAAAACTGAAAACAAGCTTGCAAAGGAATTCGAAACCAAGGATTTGGGGAGCCTCAGGTACTTCTTGGGAATGGAGGTGGCAAGATCTAATGAAGGGCTGGTTATCAACCAAAGGAAGTATATTTTAAACCTTCTTACAAAAGATGGAATGCTTGGGTGTAGACCAGCTGAGATCCTGGCTTGAGGTTCAATAAAGATGGAATTGGGAATCTTGTTATCAGAGAGTCCTACCAAAGATTGGTTGGGAAACTAATCTATCTTTCACTCACTAGACCTGATATTAGATACTCGGTGAGCATAGTCAGTCAACATATGAGTGACCCACGAGAAGAGCATTTGGAAGCAGTCAACAGAATCATGAGGTACTTAAAATTCACACCAGGATCGGGTCTGATTTTCAGGAAAACTCAAGATAGAATAGTGAGGATTTATACAGACTCGAGCTGGGCTAGTGAAATAACATATCGAAGGTCTGTAAGTGGCTATTGTACGTTTGTATGGGGTAATTTGGTAACCTGGAAAAGTAAAAAACAAACTGTTGTTTCCAGAAGCAGTGTTGAGGCAGAATTTAGAGCAATGGCTCTTGGGATATGTGAAGAAATATGGATCAAGAAACTTCTTGCAGAGTTGGAATTAGATGGAAAGACAGAATTCAAAATCCATAGTGACAGTCAGTCTGCTATGAGTATAGCCAAGAATCCAGTACAACACGACAGGACCAAGCATATCGAGATAGATAGACACTTCATCTATAAGAAGGTGAATAGTGGAGTTGTCAAGCTACACTATATCCCTACCAGAAATCAGCTAGCTGACATCTTTACTAAAGCACTTCCAAGAGCAACTTTCGATGAATTCTCATCCAAACTGGGTGTATACAACATATACACATCAGTTTGAGGGGGAGTGTAGGTTGGCGTGTAAATAGGAGTTGTAAATATATCCTAACTAGTAGGTTATGTTAATCCTAACTAGTAGTTTAAATTTTAAACTAACTCTATCTTGTATAGGATAAGTGATAAGAGATAAAGTTCTATCCTAGAAGTTAGCTACCTAGGTTAAACCTCTTTGTAAAGAGTCTATAAATAGACTCACCTAGTGTATTTCGAAATAACAGAACTCATAATTCTCCTCTGTTTTCTACACTAACCTAAATAGCAAGACGATAAGATTTTCCTTTTTATCTAGCAGTAGACAGAGAACACATCACTGCGAGTATACAACCTTCTCTTTTCCTTTAGCTTCAGTTGCTTTGGCCACACGAGCAGTAAGAGTCTCTTCCTTCTGAAATCTGCCAATAACAAAACCAATGACCAGTATGCAACAATTACATTTTTGCCAATTAGCATAACCCAAGGATAACTTTTTCCTCATTAATAATAAATAAGATCAACAAGAAGGAAATTTAGATCAAAGTTCATACATAAGACATAAGAAATATAAAATCACACCAAAGACTTCAGCAGACGTCCTTTAAAGAAACCATGAATTCTAGTCATCAGTTAAGAATATCGATCCATGTTTGCTTAACAATGCTTCATACTTCCTCAGACAGTCTCAAATAGGAGATAACTAAAATGGTCATAGTACATTTCACAATTTCACACTGAAAATCAACAACTGCAAATTTTCTTATACTAGTACCTAATGAGATACTAAAATGTTAGGAAATAAAAAGAATCAGCTGGGGCTGCACTAACCCTTCAATATAAAACAATGTACTAAGAGCTATCTACAGTAACTGCAGTGATGAAATCAAATATTATTCAAAATGACACAAACTTTTATCAAAAGTACCTGTTATCTGAAATTCGTTTCTCAGCTTTTGCACAAGAGTTGGCAAGAGATTCTGATAAGACCTTCAACTTGTCAACCTGCTCAAAAAACCAATATAAAGCAGCAAATTTCAAACAGATGCCCATCTTTTAAATTTTTAGCTTGAATTGCAAAAAGGTAATAAAATCCCAAATTAAAAATTTTAGATAGAGGAAGCAAACTTTAACAGAGAACAGGTTGCGTATACATATTTCACGCTTATCAAAACATTACCAGGAACCAACCAAATATCAAGAAATTTCTACCTTTAGAGAATGAAGCTCAGGAGAGTCTCCATTGTTTAAAGACTTCTTTTTCAGTAAAGTCTTTTCCAATGTGGAGCAGTTTCGTATATATGCAAGTGCTTCTTTCAGAGCCTACCACAAAGATAAGGTGGTCAGCCTTCATATTTTCTTTCAGGGAAAAGTATTGCAAAGTTCAGTCACTGTTTTAGCAGAAACATCACTGCAGTAGATCACTGAATGTCAATAATCAGAGGGTAAATCAAACCATGAGTAGCTTCAAAAATCAGAAGTACTCAATTTTTCTTTGGAACGGAATAGGACCTGTCAACTTGATGTCAAACTGTTGACAAGAGCCCATTTAATCAGATATCATAAAGATCTCTATTGTCATCAAATGTGTTGACATATTTAAGCTTGTATTTTACTCTATATGCTATGGCACTCAGAAAACCTTTAAAGTTTTCTTATCTCAAATAGGACAACTAGTTTTTTGTTTCCTCTATATGAATTATCAAGATGCACCAAATTGAGAGAGCTAATAAGATAAAAAGCAATCCATATAAAGTAGTCTCGAGCAATGATAAGAATACCATCATTCAGCTACCTACACACAATTAAAGTGATTTGACAAAAGAATAACAGAAGCAACATTAAAGGAACAAGGGGAGGGGGGAAGAGAACCATCTGGGAAACACCCAGAACATGCCATTTGGTGCCAAAGGAATAGCAAATAACATTTAGTTCGATAAGAAATCCCAGTGTTTCTACTACATTCTTTTGCAGCTTTATCAAGTGAAAACAGTTTGTTCAACGAGTGACTTCTTGAAGGACTATATGCATGACCAACCATGAAGCAAAAGGAAATAATTAGCATCAAACAATTGCAAGATAAACATACAAAATGAAACAGTATATTCTTCTCCAAGAAATTTGATTTGTCTAGATTAAAAGCTTAACAGGAATCTCAAAATTGTTTCCCTGACGTTATACCAGATTTTCTACTCAACATGCAACACATTATAGCTTTTAAACTACCTCAAAAAAAGAAAAGAAAAGTTTACCATAAATCAAATCAAATGCTCACCTCAATAGTTACTTTAGTAGCATTGTCATCTGCATTATCATGACCTTCTAGTGTGCTCAGCTTACTGAGTTTTTCCTTCAAATCAGAAGCTTCGCTATCCATTCTGTCATTGGAGACAAAAGAAGAAATGTTAATTTCTCATTTTCTCTTGCTTCAGCAAGTCTAGCTGGCAATCAAGCACCTCAGACATCAAAGTCCTAAAAATTTCTGGCAAACATGGTTGCTAGAGAACAACATTAATCAAAAAACATGATAGCAATTCCTACTTCATTAAAGTATGTAGAGCAAGTAGATTTATGCTAACATAGCTTGGCTCGTGCAAAATATGACAAAAGGTAAATTTACTTCACATATAACAGAAATATCTTAGCTAGATATTAGAAGTTAGAACTCATTTTAAGAGAGGGAAAATACAGTAAATGTACAATTAGGAAAGAAAATTTCACCTAGATACAGACAAAACTATGTTAGTCAGAATCGGAAGTGAGTGTCGGATATGGGTATTACCCCGGATGGGCATTTTACCCGACCCGGTCGGGTTCCGACCCAGCCCGATCGGGTCGGATTTTCTAATAAAAAAATCGGGTTCGGGTAGGGGTTTTATTGAGGATTAGGTCGGGTTCGATTTTAGGGTGGAAAATATCCGACCTGACCCGGAACTAATTGTGTAATTTTCCCTTAAATTTTTTAGGGATATTTATAATAATACCCCTCTTTATATATATATATATATATATATTTATAATTAGGTCTTTAAAATTAAATTTTTATTTACACTTTAATCCTTAAAATTATTATTTTTTACAATTAAGTCCCCTAAAATTATTTTTTTACAATTAGATCCCTAAATTTAATTTTTTTCTATAGGTCGGGTCGGGTTTAGAGTATCTGTTTTGGGGTCGGGTTTTTAAAAAAAATATGTTCGGGTTAGGGTTTAGTGTATTTATTTTCGGGTTGGGTTCGGGTGGGCCAAAAACCCGACCCGAATCGTGCCCATCCCTAATTACCCAGCAAGGGTATGTTCTATTTTTTCAAAAAAAAAACTTAAATAAATGGAGAATCGCACCTCCATGCCCAGATCCTGATTGATGTTGGATATGAGTGTCAGACATGGGTATTTTAGGAAAAATGAATAACCAAAGTAACATAGGCCAGAAATACACAAGAATTTGGCATTGACAGAAACATGAATTGAGAAGCCAAAGCCAAAGTAGAGAAAACACGATAGTAAAATGTGTACATTATAAAACAGGCTGACGGACAGGAAATGGAAGCTCTCTGTTCTGAACTACCTTAAAAGATCTGCACTGATTTTCAACCCTGTTATGGCACTTTGAACAAATTGAAGCAGTTCCTCCCGCTTCACCTATAAATTACCATGTTTGAAAAGATTGGAGAAAAAGAAATAAGTAAAATTTTAATCTTTCTAAATTGCACATGGAATGTAGCATAGGTTCGGCAAGTTACCAGCACTTCATCTTGGTAACGAGAAAAGGCAGAAGCTAGATCCTGTACACTGCTGATTACAGCATTGGGAACCTCTTTTCCTCCAGCGAGGCAGAGCCTGCAGGTATTGTTATTTAATTAAATGATATTTCCAAAATCCAAATTAATTTTCAGGCTAAATGTTCATGATAATAAATTATTTGTCTCACTTCAAAAAAACAAAACCTACAAGAAACAAAAACCATTCTTCATACGTTAGAAACAGTCAATTTTAAACTGTGATGGCAAAACCTCAATGTCGGTGTTAAAGTTTATAATAAAGCAATAGTCATAAAGTGAGAGGACTTACTGAAACATCTGCTGGAGCAGAAAAATCTCTTCCTCATTTGGAGCTTCAATAATCTGAATCATAGAAAAGATTTAACCTGCGTTAACCTCAATGACCAGGTATTCCAAAAACATAAAAGTGCCATTAAAAAGTTGCATGCTTTTTGGAAATAGTAAGCTCTTTTGGTCACCCAAATTCTGAACGTGAAAATTACATAAAATCAAACTTACAATCCTACGTGAAGACATCCAAGATACTCCAGCAGGAAAGGTAACATGTTTATGAACAACTTGTATTAGATAAAACACGACAAACTAAGAGCTTTCTGATGATCTTCTTTGAAAACTATTCAATCATTAAAATTTCTACGTAATGATAGTTACCTAAATTATAGAACCATTACATACTGCCATATTGAGGTCGGTAAATGTGATCTCTAAAGTTCTCATTTGTGTCATTTTTCTAAATGTTTCCTCATTGTCACCCAATTTATCTAGTCAAAAATAGATTATTTTGATAGCACAGGGCATAAAAGGCATTGAAGCAGCTTCACAATTTACCACATTTGATAAGAACTAATGATCTTAACATTTAAAGAGTAAAGCTCTAGTTCTTGCATGGAACTTTAGACCAAGGACAATTTCCAATAAAGTCGTTGGAAAACTATTATTCATCAATAGAAATGTCAAAAACTTCAACAGGTCCATGATAAAATGTTTTCTTTTTTATTTTATTTGAATGATCTATCATGATTATTTATCATTTTTCAGGTACAAGAGTTAGATCCAGAATGATCATAACACAAATGTTGACTTTTCCAAATCCTCATCTAAAGCCCAACCCTCAATAAAATTAGTCGGTAACTAGGCTAGCAAAGCATGGAAATAAAAGTTTAAAAAAGTATATGATATATTCAAGATTCTACACTATCTTGACAAATCGTGATTAAAAAGAAAATACAAACAAATGACCAAGCTATCAAATCATACCATTGATATTGTTATGAACTCCAAAGCCTGGCTTTGAAGGAAAACCTCTCGAAAATTCATTGGTGTACCCCCAATATCAGAGTCATAATACAAAACCTATCAATCATTAAAAATAATTAACAGAGAAAGCCATTATACAATAAACTTATTTGAAATGTAGCATTATTTTAGCACTCCAACCTATTTCAGGCACACAATAGCTAGTCAACGGCATTAGTTTCCAAATCCACAAATAATAATGTACTTCAAAAGAAATATAAGGATATAACAATACAAGATACTAGACTATTTAAACTAACACATGAAAGAAACACAGTAGATAATTTGATGTCAGACTACTTGGAAAAAGTGGATCTACCTAACTTCTTGTTGAGCTGATATTTACAAAAGCATATCATACAACTAAATAAGTAAAACACGGCATAAGTATGTAACACCTAAGCCACTGCATCTAATTGGTTTTTGTTAGCAAAAGGAATAACTCACCACTGAAGGCCTCTGCGGGTTCTCCATTGCTTCATCGGAAGCAAGAATTTGCTCGAGGCTATTTTGACTGCCTTCAGATGAAACTTCCAATAACTTCTCAATTTCTTTAAGTGCAACCAACCATCTTCTCAACAGCATAGGTCTCTCAGGACCCCTACAAGAGATTGCTGCTTCCTCCAATCTTTTCACAGTTTGCTTCAAACTCTTGATACTGCGAGACCCCTGCATAACTATGCAACTTAAGCAAGTCCAATAACAATATTATAAGATACCAGAACAGGAAAAATAATTTCTAAAAGTAAACAAGGGGGGAAACTACCTAGTACTGCATTATATCAAGTGAGAAACGCTAGCTGGTTTTAATATGATAACAGACTAGATCATTAGGCACTTAATTCATTCCAGTTTACAACATTACAAGTCAGATTTGACATTGATCAAATTTTCTTCTTAGCAGCATTACTTGAAAGAGAGATTGTCAAATCCAATTGAAATTAAAAAAAAAACAACTAATATGTATATATAGATGCAGACAATGTATGGAATTTATTCCGCCAAAGAGAGACATTTCTGGAATTATAGTTCAATTTTAAATTGCATTTTGATGATTTAGAAAGAAAAAAACATATATGTTAAAACAAGATTATTACATACATTTCATTATCTTCTAATAGAACAACCAAAACAATCAAGCACTTGGAAATCAAAATGAGAACACCAAAACTAAAATATTGCAATTTAATGATAACAAATCATTTCTCACAAATTAATCGAAAATTCCAAATTAAGAAAGAAAGAAAATGCTAGCATGCAAACCTTTCAAACTAGCAAACATTCCACCTGAAATTGCAACATACACACCTCAACATGCAAAAAAATAATTTTGAAAAATGAAGAAAAAAGAGAGAAGGAAATTACAGTGCGATCTTGAAAGAGCTTGGCTCCTTCAGCGACAGCTTGGCCAGCATGATGAACAACGGTATCGGCATAGTTTTTGATGTTTCGCGTGATGTGACTGGTGTTCCCAACCTCCACCGCCTTGCTCACCGCCGTTTTCAGCCACGACATTACGTTTCGTTTCGCCGATCAATGCGATTAGGTGTAAGTAATTTTGTTCGAGGAAATTTAAGGGTTTTGGAGTTAAATGAGACAAAATGGGGGAAATGTTCTTTCAATCTTTTATTGGATTTTTGTCTCTGGTGACAAAGAAAAAGAAAGGGTAACGTTCAGAAATCTCCAAGCTATATTAAATTTTTTGGATAAATTACATTGTATACCACTTAATTATGTTACTAGCTCGAAAATATAACTGAATTTTATAAAAAGTATAAAAATAACATTAAACTTTAATTTATAACTCAAAAATACCATTCAACCGTTTTGCTATAGGAAAAATATTAAAATCATGCGGTTGTAGGGTTTTGAACCTAAAACCTTCACATACAATGACTAAACTTTAACAACTAAACCAACATGATTTTTATACTATTTTACTACAACTATTATATATCTCTAATAAGATTAATTCAAATTATTTTATGAAATAAATAATACTATAAATAATATTAATATATAAAAATATATAATATATTGTTTTCATATATGTATATATATCAATATATATAAATAGAAGTGTGTTATTTTTATTTTTATATAATATTTATAATATAAATATAATATTTGGTTTATAGTTTGAGGTTTAGAGTTTGAGGTTTAGAGTTTAGGGTTTATGGTTTTTTATATATTATTTATAATATAAATATATATTTTTATGAATAATATAAATATAATATAAATAATATATAAAAATAATATATTTTATATTATTTATGCATTAATATTATTTATAGTATTATCTTTTCATAAAATAATTTGGTTGAACCAAATGTATAAAGTTATATAATTTAAATTAAAATATATTATTTTTATATTATTTATACTATAAATATATTATTTTTAAATAACTCGAAATATTCATAAAATTAATATATAAAAAACCCTTAAATCTAATCCTAAACTCTAAGGTTTAATGTTTAAGTTTGAAGGTTTGGGTTGGGGGTTTGTGGGTTAGTATTTTAGGGTTATGGGCTTTTATATATTATTTAATAATATATTTTTAATATTAATAATATATAAAAATAATATATTTTTATTTTTATATATTGATATATATATATATATGCAAATAATATATTTTATATTTTTATATATTAATATTATTTATAGTATTATTTTATTTCATAAAATAATTTGAATTAATCGTAGGTAGTTTGAGATATATAATACTTATGGTAAAACCAATATATAATATTATGTTGGCTTAGTGGTTAAGGCTTAGTCCTTGTATGTGAAGGTCTTAGGTTCAAAACCCTCTAAGCTCTTGGTATTAATATTTTTCCTTCATCAAAATGACTTCGTTTTGGGCTAAATTAGGCTTCAAAATATGTCACGGGGCTAGACTTCTGAACCAGCCCACCGTGCGACCTTAGTCGAGTCCTTAAGACAAGCAACTAAATAAGCCTGAATCCGCACTCTGGAAGATCAAACTTCCAAGGCACTCAAGAACGCAGGATCGTTCTTAGTAGAAGCAAACTATGAGAATGGCTACGAAGAACTCTGAAAGAACGCGAAGAACGAAAGATATAACAACTTAGAGAATTTAGAGTGAATGCTCTCTATTAC